>CM061042.1:49254497-50502360 GCA_030762985.1 Adelphocoris suturalis | reverse complement strand
TTGGTAAAACCATCACACCTCTGAATCTCCGGATTAATCAACACCGTTCATCAGTTACCAGAAGACTTGGTTTGCCAATTAACGCCCACGCCCAAACTCATCATGCCTCCTTTGACGAATGTTTTAAATTGAAAGTTCTTAGATGCCTCCCACCTGAAGCAACAGACATACAAGTCAGACAATCGGAGCAAGCTCACTCTTATGTTCTGGGAGCATATTCATCACCAGGCCTCAACCAGTACAAGTGATGGATTCGAATAATCAACATCATTATTTTGTTAATTTCAACAAAATCAATTTCTTCTATTTATTTTATTTTTTTTATTTATTATTATTATTTTTATTTATTTATTTATTTTATTATTTTATTTTTTTTTAATTATTTTATTTATTTATTTTTTTTTTATTTTTTTTATTTTTTAAATATATTTATTCCTATTTTTTTTATTTATTTTTTTTTTTACATATCCCATAATCCATCAAAGTTCTTTACTCATCCGCACCTCACCTCTCATTACACCATTAATCCATTGCTCCTCCGTTCCATACTCTCTCACCTCTCTTATCATCATCCATGCACCTCATCTCTCCATGGCATTAAAAACGAGCAAACACCACCCAAGTCCCGCCAATCTGCGGAGCGCAAGAGAGGTCATCGGTCATCACTCTACTGTCTACTCTTCGTTTGAAAAAGGCAAAATCGCCGAAATTTAAAACAACGAATAATTGTGAGTTTGATCTTTATCTTATTTGTGTTTTAAACCTTTCACTGCAACCCTTCTGTGCCAATATATATTTATATATATATATATATATAATATATATATATATATTTATATATATATATATATATAATATATATTATATAAACCTATACAATATATTTATATATATATATTAAATATATATATGCACATTCTACTTTTCGAGTTTTATTGATTTGGGTACTTTTCCGTTATCCCCCCCCCCCAGTCAATATGTCTTCAAAACGCCCGATGTTTCTAGGCATTACTTAAATCATGTTATGTTATGAATTTTTGAGATGCGAGAATCCAGACCACCAAAGTATACACATCATTGTGACCTACATGTCCAACTAATCTGTATTTTTACTAAGGGTTTGATTACTTGATGTTATGTAATTTTGAGATGCGAGCTTTCGAGCATCCAGACCACCAACCTTTACACAGCATTCTGATCTATTTGTGCAAATTCATGTGCATTCTACTTGTGCGAATTCATGTGGAGGCATTCAAACCACAACCACGGTTTTTTTTTTTTTTTTTTTTTTTTTTTTTTTTTTTTTTTTTTTTTTTTTTTTTTTTTTTTTTTTTTTTAATAGTATAATTTTTTTTCACAGCTTGAAATTGTCACCAATTTTACTTAAATATGTAAACTAAGTAAGAAGGAATACCTAGAAACATCGGGCGGGCGGGCGTGTTGAAGACAAATTGACTGGGGGGGGGGGGTATAACGGAAAAGTACCATGATTTAATGATTTATAATATGGACGGGTGACATCCATAAAACTGGTAAACATTTTTGCAATGCATAGAGGAAGGTATAAATTCCAATTTCACAAGGTATGAAATCAGGGTTTTTTAGGGTACCAACCCCGCTACCCCAGCAGTCTCGCGGCTGAGCACTCATGTGTGTGTGTCATATGCGCAAGGCATTGTAATTAAGTGGATTACATTGAGACAAGCATTGGTACCCACCGATGCGACTTGAAGGTAAGGAAGGGAAATATTGAAGTTTTCATTCATCTCTGCGAACCACACCAGCCTCAAGTTGGTAATTATGAAGGACCCAAGATTCCCCTGGAATTGTTGACAATTTAGAATGCAGTCATTTGAGAGACAAAAGAAGGGTTTACAATAAGCAGATTGTTATATGATGATGGGTTTTCCTTGTGGGGTGATAGAACCGATTATCTGAATAGGCACAACCTTAAGGAACGTATGACTTGCCTACCTGATCACTTGATAGATTCCAAACTCCTTCTATGATGTCTGAAATAACTTCTAGTGGCAGGATGGCCAATTGTTTGTTTCTCACTACGGCCCCTCTGAGTTTTAACTCTCTGTAAGGCCTCGAAGACAAGTAAGCCCTGTAGTAAGGAAAGAATTGTCACTTTATTTACAGCTCTAGAATTTTTCAAATATGAAACCACGTTTTGGTCTTATCAAGGTTTGAGAAAACTTACTTGTGAACTCCCATCACAGAAGTGAAATGGCGAGTGTTGCCAGACACAAGGTTAGTGAAGATGAACTCAAATCTTGAGTTATTGGATTTAGTTAGGAGATGAAGAGCTTCTGTCGTTCCTTTTAGTTTCTGTCGAATCAGTCGCACATTAAAATCAATCAAAGCTACAGAAAATATATGAGCGGAAATTCTACTAGCCAAATTCATCCTCTCTATTACTCACCGAATTCACTACTTTGGTTGTTGCAGAAATAACACAGTTGAACCCAATAGCTGACCATATGAAAATAAAAAAACGAGGATTTTTAAACTTTACATTCAAGTACACAAACCTTAAATTATTACAAAAAGGTTTATTATTTCTGTATTAAATAGCCCTTCAGTTTCGGTTCACCCTACTAATGAAATGTATCCATAGTAAACTCGATTTCTTGAACAGTATTCGAATATTTTAGCCCTTTAACTTTATTTTACTCTTTCGGAATGATCGAAAGTGGTACCGAGGATTAACACCAACTAGATATGTGTTTTTTTTTACCCTGTTATATCAACTTTGGTCCTGTAGTTTGGGGGAAAAGCTCCAAACAACGGACAGAAGGATTTTTTCCCGTTCGTTTCGTATTTTAAAACGTAAACCAAAAAATTTTGAGTTCAAATTTTATTTTTCTTTATCGGTTACAAAGATTCATTATTGGAGATTGTTATAGTTATAGGTACCTACTACAAGTTTGTAAGTAACATCGTGGCAACACACCCCATCTGACTACGGTAGGTATTACCAAAAAATGTTGAAGGGGCTAGAAATTGCCTTTGAAGTTGAAAAGAGACCCTAATTAGATGATTCTATGGTACCTCCCCAAGTACTTACTGGCAAATTCATTATACTCAAAACCAATACAAACAGAATTCCCAATATTAAATACTTTGGAATGCAATTTTCGTCTCTAGGTATAACACACATGTTATAGCAGGAACAGGCAATTTCAATCCAAGCAATAATTGACAAAATGTAAAATTGAATAAACTAGGATAGGTACCTACTTGAGAAATATCAAGCAGATAATACCTTAACCAAATACAATCCAATAATAACATAAACTCACATAAACTTATCCGTATAATGGAGAGGGAATGCCAAATGATTCTCAGGTTTGTTACTAGAAGTCGGCCTTTGTCACCATTGTTTCCTTTTGTGTCTTCCACAAAATCCAGTTTATCGATGATTTTTTCACCTGGTCTCATACGGTTTTGCCTGAGGAGATATGACAGTATTTACTCTTTAGTTTTTAGTAAATTCGGAAGAGTAGGAAGTGCGTACCTGGGGAGCTTCCAACTCGCCCGCTCCTTCGTTCAAAAATGACATGGATAACTCGCCCGTCTCCAAGACAACTGGCCCGCTTCCTAGAAAGGGGTTAGTAATGAGTTATTCACAAATGGGTTAGCTTACAATAACACATTACACAATTTTCCTTTCCACTTTTACAGACTTGGGACTGTCTGTGAGCGAGCAGGTGGGCTTAAAAATTGGTTGTTGCCATAGCTGTAAGCAGATAGCTCACATCATTTCTGAGTTAAAAATCAGTTTATTATTTTTTTCATTTCACTAGGGGAGCCCCGAGGCTATAAGAATATGACTATTATAATAATGATAAATAATTTGTATTAATGTCATTCTCTATGTGTCTGTTCATCATCTGTTCTTCACTCACGACCTTCAATTTTTGTCCAACGAGCGGGCAAGTTGGGCTTACGGGCGAGTTGTCCCTCTTCCATTCTGACGGGCCCCTTTCACATTTGACTCGGACCGGGGGAGTTGGGTGACCCCCATATACCTATGGTGTTTTATAAATGTGAGGTGCGTTTGGGTACAGGGGAGGGATATTTTGAAAGCTAAAAACCCTAGGACCCTAGGTGCTAGTTGTGTGGATTCACATCACTACATGTCACGAGCCACTTTCAGCAAAGTTCTTGATTGATAAAAAGCGTGGAGCTTCAACATTTGTTTTGAGCACTTTCTACTGGCTACCATAGCGGCGGGTGACTTGAAACACTTTTCAACTTTGAATAGCTTTAATTCTAGTACCTAGTTTAGCACAGACAACTTAAAATTTGATGTTAGTAGGTCAAAGGCTCTTAAAAAAACAGAACCCTACAAAAAAAAAAAATAAATAAATAAATTAGAACCACCACTACTTTAGTCTTGTTTTTTGTGACAACTCAGAGCTGCGCGCCTCACAAGAGGGTGCCCCTTCACCCCGCTGGGGAGGCCCCAGACTCCCTTTTGCTTTCATATTGTGCTTCGGCTAAACAATGGAGGAATGTGGGATAAGCTCCATTTCAAATTTCAGCTTTACAGGTTGAATAGCAAAGAACTTAGCTCCGGATCTCACTCAGCTGATCTGATGGTGCTCTAGACGTCATGAATCGTTTCTAACACCCCAAGCGTTCTTCATTTCAAATGTTTCAAATGTTCTTCATAGGTTGAATGGCAAAGGAATTAAATCCGCCGCTACTTTAGTCACGGCTTTTGTGACAATATTTTGTGACATTTTTCACTTTTAGGTCCCAGTAATAAAGCGTATTCCATGTTAAAATTGTTTTTGGCAGGTAATTAATTTTTTTTTTAATAATTAGTGCCTCTTTCAAATCATCTACAAAGTGGGGTGACTTGGAACAGTAGGTTTGTTTCCACTGCTGTACCAGAGCAGGATGAGTTCAGAGCAAGGGCACCTCCATGGCTGTTCAGTACAGTGGCAGTGGAAACGTTCTAGGACTTGTTCTGGGGTGCAACGCATGGATACACAAAGATCCATAAAAATGGAGTCACGTAAGCAAACAAACCCTTGTTTTCGTACGCTCCGATGTCCGACCTTCTGTTGTTGTTCTGTGTAAGGTTATAGATGTTTGAGGAAGAATATATTTCAAGTTCCAAAGAGCACATGAGCAGAATAAGCTACACTTGGTCTTCTGGTGGGGCAGAAAGTTCGTGTTCAGTTCATGTTCCTTGGGCAGCGGAAATACTGACTATCTTGCACTGGATATGAACTGGGGGACTGCAGAAACTTCCTTCGGAAAACTCCTTCTTCCTGGTACAAGCGTCGTTTGAGCTGAATCTGTTCGGAAACAAACCAAGTGTGCAACTTCCGCCATTATTCAAGTGTGTACCAAATAGTGGCCAAAAATGACTTGAAAAACTATCTGGAGTTTTGAAAAATATCAATCTCTGGGTTTAGAATGAAAACAATTTTCAGAACTCAGCAAAATTAAAAAACTTCATTTTGACGAGGGACAGGAATTGTTAAGCCTAGTATCGACTGAGAGATGCAGCTTGCCTCTCATGCCACGCGACATTTGCCTCAGGGTGAGGCATACGCAGATGGTTAAATTTGTAACCACGCATGCTCGATGCAAGCACACGAACCACCCGACTCAAAAGTAGTCAGTTAACATGGCGATTGCCTTGTGTGGCCCGAGGCAGGCGTGGACCGGTATCAACTAGGAACAGCCTGGCCCGAGGCACCTTTGAGCATGGTCATCTTACCGACAACCTCCTGCCTCGCCAAGCACGGTGTGGCGCAAGTGGCTCACAGCGATCAATCCCGCTATCGACAGTGCGAGCATGCTCGCCCCACATGCCTCGCACTGTCGACACCGGTTTTTGATCGAAGATCACACAGTTTCATACATCATATTGTTTTTTAATATTACTAACACGAGATCATCGAAACCAGTGTCTTAAGAAATTCAGATCAGTATTCTTCCTTTTTAGCCAATTTTCAAACAAAAAGAGCATTTGTAAAAGGCTCAAACTCTTCAGTGTAAGGGAAATGGCAACATTGACCGTTTCAAGTCACACTCAAAAATCCACTTTTACAAAACAATTTTGTCTACAAACTTAAGGAAGAGATTGAGATGCCTCAAAACGAATTTCAATACAGACATTTTTCAAAACTTTTAGATTATAAAATTTTCCAAGCCATTGCAAGAGCTTCATTTTCTATGAAAATTCGCTGAAGCTGATTGATTTATATCCAGATGTGAGCTTCGAAAATACTCTGCACTCTTGCTTCGCTCTCACAATAGTCAAGAACTACGAGTACTTACGAGTACTTACGTGTCACCACCACACAAATAGTGGCTGAACTTTCTTGCAGTTTAAAAAGCCATTGAAAAAGATTTAACATTACCTACGTTTGGAATTTGAAGATGTAGGTAGGAACCTAACTACCTAATTTCTGAGTTGACCATCAAAAAAGCTAAACGTAAAAAAGCTTCATTAGACACAAATGTCGATTTAGTCTAATTAAGTCATGTTTGTTTTGATAATACTGCCAAAAAAGAAAAAAAATTCAAAGTCGTGCCTTCACGAAGTTGGTACCATCCTTAGGGTTTCCGAGGGTGCCGGATCCGAAGACCGTTTTTCATGTAGACGTTTAATTTTTGAGGTGCAGCACCTGGATTTTTGAAAAAAATCCCTTAAATTCCAGGATAATTTATGATCAATTAAAAGGTGATCATAAATTCTTTTTTGAAATTTAACGCTGAACACTCCTCAACCACATATGTCTTACCTAAAATCTGCAAAAAAGTAGTTTTTTACCGATTTTTCTACATTTTTTTTAAAAGTATTTTTACAAATTACACCACTCGGCGACCTGAGAAAAATTTTGCTATTACTTGGACTATTTCTGTGTCAAACAAGACCACCAGCAGCTGTGGAGGTGTGATAATTGATTTTTGCGATTTTTCAAATACCTAACAACGTGTTTTTTGGGAAAATATACCTAGAAAATATAAGTTGTAAAAAAAAAACTGACAAGTCACCATGATTTTGGCAGTTTTAGGGCAAAACTGACGTTAAGGAGGCATTTAAGACCCATCATATGTGGAATAGGCGTGATCTGCATTAAATTTCCAACAGGAATATATTATCTCCTTTTAATAGATCATAAATTATAAGGGAATTTTAGGGATTTTCTCAAAAATAAAGGTGCCGTACCTAAAAAATTTAACGATTACGTGAAAAAACAGTGGGGGGGGGGGGGGGGGAGGAATTCGGATGCAGCACCCTTGAAACCCCTCAGGACCAGGGTACCAGATGTTTTTATTAAAACTCAGGATTCGCAGTAAGATTGTAATCCTCTTTTATTAAAATATGTACCAAAAAGCAAAGAAAATTACACGCACAAAGATAAAAGATTTGGGGGTGAGGAGAAAATTGGCATTCCTCAGTTTTTATAGGGCTGTATTTCAATCAAGCGCTTTCGCCATACGGCCCCGTTCAGGACTCTTAAGTATATAAGTCCTGCTTGTTTGGTATAAAATCTGTAAGGTGGAGAAACAAAGAGGTGGTTTTTCTAATCTCACAATACATGGCTTTGCGGCTCTGTTGTCTTGTCACAACTGGGAGGTCCAGCAAAGTCGTTACAAAATTTCGAAAAATGTAAATTTTCTTGAGAGAGATTTTATGACTCTCTATGACTTTCCTGGACCTCCCATTCCAGTTGTGACAAGACAACAGAGCTTTAAAGCGATGAATAGTGAGATTAGAAAAAACCACCTCTGTGCTTCTCTACATGTTTTATAGGAGGCACCTACCAAACATGCAAGACTTTTATCTTAGAGTTGAAGAGCCCATACAGCGAAAGCCCTATAAAAACTGGGGAATCTCAATTTTCTCCTCACCTTCTAGTTGGGTCTTTAGCTTGTCAAATTTCCATGGACAGAGGAAACGTAAATCCAGTACCTACCTATCGACTAAAATCCCTACTTACGTGATTGGTATGTCAAATCTGACTTCCCTGTCTTCCCAAAGGTCGTTGGGATCCTTTTTCGCTTTGGATTTACCGCTCCCCAGAATCACAGCCATCGGTGGGTGAAGTAGTGGAATAAGGAAAAGGACAACTGAGTGCCCACTCCTGTTTGAAGTCTGCCGTAGTCATAGCAACGGTTCCAACAACCAGATTCCAAACAACGCTGGACACGCAGTCGCTGTTATTGATTGCTGGCAGGTGTTACGAAAAATTCTTTGCTATGCAGAATGATGACTGGTGATTTTGGTTTATTATTTTCAATAATGACCCTTTGTGATCGACCAAGAAAGAAAAACTTCCAGTCGTGAAGCATGATCGTATGATCGAATTTTTCGTAAATTATCGTAGTTTATTATGTTACATTGTTTTGAAATTTGAGCACTTTGAGTGTTACCATTCGATTCAGCCTGAATAAATACGTAGAAACCGGCCTCAAACTCTTATTTTCTTAGAGGGTTATTTTCAACAAAAAACCCTCAATTTCATAGAAGAAAAAAAAAAAAAAAAAAAAAAGAAAAGTTTTTTCAACATACAAACATACTTATCTCCGCCTGTATGATAATTAAAAAAAGGCAAAGACCTGATACCATAGGTATGAAAATAGTAATTATAAGAGGGGAAAAATTAGAGAAATTATAAGTCCTAATTGACCAATGAAATTATTTATATACTAAAGGATAACAATGGGTATTCCTTATGGGAACCCGGGCCATTTTTCTTCTGAAACATATAGGTAACCCTCAAAAATAGTGGACCTGGATGTACTAGGTATAACCGTGCGTAATCCAGTACCATAAAAGATACAACTCGTACTAATAGCGTAACGTGCTACGTTCGGAGAAGATTAATTTTTCGGTTCTCGGATCCTCATGTATCCCCAGCAGCTCAATAATCCGAGAAGGGCGCGTTCGATCCGCTCCTAGAATTGACGGGAACTGTCACATAACTGACAAAGTAAAAGTAAAACTGGCCTAACGTTGACAGTTTGAGGAAGTTTTTTCCGAAGAGCGTCCGCCGAAATTCCCCATACTGGAAGCATAAAAACGGAAGAAAAAACGTCGATTTTATTCATTTAACTCTTTCTTTTAACTTCGATTCTCTTCTTGAGCTCTTGCTTGAGACAAAATTTCAGATCGATTTTTAACCCACTTCCCGATATCCAATCGATCTGAAATTTTGCACACGAGTTCATGCTGGCGTACATTTTAATTTATCAAATTTTCGCGAAGAAAAAGTTAGTTATACTATAAATTTTCGAAAATTTGAAATTTAATATGGAGAAACCTTACAAGTGTTGAGTATTGTAGGGAGGATGAGGATGAGGAGGGAGGAGGAGGAGGGAGGAGGAGTGAGGGAGGAGGAGGATACTATTGAACGTCTGCATAAAATGACAACGAATCCAGGGTCAATAAAATATTAAATGATTTTCCTTGTCAATTTAATTTAAGTTATTATCAATGTGATTTTGTTTCAATTTACTGTTGCCAAGAAACTAACAAATATTGAAACAACAATATAAATTAACCGAGAACATGAGAAAAAGAAAGAGTTACATTAAAAACTTGTTTTTATGGGTTCCTTTTTGGTTTATTATTTCCAATAATAAGCCTATGTGATCGTGTAGCAAAAAATTTTTATAACCCCCCCCCCCCCCCCCCTCAAACTTTGTCACTTTACGTTTCAAGGTGCGTAGAATCCAAATTTGAAATGTCCGTCCGCCGTCCGGGCCATAAAAGGCCTAAGAATTGACTTAAAAAACCCGTTCTTTCGCACATAGACTCCATTTGGGGTCTAGTTGGTCCTAACGTTTAATAATCCCGATCGCTTTACTCGCATAGATGCTATGGGCCAAAAACGGGCAAAAAAGTGTCTTTTTCGACGCGCGCACGCCTGGCACGCTTGGCAGGGGGTCACGGTGGGTGGAGAGGGGGTGGAGTGAGAGGAGGCGCCGGCGCCGCGGCACCTTGTGGTGGGTACGGCGCCGGCGTTCCTTCGAGGCATGAATATGTTTTTTTCAAGGTCATATTTGTGTGTTAATACCAAAGCTTTTCCTACGCATATTTAATAACATATCCTCTCGACTTTTCGTACGTACTTAGATAATGATATTATTAAGGCAATAACTATTTGAATAGATAGGAGCTCAAATCGAGAAATATAAACATGCGTATATAATTATAGAAGTATAGGTTGTGGCAACTCGAAGTAGGACACACCGAGGAGTCTGGACGGGCCTTATGACGTACGCTAGCCAACTAAAACTACTATCATACTCAATTGAAAAAATGATAAACCATTGTGAAATAATTTGCAGCGTTTTTTTCTTCCTTCTAATTATGTACTTTTGCTTTTTTTATCAGGCATATGAAATTTAACGTAGTTTCCAACGGTTACGTCAAATTTCGGAACTCTGGAAAATTAGGAAGTTATAGACGTTTTTGTAGAAGAAGGTCAAAAACACGAAAAATGGATTTTAAGTGGGTACAAAAAAATGCTAAGCGACAAAAGTTGTATGCAAACTTTTTGTATAATTGACCTCTTAATTTTTGCTCATCCTTGGTGTACACCATTCTGTATACCTATTATGAAAAAAGGCAAACTCCAGCAATCGTTTCGGAATGCCTCAAAACGGACATTTACCTGTAGGTTTTTTTCATAAAACTTCCCTGGAAGACAAGAATAAAATATTTTGCCAGCAGAAAAACCCACTTCCCGTTAGCATGTTGATTGATATTTTATTCTGATCTTCTTGGGAAGTTTTATGAAAACCCAGTTTTGTTCTTCATATAAATTTATGTAGAAACACCACTCACCCCACCCTACGGTAGGAATGTACCTACCTACTTGCCTTAATAATGACTTGACTTGGCTACTTATTGTCACTCATTATAAATAACTAAAATGTTTTTTTTTTTTTTTTTTTCTTTTTTTCAAAATTTATTTACTTTTTGTGAATAACACCATCAAGTTTGCTAATCCTACGAATATATAAATAAGTAACATGAGGAACTCAGTCTGCCCTTTGGCAGCTGAGACACGTAGGTAAGTAAATCATTTTAACAACAACAGATAGATATAAGAAGATGATATATAATTTTATACCCTTATTATTGTTAAACTAAAGTGTGCTTCGGATGATTCGCTTGATTAGCCCAAATGATATTTTCTCATGAGGGAAGTAAGGAAGGTTCAATGTAGGTACTCACATGATAGTTCGTGGTACTTTCATTTATTATCAATCCATCGTGGTACATCTATTTCATTTTTTCTTACTGCACATATAAGAAGAGAGTTACTGCACGTTTTTCGCGTATTAAGCGAAAAATTATTTACAAAATCAACTTAACATGAGGATAGGTACTATCGGATAGTAAAACTATAGGTATGAAGTTGTTATATAAGTAGGTATGTACCTACCTATTGACAGCAGGGCACAAAAACAATGGGAACTAACAGGTTGAACTATGAGGTAGGTACCTGCTGGATAAAGCAAATCTAGCAGTTTACCATGGATATTCAAATGAAATAGCACTCACTATACAGATCGTTAATAATACTTTCGTTCTGGAACAAATTAACAAGACCTACGCGTCTGGTTTTAAAACCCTAAGTTATCCAAAATCTAAAGATCATGAAGGGATTTTGTAGTTAGGTACCTATTTACACTCAATTGTTCGACATCTCCTGTTTCATATTTTAGTGAACAATAGCAGGTAGGTACCACATTTACAGCTACCCATAGTCTTGAGAAGAGCAGAGAGGAGGAAGAGGGTCCTGGTGGATTTGTATTTTTCACAGAATCCACGGCGGTATCGGTTTGTACGGCTTATAGCTTTTGGTACCTAGTTGGTCAAGATGACAAGAATGAAAACAGGTGCAGTTGAAACCATCGGGTAGTCCATATAGGTCCATTTCAATCCACACTATTCATGATGTTGAAAAATGAATAAGCAGAGTTCAAAAGCTGAAATCAAGCACCAAAATACAAGTATTTATTCACATTGGAAGAGTAGGTACGTCTTCAATTTCATAAAGAGATTTTGGTACAGCACAAAGGTAACGTACAAACATGTTGCACCCAGCCAAAATAAAACTAGGCGTTCTAGAACAATCAAGTCGAGTCACGAGACTCTGACTCGCTGTTTAGTTCGACTACTCACCGTGTGGCATTCCCTGCGTTCCAGTTGCCATGAGATTTTACACAGAGCAGTTTTTTGCTTAGATCAGTGGTCTGGATGCTCCCTATGCTCGCATCTCAAAAATACATAACATCAAGTAGTCAATCCCTTATTAAAAATTCAGATTAGTTGGACAAATAGATAAGTATCAGGGTGGCAGAACAATACAGTGGGGGCTTGGCAGAAGATAACAACGATAACACAGCAACTGGGGCGCTGGGAAGGACATGTGGTGAGTTGTCGAACTAAATAGCAAGTCAGGATCTAGACTCTTGTGACTCGACTTGATTGTTCAAGAACGTCTCGTCAAAATAAATGGAATGATACAAATATTCAAACTAAATCACTCGCAATGTATTTACTAAATCTGTTTTGTTATTGAAATCAACTTCCATAAACTTCATTTTAAGTTATATAGTTAGGTACCTATATATGGTGGTTTTTCTGGTAGTATCTATATAAATATTAATCTAAATATCCATACTCACTGATGAAAATGTGTCCATGTTCAAGTCAGTGATTCCGGCAGCTTTGAGGGCAAAGGGCTCTGTGATGACAGTAAAAAAATTGAGGAATGTTTTCCTGTTTCCCTTATCCAATTCCTCCCAGCTCATGGAGTAAGCTGTATTTCGAAGTAACTCTAACTGAAACCATGCGTTTCAAAAGATTATTAGACCCATTCAATAGGAAACTCCATTTACACATGAACCATGTACACACAGAAATAGCTGATCTACGTAGTCATCTACCAAACATCCACTGGAGTGGGTTGGTGTTGATAAATCACTCGTTCCGTTGCAAAATTCCAATACAGGCTCAAAACCCAATAATCTCAAAAACCTAATCAGCTTGAGTTTAATAATTTTAGTACGGTCTTTGTAGAAGACTGTTAACTTATGCAGCAGCAAATTACACATTGCGCGCAGTGACTTTTCAGATAAAATATTAGAAAAAACCCTCGGAACCACGGATTTTGAAAAGACACGAGAGTTTACACTCCCCTATGTTGGTCATGCTGCATGCCTCCCCATGCTCCGCCATCTTGGGAGAGATGCAGATTTTCCTCACATTGTACGTTTACCTGAGTGTAGCTTGTTTCGTTCCCGACTTTTCAGCTTTCAATTTCCTTTTTTCATTTCGAAATCTCAGTTTTTTGTTATTGTTTTCAGTGCCATTTCGGTTTTGTGCGATTTGTTGACAGTTTTACACATATTGATGTATTCGGATCGCAAGCGATCGAAACACCGAGTCGAATTGGAGACACCTCGTGCTGGAGGGTGTACTGGGAATCCGATCTGAGTCAGAATTTCCCGTAGTTCGTTTCCTCAGAGCGAAGATTATTCTACTGCACCGCACTCGAGCCTCTTGGGGGGTAGGTACTTCGAGCAAAAAGGTACGTAAGGGGATGATTCCATCGGTCTCCGACGTTGTGTTGAAGAACAATCCTAACCTGTCCGACTCCTGTGGGTTCAACAGGGGACGAGTTCGGAGACGACACAAGCGTTTGATGGGCTGTCCTTTGAGGTGACATTGTTGCAGGACTGACGAGAGGCTGAAACGGGGGCTTCTTAAAGCCCGATTCAGGTCTTCCTCGTCGCCATTGGGATCCTCTTCCCCCACGGCCACAGCTTCCTCCTCTGGGGAATTCAATGGCTTTGAGGCCGAGCCGACACCAAATGAAGATACACCGCTTGTTCCGGCCCTACTGTCCCACCTTTTGAACAAAGGATTCAAGTTGAATTCAATTCAATTCAATTGAACAGTTGAATTCAAGTTCAAGTGAACTTTGATTTTTTTTGCAGTTTTTGTTGGTGTTTTTCATATTAATGAAATTTAAGGTCAAAGTTTATATAATTGGTAAACTTTTTTTTGGGCGCTTTTGGAACTTTTATAGTTGGCGCCTTTTTTCAGCCACCCCGTCATTCACCTGCAGCATCCAATGATCTTTCAACTAAAGTGGGGAAAATTTGCATCTCTCCCAAGATGGCGGAGTGTGGGGAGGTGCGCAGGATGGCCAACATAGGGGAGCGTAAACACTGGTGTCTTTTCAAAATCTGCGGTTCTGCCGGTTTTTCCAAATATTTTCTCTGAAAAGTCATTGTGTGCGAATTTTCGTAAACTATCGTTTTATATTTATGTTGAATTGTTCTCAATGTTAAGCATTTAAAGATTAAATGACCTGTTTACTATTAATTTTGTGGCAAAAAAACCCTTTTATAAATAGGTACTGTATTAAATAGGTGATTTTTCTATTCAAAAAGAGATTTTTTTGCTGTTTTTGTTGGTGTTTTACATATTAATGAAATTTAAGTTCATTTTTCCGCATAATTTTGTATACAAAAATTTGAATGTTCAAAGTTTATATAGTTGGTAAACTTTTTTGGGCGCTTTTGGAACTTTTATAGTTGGCGCCTTTTTTTCAGCCACCCCCGTCATTCACCTGCAGCATCCAATGATCTTTCAACTAAAGTGGGGAAAATCCACATACCTCCCAAGATGGCGAAGCGTGGGGAGGCGCGCAGGATGGCCAACATAGGGGAGCGTAAACTATGGTGTCTTTTCAAAATCCGCGGTTCTGCGGGTTTTTTCAAATCAATATTTTCTCTGAAAAGTCATTGTGTGCGAATTTTTGTAAACTATCGTTTTATATTTATGTTGAATTGTTCTAAATTTTAAGCATTTAAAGATTAAATGATCTGTTTACTATTAATTTTGTGGCAAAAAAAAAAAACCTTTATATAAATAGGTACTGTATTGAATAGGTGATTTTTCTATTCAAAAAGAGATTTTTTTGCTGTTTTTGTTGGTGTTTTACATATTAATGAAATTTAAGTTCATTTTTCCGCATAATTTTGTATAAAAATTTGAATGTTCAAAGTTTATATAGTCGGTAAAATTTTTTTGGGCGCTTTTGGAACTTTTATAGTTGGCGCCTTTTTTTCAGCCACCCCGTCATTCACCTGCAGCATCCAATGTTCTTTCAACTAAAGTGGGGGAAAATTCGCATCTCTCCCAAGATGGCGGAGTGTGGGGAGGTGCGCAGGATGGCCAACATAGGGGAGCGTAAACACTGGTGTCTTTTTAAAATCCGCGGTTCTGCGGGTTTTTTCAAATCAATATTTTCTCTGAAAAGTCACTGTGTGCGATGTGTAACATGCCACTGCATAAGTAAACAGTCTTCTCCTCGACCTAATATAATTATACTCAATCTTTCCCAAAGGTAAGTTTTCAGGATATCTTTGAGGGAGGGGCACCCTGTGGCTATGGGGAAATGGAATACCTTCCATCAAAACGGAGGGTTGAATAATTGAAATTTAACATTCAATTTATAGTATTTCCAAGATTTTTAATTGTTAGCTTTTTGAGCACAATACAAAACGCTTTTCACGCAACATGATCATATGAACGAATTTTTGTAAACTATCCTATTATATTTATGTTGAATTGTTTTAAATTTTAAGCATTTAGAGATAAAATGAACTGTTTACTATTAATTTTATGGCAAAAAAAACCTTTTTAAACGTAGGTACTGTATTAAATATGTAGTTTCTATTCAAAAAGAGATTTTTATTGGAGTTTTTGTTTGTGTTTTACATATTAATGACATTTAAGTTCATTTTTCCGCATAATTTTGTACACAAAAATTTGAATGTTCAAAGTTCATTAGTTGGTAAACTTTTTGTTTTAATAGCATTCTGCTAAAAATATATATTCAAAGATTTTAGTGATTTTCCCAGCGCATTTGTTGAGATTTGATTTCAAAATCATTGCGCTCAAAAAGTGCTACCCAGCGAACTCATCCCTTCTTTTAGAATGCTTGATTTTATGACGCGAAAACGAAATTTTTATACCAGTCCTGAGGAGAGTTATGCAATTATAGCGTACTTTTAGATGATTTCCGCACATGCAAATATGAATTATAGCCCTAATTCGTATTCTAGCATGTACCTACATGTACACGAGTATTAGATACTGATATATTTTGAATTCAATAATTTCGACTGGCACTTTGTTCTTCGACTAATAAATACCTCCATGTTACAATATGTGAGGAAGCTATACTGCCCACCCAACTTGGAATTCGTTTTCTATTACTACAGTATCGGAGGTTTAGCACTTACCTACGTCATCTTATAACAAGACTCTACAAAAAAGGTTTTTCCGCACCTACTTTGTTAATTTATAACAAGGCTTTACAAGGTTAATCGTAAAGTCTAGTTATAATTTGATCTGTCCAAATAAAGAAACGTTGCAACTTACCTCATCTGTCAGAGAAGCTCCAAGGGCTGTCACAACGTACATAGCGAGAGTTTCCGTGATGATTACCAAGGAAAACGTGACGATAATTCCCATGTCGTCAACTCTCATCCCCTGGGAAACCAATAAATCATTCAACGATCAACAATCATCCAATATGTTGAAGAAGTGGTTTTGAATATTTATAGGCACCTTTTATACTCCATAAATACACACTTGGCAGGCCAATTTACACTTCTCTAAAATGACTGTAGCAAAGGACGGCGTAATTTGAACTCACCATAAGTATATTGAACAAGGACATCGCAATCACCACTACTCCCAGCAACAACGCGGCCGCCAGCGGGACGCTCCCAAAAGACTGAAACTCCGACAAAAATCTACAACCAAAAAAATGGAAATTCAAGTAATGAACGTAAGATGGATATATAAGTAGGTATGGAAACCCAACCCCGAAACACGATTTTTGGTTTATGATTTTCAACTATAAACCTTTGAAATCAACCAATTTAAACCCCACAAAATTTTTTGGAAAAAGATGCGCAGATGCGTTGTTCAAGATGCGTGGGATCCAAAAATCGAATAAAAAATAATCCGTCCATCCGTCGTCTGAAGGTTTCCTGCAAAACTACTGGACCGAAGTTGATGAAATTCGGCTCAAAAATAATTCTTCAACCGAGCATATGCCAATAACACCGGCATCAATTTTCCTCAATCCTAGAGGGTAGAACTTGAGGGGTGAATTATTAAAAAATAGAGATCTCGAATACTTTCATGAACAGTTTTTTGGCTTTAGGGACCTATATTATCCCAAAGAATTCATCGAAACCAAAACCACCATTCGCCGTGCGCGGAATCGACTGCTAGACAGTGCAAGTGGTTGTAAAATCGGGTCCCTAACTATATACATCTCATTATGCTTAGACCATCAATCCTACAGGTAGCAGAAGCATTGTTTTCACTTTTGGGTGATGACAATTTTTTTTTATTGCCTCCAAAATTGAATTTTCCACTCGCATTTTACGTTTGAACAACTTTCGTTCTGTGTCTATCTGTCCGACTGTTTGTCTATCGCGTGTCCTCTAATTCTTGTAACAAGCTTAATTTCCACAGTTTTCATCAGATTTTGATGATTCATTCATTGTTCCCAAATCAATACCCACTTGACTCTGTGCAGCGAAAAGGTAAATAACATCAAGAATAATTTTCTGGAATTGTCCAATTTTGACGGTGTACGCTGTGCTGCATCTTGCTTTACTATTTTCAGAGATGCGTTACCTGCGCTACGGGGCCCATGAACCTAATTTCTTTCTCAATCAACCTACGGATCTGAAATTCGAAATGGAGCTCCTTTGGGATCTCTAGAATACTGATCAGCTGATGGACCTCTGAGCCTAATTGGTTTTTTTACTCGACTTATAGTAGGTAATGAAGCCTGAAATGGAGCTCCTTTGGGACATCAAGAAAACAAATACACAGTATGGAGGGGCTCTGATCACTTGTGGCTCTGAGGCTAATTTCTTTCCTAATCAAATTACGGTACTGGAATTTAGATGAAGCTTCTTTGGGACACCTCGAAAACAAACTGAGGTATGGAGGCGCACTGATCAGGTTAGCCCCAATTAATCTTAATTAGTCTCTGACGCTAATTTCTTTCGTTTTCGACCCACCTTTCTTTCTCGACATGACTAAAAACCGTAAATTTGAGGAGTTCTGGAGTTGTAAACGTGTTAACACGTTCGGGAGGTGCGAAGCGTCAAGTTTTGGCTACTTACGGCCAGTTTTGACTAAATAATGGATGGATTAATAACTGTTGATAGAAGGGCTTTCTAATACAGAAATAATAATAAACCTTTGCGTAATAATATGCATCACGCTTTCTTTGAGTCAGAAGGTCCCAATGCTCTTCGCATGTACATACAAAACACACACATGTACATGTGCTCTATTCAGTAAGTAATATTCACCTCTAAATTGTATGCGTCACTCTCATTACCCCAAGATTCCACGCACACCAGGCAGGAAAATGTATACATGTAATTTACACTAACGACGGTAGCTGGCCCATCCATGTATTAGGCAAGATAGGGGCAGCTAAGGACGGAAAATGTACATTTCTAATTTACCTTTAGTTGAAATGCGCCAAAATCGTAGGTTGCCTTACGACCTAGACTGATAATAAAGAGTTGAGTTATAAGCCAAGCTTTTGTATCTACTACATTCGCTGTTCTTTAATGGATTATAGACAAGTTAGTTACTATCTACTTACTCAGAAGGAAATGAAGCTCTCGCAATATGAACCCTACCCTCCCCCACCACCAACATGGTGGGTGGGGTGTTACATTAGTTGACCCTTTATAGATACCGAAGTAGCTTATATATTTTAAACTATTAAGCAAAAATCAATTACTACACAACTTATAAAAATTACTCATTCTGTTTTAATCAACTCACGCTGCTATTGTTTGATGATGGGAGATTGAGTCTTTGAACTCCTCTCCGATAAATCGCTGAAAACCTTCATCATCAATGGAAGTTAATACATCTCTCTTTTTACCGTGGTGTTCTACTGTTTGCAGAATTGCGACAGTCTCAGGTTTATGTTGGCCATGATAAATGCTGGTGATGCGGTCATGAAATGTCTGAGATCTCGTTAGGAGGGTGTCTAGGCTGTGCCCTATTACCCGAATTTCGTACTTGAGTTTACTGGTAATGTTAAGAAGCATGTACTGGCAATTCACGATTAGGAACGCAGTCAAACCACAAGCTTGGAACTGGCCTAACATGACGACCAAGTGCCAGATGCCTTCATGAGTGGGAAAAGGGTACCAGGCTGGTACCGGTAGAGTCATGCTCAGTCCTGTGGAGGAGTACGGGTGTTCTAAGCCCATCAAGGACTTAAATACGTAAGGCACGACACAGACGAGTCCACCCATAGCTGCCATAAGGCCAGGAATCATCAGGAAGTAATACTTCTCAAGCTGAATTATCTTGTACATATCCGTACACCATTTGTCAGAATAAATCCGACCGTTTCTGTAAATCCCAATATCAGTCACAAATACTTTGTGGAGCCTGACGAGTTCCTTCCGCATATAATTGCAGTACACTACAAGAAACACCCCAAATATTAGAATCACATTATAGTGAAGAACTAAGCTGAATACTACCATGTTACCTTCTTGCAGCAGCAAATACATGGAGTACGAAAAAATAACAAAGTGCATGAATAAACATGTCGCGTGATGAAAGAAAAGGCAGAAAGATACAATTGGATGTTTCCACGTTGGAAACACCATACTAGCATGCAAAAAAATCCAATAATCTTTCCTCAATAGATTTAAAAATTCCTCATCTTCTTCGGCAGCCAAATTTTTGATGAATCTCAACAGGAACGACATGATGTGGCTTCGTACTCAGGTGCCTGGTTGTGAAAACACAATTTTTACTGCATATAACGTGGTAGGTAATGAACTAATACCAAAGTTGGCATAGCGTATTGAAACTTAGTTTTCATACAAGTATCTAATGGAAGTTTTGGTAGGTATGAGTTCCCTCCACTGCCAATTCATAACTGCTTAGTAGGTAAGTACGTACATTCCTTTTCCTAATACTTAATTCATGGACTCGTCACAAGTCGATACCCAGATTGAGGAAATTATCTTTAAAAGAGGGAATCATTCTATTCCTAGCACTGGATAAATGTATGTAAACGAGGGAGTAATCAAACATTTGCAGAAACGTTGTTATGTTGCCAACTAAGTGAACAAATAAATGTAGACTAACTACCTTACTGGAGTATAAAGGTGTAATTTTGTTAGGAGACTGTAGGTTTGCTCATTCACATCGTCCTACTTAGTTTTAGTGGTAGGGTCGTCTAAACGTATTAATTAAGCTTTTCCTGAAGTATTCCTCCCCCATACATAGACAGCTATAACCAAAAATCTCATAATAAAGAGCCGAAACATCAAAAGTTCTGTCTAGTTTTGCATGCCAAAGTCGCTTTGTGTTTCACAGTCTTGTTGACGATTTTTTTCCTTATTTTTTTTTCTTCTTCTTGGGGTTGATCACAAAATATGCTGAGGATCTACAATAGGTACGTGATTTGTAAAACCAAAATTCACAAACTTTATATTTTACCCCAGACACAAAACGTCAGGATTAAATTAACATCTGTTAGGAGCAAATCTCGCATACAACGAAGTTTGAGAGATCTGCAAGTGTCACCTGCATTTGATTCAGCAGAGATACCGCCCCAAGATCTTTACATGGTCATGGTCTTATACACGGTCGTAATTTTTAAAGAAAACTATAGAATTATTTGAAGAAAGCCACGTTTATAATCATTAAAATATCATTTTCCCCGCTAATTATAGAGTAGATTATTGTAGTTGAATTGTAGAGTATGATTATAGAGTGAAATTTACAATACATTTGGAAAGCTGAGGTCATGGGCAAGTAGAATTTAAAAACTAATATTTTTGATACAGGAAAAATGTAATTTTTCAAGCATGATTTTCGTGAAGGGTTGATGATATGTAAAAAATCGGGAGCCTAAAAACTTTTAGAATGAGAAAAGTGCTTTTTTGTATGTTTGTTATTTACATGAATGTAGATAATATTCCCCTTTGACGTTTTCTCTTTTGATTTTTTTAATTTAATTTTTTTACAGAAAATCTGAGCCCCCTCACGAAATTCGGGTTGGGGGGGGGGGCTACCCTTGGAAGTTCATCTGGTTTAGAAGAAGTTTAAGTTCGAACTCTGTCGAGGTATTGAGTATTTTTGGGCTGTTACATTTTTTGGTGCAGTCAACAGAACCTAGACTCCCTCTCGAGCCTGACGGTAAACATCACATTCCCTGATGTTGTATCTTTCATTTCCTCGCCCAAATGAGCATTCCAGCAAGCATCTGCTGAGCCAGCGGCCTATGCCAGTAGTTTCACTTCCCAACCCCTCCACTCGCCAAGGCTGACTTAGGGGAAATGTTACCTTCAAGGAAATGGAACTGCGAACTAACAAGGACCTAAGGAACATGGTGGTAGACATGACTTTCCCCATACCACTCATTTTTTTTGCTCTAAAATTCTTTCCCCATACCATCAATCTTTTCAATGCTGGTAAAAAATGAGAATTACATCATCAATGAGTATATTATCATAATACAGAAATACACACAAACGAAATTAACCAGCGAAAAGCAAAAACAACTTGTGTCCGTCAATCACGGCTGCCCTTATAAGCAAAAAAGAAAAGCAAATAGGTGCTTGTTTACGTGCTGCGCTCTGCCTCGACCTTCTCATGTTAGCAGCCACATTAAAGGAAGAATGTCGAAGTATTAAATATTTTTGGGCCGTTACACATGTGGGTAATATACACATAAGGCCTATTTTGGCAGGATTACGAACACGGTTTTATATAGAAAACGCACATCTATACTTGCGCTGCATTAAAACCTATGACTGTATGATTTTTTTCAAGATTCTGACAAATCTGCCACTCATGTTCGGTTTTTTCGCTCATACCATCTGGCAACAACGTAACTAATAAGTATGTACAAGTTTCAATTAGAGTCCAGATCACACACTTCATTGATCACATTCAAAACTTGAAGGGTTGGGAAAGTAAAAGTACGACGCAAGCCACAACTAGCACTTTGCAACTTTATTTTGATCAAGCAGCCACACAAGAGTACAGAGTTCAATTATTACCATAAGCAAGTTTACTATGTGCTATAAAACCCACTAGACATAACATAATGGCCTCATTCAGGTTTAATTTCCTGATCTTGAAATAAAGTGAAACATTCATCACCTAGCATTTGTAAGCATAAATTGCATAAGTAGTAATTACATAAATAATGAATAAACCATAAATAGACCATACGTATAAATAAATAAATAAACCATTGGAATTTTGTACTTTTTCAGAACCACAATAAACATTTTCAAAACAAAACAGTCATAAATATTTATCAACAATTTAATAAAAACGTTGCTGAATTAATCAAAAAATATAGGCGGAGTCTCTCTAAAATGTGCCACACCACGTTTATTTTTTCATCATAAACGAAAGTATACAGCACAGCAACCCTAATAAATTTCATAGATTAACACAGTACAATGGAAGACATATTCCTTAGAAAACTGTTCCCACATTATTACATTAAATGTACCTAACTAACTATATTGTATTCTTTTATTATTGTCAACTCCATGCCCAAAATCTGGCAGCCAAACTATTTCAACAAAGGAATGTTACACCAAGTTATCTATCAAGTTTGTTCGCAATATTGAGAATAGGATTATGAAACTCTTGCCTTTGTTTCATGGAGGGTGGGATAAATAAAATAAGTAGTTAATAAGTAGTTACATTGCCGTTTTCTATTTCGGTTTTTACGGCAGGAAGGTTTGTGATATGTTCAAGGAAAAATCCCAGAGTCCAAGAGGTTTAATAAAATCGGCCTCATAGCTTGTTGGAGTGTCGCAACTCAAGAGAAATTTCTACTTAGTAAGAAGGGACACGAGTTCGAACTCTGTCAAGGTATCAAATATTTTTGGGGCACAGTTGGCGCAGTTAGTAAAAACTCGAAATAATACGAAACAATAATTTATTTAATCCCTCTCAAGCCAAAAGACTGTAAACTTCACATTCCCTGATTTAGCCATCTTTCACCTCCTCACTCACTTGAGTCAAAACACATTGTGACAATGACCTCATTCTAAGCCAGTGGCCTGAAGTTTCACTTCGTCATTCGTACTACATCAAACCAGCCGAGACGGCTGGTATTTGACCCCGGGGTAATGCTATGTTCTAGGAAAAATCCCACAGCCGAAGAGGTTTGATAAAACCGGTCAGAGAGCTCAAACTGTCGTAGTATTGCAACTAAAGAGAAATTTGTGGGTTTCATATTATCGTTTTAAACCGAACGATAATGTGCTCAAATAATTCAGTACGTGCTTAATCAAAGAATAATTCAAAATTCGGGAATTCGAGAAATTGAAACGTTAACTTTGATTCGGCTATAGAAGAAGCGAAGAATACCTAGAAAATTGTGGGCTGTGAAATCAGTATTCGCTTGTCAATTAAGAAAAACCTTACAAACCTTAAACGAATTAAGGTTCCATCCAAAAGATTGGCACAACTATACGAGAACGACAGACCGTAATACCTAAATGAACGATGTTAAACTTCAACGTACGATATTGAAGGTTGCGATATTCAGGCTTCAATGATGATGTTCAAAACGTTCAACTTCAACGTACTTCAAGGGTTTATGTTACGATGAACAATACCCCCTTTGATTAAGTAAATCGTTAATGATCTTAACGTACTGTTACGCTCCAGGAAAATAACTCTCAGAGTCGAAGAGGTTTGATCAAACTGTTAGCTCAGATCGTTGGAGTGTTGCAACTACGGGAAATTTCTCGTAGTTGTAACGACGCGAGTTCGAACTCCCGTCGAGGTAACAAATTTTTGGGCCGTTACAGTGGCGCAGTCGAAATATGACCCAAAATCATACGAAACAATAATTATTTAAATCCCTATCGAGCCAAACAAGACTGTAAACATCATATTTCCTGTAGTTAGCACCTTTCATTTCCTCACTCACTTGAGTCAAAACACACCGTGACAATGACCTCGCTCGACTGCTGACTTGTTCCAGCGAGCACCTGCTGAACCAGCGGCCTGCAGTTTCAGTTCGTCATTCGTCCGACCCCAAACCAGCCGAGACGGCTGGTATTTGACTCCGGGGAAATGTTACGCTCCAGGAAAATAACTCACACAGTCGAAAAGGTTTGATCACCCTGGCCTGATAGCTCAGATCGTTGAATACACTATCGATTTGTCGTTTCAAAGGGTTCTGAAACTATGGATTCGACAGATCAATCGTACCATACATGGGACCCTCAATGGCCTTATGTAAAATTTGGCAAGGAGCCCCTCAGGAAGCCCTGGGACACATTTAGATATTAAGGAAAGTCATATCCATGATCTTTTGATTCTCTCATTAAGGGAGACATTTCTCTCTGAACTCTCCTATTCACAACTATTTTTCAAAAAGCTTTGCCTAAATAATTAACAATTTACCCCTGGTGATGGTTATAAATCAAAGGTCAATAGCACACAGCGTTCTTGAATTTTATCCATAAATACATCAATCTCTGATACGTAGATTTATAATTCAAAACAATATGCGTGGAGGAGGAGAGAGAGACAGAGCCCTCACTTTCATTTTCTCCCTATTAAAATTCAAAATGAGACTTTTTCAAATGTTTTTCATAGAAATAGGAAACAATAACCAACGTATTTATGTAGGGACGACCTCCCATGGAATGTGCTTGTAGTAGGTACCATAGATGGCCAAAATGTAATTACAATTACCTGGTAATTCCATGTAATTTGTAATTGAAACCCCACAATTACAATTACATGTAATTGTAATTGCAAAGTAATTAAATTACAATTACTTTGTGGAAGTGCAGATATATATATTTGTGTATGTGTGTGTGTGTGTAAAAATTCTCAGTATATACCTATATATAAATACATATACACAACATAATATATGTATGAGCATTTTCACAAAAAAATATATATATATATATATGTATATATATATAAATTTGGATATGATAGAGAAAGTAGAAAGATATAGTGAAAAAAACTTCTGATAAAAGGGAAAAATACCTTAATATTTTGGCGACTTGCCGTGATCACGAGTAGAAAGATAGTGTATGTAAATGCACATATATAAATATATATATATATATATATATATATATATATATATATATATATACCCTGCATTTCCAAAAAGTAATTGTAATTTAATTACTTCGCAATTACAATTATGCAATTGCAATTACTTTGAATCGAAAAGTAATTGTAATTGGGACCTGCAATTACAATACTTTTCTGAGCTTTGTAATTATTGCAATTACAATTACAAGTAATTGTAATTGCGAAATGTTGCAATTACTTTTGGTAATTGTTGCTTGCAAAAGATTACTTTTCATCAAGTGAGACTTTTGTTCACTTTCCTTTTAAATTTTTCACACAATTACTCAAGTAATTGCAGATGTATTTAATTCCTCATGTAATTAATTACTGCCCTTCTCTGGTAGGTAAGGTACCCATCTATTTAGTAATCCGAGTTATTCTTTTTGAATTTATTTAAACTAACCCTTTTCATATTATTAATAGTTTGTAGGTAATATTAATTTGTAACTAAATAGCAAAGGTAACAATTCGCGTTTAGGGCAGTCATCGCGAACTATACATTATTACAGGCTTAATCTCGAATTAGGTTCCAACTCGTCAACAGATTCGTCAAAGATAGAGATGAATAAGAATGCCCATCTCATTTCATTGTTCATTGTTTTAATTTCGTTGGGCAAACATAGACTAATACAACAGAAATTGTGTGCTCTGACTCTTATCTTGGGCCCGTCATAATGTAGAACTCAACTTACATTTGGGAATGTTCGGGTAGAATTATAGTAGGTCGTAGTAGTAGACTGTTTACTGACGCAGCTATCGTGCAAATACGGATATTGCGGTGAATTTTCAAAGAAAAGATTTGAAAAAAACCGTGAAGGCATCATACAGTAAGGCCTGAACCAAATTGAGGTCTAAAAGGTATAACAACACCCGTAAACGTGTTGGCAGTAGGAGCCCCAATTAGAGGATCGAGGAGGTCAAAACACACCTTGACTATAGCCTTGCTGAACTGAGATGACTTCCAGTGCGCATGTGCTGAGCCCATAGCTTACCCTCCAGTTTCACCCCGTCAATCGTCCGACTCTCAATTTAGCTGAGTACTGCAGGAGTTCGCTCAACAGGTACATCCCAAAATTTTCCAAAACATTTATCTTCGTATTTACATAACAGCGAAATTTAAGTACCTATTATTAGAACATTCATTGGAATGTTATTTCATATCAATGAGAGCACCCAAGAAAATCTTATGATCGATCTTAAGTACATTAGTGAATGAGGGTACAAAGTATAACTACTGGAGATGATTATTTTTCAACACAATCATAATTTTTTGGAAATTTAGTTTACCCCAACTGTAAATAGAAATATATGGGGAAAACATGAAATCAATAATCTACGCCGTACCAAATTTTTATGGGATGTTTAAAAATGTCTTCACTAGGTTTCAGTAAACTGCTGCATCACTCCATTCCACGCCAACACGTATTGTGACCTGACAACCGTGGCAACTACAATCATTCCATGATTAACCTTAATCATTACAGGTCTTGTTTCATTGTTTAATTGTTATATCCCCCCTACCCCCCATTTAAACTAAACCAGACTCAGTATTCACTAAATTGCACAACAAAAGTCCTTCAAGTATTAGAATAATATGAAACTACAAATGTATTCAATACAAAAGCTCAAAGCTATTAGTAGTTACAGTTCTGAGATCAGGCCTTGACTGATTACGTTAGTTGACGATTTCTACGGATCTTACAACTGGTTTAGGACACTCAATGTCAGCTTTACTTTGGATGAGTTGAAGTTCCATCTGTTCAGGAGTAGGGCGCTCACCTTTGGATAGAACTAAATTTAACAAACCAAAATATATAAATATCTAACAACAAATTAGAACTCTTACATCAACATAATCATGCTCATAAGTACTTTAATCACGTGGTAACAATGAAAATAGCGCTCAAAGAAGTAATGTTCAATTATGAATGGAATAATATGTTCAGTTTTTAATTAATCTTCAAAATATAGCAAATAAATGGTGGCTACCAGATGTAGAAAATAACTACCTCGTATAATTATCTGTTATGTAAGTGGCTACCATATTCACAATTCCATCCCAGAAGTCTATACCGTTGACTTTCTTATGCCGTTTACTTTGATCATTAGAATTTTATATTACCTATAAAGATTTACACTATTCACAGGTATAACCGGTGGGGTTGTACTTTTGGAGTGAAATAAGTATGTTGCAACGAAATGAGGAATTTTCATGGCTATTTTTCATTTGCTCAATAGAAAGAGCTGAATGAGTGTTCTCTAAAAAGATGCCATGTGATGAGTATCTGACTGGTAGAACGCCTCATGAAAATCATTTGTGTGACGTCACGTCATTGTGCAACCCCATGATGTAAGATATATTGTGAAATTCATCAGGAATCAGCGAAAACAAATATATGAAACTCATATTTTTCAGAGAGTTATAGTTACAGGAACCAAACGACGCATTGGTATTTCGTGGCTGAAAACGTAGTGCCACAACGACGCATCTTGATGAATCCTGCATCTCAGGAAGTGAATGTATCAGTGGTTACAATCTGACTGCGGATGGATAACCTTCATTTCTTGAAACCTCGTGTGAGACAAGCAAAAACTAAGAAGGATATTGAATGTCCTTATCGTTTCCCTTAGGCTGCGTTCTACGTATATAGATGAAAATGCGAGAAAACGATCAAACCTACAGCAGCAAAACAAGTTGAGCGTGTGAACCCTTCCGAAAGCACTGGTCACACCCGACTCCCCATTTGCTCTTCCAGTTGTGATTGGTTTTGTTGTGGCACGGTTATCTCACTTATTTGTGACTTATTTGACTCAACATGGGACGAAGTGGCTCAAGAATCAAGGTTTTCAAGTAAGTACCAGTTTTTTGATGAAGAATGTAAAGGTAATTAGAAGAATATGAATAAACGAACTTCCTAGTGAAGATTATTCATAATTATGTCATGGGCACTGGAGGGTATTCTATTAACAATTGTAGTCGCTTTCGCCACACGTCGGACAGAGCTGGTTTCAAAGGTATTTTAAAAATTTCGCGGGACGGGTTCTAGGGAGTGCCAACCGGCCAACCACTATTTCACCCGGTCACGTTGGCAGCGCTGTACGTGGCCCTCCTCACTAGTACAAAGGGTTCCCCTGCATATGTATGATAAAGGGCAGGGTAATGGGTGTGCATAAAACACCCTCTAGTGCCCCTGACATAGATCTAGGTCGAGGAGATATGCGTAGGACATAATGCTGATCCGTTGACGTCACAGCAGAAAAGCATCCCCTACAAATCAGGATGTACTTGCTATTCGATACATTTTTCCTATTTACTACAATCTCTCTATTTCCTTCACCTATGCACAATCTTGAGCGCTTCCAAGCCCTACAAACTCTTTACTTTCACTACAATGTAAATACCTACTATATCTGAAAAATATGAACATGCGTTATCAAAAAATATTTGTGAAATGAAACTTACCTAATGCGTGGGATAAAGTTCTCTTAAGAACTGCTTGCAAAGAATAGATTGTGTTATCTAGTGACTGCTGAATGTTGTCACCAGTTTTGTGCAACCAAGCCATCATTAAAGCAGCAAATAAATCTCCAGATCCCACGAAATGAGCATCCAGTTTGGGAATGGACATCTTCACTCGGGT
Organism: Adelphocoris suturalis; assembly: GCA_030762985.1. NCBI lineage: Eukaryota > Metazoa > Arthropoda > Insecta > Hemiptera > Miridae > Adelphocoris > Adelphocoris suturalis. The sequence continues at coordinate 50,473,485 of CM061042.1, read as the reverse complement.
TGCTTTACCATCTACAAAAATCGGATGGATGATTTTTTCAACAACAAATAAACAAACGTTTACTAGAATATTTCTAATTGGAATTGGAATTTCCTGAACAATGTAACAATGATTGAAAACTCAACTTTCCTGAGGAAAAGTTTGAGAAGAATTATAGTAGGTTGGAGTAGAACACACCACTGTGTTTACTTAGGCAGCTATCCTACTCCCACTGTGTTGCGGTAAATTTCAAAAAACCCACGAAGGCATGGTTTTTCAAACAAAAACGGAGTATTCGTTCTGTTTTGTTGGCCCCCCTGTGTCTCCCCGACCCTGGCCCTCTCAAGCGCTGCCATCTCACTTCAGTTCAAAGACCAGTAAATATGTCACAGGTGAATGATTGGGTGGTGGAAAAAGGGCTCAAGCCTGGCTGGGCACTTAGCAGTATTCTACTCCGACCTAGTAAAATTCTACTCAAACTTTCCCACAGGTAAGTTGAGTTTTCAGTTATAGCACGGTCTTTGTGGAAGACTGTTTGCTTAAGGCCGTATCACACTTGCATTTTTTTCGCATTTTTTCTGCGTTTTAAACGCTGAAACGTGAAGAAGGCAAACTGCGTTTTTTCAAGTTCAGTAGTGAATGTTGAACTGGAGGAATGCGTTTTTATTAAATCTGTCAGGTTAGGGCTCCTAGGGGTTTTTCATTGAATTGTAACCTCCCCAAGGGTTATGTTTAGCATTTTTCTTGCGTCAAGGTAAAAATTAGAACGTGTTCTAATTTTCCCAAGTGAGTTTAAAAACGCTCCGCCAGGATGCGCAATGGTCGAAAAAGCTGACCTTGGAAAAACGCACTTCTTCTTCTTCACGTTTTTGCGTTAAAAACTAAGAAAAAATGCGAAAAAAATGCGAGTGTGATACGGCCTTTAGGCAGCTTGTTCAAAGCTTTCATTCACCTGCTTGTAAGAAAGGAGGTGGTGGTAGGGGGGCTAAGCATAACTGCCATTTTACCCCAGATAAAACTTGAAAGGGGGAGAATCGAGCTTCTTTAACTCACTTATGGTACACACTCTTGTGTAAGGGACGGACCCAACTTCCCCATATCCACCGATGGCATTAGTGAGTAGCCCCCCCCTTTTGCAATATTCGGGCGATGTGCCATAGATGAAAATCTGACTGGCCCCGAGGGGGAGAAGTTGAGATCCGGATATACCAGTAAATAAGATTAATGGTCTCTAGATGTCTCTGTTCTTGAAAAGGAAACAAGAGTCTTAAATTAATCGGGTAATTAATTAATTTGTCATGGTACTAGGATGAAGATCCTTGGCCCATGTAATAATAATTTGTTCTGTGTTAACCCGTACTAATTTTCGAGGGGGCTCTTAGGAGACAATAAAATTAGTATTTTTTGTCCTATGTATAATGGCAGATGCAAATTCTCCCTGGCCATGAAGGGGTCGATTGTATACTTTAGCGAACATTAAGGAATTAGCTGTCCACCCTGTAAAAATGACTGGAAAGGAAATGCCCTTCCTAGCAGCTGCTGACAATGTCGCATGACGGGTGGAGTAGGTAAGCCGAAAACTTCGTTATGTCTATTCCTGCCGCTTGCAGGACAGTTGATACCAAATGACTGGCCGCCGGTCGGATAGGAGAGCGTGTCGTTCATAATAAATTGTCACGGTGATCTAAATTTGCCGTAACCTAAAAATAGCGACTCAACAATGATGGGATACATAATTTTGGTCCCAGGGGAAACAAGGATAAGAAAATTGATGGAGCTATTGCCCTTGGTCTTGAAGTCTTTAATAATGTTGGGATGAAAATCCTGACTCCATTCAACTTAAATTTAATGATTGACCTGTGGATTGCTAAAACTGTTTGGTCGTGAAGTCTTCAATAATGCTGGGATGAAAATCCTGACTCCATTCAACTCAAATTTGATGTTGGACCTGCGGATTGCTAAAATTGTTTGGGGCGTTGACCTGGAGCTAGCTAGTAATAGCATCATGGCTAATTTCTCGTAAGAGAAAGGACTGATTCATAGAAGGATGATTGAAAAATTCGAATTCGGGGACGAAGGTCGAAGTCGAAAGACTGCCTGTAAATACCTTTTGATAGTAGGGTTCGACTCCAATTCATTGTGATAAATGAGTGACAAGGTAGCTCGATGTACATTAAACGCTAAAAGCTTAAATCAATTAAAGCTAAATGATTGTGAAGTTGATTGTAAAATATTTTCAAAAAATATTAGGTTGGCTTATTTAGCTCTGTTCATGTTGTCCCCTCATGCTGTACTGCCACTTGGAGTATTGTGAAGGCAAATTCTCCCTGAGAGGCCTGGTATGTTGGCTTACTTAGCTTTGTTCATGCTGTCCCCTCTTGTGTTTGTACTGCCCCTTGGAGTATCGTAAAAGCAAATTTTCACTAAGAGGAAAGGAGCCTATTGTCGATGTTTGATATATGAATTGCTAGTATCGTTTTGGGGGCATTGTCCTGATGTTAGTAGTGGTCAATCGGGTGCAACCGTGATGCCTTTCGCATTCCTTGCCTTTGTTACTCAATACCCACGGTATTAATACTGGCAGGTCGGTGGGAATGCATAGAGCATTTCATTATCCCAGCAATGGGTGAATGCATCCATTCCTGCCGTGAACAGCTTAGCTCAATTTCCAGTCTGCTGACCTTTGGGTTCCAGCCTCTACATTGCATCGATACCCCATTTTCGGATGTAGCCACGTTTCTGGCATACATCCGTAATTTATGTCTCTTGCTAAAATTTCCAAATTTGTCCCGTCATCTCGTGTAAGTGAGGGAGCAAAATCAAGCCCATCTTATTGACGTCACTGCTGTCACGTTATCTACACGTAGTAATATACTAGGGGAGGAGGACCCGTCACAATTAATGTCCGTTGTAATTAATATGTAAATATCTCAACTGGGGACCCTACCAGCCATTGATCTGTAAGGGGGGCAAATGTCACTCCACCCCAAATCCATATCGCCCAGATAGAATTATCATAATGGTCGATACAGATCATATTAGGTCCACTCTGTATCGCCTGTAGCCACTAGTGCAGAACTAATCTGGCTTGGCTAGATAAAGTAAAGTGGGCACGAAAGTCACCTGCAGATCGCTTAAGGACTTCCACTTTACTGTTTCTAGATGACGTAGGTGTAGTGGACTGTAGTATCATTGGTGAACATGAGACTAAAAACACTAGTTTTTGCTAGCATTTGCTTGAATAAAAGCTCGGGTTCTAGTGTTTTTCTCCACTAAGAATTTAGTGTTTGTCATTTTGTCTTCATTAATGCCCGGGGTCATTGTGATAGAATCAAATTCGAAAACCCAGGAACTTGAATTTTCTAAGATGGGGTCAACTGACTTTTTGATTCATGTATCATGAACCCTATGCCCTCAAAGAGTGATGCTGTAATTTGCATTGAACGCAAACTTCTCTTAGTCGACTGGGCTAGCTGATCTCTCAATTTCGCGATTACTGGGCGGAGCAATTTGTGAAAAACAAATGGCACCAACGCTAATCCTAATTGTACTACCTAAGGTGAAGGCTAGGTACTTTCTATGTTCAGGCACAATGCGAGTCATAAAATAAGCCCAAGGTCTAAACTTATATTGTAACCATCTACATCTACGACCCATAATTTCCTGCAAAGGTTCGTTGTTTGTTGATTCCAGTATCCCATTAAAATGTGCAAAATGTCCTTTGCTCAACCACTGGTACCGAAAGGGACCGAGACGAGGTTGAGTGCTTTGGCTATGGCTGCAGAGAACTTGAACCGACCACACCTGGGACCCCCGAGTCAACTCATCTGCTGGTGTAATAATCTATTTTTACGGATCCATGACAACCTGTAAAGGTTGGCCGTTAATAGATTCAGGGCATCCCTCCCAACAAATTGTGCAAAGTGTCCTCTACTTGGCCTCTGGGTCAAGGTTGAGTGTCCCAGTTACGGCTGCAAAGCACTTGAACCGTGAACACCCAGGACTTCCGAGCCGACTTTTATACCGACGTAACAACCTATTTTTATGGATCCATGATTCCCTAAAAAGGTTGACCGTCAATAGATTCGACGCATACCAACGAATTGTGCAAAGTATCCTTTGCTCAGCCTCTGGTACCAAATGGGACCGAGGCGAGGTCAAGTGTTTCGGCTATGGCTGCAAAGTACTTGGACTGTTAGCACTTGGGACTGTGTTATAATATTAATTCTCATTGATCGAAAACAATAACAGACTTGCCAATAGCAATGTAATATATATTTCATGGAAATCCATAAAAACGAAGAGGGGGCCAAATAGATGTAGAAATGATCTGTTCCATCTAGTCTTCTTCTCATAGTACCCACTATTGTGGGATGGAAGAAATTCGGACCACTGGCGGATTCTCGTTAATTAATCAGAAATTAATTTAAAAATTCAGATCGGAGGAGTCTCGCTAATTAATCAGAAATGAATTAATTGACTCTGATTGGAACTTGATCGTTTAACGATTAAACTCCAAAAACATAGTCCGCACTCACAAATTTTTGTAAGAAAATATTGAAAACGAAGTAAAACCACAGACTCCCGCGCCTTTACGGGGTTTTCAAATTATTTCTTTGAAATTTATCGCAGCACAGTAGGAGTGGGATAGCTGCATAAGTAAACAGTCTTCTACAAAGACCGTACGTGAATTGATATTCATCGATTCGCAGTACCTGTCGTATAATCATATCGTCGCCACCACGCCAAAGGCACGAATCTGCAATTTTGGCGGTTTTCACCTAAGTGGATTTCTGGGGTCCCTAGGATCTCTTCTATCACCTCAGAAAGCCCCTAGCCGTAGTTGTTATTGGAAACGCCAATAATCGAAGGGTCAGTTTAGCGTATCTGCATAAAACATTTATTGTACAATGCGAAAACACGAATCTGTCAGATTCGTTTAATTGGCATTGTTGACAGCGAATGTAGTTTTCACGAATCTGACAGATTCGTGTCTTTGGTATTGTACTTAGGGAGCCAATGTTGTTGTCACCAATCTGCAAGATGGAAAGACGCGCTTGACCCCTTTATGCAAAACATATGTATGATTGGTATTCATTTGTTTTGTTTAGAAGTATAATTACCTCGATTGCAGCTGTTATTTGGTCTCCAGCCTACATTTTATCTGCTCACAGTCCTCATTTCAGTGTTCAGTGCTAGAAATTATTCGTTTGCCACATTTCTTCATTTCATATTTTTGCTTATTATGGGTGAAAGAAGTAGGAGAATTCTGGATTTGTGCAAGCTGGCAAGACTAGAAGACGAATATAGCCGTGAAGAAGACGCAAGCGAAATAGATCCTTTCGTAGATTTTGATTCATCATCTGATAATTACGAACCGAGTTCAGAATCGGAAAAAGACGATTCACTCAGCTCTGATGACAGTGTCATTCCTCCGTCGGTTTGCCTGCGAGTTCATCTTACTCAAAGTGAGTGATTTCCATTCCAAACAAATTTTGTATACCTAATTTAAAAAATTAGAGTTTCAATTTTTTACTACACTTCTTTACTACACAGAGTTTCAATTTTTTAAATACTTCTTTAAATACCTACTTTTTTTACTACACCTTTTTAAACACTTAAATTAATTACATTAATAAATTAATAGAATACTAATCCCGTTGAGAACCTTGCTGTATCTCAATCAACAATCACAGGTCATCAAACAGTTGACCTAACCCACTTCAGAGATAAAATAAATTGATAAATTATTCTATTGATATAAATTGATAATAATATTTAAATTAGGTAAATTATTTATTAATCAATCCCCTCCTCGGAAGAGTTTTGTCAATTGTTGAATTAAACATTAAAATTAATATAGGGGGGGTATCTAAATTTTTATTAATATTTTAATAAAAGTATTTAGGTAACCTAATTAATTTTTATTTATTCTCTTGTCAGAAGCCTCGCCACTTGAAGTCAACACAACAACATCATCATCTGGCCAGACATCTGCTGCAGATCTTTCCAGTATAATAACCTCTTCTGAACTAGGTATGAATAATTTATTGATAACCTTCTAAATAGTTTGTTGGCAGATTAATGACAATTTATTATTGAATATTCAAACTAATCACATTAAATAAATATTCATCTAACTGCAGTACTTTATTTGGATGGAACAATTTTGGAAATTTAATTGACTTGAATAACAATCAAAAATGAATGTTTCTTTGTTGTAGACTGTTCAGTGCAAGGTGTACCTGAGAATGGTGAAGAACCTGAGGGAACTGGAAGGGAAGAACTGCCTTTGAAGAAGAGAAGAAGACCATGGCAGAAGCAGATTCGCCAAGAGAAGAGACTACGAGGTGAGAGCTACATAGGTTTCCGAGGTGTTCAATACCCTTCACGTCCTATGCTACCAGCCCCCTGCTCCAATAAAAGGAAGCACACATGCTTATTGAATGTTAATGAAGAGCAAAGACTGAAGATTTATAATGACTATCGTTCCCTCTCAACAATTGATGATCAGCGAAAATTTATTGCTCAGCATGTATCACAAGCCCCCAAAAAAAGAAATACGACAAATACTGATCTTTCTAGAAGAGCCAATACGTTCCAATATACTCTGACTGTTGGAGAAATAAAGGTGATAGTGTGCCGAGAATTTTTTATGGCCACACTAAATGCTACAGATGCAATGCTGCGAACCAGTATTAAAAAAATTAGTGAAACAGGTATCGTAGAACCAGATCAGAGAGGGCGTCACGCACCAATAAATAAACTATCCCCTGAGAGAGAAGCCGACATTAAAGAATTTATAAACTCTTTTCCTACTATGCAGTCACATTATTGTCGGTCAAACACGAGCCGAAAATATTTTGAATCGTCTCTGAATGTAACGATAATGCACAGCATGCATAAGAAACACTGCGAGAAGAAGCATCTGCCGACAGTTTCAATTGAAACGTTCCGTAAGATTTTTCGGACGTTCAATGTGGGATTTTTTATTCCAAAGAAAGATCAATGTAGGAAGTGTCTGGTATTCCAGGGATTATCGGAGGAAGAAAAAGGTTGTCAACAACAGGATTATAACGCTCACTTGGAGAGAAAGAATGCTGCTCGTCGTGAGCGAAATAATGACAAAATTTTATCGATCAACAATGATTCATTTTTGGCCTTTAATTTTGATCTTGAGGCTGTGCTGAATGTGCCAAAAGGTAGCGCTGGCCAGATATTCTACCTTCGTAAACTTGCTGTATACAATCTAACGATATTTGACTTGAAATATCATGATGGTGACTGTTATTTGTGGGATGAGAGCCAGGGTAGAAGAGGAGCAAACGAGATAGCATCTTGCCTACATCTTTATCTGAAGAACAGATGCAGAAGCAACGTTACAGTTGTTCACATGATGTCGGATTCGTGTGGAGGCCAGAACAAAAATTCATTTGTTCTGGCCATGTGCATCCACACGCTGAAATCAATACCATCTTTAAAGGCCATCCGCCACAGCTTCTTCGAGGTTGGACATTCGGAAATGGAGTGCGACTCGATGCACTCCAAAATCGAGAAAAAGTAAGAGTGTGCCAGTTTATACTCCTGAGGGATGGGCACAAATTATTCGCATGGCAAGGTCGAGCCCATCACCCTTCATTGTTCATCCATTGACATTCCAAGATTTTTGGCATTCAAAACCTCGAAATTCGAAATCCCTTGGCGTAAGGTGTGCTCTTACGAAGTTCGGAAAGAAGAAGAAGAGAAGATTAGAGTTTTTTATAAGATCGATTATGATGGGGTTTATACTGAAGCAACACCGAAACGTCATAGAGGAAGGCCAAGTAGAGAAGAGTTGGAGCCATCAAGAACTTACTCACAACAACTCAAGATATCAGATGCAAAGTACAAAGATCTAATGAAGATGTGTAAAGACCTAACGATACCTAGAGAGTACCACACATTTTTTCAGTCATTGAAGTCATCTATAACTGTTCTTGATAGGTTGCCTGACCCTCACATCAGTGATGAATCTGATTACGAATAAGAAAATTAAAGTTTAATGTTTAATTTATATTTTATCAATTAAATATCTCGTTGTTAGAGAAATTATTACATTTAATGGTGATATTCTGTCTTTTGTGTTATTATTATTTTCATCCCAACGTACAGCACGAAAGTGCATTATGATAGATTGACACCACGGCAAAAACACGAATCTGCTTCCATGGCTTCAAAGATGGTCGGAAACATCATCTACCTTAACTAGGCAAAACTAATCATCAACCAGATGATAATTAGGACGTTTTAATGACATCTGGTTCATAATTTGATTTTTCCCGGTGTATCACAACTTCAAACTCAATTTTCTCAAAACTATGAAAATTCAGATTCGTGCCTTTGGCGTGGTGGCGACGATATATACTTAAGATATTTTTGTATTCGATGAATGTGGAAAGACGCTAACCTTTTCTTGTACTTGCCAAAGAAATAAGTTCATTGTTGCAACCCAACGTTGAAGAGGAGACTATCACCGTTCGACATCCCTTACTGTGGAAAGAATCGATCGCACACCAGGCTTCGTCTTCAGTTGTGATGCTTTGCCCTGACAACAATCTATCAGAACTTGTCAATATCTTCGAAATATTCTTGATACCGTTATAGCCATCCTAGAAAATACGTTTCTATACTAGGTATATGTACTACGATTCACATAAAAGCTTTAGCGAGCGCTAAGATATACAATCAAGCATTAAAGCCGAATAAGTTAGTTTGAAAGTTGCCTCAGGACTATAGCAAGCCTCTTATGGCTCTTCATTGTCATTTATTTGACAAACGGAGGTATCGAAATAGTATCAAATATTGGAAGCTAGCTATTCAATTTGAATGGTGTGAAGTTATACCAGAACACATAGGTAGGTAGATATATTAATATCGAGCATTGGTCAATATCGGACACGTCACAGATATGCGACCTGCCTCAAAATTCCATTGTTATTCGTTTTTGACATTTTCATGTCTTTACTCTGACACATGAGGAAATTTTGTGCTACATTTTGGAGCGTAACAGAGAGAGTGAGACGAAAAATCGTCAAAATGACCTGTCCATGACGTTATAAAAAAGCCTACAAAAAACATTATGTTTGGTTAGTTGTTTAGTTATACCTCGTAAAGTCAGAAGTAGCTCACGATTTACAAATAGTGAGAGGCATTCATTTAAAGTTACTATTTTTAAATGCAAGTAGGTTAAATTATTAGAATCTATATATCTATTATCTATCTATCATTATAGCTATTATTCGCATGTCACTCATAACAATGGGCAAGAAGTGAAATACACATTTTTGGATTATTATTTCCAATAATTTTAATTTTTGTAAACGACCAAGAAAAAAGTTTTATGAAACCCCCCCCCCCCCCCCTCCACTCAAAATCGAATAAAACAAAAACTGTCCATCCGCCTACGCCATCCGAGCTTTTCCCCCGAAACTACAGGACCAAACTTCGTGATATTTCACTCTCAAAAATCTAACATCAGCCGGGGATGTGTGTGTGGGGATCAATAGAGAGTTCCTACCGATTCTAAAGCCGGTTTCACATGGAGCGGTATGAGCGTACAACCGGAAAGATGGAAGGCCGAAAAATCCAGTGGAGGGGGCGGCGGAATGCGGCACGTTGTTCACATGAAACGGCACCTTGGTGAACGGAATCATAAACTTTCCTACTGAAACCCTCTCTGATCTGAAACCTCTACTTGAGGTTATCAACATTCCTGTCGCAACGCTCGACGGCAAGCGGCGACGGTATACAAATTTCTACCGCCGACCTCCTACCGCCCATACCATCAACATGACAGCCACCATCCTCAACTGTTGTCCCAACAGCCACTCACATTGCGTTCCGTCTTTCCGTCTCCGGACATACTGCTCCATGTGAATTCGGCTTAAGAAGTTACGGGCAACTACTATGGGGATCTGGCTCAGCCCCCTCTAACCAGAAGAATCAACGAATTCCCCGTATCTCGAGTAACGTTTGGTGGTTTTACGAATCTTGAAGTCACGTTAAAATTCCTGTCATCGTCTTCGCGCCAGTCATGTTATCAAACCGTAGTTTTTTAGTTCTATTCTTCACTGATTTACTTCATTCTTCATTCTATACGCTCTGAAATGGAACTCATAGACTATTTGGAGCTTTGTAATGCTGATTTGTTTTTGTATGAAGACTTGATGTACCAACATCAAGTAGAATAGGTATCTACCTACGTTTTCTGTTTGGAAATTTATGTGATTTCTTAATTGTTTATATTGTTTTTTCAACGTTTTCCACTTGCGAGGACTCGAGATTTGTGCTAGGGAAGTACTGTATGTTTGCTGAACATGAGGCTGAACTGCTGAGCAACACTTGTGTGTTGGGCCTTGCTTCAGCCGCATTTTTAGGAACTCCTATCTGTACTCTGACCCACCACGATCAGCAATCAGAGTGGCTGCCAGTCAGGGAAAACCTGGAAAAACCAGGGAATCTTAATCGTCGGGAAAACTCAGGGAAATGTCAGCAAATTTCATTTCAAACGGATGATGCAAATCAGGGAATTTCAAACATTCTCACTTGTTGAAGATAGATAGAATTTGAGTTGTCCTCTCACCAGGCCCAAGTTCTCAACCGATTTTCTTTGCTTTTATTTCCGACTCATCGGCTTATCATTGGAAGTTGGCATGACAGCGATATACAGTCGAGCGTGGAATGTCGGAGAACGAGAAAACGAGATAAGGACCGAAAAGGTGCAATAAAAACGGAAATGTTCATCAAGGAAGAAGGTTACCAGAACAGTTGCCTCTAGAATCCATCCCATAAGTTTACGGGTTATTCGGTTCACCGAAAGAATTTCACAGGCATCAAGAAAATCGGTTTCCCGGGTGCATGCTCAGATGCGCGATAAAATGTTAGGGGCATCTGATTAGGTTGACCATAAGTACGAGGGTGGCTAGTAGGAACTCTCTACTCTCGATCAACCCTAAAGGGTAGAACTTGAGGGGTGAATTATTAAAAAATCGAGATTTTCAACACTTTCACGGCATTTTACTTGCTTCTTTGTAATCAGAGCATCTTGAAACATTAACCAACAAATTTTGAAGGCTTTCTTGAGAATATTTCACAATTTCAAAAATATACTCGACATCCACAAGAAAATCCTGCCTATCCTGCTTCTATTAACATTGTTGTTCCATCCCACCCCACGCCCCTCTCTATAGCAACGCAACACTTCTCCCTCTAGCCCCCGGGCAATGGAGCAGCTATGTTCAGCCTGGTTTTAAATTGATATCAGCTTCCAAATTAACTTTGGATGTAGACATGCACCAAATAACAAATACATGTACTAAATGTGGAACTTACTCGAGTTCATACTGATTAGGAGTGATTACATCAGCAAGAGGGAGAATGGTCTCCTTGTAAATTGGCAATAGTGACTCAGGTACATACATGTGGCCATCATCTCCCATTACGGGATCACAAACTGCAACGAAATCATAAGTTTTGCAAGAACTATTCAATAATTGATTTTTAATAACTCCACTTGAACTCAACATATGTACCTATGTTTCATTAAAATTATAAAATGTATCAATTTCCAACAAAACTGTCATTAATCTACAACAATAGAGACAACGAGGAAAAATATCTCACATTTCCAAAACCCAAGTCAGACACCAGTAATATTTAGATGGGAAAAATTTATAAATGTAACGCACAACATTTACAAACTAGAAGAAAAACATTATAGTTCAATGATAGTTCATTAAATAATATAATTTTCACGGAAAGGAACACATGTTTACGATATAGATTAATATACAAACTTTGTTCATTGAATATCATTTTCCACAACCACTAAAATGAATGACGAAACGGAAAGGAGTTGATGCTTACCATATAGAAGATTTGGATTATTGGATTTGAGTTCTTTTACGACAGATGCGACTTTGTTCAGGAATGACGGAGATCCAATGTAGCCAGTCAGTAAATGAGAATAATGTAGAAGGTCATTTCTTCTCAACGAATCGATAAGAACATCTGTAAAATTCAAATGACCGCTCTGTCAAATAAGACTGCACTGGAAAGGATCACGTCAAAATCGAGCACCCGATGTCCTCTATTCTGAGAAACGTGACTAGACTAATATTGAGAGAATATAGAGAAACTAGACTAATATTGAGATCCAGCAATTCATTGCACTTACGCTACCATTGGAATGGAACACCTAATTCACTTGATTTGTCCTTCCGTGTTTTTTCCCCATTGAATTTTTAGGAATGAGGAAGATAACACTAAACGGCGAAAAAAACTAACCACAAACAAATACGTTTCATAGACCATTCTAAAACAGAATCCATCTATTTTAGAATGGTCACTAAAAAAAAGTGTAGATGTTTCATTTAATTGCATTTACTTTTTCTCGGTAGGTGCTTACATCTATTTAGGCGTATTGCTGACAAGGCATCGTTTGCCCAACCACTACGAAATTGAATTACGCAAATATCGGTCACGATCGTGCACCACGCTACGCTAATTATCCGTGAGGATAATTTCTTTCTTGATCACCCTACAGTGCTGAAATTTGAAATGGAGCTCCTTAGAGATATTTGGAATACAATTAAAGTGTACGGAGGAGTACTGATCTGCTGAGGGACCTCTGATCCTAGCCTTCCCTAACATTTTCTTCATATATATATATATATATATATATATATATATATATACTCGGCCCTCGGGCCTCGCCGGATCTTTTCTCTTTTCTACTGTGTAGAAAACGAGGATAATTTGCTATGCAATTCGTTTCACGAGAAAAAAAAAAAAAAAAAATTTCAAGCCTGGCTGGGATTCGAACCCACAACCTTCGTCTCACGAAAAAAAAAAAAAAAATTTACAGGCCTGGCTGGGATTCGAACCCACGACCTTCGTCTCACGAGGGAAAAAAAAAAAATTCAGGCCTGGCTGGGATTTGAACCCACGACCTCGCGGGTTCGCGTAGCGGAACAAAAAAAAAGTTGTTGGGAGTCGGGCTAAGAATTGCATAGCAATTAGTATATCTATATATAAGTGTATATGTGTATATAATATTGAACTAGATTATGAATTGATAATATAATAGTAATTGATAATAATAAACTAGTTCATGAAAGAATTTACATACAAGCTTAAAATAAAATGATTCGCAGATGCTAATGGTGAGGGTTATGGATCCAACTGTCCACAACCAGACGTGTGTGAGGACGACTTCAACAAAAGGGAAAAGCTGCATATGGAAGAATTAGAAAGTTTAAAAATTGTAACGGAAGGATATAGAAAGAGATACAGTCGATCACAGTTTGTCTGACAAATGGATTAATATTCGAAAACGGTTATTAGCATCATCTCAATATGGTTGGGTAAGTAAAAAACAGTCTAGCCGTAGGTACAACTAGTTAGTTGTACGAACCTAGTGAAAGACATTTTATATAGCGACAAATGTACTCTGCCTATGATGCATGGAAAAAGGTATGAAGTGGTTGCGAGACAAAAACATTCGGAAATTCGTAATGTGGTTTATGGATCAGTAAAAGCTATTCGTTCCTTGGTGCGTCGCCCAATGGTTTGATTGGAGATGACGGAGCTGTAGAAATAAAATGTCCATATTCATGCACTTTACTGACTGAAGAAGAAGGCTTGAAAAATGAGAAAATTAGAAATTGGTGATTATAGAAATCTAATGAATGGGTTTTCAATACTAATCGTCATTACTATTATCAAATACAAGAATTGCTAGGTACCAGAATTAAATGAACCCAGGCATACAAAATCGATGCGAATTAGGGATCCACCATATATTGATGGAATCAAAGGGAATAAATAGATACTTAGTAGTGTCATGTTATAGTGTTATTACAGTGTTAATACTATTACATATATTTGTGAGGGCCTGTAGCGAAGTCAGGGCGAGGAGGTGATGAAGCCTGTGGTCTCGAAATGTACCGAGGTAGAGGCTGCAATTGAGACTTCTCATTTATCCTGCTACCAAGCATTATTTATTAGATTTTAGTCAACTTTACTGATTCGCCTCTGGCGATGACGATGGGAGACAACGTGAGCAACCACCTCGTGGTGTCCTCTGGGTAACGCTAGTAGCTCACAATAACAACGATTTTCATGTATTTATTTTCATACTAACTTGTGTATCAAACTAAATCAATTTATTCAATGTTATTAATTAGGATTTGCCATAATAGTATAAGGGTGTATGATTTGTTTTTCACGCATGGTTTACTGCCGTTATTTTCGTACATTGATTTTTGATTCATTCTTCTGATAAATAAACGCGTCAATCAATTAATCAATCAATCTCTCTTTCGCTCTCTCTCTTTCACACACACACACACGCCAAAGAAGATATCAACGTTTTTGCTTATGTATGTGAGGAAGAATGGCTTTCAGGCCAGACTGGTTTCTGTGAGAAAGGTTTATCTTTATAGGAGGAGTATCTATACAGTCAAATATAGTCATTACTCCCCCTAAATCATAACCCTTCAAAACTGGGGGTGAACGACATATTCTCATATGATCTGATCTCATGAGTGGAGCGGCGCTCTACGCAACCGCCGCTCAGTGCTGGGGCTCCACACCCCCATTGTTGCAAAGAGACTATTATTGTCCTTCAAGGAGCTGGGGCCTTCGAGTTCCCTGACCCGCGTTATTTTAACACTGACAGTCATGGCACTGCTACAGTAGTTCTACCAGTAAGCTATTTCCCAAATTGAAATAGTTCCACTAAAATCCTCTTTGTTATAGCAGGCGCCACTCTTACGTCCCCCTCTCAAGAAAGAAAGTCCACTGCATTTGAAACATTTCATATATATACAGGGTGTCTCAACTTAAGTAGGCAAGACTTCAGAGATCAATTCTACAAGTAATTTGCAACAAAAAGTGTCTCGTAAAGTGTTATTTTTTAGAGGCTTCGTTTTCGAGTTATTGACGATCTAAGATTTTTTTCGTGTTTTCGACCTTATCTCCTAAAAATGGCTGTGACCCCATCATTCTTTGAGTATTCTGAAACCTGAGGATACCGTTGGAAAGAACGTTACACTTCCTATCTTTTTGATGCCAAATCATAATTATTCAAGAGAGTTAAGATACCGAAAAAAGAGGTCAAAGCACAAACTTTGTAAAATTCTAAAAATTTGGGTTTTTTCAATCTGATTCCTCCCTCCACAAAAAAAAAAAAAAAAAAAAAAAAAAAAATGAACAGTCGTTTGCAATTACAGTAAAAAATTCAAAATCTTTTCAGCTTTCTAACGGTATAGCCAAAAAATTGATAAAAGTAACAACAAGGAGAAAAAACGGCTTTTGAATGCGAAAAAACGTGGTATTTTTAACGAAAATCGATGGATTTCAGGAAAAAACGATCTCCCACAACTTTATGATTTAATTGTCGAATTCTACGTAATTTTTTACGCTGAATCGAATGGTGACACTCGCAGACCTCTACAACTAACGAATGAGGGCGAAAGTGCCCTTTGACCCTCGAAACTCAGAGAAGGGCACTTTCGCCCTTATTCGTGTCACCATTTTTTTTTTGTGGAGGGAGGAATCAGATTGAAAAAACCCAAATTTTTAGAATTTTACAAAGTTTGTACTTTGGCCTCTTTTTTCGGTATCTTAACTCTCTTGAATAATTATGATTTGGCATCAAAAAGATAGGAAATGTAACGTTCTTTCCAACGGTATCCTCAGGTTTCAGAATACTCAAAGAATGATGGGGTCACAGCCATTTTTAGGAGATAAGGTCGAAAACACGAAAAAAATCTTAGATCGTCAATAACTCGAAAACGAAGCCTCTAAAAAATAACACTTTAGGAGACACTTTTTGTTGCAAATTACTTGTAGAATTGATCTCTCAAGTCTTACCTACTTACGTTGAGACACCGTGTATATATAAATTTAGATATGATAGAGAAAGTAGAAAAATATAGTGACAAAAACTTCTGATAAAAGGGAAAAATACCTCAATATTTCGGTGACTTGCCCTGATCACGAGTAGAAATATATATATATATATATATATATATATATATATATATATATATAATTATTTACATACATATTACTACATAATATATATGTATAATATATATATTTGACAGACCGCAAATTTTAGGAATCCTTTTAGAATGCCTCGAAATGAAGTTTCGAAAGAAAGTTTGGAAAATATTAAATTTTTTGACCCATTGCAATAGTTTTATTTTTTTCAAAAGTCCGCTAAAACAGTTTTAAGTTTAAAAAAATAAATGATTATGACTGGCCACACTGTGTGCAGGACGCGCCTGCCAGAAGGTTAGGAATACAATTTTTCGCTGTCACTCCACAGCCAGAATAGCGAAAGATACGCCTCCAAAAACGATTTATAGGTCAACCAACTTGAAGAAATCTTACCCAAGTCATTTTCATCCAAGATCTGCCCTCTGAAATGCTCGTAGCCAGTATGGTTTGATAGCTGAACTGAATTGATAGCATCCACTTCAAAACCCAGAATCTGAAAATTTTTCGGACAGAAGGTACTTCATATTGATGATATTTATTGATAGACATCCATAATATAATAAGCAATATAAAACAATTGAATAAATTGTGGGAAAATCAATTTTGTCTGCAGACCTGGCAGGCTAAGACAAACAAGTATGACAGAAATGACATGTGTCAAGCGATTTCCGAGCTGAAAGTAGTGGCAACCAATACATCAAGGCGCAGGGTATGGTGCGGCAAAAGTGCCACGGAGTTACTCGAGTTGGGCATCCCAGCAGGAGTACTCCGTGGTATCTCCAACCGTGTCCTGAGGGGTTCTTACTTAAACTGGCGGTTATTTTATAGGGGCGCTTCCTTTCATCCTTCTCCCTCCTCCTCCTTCTGCAACTCCCTAGATCCCTAGGGCCCGCGTTAGATAAACCTGGGCAACCTCCCGATTTTTTTAATTTTTTGTTTAATTGGTGAGCTCCCTCCACCTTCGAGATGTTTAATACAAAAAATAAATAAACTAATAACAATAATAAAATAAATAAATAAGTGATGGTGCCATTGCAGACATGGTCTCCGCTAGATCGCAAAATATGTTCGATCGCTTCGCAATATTGTTACTCAAAGGCTTTCTCTATTTATCAGTTATCACTCTAAGTCACTAACCGTCAACTGTAGTTGTTCGTTTCGAGTTTCTATTTTTCTTTACAATACTCATTTTTGCCGATAAGTTGTATATATTCACACATCATCATGTAAGATCCCCAATGCCAGCCTTCTTGACACGCAAACCGATGTTTGAGCGCACAGGTTCTTGGTGACGCACATCACCCTTTTTCAGACACAGAAAGATACACCAATAACTTTGAAGTAGGTATCTAATGGAATACCTATCATACACATCACAAGGCGTCAATAAAAAACTCTACTTTTACGAGTCGTTCATGGAAAACAATCAAGATACCTGCCTACACTACATAGGTATATTTCAGATAGTTAATTTGGTTTTTCTCTATTTTCAGACTTCAGAGCCGGTTATTATTCATCAATCTGCCTGTATTGTTCTCTCGAGCCTCAGAATTTACATACCACAAAATGAATCATTTAAGTACTGTTCAGCATCGGGCATGTTCAGTACCTGCTTGTACATAATCGGGCATTCATTAGTAAAATTATTATTAGCAGTCATGTATATAATAGTGAAATAACTTATTCAAACACAGTGGTAATTAATTGAGAAGGTATATTGTATATGCTTGAGTCCTTATTGCCATCGTATCATGCTATGTATTTTATTCCTAATCCTATTGGTATGCTATGGGACTCCATTTTAATTCAATGCTTTTTCAGTGGAGGAGTATTTCTAATAAATTTCCAGAATTTAACAAATCTGACCAGACCCTTGGACAACGAGTAAAAAACTGGACATCTGGCAACCCTGGTAATGATGAATACTTAAATCCTAAAAGGTGTGCATAGCTCACGACTAACTGTTCCACTGCATGAATGCCGGTAAAGCTGGTTTCACATGGAGCGGAACGAGCGGAAAGATGGAAGGACGGAAAACCAGTGGAGGGGCGGCGGAGTCGGAAAGATTGTTCACATGAAGCGGTCACCTTGGTGAACGGAGTCATAACCTTCCTACTGAAACCCTCTCTGATCTGAAACCTCTACTTGCAGTTATCAACATTCCTGTCCAATGAGCTTGCGCTCTCCTCGACGGAATGCGGAAACGGTTTGAAAATGTCTACCTCCGACCGCTGTCCGCCCATACCGACAACATGGCAGCCAACATCCTCAACTGTTGTCTCAACAGCCAATCAGATTGCGTTCCGTCCTTCCCTTTTCCGCTCTTTCCGCTCCACATGAAACCAGCTTAAGGATCAATGCTTCAATTCTAAAAAGCTGTAAGTAAGTATGCGAAAAACTAGGCTAGCAACCAGGATCCACTGTGTTTTTACCCTTGGTAATTATGCTCACTTACAAACACAGCTCACGGCTACCACCCTGGATACCTGCTAGGTGCCACTGTGTATGAGCCAGTAAGGATCAATGTTTTGATTCTAAAAGGCAGTAAGCCAGTAAGTATGATTATGAAACAAAAGCTATAGACTAGCCCATCAGCTAGTACGAACTAAATCACTCGTGACGAAGTTGTGGAAACCCATTTCAAAATGGAAGTTAGTGAAAAACGTTGTCTATTTCCACGAAAAATAAAGAGTTACAATGTTAAATCGATTTCGATGATTAGTTCATCATCAGTAACAAACAATAACTGAATACACATTAGAAAGGACACAGCTTTTATAGTCACAGGTGAAGGGAGATTGAATCCCATTGGTCAAGAGAAAGAAAAGGGGCCGGGCGGGTACAACCAATCAAGTGCAAACACAGTGACGGGGGATTATAACTAATTAGATGAAGTGATAGGGGGAAAAAATAACTAAATATGGTTTCAACAGTGTGAAGGGATAATTCCAAGCTTTATAGAAATGGACCTATCAGTGGTGAAATATATTGAGGTATATCCTCATTTAAACATTTACCAGATCTGTCACTTTTTACATGGATTATCTTGAGCAACAAATATTTACAACTTGTAACACAAATAATCTTCTCTATTGGTATAGATATGTTGATGATATTGTCATCCTATGGAAGGGCACAGAGAGACAACTAAATTCTTTTCACGAAAAAATCAATAAATTAGACCCCTTTATCAAAAATACCCTCGAATTCGACGGAAATAAACTCAATTTTTTAGATCTTTCCATCTCTTTGGTAAACGAAAAGCATGATTTTTCAATTTATAGAAAAGATACATACAGCGATATAACTATCCATAGTACTTCAAATCACCCTTTAGTCCATAAGCATGCAGCCTTCCATAGTATGATCAACCGAGCACTATCTATTCCAATGAGTGAACAAAATTTATCAAAAGAAAAATCCATTATCAAAAGCATAGCGGCTAGTAACGGATATAGAGGAGATATCGTTGATACCATATGGGATAAGGTCATCAGGAAAAAGAGTGGGGAAAAAGTTTCCAATCTGGCTAGGGAAGATGTAAATTTAGAAGAAAAACAATGGATATAAGTATACCTTATTATGGCAAAATTCTATCATCGAGAGGTTACAAAGTAGGTTTTAGAACTAAAAATAGTCTTAAAGCATTACTAGGATCCGTTAAGGACAAAATCAATGTGCAGGATAAAAGTGGGGTTTATAAATAAAAATGTTCTTGTGGCTTCGAATATTGCGGTCAAACAGGAAGGAAATTCAGAGAAAGAATAGACGAGCATAGGGAGGATTTCAGGGAAAATAAGGGTAAGTCTACATTTGCGAAACATCTTAAGGAATCCCATCATAGTTACAATTTTGATTTGACGGATAGGCAGTTTGTGGAATTTCTTCATTTTCGTCCAAAGGGAGGTATGTTGAATGTACTTGAAAAATTCGAAATTATCAAAAGTGACAGATCTGGTAAATGTTTAAATGAGGATATACCTCAATATATTTCACCACTGATAGGTCCAGTTCTATAAAGCTTGGAATTATCGCTTCACACTGTTGAAACCATATTTAGTCATTTTTTCCCCCTTTCACTTCATCTAATTAGTTATAATCCCCCTTCACTTTGTATGCACTTAATTGGTTGTACCTCCTGCCCCTTTCCTTTCGCTCGACCAATGGGATTCAATCTCCCTTCACCTGTTACTATTTAAAAGCTATGTCCTTTCTAATGTGTATTCAGTTATTGTTTGTTACTGACGATGGCCTAACCGTCGAAATCGATTTAACATTGTAACTCTTTATTTTTCGTGGAAATAGACAACGTTTTTCATTAACTTCCGTTTTCCATCAACTAGGTTATGACATGGGTAGCTTTATAATTAACATCCCACAACACTTGCTTTCCAATCAACAATGATCTACCTGTCACATATTATAGATATACATATATATGATAGAGATTGTAGTACCAATTTTAATCACTGATAGCTGAGGAAGAACTCGAGAGGACAGGATTGTCGGATCCTGGCCTAGTGAAACATAGTTTACATAGGTGTAGTAACATAGGTAATCAACCAGTATTGTTTGTCAACTCAATAATTCTGTAAATGTTTGTCAGCTAATTAATTAATGAAGTTTATTACATTATTGAGGCTATCAGGGGATGCAAATTTAAAGAATTGATGTATTCAACTACTTTTCCAGCACTGTTAGTAGTTAGGTAAGTAAGTAAGTGTTACTTGTCCAGCACGTTATACAATAAAATTTACTAATAAAGGTAGACCAACCTGAAGCGGGAATGTGGCGCTCTTATTCCCAACGTAGCCCCGTACAACATGGCTCTGAATTGATAAAACTCTGGCAGGTTTCATTTTATCAGGAATTGAGCCGTGACCTGCGAAGTGAAGGTAAGGTAAATAACAATATTTAGGCCTTAGTATTCCATGAATATTTAACTGCGGAAAAGGGGAAAATATTGTAGAATCAAATAACGTGCCTAGTATTCTTAAAAGTTGTCGATGACGCTGAGAGGGCTGAGGAAAGATAATGGAAAAAATCAGCCTGAGAGCTGGAGGACGTCTGCCACTTGGAATGGGCGTGAACATCCAAGCCCAGTAAAGGATCGTTATCTTGGTCAATATCCTCTTCAATTCACGAGGTCAAGGCAATAATTAATCATTTTGAACCAAAATAGGAGGGGATCCTTCACTGAATAGCTAGAAAGCGATGTGGATGTCCCTTCTGCAGTCGTGTTCTCCGTATGCTGAGGACAAAAGCGCTTTTTTTGTCTTGATCTTCGATGTAAAATGCGCTCTTCGCACGGCGTCTGGATCAGTATTTTATGCCAATGGTTTTAAAATGGGGATAATTAGATCTATCAAGTCTTACTCGTTCTTCAGAACTCACTATCATTATCATTTCCTTATCTATTATCATTAGAGATAAGCATGAACCTATGACCTTCCCAAATTTCATGGAGAAAAGTTATGGAATTAGGAAAACAACTTTCATGGAACTGGGGGAGGGTGTTACTAGCGGACTCGTTTTTCAACTGGAGTAATTTTTCACCAAAAGGCGAAACGCGGGCAAAGCAACAGTAGTAAACTAACCAAGAGTATTTAGTTTCAGGCATTACCGCCAAGGCGGGGGGGGGGGGGGGGGGGCGGGGTTCTGTTTTCCACAGTGGAGATGCGCCGCCATCTTTGACTAGGGGAACTTCTCTTCAGACTAGGGATGTGAAAAAATCGATTATCCCCCTTTTCGATTTAATCGATTTTTTTGGACAAAAAATCGATTTAAATCGATTAAAATCGTATGAAATTTAACCACTTAAATTCAATGGCTCAATTTGATTTTTTAAGTAATTCTGAAGAGCACTTCATGGTATGCTGAAGGTGAATAAAAGGCACTCATAAAAAATGAAAATTTATAAAAATGTTAGGTAATAGGTATAAAATGTATTTAAAAAAAAAATTGTACCATTCGAAAACTTAAAAATTTTATACATATAGAGGAACTTCTAAACGGTAGTACTTTTTGAGGGTTGAGAGTTTCACAGTAGGCTTCTCAAATTTTTAAAATGTTTTATTGCTAAGCGCTTCCGCCATAATCGGCCTCGTCAGAGCTTATATTTAGGGGTTCGGTACTTCCGAACTATTGTTTTTCTGCCTTTTTTGTGGCCTCTTCAACATCCCAAAGGGTACCTTATACATTGGAATGTTTCGTCGTATTTGTTAATATGAAACTGTGGAAATCTGGTTGATTTATCACTCATTGTCTTGTGAATGTGTCCTTATATGTTTAAGGGCGTCAATATTGTCAATTTAAATTGAGAAAGAGAAAGAATGACGAAAATTTTCACTATTAACATTGATGAAAAAAGAAAAGTTTTAAAGTCAAATAAAATACAGAAAAAAGCTTTTCCTCCGCTTGGATTCGAATAATAACAACGTAGATTTGAAAAACTGATAAGTAATCATTGACCATGTTGTTGTTTCATTCTCATTGCTAGTCACGGCTAACGTGACGAATCAATCATGAGTTTATTAGTCGTTGCTGTTGATGACAAGTTCGCGTCATCTCGTTCGATCATGAGTTTAACACCTCGTTTCTTCGACAAATCGTAAGGAAAAAAATGTACGATTAGTTTGTACGATAAAATCTAAAATGTGGCTTAAAACAGTACCACCCAAAAAGTCCGATTATTAATCGATGTTTTCCCCAAAAATCGATTCTTTCGATTTTCCCAAAAATCGATTTAATCGATTCTAACATCGATTTTTTCACACCCCTACTTCAGACTTCAGTCTTTCTCACATTTATCCAATGGATAAGGGGAATTTATCTGAGGGATAGCGTTATCCTCCGGATAACACAATAGGGGGTCAAACCATTTCCAGTTATCTGGCGTTTTAATTTATCTGGTCCCTGGACGGCTGGATAACAATTATAACTGGAGTTTAATGAGATATCTCAAGTTTGGTTATCTTTATTTTTGTACCTTCCAATGGAATGGATATGTGGGGATTTGTCTTCAAATAGCAGCGATGGCAACGATTCTATCATAGCATATAATTCGTTGAATTTAAGAGAAGACCCTATGTACCAAATAAGACCCCGTGCATATCACCTAATAATATGGGTCGAGTGGATATTTTTATTCCTCACGAGTGTATATTTTATTGCTGATCACAATAATTCATTCATAATGTAGTAGTACAAGTACTTGTAACTATAATTCAAGTAGGCACAGGGCAAGTACAAGTGCAAGTAATTGTAATTGAAACTTGTCCCCGACGGATACTAGTACTTGTGCGGTTTGAAATTGAAACAGGTACCTTCAGTAATTGTACTTCTCCTTGGCAAGTACTTTCAAAGTACTTGAAGCTGTTGCATCACTAACTCCATTCATCCAAGTAGGTAGGTACATTACAATTTTTGTTGCAAAATCAATAGGTAATATTCCGTTTCGCTCTTACCTTTTCTTAAAATTAGAGTTCAAGTCACGAGAAAGCTCCCTGAAATCAAATTGCGAAGCATCCAAAATAGCTCATATTTTACTTCAAAAACGCAATGATTACCACCGACTAGCTCATTGTCTGGAATTCAGTATCAGTATTACCGACATATTTCAACATTTCAAGATTTGAGAGGAAAAGGGGTGGTACTTGCGTTGCTTAAGGTTCAAGTACTTGTACTAATTTCACAAGTACATGAACTAAAAAATTGGCAGGTACTTTTACTAATACTTGTCTTGGCTATTCTATTACAAAGTACTTGTATTTGCCAATGCAATTTTAAGTATACTTAAGTACTTTTGAGAACTTGCACTTGTACCCACTCGCACTTTGTACTTGCTAGTACCATTTGGTCAACACTGGTTACCACACTTCGATCACAGAGTAAAGTACTAAAGTAGGAGGTTTGCTCAGTGGCTGTATTAGAAAAAACGAAAAAAAAAGAATTTAAGCAAAAATAGCTTAAAATTTAAGCAAAAATAGCCCTAAATTGAACTTCCTGTTCCCAAACCGAACGGTGACAAAAAACTATACTAAAACTAAACTATACTGTCGCAAGTCGTTCCACAAAATTATAACACATATGCCAGCGTTGGTGGATCGCTTTGAGTATTAATAAGATGGAGGGCTATTAGTGATGTTTCAGGCAGTCAAACCATACGTGCCACTACTGTCGTTTGGCTTTTGAATTGACTGGGGGCAAAATGGCAGAACACTGATCAGCTGATGTAATTTGTGGGTTTGTTCGGACACGTAGTTCCGAACCAGTTCGGAATTCATCTAGTTCTGAATCGAACTGCAAAGGGAGGGGATGGGAACCGGTTCAGAACTCTTAGTTCTGAACTCCCAGTCCGAACGCCATTTCGTGTAGTTCGGAATTGATAACCTGATAACCTCTCCGTCTTTTTCCCAAAACGTGGTTACATGTTTGTAATTTGTTCAATATTTTTGTTATACTTTATCAGGTCTGTTAAACGCCTGTTAATGTTTATGAGGTCTGTTAGTATCTTGTGATACTACATTTAAGCAGCAATACCTAAATTGTTATTCAATAAAATGTTTTGAATTTAACTGCGTACTTTCATGTTCAATGTATTTCCGCCCAAGGTTTGACTTTGATGTGTTTTGAAAATGGCTACTGAACACATAAATCTGAACTAAACCTCTTTATCATTAGTTGAGAGTTGCCCTGTCAGGAACTGAACTTGACCTCGGTAACTCCTATGAATTTCATTGATATCCCTCGAGCCAGTTTGGAGAATAGACCAAAAAGTGCTAAAACCGATTATCCCCCCCCCCTCCCAATTGGCCATTTAAGAACTTTTTTGCTAATTAAGTACCTACCAGTCTTACCAGATGAGGGGAACTGAATATAATTTGCACCCAGAAGAAGAATAACTTCTATGAATTTCATCAAAATCCCTCGAGACGTTTAAGAGAAAAGGCAACAACTGCTAAAAAAGATGTTTTTTCACATACTTCGATTTGTTAACCCTAAAATAATAATTTTAGGCTATTTTAAGTAGGGGTATAGAAACCCATCTCTAGAATCGGAATGTTTTTATGTCGTACCGTAAGCTCGCAATCGTGTACCTACACGAGTTACTTACAGTTGTATGAAACGTTAAGGGCAAGATAAATTGAAAAGACATCAGATAAAAATGTGAGCGCGAGAACGTGAATTAAGAAGGCTGATGAAAACTTGAAAGTTTGGCGGGAGGTATGTGCATACGGGGCGGGGCCAAGCTTGTTTACTGCGCATGTCGAGAACTATTAGTTCTGGAAAAAAGACAGAACTGGTAGAACTGGTTCGGAACGGTAACGAACTACTACGTCCGAACAACGAACTGCTAGTTCGAGGTCTTCCAGAACTGGTTCTCGTGTTGTCCGAACAGCCAAAAGTGGGCGTGTCCAGTTACGAACGGTTACGAACTACGTGTCCGAACAAACCCTGTGATGTAGAGTTTGGTGAATGAATGGGGATTGTATACCTAGGACATATTTCTTATTTAAGATTTACATCCTAATTGTGCACCGTACATGTACACCACTATTTAACACCATTAATATTTCATATTTTTTACACTGGGAATGAGTGTTGAAATGACGCCAGTACACTCTAGTGGATGTTTGATGAAGGTAGATCAGCTGTTCTGTCCCAAAAAAAAAAAAAAATAGGAGGCACCAAGATTTGGGCACGGGAACCAAAGTATGTACATACTAATATCTAGACAGTTATGTCTACATACATAATTAATACTAAAATGTAACAATAATAAGTAATATCAAACAAAACAAATTACAATAAACTGCACTGTCATTTGAATTTGAAAAAAGCGCGGCGAGCGCGGGTCAGTCAATTGCAAAGCCAACGCGACTGTAGTGGCACGTATGCCTTGACGCGGAAACAGCGTTGAATTCAGAGAAATGGCCCTCCATCTTATTAATACTCAAAGGTGGATCGGTGCTCTCGGCTCTCCCGATCTTCTCCTAAACAAGAGGAGCGTCTCTGGAAAACCCGATCTACCGTAGTGAGTGCCAACCGAGCGGTTCTAACCAAATACTTGTTCCTGCTCCGAAAACCAGTTGTACATTCTATGCTCTTGCTCAATGTAACAGCTCTTATCCGTTGTCAGGTGGGTGCTTTGCACAGAGTAGAGTAGGAGTTAATGCTTTGAGTATTATTATTAATTAGCTTATACCACAGAGTGGACTTCAGAAGTCTCAGAGTCCCATTCCAGCATCCGTTGCCCGATTTATCCTGTTTAGCCCCTTATCCCTTATGGATGATTTCAAATTTCAGTGTTTTTATTGTGGGTTCTCCACCAAGTATAAATCCAGTTTGAAATCACACGTGGAAAACCACCTATTAAATTCAAATAAAAGTCATCCATCAAAATCTAGTCAGTATCATTTCAAATTTCGAAAAAAAGTTAGCCTGACTTTAGGAATTGAACTCAAGACCTTCAGTTCAGGATTTCGGTGTTTTACCATTTGACCACAGAAGATCCTTACCTTTTTTCATATAGAACAATTCCTACATATATATCCATCCAAAAATATCTCATCGGAACCTACTGTTCCTCTTTCTACAAAATAATACAAAAATAATACAAAAAACGGTAACAAGTAACGGTCTCAAGTCGTTCCATCAGGTACTCGGTTGGCTCTCACCGCTGTAGATCGCGTTTTCCGGAGTAGCTCCTATTTGTTTTTGTTGATAGTTGTTAATCGTGAACCTAGGAGGGAACCTTCTCCCTCATTAGTTCATGTTGGTAATGGAAGGGTGAAGATGTCAAGTGTTCTTTCAAATATTCAATTTCCAGTTTGTTTAAGTGCATTAATATACGATTCTCTCCGACGCGTAACTACCTTTCTTTCATGCTGAAAATGGCGTAAATTGGAGTCTGTGAATATGTGATAGGAAACTTGCATTCGAAACTTCATCTGTGCCTCAACGGTTGAACCTGTGATTTCATCTATGAGCAGCTGGGTAATATTCTGCAGCTCTATTTCTATTATCCGCTTGCAATTTTGATATAAATAATCATTTTGAAGAATAATAATTTTGAATAATTGATATATCACGTTTGAAGACTGAGTAATTCAATCTTGTTTCTAAGAATTTGTCATTCTAACTGTGGACACTTTTATTTACAATGGGTTGCTTCGGTTTTTTTGAGAAGTGTAAATTCGATAAACTGGAAGATTTCAGAAAACGAGATTTATTTACCGATGTCACGTTCATCGTGGAAGGGTCAAAGCTGCGAGCTCACAAGGCCGTTCTTTCAGCTCGAAGTGAAGTTTTTGAGTTGATGTTTACAACCCCTATGACTGAATCTTTACAGAGTCAGGTCAATATAACTGATGTTTCCAAACCGGCTTTTGAAGCATTTATTTGCTTTTTGTACACGAACATCGCATCCTATGAAGTTATTGACGAACATTACACCGAAATGCTCTACTTGGCTGATAAATATATAGTTGGACCTCTGACCTTAAGATGTTCTGAACATTTGGGATCTAATTTAAAGCACTGTAATGTTGTAGAGCTACTGAGTTTAGCAGAATGTTACAAATTGACTTCTTTGAAAAAAAAGTTATTTACTTACATATCACATGAAGGTGAGGAGTATTCACGTTCTAACGATTTTGAAAAACTCATTGCAGATTTTCGGCTCTCTGAAATGGTTGTGTCTGGCATAACGCCCACTACGGTGTCCAAAAGAATTAATGTTACTCCTAATTTTTGGTACGAAGGCTGTGGCGATGAGACGATAGAAATAAGAAACAATGGTAACATTGTGACAATGAAGGTTGAACTAAGGTGTTACCGCAAGACCCTTTGTGGCTACTTGGAATTGTCGGATGACGGGTATGGGTATTGGAATCGACCAGTTGAAATGCAGTTCAAATTCTCTGTATCCAGCATTGAGGGAACTCTTATGCACTCTGGCCAAGGCGACGTCTGGTGGGAATCTCAGTATGAGAGTGATTGTAGTGAGTGGAGCGTTCGAAGTGCCCCGGAGCGTAGGAGGGCTTTGTTTGAATACTGCCACCAGTCTAACATGGCCATCAGAAACATCAAATTTGTTTATAGCATTACCCTCAGTCAGTGGGTAACTCCTATGAGGATGTATAGAAAACGTAAAGCTCCTGAAACGGATCATGAGGTCTGCGAAAAAGTTGGGCCTACCAGTGCTAGTAAAGTTGTAGGAGATTCATGTGACGTAGACCACAATTCTTTGGACCGTACCAGCCTGAGAATTTGTTCATTTCTCGAAAATGAAAGAAACCCCGAAAGTGGATTAGATGTCACAACGTGCAGTAAACTCAAACAATATGCTTCTAAGGGTTCGTTGCCAGAAGAATCTGAAGTAAATATTTCGCTGATTGTGGAGGCTCACAAGTTGTCTCTCACTGGCCTTGTTCAACACTGTGAGAAAGTACTTTCCTCAAGACTGAATGCAGAAAATGCTGTTGACGCGCTTATATTGGCGCGGCAGCTGAATTTGGAGAAACTTGAGTTTGCTGCTGTCAGTTTCATAGATTTACATCAGTTGGAAGTGGTGGTTTCGAAAGAATGGCCACGACTAAAAGACTATCCAGAGCTTGTAGCGACAATACTGAAGAAAATGTTGTCTAAACCAGATCCGTTTGCCCCTATCTCCAAAGCATCACACCCAAAAATTGTTTTGCCTCCCAAACCTCGTCCTGCTTGTAATAGCTGTTCTGATTGCGATGAAAACGATTACTCTGAAGTGGATGGCGATGAGACTGATGAGGATGAACAAGAAGACGAAGACATAATCAATATTTAGAATTGATCGTAGTTTGGATGCAATTTTGTTGTTTTATAAGAAGTGGATTGATGTACAAATATGTTTGAGTCAAGTTGTTGAAGTATAATACGGAGACTTCATTGTGATGGACAAATACAAGTGTTGATGTTTTTGTCATGTTTTTCCTTTAGAGAAACCAACTCACGCACTCAGCTGGATTTTTAATCCTGCCTCTAATTATCAAGTAAAAAATTTCTGTTAATGGATATACCTCCCCATTTGCATTCTCAGTTGGTTGTAGTTTTACAAGTCTGGCAGGCGATCTATCTCCACATGAGGGAGCTGAGAGAAGTCGTAAATTTAAGGCAAACTTATTCTACCCTGGATTAATGATGTGCATAGTCGTTCCTTTGGCGGACCGAATCCTGATCATTCACTCCGTACAAGGGTTCGGATCCTTGGACCATGTTCCAGGCTGTTCTGATCGGCTGTATACCAGTTGAACGCAAATCTCTAATTCAATATACCGCTTGAACGCCTAGAAATGCTTGGGAAAATACCTACCAATTGAGTCCAGGCTATTTCTGTGCAGTGTTGATGGCAAACGGTTGGCATTTGTAATTTCAACTCGTATCTCAATAATAAAATTTAAAAAAAGGTAAGCAAGGCTGCGGTCAGAGCATTCACTAATGATTGATTTATTCATACAACAATAATTATTTTGGACAAAACTAAACAACTACAATATAGCATAATACAGGAATCGCCGCTTCACAGTGACAATGTTCAAATTCTAGTATACCTACTATTTTGATAATGTTGACATTTTAATTTTAACTATAGTATTATACTATTTTGCTCAGCTGTGTTAATTTCCTCCTAATCACTTGCAGTCGTCTCCATGAGACAACCAAATTTCTGCTCTAGGATGAACAGAAGAGGAATCGTCGACATTATTACTCACACAGCTAAGCTGATAATGGATTGGAGATATAATAGTTTTATCGCTCACTCAGCTGAGCTTGTGACAAAATAAAACTAAACTTCAAGAGTGGGGATGAACCCAAGGATATAATATTCAAACATGAACTCTCAAATCTTGTTTGTAGCGAACTTTATTCCGCTAAACGAAGAAAATAAATTTGCTTGTTTACAACAAAATATATATACAGGAAAATCGGAAATGCTCAGGGTTCGGAATGTCACAGGTATAATAAATGCGGTAATACGGTAAAGATACGAAGTTAAATTCGGGAAGTTACAAAATCACTAGCTCGTGGTAAAGTGTATTGCTGACACTTACTTAAATTCTGACGATTACTAAATTCCGCCAGTCGTGGAAATACTCAACAATATATTCTATTTTATACGTTACACTAGGCTGTAGGTGAGGAAGGATAGGACGGACGGCAGGCTTCCAAATCCAATAGATAACCAGTCTGTAGGTAGGTATCTAAAACTGATAAAATAAACGAAATATGCTTATTCTTTGCACGTTCTCACATAAGTATTTTGACGTCTGATCAAGTCTAAATTGCGGGACATACCGGTACGGTAGTTGATTCGCCACTCGTAGAATTTCCGATGTAGAGTAGACTATCGAGGACGGTGATGCAGTGAATTTTCACGAAGAATGTTCTCTACCAGGCAAAAGTCCTTGATGACTTCGGCGGATCTGCTACAGAATAAACGAAATGGTTGAATTCTTGAAGGAAATAAACGTGAGAAGAACAGCCGAGGATATGATGGACAATGCTTACCCAAGAGGTGAAGTTGTTTCAACAGAATTCGAGGTTCTCTGAAGTCGGAAGATCGTGGAGACAGCGGTAAGAGAGACTTGCTTTAACGGAAACTGAACTGGTTATTAAAACCATTCAAATTTACGGGAGGAATATATAAAAAAGGTAAAATTCGAGAGACGATATAGCAAGCAGAGCGCAGAACGAGAAAGACAAAGGAAACGGCAGTTGTCCCCGGGTCCTGTAGGCGGCAGCAGCTCTGAGGTGAAAAAGTAGTCCCTGCGTGTTGGGAGAATAAATTCTTCATTTACCAACTAAATATAATTTTCAATGTTCATTTAAACAATAATAATAAAACAAACGGTATCAGTTTGCGAAGAACTCATTCCATTAAGTACAGCAGTCTTCAGAATAATTTCGGTGGAGCTGTAGCTTGTGGAGTCCGACTATGGGAGGCAGTTGACAGAGGCCAACCTCACACCGCGCAAATTTAAACGTGGCGGGAGATTTAAAATATTCACGGTACAGAATCCCCACCAGCGGTTGAGGTGCCGATGTAGGGTTTTAATTTTGCTGGGTGCCAGACACCAGCATCTTTGCCATGTGAATCCTGGAGTTTGCAGGTACCTCCAGGGCTTACTGAAAGAACTGTGAAGGGACCCTCATATTTGTGGCAGAATTTGGCTGAAGAAAGGTTGTGGGTCGAACGCAGAACCTTGTCACCAGCACGAAATCTATCTGGTCTTCGGCGTAAGTTGTATCGACGACATTGATCAGTACTTGACTTCAGGAGATTATTTTCCACTAGGTGATAGATTTCCTCCAATTTCTTCATACGCAGAGCCCATTCATCTGGGTCGAAATCCTCAGATCGAGTTTCGGTGTTGTGAGTGCTGGAACGGAACAGATGTAAAGGTTTCAGCTCACGGCCATAATTTAAAAATGCAGGGGAATATTTTGTGGAGCCGTGAACAACGCTATTAAGAGCGAACTGGATTTCGCCTATATATGAATCCCATTGGGTGTGACGTGATTGATCAATATAGGAACGTATGAGTTGACGAATATTACGGTTGGCACGCTCAGTAGGGTTGGCTTGGCAATGATACAGAGGTGTGGTACGATGCTGGATATTACATGCCTGAGCCAGGGAATGTACAGCGGAACTAACAAAATTAGAGGCGTTATCGGTAATTAATGTGGAAGGGTCCAAAGCGATTTAATATAAACTTTGCAAGGATGATAGAAGATGTAGCACTTCGAATGGGCACCAGCTCGACCCACTTAGTAAAGACATCTTCGAAAACCAAGAAGTAGTTGTTCCCTAAGGAACTTCGAGGAAAGGGACCCATAATATCGGCAGAGACCGTTTTCCAAGGGGTCGTAAGGTAACGTGGGTACATTAAACCTCTAGGAGCGGTGTTTGATGGTTTTACACGTTGACATATATCACATTTTTTTAGATATCGGACAATGTCTTGAAACATTCCTGGCCAGTAATAAAGTCTACCAACACGCCAGTGTGTTTTTGCCACACCCAGGTGTCCAGACTGCGGGACGTCATGGCATTCGGCCAAAATTCGGGAACGCATATTCCATGGAACGACCAGTTTCCAGTCCTCACTTGGGTCTTCAATTTCCCCTTAAGAAACGACTTGCGATAATAATATAACTGATTGTCCTGTATCTTCCACTCCGGATGGTTTTTAGGATTGTTTCTTACCCTGTACATTTTCTGTATGTACCAATCATCCTTAATTGATTTGGTAATAGGAGCTGAAGTAGGAGAATTATCAGGAATAACGGTAGAAGAAACGACAGCGACACTGGTTTGAGAAGGTATCCTAGAGAGAGCATCGGCAACACAATTTAGCTTTCCCTTCCGGTACACTACCTTATAGTGGTAAGGTTGCAAGCGCAAGGTCCATCTTGCTAACCGGCCTGTTGGGTTTTTCAACTCCAGCAGCCACTTTAAACAAGAATAGTCGGTGATAACTGTGAATTCACTTCCCTCAAGATACTGTCTATTTTTCTCAATACCAAAAATTACTGCCAAGCATTCCTTTTCAGTAACGCTATAATTGCGTTCAGCGGATGACAGTGTTTGTGAACTGTAACTAATAACTCGTTCATTGCCATCATGCAATTGAACTAGTGCGGCACTAATACCACAGTGGCTGGCGTCAGTTTGCAAAATGAAAGGTAACTCAAAATTTGTCCTTGCCAAAACAGGAGCTGAAGTGAGCGCAGCCTTGAGAGAATTAAATGCGGTGGACTGCTCCTCTGACCATAACCAAGTTTTCCTCTTGGCCAATAAAGAGGTCAGTGGGGCCACTATTGACGAAAAATCAGGTATAAATCGGCGGTACCAACCAGACATACCTAGGAATCTGCGGAGCTCAGTGACGTTTGTGGGGGCTGGGTATGAAGTGACCGCTTCAACCTTTTCGGGATCCACACTGATTCCATCAAAGTTTACCCTGTAACCCAAATAGCGAACTTCCTTACAGCCGAACTCACATTTTTCCGGATTAAGGCGAAGTCCTGACTCCTTGAGACGACGGAAAACTTCCTCAAGAAGAGTACAATGTTCATGAAAGTCAGATGTACATAAAAGAATGTCATCCAGAAACACAACCACTTGGGGATACAAATCCAAGAATATGGAATCCGCCAGGGGTTGAAAGGTACTGGGAGAATTGCATAATTCAAACAGCATTGTACGAAATCGGAACAAACAAAGGCACAACAAAGGACGTTATATCACGGCTTTCCTCGTCAGCCAGAGGTACTTGTAAGAAAGCTTGTTTGAGATCAAGCTTAGATAGATATGCAGCTTGTCGGAGACTGTCAAGTAACGTATTCAAATTCGGCATTGGATACGAGTCTTTTTTGGTGATTGAGTTCACTCGGCGGAAGTCGATACAGAACCTATAAGAATCGCCCTTGCGCACCATCACAACTGGGGAACTCCAAGGGGAATTACTTGCTTCAACTATCCCAGACTCTAGCATACTATCAAGCTCTTTGTACATTGCCTCTAAGACTTTTGGAGAGTAGTTGTAAGCTCTTTGTTTTATTGGTTCGGCAGAACCCACATCAATTTGGTGCAAAATCCTAGAATCCTCTGAGCATTCTCAATGTCAGAGAGCCCTTGTTCAACTATCTGGTCCAAAACTTTACGTTGATAATCGGTAAGTTCCTTGATGCCACAACAGTGAACTCATTCCATTACAGCAGTCTTCAGAATAATTTCGGTGGAGCTGTAGCTTGTGGAGTCCGACTATGGGAGGCAGTTGACAGAGGCCAACCTCACACCGCGCAAATTCAAAGTGGCGGGAGATTTAAAATATTCACGGTACAAGCTGACTTATTCCTGATCACCTTCAGTTGTCTCCAAGAGTCTATTTGTACCAAATTTCAGCACTCTTGGTGAACAGAAGAGAAGTTATCTTTATTGGTCACTCAGCTGATCTTACTTCATTAGGATTAGGTCTTTATCCTAATCACTTCCAGTAGTCACCAAGAAGCTGTGTACCAAATTTCTGCACCATCAAGAATAAGTTAACAACAAGCTGCTGATGATGGACTGGAGAGAAGTTAGTTTTATTGGTCTAACAGCTGTTCTGGCTTCCTCTTGATCATCTTCAGTTGTCTCCAAGAAGCTATTTGTACCAAATTTCAGCACTCTGGGATGAAGAGGAGAGATGTTACTTTACTGGTCACGCAGCTAATCTTTTCCTTGAGATTAGGGCTTCATCCTACTCACTTCCAGTGGTTATCAAGAGGCTTTGTACAAAATGTCAGTGCTCTAGGATGAAAGAGATAGAAGTTAGCATTTTTGCACAAACAGCTGATCTGACTTAATGCTCTCTTCCAGTTGTCTCCAAGAGGCTTTATAACCAATTCGAGCGCTCTAGGATGAATGAGAGAACATAAACACGAAACAATAAGTTCTATTGATGAGCAAACAAAGTAAAATAGTCGAGACATGCTGCGTTCATTACCGTCAACCTAAAACGGATTATTCCCCTATGCAAATCTGTGCTCAACTGGTAAAATGGATTAAGGGGTAGGTACTCCTCCTCCTTGCACTCAGTAGGTCCTTGAGTAATATTCTATAGTGGCTGTGTTATTCTTTCAGAGAACCGGATCCAAAATCTGACCTCTCCTTTGGCCCCAGTGGAACGAATACATAACAGCCAATCGCATACCGACCTATTATGGTTATTTCAGTTTTTTATGGTTAAATCAGTAGGTAGTTCCAACGATTGACCTCTTTGTCACAGATATGCCCTGAGGATGATGTGAATACATTGAAAGCTTGGCAACACAAAAATTACTTATATTTCGGAACTCCCAACAAATTTACTAAAAACGGCTTGAAATTGTTGAATATATTTTTAGCAAAATTTTAGTCAACAAATTTTATTAACAACGAACTAGAACAATGTGAAATTTATGCAGAAAAAGTTACTTGAATTTCATAATTTTTGCTGAAAAATCAATAAAACTACCTGAAAAACTAAATCGCTAACAATTTTGGAAAATTTGATTATTCTGCGCTGCTCTGCAGCTGATTCTTCAAGGAATAATTTCTATAGGAATTAGGATTTGATGTACCGCTAAATTTAAGGTGGAAGTCCGCAGTTGAATGAACTAAAAGCTTACACGTAGTTTTTTTAATTTTTAAGAATTTTTAAAAATTATCTTGCCTCCCATGTTGTACTCTAATATGGATATTATTAATCCTCCGATTTCTCCAAACAAGGTGGAATGTAAAATGAGCATTGTGAACTCTGATATGAAATTAACGGATTGTTGACTCCACTGGTGAACGCTATCTCCCCCCGACCTATGAATCATGTCAGGGCAGGTGTTCCACACTCTTCAGGTATTCTAGTTCACTGAAGCACAACAAAATTTTTTATTAATTTCTGAGACCTTCGATTTTCGGCCAACTTTTCTGGGCTTCTGGACCACTGTACAGTACACGCATAGAGGACCTAGGTCTCAGAGATGGCCTGAGGTGTAGACTGTTTCTGATTGGTCCACAGCACCAATGCGTTCTTTATGATGAGGGGTATGATAAACACCAACACCTGAGTACCTCTACTCTTCATTTCATTCATACATAGAATGTTAGGGCTCTAAATTTCCGAGGCTTGGGGGGGAGGGCTGCCCCGCTTGGATCCGCGTCGTCTTTTATTGAGGGTGAGAAAGAGAGATCAGCTTCTCTTATTACTTTATTAGCTAAGCGCTTTCGCCTTTATTGGCCTCGGCAGAGCTCTATATAAGTATTTTTATTGATATCAGTGGTTAGGCTGACCCATCTTCTTGTCTTTGTTGTAAATTTGTTGCTGCTATACCTTTTAGCATGTTGTTGGAGGTAGGGGGGGTTTAATTTTAGTTTTAAAATTAATAAAATATGCAAGATGTTGGAGCAAGTACTTATCATTATTTTAAAAAAAGGCCAATAAAGGCGAACGCGCTTAGCTAATAAAGTAATACGAGAAGCTGATCTCTCTTTCTCACCTTCAACAACTCTAGGATGTATTCCTCAAAGCCCACTACCCCACATACGTCGTCTTTTACGAACTCAAGTTTTGACGTCCAATCATCGAAAAGTTGGAAGCAACGACCCTATCGGCTGCTTAGCAAAATACCCTGATCAGTAAGACACGATTGTGTAATCCAGATCTATTGACATGTCAAGAAATTAATTCTAATTCTCTAGTTTCAAGTTTATATGTTTGGTTTTACGTTTATTGTTTTACAAATAATTTTTTTTTAAATATGTTCATAGTTTATGTTTATATGTTCGGTTTTACGTTTGTATGTTTATATGTTTTACAAGTGTATGTTTAAATGTTCGGTTTTACGTTTATTGTTTTACAAATAATTTTTTTCACGGGACTTTTACAAATTCCCGCAAGAAACCCTACTTAGCATTTAGATTTTCAGTTTCTACGAGGGAACCTCATCACACCATCAATTTTGGACTATTTGATTCCCTAATGAACCATGAATACCCTTAGTAAATGTTGAGAAACGAACCGATTTCTTGGTTTTTATTTTGGTTAACAACGGTAATACTGCTGGAGTAGGGTAGGTTGTAATAAGAATTATTCATAATCAAATCTCAAGTAGTTGTACAATCGATCAAACTGTAGGTAATGTTTGAACACCTGTGAGTTTTGATAAAAGTGGAAACACCGGCCGTCTCTTCAAGTGGTTCCTTTTGTGTTGGGACGTTCCCAGAGCGCAATGAGTCCCCTGGGTCGTCTGGTGCTCGCATTTTTGGTAAGATGTTGAACATTCCTTTTGTAATAAGAATCGGTTACCACATGATAGGTGGCAACTGAGCTAATTGTATCTAAAATGTAATTGTATGTATTGTATTGTAAATTGTAATGTAATTTTATGTAAATGTATTGCATCCAAGATGTAATTGTAGCTGAATGTTGTAACTGATTATCTCCCTATACACTTGAAAACGCTAGAAATTATTAGACAAAGTTTTATTATAAGCGAATTTTCGTAGAAAAGGGAACTATTGCAATGGGTCGGAAATTTTTAAAATAAAAAAATTTTGAAAAATGTCTCCATTAAAATCCGTTTTGAGGCATTCTGAGACGAATCCAAGAGTTTAACACTTTGTCATATGTATATATAATATGTGTGTGTCCTTCCAGACGATAA
Source organism: Adelphocoris suturalis (assembly GCA_030762985.1). Lineage (NCBI taxonomy): Eukaryota > Metazoa > Arthropoda > Insecta > Hemiptera > Miridae > Adelphocoris > Adelphocoris suturalis. Next base: position 50,436,231 of record CM061042.1, on the reverse strand, counting down.
CTCTCCTTAAGATTGAGATCAAAATTCCGTTCTTGCGCCAAAAAATCAAGCTTTCCAAACGAAAGGACGAGATCGTTGGCCAGCATTCTTTTGAGCACATTAAATTGGTCAAATTTCAAAAATAGTGCTGGGAAAAAAAAAAAATCACTAAAAACGGCTAAAAAAAACGAAAAAATCTGTAAAAACCGCGAAAAAAGTTAAAAATCCAAAATCTTTTTTGAATAGCAGATTAATATTTAGAACGATTTTGTTGCCATAAAATTGGTAATAAGCAATTTATTTTCACTCAGTCCTCAATTTTCAAAAAAATGTACCATGTGTACCATGTACAATGTATGTAATATAGTACCTATGATAATTAACGAAAATTCGCTCATACGATCATGCTGCATGAATGGAACTTTTTTTCTATAATGTACTTAGGTGATAAAAAATCCGCATACATCAGTACCTATTCTTCCTTGTTCGATTCCTTTGTTCCAAATTAATTATTTTTAGGCAAGACACTAATGATCTCAGTCTTGATTTTTATCGAATTTTTGTAGAAAACAGTACGTTGAAATGCCTCCAAAACATTTTTGAACATTTTCTTCATTCAAATCCGTTTGGAGGCGTTCTGATAAATATGATAGGGTCTTGGACGAGTGAACGAGGCGAGTGGGCACATCTAGTTTCAACATCAACATAAGGCATAAAAAAGTTCCACCATGCATATTATGGAGCGAATTTTCGTGAATTATTATCGTATCTATTATGTACTTAACGTTACATTGTTTTGAAATTTTTAGCTCTTTGAATGTAAAGAAATTGTTGATTACCAACCACTTTTATGGTTAAAAATAATAATACTCGTAATAAAAAATAAATAGATGAATTTTTAAAAAATCGTTCTAAATAATATTCTGCGATACAATTTTCTAAAATTTAGATTTTTAGCTTTTTTGGCAGTTTTAATAGATTTTTCAGCAAGTAACAATGAAATTTAAGTGCATTTTCAGCATGATTGTGTGAATATACATTTTATAATGTTCTAGTTCATTGTTGAACTTCTGTTGACTAAATGTCTGATAGAAAATATAATTTTAACAATATTTAGCTTTTTTGTGATTTCTCGAGCACTTTTAAAAAATATATATTTGACCAATTTAATTTAGGTAGGTAGGTACCTACTCAAAAAGTGCTAGCCACTGAACTCATCCTTTCATTTGGAAAGCTTGATTCTTCGGCGCAAAAACGAATTTTTTCGTTTCAATTCTAAGGGAACTTATAGCCCGTAGCCTCCTATACGAAACAGCGTTAAACTCGAAAGCCCCATCTAAGGTTTGTTCAGACAGACCATTCTGAACGTGGTTCTCAGAACAGCGTTCTGGACAGAATGGGATGAGAACCAGTCCGAACTCCGAACGCACTTCGATGATTCAGAACGGTTAACAGTAGTTTTCCATAACAATGCGCGGGAAATCGAAGATAAATTCTAATATGGCGGGGCTTATGCGGAAAACATCCTGTGTGCATGCCCCGAACCAACCGTTCTGAAGAAAATCCAGAATCGGTAGAACCAGTTCGGAATGGTTCGGGATTGTCCCCAGGTCCGGACATGATTGACATGGCCATGACAAAGGAGTCTCCTTTAACCTACCTTCAGGCACTGCTAGGAATCTGCAACCGTGCCCTTAGAGACGGAGTATTTCCAATGCAATGGAAGATTGCAGAAATTAGAGCCCTACTAAAATCCAAAGGTCGCGATCCGACCGATTGCAAGAGTTTTCGGCCACTTAGCCTGCTCCCCATGAGCGGAAAAATCTTAGAAAAGATGATCATGATGAGGATTGATGAGAATATGCAAAGTATGCAGCATCCCAGACAGTATGGATGTACAAGAGGCAAAAACACGGAAACTGCTATCTCAACATTAATAACATGTATCCGTGAATCCCAGGCGCCACATGTAATGGTGATCCTGTTTGATATAGCAGGGGCATTCAACTCGGTGTGGTGGCCCTTCGCCTTACAAAGGCTTAAAGAATGCGCCATTCCGTCCAATCTGTATAAACTGTTGATGAGTTACTTCAGCGGGAGAAAAGCAACTATGGTCACTCACTCAGCTACAAATACGGTTGATATCACTCGAGGATGTCCACAGGGTTCAGTACTTGGTGCTGCAATCTGGAATCTTGTGTTCTCCGACTTGCTGAAGCTCTTCGATGCCTATAGCTGGGAACCAATAGCTTATGTTGATGACCTGGCAGTTGTGATTGCTGCAAACTCCAGAGCCTCAGTTATCGCACAGGCAGAGGAGTGTGCTGCTATGGTTCACAATTGGTGCCTGAGGACAAAACTTGAGTTGGCTTCAGAAAAAACGCAGGCAATTGTATTTAGAGGAGAAGGAGATGTGAGGCATCCAACGAGATTCAATGTGGTGGGAACCAGAATTCAAGCAGGCAGGGAAGCTAAATACCTTGGAGTTGTATTGAACAATAAACTCACTGGTGGCAGCCAGATCAATTCCTTGTTTGGCAAGGTTCCTCGGATTGCTGGTGGTATACGGGGACTCTGTGGAGCAGGGTGGGGGACTCCATATGTGGACCGACTAAGGTTTTACAAGGTAGTTTTCCTGCCAACGGTAATATATGCTGCATCCACCTGGTGGCACCGACCTACGAAAAAGATGCGTGAAGATATCCTGAGGATCCAGAGAGCTGCACTTATTGCAGTCACTCGAGCATATGCAACCATATCTACTGATGCTTTGCAGGTGCTTGCTGGCTGCGAGCCCTTGGATCTGGTCTTAGATGCTCGTGTTGCTTATGTGGCCAGTAAATGGCCAGATAGAGCATGTAGTGATGTACGACAGGACCTTGCAGCCACAATCAGTGAAAATCAGACATTGAGTGACCAGACCACAGCTATTCATGATTGGGTAACTCAATCATGGCAAGATAGATGGGATAGCAGCACGAAAGGAGCTCACACACATGGCTTCTTTACGGATGTACAACTGAGACAGCAGCAAATGTACATATGTCCAAACTATGAGGTGTCACAACTTCTATCAGGACACGGGAACTTCAGTGCGAAGCTCCATTTCTTCAGACGTCGAAGTGATCCAAGATCTCCATGTGGCAATGAAGAGGAAACAGCTGAGCATGTAATAAGATTATGTCCACTATACAATGAAGTCCGTCAAGAGTTGTTTGGCGGCATGACCTTTTTGGAGGACCTCTCTGCTCTGACGAATTCAAGGATCAATTACAAGAAGTTTGAGAAATTTGCTGCACGATGGGCAAAGATGAGAGGTGGAGGTGTACATATGGCTGAGGCAGAGCGAGTGTCTAACGCGAGTTGATTGTGATACTAGATTTAGGAGTTTTATGTAATGAGACAGTCGGGGATGCTAGAGGAAATTTTATATCAGTACTCTACTCCCCCAGTATGTTTGTTTGTCTGAGGTTTAAGGGGGTATGAATGGGTGTGTGATTTAGTGTGAGGAAATCCGCTGTGATATAGGTATAAGATCAATGTGATATTAGAATAGGTATTTAGCATAGTAGCTGTGTATGTGTGATTATTGTCAGCATGAGAGTTCGGAAAGTTCCACATTCTATTGATTTCATTTTCTGTTAATTTCAAGGGCTGTAGGCCTTCCTGGACTACGCAACACCTTTGTAATACAGGAAACCCTACAAGACGGGGACCAGGGAGGCCATCCAAAGGAAGGGTGGGCTCGAGGAGGCCGGTTGGGGTTTTCCCCGACTCCACTGGCTAGTATGGATGTGCGTGTTTTTGGTTGTGTATGTATTTATTGTGTGAATGTGATTTAGTACTGTAGTCGAGAGCAAATCTGTGATAATTTGTGCAATTTTTTGTTTTTTTAGTATAGGAATCTAGTATGTAGGTAGATCGTAATAGGTAGGGGAGGATATTCAGTACTCGCCCTGCCTCAGACATTCTCAACGTGAGATGGACCAGACGAAACATGACTACCGATGATGGGAAGACCCCAAGTTATAAGAAGAGGTGAGCCAGTACCTAGGTGTCATGAACTCCTGTCCCTAACATGTACTGCATCCCATTAAAACCTGGCACCTCCACGTGGTCCATCCCGGGCGCACTCAATGAGTGCGGCTAAAGCCAGAGGGGACAGGAGGGCCTGCTGTATCATCAAGAAAGAGTGAGGGAAATCCACTACTGCCGCAATCATTAAGTCCTGCCAAGATTGTATTGGGCCAGAATGGCCCCAGAAACAATCTAACCCACTCTGATACAGCAGGTTCGGGATTGTCTGTCCGAACAGCGAACGACGCATTCTGTGACTGTCCGAAAGGCCAAAAAGGGGCGTGGCCTAGGTAAAACGGTTCAGGATGGTCTTTCCAAACGAACCTTTACATTAAGAGCGCACCGTTCGCAAACAGGTCACGCCACGCAAACGCCAAAAAGGCGGGTGCGTTTACACTGCCCGAGCATGGCCAACCAAACAGTTGTTCTCACGCAAGGAACCTGAGCATTTGCGGAAAAACCGAAGCCGACGGATCAACCCCGCGTACGAACGAACGCTGTTCACTAACAGTATTTTCACTGCGCGCACCATCATAGTGACCATTCACAAACCCTGTTTGCAAATGGTGCGCGCTCCGTGTAAATGGGCCTTAAGATTCATATCAGAATGCCTCAAAACGGTTTACAATGAAATAAATTTTCCAAAATTTTGATTTTTAAATTTTCAGAGCCATTGCAATAGCTTTTTTTTTTTTTTTTTTTTTAAAGAAAATTCACTAAAATGGGGCCACGATGTCGGTTGTAGCTGGTACCGTACCTCATTGAAGTGGTGCTGCCAACCTTTAATGCGACATAGGGCACTTGGTATTTGTTAAATCCATTGAGGAGTTCACTATAACCACTTATGGTATAAGCAATGATCATTTTTTAAGTAGGTAGGGTAAAGTACCCAAATACCGACACTTTAAGGAATTTTTGCCATGTATTCCAAGCTGTAACTGTTATTTTCCAACAAAATTACATCTTAATTAGCTAAAAATCTTCATCAAGATCTCCTCTATAAAATGCACTAGTAAAACATTGAAAATTAATTGCGTTTCACATTTCAATATTTAAATTTCAAAATTGTGTTTGTGCTCCTAATCCCGACACCTTCAGATGGGAATGTTCTTAATGCCGGCACTTTACGTACCTAATATCGACACTCGAAAGAAATGCACCAAACAATCATCGAAACTTCATAAAAAATGCTTTATTAACAAATATTTGACACATTACATGTGTAGTAAAGCCATTATTGTCTTAAAACTATCAGTCACCACGAGGTAGAACAGCCAGAGTAAGTAAATGCGAGACTAACTTGGAATCGCAGTAGTGATATTGCCATCAGTCTCAAGAACCTAAAATAGGTATTTACCTATGTAAGTTTATGACTTAGATACAATAGGTAGGTTTAGGAATGTATAACGGTAAAGGAACAAATGAAAGTTAAAATAACAACTAGTATACTTGATAATCAATAAGTCAAAACATGAAAGAATGAGATCAAAAGTTTGGATAACTAAAAAATAATAATAAAATGACCACGTTTTAGTCCACAGACAATGAGTTCGGAAACTGATACCTCTTAGTACTACCCCCAAAAGCAAGAGGAGGGATGAGTTTACTCATTATTTGGTCAATGCAGATTGTGACCGGAGTTTTCCTTTCATTCGAAAACACAGTTTTAAGCCTGTTGCAGGCATTTAAGGGCAGAACTTCTGCTTCATGATCAGAAATTATTTTCAAGATTTGACATGCTTGCTTTCTGCTCATATTATCTGATTTCTTCCTATTACTACTAAGAGCAATCACAAAATCACCAACTTTAATCAAATCAACATCAGAAATATCTTTCTCAAAAGGGGCTTCTTCCAGAATAGAGGCTTCTTCCGAAACAGGGGCTGCTCCCAAAACAGGAGCACCTTCCAAAACAGGGGCTTCTTCCTGAACAGGGGCTGCTTCCAAAACAGGAGCACCTTCCAAAACTGAGGCTTCTTCCAAAACAGGGGCTGCTTCCAAAACAAGGGCTTCTCCCGAAACATGGGCATCGTGCAAAACAGAAGAATCTTTCAAAGGCTCTTCAACCACAGGGGTTTCATCAAAAATAAAAATTGCTTCTTCATTTGGGTTACCTACGTTTCCACCCTCCCCATCACCACTCTCTGCTTCAGAGTCTATGGATAAATTCAAACTGACATCATCGCAGCTATCACCTGATGGAACCCACTCCTGCTCATCTTCTTCGTCAGGATCATAATGAGAGACTGGAATAACCTTCTTTCTGCTTGACTTTCGAGATTTCTGAATAATTCGATCTCTCTTAGCCTTTTCTTGCTGTTCTTTCTTCATTCTCATTTCTTCAGCTTTTTCTTCTCTCTTTCTCTTTCTAGCAGCTGCCCTCTCCTTCTTTTCTTCCTCAGCTGCCCGCTTCTTTTGTTGTTTTTGTTCATGGTATAGAATAAATTGGTCTGATGTGACGACGCTTGGCAATTGCTCCCGCTTACGTTTTGTTGGTTTTTCCATTTCTTCTCCAGTTGGTGGCCATATTAGAACGTTTTTGAAAGGACTCGGAAGTAAGTTCTTGTTTTTATCCGTTTCAACTTTCTTGTGCGGTGTGTTGAAACTAGAGTTTCTCACATCGGGAATCGCTGGTATGTCCACTACTCCTGATTGGCTGTCGATTGGTGAAACTTCTTGGTTTGGCGGTTCTCCAATTTTCAATTTAATGTCCCACCATACATTATAAAGAGCAAGGTCTTCACTATTTTTGGTCCATGTAGACGACTGGGCAAACGCTTCTACTTTTTCAGAGCCAATAACTTCGTCAATTACTGACAGTGCGGTTTGATACCTAGATAATTGAGATTGAGGAGTGGAGGGTGGTTGGGGAGTAAGTGTGGGATTGCCCGTGTTTTTATCGAAGGAAATGGCAAACGGGTTCCAAGGAAAAAGGCCACATTTTCGGAACCCGTTGCTCACCACAGAAGGTGTGATGCGTTCTTCCAGAGTTTCTTTAAGTAAACCGGCAAACTGATGTTTTTTTAGTTGCGGATTCTCCATATTCTTTCCCCTCCATTCATGCACTTTCATCTTCCATTCTTCTTTGAGAGTACGAAAAACAGAGACGTCCATTGGCTGAATAACATGCGTTGCCTTAGGTGGGAAGGCTATCAAAATTATACCATTTTCTCTACATAATGTACTTAAATGCAGTGTCAAATGGGATACATGCCCATCCATGAAATAAATCACTGGAAGTGGAATATTTTTCTCTACAAGCCATGGAGAAAACACGTTTGCCATAAACTCATAAAATGTCTCTCCCGTCATCCATCCACTGTCTGATCTTCCAGTTCCCCAACCCTTTGGCTGATTCAATAAAACATGTGCAGGTATCCTCTCGTACTTGTACACAATCAAGGGTGGAGCTAAAGTCCCAGCTGCATTTGCTGTGACCAACACAGTTAAACATTCTTTTTCATCCGAGTTGACGTGAAGATAAACTGACTTGTCCCCTTTCCTAGCCAACACCCTATTACCAGATGGACAAAGGAAAAATGCGCTTTCGTCCCCATTGAAAACCCTGTTAGGATCACTGAGGGCACTCTCATAACCATTTTGTTTTATGAAATCCTCTACTTCAACGTACCAAGAACGAATCCGTTCTTCGGTAATAGAGGCCCTGGAAATGGTTAAATTTTCTGATGTTCGAATAGAAACTTGAGGATTCCTTTTCAGGAAGGCTTTAATCCATTTTCTTCCAGGAAGACCATTTGTGAAGGGGTTTTCCCTCCCTAATCGTTTTACTAATTGCTGAACACTGTTGCAAACTTGAGAAATGGAAACAGGAAAACCTGCCTTGGCAGTAGTGAGAATCCAATTCACCAAAATGTCTTCTTTGTCCTTTGTGAGCACAGATCTACGACCCATTCTAGAATCCACCGTCGATTTACCATTTAATTTATCAATTAAGGTTCCTCTTGGGATGCCATGAGCTCTTGCTGCAGCTGCAACTATGGTCCCTTGGCGGACGTCGTCCATTGCTCTTTGAGCAACTTCTGGCTTGTACTTGGATGCTCGTTTTTGAGGAGGCATTGTGGTACCTAAAATTATTTTTAAAATCCTTCAGTGTCATCATATTCTAGGAGGATATTCAGAAACCCTCACAACATTATCTAATAATTTGTTATGGCAAATCATTCAAGTATTAGTATGCTTGTCCTAGGTGGTGCAAGATTAGAAATGACATGTCGGAATTAGGAACAGAACCTGTCGGTATTAAGAACACCCTTTTTTCACTTGGAATAAATGATGTCGAAATTAGGTTCCTGTTAGAGAAAATCAATGAATCAACCTCAGAACAAAATCTCTCGAAAAACCCAATTCATTCATATGGCTCACGACCTGTTGGGTATTATTACCTAATTTCGACAGGGTGTCGGTATTGGGAACCAACTTGATATCAGTGTTCCTAATGCCGACAGGGGCCTAACCTCCTAATCTCACACAATAGAGCTATTTTAATAATGAATCATGAATCTACAACATTTATGTAGTTGGAATAACACAATGGTTCGAGTGATACTGCTAGTTACTAGATGATAAACCTTAACTAGTCAACTTACTTCCTTAGCCAAACTGATAAGGAACACGCTGGATGCCACTGAAATCTCGACACACGACTGGAAAATATTCGTTAGCTGCTTCTAGTATCCCGCCAAACGTAAACAGGCCTACCAACTTCGAAAATGAATAATTTTTTGAAATTTCGGCGCCAAGTTCGAATTTCTACCGCAATCTGAAGCCTTATTTCTTCAAGTTGAAGTTGAGGTGTCGGAATTAGGAGCGGTGTCGGAATTCGGGTACTTTACCCTACCTATCTAGAAAAATAAAGCCAGCGCAGTCTTCCCATTTTAGAGAGAACTCCTATTATTTACCTTAACATTTCACTGCACTTTAGTACGGGACATTTGAGTCCCGTAAAGGCCGTATCACACTTGCATTTTTTTCGCGTTTTTTCTGCGTTTTTAACGCAAAAACGTGAAGAAGAAGAACTGCGTTTTTCCAAGGTCAGCTTTTTCGACCATTGCGCATCCTGGCGGAGCGTTTTTTAACTCACTTGGGGAAATTAGAACACGTTCTAATTTTTACCTTGACGCAAGAAAAATGCTAAACATAACCCTTGGGGAGGTTACAATTCAATGAAAAACCCTAGGAGCCCTAACCTGACAGATTTAATAAAAACGCATTCCGCCAGGATGCGCTGTTTTTGCAGTTATTCCTCTTCAACATTCACTACTGACCATGAAAAAACGCAGTTTGCCTTCTTCACGTTTCAGCGTTTAAAACGCAGAAAAAATGCGGAAATAATGCTAGTGTGATACGGCCTTAATGCAGCCAACGAGTTGAAATAGGTTAGATATAAGTTTTAAGTACAGAAATATTATACCTACAGAAAGATCGTAATACGAGTATAATTATGCCCAATGTAATCATGGCAGCACTCAGTTGCATCCTACTGCAGTTATGTTAACATTATGCTCGCAATTAGATTCATATGTTATACCCCAAATAAACCCTGTCATTCCAAATAAATATCAACTGGCCAGAAACTCGCAGATAATTTTGTAAAACACAGCATCGAAATCGATCCGGCCGTTTTCGTGTCCATATCGGTCACACATAGACTTATACATCCATATTTATATTATACAGGTCGGCTGGTTCAGCGTGTTGAAAAACAATTGGGTGAAAATAGATAGCATTATTTAACACTCTTTCTAAAGGTATAATCAATTTTAATTTTACGAAAATTATGTTTTAGTGTTGAAAAACGTGGGTTTACTTGTAAAATGATCCTCTAAGAACCTCGAGTTTGAGGTGTGTTTTCACAAACTGAAAAGTTGTGAGTTGACGAGTATAAGTCAGTTTTGACGAAATTGGTGACATGACATTTACAAAATACATCCAACGCGATCGGTGGATTTTAATTTTTTTTTAAACTGGGTCAGAAAAGTGGTGGACTTTCGTGGAATGGCCCTGTTGTTTTTTGTTGGTTATTTTCATAAAGTGAAACAATATTGGTAATACTAGCTATGGAAAAAGACTGATGCAGAAAAATCAAAAACAGAACGATATTTTCATATTTATCCTGAATAGGTAATTTAAGATTGTATAACCAACTACGTACATTCGACTAGCTTTAAATATTCGTGGTGGAAACAAAACGTAGGCTCTTTCTTTACTGGATAAGTTTGTGTACCTAATCTAAAAACTCTATTAACCCAAAATAAAAAGTCCATGTTTATTGTGGTGGGTAGTAAGATAAGAAAAGGGGAGAGGTGAGTAAATGTGATAAAATTCAACCCTATACCCCATGTAGGTACCTACCTAATAGTACCTATGATATGATATGGTACAATACTTATTTACTTCACAGCTTGTAGTTCATGATGCTCACTGCGCTTGTGTCTTATATGGGATCTGCCACCATGGGGATGGACGCCCTCAGTCCTGTCTATATAACGGAGACCCGATCAAAGTTCCTTATAACGAAACACTCTATGGAATCTTGAACAAGATTTGCCCCTACTTAGTCAGTCATGCAAGTAAGTACCTAGTGATTAGTTTATTTGCATGTTTCAGGTTCCACATTTGTGTGAGGGAGTTTGTCATATAATTATTATAGTGTTATTATGTATGATTATAATCTATAAGTAGTGGGTACCTACTTTTCTAATAGGTCTTTGTTTTATAAAATAAAATATTATAGTACAGTCTTCATAGAAGACTGTTTTCTTATGCAGCTGACATGTTAGACTCAGTGTGCGGTGTCTTTTGATAGAATATATTTGTAAAAACCCATGAGAACGCGGATTTTGAATTTTTTTGTTGGCTGCCCTGTGCCCGCTACCCCTCATGCTCCGCCATGTTGGAGCTTGGCATCCTCACTTTTTATGTTCACCACATATGAGTTCATATCGCTATCTCTTTTTTTTTCTCTCAAAATCAACATTTTTTCTTTTTATCTGTGTTTTGGTCCTATTTCGATTTTTTAGTGTGTCCTGTTCGATTCTCGACAATGTTCAACATCTGTACGCTTGGATCCGGGGGGGGGGGGGGGGGGGCTCAAACGTCAGGTGAGGTCAGAGACACTTTGTGGTGAGGGTTCTGCGTCCACCGAAAAATCAGTCTGCGCCGCGTTTTCTGTTAATCAGTTGATTTCATCGATGCACCGTCCTCGAGCTCTCTGAGGGGAAATTCGAGTGATAGGACACACAAGTGGGATAGATCGTTCTATTTCCTACAGGGTCAAGACACCTAACCCGAACCTCATTGAATCCTGTGACTCCAATGAGGGATGATGAGCCAATAGGCGGAAAAAAACATTTGAGGCAGTCTCCTTCGAGATGATATCATCACAGAGTGAACAAGAGACCAAAGCGAGGATCGCGGGGAAAGCCCTCTACAAATCTTCGGGTCATTCTTGTCTTCAACCTCTATGTTGTGGTCTTTTTCCTCATGCTTTTGGCTGCCTCCTTCGAGGGATTCCTGGGCTCTGAGGCCCAGCTCCAGCAACCTGAAGATCCACCGAACATTCTGACCCTTCCAGTTTCCCCTGTGGGATACTATGGGGGTCAAACACTAGCCAGCCCTGGTGTCAATCACAATACATCCTACCATTATTGACAAATGGCAGAAGGGGGTACAACACGGGCTAAACCAAGAAGTCTTGGACTTACAAAAGAAGTATGACCCTGAGGTCCATGCTTTGACATTGCTACCCCGATGGCTCTCGATGGCTCCCTCATCTTTCCATAGAGTGTGGCTGATCCACTTCCATTTCTTTTTTAAAATCCCAACAGAGACTGTTGGATTCTGTAGTGTCCTATCAAGGAGTTCCTCGTTGGATATCACATCTGGCCAATATATCCCCAGGATTTTCCTCAGGCAACAGTTAACAAACGCCTGAATCCTCCGTGTCAGCATCCTCATTACTTTCCAGGTTTTGCAGCCATAAAGAAGGACGGACTTCACGTTTGTATTGAACGAACTGAGCTTAGTCCCGAGAGAAATATTCCTATTTCTCCAAACCGGTTACAGCTGGAAGAAAGAGCCGTTTACCTTCCTAATCCTGTTCCTTACATCCTCATCCACCCCTCCTGCAGCATCAATGATACTCCCGAGATATTGGAAGGAGTCTCTCTGTTCCACAGACTCACCATCCACCGCCAGGTTGTCTATCAAGGCAACGTTGACCTATCTCCTTTGTTTTATTAACTTTTATCTTGAGACCTGCCATGGATGAGAGCTCGCTGAGATTACTGAGCTTGTAGGCCATAGCACAGAGTCACTGAGACAGCATACAGATAACATCAGCGTAGTCCAGGTCTTCCAGGCGCTTGCATAATCCCCACCGGATCCTTCTCCTCCTCCCTCTGATGGCCTTCCTCATCAGGAGATCCAGAACCAGGAGAAAGAGGGTCGGAGAGGTGTGCGCACTGGCTGGCTCTGTGCAAATCCTGTGATTTACAGTAACATTGTGATACTGTAAAGAGTTTTTGAGTCACCTCTTTCTGCTGCTTCCTCTGCTTTAACTGCCTCCCATCTACCTATCTTCTTTGATCCCTTCTCGCACCTCTTTTGACCAGCTTATGTAATCCATTGTACACCCTCCTCAGATATCCAGTCCTTCTTAAGTGGGTTTCAATACCCCTGCACTTTTTCGCATGTGTCCTTAATGACAACCGTTCCCATTCCTTATCAATATCCTGTCCCACAGCAAGGTCCTGGAATGCCTGAAACCTGTTCCTTAACTCAATTTTGAACTCCTCTTTTCCGCTCTTTGACCGTAGCTTGCCAACGTCAAATCTTTTCCCCACTCTTCAAACTTGTTTCCACTTGCTACTATCTTGAGACGAAACAAGGCCATGACCAGATGATGGTCTGTTCCAACATCTTCTCCACGCCTGTTTCGCACGTCTAACAGTGAACAACGGAACTTTCAGCTAAAGGTAAAATGGGTAATCTAGTTTTTGGTTATGCCGTCAGGGGAAACCCAAGTCACTTTATGGCAATTTTTGTGAGGGAACAGAGTACCATCTATAACGAGGTCATTATCCACACAGAAAGAGGAGAAAATTTCACAATTTTCATTGATTCCGGCTCCTAAGCCTCCCATTATTATCTGTTTGAGCCCTTCGTTGTTGGATCCTACTTTGGCATTTAGGTCTCCCGTAACGAGCAGCAGATCTCTCTTTGGTTTACTGATGATTGCATGTCTCAAATCCCGATAGAAATTTTCATTATCCTCAAATACTGATACTTTGGTGGGTGTAAAACATTGAACTGTCATGATATTACAGGCAGGCGATTTGAAACGGGCCGAAATAATGCAGTCTGACACTGGTCTCCATTCAACCAAACCTATGGAAAAACTCTTACTCATCAGAAATCTGACTCCATTCCTACGTGCTGACTGGTCTCCAGCCTGCCCTTAGTAAATAAACGTCAGTCATCTCTGGTCGTTATTTGGCCAAAATCCTTCCATCTAACCTCGCTTAATCCCAACAGTTCTATACTGTAATTCTCCATTCCCTGTGTTGTGTTGTTCATCTTGCCAGGATCCACCGTCGATCTTATATTCCATATTCCAAATCGGGTAGGTAGTCGTTTTCATGCCAAAAGTCATTAACAGTTGATCAGTCCAGCTATTCTTTGTTTGGGTTTCTATAATCATGGTGATTTCTGGTGTGTGGGGGATAGGCCCACAGCACCCTAGCTTGGCAGAGAACATGGTGTCTTTGAGGCTTCCAAGCTGGCCACTGCTTCATAAACGCATGATGTTTTAGGGTTCCTACTTCCTGAGGCGGGATCGAATCCCCTTCAGGTTACAGTGGTGTTCCCTCCTCCTTTCTCAACACTAGCTTGGGACCGGCTATGGTGGAGTTCATCAATATTATAAATATTGCTATTTTGTTATCAATATGATACCAGTATTGATGTTGTAGTGACTCCTCCTACCCTTCCTTGGCTTGGAGAGGAAATTGGTTTCTACACGCCTCTAGTACAAATGAGCGTAAATAAATCATTTCTTCTACTGCACTCACTGCATTTTCATTAACCAATCCGCTTCACTACACTGGTGACAACAACAGTGTGCAGCGACCTATCTATGCTTCTATCGCTGCAAATCAACCTCACTGACTTCTCAGTTTGGGCAGCATGCACCTCCCCTACTCTGGCACCCCCACTTTGAATCACGTCACAGGACTCGTTCACGATTGACAGTCCGATTAATAATACATAGAGACAAAAAAGCGAACCAGGAAGAACTTCTCCAGGGCTTTGAGGAAAAGACTGACGTTGGTGCCACCCCCAGCACCTTCGATACCGGTCACCCAATATGGGACCATCCAAGAAGATGATCTCCAGGCCCCCTCTGCAAATTCAAAGCTGGCGCTCAGTGCCCACTGCCGATTGCCGCATCCCTTCCCCCGATTATGCTAAGGTTTGCTACCACCCTTCACGAGCATATGCAGGGCATGCTGCCTGCATGGTCACAATCTTCTACCCAAATGTGCTTAGACCTTTGAACCCGGAACCAGATGCACCCGGCCACTCCTCCAATCCTATCCTATAAAGGGATCCGATCGAATCCTATCAATGGGACGGAAGGCCAGATCTGCCACCTAGCCGGAACAGACAACGCTCCAAACCCTTCCAGCATCCCGTTGATGCCGCTTCGATCCTCATTTATGCCGCCAGAGAGGCAAGAACCTTCACTAACCACCCCATCCTACAAAAAACCCAAATAATAGAAGAAAGGGAAGAAAAAATTTACAAAAAATGAATAAATAAATGATTCTTGAAGAAAAAAAAAACCAGGTGTGCTAAAGACCACACGGGAGAAGTGTAAACTTCTATGACGATTTGGACATTACTTTCCACTCTGTTGGGATGTTGGGAAAGTAAAAGTGGACAGGCTCCGCCCCTGGAACCTCGGTAACTTTCCGCCTTGAGCCTTCGGCTAAAATGCTAAAACATGGAACATGCTTTCTTCCCGCTAATTCGTATATGCTTTTAGCGAATTTTCGTAGAAAATGAAGATATTGCAATGGCTCCCAAATTTTCAAAATAAAAACTTTCGAACATTTTCTTCAATGAAATCCGTTATGAGGCATTCTGGAACGAATCCTAGAGTGTAAATCACAGAATATTATGTAGACCGAGTTTTTTGGTCATAGAAACGGTAATGAGCAATTTTTTTGCTCTCAAATTTCAAAACAATGTAACAAAATACAATAGGATAATTTATGAAAATTCGCCCAAACGATCATGCTGCTTGACTGGACTTTTTATTTTTATATTTCTACTTATTTTATTTTATTTTTTAACAATATTGCAATATTTTGTATTAAATTTTTAATACAAACTGGAGAAGGTGGTGGATTTATGCCTCCTGCCCCCTCTCAGCTTGGAGAGGGGATGGCCTCTCCATGGCTCTAGTGAGTCTAGTGTAAATAGGGCGGTTGGAGCCCAATTAAACATACCATCTAGTGCACTCACTACATTCTCATTACCCGATCCTCTTCAATTCTGATATCGATATTTCTACTAATTCTATATTTTTCTTCCAATATGACATCTCTACTAGGCAAACTTTCAGAGGCGTGGTATAACTCAGCACATTTTCAGTTGACGTTTTACTAAATTGTTCGATAGTGTAACCAAATTTACATTGTACTTGTTTGCAGATACGAGTGGCCTATGTTGCGACGGAGAACAAATTTACAAATTGAAAGATGAGTATGAACAGGCCGCTGCAATCTTCAAAAGATGCCCGTCTTGTATGTACAACCTTGCATTAAATATGTGTCACAACTTATGCTCCCCTGACCAGTCAGAGTTTACTGAAATCACAGAGTTTGGAGTAGACGAAATCACCTTAAGTAATTAAAACAAATTATTATTATTGTGTAACTTGTGCTTTATATTGTAATCTAACTTATCTTTAAGTCTAAGGGCGAAATTCATAGACGAAAATTGAGTCTGAGTGGTCCCCTAAGCGCATTTAATCTGATCCTCCATTTCCATGTTCCAACACTGATTTTAGAGATGGGTTTTCAAGTTTTGAAAATAATCCATTGTTGCTGTCACCCACTGCTAGCACAGGAACGAATGGGAAGTGCCCAAATCGTCCAAGTGCATCATACGGTGGCTTGAGCGTTGTTGAATCATATGCTGGAATTCATTCCTCGGATGTCAGGGTTAGTGGTCTCCCTAACCGCCGCTTCGAATGAATTATAAGGGCGTCTTACACCACGATAAATCGCTCGTAGGCACACTCTTTTGGTTGAGATGGGAACCATCACACTTGGTGGGCACATAATAATAATCAACGGTACTGTTAGTGTTAGAAGAAAAAAAAACCTGTTGCATAATCCAAAATTGATATGATCCTCCCTTGTGTTCTATTCTAGAGCGATACGTAAAATCTATAACAACTTATGTCTCTTCTGACTTCGTTGATTCTGCATATGCCTCGTGTGCATCAGTTGCGATGCCATCTGCTGGCAAGTTAGCTATGGATGCTGCATGTGGCCGTTATACAGCTGAAACTTGTAACGCTGACCGGTAATACGACTGTATCTTATTCCTGCATTTTAATCATCATATCTGTAGAACAGTGTCAGACACCTGATATCATTCTATCCGTTTCTTGCAGTTGGTTTGCTTTTCAAGGAGACCCGACCCAGAATAGTGTGGCACCCTTCAATGTTCACTTCAAGAGGCAAAACACGCCATTTCTCAACTTTAAACCACTGAATCCTAAAACATATAAATGCACTGAAGCACCGAATGTAAGCTTGATTCCATATAAAATTTCCTTTGTGTCTTCTAGTTGTTAAGATTATTAACCGAACCTCGGAATGATGTTAACTTAAATGTCAATGGTCTGTTGCAAGAGAAAGGTATTTGATTTTTATATGTTATGATTATGATTTGGGAGATATAGATTGCTTAATTAGGCCAATAATAGGACTATATTGCAGAAAAAAGGTCTTCATTGTGAGTATTTGACGGTAAAGGGTTTACCTTTCTTGTATTACTTACCTATTCGGTATGGTCCCAATAGTGTGTCCCTAAATGTCAGTACTCGTGCTAAAAACAACATGCGAAGCAGAGGCAAACGATTTTGCACTTTCTGGGTTCTGCTCACGATTTTCGGCTTATAAAGCTCCAAAACTATGCAACGTAGAGCACTATTATCATTTTGTATATATATTATATCCGAAAATCTCGAAAATTAAAGTACAAGTACAGCTCTGTAAGTCCAATAGGCATCTACCGAGATGCAGCCCTTCAAAGATTGGCATTTTTAATAAATTTTTAACTGCTGGCCGTCTTCAACGGCTCAGACTGCAATGTTAACGCATACTGAGCTCATATGTATACATAATATGAGGTGATAGGACATTTAATCAGCTTACCCGTATCCTTCATGAACTTTTCATCCAATACCTATACAAATGAAATAAAGCATTGTTCAACCATGGTTTTTTTAGTGAAATAAATGCAAAATTAGGATAACTCTTTTTTTTTTTTTTTTCAAGTAATTTTCCCATGACATATTGATCCTACGGGTAAGAAGTAATGCTCAAATTAAAGCTAATTAAATTTCCGAGTACCCTACAGCCATAACCCCATTTGGGGGCCAGAGCTCGTCATTGTTAAAAAAAAAATGGGTTTTAAACATGATCGAAACGTTAAAATTGAATTTTTTGGGAAAATGGGATGTTTATGAACGGCTGATCACGGTCCCTATTACATGTATAGAACTGTACCTACTTGCACTCAAATTGTCAACAGTTTAGTGAAGTTTAAGAATGGTAATAGTAGCCGAACCGCTGGGGTGAATCGTTAGGCCTATAAGCCAAAAACTGGTCGGAGTGGAAAAAAAAAAGGTTTTTATCCCCCACTCCTATTCTGGTGGGATACGGGGGGGGGGGGGGGTCATCTATTTTTAGACAAATGATTGAATAATGAGGGTTACATTTCATATTTATAGGTATGTATATGATAAATTAATTACTACCTACACAAGCACCTCTGAAAGTACTCAAGAAAGTACCTCTGGATTTTTTTAATTAATAGAAACGGAAAAAATAATAATAAATGAATTATTCCGTCATGTTCACTGGATAAATTGAATTACAGAATTTAACTGCCAGCTGCAGCTGCATTGACTGTCCTTCGAATTGCCCGGCAGTCCCTGGTTACAGTACAGGAAAGCTAGACTTCGAAATTTTGGGTGCAGACGGTTTTTTGATATTGACAATCGTTGGATTCGTACTGTTTCTCACCAGTTTCGGTGTCAGCTGTTACTTCTGTCGATGGAAAGGTTCGTTGGTATCTTACACTAAATAATAATTCATGTTAGGTAATATAATAAGTAGGTGTAAAATGATGCTTCTCGCTCAAAATAAAGAACTAACAAGGATCAGGATTTCCATTCTAACCTCATCATCGTCATCTTCCTTTCTTCCAACGGCTCTAGCCAATCACAGAGCTTACCCTGGCAATCAGAGGGCTAACCTTCCGTTCATAATTGGGTCAGGGGTACCCCGTGTTTGAGGGCTAACCTCCGTTCTATTTATGGGAGTCTTGTGTTAAAATTTCAGAAAAATGGTCTCGCGATTCAGTCACTTTTTTCAAATGGGTTCCAGTAAGAGTGTTCCACGCTAAACTGTTTATTTCTATTTTCGTTTTTAGTTAGCTACGTTTTCCTGGTGACTTTAAATTGCTTATCAGTTACGTGGACTTGAATAACTGGTCACACAAATTATGTTTTTGGGCTGAGGGTCTTTCGAAAATTACAATCACATTAATTCATGAAACGGGACAACTAATCAACAACTTCCTCGAACAGACATGTTTTGTTAGAAGGGAAACGACAGGTTTATTCATAGCCCAAAAACGTATACACGCTTCAATGTTTTTCCGTGCTAATGGAGAAATTCGCCTAATTGAAATTGTCCTTGAAATGTGGCTCCTAAGACTTTCCAAGAGCTTTCCAACGACTGGCGAACGATTTTGTACAATGAAAAATGGCAAAGGCACAGCCCCCTAGCAACAATTTGGTTGTAAGCGAGAATTATCTGAAAATTTCGTCACATGCGAAATCTGTCGGTTTGAAGGTCGTAGAATACGTTCTTCACCTCCATTTCAAATTTTAACTCCATAGGTTAAATTAATAGCAAAGAAATTAGCTTTGGAGATTACAAGGCAATGGCAACACTAGCCTTCTAGTACTTGGTGTTCAAGAGCACCGTCATACCCCCCACCACCAGCCTCCATATAATAAACCGGCCTCATTATAAACCATGATCGGCCTCCGTATGATGAAACAGGCCTACGTGTAGATTTCTATAGTTTGGTGGTCTGGATGCTCGCAACCTCGCATCTCAAAAATACAAAATATCCTAAATCAATGCTTTTAGCAAAATACAGATTAGTTGGACAAACAGATCAGATTTACGCCTAAAATGATGTTACGGTGGTCGAATATACAGAAGAATTGGATCTAGATGGCAATGGTGATGGGGGGTTGGACGTGCTGTTGAACGTCTAGTCCTTCTAGATACTAGTCTTGTCCTTCTAGATACTAGTCTAGTCCTTCTAGTCATTTTTTCATGTCCTTGTTAGCTGACAATGTTATCGTCAAGAAGGTCTCAGTAAAAACGTTTTCTACGTTAAAAATTTAAAAGTTAAAATGTTTCTAATACACACAGTATTGCCAACATTGGGTGAGATTTTTGTATTTGTACTCAGGTGTTGGGAAAACCGTTAGACTGGATGAAAATGAAGTGGAAAATGATGTTACTGTTCGTTGGTACCATTACATGAGCGTAACGTTCGAAGAATACTTGGAAAAGATGTTCTATCACTGGGGTAAAAGTAAGTCACAGCTTATATATGTACTTGAGATTAGGAAGTGGTTTGCATCAGTAGGTATATATTTAGTTGGTAGTACCCACCGTACATTAAATTTTGTGAAATAAAATTGATGAATTAACGAACTTCTTAGTGAAGTTCATTCATAATTATGTCAGGGGCTGTAGAGGGTATTTTATAAACCACTGTAGTGGCCTTTGCCACACTCTGGACAAAGCTGGTTTCAAAGGTATTCAAAAAATCGCGGGACGGGTGCCTACAGGAAGGCCGTACCACCACCACCTGGCTGACCGCGGCCCTTATCATTAGTACAAAGAGTCCCCAGGCAGGTCTATGATACAGGGCAGGGTAATGGGTGGGCGTAAAACACCCTCTAGTGCCCCTGACATAATTATGAATGAACTTCACTAGGAAGTTCATTTATTCATCAATTATATGTAGGGGCACTATCACGTATATGGAAGGAGGTTATTTTAAATCCGGGGTCTCCAACCTACGGCCCGCGGGCCACATCCAGCCCACGAGCAGATTTTGACTGGCCCTCGGAAAAATTACAAACTGAAAAAGATTTTTTATTTGAAAATATATTTTCCATAGAACACTTTTACCTGTAACTACGAGTACAGTAACCGTCTCTATTTTTGTCCCTTCCGTTCTCGATAAAAGGCAGGACTATTTTAGTCCTGAACTCATCATGTTATATTAAAAATGTATGGTTACCTATTTGAAATAATCATTGAAATTTTTAGTGAAAGTAGGCCTAAGTAAAAATCATTAATAATTGTCTTACTTAGGTCTGGTATATTTAGTTCACAACATTGCTTTTAACTGTCTTGAAAGAACATGATTTGAATCATCCAACAACAAAGATATATAAGGGAATATAGCTACTTAGAAAACTAAGCCCAGAAAAGCTCAATAACCACCACTGAGCACTCTTAATTAAAACAAAACTTCGTGATTGTGGGCGGAGGGGGGGGGGGGGGGGGGCTCGGGAAATATTAGTAAATTGTTGGCCCACCTTGTCTCAAATATTTTATAGTGTGGCCCTTCAGTAAAAAAGGTTGGAGACCCCTGTTTTAGATGTCTACGTTTTTCACGGATTGGGACCTGGGAAGGATGTGTCACTGCAACTCATTGCAACAGAGTTTCTGCGCCAGATCGTACATATTGTTTTACGGATCTACTAGAAACTCTCTACTATATTATGTTACATTTTTTTTTGGAAAATTGAGAACTTTGAGTGAAAAGAAAAACAACTTTAAATGTTTACAAATTTTTGGTGGGGCTTCATTGTGTTTTCATACTTTTTTTATGACCGCTCGACAACTAATATGCATCATAGCCGACCTCCATTAGTAAAATTCACTAATCTTCCTAAACTACTTTCTAACCTACCTTCCTACTACAATTTTCACTCAATCCTGTTAAATTTTACACAGACCATTAAAAAACTGCTAGGTTGGTAGGTATGTTTACAATGAAGTTGGTAGGTAGGTACCTAACTTCTGTCACTGCTAAATCAAACCAGTTATCACAAAGAAGGGAACTTTCAAAATTTCAAAAGGGGGCAAAAACGACATGTCACTAGATATTTTATTAGAAAAAGCAAAATAAATAATTAAAACTAGCCTTGTTAGTACAGATTGGGAAATGTCGTGCAGTTTATTTTTCTTGTCCACTTCCACCTGTGTTTACCCAAGTTAATTAGCCTTGTATAATTATTGATAACTATCCGTTCAAATGAAATATTAGTTACCTACTGTCACTCTAGCTGTGGCGTCTCATCCGACCTTGGTATTGGCTTTGGCAAGTTGGTTCATCGTCATAGCATCCTATGGAATTAACTACATGATCATCACAACTGACCCCATCCAAATTTGGGCTTCTCCTTCCTCCACGTCTCGTGTTCAGAAGGACTACTTTGATTCGACATTTGGGCCTTTCTACCGCTCAGAGCAAATATACTTCAGGCCGAAAGGACTTGAAAAAGTAACTAAATGCTTTAAATTACCATCATATTTATTATTCAATAGAAAAAGTTTCAGTCATGCAGCATGACCTCATGACAAATTTTTCGCTAGTTTTTATATTTTTTAACACGTCTTTTGTAATTATGACTACTACATACAAGGTGTTTCCCTCAGGTATGGTATTTTTTAGAGCTGAGTCTCTTGTTACAAAGGGAAAGGGAAAACACTACATTTGATAGAACTAGAACGCATTTAATTAAACGAATAAATTTGACTGACAAGACCAGTTGAACGGGAAGACAACTTACAGACTACATTCAGCAATGACTGCTAAGCATAATCGCAATGGGAGGTACCTATGTCTTGTCATCTTCTCGATATCCATTAATGGTATTTCACAAATTATCATGAAGAAGACTATTTTTCAAGCTTGATATTTTGGCGAAAGAACAGAGTTTCTATCTCAATCCTGAAGTAATTTATTTAAACACATGCAAATCGATAAATTCTAGGATTTGTTTCAGAATGCCTCAAAACGGATTTCAATGAGAAACATTTTCGAAAATTTTAATTTTACATTTTTGAAACCATTGCAATCACGAACATGATAATATCATTTTCTTCGAAGATTCGCTAATACGGCTGTTTTAATTTTTAATGACCCTCTATGAACCCACGTTTATAGTCGGTTTCTACGTGATTTATCACGTTCATTCAAATTGTAATACTTGCTGATCTCTCCAACTCCGTTATAACTAGAGTTTTACGTTTTTATTAACTGGTTTTGCCCCTAAAAGCGCATACATTTTAGCATTTATAAATAAACGGAGTTGGAGAGATCTAAAAATGTTATGATTCGATTCAGCTTGGAAAATTACGAAGCAGTAAATTTGAAAAATCAATTCGGCAAGCCAATGCTTCAGATTATATGTTAATTAATGAAGAGCTCATTGGTTGGTATTATTTATGCTTAATTTTATGCATTTTTAGGTATGAACATGGCTAATAAGACTTGCTGCAGAGCTGGGTCTTTTTTGTGTAATGCTAACGTACGCATATTTCAGACTACTTTTGTTGGCTACTTTTAAATAACTTCACAATCAAAAGCAGCGTTTGAAATGTTTGACTGTATAGATTGACAATTTCTGAAAAGAAGTACCTATGTTCACTTTTAGATTAGTCATCCAACAGCTGATGGAGTTCTCGAATTCGGCCCTGTGTTTCACAAAGAGTTCCTCCTGAAAGTATTCGAACTTCAGCAGAAGATTGAGGCAGTAAGTCGTTAACATCCAGCACTAAACGAAAACCGTTGCTATAAGCACTTCAATAGTTCAAGAATTTTACCTATGAGATTTTTGTAGATTCCTGGACTGATAGACATATGCTACGCACCGTTGAGTCCGAAGAAAACAGCCCAGAAACTTGAGCAGTGCACCGTCCAAAGTGTGTGGGGTTATTTTCAGAATGATTTGGCGGCGTTCAATAAATCATACAAAGATTCCAGCGGCTTCACAGTAAACTACTTGGATACTCTTCATAAATGTTTGCAGTACGTTTTAATGCCTATATAAATGTCTGAATTTTGCAAAATAAACGTAATAAAATAAAAAAACGTCCTCCAAACTTGTGGGGGCTACGCAAATGCTAACTTTAACAAAGGGCTGCCACTCAAAAGCGCGGGGGCTTTGTTCAAATAGTTCCCGACAACCCTAGTTAATCCGACCCAAAAGCGCCGCTAGTTTAAACTAAAGATGGAGGAAACACTAACCAAAGCGCCGAAGGTTATGGTAGTTAACGTTGACACATGATTGGTTCCCGTCTGCCTGACAGAAGCGCTGGTTTTACGACAAAGGACAACTGCGAAGGTGCTTGTTCCTTGTTGGACGAAAGCTAAGTCAACTTGATATCCATTTCCGAAAGCCTGACGGGTGAAGTCCTGGAACATCAGTAGGTTAGAAGTTATCGACCTCCCATGCATAAAACCATGCTGCTTGGGTGAAATATGAGACGAAAACAATGGGGTCTACTGCTCAACAACTAATTTTTCAAAAATGTCAGGGATGGTTGACATCGAGCAGATAGGCCTGTAGTGTTCAATGCTCGATATGTCACCACTTTTATGAACTGGGGTTACATCAGAAACCTTCCCATGGATCGGAAAGACCCCAGAAGACAGCGATTTATTGTACAAGGCAGCCAAAGGGCTGGATAGGCTCTGTGAGAAGGGCCTGAATAAAACTGGAGGCACACCGTCCGGACCCATCCCTTTGAGCAATCCCAGGGAAACTATTAGGTATGTTCATAACGGAGTCTTCCAATAACTCCAAACCGCTCAATGACGCCACATCTAACGGTGGCCTAACCGAGTCAATAGATTCTGTAACAAAAACAGATGAGAAGTGATTGGCGAGGGACTGAGGTCCCGAAGATACGTTGTCTGAGGAAGGATGTTGGGACTATCTCTGTAATTTATATAATTCCAGAAAATCTTGACGTCGCTTTGAATAGACTTCTACACTGAGTTGACATGGCTGGCATGCAAGATTCTGGACAATTCTTGCTATAAGCACCAGTGCTTCCGTTTCACGAGCACTGACACATTTGCCCCTTTTCAGCCTTAAAACCAGCGCTTTTGTCTGGCACCGAACCACAGTTGAACAAGCTGACAGTACCTTATTATACCAGGATGTACCAGCACAAATTTATACCGCTCTATAGCAAATACCCACTTGCAGAATTGCTTTGACCTTTTTTAAAGGGTATTGCTTTGTTACGCTCCAGGAAAATAACTCTCACAGTCGAAGAGGTTTGGTGACCCTGGCCTCATAGCTCTGATCGTTGGAGTGTTGCAACTTTGGGAAATTTCCCGTACCTAGTTATAACGACGCGAGTTCAAACTCCTGTCGAGGTATCAAATATTTTTGGGCCGTTACAGTGGCGCAATCGAAATAGGACCCGAAATCATACGAAACAATAATTAATTAAATCCCTCTCGAGCCAAAAGACTGTAAACATCACATTTCCTGTCGTTAACACCTTTCGCTTCCTCACTCACTTGAGTCAAAACACACCGTGACAATGACCTCACTCGACTGCTGACTTGTTCCAGCGAGCATCTGCTGAGCCAGTGGCCTGCAGTTTCACTTTGTCATCTGTCCGACCGCAAACCAGCCGAGACGGCTGGTATTTAACTCCGGGGAAATGTTACGCTCCAGGAAAATAACTCTCACAGTCGAAGAGTTTGATCACCCTGGCCTCATAGCTCTGATCGTTAGAGTGTTGCAACTTCGGGAAATTTCCCATAGTTGTAACGATGCAAGTTTGAGCTCCTGTCGAGGTATCAAATATTTTTGGGCCGTTACAGCTTTTACCCATATTTGATATTCAAGAGCACTAAATCCGAATATGGACAGAAAAAAGAATAAATAAAATAATAATATTAAATAAATAAATAAAAATAAGAATTGTGATTGGTTCAATAAGACAAATTTTTGTTGTTTTTTAAACGAATTTTTGAGAAAAAAATTATGCTACCTACTGCAATGGATCCAAAAATTGAAATGACTGTGAATGTAAAGGTGAGGAAGACACAGCTGAGCTCTTTCTAAGCATCTGTGACAGATTTTGGAGATCTAGGCAAGAAACCCTGGGACATCATATGATCGAATGGACCTCTACTACAGACCTGGAGTGGGAAAATATTTGTTGAACTGAGTGACAAATTTAGAGAAATGGTGCAGCCGTAGAATCCCCAATTCAATAAAGAGCCATAACAGGGAATATGTCTTGCTCATTCCAAGGAAAGGCCGTGAAAAAATTATGCTTTATGGATTTTAATTTTGCTGATGGAATTGATTTGTGAACAACAAACCTGGAAGGGGACCATATACAACCTAAGCAGCATATTCCCTAAAATTTTCATCAAAAGCTGATGGAAACTGTAGAAATAAAGCTTGTTACATGGATTTGTGAACACACGGACAGACTTTATAAAAAAAAAGCCTTCCTGTCCTTAAATTGGGTTTTCATTTATCGTTTCTCCCCTTAAACTGGGGCTTCTTCAGGGAAACGAAAATTAAATTCAAATTATAAAATTTAAAATTGTAAAATATCTATCGTTTTCTTGTTTTGATAAAAAGTTAAAGTTATCAGATTATGAACTGTTAAAATAATGAAACGTCACACGGACATACAGACAGACTCGGAAGCAAAGTTGTTCAGAGTGGTTTAAAACGTAAAATGTGAGTGGGATTTGACTACAGTTTACGCATATTTACACCATAAATAGGTAGGTACCTATATATTGTTTTAATGGTGATCTGAATATTTTGTTTTGAATAAACGTCTAACAATGTTTGAATGAGTATAATAATAATAATAATAATAAGCCTTTATTCTGCTGGGTACAAGACAGTAGTACATGATGCAGACATGAATTACATGTAACTGTTAAGTTCCAATTTTACTGTAAATCTGTATGACTGGAACCTTTGATTTAACCAGCGTTTTGGAATGCGATGCATACTAACTTTATTATATTAATTTTATGAATATATTATTAACTCCAACGATAATAATTTTTATTCCTAATGAGAATCCATGTTGATAGGACAAGTCTGAATCCCGATTGCCTTGCTCCTTACGGGGGTAACGTTCAGTCTCAGCTCGCTGTTGGAGGTTTTTTGGAGCACGGTACCACCGCATATGACCTGGCGAACGCACTGGTTGTGACCTACATAGTTTCAAACCATTTGAACGAAACAGATTTACAGCCAGCACTAGAATGGGAAACCAAGTTAGTATCTGACCACTATCGACGCGTATATTACTGCATCCACATATATATGCTTCCAATCCAATGGCTTTATTCCAGTAACCCTACCATGGTAATTGTGTCATGGCTAGTTATGCCACATCAGTAACACATGCGCAGTTATGTCATGACAGTAATTTAGATAAAGAGCCTAATAGTTTGAAACGGAGGAGTTACATTTTTTCTCATAATAATATTTGTTAGCTTCATTACCAGCATGTACATATTTAGTTAAGAATTCACGAGGAAAAGCGTATTGATTTACAAATTAATTTAAAGAAGTAAAATCTTTTTAGGAAGTGTATTGAAGTATAATGAGAAGTAGAAGTATTGAAGGACATCCGCCCTGAGGTAACCTCCCTGATTGGCTGATTTAGGTCTGATGCTACCTACCTAATTTCCGTCCTATCACCATACGATTCCGAAATTGGAAATGAAGCTTCTCTAGGACACATATAGTAGAATTACAACTTGTTAAACTTCTAATCACTCTCCGATGCTGAAATTTGAAACGTTGTCTCCCGAGAACACCCCAATCTGCTAAGTGATTTGAAAAACATTTCTGTGTTTATCATTACAGCTGTGTTTAGCTGTGGTTTATAATTTTTTTTCCACTCACTAGTTTGTTATTCAGTTAGATTTTGAAGGTTAAATTTGTCTTTAATATTTATCAGATTCATCAACCTCTTGAAAAACTGGAGTTCCACGGAGATGCCAGATTTCATGGATATTGCTTTCTCAAGTGAGCGATCTATTCAAGATGAATTGACCAGAGAATCAGAAGCTGAAATTTACACTGTTGTAATGAGCTATGTCCTGATGTTTGTATACATTTCCATTGCTCTGGGTTCTTACAGATCATTTGACAGGATGTTTTTTGTAAGTAAATCGCGATTTCCGGGATTTCAAATCAATTAATTATTGGGTGAAGTACTACCTACTACTACCTCACTTGTCATCCAAGTTGAACTGCAAATGGGACAGGTCTTTAGTAACATATACCTTTGCTTAATGTAATGCTTCTGATTTTCTTTCTAGGTTAACAGTAAAATCATGTTGGGGCTCGGAGGAGTTTTCGTCGTTTTGCTCTCAGTGTCTTCAGCTATTGGAATATTTGGATACTTAGAAATTCCGACCACTCTTCTCGTAATTGAGGTGCGACTTAGAAAAATCGAAAGGTGATTTTACCTTTGTGAAAACATTATGTTTTTTGGTAATAGTATCAGAGAATTTCTATGGTCTCGAAAAAGTTGTTTGAAGCAGAAATGGTTCAACACAGATTCAAGGGGAGCAGATGCGAGTGCCAACAATAAGTCGACATATCTCTGTAGGTTGTGATGCTATTCCACGTTCGCTACAGAAAGTGAATTAGAAGTCGGTGACTTGAAATTACCTTAAACAAATTTTGATTTCCTGTTTTCACTTGGTTGGTGTTATTTTGGAAAAAAAAAAAAAAAAAAGTTACCCTCTGTTTTCAGAAAGTGATTCACCCTCTCACTTGAAAACCTCCAATTTAGGCCAGGGCTCAAAATTTAGGCCAGGGCTCAAAATATCGCTCCATTGCATCCCTCCAGTCTGTTCTGATCCGGAACAAAACGGAAAAATGGCTTGAAAGTTCCGAGAAATTGTAAGTTCCACAAAATAACGTTCCGAGCCAGATCAAAATCTGCTGGAACGATATTTTTTGTTCCGGGTAATATCTTTCCTCCCTGCAATGAAAACATTTTTTGGACCTCCCTTGGTGCCAAAACCACAAACATTTGGTTTTAAACTAAGCCTATGTACCCATTTCGGGACTCAACGGTATTCACTCATTTACTAAGCCTAACTACTCATTTCAGGCCTTCCCTGGGGTCAAAACCACGATATTCAGACATTTACTAAAACTATACACCCATACCGATTCCTTAGGACAAATACCACGATTTTATGTCGTTCTTAGCTGTATTAGATATCAAAGGAAGTCTTTTTAGAGCATTTCCTGATAGTTTGAGAACAAAAATAAGGCTGGATGAAAAAATTGTGGAATGAAGTAGGTTCCATTCTATTTCATAAAGTACATCATTCCGTGGAGTGGAATTTGACGAAGATGATACGGAGAAACTCTGCAGGATGGCTCTACGTCGGAACAAAATAATAGTTACAATTTTGAGTAATTATTTTCGAAGCTTCAATTTTTTCAGAAACTTTATTTTGAGCCCTGATTTAGGCTGGTTTCACACTTAGCCGAGTAAACACTACTGGGTACCTGATTGTTGGGAAGAGAATTGAATAGAATATTTCATATCTCTCCAGGAAACAGTGGTGGCTGGCTGTTGTCAGGCTGGAAGGTGGGCAAGGGTTGAGGGCAGTCCGATGGGGCATAGTGAAAAAGATATGATGCTAATGTCATGCTAGTGATGTGACTCCTAGCTGCTGAGTAACTGTGAAACCAGTTTAAAATATGTTCTTTGAAGTGTATTGATACGAACTCCTTTTGTATGAAGAGCTTATGGCGGTTTTCCGTGTTGACATCGAAAATCAACTAGAAAGGAACATCCTCCATCAACTCGTCAAAAGTTTTCCTGGTAACTTTTCACGAGTTCCTTGGTTGAGTTTCTCTGTACTTGCCATTCACCTCATGGCTTCTTCTACCTACCTCCTCACTTTTAGACGATATGCAAGTAAAATTTACTTTAATAGACTTTTCATACTTTCAAACCTTTAGGGTACCGATCTGATTATGAGATGATTACTAGTCGGAATCATTAAGAATAGAAAAACTGAGTCCTTCAATCTTGGTTCCTGCGATTGGCTTCCCTGTGCTCTCTCCACTTGATTCCCTGCGGATATTGTTACTGATCAGTTAGGACGTCAGATGTCGTCACTCATTGCCCCTGAAATGAGACCTTACTTGTGCCAGAATGTCAGGTAGGGATTTGAAAACATGTAGTACCCCGGATTATTATTCAGAACGGAAGTTAATTAAGAATATTGACTGTTTCAGCGAAGAAGAAAAAAAGAGTCACTATGTTAATCCTTAGTTGAATTCTCGAAAACCCCCAAAACCTGTTATTTTTATCTTCAAAAGCTGCAGTCAACTTTAAAGAGAAGTGGAAAACCTGCTGCCAACCTAGATTAGTATCTAAAAGATTAAGCTGAACATTGTAGAAAAAATGAAAACTCTAGCAAACCTCAATATACTGTTATTCTTAAGCAGTAGTCAACTGGAAATAGAGGCGGGAAACATGCAGTCAACCCAGATAAGTATCCATTGGATTTAGCTAAACATTTCAGAAGGAAAAAATTGTGAAAATCCGAAAAAACCATAAACTGTTATTTTTTAACTTGAAAAGCTGCAGTCTACCAGAAATAGAGGTGGAAAGCTCGTTGTTTGCAGATTTTGAAGTTAAAATAACAGTTTTTGGGGGTTTTACGGGTACTTCCCTGTGAAATTTTCAGATTGTTCCAATGGATAATAATCTGGGTTGAATGTAGGTTTTCACCTCTACTTCTGGACGACTGCAGGTTTTGAAATTTGGCTGACAAATTAGGAACTTACCATTCTAACCTTGCTGGCTGATTACCTTCAGTCACGTTACTATCACCCTGGGTATCCTTCAAAGGATGAAATGGGTTTTAAAGAAAATTTTACTTACCTACTTAAAGTGAAAAATTTGGTAGAAGAAGCGATCATATACAATACAAGTAGTTACCAGGAATGAAATAACCAACTTCGCTATTTGATGGATTGCACTTCTGGTTAATTCCCACCACATGTTTTCTGGATACTCTATGGACCAGGCAAATTTTCCGACCCTTCAAAACATCATACGCATGCGCAGATACTAAATCAAACTTTATACGGCCGGAGTTTCTTTCAACCACAAGTACTCTAACAGCTTGCAGGAACTCTCTATTGCCAAGACGACTTTAACAGTGTATTCTTTCTGAATTGTTGAGCATAGACCTATGTATGTCCTTACAAATGTGTTCTGAGAAGGGATGCAGACATTCCATCACATAAAAAATAATGGTCTCCTTTTTGTTGTTAGGTAATACCTTTTTTGGTATTGGCAGTTGGTGTCGACAACATGTTCATCCTTGTAAAAACGTTCGTGGAAAACAAAAACTATTCTCCTGATGTTGCCGAGTGCATCGGACATACTTTAAGAATAGTAGGTCCCTCCGTTGTTCTTACTACTATCTCCGAAGCTACTTGTTTTGCTATAGGTAAGCACCTATTAGCTCACTTTTTGAAAAAGTAGATACAACAAATTTTCAATGACGTGATTTTGTTTTTGTGTTTGCCAGGTGGTTGGACTGATATGCCTGCTGTCAAAACGTTTGCAAACTATGCCACGTTAGCTTTACTCATAAATTTTTTTATGCAGATGACTGTTTTTGTGGCATTTCTATCAATAAACGGAAGGCGAACTGAAGTGAGTTTCGTTTCAATAGGTATTATACAGCTATTCATGTCTGTTTAAGCTTTATTCATGTTAGTTCAAAAATAGATTGATACAGTTTAAAATTGGTGGTGAAGGGCTGAAAGACTATGATAATTAGGTAGGCAGATGTTATTAATTTTTATGAATCTGAGGTATGTGAATTTTATGTCTACTCGCAAGTACGGTATCGACTGATATGTTTAATATTAGTTTACCTTTTATTGTTATTTTCTTTAGGCTAACCGATTGGACGTGTTATGTTGCATTACTGTGAAACCGAAAGTCTACCCTGATAATCAGGGTGAGTCGTGGGTGAACAAATTGATCAAAAACTTCTTAACACCCATAATCTTCAAACGAGGCATTTCTGAAATCATTGTGATTCTATTTATTGGTTGGTTTTTTGCAAATTTGGCTGTAATACCTCACATAGAACCCGGACTGGAACAGCAGCTATCTATGCCTGAAGGCTCATTCGTTTTAAAATATTTTGAAGTAAGTTAATGAGTCTCTCTACCTACTCTCTTTAGTTCCACAAGCTGATTAATTATTAATTATTATTTTTTTAACGTTCCAAGGCCATGAATGAGGTTCTTTCCATTGGTCCTCCAGTGTATTTCATTCTCAAGAAAGGCCTTGACTTGGAAAATGGAGAAGTTCAGAATATGATTTGCGGAGGCCTCAGGTGCCATTCAGATTCGTTAAACACCCAGATATACAGCGCATCAAAACGCACAAATGTGTATGTAGCTAATATATTTTAGATAGGGACTGATATAATTTTGTAGGGGAGAGTTGGGCTCATAACAGAAGGCATTTTTCTGTTTTTATTTTTATTTTTTCACAGGTTAACTTGATTATCTCGTTATTAATCACATTGGCTAATGGGGAACTTACATGTGTTGGAATTTCACACTTTTGATCTCAGATTCGGATTCAGCGCACTTTAAAACCCCCTAGTTCCAATTGTAATCTCAAAAAACCGTTTAGTTTGGCTAATAAACGGGTAGGAAGATCACGCATGACGTAGTAGTGCAAGGGAGCTGAGGGTTCCCCCCAGGCGGGTGGGTGCCGTGTCGTCATCGTGCAAATGAATTTCAAGAGCCGTACATTTACTGGTCAGATACCCATCATATAGCACCTTTTTGGAAAGCTCTCATAAAGATCTTTTTATTGAGCAAATAGAAAATAACCATGAAAATTCCCCATTGTTATTAAAAAAATATATATACCTATATGAAAATCGATTTTTGGTTGTATGTACCCCAATGGTGGGGCAGGATCACCAGACGGTGGGACACTTACACCCATCTTGCAAACGAAATGTACCTGATTGATTTTGAAACACTAAAGTTCTTCAAACCTTCGTATTTATCAAACTGTAATGTAGAAAGTAAATGTTAAGAACCCAATCATAGTACATCAAAGCTTTCGTCATCGAACGTTCAAATTTGAAAAATTATTATTAAAAATCAACTAAGTTCTCCTGTTGTTTTTGGGACTATCTACCAGCTTGGATTTCGCATCACCTCTCTCATACAACTCTTGTTTTGTCAACAATAGGATATGAGAAAATGTTTTTTCCTTTTTTTTTTTTTTTAGCGAATTTTCCTAAAAAATGAAGTTTTTTAATGGGCTGAAAATTTTTAAAATTGAAATTTTCCGAAATTTCCATAATCGAAATCCGTTTTGAGGCCTACTAAAACGATTCCTGAAGTATGCACTTTTTCACACAAACACATACTCACACACATATAATGTACTGTGTGTGTGTGTGTGTGTCATCCCAATCGATAACTCTCCTTGAGATTGAGATTAAAAAAAAAAAATCTGTTCTTGTACCAAAAAAATCAAGCTTCCCGAATGAATGTATGAGTTGGCCAGCATTTTTAGAACACGTTAAATAGGACACATTTCAAAAAATGTGCTTAAAAAACCCTCTAAAAATGGCAAAACAACGGCAAAAAATCGTTAAAATTTCTATTTTTTAGCAGAATGTTGCACAAATTAAGTTCATTAACTATAAAATAGAAAATTCAAAAATTTATGTACAAAATTATGCTGAAAAATTACTTAAATTTTATTAAAATGTGCTAAAAAAAATTGATAAAAAGTGCAAAATTGCTAAAACTTCAAAATTTTTCGTTGAATAGCAGATTATTATTTAGAATACGATTTTTTGCCATGAAATTAATAGTTACTTAACAATTTGTTTGCACTCAAAAAGATCAAATTTCAAAAAAATATAACGTTGTTCCCAATACGATAATTTACGAAAATACGCTCATACGATCATGCTGAACGACTGGAACTGTTCAACGTAATATCCCTTATATTCCCTTGGTTCAAAGAGGCCATTAACTGTCTAACAGAATTATTACCGTTTTTCCAAGGGGAAAAGTGAATAAAAAGATAACCAATTCCTAAGTGGTTGCTGTCCATTAAGGTTTGTCTCGAACCGTTTTAGACTGACAACACCCAGTTTGGGCCATTCGGAGAGACTCAGCACCAGTTCTTAGGAGCCCTCCTAGGTCTCTTAGGTCCTCAAGTTCGTCCGGAGAAGGAGTCCAGAACCGTTAAGAACTAGCTCAAGTGGTTTGAGGGTTGCCAGAGCTTTTAGTTCGAGACATACGCTGTAGACTTTTTCACGCTAATCACAGATTACAGATATAAGACTCCCGCCTCTGTATTCCAGCTAGTCCAAAATCCGTTCAGACAACTGGAGATGGAACCAACAGTCCTGAACTTGACGAGGCATTTTGTTTTGCCAGATGGTGGGAAGTCTCTCATTCTTCATCATATGTAGCGATTTGAAGCCAAAAATAAAACATTTTCGAGATAGGTAGGTGTTCGATTCTGCCCCACTGGTTGAAACTGCCCCCTCTCCCCTACCTTTCTACCTGTGAAATATGTAGGTATATGCATTGCGGTTCATTCTATACTGCACCTGAAATTATTTATTCCTATATTTCTGTTGTGTACTATTTTCAGAACTTACATAAATACGGCGGCTTCTTCTTGGTTAGACGACTTCAATGACTGGGCTTCTGTGAGTGGTTGCTGTAAAACGTACCCCAATGGAACTTTTTGCCCCCACAAAAGTAAAAAGATTTAATACTGATTTCATTCATTGAGTTTTATGGAGTAATAGGCTATGCACCAGGGTTTTATTTGTTTTTCCTTGAATGTACACACAAAACTAAGCTTGTTCCATCACATTCAGAAACAATAGCCATTTCAGAAATAAATAGTTCATTTACAATAGCCGAATCTGAAGATCACACTGACCGCTTACTCCTATCGGTTAATGGTATAGTTATCCGTAATATTATTTTATGTTAGGAATTTAGGTTATTAATTTACCAACATATTGACCTAATGTAGATGGGTTTATGGTAGCCTTTACCAGCTCAAACAATTATAAATCAGGCATCAGAGAGAAATTTTATTGATGATGGTTTGATGGATAAAACCTGTCTAACGTTGTAAGCTCATCTTCATGTACTTAAGTGATATCCGACCACTTCTTCTTATTTTGTTGTTATATACATTATAGGATTGTTCCCCATCAGTTAGTTATCGTTAGTGATAATATGACGGTAATCTCTGTTTCTATATGCAGAACCTACTTACTATTACTACTCTACTCTATAGATATTGCTGCTTGCTAAATGTTCCCTAGGCTCTTGAAAATATTATAGAGATTGATATTCAATGGTTAGGTACTTGTGCTCAATTTTCTACTTTTTTTTCTTGAAGGTGAAGATGTTTTGTGCACTAATTGCCCGGTGCATTTGAACGAAGATGACACCAGACCAACTACACATTCGTTTAGATACTATCTCCCATTCTTCTTACAAGACAATCCAGATGCTAGCTGCGCAAAAGGAGGCCATGCTGCTTACAATGGGGTATGTAAGATACTATCCCTGTTATCATCAGGGATCAGAGGTCAGGGGTATTGATGTAGCTTCATCAAATAGTGAAAAGAAGGTACCTGATCTACAGGTTGAGTAAACCTTGACGACTATTTTAAATCTAACTATTGACAAACCATTCAATTTCTGCTGCTGCATTTGATTGTATTTATACATTTGCATGATACTTCAGGCTGTAAATTATGTGCTGGACAATGACCAACTTCCAGTTGTAGCAGACACCTATTTTATGGCATTTCATAGCCCACTGAAGACGTCTCGGGATTATTATACAGCTTTGAAAATGGCTAGAGAAGTTGCCAACAATATCACGTCCATGTTGAAACATAACAACTCCACAAATTCCTCTGTTGAAGTTTTCCCTTACAGGTAATTCTTTTCTTCTACAACTTGAAAATTTAAATCATTAGGTAAATACTCTGTACAAAATATTTTACTCACAATTAATTTGTGAAAACTCATACCAACAATACAGATAATTCAGTAAAAACGCAGACTGTTAGGGGAAATAATTGATTCAGGAAAGAAATATTATTATCCTACTTTTTACATACAGATTGTTAATAATCCTTAAACCAACCTCTAAGTTTCATATGAAAACCTGAAGGCATGGGCTGTTCATCAGACTAAATATGATATCTAATTGTTCATTTGTATTGTAGTTCTGATGATAAAGTCAAACAACTGCTAGGCTTCGTAACTACGAATCTGGTACATTCTACCAGGGACAAAATGGAAAATAGGAAAACATGCTATTGTAACTCTATTGACGCGACTGCGATAAGTTTAAGATTGATTGCTGAAAAAATTAGGGTATTTTAAAAATTAATTTATAGTTTGTGTTTTCCATTTTCAGTGTTTTCTATGTATTCTACGAACAATACCTTACAATTTGGAAAGACGGAATAACATCGATTCTTTTGTCACTGGTGACAATATTTGCTGTGACATTAGTTTTCACAGGATTCGACATAGTATCCTCATTGGTGATTTTGTTTACTGTTTCTATAACGTTAGCAAATTTGGCAGGCCTTATGTATTGGTGGGACATCAACCTGAATGCTATCACATTGGTCAATCTGGTCATGGTAAGTGAAAATACTTCCTTTTGCTCATAAGATTTCAATGCATTGGGAAGGCTAATATGTAAGCTACCTATATAGACTCTTCTGATAGAACTGATATTGTACAGAAATACACGGCCCAACAATGACGGAACATTATAGAAAAATACTGTACTCGTGAAGAAAATCTAGTTGTCTAGAATTTATTTGTTCTGTTTTTGAAGTACCGAGATTGAAAACCTAATACCTTTGTTATGTTCAAGGAAAACTCTTACAGTTGAAGAGGTTTGATTGAATCGGCCTAATAGCTCAACCCGTTGGAAAGTTGCAATTAAAGAGAAATTTCTCCTTAGTAAGTAAGGACACGAGTTCAAACTATGTCCGAGGTATCTTTTTTTTTTGGGCCATAACAGTTGGCCCATGTCAGTAAAAACCCGAAATAATCCGAAACACTAATTGAGGAGCTTCTGTTGCAAAGGTGATAAACGCCATTTTCTTCGAATTTATGAACAAAAGCACTTTCAAAATTATGCACAAACCAGGTTTTATTTTTACCACTGTCGGTCAAATTTTTCTTAATATG
Organism: Adelphocoris suturalis; assembly: GCA_030762985.1. Classification (NCBI taxonomy): domain Eukaryota; kingdom Metazoa; phylum Arthropoda; class Insecta; order Hemiptera; family Miridae; genus Adelphocoris; species Adelphocoris suturalis. Next base: position 50,399,435 of record CM061042.1, on the reverse strand, counting down.
TATCATAAGTACCATCATTAAAATATATAGAAGAATAAAATAGGATGTCACTGAAATATTATATGGGCCTTAATAGAATTTTGAGTTTGGGAAAGTGGCATTTTTTTCCCATGCCAGGGAAATTAAAACAAACCAAACTATTATCAAGCAGATAAGATGTCAACAATCTTCCGTAAACATCTTTGGATCCAAGCAGTGCTGCTCCCTGTATGGGTACTGGTGAAATAAAGACTTATAAACGCAACAGGTAGGTCGAGGGAGCAAGCACGAATATATTCGTGCATAGCACACCACAGCAGTCTCGAGTAGCCCGAGCATTCTCGGGAATAGCATGGCATGTAAGACACTTCCGTCCCTAATATATTCGGGGGTAGCATCGAAAAGGTTAAAGGGAGTAGATTTGACTAAGCTGTGGTCAGGGTATATTTATTAAATATAATCAAATAGGGGTAAATGAGATACTGTACTGGGGTGTAGGTATATGATGCGTTATGTGTGGGTGTTCAGGTGTTAATTGCTATACACACAAAAGAGAGAGGTAGCTCTTACCTTGAGCCATGGTGAATCTCGATTGAGCTAGAGAGCGGCAATGCCATCGAATGACCCTGCTGCCGTTCAATAGAACCGTTCTCGTAAGGGTTTGTTGGAACTGTTACAGCTTGATGTCTCAAGACATCATCCATCCAAAAAGAAAGGATAGTGGTGTCTTAAGAAGATCCTGAGATTTTGGATGTATTGAGTGCAATCCCTGGCAGATGACTTTGGCTACTGTCATACACCTGGGTAATATGCAGTATTGTTGATAAACAGAGGAAAGCCAACCAAGCTGCACCCAGAAGCCAGGAATGTAAAACTGAGTTGAAGAGCAATAGACCCTAGAGTGGGAGATCGACTGGGTATTTAACTGACTTCAGGGAGGTCGGTGTATCCACTCTCCCATAAGAATATAGCCCTCTTCTTTCCTCAATCCACCTACCCAAAACTACCTCTCGATGCGGGAAAATAATCTGATTCAACCTCTCCTTGATCCATATATTTTAAATTTTCGATAGGGATTTTATCAGTTCAGGTTTAGTCAGAGCAAATTTATGTTTATTTCTCAATTTCAAATGGCTTGGCTCAATTAGCACGAGTTCCATTTTGCTAGACTCACTTAGCCAATTTCCTGAGCACGCAGCCAGAACAGCTACGCTAAAAGATCCGAGCTTTATAGATGGGTTTTGGGGTGTCAGGCTGTGCATAGAAGACCGTATTAGGGTAAAAACCGTGGAGTCTGGCTGGTAGCAGAACTGGTCACTAAATACGCACATAAGCCTTTTAGAATTAGAGTATAGATCCTTACCAGGGTGCACACAGTGACCCTAAACAGGTAGCCAGGGGATGGTAGCAGTGAGCTATGCCTTAAGCGAACATGATTCCCAAGTCAATTATTTACATAATAGTAAGCAGGGATGGCTTAACTCACCTATGCTCAATAAATAGTTTACCCATTCTTTTATGGTTCCAATGTGGAGGTTCTTCAACTCCGCGCTGTTAACACGCAGACCAGCAGCCAACAGAGAGCTACTGTGAATACGTAATGCTTCCCATCAGGGAATCGGTTAGGCTGCCAGCGAAAAAGTGAGTTTGCCACCAGCCCTGCTACACTGTATTCTTAGGAAGTGGTATTAAGCGGTAAAGCCGTTGGAGCTCCCACATTTGAAGTTGTGGAAAGTTCTCATTCATCACTCTTCAGAATATTTGTACTTCGTCTTTTTTTTATCAGTCTTATGGGAATTAATTGTTTTAGGCTATAGGCATTTCAGTGGAATTCTGCAGCCATATAGTCCACTCATTCAGACGTTCTTCATACAACACTCGGAAACTTAGGGCAAAGGATGCCCTTCAAACGACTGGTGCAGCTGTGAGTACCTTTCTTCAATTCATATTTCATTCTCTAGTTGTATGATACCTACTTGTTTCATAAAAGTTTCCCCCAAGTTGAAGAATTTAATTAAGATATTGTTAGTCTGAAAGCTTGATCACACTTTTGCCAGTCTACGTTGTTCGAACATTAATTTGACGCAGACTGGATGCACACGACTTCGAATCACCAAAGAAGGCCACTCCTTCTTCTTATTAGTTCTTCATTAACGCTCTGCAAATTTTCACTGGCTCTTCTCACGGTTATGCAGAGCTGCTCCTTCATTACAATTCATGTCCTTGCAAGAGCATGGATCTTGGGTATAAGCAGGATGTATTTTGCGACAACTTAGCCCAATAAAATTTTTCAATGCGTCCAGTTCGGTTACCTCTTGGTTTCATTAGGGTTAGAACACCAGTTATTTATGAGCCACACCCACCTTTTTAACAATTTGAAAAATCGAGCTGTCTCTGAAGAATTTAATTAAGATATTGTTAGTCTGAACGCTTGATCACACTTTTGCCAGTCTACGTTGTTCGAACATTAATTTGACGCAGATTTGATGCACACGACCTCGAATCACCAAAGAAGGCCACTCCTTCTTATTAGTTCCTCATTAACGCATTTTCACTGGCTCTTCTCTCGGATATGCAGAGCTGCTCCTTCATTACAATTCATGTCCTTGCAAGAGCATGGTTCTTGGGTATAAGCAGGATTTATTTTGCGACAACTTAGCCCAATAAAATTTTTCAATGCGTCCAGATGAATGATTTCCCCGAGTTAAGTAATCAATCAAGATAGCAGTGGTGCATGTATAATCACATTGATAGCCTATAAAGCCCACTTTCACAATAAACTTATACATGTTTAATTGTGAAAAGGATGACAATTTAGAAAGATTATAGCTCAATGTCTTCATGCGCTGTGCGAGTTGAAACACTTGCTGAGGCGGCTCGAGCTTAAACTCCTAAAATCCGGTCAGTTACTATAGCTAATCTCTGTTAGCCCTGATAACAACGATATCGAGCAATACGGCTGCGTACCAACAGCTGTTTGTTTGATGCACAGTAGGTAGTTGAAGTTGATTGACTGTTTTGATTAACAGCGAATTTATGCAACTTTGATTTATATTTGATTCCACGAATGAGGAGGATATCCGTCAAAGATGCTCGGGGAAGATCCGCCAGCAGATTCCACACTGAGGATTCTGAACGACATCGAGTTTTGGTGGAGATTCCGATTCACGAATCTGACAGTTCCAAAAGTCCTCGAATCTATAGACTCTCACTTGGAGTTCCCGTCAGTAAATTGGAAATTACTTTAACAATCAAATTGATGAATTATTATATAAAAGTGATATAGGATGATTAATAGCAATTTATTATCCCTGATAAATCAGCTGATTTATTGTTCCGGTGTTCAAATTGTCCAACGTTTTAGCAAATTTCATTGGACAGTTTGCCTAAACTCTGTTAGGGAAACTCCTTTGTTCCAAATTCTGTATTAATGAGTTTTGGGCTGGTGAAAGATGCCATGATTTAATTCTCGAGTTTATTTTTAATGGAGTTTGGCCAATCTCCATTAATTAGATTTTTGGTGAAAGTGGGCCTAAGAGACCAAAATCTCATTACAACCGAAGGAGCTGAGAATGATGTTCCTTAAGCAAACTTCGTCTTATTCGTAAGGTTTTTGGTGGGTTCAATTCAGTCTAATCTTTTTTTCTTTATGTGAGAGCAATCTTCAGTTATTTCTTTATTGATTTATGTAGTTTTTTGGGTTTGTAATAAATTATGGACGTGACTGATACGAAAATGAAGAGGTTATCCCAGTTATTGGTTGGAGGTTTTGGCTGGTTATTGATGTGATTTTTCATTCGTCATCCCCGTCTGGATCAGTTACTTGATGCGGGAAAATCTTCTCAGAGACAACTGGAATTTAGAAAACTAAGTTTAAAAAGTGGGTGGCCCATACCTAGTGGACCATATCGGGCCATATATCATGCCTAGTGGCCAATATTGGGTACAATTTACTTAATTTAGAAATCGTTTAAAACTAGGCTTTACACTCAAAACTTTGGCACTTAACACATTCATTGCGGACCCCGTTTTCCCGTGTGATTCCTAGGCGCAGGATAGGATCCCTCCCCCTCCCCGAGTAAGGGTTACATGAACCATGTAAACACTGGTCTCAGAAAAGTGAAAACCAGGAACGGTACGCATTCTAGCGGTGGTTAGGATATCTGTAACGAAAAAACAACCCGCCCAGAACCATTGACAACGGATTATTCTTAGTTTGGGCGCGAAATATGGGAGCGCAACCGCTGCCAGTAGGTGGTACGGAAAAAGCCACTCCTCACCTAGAGAACAGCTTGACATTCCTCGCTCAAGCCTTTCTGCGATGAACCTCTTACTCTATGTATCTTCAAAATTATGTTTTCGAAAATGTTTTTTCTGAACTTTCCTTTTTCAGGTATTTTCCGGCATCACTTTAACGAAATTCATTGGCATAGGAGTTTTGGCATTCTCGAGGACACAAATCTTCAGAATTTTCTACTTTCGGATGTATTTGGGAATGGTGTTGTATGGTGCAAGCCATGGTCTCCTGTTCTTACCAATAATACTCAGCTTTGTAGGTAAGTAAAGAAGTTGTGGTTCTTCCCAACGTGTAGGGGAGAGGCCTGTACCTAAGGACGTAATTTTATTTTAGTTTTTTTCTTCACTGAATTGTGCTGGAAACACCTGTTGAAAACGATACTAATGATCCTTGGTATTCGGATTTAAACCTTTTAAAACCATGATCAAATATAATACAATAACCCTCCCCTCCTTACCAAGTGACAGTTCAAAATCATCTCTAGTTAAAGGCTTTTATCTATAGGTGAAGCGGGAGATTTTTCATTTGTAGTGTCCTAAAGTGAATAAATAGGCACCTGAATACTGTACCAATAACTATTTCTTCGGTTTCGCTTAATTTAATGTTCATGGTAAAGAAAATATGAACACGAATTCACTCAATCTAAAAATAAATAAAATAAATCCTATGTAATTGTATTAAAAATGGAGTAGGAGGAACTCACAATTTTTGAGGATAAGCTGAGAGCTTTTGAACGACTGAGTGATGGAAAACACTCCAAAAACTAAGAAAGTTCAGGGGTAGATAGCTAGCATCGAAGATTGGGAACAAAATAATACAAACTTACCAACCTGACAGTTCATGAAACCAAGAGACAACTGATCTGGTGTTCCTAGATACGTATGCCAGAACTGTTCTCAGGAACAAATAGGTGCCAATCTGTACTCTTAAGGCATGGCCAGAACGTGGATGCCTAGAGGGAGGATGTCGATGAGGGTGGCTATCGCACTAGTCATCCATATAAACAAATACGAATGTTTGAATGTGAGTGGTTAGAACGAGGAGGCAGGAGGAGCAATGCAGGATCGCTGTGATGTCGCATCCACACTCCCTCTTCTCTGATTAGCTGTTTCAAGGATGCACCCCTCTCCCCTGCAAGTTTCCGTTCTGTGATTCAATTTCACAGGCGCCTTTCTCCCTCTAGGCCTCACTCTCCCACTATTGCTCTTCTCAACTAGGCCTCACTCTCTTCAGCGACCACCACCTAACAGGAGGCTAGATATGGATGAATGGCTAGCGTGAGCCATCCACATCCTGCCTCAAGGCATTAGCGTTCTGACCACACCCTTACATTATCATGGTGGTATTCAACAAGTTACAACGAAAAACAGCGATAAAAATCTTGAAGTGTGCAAGACCAAAGAAAAATGCATTCCATGCATAACCTAAAATGGGGAAACCTGCGTGTGCTTGGAAACTGTCCGACTAAGTCCTGCGAAACACTTTGCGTTTTTAGTGCCAGGGACTCAGGCGCAACAAGTATTACAACCATGTGACAACTACACCGCACTGCAGTGACTCACTTTTGGCCCGAGAACTCAAGTAAATTAACGCAACAGTTACGAGTAAGCAGGCAACAGTTGCATTGGGGTGAGCGCGACAGTTGCGTTGGTGTGTCACGACACTCGAGATTCAGGCGCTGAGGATCTGCGCTCCATTGTGCACTTTGAGTATAAATAATATGGAAGGCTATTGCTCTTATCTCAACGCTGTTTTCCTGTCAGTTGATACATGCCGCTGGCGTCATGCTGGACCACGAAAACTACACTTCCCGCCACACACCTGCTCGTAGTACACAATAAGGCGTAGTAGATATTAGTTAGAAATTGAATCACAAAACACACTGCGTTGAACAATTGGAGTAAGTATATTCGAATAAGATTCATAGAAAACTATGATAGGTACTACAAAATATATTTCATTTAACATCAGGTGATTCTGTATGACCTTCTCGAAAGTCGCGTATCTTACATGGTACATCGTGACAACATCGGCACCTATGTTTTGACCACTCAGCTACCACCCCATATCAACCACCGACTTCACTAATCCGCTTTCCATATTATTTTAATTCAAAGACTTTGCAAGCCCCACCCCGATGAGGGGATATCCAAGTCTTAGCGCACCCACGCATCACTTAAATTTTCTATTTCATGAGTATTGAGGTACTGAGGAGAAAAATTATCACTGAATGGTTTTCAATGGAATATTAATTGCGGAATTCAGTGAAATCAAAATGTTAGTTATATGAAGAGTACTTCTATATATTTTTCCAGGTAGAATAGAAAAGTACATGGGTGTACATGGAAATTGCGTTAAATGACTGCAAACAAAAAGTAGGTAGGTTTCACATATCAAAAGAATGAAACTAAAAATTAAGTGAATGTTTACAAATGTTCAACGAATGGAACGTGGAATAATACCTATTAATTCAAATAAGTGTAATCCGTTCCATAATGAAAGTTTATTCTTGGTAAAAATTAAAAAAAAAAAAGTGTGGTTCCAACCCGACCCAAAAGTTCCAAACCGACTGAAGACTAAAGTTTAAATCTTCAACACTTGAATCGTACACGAAATCACTGTAAACTTATACCACGAATCGATGTAACCATCCCTGAGGCAAAGTACAGGTTTTTTTCCCCCCAAAATAGAAGAGAGAATCGTGCCAAGGGCGCAGTCAATTCCGCCTGATATGAATGTGTGAAGGCATAGTCGTCACCCACGACATCTGTTGGATTCCTTTTGCACCAAGAACTTTGTTAAAACCCGTGACAGAACGAACGTGATGACAAATGTCATTCATCGTCTGGTCCCTTGGGCTGGTTAACAGCATTTCCGATCAATCGTCGCCCCACGCTTACCACTCGTTGATGACATATGCCGCGAGTTGTCGGGAAAAGGTTAAATCAAATCGAAATAATATGTTAAAATTCAGATCAAAGTCTCTTGGAGCGTTCCTTAGGTTCAAACCTCTCCCCAATTCATCCTGTGCAGATCTATTTTACATTATTATTTTATGTAGGTATAACGAATAAACATGTATTATAGATAGAATACCAAATTACCTCCATTGTTTGATCTTGTATATTTCAGGAACTGACAATAAAGCTCTCCTATTTCTAAAAGCTAAGAGAAGAAGAGAGTAGGCGTCTTGGAAATATTTTAATTTATGGCTGTGAGAAATTTAATTGTAATGAAATGTGAGTAATAACAAGAAATAAACACATTTCTTCTTGAGCTTTGCTAAAACCCTACCCACACCAATTTCATACTACTTCAGAACGTATCAGTGGTTGAATAAATCAGCAACAAAATTCTGAATTATACTGAAAGTATCTTTATTTTTTAATAATCACAGTAACATGTTGTCACGCAACTGTTATAATTATTCAATTTTTCAAGTTGAACGAGCCGTCAACATGGAAGAAAATAATGAACATGGCAGGCTCGTAATGTTGGTAATATAACAGAGTCACACACAAGCAACGTAGTATTTCACATACAATTAAATAATAACGCAATTCACGAAGTGTATTCTTATAATTTTGAAAGTTTATTATTGTGTCACAAAATAATGACTGAATTTGCGACGCTCTAAGAAAAATACAAACCAAAGTGAAGGGAAGTATCGAAATAAAAGTCCTTCTCGAAGTTATAAGAAAAAGAACCACATATGAGCTCATTTAAACACCGAACGGCTGCATCGTAATAATTTATAGTGTGACAATCTAATAAAATGTATGAAAATCGGGTAAAAATAAACCCGAAAAATAGTTTGACACAAGAACCAACAGCTGATATAAATATATATAAATAGAATAGCGCTCTGTGGCGAGCGGCTTTCCCAGAAATTATCATCACACGCCTTCTCACTAAAAAAATATCAAATATCAATCGCACTTCTTCGTTTAAGGGTGATGAAAAGGAATATCAAAAGCAGTGTCGTAAGTATTTATAGTTGTGTCACGTTTGCCAGCATAGAAATGCTCTGAGGTTACGATTTAAATGTTTGTTGCAAGTTTGATATGAACAACGTCTTTGACAATCATATACTAATATGATCGTATCATGATGTTTGTAGTAGGTAGTTGAGTTTATAAGAAGCAGGCCATGGAAATTGGTTTAAACGAATCGGGGATGGTGAAACATAGTCGTGATAGCGGGGCCTAGGCCCTATTGGCTAACATTGCTTGGAGTGGGGTGTGCGAGGAGCCAATACTTCAACACGGTAGTGACGGCATACCAGTGCTATTGGCAGACTCGATGCTTCAAGGTGTTTTGAACCATGAAAGGCTAGTATTTTTCTATGTTCTGCGACAATAATTTAATGTAAAACCTCTCATTTTCTCATTATGTGGCCTTTGTTCAGCTGAATTTTTACAAGTAAGGAGAGCATTCAACGCCAATATGTAGGAGAGGAACAACAAATTCCTATAGGCCTCGTGAATAGTCTGAAATACAGAGCGCTCTATCAGTGAAAAGCAGCAACGGTAGCTCTCAACGCACCCATATCACTGTGGTGTCTGTGGACCATCTCCCTCCTAGCTCTACAGAAAGTGTTCTTTCAGCTTTTCAGACACAAAGATTGCGGAAAAGAAGATTTACAAAACGGTTAATCTAAGTTTCAGTACCTACTGTTGATTGCAATGATGATGTCTGTGATAATTAAAAGACATTTTTCCTAACTCATTGCCAGAATTTTGATCAGAGAAAAAAAAAGGTAAATGGAAATAGAAAATGTATGTCACTTCTGCCTCCTTCATTGAAACGGGTTTCCACAACTTCGACGCAAGTGATGTTGAGTTAAAGAATTGCCGTGAATACTTATATAATGGATCTCTCAGGTTTTAGAAGTGCACAAGGAGCGGGATGGGGCTGCAGCAGGCTGACACCAGGCTGGGCCATTCACGGCCCCCTCCCCACAGTGAACTCACAAACTGTGGTTCCTCCATGTCCGCAGGCTCCCGTGAATCAAAATCGACGAATTCACGTAGGGAGGGTTAGTAGGACGGGAGGGGGCCGCAAATGGTCCAATTTAGCAACAGGCCGTGTGCAGTTCTGTCCCGCTCCTTTTGCATTTTCAAGACCTGAGAGAGCTCTACCTAACATAATAATGAAATATTTTTTTACATGCCAGATACCACTATAATAAACTTTTCGAAGAAATTCTTTTCAAAAAAGATAAATGCAACAAAACAGATCTATGCTTGTTTATGCCATTCTAGGTTAAAAAAAATACCTACCTAGCCACCAAAAATGTTAAGTAATGGTTCTTATTAGATATTTTTAAGTTAGTGAAACAGATGTACGCATTTTATTAAACTTACTTTTCAAGAAAACACTTCTGCCTTTGATCAATTTCATAGGACTTCAGAGGAAAAGGAGGAAGTACCAACCTACCTACGAAATTATATTCGTTCGGTAATTAGAACAACCATTTACAAACAACAGCACAATAACCATACATTTTTAGTAGATATTTTTTAATGACAAGTAAGTAATGACATATAAATCTGATCAGCCGAAAAACTTTGTAGGAGCTGACAAAAACAATCTAATAAGGCTGACACCTAGTCCATGAAGAGGGGGAGGGGGGTGTTCTGTAACTTTAATACGATGTGAAAACTTTTCCAAAGTGGTGAAACACCTTGGAGAACTTCTCTAGGTGTTGTGTGAGCCATATTTTGCCGTGGAAAACTTCCCCAGGTGTTATCCTTCTCCACTCGGAGAACTTTTCACCACCTCCATAGGTGGTCATGAGATTCACAAAATGTATTATTTTAAGTGTATTGACACTGAGATTTAGGTGTTTCCCCGTCCTATATCACTCTGTAATTCATTGATATATATATTTTTTTTTGTTCATGTATTGAATATAAATTTAATCCACGATTTTCGTGGTCCTTAATGTTGATATGGAAAAAGAAAGAAATTTGTTTTCATTTCGCCACCAAGAGTTGAACCTTGGCGATTCTGGCGGAAATGCCTGAAACTAAGTTCTCTTGGTTAGTTTACTACTGTTGTTTTGCATGTTAGTGGAAAACTAGTCCACTATAGGTTATTTCTCGAAAAGCTACAGAACACACAACCCCCTATGGTTCAAAGGTTTTACTACCCAATGCTTCTCGATGGACACAAATTTCCTTTGTTGAATAGCATCCATGCTGTTTCGTAGAATGGATAAACATTAATATATACATAATTTATGGACAGACGTTTGCATAGTGAAAATAGGACGAGTTCAGAAGGTACCGTTGCTTGCCCCCAGTAGCCCTTGTATGCACCTACTCCCGAAGGTTACACCAACTGCCAGCGCTAGAATCTTTAGGTTTGTTCCATCCACCTCACCGCGGTTAACCCACGGTCAGCACGTGGTCCACAGCCTCTATGATCGCGGTTGGACGACCGTAACCACGATCCAACCATGGATGGAACGCTCAACCGCAAGTGAGGTAAAATAGCGTTACACCAGTCATTTCGTGTGACTTAATTCTGGATGTTACTAGATCGCAACTCAACCGACCTATTTTTCATTAGAAGTTTGAAGTCGTATGTCAACCTAATACGTGTTTTACATTTTTCAACAGTTTTGGTTTGCGAAAGTAATATAAAGTTTCAATTCAAATAGATTATTTCAGTAATGCCTGCCAGCGCAATTGTTGGTTGTAGACGATACCGATCTAGTAGTGAACGAGTTTTTATTTGGACTAGGGACTAACTATTATAGGAAATCAGTGTCCAAAAACTAAAGAACTTCATTCGTTTAGACTGAGAATAAATAACCTGAAAAATAATGGAGAAAAAATAATTGAAAATTCCTCAGATCTCTGTACCTACTGCGGTGTAGGTACTACATAACCATTGCCCTGGCAGTTTCATCAACGTTTTAGACATGTTCTTATTACTATAACTGAGGCAGCTTTACTTGTTTTATTGAATGAATGAAAGGATAGATTTGGTAGTTTATCGAAGTAAACAAGGTAGATTGGTGCTCTACCAAAAAACGGAACTACGTAGGAACGTACAGCCTACCAAATTTGCTGTTGGTTAAAAGTAAACTAAGTAGGTAGATTGTTGCTCTGCCAACGAATTTCAACTGCTTATCAACAAGTTTGTCGAATATCGAATCAGGAAATGTGCAACATGAATTTAAACCAGCTGTAAGGAAAAACCTTGAAATTCATTCTTCTGAATGTGAGACTTCATAAAGACGGGAGGGATTGATTGTCAGTTCAGTTCAACTCCTCCACAATTAATCTTTCCAGTTGGTTAATTTTCAAGTTCTCAACTTCACACACGACCACAGAGTAGAAGAACTAGACAACAAACTAGGCACATGACGTACGAGTAGGTTGAGGTTCTAGGTTGTTCTGTGGAGACCCACCCACCGAGCTCGAATTTCAAATGAGGAAGGTTATGAGTAGGTTTCAATTGCGTGAGGTTTCCTATAACAACCGGAATGAACCGCACTCCATCGGGCGGTCGGTTTTGGTTCGACCACGCTGCTATGATGGAACAGCGGTTCAACCGCTGTGTTGAGCTGATTGTTGGGATGGAACAGCGGTTGACGTTACTGCGCATGAGGCGGTCGAACATGGTCGGCGGTTAGGTGGATGGAACAAACCTTTTATGCACGAGGCCTGTAAAATCCTCCCTAATCGACATGTCGCCCTAATTTTCAATCCAATACTCATTTGTGAAAAACTGATTGACTCACATCGCCATGTAAAGTGAAGCCCTCTATCAGTTTCTGCAGTCCAAAAAACAACAACAAAATTGAGAAAAAGAAAAAACAGTCCTACCAACTAAATAGGGACATCCGTTCTCTCTCTTCACCTCATACTAGTATCTATTGGGTAAGTACCTCTTCGACTCTGCCCTATAAGTCGTGGAATAAATTCCTGAATTTTACACGCGTTTTAGCAAAGTTCCAAGAAAAAATTAGGCTGTTGTAATGGCTCCAAAATTTTAGAAAATTAAAATGAAAAATCAAAACACGGTTTGAAACATTAACAAATGAGTCCTCAATTTAAACATTCTAATACAAAATACATGTGTTAAACAATCGACCTTGGAATCGTCATAAAACTTGAGTTTTCTAGCCGCAAATAAAAAATTGCCCTTAATTGAAACGAAACTATATAATTTGAGGGCAATCGTTTTTCACGTTAAAGTCATACCACATTAGTCCAAACCAAATTTTCTGCCTAGTTGAATTTGAAAACTTTCAATTATTTTACACGTTTAATTTAGATTAAATACACTTTTTCTCAATATTCTGCCATAAAATCAATTCTAAATTTTTGTTATTTGTTTGCAATCTTTAGTAAATATTCAAGCTCAATAAATGGTTATTGGTCTGAATAAATTCGCGTTAACTTTAGGTAGGCGTAGTTTCTTGCTAAAACTCATAAAATTTATAAGAAGGAAATTAATTATTACATAAGATTCCAGTTGGTGTCTGTACTCTCGGAATTTCATACAAGTACTTTAATTATTCAATTTAAAATAAATATCCTGTGGTTTTATCATATTTACGAGTCCAAAAATGTCTAAAGTCCCATTCAAGTTTCACAAAGTATTTCTAGGTAGTGTTGTAGGCGGGTGGTGGTTGTTGTATTGTTTCTAGGTTGTGTTGGTGTGTGTTGTAGGTAGTGTCACGCTTTTACGCGCTTCTAACTTTTTTAAACCTCCTTCTGAATTCATCAGTCTATGTGAGATCTTGTTTTGGAGAAAGTAGGGTTAATTTAAATCTCTAACCAAGATCAGATGTCGTTTTTATACTACATGGACACATATATATTATTTTAGAATGTTCCAAAACGTATTTCTAAACAGAAAATTTAGGAATGTCAAATTTTCTAAAATTGTGTACTTCTTGCAATAGCTTGATCCTTTTTTTTTTAAAGAAAAAATCTCTAAAATAGAGCTCAGGGTTTTGGGGTGTCCTCTCATAAAAACGTATACAGAAAATCGTTGTTTACTACATGATAGTGTTATAGGATTCCACAGAAAAAGTTCGGTACTGTATGCATCGAGGAACTGTTAAACTAGAGTAGCTAGGTACGTCACTCTGCTTAGATAGATACACCCAATTCGTGATAAGGGTCAGCCACTTTCGAAAAAACGAATGCGAGGTCAACCTTCAAGTTCGAGGTAAATTTTAAGAAGTGCGACTAAAATTTGGAAGTTGTCAATCTTATCATATCCCTGTAGAATGAGTTACTGTTACCGCTCAAATAAAAACTCTTCATCCAATTAACAAACTATAACTAATGTTGTAGTTCAATATAGATAATCACTAAATACACAAGCCTTAGCTAAAATCAGACGTCTAACGACGCTCACAAATTAAACTTGAAAAACAAAAGAAAACAAATACCGTGCTTTTTATTTGTCACACAACTTATAACATCGCCCTCGCTTAATGTAATAACTACACGACACGAAAAGAATTTATTATTTAAAAAATAATTATTAATCAGCCCTAACGCAGCCTTAATAGCTAGATCAACTTTCAGACACTACGACAAAATTAACGAAACCCGATACATCGAAAAATGAACACTTCAGTGAAAGCAATATTTTCTTGCCTCCTGTGGGAGGTTGAATAGCGATTTACCAGTCAAGTAGGCATGATTAAGGACGAATATTGGAATTTTGTGATTATAACACAGAAGGATATTTAATAATTAAGGGGAAATCAAAATTTGTTCAAATGCGGAATTTTAAAATTAAACAGCACGAAGGTAACATTTATATTTTTGCGCATTTACTTAATCATTCAATTTGTCGGCGATGCACTTAAATACAGCATCGAGAACGACAGTTAAAAATTTGATGTAACAACATTAACAATAGAGAGATTAATCTTTTTCATAATAAATTCAGCGAAGGTAGTATTTTTTTATCTTTGTAAGAAATGGACCGGCTGTGAATACGAAGTTAGCATTGGGAACGAAAATTGGATATAATTCTAGCTAGAAGGGATAGGGTTTATTCATCAGAGGGGCTAAATAAAACACGCAAAATTAAGGGGAAGCTGATAAACAAAGAGTAACTGAAGGGAATGAAACCATTGTGATCCAAACATGAAAGCAAAACAAATCAAGAATCAAATCTAAATAATATAGTAGCAATGTGAGTACTTTCTCCAGCAATCCCTAGCCAACGCTATAGATAGGCACAACAGCAATGGCCCATAACTACAAGTTAATAAGTGATATGAGATTAATGTAATTTCCTGTGGCCGACAGTAGGACAGTAGGTATAGTTTCTTTGCAGTAGTAGAAGCATAATTTTTCAGCCATGGACAAAATAAATCTGTGAACAGAGATTCATAGTCACGAATTATATGGAAGTTTACAACTAGCGACAGATGTGTAGAATGATCAAGTTTGCAGATTCTTGAGTAAAAACATCCTTTCGGCTAGAAAGTAATTTTAAATTTTGAACATTAATAATATTAATTGTTATTGTTTATTCAACGATTAAAGCCTCACATCAACCAGAAAGGCGCAGCATTGAACATGGTGTCAAAGGGGACACTGCAAGGTACTCGATTTTAACACGTTCCGAGCGGCGTCGATTTTCGTGGAAACTCCTTGTGACGGGACCTGTTTTTTCGAGAGAAAGGCGCGAAAATGTTACTGAACAGGGGCCTTGATATCAATGGGGAACGAAACGGAACGCATTCTTTCGGAGGCCTGATCATCTACAATAAGTGTGTTAAACTCCACAGCCAACAGAATGCGTGGTAATCTCGTGAGAAGGAAGAACGTCGGAACCTATGTGCTCTCGGTAGCTGGATCTATCGATCCACTCTGGGTGAATCGAACGAGGGCGTCTGGATTGATAGATCCATTCCGCTCGGATCGTGTTAAGCGAAACCATGTTGCTCACCCTTACTAAACGGATCGCCCTCCTGAATTGCACAGGCCGATCGGAGGAAAAAAAATAACATTCCTCAAAGAAATGTATTGTCGCACTCTCCACAAGGGATATAGCAATGATGTTCTGGTTAACCCCTACAGCTAATAAAAACCCCAAAAACAAAATTAAGACTAGATGATGTACAGGGTTACAACTAAATACGAGTATAGAATTATATATAATCAGCAAGGTGCTAGATACACCATGCTAGATATATCATAGATAAGATATAACAGTTCGTAGTAGAGCCAGCGGTTTTCAGGTACAAAACAGGGACTGGACCTTGTCCGGTACAGATAGAATGTCGACCCAATGAGGGGGACTATGCTAGACTCGGAGGTCCAGAAGGTCTCCACAGTCCTACAGGAAGTGGCGGATGGACAGATCACCCCCACATACAACATCACGACCTTCTGCGCTAATTAGGTGCCTGTGCGTAAGACGGGTATGGCCAGTGGCAACCCGATTGACCACTGTTTGATCCCTTCTTGAAAGTTGGGCTACGGAGGGGCCAACCGTGCACAACTCCAGAAGGAAACCCCAATCTACCAAGGTATCTACCACATCTGGGTAAATAAAGGCCTTGGCTGGGGTAGTCTGTTGAGACTTGAAAGGCGAATGAAGCGAATCCGGCAAAACGCTTTTCAAACCCTTCGTTGAGGTATACAATACGAGGCATCCTCTGTCAAGTCAAAAACCTCGTCCTCCAAGCATTCACCTTCCATAATCTCATGATCCGGATATTGGAAGCGGTGGAAAACCATTCTCTTCGGTAGATTCCAACAATGGGTCGTCACACGAATCGGAGATCGGTTGTGAACGTGTAGGCCCAGAGCATTCACCGATAGTGTAAGGGTTACCTACCATGCTCCCTGTGAAGCACGGATAAGGAGATGGGCACCCCATATGAAATCGGGTTTGGCCTCGGATCTTCCCATAGAGAAGTCGGAACCCCACTGTTGTAAGGAATAAAATCCTCCATCTGTTGAGCATTACCTAACATTCTCTCTGTCGAGAGAATTATTCTCCAACTGTTAGTCGGAGTTAGCTTGTTTCCTTTTTAAACTGCCATCAGGGAGTTGGACTGAATCAACGGATGACATAAATCGTTGAAAAGAAAAATCGATAAAAAAAAATTTTAAAAAACGAAAAATTAAACACTATTGACTAAAAATAACTAAAACTCACCAAAGAGAACAGAAAAATTACTCCCGATAACGAAATAATGCACATAAACCAAAAGAATGACAAAATGGCGGTCGAGCCCAGGCTATGTGCCGGAGATCAGGAGTACCAACAGAAAAACGAAAAATCTTTTCAATTTTTATATTTTCTTTGAAAATGGTTCTCCTTGCAAGAGCACCAGCACACTCATTGCCATGAATACCCACATGGCTTGGAATCCACACTAACGTTATGTTTGTGCCCTATGTTGTGGCTTGGTGTAGTGATACAGGTAGGCTTTGAAATAGCAGATCATCATTATATGTAATCTCGCTCGCCTCGATGGTATTCACTGTGTTGCAGCAGATCAAATAACTTGCATCAACAGTGTCGAACAGCCATTGCCATATCCCACAGCTCTGGTGTGAACACAGATAAAACAAAAGCGTCTGGTAAGCGTCTAGTGACTTGGAAGTTGGGGCTTTATAGAGCAAGGCCTACACCGTCATCAATTATTATAATTGGAAATAGGGTTGAACATGAAAAGAATAGATTGATTAGCAAGAAGATACTAAAAATACCTGTCGAGTACCATTTGAACTAATATGAAGATGAATTATAATTATATGCAGTATCCATAGGAGGCCTTTGAAAAAATAGTAG
The DNA here is from genome assembly GCA_030762985.1 of Adelphocoris suturalis. NCBI lineage: Eukaryota > Metazoa > Arthropoda > Insecta > Hemiptera > Miridae > Adelphocoris > Adelphocoris suturalis. The sequence goes on along the minus strand of CM061042.1, from coordinate 50,382,361 downwards.
TAAAGAATCAACAACAGCTGATGAATGAACCATGCAAATAACGGATCAGAAACCAAACAACTTTTACACCACAACGAGCTCCAAAGCAGATCAGTTAAAATTGTTCCTTCTTACTTCCAGATTACACATATTTTCATACAAAACACTTTTATCGCAATACACCCAGTTTTTCCATTCAGAAAAATTATGGGTAGGGACCCCAAATATATATACAAGGGATGCTCAAAAAGTAAGCATACAAGCCCCCCCCCCCCCCCCCCCCGACTTTGGGATGGATATACTGGTTAAATCAAGACGAAAACTGCGGGCTGTATTCTTACTTTCTGGACGCCCCACGTATATAATACAAATGAAGATGTTTTTGCAATAGTTTCGGGAATCCCTGAATTAGGATATAGGTTGGGTCAAGGAAGTAGAGGTCATGGCCTACAAAATAAGATTTTCACCGTGAAAACCTCAGGCAGCACTAAGCGGAAATAAAAGTCCAGTCATGCAGCATGACCCCATGAGCGAATTTTTGAAGAAAAAAGCTTAACGTTACTGACGGCCGAGTGGAGGGAGGCCTTGAGATTAACGTTACTGACGGCCGAGCAGAGCGAGGCCTTGGGTCTGCGTGCTAGTACGTACATAAATAGAACTTCATAATTTCATGGCTGATATTTTCTAAGCCACAGTCAGTATTAAAGCTACATCAAGTCCTAAAACAGTTGAGCGTAAAACATTAAAGAGAGCGATCGAGAAAATCGGAGGAAGGAATATTTCACAGAGTAAACTCATCAGTTGTGATTATTGTGATTACATTTTTTTTTTTTTTTTAACAAGCACCTACTACCTACGTTTTAAACAGCATGGTTCTAGGATTGGTTATACAGGGATACTTCCATAAGAGTAGTTCAATCTGAATTTGGACAATGTTTCATGCAAATATTACCGATTTTTACAACTAGCGAACGGCATTATTTCGATTTTTGACTGATTTTTCAACTTTGAAATTTTTGAAAACTTGATACATATTCTTATAGGAAATTTTACGCTGATTCCGAATATACCACATTTTAGTATGCTGAAAAAATTATTTCGCACAACAAATCGCAAAAAACAGGCTATTTTGAAATTTTTGACTACATTTTTGAAAATTTCAACCTGAAGATGTAATCCGATCATGCTGGCCAACGAACTTGAACTTTCGTTTTGTGTCCTTAACATTTTAAAATTTGTTTGAAGTTTCTTGCACAATTCTACGGACAGTTATCGTCTGGAATGACACATACATACAAACTTACATTAAAAAATGCGTTAAACTTCAGAATATGATTCAGAATAGCCTAAAACGGATTTCTGCATAACATTTTTTCAAAAATTCACATTCTACAAATTTTGAGGCGAGAGCAATAGCTTAATTTTCTTTAAAAATTCGCTAAAAGGTAAAATAACCACATGCCATGTAAAAATTGTGAATTCCTGCACTTGCGTAGGTATAATTATTTGTTATGAGCAACTGCGACCCAAACAAGATACTGCGATACAAACAGATATCATAAACTTGTACAGGTACTTGGATTAGAATGATAAGAGATTAGAAAATCCCACGAAAGTTTAAAATCCTGCGACTGAGTAACTATTGTGACGTCACCTGAGGGTAAGGCTTTGCCCCGATGACCCTTGCCTACCTTCTAGCTACCTTGGGTATGAAACATTCCTCCAACAGATCGTATGAGCAGCTACTTACTATTTTCCTAATAGACTATACAACATTAATTGTCAGCTTTTTGAAAATAGGATGCTGTCTTTATTACAGAACTATAGAATGTAAGTAGAGACACCACTAATCATTCAGAGTGAGGGACAAGAGCAAAATAAATTTCCACACAGTATCGACAAAAGTTTGGTTGTTGTCATCCGTAGTGAGACCATCAAGCCCAACCCAATCACCCCCCTCATCCTGTATTCCTTTGCCATGCTTTGAAACTCAGTGTGGATTGTGGAGTCAGTACGAATTCAGTGTTTTAAACAATTGTTTGGTGATCTCATACCCACAATAAAGCAATAGGAATACACACATTTATCCTGTTCCTAAATTCAATATTTTATCGCCAATGTGCAGATTACAGCTCCAGTGGCTACAATGAGGTACAGAAAAAAAGGAAACTAATGAAACCACACATTCAATCGGAGGAAATATAAATGAGTAAATGTTGGGAAGGCAGTCAAGAACTGTAGTTTAGTGAAGACGAAGGATGGCAGAATCAGTATGGTATCTTTTCTTCAGCTCACAGCATTCCCTGCCCTATTCGTGTTTACTGAGCTTGGACCTTTAAACCACCATTGTGTTTTTATAATAGTTTATATCGTTATCACACATGGTATGTTTATCGTTACCTGAAAATTCAAATCAGCCTATATATGGACCTTCGTATCGAGTAATTAGCCATACCTTAGCATTTGGGAGTACTGGTATCCATGGGAGATGCGGGCGATGGAGCAGGAGACGGTGAGCAAGGGGCTCCAACACCATATGGAGGAGGAATCGCTGGTTTAATGAACCTTTCTGAGGTCCTTTGCCGACCCTGCACACCGCAATTTACATTAAAATAAAAAAGCTTTCAAGTTAGACACATCAGTTTTAAAATAATCAGTATTAAAATTCAAAGATTGAGGCTTACAGCTAATGGGGCAGGAGGCGAAGAACTTCCAGCTAGAAATACATTCGAATAGGACGAACCACATGCATAGCATCTACCAGTGGTGGTTTCTCTCGTACTGGTGAGAGCTGTAAACAGATACCAAACATAATTACAATGGCATGCAAACGGCGATGGCAATTTTTTGGTTAATGCATTATTAAATAAATTGTTCGCTCCTAAATTTATGAATCTCAACAGTAGGTTCTTTAACATTGGTTTTTTGTTCTTTAGTATAGAAAATGGCAGGGTAATAACCACCGGCGCTCGTGGTATCTGACATCATTTATTATTTTATTCATAAATTTTGGACAACCTTTGCAAAGCTAAGGTTGTTTCTGTAATTAGTGATCTGTAGTCTTCTTAATCGCCAGTTCTACTTAATTTTTTGCATCTATAATCCGTGCTTTTGATAACCGTTCGCATCTTAATTTGCAGCGATGGTTGGGATAGATTTGAAGGGTTTTGAGAGGAAAATTTCAAAAGTTTTGATCATCCATCACATACAAATATTGATCAAGTCATTTGTGGCTGTTATGTCTGTGTTTAATATTGCAAAATACAAAACAGGTGGAGAAAGGTTGAATCACAAGGTAGTTGATAACAGTAGTGTGTTTCATTCTCGCTAACTACTTTTGTAGGTACTTAGGTTTAACATTTATTTCTGTACAGTGTTGAAATAGATTTGATTCTAGAACACCTACTCTAATTGCAGGTACTAAGAAATCCTGGAATCCAAAAGTGTTGGAAGGTGAAGGAGTTGTGGACTCCGTGTGCATAATATTAATGCAGTTTTTGATTCTTGAGATACTTGAAGAGTGCTGCTATTTCACAGTGGCCAAGTTATATTATTGTTATTGACCATGAAATGAACAATTAATAATGTTACAACATTCTTGACTGAATATATTTTAATTGGTATCGAACATTATCATTAAAACAAGGCGTTAGTTCAACATGTCTGTTGAACTGGAGAAAATTCGAAGACCGAAACTTGAATTTCCCAATACGCCCCCACAAGTGAGGGTCTGGAGACCCAGTGCTTGGGAACATGCTTCAGACGTGAAGTCGACTTGGTCAAGAAATCTGTGGCATGAGTTAAGTCGGCTTATACTCCACCTTCGCCATTTTATTTTCAATGGCTTCCCAGATAAACGCCTTACTTATCTCGATGTGCTTTGTCCATCCATGATGTGTGGGATTTTCTAGTTATCGAGTGCGCCTTGGTTATCGATCTTCATCAACAGATGCCCAAGACTGACAAAGAGTCGTTCATGTAAAGTGCTCCCTTGATAGCATCTGTTAATGAACAATATTCTGCTTCCGTGGTAGATGCAGCCACAGTTCGCTGCTTTTGTTATTCCCAAGATATCGCTTCTCCAGACATCATAAACACCACTCTACTGAATGATCTTTGGTCAAGTGAGCAATTTCCCCAGTCGGCATCCATGAACCCGATCAGCAGCTCATCAGTCTTCTTACAGACCAACTTCATGTCGGCTGTACCTTTCAGATACCTCAGAATCTGCTCTGTTTCCTTTCAATGCAACACACTGTGTATTTATTATTATATTGGCTCAGACATTTTACAGCAAAAGCAATGTCAGGTCTAGTTCCTATGGCTATGTGAAGTAAGGAACACATCAATGACCTAAAAGGTAGCGGAATCATTTCCTCCTCATTTGTCCTAATATCATAAAAATTTGCAATTACATCAAGAGTTGTGTAAAATGGCTTGCAATTTTCCATTTCATACCTTTTGAGAAATATCCAAAGTGTATCTTTTCTGTGACAAGTGGATTCCTTTTTCTCGTATGGGAAATCTATACCCAAACAATAATGGATGCGCCCCATATCTTTTATTGTAAATTCTTTTTTGATTTTATCATTCACCACTTTCAATTTTTCAGAATTCCTGCAAGCCAACGTCAGGTCGTCAAAGTACACTAATAGGTACAAATTATCTTCCTCATCATAAACCTTGTAAATAAAGGCTCAGCATCTATGGGTTTTTTCATGTGTAAGCACTGAGTGAGTCGTTCATTTAACTTTTTATGCCATTGATGCCTGACAAAGATTTTGTCAGGTGGCATACCGTTTTTCCAGTTTCCCAGTCTTTAAGCATATCTTTAGATATTTCTTGTACTTTTCCAGTTTCCTTTGAAATCAAGTCTCACAAGGTCTCCTCAAAATTCTCAGAGGAAGTGTACTAGGCCCAAAACCTGTTGAAGAGTGGTGATATTTCATAGTAGATTAAGTTATTTTTTTATTGACTACGAAATGAACAATTAATGTTACAACGAATATTTTTGTTGGTATCTAACATCATAGTTAAAACAAGGTGTCAGTTCAACATGTGTGTCAAACATTCGATAAATTGAAGAAAAAAAAAGGTACGATTTCTCTCATAATTCCGTATAAGATAAATTTCTAAGTAGTCATAAGAGATGGACACTAACCTCCAGGGCTGAGAGGCCTAGAAGATGCAGGCGATGGGTTGTAAGGGCCGGGGCTTGATTCTGTCCTACTGCGAGAGATATTGGAAATATTCCCACCAGAAGCCATCTCGTTGTAATGCCGCTCTTCCTCCATTTCCAAACTAGAAAAGGAATCTCTGTCCCATTCAGGTTTATGAAGTGCAGGAAATGTCCCAACAGGTATTAAAGAATCAGGATTCGTAAGATTCTCATTCTGAGCCAAATCCAAGGGAAACAAGAACCATGGATTTTCCCCAAGATGTATTTTATCTGATATTGTTATTTAATCCACAAATCTGTTAACCGCTAAAAAAGAAAATAATTGAGAACTTACCTGCTTTCAGACTCTGAAAGATGTCTGCAGAGAGCTTCACGGCGTTCGACTTCAAGTTGCAGTTTCCTTTGAAGGCGAAGATTTTCTTCTCTAACGTGGCGTTCTTCTTTAACGTAGCGTTCCATTTTTTCAGTATCTGTAGAGAAATTCAACAAAATGCAGCAACTATTTGAACAAATATTTATGGTAAAGCTTATACAACCGAATGGGATATGCATTATGAAAAGGGCAGGCTTGGTTCCACCTCTCCAGCATTTTTCAAGTAGCAAACCTTAGTAGTAACCTTTCAACTTCGAGGCATGCAAGTGCCAAGAGGGTCAGCGCACACTACGGCCAAATCGCCAATAAACAGAAAAAAATTCAGTACCCTTAAAATGGATCGTATTGACATGGGGTTTTATTCAATTCAGTGTTGAAAAATAAATCAGAAAAGAAAGATAAAATATTATCTTTCAGTGTCCCCACAGGCGTTTGTGGTCTTCCTACTTTCTTTGTACAATCAAACTTCCAGGCAAAATAGATATGATGATCTTTCAAGATATTATTTTACGGAAATACTGAGCTGTCAGGAATTTTAAAAAATTGAAAAAGTCTGCGAATTACTTGGAAGGTTCAAGTTTTATATCATGATTTCGCTTTTCTAATAAATCTAAACAATAGCTTACCTAGCTGGCAAAGATCGTAAAAAGAGGGACCCTTTTTGTGAATGATCTGCAAACCTTTGTGTGAATGAAAATCCTATTATTAACATTAGGTAACCTGATCATAAAGGCCCGAGATACAGAAAGTACAAAGAAAAGGGAGCTACTGAACCTTATTCCACTTTCTATCAAGGACTATTGAACTATACAAAAATGGATATTATGAAGAATAACATCCACACTTTACATTAATAAGGCTTTATTTGAAATAAGTGTCATCAAGTAACAACAGAGGGTGTGAAAATGTATAAACTTGAAAGACGAAAACGCGGGCCACTGTTTCACAGGTTTTGTGGTTCCTTACACAAATGGCTGCCATCGGCTGCAGGAGGGTCAAAAATATTACACAAAAACGCGAGCCTCGGGCTAAAAGGTTGAATACCGAAAAAGGCAAGATACTCCAGGCAGTAGCGAACCTAGATAAAGGTAACGTGACTCAGGTGACTAGAGTAAAAAACCTTGCAATGTTCAGGAGAAGGTATAAACTACTTACGCTCGCGTTCAGCATGTTGGAGCTGAACCCTCAAACGTGAAACCTCTCCCCTCAAAGTCTGTATGTGAGAACTGAGATTAGTAGCTGTGTCGCCGTTGCTCATGTCCCTGGGGGAAGCAGGATCTGACACCGGCTGATCAAGCTTGATTTGGAGCATCCTAACGAGGAAAAAATTAAACCATCAATATTGGAAAAATTCAGTGAACAAATCCTAAGAGTTATGACACCTATCGGCCAATTTTGTCAGAGGTAAAATTAACTCTTCATGTGCATATTAAAAGTTTGTTGTACAAAGCACGTGGGTCACATACAAGAAAAATGGGGGCTGTATTTATCAATTATAATTTATGATATACGAAGAACTTGATCGGCTTACTTTACAAACTTTATACACACACGCGTGTGTCATTTCAGACGATATAATGATCTTTCCTTAGAGTTGTGAATCAAAGCATTCCAAAATGAAGGACGAGTTCCGTTGAACAGCACTTTTTGGGCACAGTAAGGAGTTTAAATATTTAATGTGTGCTACAAAAAGCACTAAAAATGGCAAAATAGGTTTAAATTCACCATTTGTGTCTATCAGCAGAGCATTGATTACAAAAAGTTGTTATACTATTAACTAGGAAATTAATAAAACAGAAGTTAATGAAGAACGTTAACGACGTCTATTGTCATGATAATAAAGCGTTACAATGTTATATAGATTTCGATGGTTAAGTCATCATCAACAACAAACAATAGAGAGGTTTTTTGCTTTCTACAGAAGCTGACCGTATGTGGCTGTAAGGCGTGGACGTAGGCGATGTCAGCTGATCTGGTGATAACCGAACACCTAACGAACTGACACGAATTGGCTCCCACTCCGAGAACAAATTAATGCAGAACGCAAACTCTGCCTTAGTGAATTTACACTGAGAAGAGCTTCCAAAGCCGGCATTCTCGTCCAGCATGAATCAACCCTTCAAGTAAATATCGAATAGTTGGACCAAGACATCGAAATCTAAAAAGAAAAAAAAATCAAAAGACGTTACTTCGATTTTTGACAACCTTGGAGAAGTCTAATGGCGAAACAAACAATTATGGAATGCCTCTTCATCCAAAAATCAATCAAGTCATCCGAAAAATCTAAAAAAGAGAACTTTTGCAGAAAACTTCAACCTTGTTGGGTTTGTAACTTACTTGGAATTGTTAGGAACGATTCCTAGGTCCCTGGAAAGTAATATAGTTAGAACCAACTTATGGAAGACCATGTTTTTGTACGAAGACACTGGTCAATTAAATAGTTGATTCCTGCTTAACCATCTTGGTTCTGTGCACCTTATATGATTCTTAATCCGATGTCAATAGACAAACCCAACAAAATGTAAATTTATAAATGAGTACAATATAAGATCTAGTAAACCAGAACTATTAGGAACCCCTGCCATCATAAATGAGATAGAGGAGAATCATTTGGTTAGTTCTCATTTTTATTCTATCTGTTTTATTGGGAGTAGGATGAATGAGTCAGGTTATGATAAGACAGGCACAGTTCGTCATCGGAAATCGTATAGACCTTAGGGCCTGTTAACGCGTTCCACCTGGTTGAGGCCAGTGGAACTCCACCTTGAAGGGGGCACACACCCCAGCAAGGCCTACTTTCTAGCCGCCACCCCCCTGGATACGGACAGGGGAGACTACAAGGGCGTGAAACCTACAACCCCCGCGAAACCATCCTCAAATGGGCAGCAGGCTGGACCAGCTCCCCAGTCCAGCGAGGCACGCTGTTAAGAGCTGAAAGCCTGGGGCCCCACCCACCCACGGTACCAGTATGGAAACAGCCCTTAAAGGCCAAGAATGGTCGCTGGCCCGGCACAGAGAAGAGGACTCTGCACCTACCGCTTAACCCCACTCCGTTCTGCATGATTGCAGCACATGTAGGGAGGCCACGGTTGCCCCTGGGACCCCAGTACGGGAATACAAATAAGACAGGCACAGATAGGTCTCATAACCATGGAGTTTAGCGTTCAGGTTAGCATCCATCTTGTGTTGTCCCTAGGTAAACGCTCACGGACAGGGTTGCCACCATGGAAATCAAAAACTCTCTTAAACTTTTGTTTGTTAATCGTTATCGTTTGTTACTGAAGATGACCTAACACTGGTAACTATTAATTTTCGTGGAAATAGACAACGTTCTTCATCAACTTCAATTTTCTTCGTTGGGATTGGTTTCCACCGCTGCCAGTGATTTATTAGTTCAAACTCGAACATTCAGAAAGCACATAAAAATTGTAATAGAAAAGTACCTACATTAAAATTAGTAAAAAATCGACAAAACTGCAAAAATAGTTTAAAATCCTAAAAGGGTTAGGAGAATATTATTTTTTTTAAATGTTTTGTTTGAGATAAACACAATGACAATTGACAATTTTCGGGAACACAATGTACTAAAAAATAAATAAAATGTATGTCAAAAAATATGCTCACATGGTCATGCTACATCACTAAATCATTTTGGTTTTTTTTAAGTTTATTAATTATAACTTCATTTATTATTATAATTATTTTATTCATTTATTATTATTATTATTACTTATTTATCATCATTATTACTTATTTATTATCATTATTACTTATTTACTATTATTATTACTTAGTTATAATTACTTTACTTATTTATTTTGGTATGAATAGATTTTATTATAAAGAATTGAGTTCATTATAACTTATGCTAACAATAGACTGACTTGTAAAGCGTAGGAATATGTTTTATTTCGCCTATTTAATCAATTTTCTTTCCAAAGGTGCCTAAGTAAGAATACTACAACAGACTATCATAGGCTTCCTATCACCGTTTTAATTTGATTCAACTTTCTGCCGTACTCGATGCATAGTTTCAAAAAGGCAATTAACTCATTTACCAGTCCAACTGTGTCCATTTGATTGTGATTTTATTAGTAACTAGCCTAGTTTTTTCACTCGCTCAGTATGACTGAATTGATCCGATGGTCTTTACTCTTGAGTGGGAAACGTAGAATGATTGGAAACGGTGGATCACTAAGGGTGATTATAAATGTGTAGGGGATGTTACTCGCTTCACTCACTCTCTGTGGGATGTGTAGATGCGATGGGTAGATGGAATTGGAACCCCCTAACCCCCTAGTTGCAGACATTCGTTTGACCCCATACATGGATTTTTCAGTTTTTCTACCCCCATCCCTCACAACCACCCCTAACTTATTTCTTATTTATGGTAACTGGAATTGAAACCCCCTAGTCGTAGACTTTTGTTTGAGCCCACACACGGATTTTCCAGTTTTTCTACCCCCCACCCCTCAAAACCACCCCTTCACCCCTTACTTATTTCTCATTTATGGTAGCTGGAATTGGAACCCCCTAGTCGTGTACTTTCGTTTGAGACCACACACGGATTTTCCAGTTTTTCTACCGCCCACCCCTCACAATCACCCCTTACTTTTTTCTTATTTATGTTAGCTGATATTGAAACCCCTAGTCGTAAACTTTCGTTTGAGCCCACACACAGATTTTCCAGTTTTTCTACCCCCCACCCCTCACGACCACCCCTTACTTATTCTTTATTTATGGTAGCTGGAATTGAAACCCCCTATTCGTGGAATTTCGTTTGAGCCTACACACGGATTTTCCAGTGTTTATACCCCCACTCCTCACAACTACCCCTTACTGAACAGGAATTGCGCAATTTTGATGAGGCCTATATTCTGCGCCGGAAGTGGCTGGTTATATTAAAAAAAGAATCGTACAAAGTGGTCAATCCGTTCAAAAGTTATGGAGGTACCCACATACATACTGACACTTTACTTTATTAATATAATGATTCAATTTTCAAGACGCAACGAAAATCAAAGTGACCAGTGCCCCTTGCGGTAAATGTTGAAAAGCCTAAATCAGTGCCCCTAACCGAGTAATAATTTGTAAAAAATAAACATAAAACCTAAAAATTAATTTAAAACAAGATAATTCGAACAAGTTTCTTGACACGTCACTAAATCTAAATAACGAGAGTGACAATTTTGATAAGGATGTTTTGAAATGAAGCCGATGGAATTGTTGCTATTCAAGTTTCGATGATTCTAAGTCCTAACGTATAATCCAATAACACCCCAAGTGCATCTCGGGTAATAGAAGTGCATAGGTAGGTACCACGGAACTTGAGAGGGTTATATTTGGATCCTGATCCTGAAAAACTACCTTTGAATGATATAAGCATATCATTGGCAGCTTCTGCGCATGTACAAACATGAAATTCTAGCCACATATATAAGTCTCCCGAAAGTAACTGATTTTGATACCATTTTCTGATGTTCGTATTAGGAAGGATAAGGATGAATGATACGAGTGAAATCCTTGCAACACACCTAACTTGTTCAATCTGTCCGAGATAGGGGACGCCAGTTCATGCCAACTAATGGGATGAGTAGCCCACTATCTGCGCAGAAAGGCTACATAATAAATTGTGTGGTGTGTAGAGACTCTCCAAGTATCATTGAAGCGATTAGGGACTCGTGTTCTGATGGTGCTATTATAGTACGTACAGTACAATGTCCTCCATATATCGCTAAAGCGAACTAAAATTTTGGCCACAACCATAACTGTTATGTGGGTTCCAGGCTCTAGCGAGGAGAGCCATTGGTGATAACACCATTGAGATGTTGCTAAGAGCATTGAGGATCAGATCTCCCACACGCAACATACAGCCAATTCTATCTGGCATGAGCAATGAAGTGAGTACTCTGGTATGCGCAGCACCCTTCCGGACCTGTGGCTGGTTGAAAGTTTCATGACCCAACTTGCGAAGAGGGATCAAATAGCAGTCAATCGGGTAGCCACGGACCATACCTGTCTAACCCACAGAGACCTGTTTAGCTCATGATGTGCTTGAGTGTGAAATGTGGGGTTGATTTGTCCATCCGCTACTTTTTAGTGAACTGCCCAGCCCTTAAGGACCTCCGGACCCAATTTGGATCCCCCCCAGTGAGTTGACGTTCCCAGGCTCCATTCCCTGCTACTATACCTGAGAGTCACCGGGATTTACTATGAACTGTGATATATGTATATGCTTCTAGTTGTGGCTTTATTCCACTTCACTGTAATAAGCCTAGGCATCATCTATGTAGTTTTAGTTGTAGCTTCTTGTTTTTGGAGTATTTCATCAGCTTTCAGGGTTGCAGAGTGGCCATCGAACATTTCCTCATGAAACATTGTATAGCTCTAGAATTTCGAAGAAGGGAAAATCAATTGATGCTCATTAAAAAATTATGGAAGTATTTTTTTTTTAAATCTCCATTTTAGTAGGTAGGGAGACATCACGATGATGTGCCTTATAGCACAGACTTCGCATTCTTTGAAGAAAAGGATAAAACGGAAATTGACTGGAGTTGCCAATTTATTTTGATTGTAATTCGCTTTCATAGTTTCAACTTAAGAGTGAAATAATTTACTACAATAAGTGCGATTCTATAAACACTTAGGTATAGATTTGTATTCCTTTTATTCAAGTTACATATTTTCTATTTGATTATTTTGAGTTTGCTTATCGTACTCACCAACAATTACATATTTCAACAAACATTACATGAAATCTAAATTTCAAGCAATTTAATTTAAAAAATGTGCATTTCCTTCACACTCATCAACGTGGACTTCGCCATTCGATTCAGCACCAGTTGAGGTAAGAGACCCTAAGGATGCGGGTGGTGATACCACGGAGCACTTTAAATTTAATTTCAACATGATTATCATTAGTAGCTGCTGTGCATGCGAATGTGAAATCCAGTGCTCAAGTTACACAGTCCATCCGATTTTGATAAAATTTTTAGGAAATGTGCGGGATAGGCTGCAGAGGATCCCCTTTCAGTTTTATTCTTCTCAAATCAATACTTCACTCAACACATGCGCAAACGTTAATTACATCATACATCATTTTGTCGCTTCCTAATTTACCGCATTTGACGTTTTACACTACATCTAGATTTACTATTTCGCACTATGGAATTTTTTAGAATCATTAAAAACATTCAATGATTTATACACTCATATTACAGATACTAGGAAGCTATGTGCCACACCCAACTTGGCAGACGTTTTTTCGATTTTAATCGACACCTCTCCATGATTATCGTAACTCTTCATTTCCTCGGAGATTTTTAATTTGATCACTTACTGAATAAACCTCCCACGTCCTGATTTTAGTCAACTACTGTCACGACTTGACTTATTCATGAGAAATATACAAAGGAAACCAAGAAGCTCGAATGACAGCTTTAATTCGGGTAAACGTGGAAGCGAATACAGGAGCTGAACGATTTCTTCAAATATTGTACCTTTTCTCGGCCTCCAGTTTGTCCATACGTTTCCACAGCCTGTTGACGAGTGCTTCTTGTTCTTGTTCAAGAGTGTTCTCCAATTCAACCTACATAACAAAATCATACCACAGTGAAAATTTACTAATAAGCATCGGGGACATGACATATTTTTCTAGTTTTCCAAAAGGCAATGCCTAAAAGTGTTACTTACATTGAAGCATTGTCGCAGATATAGCTTGAAGGAATTTAGAAATTTGCAAGTGGAGAGAAAAGTAACTACAAAGGTCGATCTCAGATTGCCTGGTGAAATCCACTTCCCTCAAACCTTTACCACTACTACCCCTGATTAGGCTAACTCTAATTATGTGGATGGTCAATATTCCTAACAGAATAACTGAGATACCCTAAATTTTTTTCCGCGCCCTCGACGTCACAAACAAATATAAAAAATATGTGCCAACCCATTAGAGGTGTGCGCATCCCGACATTTGTTGTAACTGTTCCTACCAGCTCCAGTTCAATTTGATCCAAATCACCGATCCAGGCAGAGTTCTGAAGAGTTCTACCACAGAAAAGAGACTTCCCCTAGTAAGTCTGGTGGTATTGATATAGGTACTACGTGTGTACCATTCCCTTGAACCTCACCCCCTTTTCTAATCTTCCACCCTCCATCGCTTCTCTCCAGTCCCCTCCCGCCAACATAGCAATAGGCACCTATAATCTCCAACTCGATGGGTAGAATTCCCCAAAATGACGTCATTCAACAGAGGGCTGGAGATGGTAGATCTACCGATGGTAGAACAGTATCAAGAAGGAGTTCACTCGAATTGAAACCGGACCGGCATCGCTACAGATCGGGAACGCTTTGGAGATATGGTAGTGTAAGACAAAGTCTTATCTGCGACCTGGAACAGTTCTGGAGCAGATCCACTACGAGATCAGGTTCCACAATCCCGATCTGAAAGTACCGGCTCACCTCTACTCTCCATGCATGTTCCATCTTCAAGAAATAACTTCTTCATGTCCTAAATGAAAAATATCATGTACAAAAATAGCGGAGAAGCTGATAGGAGTCAATCATACGTAATCCAGGTAAATTATAGTTCAATATGCAGGTCTTCGTTGAGAGACCCAGTGTGATAAGTGGGACGATTGAAAGGTTCAACATGAACCACTTTGCATTCTTCGTTTTTTCGATTACAACCACAGATTCTGATCCACTTCTGTAACTAATTTACTAAAAGGATTGATTTTGATGAGGATTCTTTTTATTTTTGAGATGCAAGCTTGCTCAGGCAGGAGGGCTGCTTTGACGTCACCAGTGAGCAAAACGTGATTGTAGGAATGAGAGGTTGATTTCAAACTTTTCAGGATGAAATCTTCTTTCATTTAAAAATAGTACCTACTTTTTCGCACCCATGGGCTCATTAAAAAAAAGACACATTTCCCTCCTTCTAAATTTCCAGCCAAACACCATTTAAAATTCAGCTATAACTAGGTAGGTAATTTTCATTAGAAATTCATAGACAAATCCTGAGTGTGGGTGTACACTCACACTCACCTAAATAGAGGGTCACCCCCCACTCACCGGTCTGAATTCGTAGTTGAATGGGTTGGTTCTCTTAATGGTTAGAGGCATACTCAGTTTACGTGAGTTAGAACATGCTATATGGGAAGTTTTGATTTAATGGGAAAGCGGCAGGGAAATTCCGCTGTAGTTTATAAATTCTCATTTTATTTTAGGCCCCTTCAGGATTGCTATCCAAAACAAATTGGCTAAAAAACTCATATTTTTATTTAGAAACAAAATCAACTTTCGACCTCTCGCGATCCGCACTGGTAGATATGTTCTGAAAGGTTAATATTTTCTTTGTACTTTGCTTTTTAGGCCATTATCCTTGTCGGACCTTAAATAATAAGATTAATAGATATAATGTGACTGCTCGGCAAAAAGAAGACGTGAGGTTTTGGGAGAGAATCAAGCAATGACATTTTCTTGGAATTCTCATTGATTGCACTATCCTGATGAATGGAAGGTACCAACAACTCATTCCACAAACCAAGATGAATCGGAAAAACATGCACTACAAACTTGGTATGTAGAGATTGCACAAAATCGAAAAGCGACCAACACTTCCAGCTGTTGTTTATAAATTCTCATTTTATTTTAGGCCCCTTCAGGATTGCTATCCAAAACTGTCTTTCTCGAATTGGAATATTCCCGCGAAATATTTAGCTGCTTACTGTATCAAATGGGATCTGTTGCTCACATGTACCAAACTACCGTTTAGGTACCTACCTACTCTCATGTGCCACTGTTCTTCAATATAACTGTAACATTCAAATTTTCAAAATCCAACGATCAATTTTAGAAAAGCCATATTTTGTTTATGAATCCCTAGAGCGTGCATTTGGAATGCCTTCTCAGTGCGCTCTCAGGGTCACTCTCAAATCAAGTTTAGGAATCGCGTCGAGTGCATTGATCCCCCTTATCGATACACTTAGGAGTCCACTCACACTCAATTCACCTCTATCTATAAATTCTATACATAATCTATAAATATTATAGATTAAATTTTATTTCTATAAATTCCGCCCTAATTGTTCAGTGTTAATTAATCTTAGATAATTCATATGAATGGAGTTAGCTTACCTTTTCCCTCCTCAATTGCTCCAAATTACTCTGCTTGGCCAAAGTTTCAGCTTCAAGTTTTTCGATTTTCCGCATCAATTTGTTTACAAGACATTCCTGCTCTTGTTCCAATGTTTGCTCGAGTTTACATTTCTCTTGTCTCAACTAAAAACCATAGGAAAAAAATAAATAAACAAAATCTGAAAAAGGTTATACAAGTGCACAGTGTAGTAGTGCATGCAGTACAGTGTAGGAAATTAAAGGAAGAAAAAATTAAATTAAACTAACAAGGGGAGGCTCTCTCCAGTTTCTTTCAAAATTTTACTGGTTATTCTAGAACCTAAATAAATCGACCTAAACTAATTCAGCCATTCCGTTATTATTTTATTCAAAATTTCAAGAGTGTTCCTAGAAGAATTTATATGAGGGACATTGTAACGACCCACAAATATTTGATAGCTCTACAAAGTTCGAACTCATGTCTTCACTTGATTTGCCTGGGATGATCTCTATAGACAGGGCCTTTGACGACTGCACTACCGAAATCGATTTAATCAAACCTCTTCAATTGCGGCAGTTTAGCCTGAACATTTCCACACAGTCAAATATCTCTCGGCTGATTTGAGGTCGGACGAACGAAAGAGTGAAACTTAGGCCGCTTGCTCAGTAGATGCTCACGCCAGATGAGCAAGGACATTGTCTTGGAGTGTTTAGACTCAGTGAGAGAGGAAGTGAAAATGCTACGTCAGGGCGTATGGTGCTTACACTCTGGCTCGAGAGGGATTATGTCTTAATGTCTGGGTGCAACTGCCATTCGAACGGCCTGTTCGACTGCCGAAAAATTGAAGAAAAAAATCCTTTTTCAAAACTAACAAAGACCAAAGATGAGACGGATCAAAAATCACAAGGGTTTGGTTGGTACTAAAACTTCAACATCGATTTTGATAGGTGAGTTATTTAAGGGCTAGAATATTTTGTCAAGATCGCGACTTTTTTTTGTTGTCATTGATAGATATGGTCTCAATGAGTCGAATAAAACCACCTGTTAATCTGCTGTACGTCTCTCTCTATGGGCTATGACGTTGACATGAAAAAGGTCGTCAACATGAGCGCAATCAGAACTGGTGAGCGCGTAATAAAAATTTCCTTATAAACTACTGATACGATCATATCAGCTGATATAATTCGAATGCATTGCTGACTTCACGAAATCGAGTTTATGTAACCTATAGATTGTAAGATATACAAGGTATGGAGGCGAACTGATCAGTTGAAGGACTTCAGAGGTTAATTTTCCTGATCAACCTACGATGCTGAAGTATGAAATAAAGCACGTTTGGAATACTTGAACACAGTTTTACGAGAGACAGAGGACCATTATTAGCTGAGGGTCCTCTGAGGCTGATTTCTTTTCTCATAAACCAACTGAAATACATCAATTTATTGTGATGAAGGATTTTATGTGCAGAAACAAACATAGTTTCAAATCAATATACAGCCTATACAATCCACTTGGTGGAAAGACGACTTTGTCATAATTCGTTTTATTCCTTAACATTTACTAAGAAAATTAAAACTGAGGGGTCTTGGAACTGTAAAGAAGTGAACCCTTCATCTAATTACAGAAGTAATAAACCATTCAGCAATAATTTGCAGCATTTTTTATTCAAGGTACATTCACTTTTGATCCAGTCGTTTCAGCCAGTGCTGGCCGGCATACAACGGTTCCCAATTAGCTTACCTCTGAGCTTATGAGACTTACTCGCGTGTTAATTTTATATTTTAAATTTAAAGTCGACGTTTTTAACACGTTGATTGCCAGCTGAACCCAAAATGGTCCTATCGGAACTTTCTCATCAGATATTTAGGCCCAAAGTGTGCCTAGCTAG
Organism: Adelphocoris suturalis; assembly: GCA_030762985.1. NCBI lineage: Eukaryota > Metazoa > Arthropoda > Insecta > Hemiptera > Miridae > Adelphocoris > Adelphocoris suturalis. The sequence continues at coordinate 50,364,828 of CM061042.1, read as the reverse complement.
CCACTTATCCTTTTACGCAACTCCAAGACCCTCCAACCAACCATTTCCTCCTAGCAACCATTTCAAGAAACAACGCAAATGTAACTTTGTTTTTAGAGATATTTAGCTTCCATTGCCACCCTTAGAGATGTGAATGATGAGTCACGGGTTCATCCACGTCAACTTCCAACTTCCCTTCAGGCCTTGCTGCTAATCGCCTTGTTGATCGTTTGTTTTCACTTCAGTTTGATTTTTCCTGGATTGTTTTATCCAAAATGAATTACCAGCAGATCGAAAATCATTTGCTGGAGTTTGAAGAAAACATCATTTGGAACGTTTTGGAGAAAACATAAGTTTGAAGAAAAACCATTGTTTTTTAATACGTTTTGTTATTTCTCTACTCTTTTCTTTATTATTCCTGGGTGTCATGGGCCTGAGAGAGAAATTCCTTCGGGCTGATTGGACTTACTAAAGCTGAATTTTCTACATAGTTACTCCTGTAGTATAATACAATCATTATTACCACTGTCCGTTCATTTCAATGAAATTCCTCACAATTAATTCCCAATTTCACCTTATCAACAATGTACTGCTGCTCAATCTTTGTTTACTCCATCATTATTTCTGCATTCCCACATTAATTTAGACATTGATTAGCTGAATAATATTTTTCATGGCTGATTGGAACAAATAATTTAGGTATCAATGAATTGATGAAAGTGCCTACTTTTCTATCCCAAATTTGAGTTTAAATATGATTTTGTAATTTTCCTGTTAGTTTTTACAGTTAGAGTGAATAGTTGTCGAGCATCTCCAATTTCTACATGCCGGTAAAATATGTGGTTGTTCATGGATCGAAATGAGCTTACCTAATTCGATTACGGTCGTAGGGGTAGCCAGTGTTACCTACCTATCATTATATTAATTCTACTTGCGCGCACCAACTCAATTTACATACTAAACTCTACAAAGTACTGTGTTCGTTGATCCTCCAATCAAGATTTTTTTTATCGGCGAATTCAACTGGAAACTGCAGTTATACCGTTGCCGAACGCCTCCATAGTTTTCGGAGATGCTCCACAGGTGTCCTCACTACAGCCCCCATTTGGATGGTGGATATGAAAGGTTTGGATATTCCATCGGGTAATAGGGTAAGCCTTTAACCATTTAATATAGTTCCATAATATTTCTTGGGCGTAGCAAAGCCTACCAACTACGACGTATTCCGTGATTGGTGCCTACCCTAAGCCAAAACACTCCCCCCCCCCCCCCCCCCCCCCCCCCCCCCTCCAAAGTTGTGATTACCTTCAGGCCTCCTTGCATCTCCATCACGTGTTCAGTGCCTTTTAATTCAGCAATACTTCGATATATATGCTACCTCAAATTCCTGACTCTTGAACATCTATGAAAAATACATACTAATTGTTATATTTTAACCAAGTTTGTTGGATTGCCCTTTCTATTTATTTCACAGTGACACTGGTAGGTACGGAGGACAATTGCTTGATATTTTCCAGATTAAGCCTTACGAAATTTGAATAAATTACTCTACATTTTGTTATTTACTGAACCAGTATTATCACTACTTACAGTATTATCACTACTTACAGTATTATCACTACTTACAGTATTATCACTACTTATCAGTATTATCATTCGTACATCTCATTCACATATTTCATTTGAATTCGCCATATTTCCCTGAAATGAAAACAGGGTGGTGTTTCGAAGGTAACTAGTTGACATCATATGATTATTTTCTATTGTGCTGGAATCAGCTTTTCATAATAAGCCCCCAACTTGGGCCTAACCTAAAAACTCACTTTTTAATATGAACCAATAAAAAAACTAGTCGCCTTATCCTAACTTGTAATGGCTTACTTGAAACTTTGAGTGATAAACAATGTTAAGAAGTAAATAAATCAATAACGAACCTGCGTAAGTTTACGGGACAAATCATTGGTCAAACATTCCTCTTCTTGTTCGTAGTGATGCGCGAGGGTTTCCTTCTCTTTCTTCAATGCTTGTATCTTTTTAAGCAAAGTATTGCTTATGTACTCTTCCTCTTGTTCTGCTTTGGCTTGCTGCAAATAGCAGACATACAAACTGGTTAAAATTGATCGAATAGAAGTATCAGTACTAACGTTGAGGTATACTACCACATATGTGTAGAAACAATAGAAAACAGATTCGGAAATGGCAGGTATGATAATTTCCGAGTCTAAATTAGCTGATGTTTTGCTTGTTTCAATCAGGGTTCAACCCCTCCAATAGTGGGCACCCCCCTCGCCACAGGTATGGACAAAGAAGCCGCCCGCACCAGCACCTTCTTAACCATAGTGACTGCTCTTTCTACCCCAAGCCGGTCTGTGATCTTCAGGTAGTGGCAGGCCCTGAGACCCTCAGCCACCTCCTCACTGAACCACTCCCAGTTAGCTCGGGAGCAGCTGAACCTACCAAACAACACAAACCAAGCCCACTGCCCACCTCAAAGAGGATAGCAGCATGCTGACCTGTGGTGAGCATAGGATTAGCATGAGACAGTTTGCCATCGGATATCGCATAAACCTTAGGGCCTGTTAGCGCGTTCCCCCTGGTTGAGGCCAGTGGAACTCCACCTTGAAGGGGGCACACACCCCAGAAAGGCCCCATGTTAACATTAACCCCGCCCCGTCCTACATGATTGCAGCACATGTAGGGAGGCCACGGTTGCCCCAGTACAGGACAGTTCATCATTGGAAAGCGTATAGACCTAAGGGCCTGTTAACACCAGTACGGGACAGTTTACCATCAGATATCGCATAGACCTTAGGGCCTGTTAGCCAGTACAGGACAGTTTACCGTCGGATATCACATAGACCATAGGGCCTGTTAGCCAGTACGGGACAGAAGAATCCAATATCTCCTTCCAAAGAATCGAAGTCGTGTTTAGGAGTCCTTAGGCAGTCGTGACTTGTGGTCTCCCCCCAGACAAGCTGGGAATATCCTCCTGAGAGGAGACTGCACACCCAGTCAATATCCTTGACAGCTGCCACGTACCCGTTTTGACCTACGGGTCGAGGCATGCGTTCTAGCACACATTACCAACTAAGCAGGTTGGTACCCGAGTTTATGGAAATCCACATAACTCCAAATGCCGAGGTCCGTGGAAGGAGACTCACCTCCGCGAGTCAACTCCCACGCACCTCTACCCCACATCTGCAGAATTGACTGCACGTTAGGGGTGGTGAAACCACTGCCCCCGCGAATCCAACCTCAACTGGGGGGCAGGCAGGTGGTGCTCCGACAAAGTCTATGCACCGGTAGCCTGGGGCTCCCCCCACCCGCGGTACCATTTACTGGAGAAAGCGCCATACAGCACTTCTCCATTAAGGCCAGAATGGTCGCTAGCCCGACACAGAGAAGGTGTCTCTGCGCCTACCGCTTTATCCTCACCTGAGGGATCCCACAGCTCAAACATTATGAGGGTGTGAGGACGGGAGACAGTACGCATAGCCAGTCGGGACAACGAAAATCAAACGGAAGCGTTCAACGCCATTAGGTCGACGCGCGGCCATGTGACAAACGCATGAATGCGTCGACTGCGGCAGATCCACGTAGGACACTGGGCTACTTCGGAGCCCCATTGAAGGAAGGATCAGCTCGTATTTTTTCAGGGTAGCTTGTAAAGTTTGTATTTAAAAACGTTTTTCACAAGGGGTTTCAGATTGGAAAAAAAAAACTTTTCCGTAGTTCTTTTTTTTTTAATTTTATTTTAATACAGTGATATTGTTAGGAATAACCTAGCAGATCCTCAGGAAAAAATATTTTAATTTAAAGTTTGAAGACAGCACACACGAGTGTTGATATCTCAAGGGGGTGGGTGCGAAGTTGATGACTATCTGAAATGGAGCCACAATACAAGAGATTCGAACCACAAGGGATTCCACCGTTATATGATGCTGTTTCGAATTGCGCAGGTTTTCTCAGTTATCTCCAATACTTGTTTAAAAATACTCAAAAACAACGTTTAAGAAAAACATTTCTAAGAGGAATCGACTCCTCAATTTCTAAAATCTTAAGTAGTTATCCTGTATACAGTTTATAATATTTCGTTAAAACTAAACGAGAAGAAGGATTCAATCATCTAATGTCAATTGCTACTCGCGCTCTTTATCTTCTGAGCAGAATTGGTCTTATCATCTGTTCGGTAATATGGTCTTGGTCAAAGCAAATACTCGTACCAGTAGCTTCTTTCATTTGGAAGGCACTTGTTCGCCTCTAAACAATTCATAACATATATGCTAACTTTTACATAGAAACCAGTTTCTTCCCATTTCCGTCCGCTAGTTTCTTCTGGTTTGAAATCGGTGAGAGTAATTAGAGTAGACGTATCTAACTTGATCCAAAGTTTTCCATACGTGAGGCAAGGTACCTACCTATTCGCAAAATGGGGGCATAATGGCATGTTCGCTACCTTTATTTCCAAAAGGGTTTGATTCTTTTCCCGACTTATACAGTTTTAAAGCGTGTTTAATTTATGGAATCGCTAATAAAAATCTGCAAATACTTGACAACGTCATCAGGTATATCCATGCAACTTCCCAATGACGAAAATACTTTTAGCGAATTTGTATTTGTATTTGAATTGATAGGGAGCCTCTCTAGGACAACTAGAGACGAATGACCTTGCAGGCTCCATCCTGAGCAGCTGAGTGTGCTAAAAGTTATGTCGTCTAGCTGATTACAACGAATTTATAAGGAGCCGCTCTAGGACATCATGGGACGGATGAAATGACAGGCTCCACCCTGAGCTCTAGCTGACCGATTCTAAAAGTTAGTTCTACTTACGCAAACAGCGTATCATTAGAACAGTATCATTTTTATATTTACATTAACAGTAATATAATTAACTAACATAATTTACATTTAATAATATAATTAACGTTTAATAATATAATTAATAAAGTAATATAATTAACTAACATAATTTTCATTAACATTTGAAGGGTCACGGGAAAAAACGATCAGAGTCAATTTTTGGTCCGAAATGAGATAGTGGTGCCATCTTGCATGTCTTGGAGAAACGAATCGAAGCATGTATCGCTTCGGGAAAGATTGATAAAGGTAATCGTCAGAATACAGAGGGAAAGATTACAGGAGTCGCAAAACAACGACCAGAGTCCATGCGCTGACGGCTAAAAAGGATCGGAGTCCTAAAAACCCTCAATCGTTGATGAAGTTTAACGTGAAAGAAAGATCAAGGTCCAGCAGTTTTCTTGAAAAAATCAGTATCTCCCATTCTCTTCACATTTTGTAAAACGTTTTGATTTTGGTTTCTTCATTAAAATGTGTTTTTTCAATGAAATGACTATTAATTTGGAGTTGAAAATTATGTAAGCCCAAAATATTACACTTGAACGTTTAAAATTTGAATTTTGCAGATTTGTGAAGAAGTGACTCTGATCGTTATTTCCCGCGACCCTTCATTTATATTTACATTAACAGTATCATTTTGATATTTTATGTTCTCTCAATTTGTGATCTGAACTGATTTGTTGAAGTTCAAATTGAAATTGGAATTTTTATCATTTACCTAAGTTAAAAAAAAAAAAAAAAAAAAATTATTGATTGAAAAAAATTCCTCAACATTTGATGATTTGTGCTGAATTCCCTGACTTATCCAGGTTTTCCCCGATTTTCCCAGTTGGGGGCCACCCAGGGGAAAATCGTTTCGTCTTCGTTATGTTGCGTTCATGAAAGTAAAGTAGAGTTCTATAAAAGGGTGAGGTTAGTGACCATGTGAAGATTTGAAATTAATAAAATACCACACAAATCCATTGCTGTTCCCAGCATTTCTCCAGTAAAGTATCACCTCGACCCCCTCCCCCCACAGAGATTGTCTAAAGCTCAAACAAGTCAAACCAAAAACGTCAACATATCAGAACATTCGCTTCACAAAAACAAATAATATACATTCGTCTTGAAAAATAAATGTTTAAATAAAAATTGGAGAATTAAAACTTTTTTTTGTCCCTTCTAACTGGGCAAATATGCACTATTTGCTACTGCCCGCTATTTTGAGAAAGGTGTTATTTTGATTATCTCCACCCGAAATTTGGTTTAAAATGTCAAAAAAATGACCCCTGAATTTTTTCAGATTTTTCTCATAACAAAAATCTACGCCGGTAGCTCAATTTTGGTTTGTGAAATACTCTTTTCTTGCCAATATCAGACTTTTGAATATAACTTTTACGAACTTCTTTGTAAAATTGTGAAACTACGTATACTTACGTTTTAGGGGTCGCTGAACTCGACTATGCAGTTAAAACACGTCGACAGCAACAACTTTTGATAGTTTGGTCATTGTAAAATTATGAAAATTCGTATTTTTACGTATTTCTGTTATAAGTTTCATTAAATTTAAAAAAAAAATGCAAATTTTTAATATTTAATTTTAGTTTCTATTTCATTGGTAATTAGGTCGCTAAACTCAAATTTGATGTTGAAAATTTGCTTTTTTGTTGAATTTAATGAAAATTCTAACAGAAATACGTAAAAATACAAATTTTCATAATTTTACAATGAATTTTGAAAATTTTTCATTTTTTTACGATTTTGAGATTCCAAACTGTCAAAAGTTGTTGCTCTCGACTTGTTTTGACTGCATATTCGAGTTCAGCGACCCCAAAAACGTAAGTAAGTATACGAAGCTTCACAATTATACAAAGAAGTTCGTAAAAGTTATATTCAAAAGTCTGATATTGGCAAAAAAAGCATATTTCAAAAACCAAAATCGAGCTACCGGCGTAGGTTTTTTTTATGCATAAAATCCGAAAAAATTCAGGGGTCATTTTTTTGACATTTTAAACCAAATTTCGGATGGAAAATCAACATCAAAATTCCACCTTTCCCGAAATAGCGGGCACCCTACTATTACCACGGTTTTCCAGATAGAAGCCACTTGATTTTCATGAAATAGCAACTTGTCATGAGAGCAAAATGTGTCTTATGAAACGGATTTTTGTTCCGTAAGATGGTACCTTAAATGTTCCTGCTTATGATTGTGCGTATGATTTCATAACTGTATTTTAGTGAAATTTTGTAGAAAACTAAGCTATCCCAATAGCTCCGAAAATTTGAAAATGAAGATTCTCTAGGTACGTCCGTTTTGAGGTATTCTTAAACGATTTTTGTAGAGCAAAGCTTTTTCATATGTATATATGTAAAACTCACGAGTTTTTAGTTTGTTATGCTCAATTTTACGAGTGTATATAAGAGTAAAACTAGTTAGTTAAAGTGTAAAATTTTATTATAACAGAGTTGGGGAGATCTGCGAGTGTTAACATTCGATTCAGCGTGAAAAAATACGTAGAAACTGGCCTTAAACTCGTATTTCTTAGGGGATAATTTTTCACGAAATTCCTCGATTTGAAAGAGAAAAAAATACACGTTTTTCAATATACAAGCATTCTTTTTTTCCCCCCTAATTAAGAGACTAAAATTCAAAAGCTCAAAAGCTTACAGTTGGGAAGTTTTTCCAGTGACGTGCGCGAGAATTTCCTGGGTCTCGCGGGTTATAAAAAGTACGTAGTTCTCCATTTTTGACAATTTTTTCACTATGGAGAAGATTTCCTAATATTTTACATAGCGGTCAGGAACTAGACAAAAGTTCGGCTACGATGCCGACGAAAACCCATGGTGAAAAACGATACTTTGAAGTACCAGAAAACCAAAAATTCAAACCCCAAAATCAAAGCGGTGCATCTCCAAAAACGGCGCATGAATTGAGAATGTATCGGTTACAACATTTTTTGACGTTCGATTATGACCCAAGCGCAACGATAGAGTGGTTCAAAACAAAAAAAAAGTTCTGGGATTTCTTGTCCCCATTGTTTTTTTGCTTCCTCGGTATGTCAGGATGACACTCCTAAATTTTTAGCAAAAAATATTAATCCTAATCACTTTACCTGGGTCGATTTTGGCCAGTTATCGACCGCTATCGTAAACCAACCTCTAAATTGGTGCCGAGGTGATGATTTGACGGACGGATTTCAATTTTTTATGTCAATTTATGGGTTTTTGCATGCGCTGAACACGGTGAACTTATTTATTTTACGCTCCGTCCACTAGTTATCCGGTAAACTGGCAGAGGGCGCCAGTTTATTTTACTTGATTTTACTTGAAGATAAGTAAAAATCGAAAATTTCACCGAAAATGCTGTCGCCTGCTTAAGAATTGTACTAGAAACATGCTAAAATGGTCGGATAATATGCTTTGGCATGTTCTGAACATGATGCCGTTTTTTACTTACTTTTCCGCCGATGATTGCTTCGTTTATAGGCCATAAAGCTCAAATTAATAGTAGGGTAATAGACAAATTCACCCTAATTTCACCTGAAATTATGTCGCGTTGATAATTTAAGGTTCTGAAATACCTTGTGCCGATAAAATTTGGTATTTTCCTGGATGTACAAAGCCGTTGGTAATTTGGCAAGGACTTGAACCGGCATTGTACTTATTCGCTTAACGACCCGATACCATTGTACAAGCTTTTACACATGACCGATACCGCTGACAATATTCAACCCTACGCTCAAACGATCCAAGCACAGTTCAGAAAATTCAGAACTACGAATTTGACCCCGGAAAACCGATAGAACTAAGGAATTGTACAGAAAAAGGGGAAAATTTGAGCTATTTTCTCCATTTTGCCGCTATATTTGGCAAATAAGTACAATGCCGGTTCAAGTCCTTGCCAAATTACCAACGGCTTTGTACCGAGTATCCTGGAAAATACCAAATTTTATCGGCACAAGGTATTTCAGAACCTTAAATTATCAACGCGACATAATTTCCGGTGAAATTAGGGTGAATTTGTCTATTACCCTACTATTAATTTGAGATTTATGGCCGATAAACGAAGCAATCATCGGCGGAAAAGTATAGTAAAAAACGGAATCATGTTCAGAACATGCCAAAGCATATTATCCGACCATTTTAGCATGTTTCTAGTACAATTCTTTACCAGGCGACAGCATTTTCGGTGAAATTTTCGATTTTTACTTCTCTTCAAGTAAAATCAAGTAAAATAAACTGGCGCCCTCTGCCAGTTTACCGGATAACTAGTGGACGGAGCGTAAAATAAATAAGTTCACCGCGTTCAGCGCATGCGAAAACCCATAAATTGACCTAAAAAAATTGAAATCCGTCCGTCAAATCATCACCTCGGCACCAATTTAGAGGTTGGTTTACGATAGCGGTCGATAACTGGCCAAAATCGACCCAGGTAAAGTGATTAGGATTAATATTTTTTGCTAAAAATTTAGGAGTGTCATCCTGACATACCGAGGAAGCAAAAAAACAATGGGGACAAGAAATCCCAGAACTTTTTTTTTGTTTTGAACCACTCTATCGTTGCGCTTGGGTCATAATCGAACGTCAAAAAATGTTGTAACCGATACATTCTCAATTCATGCGCCGTTTTTGGAGATGCACCGCTTTGATTTTGGGGTTTGAATTTTTGGTTTTCTGGTACTTCAAAGTATCGTTTTTCACCATGGGTTTTCGTCGGCATCGTAGCCGAACTTTTGTCTAGTTCCTGACCGCTGTGTTTACCTCCATAATCAGCACGTTAGGTTGCCTATCCGACAGGAAATTGATGCTCTTTCCAACGGTATCCTCAATTTTTTGTTTACTCAAAAAATTAAGGTAGGTTGGCCATTTTATAGTCTTAAGGCCGAAAACACGAAAAAATTCCTAAAAACGTAATAACTCGAAAACAAAGCGTTAAAAAAAATCTCAAGTAAGAACTTTCGATCAGAAATTAGTTGTAGAATCCACCACTAGGAGGTTCCGGACCAAAAATGTTGACACCCTGTATAGGTATTTATGTCATAATACGCAACTCTGGGTTGTTCTGGGTGCCCCAAAACGGACTTCCGCGTACCTATCTAAAAACTTTTACTTTAGAGTAGTCATTTATGATATACAATAATGTACTAATGTCATATATTACAGAAATAACTCGTATTGTCTATTGTCTTAATATGGCTTAATCAACAAATTGTGAATTTGTTATAAAAGGATTTAATTTGACAATACTATGAGTTGAGAAAATTTGAGAATGAAAACATTCTTGTTAAAACAGAAATGTTTTAGAAACTAAAAAAATCATGTCTATACAAAAGGTCCCAATCGGAAATCTAGAGGTGCGCATTGCTACCTGACGTGAGCAGCAGTGCGACAGCCCAGGATATGAGGGTAGACAGTTTATACCTACATACCAACTTAGTACCTAGGTCATTTCCAGAATGTGATGAGAAAACATCCATAATCCATTCCTGAAATACCGTAGGCTAAAGCAAAACTGTATAAATCTGCATATATTAATTTACGCAAGCTAGGCGGAAGGAATGTGATGTGGTAAGTAGTTAGGTACTATAACAAGAACTGTGACCGGCAACGATGCCTCTCAAGCTAGGTGGGTAATTTCAAACGTAAGTATGGTTGACTACAAAATACGCTGGTTATAAATTAGTTGAAATGTACCAAATATTGATGGTGATAGCGAAATAATTCAATACATGACGGTTTGTTAGAATAAGATTAGCTACAGATTACCAGTGAGGTAAATAGCATAACTTTAAAAACCCAGCCACATAATTGAGTTTCCCATGAATGCAAGCAAGTAGGTCTTACATGAGTAGGAGATCAATGTACTTACGATAATCACAGATGCTTGACGAAGATTTCGATTTTCTTCCTGTAGAGCTTTGACTTTCAGCTTGTAGGTGTCAAGCTCGACTTTGAGGACCCGATTCTGCTGTTGCAAAGATTCAATTCTTTTCTGCAGCTGTTCCCTGGTTATGGGAGACGGCGGCATCATGATCGGACCTCCGTCTATCGAGCTGGAATCGCTCTCGCTGGCGCTGTCTGCCATTTTTCCACTATGAAAATTTTCCGACCTCACGTGGAACGAGATATTTGAGTGCGAGGAAAAAAAGTCTTTTAGCAACGGGTGGTGAGAATACGTGTGGCTGAGGGCTTCCGGAGCTCAGACAACGAGGATGGCTTGCGGACGGGCGTTATTCCCATAGTATTTCAACAGTGACATGTATACACGTTAATACAAATAACTATAAATTAAAACCACTCAGAAAACCGTGAAAATCGTTGGATCCACAACAACGAACCCAAATCCGAATGCAAAATGCAAGAGCAAAAGAGCACTGCTAGAGGGTCAGATTGACAGTGTTGTGTGATGTCAGGTAGACCGGGCAACGGTGTTATTGCTCTTGGAAGAAAGTATATGATTAACTAGGTATTTATAATATATTGGAGAAAATTGCATTTATTTATTTTATTGATGAAAATTTGGCACCCACGTAATTTTCTGCATAAGCTAAAACGGGTGAGTTAAAAAACCTCTACAACATGGATCTGTATGGATCCATCACATTGGATGATGGAGCCACAGGATGGAGCTAAGCACGGATTCCAAGAAAGTAAGAGATGGGGCTCCGAACCAACAAGGTTACCTACGCCTAGATAGGCTGGGCCACTTCAGCAAAGGTGATGATAGGATCCAAAAAACGCTGCAAATTAATTCACAAAGGTTTATTATTTTTTCAATGGAGTTTGATCGTAGTTTTAGTTGGCTTGCGTACGTCATAAGGCCTGTCCAGACTCCTCGGCGTGTCCTATTTCGAGTTGCCACAACCTATACTTCTATAATTATATACTTACGCATGTTTATATTTCTCGATTTGAGCTCCTATCTATTCAAATAGTTATTGCCTTAATAATATCATTATCTAAGTACGTACAAAAAGTCGAGAGGATATATATGTTATTAAATATGCGTAGGAAAAGCATTGGTATTAACACACAAATATGACCTAGAAAAAAACATATATTCATGCCTCGAAGGAACCCTGTACCCACCTCATGGTGCCGCTGTGTATTATATGGGTATAACACGTAAAAGTAATAAATATCCATTCTCCTACACCCCTCTGCTACGTCCACAAGGTGCCGCGGCGCCTCCTCTCACTCCACCCCCCGCTCACCACCCACCGTGACCCCCTGCCAAGCGTGCGTCCAACACTCAAAGCCTCGAAAAAGTCACTTTTTCGCCCGTTTTTGGCCCATAGCATCTATACGAGTAAAGCGATCGGGATGGTTAAACGTTGGGACCAACTAGACCCCAAATGGAGTCTATGTGCGAAAGAACGGGTTTTTTAAGTAAATTCTTGGGCCTTTTATGGCCCGGACAGCGAACGGACATTTCAAATTTGGATTCTATGCACCTTGAAACGTGAAGTGACAAAGTTTGAGGGGGGGTTATACAAATTTTTTGCAACACGATCACATAGGCTTATTATTGAAAATAATAAACCAAAAGGAGGCGCGACTTAAACATGACCTAAAGTAATAATCACAATTACCTCTAGTGAGAATGACCTTCTTAGATTTTGCTTCCGAGCTGCCAAAAATAGGTAGCGGAAGCATTATTTTCACTATCTGGAGAAAAAATCCTTTTTGGTCTCCAAATTCAAGCATCCTGAGACATCATCTCTACCATTGAGACCCATAAATTGGTGTTCCAACTTCCCTGCATGTCCCGGTAAGCTATCTTTTTGCAGCCCTCACTGAAGGAACTTTTCTTACGTTTCACACCATTCTGAACAACTTTGGTTTCGTGTGTCCGCAAATCCTTGTAACAAGCTTATATTCTATAGTTTTCATCCGATTTGGATGAAATTTTCAGGCAATGTGCGGGCTAGGGTGTAGACGGTCCTCTACCAGTTTCATCGTTCCGGACTCAAAACTTCACTCTGCGCGTATGCAAACGTAAATTGTACCAAGCATCAATTCCTCAGATCTTGGTCGTCCGATCTCACTCAAATTTGGATGATAGTTGGGGATGACGATTTGATCATCCCATATCGATTTCAACTTGATTGTATCATTAATAGCTACTGCGCCAATGTGAAATCCTTGTAATGACCTCAATTTTCACAGTTTTCATCCGATTTTGATGAAATTGTAAGGGTTGTAGTAGACGGTCCCCTATCAGTTTCATCAATACTTCACTCTATGCATGCACAAACGTAAATTCCATTATGCGCCATTTTTTCACACCCTACCTAGTCGTTGATTTCGCTTAACTTTGGATAATAGTTGGGATAAGACGATTTGATTACCCCATATCAATTTCAACTAGCTATCATTAATAGCTACCTACTGCGCATGCGGCAATGTGAAATCCTTGAAAAGACCTTAATTACTGTAAAATTGTCTAAGGGTCACTTTTCGACTTCAACGTGAATTTTCAACCTGAACAAGCAGCGCTAAAAGTTTATTTCTTTTCGCCATTTTATGGGTCTTGGGGCCCACAGAACGGATATATATAGCATTTCCCAATTGAGTTAAACTTTTTCCATTTAGGTTTAGTCCTTTTCCATTTAGGTTTAGTCCTTTTCCATTTAGGTTTAGTCCTTTTTCATTTTGGTTTAAACCTTTTCCATTTAGGTTTAGACCTTTTCCATTTAGATTTAAACCTTTTCCATTTAGATTAAACCATTTCCACTTAGATTTAAACCTTTTCCATTTGGATTTAAACCTTTTCCATTTGGATTTAAACTCCATCAAAACGTCAGTAGTTAGCCCCATCATAGTAAGTAAGTGCCTATCTACTAAAATTTCATTAGGCTAGAAGTAAAAAAAAAAAGGAAACGGATAGTTTTAACTTAATTTATAACTTCCGTTCATGAGAAATTCTTGTGTTCAAAAAACATTTGTTCATTATTATATTATATTACATTTCTGTGCATAAAAAAACACTTGCATGATTTAATTTTCAAGTTGTGGCATAATAACGTCGGGTTAGAGGTAAAAGTACCGAAGAGGTAAATTCATATTGTGCAAAAATCAAATTAAAATTTCAAAAGTTAGTTTGGTAAATATGATTATTTTCTTAGGTTGGATACATAGTTTGATGATATTGATCACCAATAATAACAACAGTTAAATAATCATAATATTCTCCATTTGATTTTCCCACGTGTTGAATTTGTGACTTGGGTACTTTTACCTCTAACTCCACGATAATTTCCTGAGTTTAAATCCAAATGGAAAAGGTTTAAATCCAAATGGAAAAGGTTTAAATCTAAGTGGAAATGGTTTAATCTAAATGGAAAAGGTTTAAATCTAAATGGAAAAGGTCTAAACCTAAATGGAAAAGGTTTAAACCAAAATGAAAAAGGACTAAACCTAAATGGAAAAGGACTAAACCTAAATGGAAAAGGACTAAACCTAAATGGAAAAAGTTTAACTCAATTGGGAAATGCTATACGTATCGACCTGCCCTCATTCACCATGGAGGCGTATAAATATTTTTTTATGGGGTGACCCTTATTCCAAGAATAGTGTTGATATAAGGGCCACTCATGTTTTTTCAGTCTCTGAAGCTTATAAAGTACCATTTCCCTAGCAACAACTCAGTTGAGAGCGAAAATCATCAGAAATTGTTGCAACACATTTTCGTTACACATAAACGTTTCGTTTTCAGTTGAGATGCCAAGGCTAAAACACATTCTGTGTTAAATTACAAACATTGAAGCTTTTATCTCTACATGGTTAGTGTTTAAAAGGTTGAGTTTTTATTCGAAGTGGATAAACCAATTTTTCAATTTAGCCCATGCTTGAAACACCACATCTTCTATGTTAAAATTCTCAACAAGATTGTTTCGCATTGTGATTGGCGCAATGGCATCAGTCATGTAGACTTTAAACTACTTTTCATGTTTCAAGTTACTGAATGTTCTTCACTGAACTACAAGGTGGATTCGGATGGGTGTGAAAAATGAGACTGAAAAACCAGCCATGTGTGTGTGAGTAGAAAGAAAATAGAGTAGAACGGCGTCAAGCGCAATTTTTTATCTTAATCCATTTTAGAGATATATTATAATTGAGAAATGCCAAGGAAATTTGAGAAAACTTGAATGAACACAAAATGAAAATAAGTCATTCACGAATACCTAGCACCTACAATGGGAAAATAAGGATTTGATTATACATCCAAAGGTTTTATTGCCACCTCTCAAACTTTCCCAACTTCTCTCAAGTCAGAGAAGGGGGCTCCTCCCCTCCCCCCTGTAGCGAAGCTCCTGTCTGATAGCTCTTTTACACAGATCACTGGTCTACAACAATTCTTAAACCCTGTTTAAACTGTCTTATCGAAACAAAGCATCACCCCTAGCAAAAGGATACACATCTCCACAGCACCAGGACCCCACACTTTTCAATAAATTTTAGGAAACAAAACGATTCATGACAAAGTCATCTTCCAACCATATATAAGGGTTGCATAGATTGTATATTGAAATGTTTTTTGTTTTTTTTTTCACATAAAATCCTTTATTAATGTATTTATAAACAATTCATGAATTTCAGTTGGTTGAGAAGAAAATAAATCAGCCTCAGAAGACCCTTAGCTGATAAGTGGCTCTCTATATCTCATAAAGCTTTCAAGATGTTCCAAATGAGCAATACCTATTTCAAATTTCAGCGCCGTAGGTCGATAAGGTAAGAAATTAGTGTCAGAGGCCCCTCAGCTGATCAGTACAACTTCGTACCTTGTAATTTTTGTAGAGATGTCCCAAAGGAGCTCCATCTTCAATTTCAGCACAGCAGTCGATTGTCTAGGAAAGAAATTAGCCTCACACCCTCACAGTACTCAGCATAAGCACCTTCGTAACTGATTGTGTAACTTAATTTGGTAAAGGAGGAGTGAAAGGCTGACTTCGTCTACAATATGCCCAAGTAGTACAGATGCTTACAGTTGTTTGCTCGGAAACTGTATAATAGACCATTGGGCCAGTTAACGGGGCCCCTCTTGAGGGAGGGACACTTCACAGAGGTGGTGGGCGAGGGAGGTCTGCACCACATCTAGGTTCCACTTCTTAGCCGCCATCCCTTGGGAAACTACAAACGGGTGTGAAACCACTACCCCCGCCTCAACTGGGTGACAGTTGCGGTGGCCCAACAGGCAGTTGGAGGGAAAATTAAAAATACATCTGCACTTCACTTCCCTCCGGTCTATGTATACCATCATCGATGAAGGCAACCCCCAACAGAAAATCATCGAGATAAAATAAACCACCTACTAACGCTTCAATAGTCAATCTCTATTTGACAAGAGTTGGGTAACAATGAACAATGAAAATCGAGTGATTTCCCGAAGTCAGCATTCCATTTGTTGCTGATAAGCATGTTCACACTTAGTTCAGGTTTTATTCCTTAGAAAATGTTCTGCAACTATTTCCCAAAATCATACTGCTACACCCCCTGCATGTCATAGGTTCTATGATTTTCCTGTTGTAGCTTTTGGATACGGAAAAAACACACATTCCTACTGTACATTTGTAGAAAGTAGCTATATATAATAGCGTAAATTACTTCAGGGCTTTGTGTATACAAAAAAGTAATGGTTAGAAGGAATGAGATAAAAAGAACTTTGTATTCTAAAAATAAATAACAAATAACAAAGATTGAATAAGAAAACATCAGGTTAAACACTAAAGTCACCCAATAAATCACCAAAGTCACGTACTGTACGTATCCGGAAAATACGTAGGTACTTAGAAAGTATTTCGAAATCAAACTGTTTCACTCAGTATCCTTCACGAAATTTGCACAGCATCGCACAGCAATAAAGTATTTCCGATGCTATACGCGATTGTTTTGGAGAAGACTTGTTGTTGAGAATTTTAAAGGTTTTAGCCATTTCTACGACACTATAAATATGGATGCGTTTAGTCGCCGGTTTATTATTCACCAATATTGATTCTTCTTTAAAAAATGATGGGCTATTTATTGTGGTGTCTTTTGCAGTAGAATCTTGGATCGCGTCATCCATAATTGAGTCATTATGGTCGAACTCATGAAGCAGGTCACTTATTTCCCCTGTAGCAGGATCACTGGTAGTTTTTCTTTGTTTGTTGGTGCTCCTAGAAGCTTGTTGGAACGCAGGGTCCGTTGGCTTTTGATTGAATACTTCGGTACCATCTATGCCTCTTGAGGGGCAAGTATTATTTTCCTTCCATTTCCGACTCATAAACAACACCCACGAAACGAAAATATTTCCAGCTGTTTTATCACTTATGTCAAACATCACTCCTAGCTCGAAATCAGGTGTGGCTCTTCTAAGCTTGATGAGAGTTATGAGGAACTGATCCTCTAGAGAGACATTCACAACTGCAGCATCACGATAATTCAGTTCAGAAACTCCAGGCCCCAGGGTACCAAAAACAAAAATGAATTTCTCGTAAGATTCCAAACCAGTGTAATACAAAAATAAAGAAGTTTTAGTTTTGAAATGCTCAACGGAAAAGATAGAATATCTTATCTGAGCCTGGACGCAGACATCTTTTTTTCTTACCTCACAACTTCTATGGACATTTAATTTTTCAAGTTGAGATACCTTGGGAATGTCTTTTTCCTTCACTGTAATGGGAGTTGGGGGTTGAGTTGTTTCACTCAAGACATCTTTTTTTCCAGCCTCACAACCTGTATCAACAATTAGTTTTTTCAGTCGAGATACTTTGGGAATTTCTTTCTCCTTTACAGTAATGGGTGTTGGAGGTTGAGTTGTTTCACTCAAGACATTTTTTTCTCCAGCATCGCAACTTGTATCAATATTTAGCTTTTTCAGTCGAGTTACTTTGGGATTTTTTTTCCTCTTTACTGTAACGGTAGTCGGGGGTTGAATAGTTTCACTTAAAACAACTTCACAAAGATCCCCTGCGACCAGATCCCCGTCTTCATTTGGAATAGAAACACTCTGCCCATCAGAATGAGTGTTAGTCACACTATGAGAATCAGTTGATTCAGTAATACTTTCCTTCACCAAAGAATCAGAACTCAAAATAGTGCGGGAACGGTCTCTATCATCCTTAGGAACTGAAGAACCAGTCTCCTTTGAAACCAGACCTAAGGAAGAGTGAGCTTCCCGGCTGTTTTGTGAAGTAGTTGGTGTAGGCTGGATGACTGGAGAAGGGCCGGGTTTGGGGTCTTCATCATTCGGTTGTACCTGTTTTCTCCAGAAAAATACGGATGGCACTACACCTTTTTTAAGCTTCTTCCTCACAAGGGGTGCACCTGGAATGGAAAAATAATGTCAGGTAAATTAATTGTTCAAAAGATTTGAAATCCTAAAAATAGACTAATCAAGTTGCCTACCTAATAGATAATAAGTGTAAAATCAACTCACTCCAATGCCAGGTTGATTTTATTAGGTAAAGGAGAGAACTGCTACGCAACATTAGGTGCTGTAAAGGTGAACGAATTTTGAAGGAAAATGGAATTTTAGACCCTACTATGTTGGCAACTCTGCCCCCTGCATGGCTGACTGAGGTGATGCCATCTGCTTTAGCCACGTCATTGAGTTGACAGGAAGGACCTGGTGGATGGCCAGGGTGTGGGAAACCACTTCTCATACTGATGACAACAAAGATGATCTCCAGCCAAGCAGAGAGAGAGGAAGCCGGGTGTGACATCATAACAATTCCTTCCCTTACCTAGTATAATCACAATCAACCAGGCACCAGTGTTGAGTTAATTGTACAATTATATATGGTGTTGAGTTAATTGTACAATTATATGGTGTTATCAAGAGCTGGTATTAACTGTAGAGGATTTATTTGTTGGTTATGTGGGTTCACCATATGCGGTGGAACCATATACGTTTGTCTCGGTATAGGAGTACCTAGAGGTATATTTGTTTGGTTCATATATTCCTGGAATATTGTGATAGGATATACCCTCTGAGTGGTGCATAGGCCTTTGCTTGGGCTCGTAGAGGGCCTGTTTGTGAATTTATAATTTCACTGTGAAAAGGGGAGTTGTCTCCTGTGGGCCAATTGGTTGAGCTTTTTGAGCTCACGTTGGCAGCGTCGCTATGGGGCGAAGTTCACGCCGGGTGAGAATGTAACACCCGTGTAGTTTTTACAGGGTGTGAAAGGATGATTGGGCGATGAGACAGATGTCTTTGCCGCGTTGCCTTTGCTTATATCTTCGAGAAGGCAGGAAGGACTGGCCTCCCGCTCCATTCCCGAAGGTGTAATTTAGTTCTTAAAAGAACTAAATTTGGGGACTCGCTTTCAAATGAAATTTGAAGGGTCCGCCTGGGGTCAACCACTTATCAATCAAGTGAAGCCTGTTTGATATAGTGGGTCCGCCAAAATCGGTCGATCGGGCTTGTTTGTAAAGCCTGCTGATGATCGCCGGCTCGTCCCAGCGGGCATTCAGTGAATTACTTCACTGACCCGGGTGGCGAGGCTTTCTGCAACTAGACGGTGTAGCCAACGTCGGGATACCGTCTAGCATCCCAACGTGAAGGGACTGAATAGGGAGAACTACGAAGTGTAAAGCTGAAAACAGACTACGCTGGCATGACGTGGGATGGCGTAGTACGACGGGGGACCATGTGTGAAGACAAAATGTAAACAAAGGATTCGGACGATCACCAACAGATTGCTCTGACATGACGTGGTAATGGTGGGATGATGCCGTCTAGCATATCCTACGCCTTAACATGCGTCAGGTCAATGTCAAAAGATTTGGATTTTCGTCAGTCGTGTGAAGACATCAGCCGGCGTCGGGTCGTCTGGATAATTAAGTTATCAGTTTGTACTCACCTCAAGCAAACTGCCAGTCTGATCTCCACTGGTATCCTCTATCGTAGTTGAGTCGAGCGTTTCTCAATTTTCAGACCAACTAATTTCAACAAATGATAGAACTCATTTTTTTGGCATGTGGAAATACATATGACAAAACGCTCTTTGTCCTCCACCAATTCGGGCATCAAAGTTGAAAATTCGCCGTACAGGCCCCGCATGCTGTTGATGGGATGCACCCATATCCTTGATGCTGCAGCACAGGTGATTGCCATCCCAGCAATTTCTTTCTCTTCCTCGTCAAGCAAGTCGAGAAGTTCTTGCATTGTCGAAGATTACACATCAACAGAACACACCTTCCACCCTCCTTTGAGCACGATATCCCAGCATCAGTCCCCCACCCTCACGTCACGTCAGCAAAGTGTGAACCTGTGGGCCCATCTCTGACGTGGTCTGTCGCTGCCTGATCATGCGTCATCCCACGTCACGTCAACGTAGTCTGTTTTCAGCTTAAGACTCGACCTATTCGAAAGGTTGATGTACAAAAAATATAACCTGCTTCCTAGAAATCGCCAGTGGAGTTGAAATCACTGCTGGAAATCTCAGAGAAGGCTCCTTGGTATGGAAATCTTACTCTCACAGGGTAGCCAGGATCTACGAAAGAGAAAAACAAAAACCAACAAGCACAATTTCTTGTTCAACCATTAGGAACTGTACCAGTGGAACTACCTGCCTTTCTGTAACCCCCTCCATCTTGCTGTTTTATTGGCAATTCATCTATCCATCTTCCCAACATTTGGCAGATCATCTTCCCCATTTGTCACTTAGCTTTTCCGCCATGACTTTTAGGAAATTCGGCAGCTAGATTGCAAAATAACCATCAACTGAACAGATGAGAGGCATAAATGTTACTCGTCGGGCCTCACACACAACCATATATTTACGCTTTTTCTCTTCTTCTGCTGACGAGAATATTGTGGCAACAGGTCGGGAATCATAAGAGGGAGCGTCAGTGTCAGTGACACGTACATCAAATAACGCCTCCCTCTGTGGTTCCCACACTCCCCTGCACGCCAAATCGCCTCTTAGACCTGGAGCTTGGTCACTCATTTTGGTTATTATCGGTTCCTTTGCACAATTTCTCCATGCAAGCATCATGGCCTCCCCCAACAGATCTCTAACCTCATTGTATCTTCGTGTAACCTGCCCACCCTTTTTGCAAGAGGCAAGTCGTTGGCTTTTCTTTTGTACCTTACTTCCAGTGTATCACGAAATTCTGACAGGCTGATTTCAAAGTTGTTTTCTTAGGTGGACTACCGACAACCAACCTGAGGACTTGGATGCTGAGGTATGAGACACAGATAGATTTACTGCCCTTCTGCTATCCTCTGGCAGCCTTTCTAACGCGTTTTTCAAATTTCTGTCCTGTATTTCAGATCTCCGTCCCCGTGCTGCTCACTTTGCTTCTGCCACATTTCTCCTGTGTTCATGGACATCAAAGTCCCTTTTTTCTAGGAATGCTGAAATAAGTTCTCTTGTCCCTTCTTTAGATACCTCATGGGTCGTCATCACACCCACTGTTGGATCTTTCACCGCTATGTAACCTTTGTTTACAGGAAGTGAAAAAATTTCAAGTTCATCTTCTGAGACGTCACCCCCACTATGGCTGGGATAAACTTGCTTCGAATAACTGACCTCATGGGATAATAAGGAATAACTCACTACTTGCATGAACGTGTTGTAGGGACTGCCATCTAAACTGTACCGACTTGCAGAAAACTGTGTGAGCGGACTGTGATTGATGCACTCCTGCTTCTGACAGTTTTTCCATTTGTTGAATAGAATCCTGTACTTTAGCCTCAACAAACTGTTGCTTCCCTTCAAGTTGGCCTACGCAGCCTCCCAGGAATGCATGCCCTGACACACTCTCTGGAGCACTACTTAAGTAAGGTTCACATTTTCAATACGACTGGTCTGATCAGACGTATAAACAATGGAATGGTCTGAAAAAGGAATGAGTAAATTGGATGCAGCAACAGGTTTCAATGCGGGCTATATCAGCGAACCCAATAACTCGTTCTTCAGATCACGTTTATGATTTCGGTCTTTCTAGTGTCTAGTACGATTGGTAAATTCAGCTATAGCACAACAACAAAATTTTTATAGACCAGTGACCTGCATGGAAGGGGTACCTCATACAGGAACAAGACAACATGCAAAAGTTCCAGTTATGCAACATGCTCGTATGAGCAAATTTTCTTAAATTATCTATCGTACTATAATATGTTAAATTGTATTGAAATTTGAGCTATTAGAGTAGAAAGAAATAGTTGAAAACCAATTTGATATATAAAAAAACTAGTAATAACTAAAATTCGGTGATTCAAAAAACATTTTTGATTTTAAGAATTTTTTGTTTGCAGTTTCAATAGATTATTCAACATATATCAATTAAATTTAAGTATGTATTTCACAGCATTATTTTATGCAAACATTTTTTAACGTCCTAGTTAATTGTTGATAATTTTGTTTTGACTTAAGCTCTGCTAATAGTTAACGATTTTTGGCCTTTTAGCCATTTTTAGTACATTTTTTAAAATTTAACCAATTTAATGTGTTCAAAAATGTTGGGTCAACGAGCCCTTCCTTTCGTTTGGCAAGCTTGATTTTTTGGCGCAAGAATGGGATGTTTATCTCAATCCTAAGGAGAGTTATCGTCTAGAATATATATATTTATATATATATATATATATATATATATATATAAATTGCTATGCCATTCTTAGGCCGACCCCCAACAATTTTTTTTGTAACGTCCGTGACGCGAAGCACGAGTTCGAGGGTTCGAATCCCAGCCAGGCTTGAAAATTTTTTTATATCCATTTTTTTCGCATCGTGGGTTCGAATCCCAGCCAGGCTTGAACATTTTTGTATATCCTTTTTTTCATGTAAAATGAACGAATAAAAATGTACAAAAGAGAAAAAAGACTATTTTTTGAGCGTTTTCAGGCTAAGAATTGCATAGCAAATTTTCCTCGTTTTCTACGCAGTACAAAAGAGAAAAGATCCGGGGGGTCCAGGGGGGCGAAGCGCCGAGTATATATATATATATATATATGGAAACGTTTTAAAATCTTGGAATCGTTTCAGAATGCCTCAAACGGATTTGAATGAAGAAATTTTTCAAAAATTCTGATTTTAAAATTTTCGCTAAAAGAAATTGAGTTGGTTAAAGATTCCCCAAGCGCCCAACCGTTTTTATTCCAGATACCGCGGTGCATAGTATGCAGTACAAAACCAGTACTTATGTTTTTACCTGTAGTATAACTTTCCTGCATGAAATCTTCAGGACGGAAATGTTTCCAGCACAATTTTGTAGTTTTTTTTACAACAAAACTCTTTTCGCGGCAGATTGCCTCAGTCCACTGTTTTCTCAAGGTTTCATCCCTAGGGAAAACTGCGTTTCCAGGATTACTACACCCATATACGCAGCACATAACCATCGTAAAATTTAAATCAAACCTAACGAAAAGTTGAAAACCTAATGAAAACAAACCTAGAAAACTAATGAAAATAAACTTTAAAATAAATAAAGCAGATTCCCAACTTTTAACAGATTTGGTCTGTGGTCTTTAATTTTGTTGTCGAGAAAGTCTGTGGAAGACACTGTGGCTGTTCACATGGAGTAAGAAGAGGATTAGGAGAGCACTGATCTTGAGCTGTTTTTTAAAGAATCCGCTAGTAGCGCTGGCATGTCCGTAGAATGACGAGTTGCCCATCCTGGAATACAATATACCTACCTACTTTAATATGAATAATAAATTTATGATGATTAATGTGAATAATTTATATTATTTGTACACGAATTGTATGATGTAATGAATAGTTTATGTAGGTACCAATTTTACTTTAGGTATACATAATGTAAAATGTGTAAACTACGAGAAAAAAAAAAAAAAAAAAATCAGTCTCCTCACTCATTTAGGTTGGCTTCAGGAGAATGGGAAATCTTCATGGTTATCTTCTATTAACTCATTAGCAAGATACAGGCGTGAACATTCCAAAAAGGTGCTATATGGTGGGTGTCTGACCATGAAAACTTCTCTTGAAATTCATTTGTACAATGGATTCACGGCCCCCCGTGGAGGGAGGGGGGGGGGGGCTTTGCTCTAATGCCGTAATAAGTGCGTCATACGTGATCTTTCTACCCGTTTATTGGCCAAACTAAATGGTCTTTCGAATTGAAAATCGCTAATAAGAGGTTTTCAAGCGTGCTGAATCCGAGTTCAAAAGTGTCAAATTCCAAAAGTTCAAAGTTCTCCGTTGTCATACCCTGTAGGTACCTGCCTACCACCTGCCACAGCAGTTTTTGCTTTTTGAGGTCAGAGATCGTGTATTTAGTATTTATCACATAATATACACATGTGTTGAAAAATATAAGTTATGAAAAAATCTGGGTTTTACTGCGGTTTTAAGGACGTTCCTCTAAAGCTATGTCTTATAGCCCATATTTTTGTGACGTCACGCCTGGAATAGGTTAGAGTTTCAGCCAAGGTCGGCCATGAGACCGCCCTACGTCAATGAATCGCTGCTCAACCAACCTATTTCTCACAAGAAGTTTGCCGTCTCACGTCAACATAATTCGTGGTTATAAGGCCATTTTTCAACAGTTTTGTTTTGAAAAAGTATCATATTGTAGCAATACAAAGTTTCAATTCGACTAAATGTTATAATAATCATGCCTGCCAGCGCAATAATTGATTGTAGATTGCTGTCAACAATACCAATCTAACGTGAACGAGTTTTTATTTGGACAAGGAGTCTACTAACTATAGTAGTTAATCAGTGTCAGAAAACTAAAGAACTTCATTCGTTTAGGCTTTGAGAATAATTAACCTGAAAAATAGTAAAGAAAAGATGATTGAAAATTCCTCAGGTGTCTGTACTGCTGTGTAGGTACCTAACCATTGCCAAGGTAGCTTCATCAGCGTTTTATTATAAGTTCGTAGTACTATGCTTAATTGAGGAAGCTTTACTTGTTATATTGAATGAATAAAAGGAGATTTGATAGTTTGTCAAAATAAACAAGGCAGGTTGTTGCT
This sequence comes from Adelphocoris suturalis, assembly GCA_030762985.1. Classification (NCBI taxonomy): domain Eukaryota; kingdom Metazoa; phylum Arthropoda; class Insecta; order Hemiptera; family Miridae; genus Adelphocoris; species Adelphocoris suturalis. Next base: position 50,340,086 of record CM061042.1, on the reverse strand, counting down.
ACACCAAGAAACGAAACTACTTAGGTAGGTACGTACGTCCTACCAGATTTGCTGTTGGTTTAAAGTGCCTAAACAAAGTAGGTGGGTCGTTGCTTTGCCGACGAATGCAACAGGCGATTAACAAGTTTGTCAAATATCGAATCAGGGAATATGAAACATGAACTAAAAACCAGCTGGAAGGAAAAAACCTTGAAATGCATTCCTCTGAAGGTAAGATTTCATAAAGATGGCATTGGCAGTGCAGTATTGCCCGAGTTTTGGAGTTATGCAAATTTTATGGACAAAAACGGTAATTAGGTAGCTACTTTCGTTTTGATCAATGAAGTACCTACAAGAACAAGTAAAAATATACGGAAAGTATGTAGGTATATGTTACCTCTAGGTACTTACCTTTCCACATGTGATGCAACTTACTATTCCCGCACAACAGAGCTCTCATAATACATCCTTTCACAAGACCACTTTCACAGTACTCTAAAGATTTTTAGTTTCAATTGATTCAAAGAACAGTTCTAAAACTAGATAGGTAATCCACAGCATCTTTGCGGCTGAAGTCTGGATCATCTAGAACACTTGTATGTCAACTCCCCAACACACATTTCATATGGATCTCTACCCCACAGATTAAATCTTTCGTTCGTAGCGTTTGAGGTCAATACCTTATAATAACTTGATGTCATTTGCATACAATTTATTTATCATCTTACATATTACAAATAATAAAAATATTGACTCGGGACTAGGTGAGACTATGTTATGCTGTTGTCCAGCTGCGCCTACAAATGGCGCATTTTCGCATGTTTACTTATCACCATGACAACAAGGTGAAATAATTCGATTTCGCCTTGCCTCGATGTAAGGATGCGCTAGTGTCCAAGTCTCGAGAATATCACCAAGGCAATATCAAGCAAGGCTTCGTTAATAAGAGGTAATCCTATTGGAATTGATTCAGGGGGATAAGGGACAACCCAAGCATGAGAAAAAAAATAATTGCATACAAATCCATTTCAGACTATTTTACGAGTAAGACCGAATAGTGAAAAAACCCATAGTGTATGTCTGTGTGTGACACAAATTTTGTTGACACTACCCAGGCCACAATCCTCAACTGATTTTTGAGATTCTTTCTTTGTTCGATCCCAGTTTTAATCTAGCTGTGCAACAATCCTCGGGAATTTTGAATTCCGCGATGAAAGAGGGGAAATGGAGAAGGTAAAGCCGAAAAAAACGTGTTTTTTTATTTTAACAAACAATGTTGATACCACCCAGGCTACAATTCTCAACCGGTTCTCGTGATTCTTATTTGGTTCAATTTCTGATTTAGAAAAAAATTTTTGTTTTTGAAATTTTGACTTAGGTATAATTTTAATTGCTAATTTAATTTTTTTTATTAAAAAAACGTTAATATCCCATGTTTGGAAAAAATTCAAGTGTATGTTGGCATAGGCATGAAATTTCGATTCTGAAAATTAGTGGCCGCATGTGAGAATTGGGAGCGAAAAACGTGGTTCCAGGAACACTAGAGTGTATTTGAGGGGCGCGTGCCTTGGCGACGCCCAGCAACTGATCTCATCCGCGCACGCGTACGAAACCGCTTACCTTGCCGTCTCTCGACAATAATTTGTACTTACTGCTTCTTCCACTTTTATCAAAGTATACCCACTTTATCAAAGTATTAGGTGGGGTTTTATTTTCATTTGTTATAGGAACGTCCATGGTAATAATTAGTTTGTATAGGTAGCTGGAACCTTTGTATTCGTGTGAAATCAACTGGAGGAGTTTGACGCACTGAACCGTAATATTCATTAGGTAGGAATCTAACAACCTCGTACCTACCTACCTACAATCAGAGATGAGCAAACACATATCCGAAAGTACAAATATGTATTTATCCTTTATTTTTTATTGTTGAATTTTGTAGGTACTGTAGTGGATTTATATAGGTTTTACTTGGCGTAGGTAGGCCAAGTCGGACATTTATATCCCGGTTATGCGGGTTGGTCTCCGGGTCACCCCCGCGAGGAATGCGGGCGGAGCCGCCAAGGTCAACTGGTTTGGCGGACTGAAAGGGGAGATAGTCCGTGTCGCAGCCGCGTGGAGCGCTAGGCTCGCGTAGCAAGTGCTGGGTTCGATCAGTTTGGTACTGAGCCGTTTTGTAATATTCCGGCCTTAGATTTATATCTGAAAGGGGAATATGTTGAGCTTGGTTGAGGTACTGAAAAGTATCCTTCGCTTTTTGTGCATTTGGAGTGTATTTGACACTCGGATCGGCCGTGTAAGCCTGCGTCGAATATCGTGGGTATTCGGACAGCTTGGTCGAATCGTAATGATCGGCTTCAGAGCGAGTCTGGAAGGTTTCCTCGATCCTTTGTATAGGTGAAGCTTGTTCGAATGTTTCTCGAACGAATACGTCGGGCGAGAAGGCGATCCGGACGTGAGGGTCGCGCCTTGCGCTGTCGCTGGGTTCAGCGGACTCGCCGGGTGGCCGGTAGGGCGCACTACGTGGGCTACTCGGCCCGGCTTCGCCGTCGTCCTCCTCCCCTTGCAAGGGGAAGTAGGAAGGCCGACGTTCCATCGAAATGATCGAGTTTTAGCTCGTTTCGATGCCTCTATGTGTGAAAAATAGAGGGTTTTGGAGGTGGACTCGCTTGCCAGAGCGTCTTTCCAATGCTCGGATGGCAGGGTCCTACCTCGTAGCCTTGAAAAAGGCTTCCTTAGACGGTAAATTAGAGCGGAGGAGCTGAGTAATTTACCGGCGTGCCCACAGCGGTCGATTACGAGCTTAAGGCTATGTAATCCGGGCGACACGGCTCGGAACGTCCCTCGGGCGTGCGAGCTAAAGAGAATATCGATAGCTGCACCGGGTGGCGTCCTGACAGATGAACTACGTTGGGCAATGAGCAGGATGAATAATCACTGGACTCGTAGATGCCAATGCGAGATCTGCGTGGAGAGAAGGACTGGCTTGTAGAAAGCAGTAGGAAACCGTTCTTGAGATGACTTCGTAAGGCAGAAGGTTCGTCAGCGTAGAGCGTGTAGAATTCTTCGTACTTCAGAGTGTATCGTCGTCGAGAGCGGAGAGTGGAATGAAATGCCAGGCTCTGAGCGAGGTATTTATAACAAAAAGTGGTGGCCACTTTATGGTTAGTATGCAAATTAGTTTTGTCAACTAATTTGGTACGATCAAACTAGCTTCGGATTGGCTCGCTTAATTTCATAAATTCGACTGTGCAATCTCATTGGTTCGCACAGTGTTTTCTCAGTATCTGTGCATATGATAGCTGAGTTGGTCTTCCGAGGTGGTTTCCCTGCGTCCGTTGCTTTGACGGGGTCCCCGGGGGTGGCTGAACGACCTTGAGTTTTCCTATTTGAGGTTTCTCATTCAAGGCGACTTGTTTCGAGATGTTTGTCGCATCTCTCTCGCCCAGTAAATGTTTGGGGAGGTCGCCTTGCGTGTTCTCATTCAAGGCGACTTGTTTCGAGATGTTTGTCGCATCTCTCTCGCCCAGTAAATGTTTGGGGAGGTCGCCTTGCGTGTTATTCTTTAATACTTCACTTTTGGGAGAGAATTTAGTATTTTCTCTCTGGTGAAATATTTTGTTTGACGGAGTTGTAACTCGACGTCTTATAAATATTTTTGTGGTGTGCCTACCTCTTTTTGGTAGCCCTGAAAAGGGCTGTTGAAAAGAGGTGGTGGATTTCACCACAGGGGCCTCCCCAAGACGTCGCGTTATCAACGACGACGCCGATGGGGAAGAACTGGGAGGTCTACTCGGAATTCTCCGTAGGAGAACCTCGCCAGTTGGGGCGGAGGCGGAGGTGCAGGCCTCGCGTCCCGCTCCTGTGGTGCGCCCCGGCCTCGTCGGTTTCGACGAGCGCCGCGGGGCGGCCGTGGCCGGCCCGAGCTCTGCCGACGGGAGCCAAACCCGCGAGGGTTTGGCCCGCGGCCGCGGCTGGGCTGTTGCGGAGGAGCCCGAGAAGTGCTTGGCTCTGACCACCCCGCAGTGCTCATTTCCTCCCAGCGAGGCACCGGCACGTCGCCCGAGCTTATCCACTGTCGGGGTACCGCTGGTAGCTGGTGAGCGGGCGGAGGTGTAGGCAGTGGCTGGGCGGGTGGAGCTGGTGGCTGGAAGGGCCGGGGCCTCGTCCAAACCACCTCTGTGGGAGCGTTGGTCGTCTTCTCCTCTCTCTTCGGCGAAGGCGGGAGCGGGCCGAGCGGAGCAGGGAGGGTTTCCTCTGCGAGGAGAAATTCTTCTACTTCCTCGGTGAGCATTGGAGAGCTGGAGGCTGCCATGGTTGAGATTGGTATGATCTCTGGCTGTGGGGTGTTCCATATTTATACCTCCCACTGTTCCTACCCGAGAAAAATGGGCGTGGCCTGTTTTGAGTGCAGTCACCCACTTTTCGTCAAATTTGGTAGAAGGAACGCGCCCTCTGGCGGATTTCCGGGGAGTTTTCTCCTTATTTTCTGCCTGATTTTGTGACACAGATTGTCCTTGCGATACAGCTTCTTCCGAGTGTAGAGTATAAGCTGGCTTTATTTGCTGCTTGGGAACTTTCTTAGTATGTTCGCCAATTTGCACAGTAACCGAAAACTTATCTCTTTTAACCACTTTGAATGGTCCCGTGTAAGGACATTGCAGAGAGGTGAGCTGTGTGGGCACTCTGATATAGACATGAGTACATGTATCCAAATTTTTGGGCATGTTTACGGCATATTTCGTATTATTATGTTTAATATGCGTAGGCCGGAAGAAAAGAGGTTCCGAAAGGTTCGTAGAAGTTACGAAAATGTCTCCAGGGAGTGGTACATCAATTCCGTAAACTTTTTGGAAAGGCGTAGTTTCGGTCGCCGGGTCTACTGCCGTACGCATGGCGAGTAGAACTTTGGGAAGTGCATCGAGCCAATTTTCGTTTTGAGCTTTGAGGGCTTCTTTCAAAGATCTATTTCTGCGTTCTACCATACCGTTTGTTGATGGTTTGTATGGTAACGTGTGAGTATGTTTTACTCCGAGACGTTCCATAATGGAATTGAACAGATCTGATTCAAATTGGGTGCCCTGATCACTTGTGATGTATTTAGGTACGCCTTTTGAAGCTACCCAAATATTGATAAAGGCATTTGTGATTGTGGTTGTTTCGATGTTGTTAAGAGGGACTGCCTCTAGCCAACCCGTTGCTCTATCAACCATCATCAAAATGTAACGTTTCCCTCCTTTTGCTAAAGGTAAGGGTCCGGTAATATCCACGTGTACGTGTGAAAATTTGTTTGCCGTTTCAAATTCGGAGTAAGGGAGCTTCACGGAGCGCGTGATTTTTGCTCGTTGGCAAGTTTCGCACGCTCGGACCCAGTTTGAGACATCTGCACGTAGTCCGTGCCAAAAATATCGTTGTTTAACTTTATACACTGTAGAGTGTATACCTGGGTGTCCCAAATTGTGAATTTGGCTTATTATTTCTTCCCTTATTTCGTTCGGAATATAAGGTCTAGGGTGTCCTAGGTCTAGGTTACACCAAATTTCTCCTTGAGAGAATTCAACTCGTGTGAGTTTCAATTTGTCCTCCGCGGTAGGGGGAGAACGAATTTGTGAATTTGAAATGTGCAGTAGAAGATTGCATTCTATTGCAGCCGTAATTTTCGAAATTTCGGCTATGGGTGGACCCTCGTCCGTCTGGGTTGAAATCGATTTCGTTTGAATTTCAACCGGATCGAAGGGTCTGGAGAGTGCGTCGGCGACGACGTTGCTCTCTCCGGAAATATGACGAATGTCACTCGTCATTTGAGAGATGTACGTTAGCCATCTTAGTCTCATTTTAGAAAAATGTGCATTCTTCTTAAGCATCGTGCCTAGCAGAGGCTTGTGATCTGAACAAATATGGAAAGATCTGCCGTCCAAGTCGTTGTGCCAGTGAATGCACGCTTGGTAAACGGCGAACATTTCCTTGTCGAACGATGCTTTGTTCTTCCATTGTTCTGGAATTTCTTTACTGAAAAATCCCAATGGTTGGTATGATTTCGAGCCATGTTTGTCTGTAATTTCTTGTTCTAGTGCCGCTCCGATGTGTGTGTCGGACGCGTCACAGACTAATCTCCACTCCGCCGTAGGGTGTGGGTGAGCAATGTTATGCAATGTTGCTTTGATCATTGCTTGCTTTAAGCTGTTGAAAGCTTTTTCTCTCTCTGACGTCCATTCGATAGGTGTTCTGTCATTTTTTTTGTTTGACTGAATGGAGTCATACAAAGGTTGTGCCGTGTGAGCGAATTTGCTTGAGCATGCTCGGTAGAAACCACACATACCTAGGAATCTGCGTAGACTTCGTACGTCTACTGGCCTAGGAAATTGTTCTATGGCTTCTATTTTATCTCGTTTAGGAATTATACCTTCCTTCGAGATAGTGAAACCTAGGAAATCGACGGTAGGTTTCGGAAAAATGCATTTATCAAAACCTACTCGAAGTCCGTGTTCCCCTAGTTTGTCAAAAATTTGTCTGAGGTGGTTCATGTGTTCGTTATAATTTTTAGAAGCCACCAGGATGTCATCTAGGTAAACAAATGCGAAATCAAATTTTCGCATAATGCTGTCCATGTATCTTTGCCATGTTTGAGCCGCTCCGGCCAAACCCATGCTCATTTTCTTAAACTCATAAAGACCGAAAGGTGTAATAATTGCAGTTTTATGAGCGTCATTTGGGTGCATCGGAATATGATAATACGCTGATTTTAAATCTATTGTCGAATAGATTTGCGTATCATGTAAATTCGCTTGGAAAGAGCGAATGTGAGGAGGAGGGTAGGCGTCTTTCTTCGTTTTCGCGTTGAGGAAACGGTAGTCGCCGGTGATTCTCCATGACCCGTCTTTTTTCGGCACACAGTGTAACGGGGATGCCCATTCGGAATCTGAAGGTGCAATTATGCCTTCTGAAAGCATTTCGTCAAAAGTACTTTTGACTTGAGCCCGTTTTTCGCCTGCCATGGGTCTTGCTCGGAAGTGTACTGGTGTTCCTTCCGTGGTTATACGGTGGTAAACCCCGTTGTTTTTCCATTTACCATGAATTTTGCTCATTTTATCATTGTATTTGTTAATGATAGAGCGAATGTTTTCGTCCTCCGTGATTTGCACGTCCTCTGGTTGAGGTGTAGTGTCACGATGAGGGATATTAGCTGCAATTTGTTCGTCAGTGAACTTTTTGTTCATGACTGCAGCTATGTTTTGATCGGCATAGCACTTTATTTTATCTTTATAAATGTACTTGTGTTTGACCCGTATTCCGATATCCCAAGACTCGAGGAATGGGATACCTAGGATCGCTAGATCAACTTTCGTGATCATAAACTCGGTGGTCATGTCCCCGAGGCCGATGTTAATTGTTGTGTCAGCTCGCCCTAGTGTGTCTATAGGGGCTCCGTTAGCTGCTGTGAGCTTAACGTTGGACTTGAGAATTTTCAAGCCCAATTTTTTTGTGACATTGTGGGGCAGAATGTTCACTTCTGCTCCCGTGTCAATGAGAAATTCAGTGCCATTTAGTTTGCACTTGAAAAAAAGCCTTTTATACTCAGTAGACTGCCGGCGTATAGGCTCGGATACACTGGCAGTTATTCGTTTTCCGAATTCTCTGTGTCGGAAGTTGGAACGGTACTTTCTTGTACCGATTGCTGAGTATTTTCGGTAGAAACCCGGGTTTTAGGCTGGCTTATAGTCGCAGCCTTTCTGTTAGTTTTGGAAGCAGTGTTCGTCTTCCAAGTGCAGTGTTCTGGGTCTGCACATTTGCGAGTTTCGTTACCGAAACGTGCGTGGTTTCTACAGACATAGGCCGTCGGTTTGTGAGGCTTACTCTCCACTGGTTGAGGTTTGAACTCAGCTTGTTTCGAGAGGGCCTTTTTGAAACCAGTATTTATGGGTTTCGGAGTAGATTCTACTCCTCGTATGTTCAGAGAAGTATTCTCTGTTCTGTACGCGTGTAGCGTATCAGCTAGGTCGAGCCGGGAGGTCGTGGTAGGCTGAGCTGCGACCATACCTCGTGCTTCGATGGGAAGAGTCTCGATCCACTTTTGAGTGATTAGAGCTTCCGAAAAGTACCCAACAGCTTTCGAGTACATCTCGTGGTACTTGGTGCTGGGTTTTTTGGCGAGAGATGCGGGGTCCTCGAGTGCGAGGAGCCTGTCCTGTAAGGACAACCCATATTCTCGCTGGAGACGCTGTTTGGCCTCTTCGTAGGGTGCGTGGGGTGCCGTGAGGTAAGCTGAGTCGATAGCTTCCCTCATTTCTTCTGGTACCCACTTGTATATAGCTGAGAAGCATTCGTTCTGCGTTCTCAGGTGTTTACGTACGCAGTATTGATCGAACTCGGCGAGTGCACGATCGATATTCTTCTTTTGGAAGATTGGTTTTTGGTAATCTCCCATCTCCTCTAAAAGTGCTTGAAAACCACCTTGTGTAGAGGGATGTTGCGTGAGATGTGGGGCGTAGAGGCCCGGCGGGGGTCGCGCGCCCGCAGTGGTTCCCTGAAATCCACTAGCTTCATAAGAGGGAACGAAATGCTCCGTGTTGAGCCTGTTCAAAGGCGGGGTCACCATTTGTAGTGGATTTATATAGGTTTTACTTGGCGTAGGTAGGCCAAGTCGGACATTTATATCCCGGTTATGCGGGTTGGTCTCCGGGTCACCCCCGCGAGGAATGCGGGCGGAGCCGCCAAGGTCAACTGGTTTGGCGGACTGAAAGGGGAGATAGTCCGTGTCGCAGCCGCGTGGAGCGCTAGGCTCGCGTAGCAAGTGCTGGGTTCGATCAGTTTGGTACTGAGCCGTTTTGTAATATTCCGGCCTTAGATTTATATCTGAAAGGGGAATATGTTGAGCTTGGTTGAGGTACTGAAAAGTATCCTTCGCTTTTTGTGCATTTGGAGTGTATTTGACACTCGGATCGGCCGTGTAAGCCTGCGTCGAATATCGTGGGTATTCGGACAGCTTGGTCGAATCGTAATGATCGGCTTCAGAGCGAGTCTGGAAGGTTTCCTCGATCCTTTGTATAGGTGAAGCTTGTTCGAATGTTTCTCGAACGAATACGTCGGGCGAGAAGGCGATCCGGACGTGAGGGTCGCGCCTTGCGCTGTCGCTGGGTTCAGCGGACTCGCCGGGTGGCCGGTAGGGCGCACTACGTGGGCTACTCGGCCCGGCTTCGCCGTCGTCCTCCTCCCCTTGCAAGGGGAAGTAGGAAGGCCGACGTTCCATCGAAATGATCGAGTTTTAGCTCGTTTCGATGCCTCTATGTGTGAAAAATAGAGGGTTTTGGAGGTGGACTCGCTTGCCAGAGCGTCTTTCCAATGCTCGGATGGCAGGGTCCTACCTCGTAGCCTTGAAAAAGGCTTCCTTAGACGGTAAATTAGAGCGGAGGAGCTGAGTAATTTACCGGCGTGCCCACAGCGGTCGATTACGAGCTTAAGGCTATGTAATCCGGGCGACACGGCTCGGAACGTCCCTCGGGCGTGCGAGCTAAAGAGAATATCGATAGCTGCACCGGGTGGCGTCCTGACAGATGAACTACGTTGGGCAATGAGCAGGATGAATAATCACTGGACTCGTAGATGCCAATGCGAGATCTGCGTGGAGAGAAGGACTGGCTTGTAGAAAGCAGTAGGAAACCGTTCTTGAGATGACTTCGTAAGGCAGAAGGTTCGTCAGCGTAGAGCGTGTAGAATTCTTCGTACTTCAGAGTGTGTCGTCGTCGAGAGCGGAGAGTGGAATGAAATGCCAGGCTCTGAGCGAGGTATTTATAACAAAAAGTGGTGGCCACTTTATGGTTAGTATGCAAATTAGTTTTGTCAACTAATTTGGTACGATCAAACTAGCTTCGGATTGGCTCGCTTAATTTCATAAATTCGACTGTGCAATCTCATTGGTTCGCACAGTGTTTTCTCAGTATCTGTGCATATGATAGCTGAGTTGGTCTTCCGAGGTGGTTTCCCTGCGTCCGTTGCTTTGACGGGGTCCCCGGGGGTGGCTGAACGACCTTGAGTTTTCCTGTTTGAGGTTTCTCATTCAAGGCGACTTGTTTCGAGATGTTTGTCGCATCTCTCTCGCCCAGTAAATGTTTGGGGAGGTCGCCTTGCGTGTTCTCATTCAAGGCGACTTGTTTCGAGATGTTTGTCGCATCTCTCTCGCCCAGTAAATGTTTGGGGAGGTCGCCTTGCGTGTTATTCTTTAATATTTCACTTTTGGGAGAGAATTTAGTATTTTCTCTCTGGTGAAATATTTTGTTTGACGGAGTTGTAACTCGACGTCTTATAAATATTTTTGTGGTGTGCCTACCTCTTTTTGGTAGCCCTGAAAAGGGCTGTTGAAAATAGGTGGTGGATTTCACCACAGGTACCTATATGAATAAATTTGTATTCATATTTTGGCTATGAATATTCCAAATTTATACTCGAAACTATGAATATAGGAATTATATTCAAAGAATATGAATATTTCAATACTTATAGAAGTACACATTATTATTCAATTATTTTTGAATATGAAAGAATAATATTCACGTATTCAATCAATATTAATATCTCGATAGGTACCTATTCAAATTTATATTCATCATTCAATTTCACAAAACCTAATTTTTGTCTACTTGCTCACGAATACAAAGATGAGTGAGGGAGCAAAATTGAATTCTAGTTACCTATTTTTGGTGTTAACCACATAAGTGAAGGGACTAGATCTCAAAATTCAACGTAGAATACCAAGAATTTGAGTAATATAATGATAATTTCAAAGTAGGATAATGGACTAAATTTAAAAATCTGTCACAAATCAGCCAAACCCAGCCTTGAAACCTGTGGTGAAATCCACCCCCTCCGGCTTTTTTTTTTTTTTAATGTTTGTATTTTCAAAATAATATGATGAAATTCACCCTTGAATTTGAGTGATCTTACAAGATAGGTAAATGGACTACATTTCAAAATGCATCGAAATTCTGCTTTCAGGAAAAGTATTGCACAATAACAGGTAAATATTATGAATATCATTTACAATAGGTAATAATTGATACTGCTTTTTCAGACTGATCGAAAATAGTATTAACTAAATAAGTTACTCACTTTGATGAGGTGAATCGAAATGAACTTCACTAGAATTATCACAACTGAACTGAATACTGACTTTATTATTATAGTGAACTGTGAGTATAAGACTTTTATAAAAGCAAGAGCAAAAATAGCTTGAAACAGTAAGAGAGAACTCCGAAGCTGCAGCAAGAAGTGAAGCCGGGCTGATCCAGCGAATCAGAAGAGGGCCACGCAGTTCTACCAACACAGGAGAACGTAACGAGTCAAGTGACGATCTGATGGGCAGCGTAATGACGAAGTAGATCCCGGCTTTATGGAGCGGTTGACATCACCAGGTTTCATGGAGTGTGATGAAGTATACTAGAATGGATTGAGACCAATCCCTATCCTGCATCTGCCTGACGTGGTGGGATAATGAACTAATAATAATTTGAAAAACCCCCATTTCTTGATACTCCCTCCTTTTCAAATTTTTTTTAAAAGAGAAGAAATATGTGCCCTTCAGACAGATTGTCACAGTAAGTTATATAGGTCAGACTTGTGGAAGATAAGAGTATATTAGTCGCTTTAAGAGCTATTGTTCCCCGAGACGGTTTCGCGATATTAGATTACATGTATGATAGTTCCGCGAAAAATGGAAGGCAAGTGAGAATTGTTTCTAGGAAGCTACTGATAGGAAATACATGGAACTGACTCACTCTTGGTGGAGAACATTGTTGTGTAGATTCAGGCATACCAAAAATTAAGTAGTCAACTTAAGAATTTCTTTTTCCTCCTTTTTTTTTGTTTTCTTTTTCTGGGCAATTAGTTATATGGTAAAAGAAGCAGGCAGATACAGAACTGATTAGGCCCAACACTCATCATCAGAATCTGAAACACAAACGAAAAGGAATGCAGTAATACATCTTTAGGTGGCATATAATTACATAGAGAACAATAAATCATTTCTAAATTTTGTAAATAGTCCTTTTGGAAGGGGTTTTGTGAGACAGTCAGCCAACTGTTCCTGGGTAGGTACCCATTCCAACTTTATTGTCCCCTTTTTATATTCATTTTTTACAAAGTGATAGCTAAGTTTAACGATATGTCTTAGTGTTCTAGATTCATCAGTCATCGCTAGGGCTATTGCTGGGGTGCAGTCACCATATATAGTGGGAGTTATCACGAGTTTAATTAGAAATTTTACGAGTTCTTTGAAGCTAATAACCTCAGTACAAGCTGTTGACATTGCTATGTACTCGGCCTCGCAAGTCGATCGGGCAACATGATTCTGTTTCTTCGACCGCCAGGTCACTAGATCTCCAAATACAGAAACAGTATATCCTGTTGTGGACTTGCCTTTGAGATCACTTGATCCCAGAGAGGCATCAGCATAACTGAATATGGTATCACCTGTCCCAGTGTATAAGAGTCCCAGGTCTATAGTACCCTTAAGATAACTTAGGACTCTTAGTACACACTCCCAATCAAAAGACGTATAATTGACCTGTTTTCTACTAAGAAAATTTACTGCATATGAAATATCTGGCCTCGTACCTCCTTGCAAGTAGAGTAATGAGCCAATGACTTTGCGATACGGAACATTTGGGAGTGACGTACTTTCGGACTGGTGTTCCAACTGGAATTTTAGAGTACATATTCTATCTGTCATTGGAATGTCACAGATTGGGAAATCAGGTGGGAGAAACTCATCCAAGAGAGATTGAATAAATAATTTTTGTGAAATAAAGATAGTTTGATTTTCAAGGTTACGTTCTATTTCTAGACCTAAAAATTTCTTTGGGGTTCCTAGATTTATCACTTCAATCTCTTGATTCAGACATTCTATAACTTCACAGGCTTTCGTTTTACAGTTAGAACCTAGTAAAATATCATCGACATAAACTAGAAGTATGGCAAACTTTTCTCCTTGTTGCCATCTGAAAATGCATCTTTGATGTGGATATTCTTCAAAATCCATTTTACTCATTAGTCCAGTAAATCTTTTAAACCATAAGTTCGGAGATACTTTTAGACCATACAGAGATCTAATTAATCTACAGACATGGGTTTGCTGAACAGATTCAGGGACGTCAGTTAATTCTACTACACCTTCAGGGACTTCCATAAAAACGGGTTTTTCTAATTTTCCATTTAGAAAAGCTGTCTTGACGTCTAACTGATACAAATGTAAATTAAATTTGTTTGCTATTGATAGTAATAGTCTTACGTCACCTAGCCTTGCTACAGGTGCGTATATTTCAGACAGTATATAATCATTCGTGTCAGCAAAACCTTTAGCTACTAGACGACTTTTAAAACGAAAGGATCCGTCAGCCTCCATTTTTCGCTTGTGGACCCAGCGGGACTTTATGATTTTTGTTTTAGGAGGTAGTTCTGACTTTGGTACTAGTTCCCAGGTGTTTTTATTAGAGAGGGATTCTAATTCGTCAAGCATGGCTTCCTCCCATAGATCTCTATCAGGTGACTTCATTGCATCAGAGAATGAATAGGGTTCAACATATAAAATTTCATTAATAGCGGAAGGCTGACTTTCTGAGTTGTCGACTTCCCCTAGGCTTTCCTCAGAAGAGCCGACGTTTTCTCCTATTTCAAGGATTTCAGAAAGTGGTTGAGGATAATCCTTTATATGATCACCATATACTTGTGATTCTATACATTTTACATTACATGAGTTTACGAGAGTTTTATGTTTTTCGCTAAAAATTACATAGCCTGTTTTGGTACATTCGAGTAGGTACCCGCGTTTGGCTTTTGGAGCAAATTTACTTGTATTTTCGTTATCCACACTTAGCACCAGACAACCAAAGCGTTTAATATATTTTAGGGTAGGTGAATAGTTATACACTTTTTCAAATGGACTTTTAAAATTATTTGAAGAGTGTGGCATTCGATTATAGACATGGGTTACATAGTTCAGAGCATGTCCCCAAAACGACAAGGGCATTTTTGCTGACAACAAGTTAACACGGACTTTATGTATTAATTCTTGGTTCATTCTTTCGGCACATCCATTTTGTTGTGGGGTATATGGTTCATTCGTCTCTAGGGTGATATTTTTGGATTTTAACAGACTTTTCATTTCGGAAGTTTTATATTCAAGACCATTGTCAGCTCTAATTTTAAACACCGAATTTTGTTGCAAACTAATGGTAGCTATTTCGTTCAGACATTTGTTTAAAGCAAGATGGACTTCCCTTTTGTTTGCAAGGGAATAAGCAAACAGATATCTGGAAAAATCACATACAAAGATTATTATATAGGAATCACCATTTCTAAAGTTATGCGGACGAATAGGTCCCATCAAATCTGAGTGTAAAACTGCAAAGGGTTTTTGGACTCTATGTCTGACCTCTTTATGTGATTTTCTTTTGGTGTTAGCTTGGGCACAATCTACACAGTCTAGAATTTCGTTTCCAAATTTAACTGACTTTAGTTCTGGTAGAAATTTGCTGGCTGCTTCCAGGTAATGTTTTGAAGCGTGATTTAGACGTATGTGCCATAGCGTACCATAGTTATCTCTCAGACTTTCCTTGTAGACTTGACTTAACATTTTGTTATCATATTTTGAAATTTCATTGTCTAAGTTTTTACTACAAGTGGGAATTTTAGAGCTGTCACTAGAGGTAGAGCTCCCTCCTGGAGTTTTGGAAAGTTGTCCTACTTGAATTGAACTCTGTTTTGTATTATGTTTAGGTACTAGACTGTCACTATTTGATAGGTTTCTGGCACTAAGATTTTTACTGGCATTAATTTTATTAGTGTTTTCCCCTTGAATTGTAGTGGAACACTGCGACTTTGCAGCGCTCCCTCCTAGAAGTTCGGAAGAATCATCATTTTTAGGACTACCATTTTCCCTCCCTCCCAACAAAATATCGGTGGAGAGAGTGATAGTTTCTTGATTACATGGGGAATCTATTGTAGGAATAGAAGTAAAACAATTATCAAGTCTGACTCTCTTGTTTCCATAAACAGAGTGATCAGACTTTCTTTTAAGAGGGTTCTTTTCAAGTAATTCTAGATCTACGTACCATAGATTATTCTTAAAATACCCGGACTTGAAAACTTTACCTGTGGTAGGTTGTATAAAATCGACTCTTTCATTAGTGAATAACACATGAAAACCTAAATCAGTCATTTTTCTAACAGAAAACAGGTTTGAGCCTAGACCCGGGATGTACATCACATCACTTAGTGTTCTGGGTTTATTATTGTTAACAAAATTTAAGGTTCCTGACATGGTACCGACTAAATCTGCATTTTCATCACTATTCGCGCATTTAAAAATTTTCGGACTTTTAAGTGGACGCAGATTAGAGAGACAGATTGTTTCTGACGCTAAGTGCTCTGTACATCCTGTGTCTACGATGGCCCTAAAATACTTAGGATTCTTACCAGTGATGATGGTAAGGGCTTTCGAGCCTGAGTTTTTCTCAGAGCAATAGTTTATGTGAGCAACCTCCTGTTCCTCTTCGTCACCCATGGTGACCCAGACCTCCTTGTCATCGGGACCATCCAAGTTGCCAGCAATTGAAAAACAAGCATCTTGATGCCCAGCCAATCGGCGCTGAAGCAACTTAGCATGTCCCAAGGGCATTCGAACAAGATTTGGCTTCTTAACTGACATTGACCTAAATCGTTTATTTCTAGTTAGTCTATCTTGTGCTGGTGTAGCGGACGTGGAGGCCTCAGACTTTCTCTTAAGAGGATTGGGAATTTGTTTCCTTGAGGGTTTAGGACAGATGGAGACCAAGTGGTCTCCTCCACAGTTGAAGCAAACTTTCTGAAGACTGAAACAACGTTCCTTGTCATGTCCTAGACGGTGGCAGTAAGTGCATCGAGGTCTGCGTCTAGGTTTGCTCTGAGCTCGGAAAGTATTCCCTCTGTTCTGTGATGGAAAAACGGAATTAGGGAGATTATTTTGACTAAAGATCATATTATTCTGTCTAAAGGGAATATTATTCTGTCTAAAGGGAACGCGTGAGTTTACAGATCGTTTTCCCCTTCCTCTGACTCCTGTAGAATAGGTACTACGTGAAGCCCTCGCCAACTTTGCGGAGTCTGATCTTTTAGAAAGGGTGTTTAAATTTTCAAGACGCATCTCTTCATCAGACAGCATTTCACGCAGTTCTGACACCGTATATTTACCGGGATTTAGCTGTTCTTTTTCATACGTTTGTGTGTCGCGAATTGACAAGACAAAGATCTGGCGTATGTAAGTTGGGGACATCATCGTTGGATGGAGCTTCACGAGTTTGCGCTGAGCATCATCAAATCGTTTCAGAAAGTCAATGACTCTCTCAGCTGATGAGTCGTAGTACATTGTATTAAAATAAAGTACAGCTTGGTTCACTTGATGTGGGGAGAAGGGCTCACAGATTTTCTCTAATGAAGTTAGCATATCTAATGGGTGTTCAACTTCCTGAACAAGTTCATGATAGTCGTCAGACATAGACTCTAAAAGGAAAAATCTGGTTCTTTTCTTAGCAGTATTATAATCAAAAGCTGTGTACCCTTCTGGCACGGGCTCGTCCCTTCTCAACAAAAAGCCACATTCTTGAGCATCAATGGCAGCTTCAACATTCCGACGCCAGAGTTTAAACTGGGAATTTTCCTCCAATTTTGTTGAGAGGGGGCGATACCGTACTCCATCAAGTCTCCTAGGATTACTTGATATTGGCAAGCTGTTACTTTGTGATTGCGGAAGGCAAGGATTTGACACCTGCTCTGACTCATGATTGTTATTTACTACAAAGTTTAGATCTGAGACAGTATGAGCAGAAGTCGCTACATTTGGTGCTGACATAGAGGGAAGAACAGAGGTTTCAGAAACTACAGGCAGAGCATTAGAGGTATCCATAGGTTCGGGCACATTATCTGATATTTGGGTATGATTTGAACGGTCACCAAAGAGAAAATCTATGTCTCTTACCTCAGAATAATGGTTCACTTTCTCCTTAATAGTAGAAAATTCCTCTTTTACCTCCTTCAAGGAGCTCATTAATTTGGCCTCCAGATCAGCAATCATCTTAACAAAGTCGGGCTCTGAGCGTGTTTTACGGGCGGCTGAGGATTGCCTTTTGGGGCGACGGCGGCGATCCTCAGGACGATGATCCATTGACTCAGATAGTTCAGAGTCAGATCGCTCAAAATCGAGATCGGAAGAGCCAGACATCCTGAAATATTAAAAATAATTAGAATTTCATAATGACTTTTCTTTTAACTAGAGCTTCGGTATAATTTTAAATTCTTGACTGTAGTGTACTCTCATCATTATTGGAACTTGAGTGCTTGTGGTGCAATTCTGGTAGCACTTTGTTTTTACATCGACATCCTGCGTCACAGACAGATACTGACTTATTACGAAATACCCTTTACCTTTTTCATTATATCTTGATCTCTGTTTACAACTACCAACCTTGTGACTAAATACTAACTTTTAGATTATAGCCAGTTTTTGTCTGACTGAGGGTGTCGATGCTCCACACTGTTACACAGTCAACAGATTATTCATCCATTAGGACGGTAGTAATTTGGAAAGCGAGAATGCTTAGTTTTTGGGAAAGAAGAATTTCCCATGTGAACCTAGTTTTAGAGCGGACAGTGTCCGCCTACTCAATGAGTCAATACGGAAGGGAAATTATATTAAGCTAGACACAAAATATATCTCTTTTCAGTGTGGCTGGTACTCGCTAATTTTCGAGCACCCAGAACCTCAGTTCCGACAGAGAGAGGCCACCTCACCGTGACTAGGTTTCCAATGCTTCACGCGTCGGTTAATTAGTACAAACGGCAAGCTAGCCAATCTGTATGTTCGAGGTTTCAGCATCGTAAGACACCCTGTTGTTGGTTGATTTTTAATTTCCTCATTGTCATGTTATTGGGCCGCCAGAAATCAACCAACCAAGGTTGGTGAAAAAGGTAGGAGTGCCCTGGAGGGATTTTAAGCAGTTCATAATAAAGAATCCGACTCAAGAGAAAAGACTGTGCATGAAATATGCAAGGTAGTACATTAAGTCAGATATACAATTACTTAGAAGGATATTAAAATTTTACTCTAATGTTATGTTCATATACATTTTCCAAACAAATTGAGAGAAAGAACACTTTATGCTACAGTCCCCTACACTTGGCTCGGATTCCTAGTAAGCTGACATATTGTTGATTTTGTAATTAATTATTCCTCTCTGCTATCCAGTAACGGGGACACATTCAGTCTCGTTTTTATATATACCCCTTTAGTATTGCCCTACGGACGTTTTCTATTTTATAAAACGTATCAGACTTTAATGAGTTCTCGGTATCTGTCTTATCGAGGGCTGCAACTCGAGAAAGTCAATTTAATGTAGAACTATTTATTATTTAAGGGTTTGCTTAAAGCAAACACGCACCACCTGACTTTGGAGTAAAGCGCTTTTTACATATATTTAACTCCAGGGTTCGTACATTTGACAACTTACTTTGGGTGTTTAACAGCAAAAAAAACCCCATCAACGGAACTCGCGCCCGAATACCGCCTTTGTGGGCAAAAGGAACGGCCGAACTTCATTCTCCTCAGAATGCTGGGGACTGGAATCTTGGCAGAGGATAATTTGTACCTAGGATTTTGATTCATTAACTGATTCAACTGAACCAGGTAGAGCTCTACTTCAGACTCGCAAATGGATCGTAATATTTGTATACAAAAACACGATTGCGCAATTAAAGAAAGGGTAACCTTAACACTGATAAGAGATTACATCAGTGCTGGTCGGTCGGAGCGAAATATTATTGATAGGTTAACGAAATGACGCACGAGTCTGAATAATAGGTAACACTTTTATTATAATAAGCAGAGAGAATACAACCATTTAAGCTGAAGGCACAACACATACTGCCCCTGGTGGGGAGGTCCATCAGGTGACCAAGGCGACACCTACAGGACCAGTTTATGGAGGATTGCCGCCAAGTTTGAAAAACAACACCCCCTTCCAATCCCACCATAAATAATTTTCAAAAACATCAAAGAACGAGGCACAATTATACAAGTACCTATTAAACATTCGAGATCAAAAGTTATATTAAAGATAAGTATTCAAGATGGTAAAACATACAAAAGCAATAACTGTAAGCAATAAATCACATAATTAGGTACGGGTATATCAACATAAACAATATCTCTCATGTATGTAAACAGTGTAGACTATCTTATCAATAAAATAACAGTATCACAGAAAAAATTCAATTTTCTGGGTTTGGTCGAATCATTAACTTTTCTCTTAAATATGAAAACTTAACATAAGACAATGCTTTGGTCATGATATCTCCTACTTGTTTCTCAGTTGGCACGTATTCAAGTTTTACATCCCCTTTTTCAACAAGGTCTTTAACGAAATGAAATTTTACATCGATGTGCTTTGTTCTCTTAGTTTCCCTAGTTTTCGCCATTACTATGCAGGACTGATTGTCCTCGAAAATCAATACATTTGGAATTTCTAGGTTCATAGATACGTTTGCAAGCTGTTTGAGAAAAATACATTCAGACAAGCATTGAGACAAAGATATATATTCGGATTCAGCAGATGATAACGCAACTAATGACTGCTTTTTGGAACGCCATGCAATCACATTATTATTTAGCATGATAACGTACCCGCTAACACTTCTACGGTCATTGATATCAGAGGCAAAGTCTGCATCGCAGTAAGATTGGAGATTAAAAGTTAATCCATCAAAATTTGTATAAAGGAGTCCGAAAGTCTTGGTGCCATTCAAATATTTCAAAACGTTTTTTAAATGTGCAAAATGTTCATGACTGTAGCAGTTCTGAAATTGGCCGAAATACGACACTGCAAAACAAAGATCGGGTCTGGAACCCAACATTATGTACATCAGACTACCTAATAACTCTTTATAAGGAGCAGTGAAATTTGATTCCTCAATTTTTGGCAACGATAACTTAGGTTGCATGGGAATGGGCGCAGATTTACAATTTTCCATTCCAAATTGTTTTAAAATTTTTTGAATCAATTTTGTTTGGCTAATGAAGAATGATCCATCATTTAATTTAAAAATCTCTAAACCAAGAAAAGTCATTTTACGAGAACAGCTAAAAACATTCATTTCAAATTTATTAATCAACTCACTTTTGAGACATTCAGCAGTATTAACACTATCACTGATAATAAACAAGTCGTCGACCCACAGAAGCAGAAACACACCAGCTTTTGAGTATAAACACGGATCAATTTGACTTCTCACAAAGCCTAAACTCACAAGTTCGTTGTTGATGCACTCATTCCAACATCTTGGGGCATTTTTTAGTCCGTATAGTGAACGCTTCAGTTTACAGCAAAGCTCTTTCGTCTTGATAGGTAGACCTTTAGGCGGCTTGATATATACAGGATGAGGAAGTGGAGCATTAAGAAAGGCCGACTTAACGTCCATCTGATAACAGTTCATTTTCTTTTCAACAGCCAGCGACAGTAATAAGCGAAATGTGCTCATTCGAGCGACAGGTGCATATAAGTCCAAATCTTGACAATCTTGTTGGAAACCTCGTGCTACGAGACGAGCGCGCTTCACAGTTTTTCCATCACTTTCTTTTTGTCGAAATACCCACTTTGTGTCGACAAGTTTGGCATTTTTCGGAATTTCCACTATATCCCATGTGTCGGTTCTTTTCATATTTTCAAGTTCCTCCTCAATTGCTTCAACCCAACTGTCATCCATAATTGCTTGTTCGTATGACTGGGGAATTTCACCAGGAAGACATCCAACTGACAAGGCTGCGGCCATCTCAGCGTGCTCTTCGTTGCACTGGCAGAAACGGATAGGAACTCTCTTTTTGCGGGAACTTCTTCTTATAGGTTCGACTGGAATTGAACTTGTGTCTTCTTTGGTACAGTTGTTTTCACTTGTTGATTCTAAATCCTCTTTTTCTTTTTGCTGCTTATCATCCAAGTCCTTGGGCCCGTCATTTTTATCACTTCCGATTTCTTCAAGATCTTCAATTTCTTTTTCAATATTTCCGCAAGAGCACTTTTTCTTGCGATTTTCGTCGAAAACGACACTTCTAGCAATTACGATTCGTCTGGTGACTGGATTCCAAAGACGATAGCCATTAGGAGCATAGCCGACAAAAGTAAGTGTCTGACTCCGAGGAGATAACTTTCCTGCGCGATCTTCTTCTGGTATATGGGCATGCCCTACTGATCCAAAAACCCTCATTTTGTCGAAGTCCACGGGATGACCGTGCCACAATTCTGCAGGAATTTGATTAGACTCAAGTGCTTTCGTAGGAAGACGATTTTGAATGAAAACCGCTGTTCTGACTGCCTCACCCCACATTTCCCTTGGGACATTTGAATCTATTACCATACATCTAGCACGATCCATGATTGTTCTATTAAAGCGCTCAGCTAAGCCGTTTTGCGCTGGGTTTCTGGGAACAGTCCATTCTATTTGAATTCCTTTATCCCGACAGAATTCTATGAACGCGTTGTTTCGGTATTCACCTCCGTTGTCTAACCGAATTCTTGACAATTTATTTCCGAATCGTGCAGAAAACAGTGCTACGTATTCCTTAAACTTTGAAAGTACTTCTCTTTTCTCTTTCATTAGGTAAATAAATGCGAAATGCGAAAAATGGTCAATAAAGGTAACATAATATCTTACACCATCATATGTGGGGGGAGAAATTGGGCCAACCACGTCGCTCGAAATTACATCCCCAATCCTCTTGGCCTTTTTATCGGGTGATATGGAGATATATGGTGCTCTGGTTTGCTTTCCTTTAATACATATATCACAAAGACGATCACACGGATGCGACGATGAGTGTCCCATTCGTCGATGTATCAGTTCCTTCAGTGAAGTCGTACTCTTGCTTGCTGCATTCACCTGTTCAGTCTGAAGTATAAATTTCACCACGTATAGATTTGCTTTACGCTCCCCGACCACCACCGGCTTTTCCTTTCTCAGCACCTTCACAGCACTATCCGAAAATAAAACGCTAAATCCCGCGCTTTCTATTTTTGAAACTGAGAGGAGGTTATATGGAAGATCGTTACATTGCATGACATCCATTAGTTTCAAGGGCTGCTTTCCGTCAAAGTTTACTGACAGGGTTCCGCATTTTGATGCGTTAATTATTTCCCCACGCTTCGCGACACCGATATTAATGTCCACTGCTTTTGAGTTTTCGAGAAATTGTCAGGTTTGTTTTGAAACTAAATGAGATGTGCAACCCGAATCCAATTAAAGGAAATTACTGTCGATTTAGAAAAAAGAGCACCAGCTGGTAGGTTCGCGCATTCGACTTCAGTTTCAACTTCACTCTCAAAGACTCCATTCTCGTCAATCTGGGGAGAGCTCAAGAATGCTATTTCCTGTTCCTCTTGATTTTCTGCCTTTCCGGCAAATCCTGTCTTCTGGGGACAATTCCGGCGAATGTGCCCGACAACACCGCATTGATGGCATCTAAAGGGATATGATTTAGGCTGTCCAGAATGATTTCGTGAGGTTCCCGTTCCTCTGTTCCATGAATTTCCGCGGAATTGATTAAAGCTTCCTCCGCCTCGACCGCGACCACCGCGCCCCCTTCCATGACCAAAAAATGAGACATTGTTACTGTCTCCTATTTCCGTATCGCCGGTACGCCGTTTTTCTTCTTGAAGAAGTTTATTCTTTACATAATGAAATGTAATTTTTGATGGTTCCGTAGTATCTTGATCTTGGAATGCAATATCGATGGCAGTGGTGAGTGATTGGAACTGCGAGGGCATAGCCCCAAGCAAAATGGAGACACTCTCATATTCGCTAATAGCCCCACCGCTCAACTTCAGCTCGCTCAATTTACTTTCAAAATCTTCAATGAAATTCCGTAGAGATCCTTTTCGAAACTTCATAGAGCTCAGTTCATTCCGAAGGGTTATTTGCGCTTGCAGTCCTTTAGCCAAGTAGGTGTTTTCCAAGGCTTGATACATTTCCCGCGCAGACGACAACCCGGTTACAACGTCGAGGACGCGATCATCTAAGTGCCTTACAAGGAGTTCTCTTGCTTTTAGATCCAACTTATCAAAATTCTCTCTCTTTCCGGCATCTTCCGGCTTAATGGTTAACGCACTTAATACTCCGTTCTTTTCAAGAATCAGTTTGATACGGAACGACCATTTAGCAAAGCCAGTGCCATCAAAAGGCTTCATACTCACAGACTCTGAACCGGACGCCATTCTCGCAACCGAATCGTTTCCAGCAATCTAATTTTTAAACTTAACTATTCCGCGTTGATTTCCGCGTTCTTCACGATTGCCTATAGTCGCACTGGAGCCCGTAACCTATTGATAGGTTAACGAAATGACGCACGAGTCTGAATAATAGGTAACACTTTTATTATAATAAGCAGAGAGAATACAACCATTTAAGCTGAAGGCACAACACATACTGCCCCTGGTGGGGAGGTCCATCAGGTGACCAAGGCGACACCTACAGGACCAGTTTATGGAGGATTGCCGCCAAGTTTGAAAAACAACAAATATTTCCCCCGCGGGGAAAATTTCCCTCCCTAACTATCGTACATTTTTCGCGCGGAGGGACGCCTAACCTGCCTACCTAAGTTTGTGCACAAGTAACAAAAGAAAAAAAACATCATGGCGGTCGATTTGAAAGCGTCACCATGAACAAGGGAACGAAATCTAACTGACTTCCCCCCTTTTAAAAAGAAGGAATATTACATGATCCTTGCGGATTACATACATAAAATCAACAATATGTTTGCGTCCTCATTTCGTAAGATTGCGGGGCAGCAAAGATGCTGTTTTATAATTACTGAGGATCGTTGTCGAACAAATCGATCATTCGCTGAAAAACCTGAGCAGGTTTAACGAATTCGTGCTTTTTCAGACTGATCGAAAATAGTATTAACTAAATAAGTTACTCACTTTGATGAGGTGAATCGAAATGAACTTCACTAGAATTATCACAACTGAACTGAATACTGACTTTATTATTATAGTGAACTGTGAGTATAAGACTTTTATAAAAGCAAGAGCAAAAATAGCTTGAAACAGTAAGAGAGAACTCCGAAGCTGCAGCAAGAAGTGAAGCCGGGCTGATCCAGCGAATCAGAAGAGGGCCACGCAGTTCTACCAACACAGGAGAACGTAACGAGTCAAGTGACGATCTGATGGGCAGCGTAATGACGAAGTAGATCCCGGCTTTATGGAGCGGTTGACATCACCAGGTTTCATGGAGTGTGATGAAGTATACTAGAATGGATTGAGACCAATCCCTATCCTGCATCTGCCTGACGTGGTGGGATAATGAACTAATAATAATTTGAAAAACCCCCATTTCTTGATACATACAATAAATCATAACAAAATTCATTATTGACTATCATCAATTACTTATCATCATCATAAATAGAATAGAAAGAAAACCGAACCAAAAACACACACGAATCTGGGCGCCGGTAGCTAACCGTGTTAGGCAACAAGCGAGCGTAGGTCTGCGGGTAAAAAATGTAAATAAGATATCAAAGAAGCTAAATAAACCCGAATGCGGAACCCCCCGCTCCACGCCTTTCAGCAGAGGTAGGTAGCAAACCCCCCTTGTAACCGACCCGTCCGGCAAACGCATAGCAACCGCCACAGCAACAAGCATTATTACAGTTTGTAGAGAACACTATCACCATCAATTTTGCACTGCGTTTTTACACCTTCATTCTCACACTAGGTCTGATTCCCACTACAATTATTTATGAGGATAATAATTCTAGTAGGTAGGTAGTTGAGATATGTAAAAAATATGGGATGTTAGCATTTTCCAGGAAAAAATTGTTCAAAATAATATTTATGAGCAAAATACAAAAAAAATTGAAAAACAAAATTTTTGTTAGCTATTTTTTGGAAACTTTGTTATATTCACTCGATAGCCTAGGATGAGACAAACTCAAATACCTACCTATATATTAAGATTCGAAAACTGATTAATTGGTGTGGAGATAATCAAGATTATCTATTTGTATCTTCCCTCTCTCTCACACAACTGTCGTCCCCTTTAGCCATAAGAATTCGATATAGTTTTGAAACATATGTAAGGAGTTTTAATTTCATCAAGGGAGGGGGTAATACTGATAAATCATGGTGTTTTAACAATTCTCGTCCGATTTTCGTGATAATTTTTTTGTTCAACTACTATGAATTGATTCTAGTTTTGGAAGTATGTCTCGAGTTTCGAATTTCAAACTGGAAGTTTTATTATAGGAATTTTCTGTCGGTGGAGGGAGTTAATGGGGGAAGAGGGGAGTCCGAAAAGTCATGGTAGTTTTGTTTTCTATCCTATTTTAACTCTCAGCAAAATTATATAAAATCCATGAAAAGGGACGCCCCTGTAATGCATGCATTAAGTACTTACCAATATGTTTACATTTTGATAAAGTATAGAGAAACTTAGGAGGCCTGTAGGTAGGTACTTATGTTAGTATTAAATAACAGTGAAATTGGAAGGAAATTAATTGCTCTACAAGTTTTTAAATAGAGAAATCCCATAAAATGCATAATTAACAAGCTATTAGCGAAAATCCGAACAAAAATATTGGCATTCCCCCACAGCCAAGAGAGTGGAGGTCCCTCGACGTCAAAAACTTGGATTCTTTATCCTCTATCATACTCAAACAACCCCTTCACATTTCATTAGGTAGGTAGCTACCTACCGTAGATGTAGGTACCCAACTTCGGCCACATTTGGAGGTTTTTTTTTCAAGGTCAAATGTATTAGTAAAAATCTGAAAACGATCTTATGACTAAGTAGGGCGTGAGAAAATTATGCTATATAGAATTTACGTTTGCACCTGCGCAGAGTGAAGTATTGATCTGAAACTTATAGAGGTTTCCGATCGTCTAAATCGGTTGGAAATTGTGGAAATATTATCAAAAGTTGTTCAGAATGGTCTAAAATGCAAAATGCGAGAGGACATTTTGATTTAGAAGACGAAACATTTTTTATCTCCTAAAAGTGACACAAAGCATCGCTACCTATGTATAGGTAGACTCAGAAGCAATTGGCGGGCGGGACTACCATAAAAACTATCCTGTCAACTTGAAAATGCCTAGAAGGAGGTGAGATGGTAAATTACAAGATCTTCTCGCAAAGCATCCGAGAAATATGCCGTTCCAGGATCCACTTTACCAGACAAAAGTAGAATAACCATCATTCTCTCATGTTGGGTCACCCTAACGATTTTACAATGCCAACAGAAATTAAACCACTGACGACCTGAGATCGATTGTGCAGATGTGTTTTGATCGAGCAGGGATTAAGTAGGTAAACTCAAAGATTTTAAGATTAATCGACCTGGTTAAAGCTAGATAGAAGTTCCAGTCATGCAGTATGATAGTTGTGGTGAAAACCACCCCCTCTTTTCAACAGCCCTTTTCAGGGCTACCAAAAAGAGGTAGGCACAACACAAAAATATTTATAAGACGTCGAGTTACAACTCCGTCAAACAAAATATTTCACCAGAGAGAAAATACGAATTTCTCTCTCAAAAGTGAAATATTAACTAAAAACATACAAGGCGACCTCCCTAGACACTTACTGGGCGAGAGAGATGCGACAAGTATCTCGAACCAAGTCACCTTGAACGAGAAAACTCAAACAGAAAATCAAACGTCCTCTAAAACTAGCAAGGACAATTCAAACAAGCCTACTCGCCAATCAGAAACACTGATTACACGAGAGACAATAGGCGAACCAACCAAGAGGCGGCAAGCAACCACCTCTGGTCCAGCAGCCACCCCGGGGACCCCGTCTGAACAACTGACGCAGAGAAAGCACCCGAGGTCCCCGGCTAAACTCAAGGTCGTCGGCTCCGCGACGGACGCTCGTAAGCACCCCGGAGGACCAGCTCAGCTATCATACTCGCAGATACTGAGAAAACAATGTGCGAGCCAATGAGATTACACAGTCGAATTAATGAAATTAAGCGGACCAATCAGGAGGCGGCAGGGGGCGGCCACCTCCCTATAAATACCCCGCTCGGAGCCTCCGAAATTCATTCTACTCTCCGCTCTCGACGACGACACCTCGAAGTACGAAGATTTCTACACGCTCTACGCTGACGAACCTTCTGCATCCCGAGTTCATCTCAAGAACGGCTTCCTACTACTTTCTACAAGGCCTACCTTCTCTCCACACAGATCTCGCATTGGCATCTACGAGTCCAGTGATTATTCATCCTGCTCATTGCCCAACGTAGTTCATCTGTCAGGACGCCACCCGGTACATCTATCGATATTCTCTTTAGATCGTACGCCCGAGGGACGTTCCTAGCCGTGTCACCCGGGTTTCGTAGCACTAGGCTCGTCACCGACCGCTGGGGCACGCCGGTAAATTACTCAGCTCATCCGCTCTAATTTACCGTCCAAGGAAGTCTTTTTCAAGACTACAAGGTAGGACCCTGACATACGAGCAAAGGAAAGAAGCTCTGTCAAGCGAGTCCACCTTCCTAAACCCTCTATTTCTATACATAGAGGCATCGAAACGAGCTAATAACTCGGCTATTTCGATGGAACGTCGGCCGTCTTATTTCCTCATGCAAGGGGAGGCAGACGACGGCGAAGCCGGGCCTCTTAGCCCCGTAGCGCTACCTACATGCTACCTGGCCAATCTGCCGGTCCCAGCGACGGCGCAAGGCTCGATCCTCACGACGAGATAGCCTTCTCACCTAACGTATTCACGAAGGAAACGTTAGATCAAGCCTCGCCTATACAAAAGATCGAGGATACCTTTCAGACCCGCTCTGAAGTCAATCATTATGATTCGACCAAGCTGTCCGAATACCCACGATATTCGACACAAGCCTACCCGGCCGATCCGAGTGTCAAATACACTCCAAATGTACAAAAAACGAAGGATACTTTTCAGTACCTCAACCAAGCTCAACATATTCCTCCTACAGATATAAATCTTAGGCCGGAATATTACAAAACGGCTCAGTACCAAACTGATCGAACCCAGCACCCACTATGCGAGCCCAGTGCTCCACGCGGCTGCGACACGAACTATCTCTCAGTTCATCCCGCCAAGCAAGCTGAACTTGACGGATGCGCTCACATTCCTTACAGGAATAACACGGGGACTAACCCGCATAATCAGAATATAAATGCCCCACTTGGTCTACCGACACCAAGTAAAACATATTTAAATCCACTACAAATGGTGACCCCGCCTTTGAACAGGCTTAACACGGAGCATTTCGTTCCCTCTTATGAAGCTAGTGGATTTCAGGGAACCACTGCGGGCGTGCGACCCCCGCCGGGCCTCTACGCCCCACATCTCACGCAACATCCCTCTACACAAAGTGGCTTTCGAGCACTTTTAGAGGAGATGGGAGATTATCAAAAACCAATCTTCCAAAAGAAGAATATCGATCGTGCACTCGCCGAGTTCGATCAATACTGCGTGCGAAAACACCTGAGAACGCAGAACGAATGCTTCTCAGCTATATACAAGTGGGTACCAGAAGAAATGAGGGAAGCTATCGACTCAGCTTACCTCACGGCACCCCACGCACCCTACGAAGAGGCCAAACAGCGCCTACAGCGAGAATATGGGTTGTCCTTACAGGACAGGCTCCTCGCACTCGAGGACCCCGCATCTCTCGCCAAAAAACCCAGCACCAAGTACCACGAAATGTACTCTAAAGCTGTTGGGTACTTTTCAGAAGCTCTGATCACTCAAAAGTGGATCGAGACTCTACCCATCGAAGCACGAGGTATGGTCGCAGCTCAGCCTACCACGACCGCCCGGCTCGACCTAGCTGATACGCTACACGCGTACAAAACAGAGAATACCTCTCTAAACATACGAGGAGTAGAATCTACTCCGAAACCCATGAATACTGGTTTCAAAAAGGCCCTCTGAAAACAAGCTGAGTTCAAACCCCAACCAGTAGAGAGTAGGCCTCACAAACCGACGGCCTATGTCTGTCGAAACCACGCACGTTTCGGTAACGAAACTCGCAAATGTGCAGACCCAGAACACTGCACTTGGAAGACAAACACTGCTTCCAAAACTAGCAAAAAGGCAGCGACTATAAGCCAGCCTAAAACCTGGGTTTCAAACGAAAATACTCAGAGATCGGTACAAGAAAGTACCGTTCCAACCTCCGACGTAGAGAGTTCGGAAAACGAATAACTGCCAGTGTATCTGAGCCTATACACCGGCAGTCTACTGAGTATAAAAGGCTTTTTTTCAAGTGCAAACTAAATGGCACTGAATTTCTCATCGACACGGGAGCAGAAGTGAACATTCTGCCCCACAATGTCACAAAAAAATTGGGCTTAAAAATTCGTAAGTCCAACGTTAAGCTCACAGCAGCTAACGGAGCCCCTATAGACACACTAGGGCGAGCTGACACGACAATTAACATCGGCCTCGGAGACATGACCACCGATTTTATGATCACGAAAGTTGATCTAGCGATCCTAGGTATACCATTCCTCGAGTCTTGGGATATCGGAATACGGGTCAAACACAAGTACATTTATAAAGATAAAATAAAGAGCTATGCCGATCAAAAAATAGCTGCAGTCATGAACAAAAAATTCACTGACGAACAAATAGCAGCTACTATCCCTCATCGTGACAATAACCCTCAACCAGAGGACGTGCAAATCACGGAGGACGAAAACATTCGCTCTATCATTGACAAATACAATGATAAAATGAGCAAACTTCAAGGAAAGTGGAAAAACAACGGGGTTTACCACCGTATAACCACGGAAGGAACACCAGTACACTTCCGAGCAAGACCCATGGCGGGCGAAAAACGGGCTCAAGTCAAAAGTACTTTTGACAAAATGCTTTCAGAAGGCATAATTGCACCATCAGATTCCGAATGGGCATCCCCGTTACACTGTGTGCCGAAAAAAGACAGGTCATGGAGAATCACCGGCGACTACCGTTTCCTGAACGCGAAAACGAAGAAAGACGCCTACCCTCCTCCTCACATTCGCTCTTTCCAAGCGAATTTACATGATACACGAATCTATTCGACAATAGATTTAAAATCGGCATATTATCATATTCCGATGCACCCAGATGACGCTCATAAAACTGCAATTATTACACCTTTCGGTCTTTATGAGTTTAAGAAAATGAGCATGGGTTTGGCCGGAGCGGCTCAAACATGGCAAAGATACATGGACAGCATCATGCGAAAATTTGATTTCGCATTTGTATACCTAGATGACATCCTGGTGGCTTCCAAAAATTATAAAGAACACATGAACCACCTCAAACAAATTTTTGACAAGCTAGGAGAACACGGACTTCGAGTAGGTTTTGATAAATGCATTTTTTCAAAACCTACCGTCGATTTCCTAGGTTTCACTATCTAAAAAGAAGGGATAATTCCTAAACGAGATAAAATAGAAGCCATAGAACAATTTCCTAGGCCAATAGACGTACGAAGTCTACGCAGATTCCTAGGTATGTGTGGTTTCTACCGAGCATGCTCAAGTAAATTCGCTCACACGGCACAACCTCTGTATGACTCCATTCAGTCAAACAAAAAAAATGACAAAACACCTATCGAATGGACATCAGAGAGAGAAAAAGCTTTCAACAGCTTAAAACAAGCAATGATTAAAGCTACATTACATAATATCGCTCATCCACACCCTACAGCAGAGTGGAGATTAGTCTGCGACGCATCCGACACACACATCGGAGCGGCACTAGAGCAGGAAATTACAGACAAACACGGCTCGAAATCTTACCAACCATTGGGATTTTTCAGTAAAGAAATTCCGGAACAATGGAAGAATAAAGCATCATTCGACAAAGAGATGTTCGCCGTTTACCAAGCTTGCATTCATTGGCACAATGACTTGGACGGCCGATCTTTTCATATTTGTTCAGATCACAAGCCTCTGCTAGGCACGATGCTTAAGAAAAATGCACATTTTTCTAAAATGAGATTAAGATGGCTAACATACATCTCTCAAATGACGAGTGACATCCGTCATATACCCGGAGAGAACAACGTCGTCGCCGACGCACTATCCAGACCCTTCGATCCAGTTGAAATTCAAACAAAATCGATTTCAACCCAAACTGACGAGGGTCCACCCATAGCCGAAATTTCGCAAATTACGGCTGCAATAGAGTGCAATCTTCTACTGCACATTTCAAATGCACAAATTCGTTCTCCCCCTAACGCAGAGGACAAATTGAAACTCACACAAGTTGAATTCCCTCAAGGAGAAATTTGGTGTAACCTAGATCTAGGACACCCAAGACCTTATATTCCAAACGAAATAAGGCAAGAAATAATCAGCCAAATTCACAATTTGGGACACCCAGGTATACACTCTACAGTGTATAAAGTTAAACAAAGATATTTTTGGCACGGACTCCGTGCAGATGTCTCCAACTGGGTCCGAGCGTGCGAAACTTGCCAACGAGCAAAAATCACTCGCTCCGTGAAGCTCCCGTACTCCGAATTTGAAACGGCTAACAAATTTTCACATGTACACGTTGATATTACCGGACCCTTACCTTTAGCTAAAGGAGGGAAACGTTACATTTTAATGATGGTTGATAGAGCAACGGGTTGGCTAGAGGCAGTCCCTCTTAACAACATCGAAACAACCACGATCACGAACGCCTTTATCAATATTTGGGTAGCTTCAAAGGGCGTACCTAAATACATCACAAGTGATCAAGGCACACAATTCGAATCAGATCTATTCAATTCCATTATGGAACGTCTCGGAGTAAAACATACTCACACGTTACCATACAAACCATCAACAATCGGAATGGTAGAACGCAGAAATAGATCTTTGAAAGAGGCTCTCAAAGCACAAAACGAAAATTGGCTCGACGCACTTCCAAAAGTTCTACTCGCCATGCGTACGGCAGTAGACCCAGCAACGGAAACTACACCGTTCCAAAAAGTTTACGGAATTGACGTACCACTCCCAGGAGACATTTTCGTAACTTCTACAAACCTTTCGGAGCCTCTCTTCTTCCGGCCTACGCATATTAAACATAATAATACGAAATATGCCGTAAACATGCCCAAAAATTTGGATACATGTACACATGTCTATATCAGAGTGCCCACACAGCTCACCTCTCTGCAATGTCCTTACACGGGACCATTCAAAGTGGTTAAAAGAGATAAGTTTTCGGTTACAGTGCAAATTGGCGAACATACAAAAAAAGTTCCCAAACAGCAAATAAAACCAGCTTACACTCTAAACTCGGACGAAGCTGTGTCACGAAACCAAAATCAGGCAGAAAGTAAGGAGAAAACTCCCCGAAAATCCGCCAGAGGGCGCGTCCCCTCTACCAAATTCGACGAGAAGTGGGTGACTGCACTCGAAACAAGCCACGCCCACTTTTCTCGGGTAGGAACAGTGGGAGATATAAATATGAAACACCCCACGCCAGGAGCTCGTACCAACTTTGACCATGGCAGCTCCCACTACCCAAGAGCAGATGATCACGGAGGAAGTCGAGAATCTCCTACTCGCCGAGGAAATTCCGGCAGCCATCAGCCCGCTACCGCCGTCGCCGGAGAAAAAGACACCGGCGGACGCCAGCGCGCCGAGAGAGGTGGTGTGGAGAACACCAGCGGCGTTCAAGACGCCGGCTACACCCGCTCCGCAGCTGCCCAGGGCTCCGCCCGCTCAACAGCCCCTCCCGGCTCCACGAAAGTGGATCAGCTCGGGCGACGTGCCCGTGCCTCGGTGGGACGAAATGAGCGCGGCGGGGTGGACGGAGCCGGAACGAGCACCTCCGCAACAGCCCAGCCGCGGCCGCGGGCCAAGCCCTCGCGGGTTTGGCTCCCGTCGGCAAAGCTCGGGCCGGCCACGGCCGCCCCGCGGCGCTCGTCGAAACCGGCGAGGCCGGGGCGCACCCCAGGTGCGGGACGCGAGGCCTGCACCTCCGCCTCCGCCCCAACTGGTGAGGGTTTCTTACGGAGAATTCCGTGTGGACCTCCCAGTTCTCCCCAGCCGGCGTCGTCGTTAATAACACGACGTCTTGGGGGGGCACCTGTGGTGAAAACCACCCCCTCTTTTCAACAGCCCTTTTCAGGGCTACCAAAAAGAGGTAGGCACAACACAAAAATATTTATAAGACGTCGAGTTACAACTCCGTCAAACAAAATATTTCACCAGAGAGAAAATACGAATTTCTCTCTCAAAAGTGAAATATTAACTAAAAACATACAAGGCGACCTCCCTAGACACTTACTGGGCGAGAGAGATGCGACAAGTATCTCGAACCAAGTCACCTTGAACGAGAAAACTCAAACAGAAAATCAAACGTCCTCTAAAACTAGCAAGGACAATTCAAACAAGCCTACTCGCCAATCAGAAACACTGATTACACGAGAGACAATAGGCGAACCAACCAAGAGGCGGCAAGCAACCACCTCTGGTCCAGCAGCCACCCCGGGGACCCCGTCTGAACAACTGACGCAGAGAAAGCACCCGAGGTCCCCGGCTAAACTCAAGGTCGTCGGCTCCGCGACGGACGCTCGTAAGCACCCCGGAGGACCAGCTCAGCTATCATACTCGCAGATACTGAGAAAACAATGTGCGAGCCAATGAGATTACACAGTCGAATTAATGAAATTAAGCGGACCAATCAGGAGGCGGCAGGGGGCGGTCCAGTGATTATTCATCCTGCTCATTGCCCAACGTAGTTCATCTGTCAGGACGCCACCCGGTACATCTATCGATATTCTCTTTAGATCGTACGCCCGAGGGACGTTCCTAGCCGTGTCACCCGGGTTTCGTAGCACTAGGCTCGTCACCGACCGCTGGGGCACGCCGGTAAATTACTCTGCTCATCCGCTCTAATTTACCGTCCAAGGAAGTCTTTTTCAAGACTACAAGGTAGGACCCTGACATACGAGCAAAGGAAAGAAGCTCTGTCAAGCGAGTCCACCTTCCTAAACCCTCTATTTCTATACATAGATCCCAGCGACGGCGCCAGGCTCGATCCTCACGACGAGATCGCCTTCTCACCTAACGTATTCACGAAGGAAACGTTAGATCAAGCCTCGCCTATACAAAAGATCGAGGATACCTTTCAGACCCGCTCTGAAGTCAATCATTATGATTCGACCAAGCTGTCCGAATACCCACGATATTCGACACAAGCCTACCCGGCCGATCCGAGTGTCAAATACACTCCAAATGTACAAAAAACGAAGGATACTTTTCAGTACCTCAACCAAGCTCAACATATTCCTCCTACAGATATAAATCTTAGGCCGGAATATTACAAAACGGCTCAGTACCAAACTGATCGAACCCAGCACCCACTATGCGAGCCCAGTGCTCCACGCGGCTGCGACACGAACTATCTCTCAGTTCATCCCGCCAAGCAAGCTGACCTTGACGGATTCGCTCACATTCCTTACAGGAATAACACGGGGACTAACCCGCATAATCAGAATATAAATGTCCCACTTGGTCTACCGACACCAAGTAAAACATATTTAAATCCACTACAATAGTATGAGCGAATTTTTGTAAATAATCGTATTAGGTACATTATGTTATAAAACATATTGTTTTAGAATACATTGTTTTGAAATTTGATGAACTGTTTTTAAATTTGAGCATTTCGAGTGCATATACCCTCGTTAACATTGCAGAATAAATTTAACTACTAATTTATAGCAGTAAAACTCTTTAAAAATAATATTCTGCAATTCAAAGAAGATTCCGAAATTTTAGCTCTTTTTGGAAGTTTTTAAATAGATTTTTTCAGCAAATATTAATGACATTTGAATACCATTTTGTGCGTAAATTGTAGTGTTCAATTTCTTGTTGATCAACTTTTTTTTGGATGAAATTATGCTAAAAAATATAAATTTGACAATTTTTAGCGGTTTTTAGTGATTTCTTTTTTTTAGTACCTACCTACATTTTTTGAAATTTGACCAATTTAATGTACTCAAACAGTATTGGCCTACGAACTCATCTTTTAATCTGGAAAGCTTGATTTTTTGGCACAAGAACGGAATTTTTATCTGAATCCTAAAAAGAGTTATTGTCTAGATTTTTTTTACAAAACCCCCCTGAATGGCGGAGGGGGCACACCATCAAATAGAAAAATAAATAAATAAAAAGTGGGGAGGACACCCAGGTTTACCCAGTCGGCTCTAGGGATGAGGGAAGTTGCAGAAGGATGAGGAGGAAGAATGGGATGAAAGGAAGTGCTCCAGTTCAAGTCAGAACCCCCCAGGATGTGGGTGGTGATACCACGGAGCACTTCCGCCGAGATGCCCTACTCGAGTAACTCCGTGGCGCTTTTCCCACACCATGACACAGTCTCAGCCATGACCTTGATGTTTATGGTCGTCACTCCTTTTAGTTCGGAAATCGCTTACCGCAGGTCATTTCTGTCATACTTATTATTTTAGCCCGCCAAGTCTGCTCCACATCCACTGGCAACCTGTACATCCAGGATTATGGCAGACCCATTGGGCTTGGCGGCAACGATATCAGTCTTCTTGCCACGGTCACTCGGCTCGTGATATAGTCTCTCCCTTTCAACATCCCAGCCACTGGACGACAAAGCGCCTGCTATCTGCTTGGTAACCACATCGTGACGTAGAATGCGGGCACCATGACTACGAGGACAGTGCTGCACCACATGATACAGATGCTCATTTTTACACCACCCCCCCCCCCCCCCCCCCTGACAGGCACAGGGTGTCTACTGTCCCAAGACCACTGCTTGAACACCTCGCTGAGGTGGCTAACGGTGATAGTCCCAATGCCTTCTGAAGTCATTCCAACCACTGGTAAAAAATGGGGGATTCTGAGCAGTGTCGGAGTTCTTTACCATCGACTGACTCATGCAGTGCAGCAGCGAATTCAGCAGATGAGCTGGGTTTTGGAGCAGTTGGTGTTGCTCGGTCATACCACAACTTTTTCCTGACGAACTCAAGGTCAGCAGCAGTGCGGGCGACCACCCAGCTTGAGCTCCTAAGAGCAAGCAGGTGCTGAGAGATGGGATGCTGACTGATAGAGAGACAATACCGAGCCCACTGGCTCCAAACTTTTTTTAAATAATAGGTATTCTGTGAGTCAAAAAAGATTTTAGATTTGTTTAGCATTCATTTGCAATTTTATCTATTTTTTTATCAAATATTACTGA
This sequence comes from Adelphocoris suturalis, assembly GCA_030762985.1. Taxonomy (NCBI): domain Eukaryota; kingdom Metazoa; phylum Arthropoda; class Insecta; order Hemiptera; family Miridae; genus Adelphocoris; species Adelphocoris suturalis. The sequence continues at coordinate 50,303,858 of CM061042.1, read as the reverse complement.
AATTTAACTATGTACCTAGGTACATTTTTCAGCGTAATTTTGTGCACACATTTTTTAATGTTCTAGTTCATCGTTAATGAACTTCTTCCAATTAAAATTATGCTAAAAATATAATAATTTTTATCCGTATGCAGCAATTTTTCGAGTCTATTTTTGGAATTTGACCAATTCACTGTGCTCAAAAGAGTTGACCAACTAACTAACACATCCGTTCATTTGGGAAGCTTGATTGTTTGTTGCAAGATAGAGTTTTTATTTCAATCCTAAGGAGAGTTATCGTTTGGAATGACACACCTCTAAGATTCGTTTCAGAATGCCCCAAAACGGATTTCAGTAAAGAAATGTTTCGAATATTTTGATTTTAAAATTTTTGGAGCCACTGCAATACCTTTATTTTTTACAAAAATCCACTAATAGATTCATTTATATTTTTCAACAGAATTTTAGTCAAAAGAAGGATAGGTATCAAAAATGAACGAGATAATTAAAATTTTTTTGCACAAAAGTATGCTGAAAAATGTACTTATTTTGAATTAATTTTAGCTGAAAAAAAAAAAAAAAAGAATGAAACTACAAAAAAATAGCTAACATTCCAAAATCTTGTTTTTCTCGCAGAATATTATTCAGAACTAGTTTGTTTGCCATTAAACTGGTAGTTAACAATTTCTTCTCGCTCAAAACATCAAAACAATGTAACCTAATATATTACGATAATTTACTAAAATTCGCTCATACGATCATGCTGCATGACTGTAACTTTTTTTAGATGTAGTTCTACCTGATTTTTTTCTTTAGCGCTATGACGCGGACGTCCTGTATATGTACCTATTCCTACTAAAAATTATAATAGAACCTACTTGGAATAAATTATGTTAAATGTAATGTAACATTCTTCTAGAACTATTGCAGTAGAACAATCAATCAATCATCATCATCATCTTCAATTGTTTTTATTAAATTATCAAATAATTTATGAAATAAAGGAACCGTAAGTAACAAATCAACAATTTATTGGAAACAAATCAAGAGTCACACCAAACGGATGAGGTTATAGTTACAAATAGGTACTTAAAGAACAACGAAAAATTGGGTCAAACTTGAATAGCTGAAGTTGTGCTTCGTCCTTCTTAAGGAAGAAACAATCCATCGTCATCAACTTTGTTTATGATCTCACAAATGACAGAGGATTCCACACCTAAAATGTATTGGCATATGCTGGGTTCGAGAAGATATAACGAGACGCTTCCTCTGGATTGTGAACACTTCAATTTGACTTCGGTCTCTCTGGGCTTTCCAGTTTCTGGGCATATGTCACCACCCCCATAGAAGTAGGAGATGTGAGTTCTGTGGTATAAGGGTCGAGGACGTTTGTGCGGGTGTTTTTCCAGCCAATCCAAATGCGCCTGCCTATTCCAAACACCAAGTATTACAGAGTCCTTGACATTCTTCTCTTTGTTGTAATGATATTGCTCGACTTTATCATTATAACAGAATCTGTACCTCCACCACCCGTAACCACCTTCAGGACAAGCATGGCCCTGGAGAAACTCATATGCGTTGAATGGGATGTCAGCCGGTGGGGGTGGTGAGCTCACGGGTGTTTTGGCTGGAGTGGCCAAAGGCCCACTCCCTGAAGGAGATTCAGCACTGGATTCAGGGATCTCAGACTCAACTTCATCGCCATCTAGGGACCTGAATTCCACCCTGAACTGCATTTTACCATCTTTGTCTTTATACTCACCAATGGAGTATACTGCGAACATTTTATCTGATTTCGAATCGCCAAACGCAGAGAACTGTTTCTGTTTGGCTGCTTCACCCTCCAACATCATCATCGAAATTGGTTTAGCTGGAGCTCCATCTAGGGGAGAGCAAGTTATATCATTTTCACCTGTTAACTGCGGTCTGTACTTAGGGTGCTTACACAGTTCTGAGGAAGTCACGATGGCTTCGTACTCACATGTAGACGTCTCTTTGATAATAAATATGTCGTTTTTTCCTCCCATAAAGCAGACATATAGGACACTTGTCCTACGAGGCTTACCATTCAAGTCGCAGATGGTTCCATCAGTATAATTCAGCTGCAAATAGGGAAGATTGATTCCTTCCAGCTTTTTGATAGGAGGGTTAATGTATGAGCCTTCCTCTTTCAACTTGTCCAATTCTGCGCTCAGGATTTTAGTCTTCATCGCGTCCCATTTACCTAGCGTGTATTCTTGTAGCTTCACCTTTTTGCCTTCTCTCTCTTCGTGATACTGTCGGATGAACCTACCGTGGCAAAGTTCATAGCTCCAGTAAGGTTCCAGCAAAGTGGTGCAGGTTGACAGGGAGAACATAGGCGCTAGAAGCTGGACAGGGTTGGGTCCTGTGTACTCGTCGTGGTTTTCCTTGTCTTTTTCCTTGAAGGATGGCAAGACGCAGCGGTACTTCTCTTTCCTATGTGTGGTAACAACCATAGTTTCGCCTCCATAGAGTTGGTCGATATTTTCTAGCCCTTCCGAGCCCGGCCAGTTAATTTTATAGAGGACGGAATCATCAAAGCCTTTAAGATAATCCAGGTCTGCCAGAACTGATTCCAAAAGTGCCGGGAGAAGGCAACAAATCAAATAGCTCTGCATACTACCTTGTCAAAGTGGTCACTGCAAAGATCCGGAATTCCAACGATTACTCCATTTTTCAGATACTAATACATTACACTTACCTTCAAGAGAGTTACATTAGGTAACTAAAAATAATAATTAAATGACAGATGATCAGTCTAAGAACACGTAATCACTTACATTAATTTACATTCGGTCAAGAAACGGAACACAAAACAAACCAAATGACGTGAAGTTCTTCCACTTCCGTTTTACTCTTATGGCGTTGGAAGTATTTGCAGACAATCGACATGTTGTCTGTCTTCTTTAAGCAAAGTTTCGTAGAAAATGAAACTCCTATGGCGCAGTGGCTCCGAAAATTTTCCTAGACTTTCATTACGGAATCCCGTTTTTGAAATTCTGATACAACTCCTGGATTTTAACGATTTTTCTTATGCATGCCATGACAGACGAAAAGACAAAAACTCTCAGGATTGAGACAGTAAATCCGTTCCCCCCCCCCCCCCAAAAAAAAAGCAAGCATTCCAAAAGAAAGAACAAGTTCGTTAGACAGCAATTTTTTAACGAGACAAATTGAACGATATTTAAAAAAAATTGCAAATAAAAATCGGAAATAAGGCCAAAAAAGTTCCAGTTATGTAGCCAGGTGTTATCAGAAATATTCGTAATTTACCGTAGGTACTATGTTCAATTTTTTGAACATGGGCGAGAAAAAGGCCTGGTTTGAACCTCCATTAGTACCTCTTTCACACAAACACACAGCCTACTCATTCCACCAACAAATACCTGACTGGCTTGTTGAAATACCCACTCTTTAGGAGCTTTTCTGAAACAGGTAGTCAAGGTTCCTCAATCTGCCTCTAGGGTGGGTTGGAGCTTTTCTGAAACAGGTTGTCTCTAGGGTGGGTTGGAGTTGTCTCCTCTCTTTTTCATATGGTAGGAAATCATCACTGTAACAGGTGGGTCTGGTGTTACACTCAAAGGTGGGAGGGTAGGGCACACACACAGCCAACTCATTCTCCCTACAAACACCTGACTGGCTTGTGGCAAAAGCCACTCTTTAGGAGCTTTTCTGAAAAATTAACTAAATTTAAGTATATTTTCAGCATCATTTTGTGCATAAACTTTTCAGGTATTGTTTCGTTGAGTTAACCCATTATAACGTTTGCTCGCTGACGCCACCAAACCAGTTAACAACCCACTTGAGCTTGAGGTGTTCTCTGATCATTAGTGTACTCCCACCCACAGTCTCGGCCTGTTCGCAAAGGCTTCCAAACTGATTTCCAACTAGTTGCAGATTGTCAAACAGGTCATATATATTTTTCCAGCTGACCACTTTCCGGCTGTTTGCTCCCTCCATTCCAAACTCCAATCCCCAACCGGTTTGACACTATTTCAAAGGTTGGCAGAAGTCGCGCATGCTCATTAGACGATTCTGAAACCAGTTTACAAGTCACTGCAAACTGCCACAGCAAACAGCCATAAACTATCAAGGTTTATTCGCTGAAGCCACACCAGTTTGCAACCCGAATCTCGCAATGATTGCTCATAAGATCCCAAACCTGGTAAATTTCGTTACCAGTCCAGAAATTGAGCCCATGATCCCTTGCTTCCGAGTGACTTCAGAGTGCCTTAGACCACTTGACCACAGAGGATGCCACGTAAGCTTTTTGAGATTCCAATTCATTGTTCATGAACGTTGTACTATAATTTTACTAAAAATATGAATTTTACAATTTTAAGCCGTTTTTAGCAATTTTTGCTAATATTATCAAGATTTACAAAAATTATAATTTTCTTACAATCATGCTGTATGACTGGACTTTTTTATGTTCGAATAGAATAAAATTTGCAAGTCGTTCATGCTTATGATATACATTTACCGTGTAAGTGTACCAGTATTCATTGTGATCTATTGGGGAAAGTTTCTGACGCCTCTGGCCCCCTGTGACCTCTGAGGGACAATGGTGTTCGCATGAGGATAGACAGTGTATACCTAACTTAATAACCAAGGTGAACTTTTGATTTTTCTAAAGCATATATACCTTGGAAGGAGGAACCTACAAGAATCTATGTTTCAGCGCAATTGCAAAATCATTCCTCAATAGACAATAATCAAAGGCTCTCAAAAATTGTTAACAAATTTCAATCTTCCTTTGCTTTGACAATAATCTACCATTTTCCAATATCTGCACATAGAGACCCCTCGAGACGTTCTCAAAAGAACAACAACAATGTGCCATTTTTTCCACTAGCGTGACTCTTATTTTGAACTCGCATTGGGCATAGGTTTTCCACGGTTTTCTTTTTCGACTATTCTTTCTAACTCAAAAGCGGGTATAAGTTCTTGATTTCCATACGGATTAAAAGTTTCTTCAAATGGCTAGCGGTTAAGGAAAATTAAGAAGAAAACTACATTATTTTATCGGGTTGTAGTTATTCCCTGTCAGAAATTTTGTTGGGTGTAAGAACGTAAAGAGAATGGCTCGTTTACAACTTCTCAAGACCTGCTGCAAAACTTTACTAAAAAACAACTTGGAGCTCTTCCTGGTGAGAAATTTGAGTGTATCGTCACCTTGTGCATTGAAAAGTAATTTGCCCATTAAATGGTACCGTCCCGAGAAGATACCTTGTTACAAACCTCAAGTAAGCGGAGACCTGGAGCCAGTAATGGAACTGGATGTTAAGACCGTACGACCTCTTGAATTTAGGGATTCAGAGGAATTGAAAACGTAAGTAAATATTCCTTACATTTTTTTTAAAATGACTTATCTGTAGGGGAGAATAGGGAAATACTACCACACTAAGGGAAATTGGCTGTAAAGTTGGATATGTATTATTTGAATGAATGAATGTTTATTTGTGTAAAAAACCCGGATGGGTATCACAAGGTTGACATAAAACTGGCAATTTACATTAAGAAATAAACAGTCTGCTTACAGTTTATATGAAAAGTGAGATAGAGAAAAGAATTAAGCATATTCTGGAGAATTAAAACAAAAAATATTACTTACATGACTACGAATATCTTTATATATAATTCCGAACGGTCTTTGAAATTGTGAAGAGCTTCGCGGTCCGATTTTAGTGTAAGACTGCTCATTCGAATCAGTACGGCCCCAAGTTTGTTGCAAAAGTGTCGCCGTTCGTCTCTATACCCGCCTTGATCGTGTTCTAGGCGGTCCTTATCAACGAGAGTTGTTTATTAGGCTGTGGCGGTAACAACAGTTGCCATCAATTCACGGTAAGTAAGAAACGTAGTGTAGTTACTTACATCTAGGGGAGTTATTTCTGAACGAAGAAATTAACTGAAGAACTTAGCGGACTTTATATATAATTCCGAACGGTCTTGATATATAATTCCGAATCATCACGGCCCCAAATTTGTTGCAAAAGTGTCGGTAAGTAAGAAACGATTTCTGATCAGCTGAGTGAGCAAAATTCTTTCCTGTTCACTGTAGGAAGTTGAAATTTGATAGGTAGACTCTCTATGACATTAAGGTACTACTGTTATACGGACTAGATTAGGGCTTTCCAAGCCCTAACAGGCCTCTAGTTATAATTGAAATTGAGAAAGAAGTATGTAGAAGTTACAACATTTTGGTATTTAATGAAGAAATATTGTTCTGATTTACATGATTAACATAATAGATACATAACTAGATTAAACACATTTCCGTAAATAGATAATGTAAAATTAACGTAAAAACCCTTCGTTTAAGAAGAAAATTCATATTTATCGCCGTTAATAAAGCTAAGTAATTTTTTTATCTCGTTTGTGTCCGTAGTATGTAGTTAAAATTGAATAAACTGGTCACTTGACATTAACTCTTCAGATCTTCAGAACAGAGCTCCCTACGTGCCCCCCCCCCCCCCCCCCCCCCCCCCCCCTAGATTGGGCATTGACATAAAAAATGAAGGAACGTGTGTCCATTTCCCCCCAGTTACAACATGGGCATTCTTGAGAACCATCCAAGTGCACTGTGAATTTAGGAACACTTAATTTGGCTCTACTATTATTGTTCAACCTAATCTGAGCCATAACCCGCTTCATCAAAATGCTCAGGTCCATCTCCAGGTAAGGAGCAGAGAAACCCAAAGAGCAAATTAATGGATAATAATCATTGAAAGATGAGTTTTCAATGCGTTTAGCCTCTTTCTTCCGACAAATATCCAAATATTGGTCGAGAATTGCTGTACGTTCCCGACTGAAAGCGGATGTGTATTATTTTGTGTATTGCAGATTTTGTTCTATCGTTTCACTAATGAAACATGATCTATTGGGTTGTGGCCATCAGGAATTTATTTTATTGGTTGTAATGTTTTAAAAATACTGATTTGATTGAATCAGGGATTTTATATGTATTTCTTTGTGGATCCAGGAATCCAATAAAAATTACTGATGTGCTTCATCAAGGTGTCCGTGTGCAATATTTCAACAGGATCGGGAAGAATAACACTGTTTTTCACTGGTATTCTTCCTATATTCAGATCCTCCACGTTCCCTTGCCACTTTTAATTGTTATTCCTCCCTATAATTCTACAATACTTGCACATTTTCTGAAAACAGGGATTGTTTGACTTAATATTCATTGGATTCTGATTCCAAGGCGATTGACCGGCTATCCTATCACCTATTGTCAACTTCCCATTGGGTTGTTGTTGTCTGCTCAGGCACACACGCTGTTTGATGTGGCCTGTGACAAGTGTTACAACTCATACCATTGCTTGAAATCTGTTCTCTTGGTTTCAGGGCTGATGAACAGGTGAAAAGGCTGTTTACTTTGGAATTTTTTCCTCACAGTAAGACAAGGGAAGTGTTGAGAGAAGAATACATGGGATCAGTGAAGCGCCATGCGCTGGATGACAGTTCACCTGAAGCAAGAAGTATGTACCTACTACTACCTACCCTACAGTTCACTGGCTGTTAGAAAATTTGCCTCACAAGACGATTAGTACAGACTGAAGCCTCAACTTTACCATGCTCTACCAATGATGTCAAAATCCATTTTCTTCATCTCGTCATATTTTCTCATCACTCTTTCATAGCGAGTAGTCGACTCACTTCATTTTGGATCTGTTGGGTTATTAGGCAAAGATAAGTATGAACATCTAGGGTGGTATGCAAGTACGACCCTCAAAGTTATGGGGTCCTCCTTCCAGTAAAAGTTCCTAATGGACAAACCACCCTTAGTTCAAACTTTGGAGGGTACCTATACTCTGGAGAGTTGCCCCTCTAATGACCCTCGAACTCTCGTTCAATTCAAAGGTATAGTTCAGGAGTGCCCCTCACATCACATTTCGAAATTTCAAGGACTGCCCTCCAAACGTGAGGTGGTCATGAGGTCCCTTAAGGGTCTCTCCATACTTTGATCCGTCCTAATTTTCACCTTTCCGCTCTGTTTGGAATGTAAAAAGGTTTGATAAGAAATATATACCTACAATTGATCTGAGGCTGTAACAGAATGTCCCTAGTCTATTCCGATTTTCACCTGAGGTGATTATCAAGAGTTTACCTACAATACTATCCACTTCTCTTCTCTGCTACGATCTAAATCACTCGCGACGAAGTTGTAGAAACCAATTTCAAAACGGAAATTAGTGAAGAAACGTCTATTTACAAGAAAAATAAAGAGCTACAATGTTAGCATTGTAACTCTTTATTTTTCGTGGAAATAGACAACGTTTTTTTACTAACTTCCGTTTTCTCCTCGCTGTTTGGAAAGTAAAAAATGACCAAAAGGTTAAGAAATATGTATAGGTATATTTGATCTGAGACTTTAATGGACATATGGATGCTGCCAGAAAAGCATTTCCTTGATTTCAGTGATTTTTTTCATCCATTATTAATTAATTTATATTGTAATGTATGCTTTTGTCTGTTGGTGTACCTACCTACCTATACATTTTCTTCGATAAATCTTACGTCATTTTAGTAAGCAAAGTACAGTAAAACAATTGAAAAACGAACACACCTCACGTGCCAGTTTGTTGATACTAGTTCATTGGGATGGTGGTGGTGGATTTCTAGTTCTGCCAGTGTGTAGATGACCTTGATAGGCGTAGGTAGGTAGTTGAGAAGTTGGGCTCATAAATAAAGATCTTGTTCAGGTTCCCGACTGAACAAACATGAAAAGTTGGATAGGCAGAGCAATGAAGCTAACGATCCCTCATAGCACCCTCAAACTGTAAGGGCATTGAACCTTTCTGAAACATCCCTTCCAACTTTGAGAGTCGTTTTGGCGTACCACCTCTAGAGATGGTTGTGGATGGGATGGGTTAGGGGCTCAGGCCAAAAATTCCTCTCCCGGCCAAAGCACTTTAACAAAGAGTTCTACCCAGACACCCCCATGTTTTTATGATCGACTACGCATTGCTGGATTATCAGACGGACCTACATGTACTGTAGTAATTATTTAGTATATAGACTGATTTGATTGTACATCTCTTTGATGAGTGACCCTCAATAGAGCACAACATTTATAACATGTCTGTTACGCAGTTATCTGAGCAAAATGGGAAGGTAAATGTCGATGCCGCTGGGGCTCCATTTGGTCCCTCCTCTCGGATAATTTTTTCGAACTAAGGCTAATTTCATCCACTCTCTTGACTCTGTTCGTGTAACGTGAGTTTTCGGGATACCATTTTGGCTACACTATGAACTAGCTTACTACCTCTACACCCACTACTCGGCTATAGGTTACATTGTTATAGTAGATGCCAAGAATATTGTCCATTGAAAGTGAACCGCGGTCCGCTCTTGGCCGACCCCTCTTCCATGCTTTAACGAATCCCCTCTTCGCTTCTCCCTCTAACTTCTTCAACCTGACCACTCCTAACTATAGCTTGAACTTTCACTTCTCTAAATCCCTACTTTGTACGTGTTTTAAGGAAATGTTTGAAAAACGAAGCGCATTGCAGTTGTGAAGAATAATTTAACATCAATAGAAACTAACTTCTGTAGTTACACTTTTTTTTAAATAAAAAACTATTACGTGTTTGATTCACCATTAATTATTATTTTCTAAATGCCATTTTATTATGTCACCATTTTTCGTTTAAGAGGAAGCTATTTTTTCTAGGAGCATTGAATGGTAAGAAGCATTGTCCATTATAATGACACACCGTTCTTCCAGGCCACTCAACAACTTAGAAAAACATTCTTTGAAAACTACACCATTCATATCCTGGTGATAATCACCAGTTTTGCTCCAGGAATGAATCTGTGTTGGACTCATCCAGCATGAGTTATAATTAATCTCCCTTCTTTTCCCCCGGCCAGTTTGAGACCTCCTCTGTTGTCAGAGGTTTGCCAAACGTTTTTAAGAGAATGTTTTTGGATAACCCACGTTTCGTCCAAATAGATGCGAGATCAGGTTTCTTTTTTCAATTCGTGCATTTTTCTTAAAAATGCATTTCTGGCACAAGCAATATCACGCCGATCCATCAAAAACCACCTTCCATCATTGCATTTCTTGTATTTGAACCCAAGATTTATGAAAGATTCTGAACATAGAAGTTAGACTACCTTTAAACCAATTGATGATTCCATTATTTTCCTAACTTTTCTTAGTGTAGGATATTCGCCTCTATCATAAAACTCAGCCACTGATCTACTTACTATGTTAGAATCGTCCAGCCCAGTGACGGGTCTGCTATGTAGTTTTTCTTTCTTGGAGAATGATGCTTTGTTCTACATCTGCACTCAGTTCCAATTCGTCGTCATCTCCTTCGTGACACCCCTTTTCGACTTCATCTATGATCCTTTGAATTGTTTTTCCACTGAGACCGACCGCTTCAACTATATTCTCATGTATGTGATGAAAAACTTCTCCGTTACTTGCATTAGGATTTGAATCCAAGTGATCTTTAATGAAAATATAAAAACTATAGATGTGTTTCTTTGATTGTGAACGCGTATCTCGTGCTTTAGGCATTATGAAGAATTGTTGGAAATAACATAAAATAACCACTCGTCTTTATCGATCCACATTATTGAACTTGACTAACCCGTTTTACAACTGAAACGCAACTAACAACCAGAAGAAGTAAAAGGATTCATGATAACTCACGAGATAATAAGCTATGACTCACGGGACAGTGTCCGAATTAGGTTTCTAGGACAAAAACAGCTCCGGAGTTTACCTGGTCAGCATGTAGCCATCCAAAAAGGGTTGGATTACCAAAAGTCTCCTTCCTCTCTCAGCGAGGCCTTTCCCTCCTTCCTAGGGGGAGAGGGGGCTGCCGGAAAACACTTTCACTGGACAACAGTTTTGGAGCTTACTATAAATGATGGGACACTACATAAATATGTACTTGTAAAGTGCGCCTTTCCTCAGTTTCCAGGTTCACAGCGAATATCAGAGCATTGCAGGCACGTTTGGAAAAAGATCCAAAAAACGTGTGCGTAAAAGTAAAGTTAAAGGAGAAGATCGATAAAAGAAAGAGGCTTCTTCTGGAGCTGAGGGAGCAGGACTACAAATGCTACGAATTTTTGTTGGAAAAATTAAATTTAGAATACAAACCATATCCACCAAAGTGAGTTTATTACCTGTTTATATAAAGGGTCTCAGTTATTATTATTTTTGACATTTTCATGTCTTTATTTGGCATATAAATTTAAAAATCGTCACGTAACGATAAACCGTCCGTCTGTGTCTTACTTGGCTCAGCTGTGCGAGAAAAACGAATGTTGGTGTGTCGGTGCGACATGCCGGGACGGAGAAAAAAATTGTGTCATACGTGGAAATATATAAACGATTCTTAGATCAGTCAACGACACCTTTACCCAGGTTTTTCAAGCAACTTCGTTGTTCTTTCATTTTCTTTAGTGGTGTTGTTCTGCAAACTTGAGTTACTGACTGGTTTCTCTTGTATTATTAAGCACTGAATAATACAAAACGAAGGAGATCACTGGGGAAAATTATTGTTAAATGCGGAAGCAAGTTTTGTCATCACTTGCAACCGAAGTTGAGGGAGAGTGGAAAACGTCAAGTCAAATTCTAGAATGACAGTGGAGTCTTTCGACTACGTTGTGAGAAGTGGGGATTTATCCCCCTATGTACCCTTTGTGGTGATGAGTCCACAGGTCTGGACATTACGTCCGCATTCAATAACCGCAGGATAACCATAAACAAAAAACAATAAAATTGCCGAAAAACGATCCAAAACAAATGTAGAACGAAACCAAATTCGTTTGACACGAGGCAGAACATGGCAAGTACTTATGTGTAAAATATAATAAAATGTTGGAGCTGGCCTCATCAATTGAGTAAACTCTCAAGTAACTTCTATCTGAATAGTACCCTGCAATTTGAAATGGAGCCTTTTTCGTACTGCTGGGTTACAATGACAATGTACATAGCCAACAATATCAGCTTATCAAACTCTGAACCTAATACCTTCCTTATTCTACGTAGGAAGATGAAATTTCAACGGCATTTTCTATTAGGGTGTCCTCATACTAGCGCCCGTTGTTGGGTTTTCCTTCTAGTAATTTAACAATTCCATGCTCCCACTGCATAAAATAATTCATTACTTCTAATGTCTCTGCCAGAAAATTTCAAATGGCATTTTTTCACTCCCCAAAGGTTATTATAATGCGTCTGCTATCAAGTTATGCCATTGAAGCGAAATTTGGGCTTCCTTTTGGGTTAAATCAGAAAATGTAGTTTTTTGTAGTTTTATTGCAATATTTTGTTTAATAATGATTTGTTGCAGAACTGTTTACATGAGGGTGGAAAGGAAGCGGTCTTTGCGAATGTTGACTGACGAATATTGCGATAATATTGTGCAAACTAAGTTGGACGCCTACAAAAAACAGCTGGACTCCCGAAAGGAATCTTTCTTGAAAAAGAAAATCGAGAAACTTAAGTGGATCATGAAAGAAGAGCTCGAATGTGGGGCTACTCCGACTGTCAGTGAGAGCGACGTCGAAGAAGTTGAGAAACAGCTTAGAGAGTGGAGAGAGGCTCGAAAAGCCGAGGAGGCAGAGAAACAATAATATCAGTTTCATATCCAATGGCTTGTTGAAGAAATTAATTAAATTGTACATACATTCTCACTAATTATATTGAGCTTTTTATTTAAATATCACACCAGGATTTCTATAGGATGGATAAAAATCAAGAGGACGATTTTAGAGCTCATTTCTGATCGAATGTTCCTCTTAAGAGTTTGTTTTAAACGCTTCGTTTTCGAGTTATTCAATTTCACATTTTTTTCGTGTTTTGTACATCATCTCTAACCATCCCTAATGACATTAAAACGGTCATAACTCCCCTTAGAATCACTGTAAACTCAAAAATAAGAACACTGTTGGAAAGAGCGTTATATTTCTACCTGATGCCAAACCAATATTTTTTGAGCTACGTCTAGGCTACTCGAAACGAAAAAGTGAAGGGAAAATTATGTGAATACGCTGGTGATAAGAAGTGACCAGTGCTCATCAAAGTGAACTTGGCTATTGTTTTTGAACTCGTAGTCCCAGGCGCACGCTGGTTGTTGGCACTAATTGGTGAGGCCCATGACACATAACTGAGTTAACTTGCTTTGAGGTTTAGGGCCGGTTTATCAATCGCATTTGCTCGCCTGATTAAAGTATGACTAAATCAAATCTCTGACTATCTTCGACACACCTGTTTATCAATCCAGTTTCACTGCTGAGTTAACCGATAATCACTGATTATTGTAGCCGAGCTCTTGGGGTTCAGTTACCGTTTTAGCTGCTCAGTTAAAAGAATAATGGAATCATTCGTGACAGTTATGTATTAAACGCACACCTCGTATCGTCCATGTTTCTTTCTCCGTGTTTGAAAATTATGGACTCTGATTCTTACTGTGAATTAAAAGATTCTGATGTCTAAGATGAAAAAATCATGGACTGCTTGGGAAAGAACGAGGCCTTGCAGATTTCTTCTTGAACATGGAAGATATGGATTTCCTTGCACGATTCCATTTAATGAAAGGTACGCACATTATTTTTTCTGTTGAAAATTAAAAATGTATCATAGGCTTGAAGACGAAGGTTATAATTCTACTAGTTAAAGGTTCTATCTTCCTACCTTCCCAATGTGCGTCGTTCTGTGTAGGTACCTACCTAAGCACTTTTCACTTCGCCATCCCCTCGAATGCCAATGACTTAGCATTGTAGCTAGCTTGAAAACATTTTCTGGAACTACTGAAAAGTATTGGATGCATTAAAAGAGGGCGGAAGGGGGACAAATGAAGTTACTATTAAGGGTTAAAAAAAAGTGTCCACGCCTTTTATTTATTACAAATGTTGGGAAAGTACAGTGAAGTATTGAATTGAACATCATGAGTTCATTTAGAGGTTGAGAGCTGGTATGTGTGAAAGTACAGTGAAGTATTGAATTGAACATCTGAGTTCATTTAGAGGTTGAGAGCTGGTAGGTATGTCTTTCAACATATTTGTCGAAAAAAAAAAAAATAATAATAATAATAAATACTCGTAACAGATAACTTCGGCGATTCACGGAAGAAAGGATTCGCCATTGATACAATGATGCAAAAGAAAGAGGTTATGGAAGAAACAAGAGCCTGAAAGCTGAGGCCTGTCAGTTGCTATAGAAACAACTAAATACTGCGCAGTGTTCCAACCTAATTTCGTGGGAATATTTTGCTGTTGTTGTAGCACCCGTGTTTTCCCCTGTGGTAAATTCTAATTAGTTAGCTAGCAGTCATTTCAAGATTGATGAACGGTATCTGAAAGTCCAACAAATTTTAACCTCTGGCTAATTGTAATTGGTGGTTAGTTAGTCTGAGACTTGACTCAGCATTGATAAACCGGCCCTTAATGTGATATTCTTATTCAATTGCTGGCAGAAAATTCTATCAATCGGGGCCGATTTAAAGTTTTTTCTTTAACCCGAATTTTCCATTTTATCGAAATCTTGTTCGAGTCGGTATTTAGTTATGAACCAGGTTGAACTAGGTACAGAAATCTTCAACTTGAAAGGTATGGCTTCCAGATTTTGGAACTCTTCTTTTGGATTTGATTTATAAGTTACAAACTAGTACCTAACCAATTTATGCATCAACGAATTTCCTGCAAGCCAAAGTAATATACCTGTTTAAGGAAAATAAATGACACATACTTAGATGTTGGTGACCCTAAAACTACGTGAATATTAAACAAATGCTAACTACGAGTATGTAAGTACATTTGAATTATAAGGAAATTAAGAGTTGAAATATTTAAATTACAAATATATTCCAATTATTGATCTGTATTATACAAAAATCCAAAAACCAAAATATTAAATCCTAAAACCAAATATTAAACAAATGCTAACTATATGTAAGTACATTTGAATTATAAGGAAATTAAGAGTTGAAATACGAGTATTTAAATTACAAATATATTCCAATTATTGATCTGTATTATACAAAAATCCAAAATTAATCATTTAGAAAAATGGTATTTGTGAGAGAACTCGATGCATTCGTTTAGTTTTAGAGGATAAAAATTATTTTTCCGATGGTCAGTGGTGGCCAATTCTATAATCCTTTGCGTATGATGTTGTGACGTGATTGCGGTGCATTTGAAACAATAGGAAAGTACTGTAGCCGGCCACTGCTCCAACACTGTAACAAAGAATTGAGGTGTTACAAAATCATGGCTTATGACCGATCCGATTACCCAACGAATCTAATTTTGTGGGTATGTAGGTACTACACCTTTTCCTCTGAAGTCCTGCGAAATTGAACGAAAGCGTAAGTGGATTCTTGCTATTAATCGAAAAAAGTAAGTCTAAAAAACTTCCTACATCAATTACACTCAACAATAGAGAGTTCCTAGAGAGCCGTCCATCTCAATACGGTGTGTGGCAACGAGAAAAATTTACCACACCTTAAAGTCACGTCAAGTCCTTAACAGATCTAGTTGTAATGCTAAATCCATGGAAGGAGGAAATTATCCCTAGGAGGTTATTTGAGCCAATGGGAGAAGATTATTTAGACGATTACGTTTTTTTCCGGATTGCGATCCGTTACCGTATCTGTTCGGAAGGATGCGTCAGAGTTACGGCACCGGATTGTCAATACCACACGACGTAAAGTGTTTTACGGATCTACTAGGAACTCTCTATTAATACCTAAAATTCTTGGCAACTCGGTAGGTACTTTTTACGTATGATGACATAAAAAGCATAATATGTTTGTTTTGGCTGTCTTTATGTTTTTGAAGAAACTTTCTTTAAAAAGTTTATTAGGTTAAAGGTTACTCTTTCCCGTACATAAAGAAAAGGTATTTCATTGTTATACAGGGTGACCGAGAAAGATACGGCAAAACTTCAAGGAACGATTTTAGAGCTAATTTTTGATCGAAAATTCCTCCTAGAGATTTTTTTTTAACGCTTTGTTTTCGAGTTATTAATTTTTCAAGATTTTTTGTGCGTTCGACTTTGCCTCACTAAAATGACCATAACTTCCTTAATTCGCCGAGTAAAGTAAAATTGAGGATAACATTGGAAAGAGCATTAGATTTCCCATCAGAGAGGCAACCAAACATTTTTTCAAACTTCTATTTAGTAATTTTTAGTCCAAACTTGTTAATTTTTAGTGTTGTCTGAAGAAATTCTCGCGACATTTTCATCCGTTTTCTGTTGAGGAAATTGATATTTAATAATTGAAATTACCTTTTAGAGTTTTTGCTATAAGTTGTATGCAAATAGAATATGTTGTCTAAAATATTCCTGCTGATTAACAAGTTCGTCTTCTTTCTTCTGTAAACTCTTCGCCATTGGCCAATTGTATGGTTGGGTACGAATTTACACAGTGTCCCCAAAAACGTCCCCCCCCCCCCTCTGCTAAAATTGTTAATAATGGGTTAAAAAAAAATTTCATTTTTTTTTTCAATCCATTTTTTGCAATTGTTGTAAGGATCTCAAAAATGTCAAAATTGCGCATTGCGCACGTGACCAATTGACCAACTTCGTTATTTTAAATGGAAACCCCCATGTTTTATTGCAGATTCGAATTAGAAAGGACCACGTGAAATTTCATGAAGAAGTCACCCATACAAAGTGAAAGGGGATTTATACTCGACTAAATTTTTCAGTGTGAAGTCCAAGCTTTTACGCAAGTTGCGTATGCAATTCCGCTCTGAAAGTGCAATAAATGTGAAATACCGAGTTTTTGAAGGTACTCAATTGCCACATGTAATACATGATTTTGGAGTAGTTTTTCGTACTTAACCTCTTGGAATTATCCCTTAATGATGTTCATTTATTGATATTTGTAACACCAACTTGAGAAAACAATAAAAAACCTACATTTTAGAACGCTATGTGCTTTGTGGAAAAGTGCAATTCTGGTCAGTTTTTTGGTGTTTTCCCAGGTTGGTGTTGTAAATATCAACAAATGAACATCATTATGAGGTACAGTAGACCAATTACTCTAAAATCATGTATTACATGCGGCAATTGAGTAGGTACCTTCAAAAACTCAGCATATTTATTGCACTTTTGTAGCGGAATTCACTTAAAACTCGAGTGATGGATAATTTCTTCATGAAATTTCACGTAGAATTCAAATCTGCGATAAAAAATGGGGGTTCCCATTTAAAATAACGAAATTGATGTCAATTGCGCACGTTCGCAATGCGCAATTTCGTCTTTTTTGAGATCCTTACAAAAAAAATTGATTGAAATTTAAAAATTGTTTATTTGAACCATTATCAACGATAACGAACCGAAACCTGACACCAATAACGGAGTATCAGGGGACGGGGGGGGCAGAAAATAGAGCACTCTTTTCTGGCCTATGCATGAGGTCACGTAAAGATATCCATCATAATAAAGATCGTTATAAAACGAAAATAATCTATGTTTCTCGAGCTAATAATGTCAACTGTTAATTAGGTAGGTAATTAATAGGAATAGGACCACTCACAATTGTAAGGTTGGCTCCTTCATCAAAGTTGAACTGAAAAGCAATGGTGGTGGGGACTTCGTCATTTAGCCCTCTAATGAAAAACCTGCGAACAACAGTCAGTAAAATCAAACTGACAATGGAACATAACAAATCCATTACTTCTTAGATCACAGGATGTGAAGCTTCCAATAGATATACCTACTTCATGGAACATGCTTCAACCAGTACTCCAACAAAAGAAATTAGTTTTCAACCTAAAATGCTGTAACATATACAAAAGTTCGCTCAAATGGACATGCTGCCCGAAGAAGGCTGCGTTAAAGGTTAATTTCATCCTTCACCTTCAGGACTAGGGAAAACCATCAGATAACTCCTGCCTGACAAAGGTGATCAGCACATTTTTTCTCTAATGATTAAATTATAAATGTCTGTTGAAAATTACCCAGGTTTAATCGCGAACATGGGGGTGATTCTGGTGTAGAACAAGGCAACCAAAGGCGATTCCTTGAAGATGATAGCCAAATACTGACTGTTCGGATCCCAAGCCATTCCAATAACTTCACCGCCAACACTAAACATTAGAAAATACCAGAAGATCAGCAAGTGGAAACTTACTAGGTGATCAGTGATCTCATGAGTTCCAACTCAACATTAAGGATGATTCACGTTAAACCTTGTCGACAACCCAGCAGGGGGTTCAACTTTAAAGAGTTTGTTTCACACCAGATCATTAAGGATTGTGATCACTTTGAAGAACTAAACAGCCTTCCGGAGTTTCAATCGTTCTGAAAATCTTTGAATCATCTGGAAACATAAGGCAATTTGTGTTTGCAAGGTGCACAATAACACTATTGGTAAAGATTATAAATAGGAGGGGACCCTAGTGTTTCAATTTACTCGCTTGACTCTCTACCCAAAATCACAAGCCATACTATTGATGCGGTTTTCTGAACTAGAATGAGCAGCAATAGCAATTGCTGAAGAGGAATGAGAAAACCATGTTGCTGGACTTGGAGGGAGAATTTTCCACTCTACAAAAAATTGTAAGATGAAAGTAATTTCTTTGGTTATTTTTGAATGCCCCATTCTACTTATCAGTTTTTCATCATCCATTTTCGGCCATACTGTACTGAACTGTAACACAACTCAAAAAGGGAACCGTGTTGAGTCCATGGAACAGTGTCCTTTCTCACTGAGACGTACGCACCAACGACAAGTCAGGCACTTGCCCCTCGAGGTGTAACGTGAGCAAATTCATAGAAAAGTCAGCTCAGGTTTTAGGAGTGCACAAAGAGAAGGACGGGGCAGTGGCGGATTGATGTGAGATTGGACTGTTCGTGGCCCCCTCCCAAAGGTGAATTCGTGGATTGTGATTTGCTGGAGCCTGCGGTGAAGAGAGAACTGCTGTAGGGAGGGGAATGAGGAGGGGAGGGGGCTGCGAGTTTATAATAGGCCTTTATGTTCGCAGGGGGATTTTGCGGTTGCAGTCCTGTCTGGTGCAACACAATGACACTTGGTCCTTTTTTTGATTGATGACGACTCATAGGCCATTGGCTCTTTCTTATATGATAAGGGTGAATTCAACCCAAGTCATCCTTGCTTAAAGTTTTAAGATTTTTTTCCCTTGGCCAGGCTCATTAATTACCATAATGGAGCCATTACTATTTTACCCCTAAACCAGGGATTACCCTTCCTATGTGGGTCACTTTTAAGCCTTTCATACAGGTATAGGGTTTTTTCACCAAGAGAAGTGATTTGGGAGGGTGTTTTTCCCTCTGGTCTTTTTTTACGGCCCTATGCAATGGTATTTCGTGGTGACCTGGTGGATTGCCTTTGAACAGCTGCCACTAACTAACCCTTCCTGAGGTTACCGTAATATAATTTAAAAATCAATCGACCATCTGGATGATCGATTGAATTTAAACTTAGGTAACAGAAGGGACGGGTTGGTGCAGTCCCACCATTTTGACGTTTTTTTCTGTTAACCCAGCCCTAGCCATCCACCAGCTGATTTTAAATTGAATGACGCAAGATGGAAACAGTGGGGCCAACATAAGAAATCAACAGTTTTCTTTCCTTTTCAGATTTCTCTTTAAAATTGGTTCAGATTCCCACACGCCGAGCGCTACTGCCACTAACCAACCCTTCCCGAGGTTAGTGTAATATAATTCATATCTCTTGTTACCTTTCTGCTTGTCTAATTCATCAATCCTTTATCACCTGGGTGTTTCAATATTTTTGTTATAGGTATATGTAATCGGGCTTGTCCCGTGTAATAAATAAATAAATTATCTCCACACTAAAAACGGAACATTACATTACCTCCTCACAATCCAAGGAACTCAAGATACACATTAGGAACCATCTAGACTAATTGAACTGTATATTATCCTACTCATATCTAACAACTAACTACTACATTAACAATTGAGATCATTCATTATTTTTAGATTTCTCACATGTGATCTCCTATTTCAACCAGTGCTAAATCTGCCACAGCTTGAACAACATTAGTCTGCTCAGTAGAAGAGTTGAAAATTTGTGTAGAGAAGTTGATACAGCACAAACAAGGGTTATTTCGAGTGGCGAAGAGCAAAACTGTGCCGTCCTTTGACCAGACTGGGTAAAGAGCAGCTCCACCAGACGTTTTCCAAGGATCAGCTGTCCAGTCATCCGTTTTCCAAACCCTGCGAGGAAAATAGAAACGAGATTCATGAGCATGATTTCATAGTTCACGTATACAAAAAGTCATACTTATAGTAGACAGTCCCAAATAATTTTTTGGAACCAAGCCAAAAACATATCTTTATTAAGAAAAAGAATGTAGGAAGGTATGTTATTAAGAAAAAGAATGTAGGAAGGTATGTCAGTAACAAGAAGTGGACAGTCTTACCACTGCATCGAATGAGGGAGGCTATTACTGACAAGGGTATGCTATGCTGATGACCTACTCATCCTCACATAGTGTAGATATCAAAACATGGTAAAGGAAGTAACACAATGAGCTCTTCGAGTTGTGTAGAAGTGGTGTGGCGATGGTGGGCTACTGTGTTGCTTCTGGTGGGAAGACAGCATTGATGTTCCTTTGTACAGGTGTTTTGGGAGAAAATTATACAAGAATAATCAAAAGAATATTTATTTTGTTCGAGGTTAGTTCTCCCAACGAAGAAAGAGCCAAGCAACCACCTGGGTAAGTAACCACTAATTCATGGAAAAATCTCACCTCGAGAGTAATGATGTGGGACATTTTGATCGAAACCACCTCACAATATTCACCAAAAACCTTTGAGGAATGAATTTGTATAACCAGGTAGTAATCTAGTCTGAATCGCTTGGAGAACTGGCAAAAAACCTCGTGGGGATGTTAGTAACGTCATGTCAGGTTATAGTTCATCAGATCTCGTAGTTGTAATAACAACAAAACAACATTGAGACAGAGTGAAAATACTACTGGTTGTCTGTTGAGCGTGGGAGCTGGTTAACCCCAGACAGACCGTAGTAGTATCCTTCACAAGGAAGCACATCCAGCAAGAGGCATGGACTCTAAAGATGTTTGATGAGAGACTTGAGGTGAGAGGGGAGGCTAAGTATCAGGGCATTATACTAGTTAGTAAGGTAATGTGGAACTCTCACCTTAATGCACTGTACTTAGGCGAAAGCTGCACACAATAGGTAATAGGTTATGAGCACACAAAGAGCCTGTGGTAGAATTTTGGGCTTAGACCGAAGATGGTATGCTGGAATCACACTACTATAGTAGGGCCTTTATGGAGCACCAATGTGGTGGAAGAATGTGCAACAGAAGTTCGCTTGTGGGGAACTAGAGGAAGTACAGAGATTGACACGTCTTTTACTTACTGGAGCCATCAGGAGCGCTCCTAGAGCAGGGATGTTGACCTTACCTTATGTGGGACCCCCCAGGGACCCTGTTGAGCTTACTGCCCCTACATCTGATGATACAGTCCTCAGCTGCAGCAGAGGCTCACAAATATTTGTAATGGATGAATAGAGTCAACAGACTCCATTGCATATACATGTATTCTATGAAATGTTGTGACAGATATCCTCCATATGAAATGTGACCATACTGTTCTGGTTTAAGACTTCGACAAATACTACAAAGTTAAAACCACTAGAAGGGCTGAATGGACGAGAACCAGGACTCCTGACCACTCTAGGGATGTGGTTAAGTACACAAATGGCTCCAGGATGGAGACAAGGTCACGGGCTGGTACATTTGGTGGGACAGCACACCTGTAGGTACAATTTTCTCTAGGCAGGTACACCACAGTACTGCAGAACTTTTTACAATACAGGTATGCGTGAGAGAGAATCTCAAGCAAAGAATAAGAGGGGGGAACATACTTATTTTCTCAGATAGCCAGACAGCCCATAAAGCATTTGCAGTCCTCACCTCTGGGGGCAACAATACCAGGTCAAGACTGGTCAGGGTGTACTGGGGAGCACTGAATACCCTGGGAAAACAAAGGAGTTGCAAGCAAGGAACGAGCAGACCTGCTTGCAAGAAAGGGGGTAACTTTGCATACCGTTGGGCTGGAAATGGTCTTAGGCAAAGCAAGAAGCTCAGTAAAAGCCGCTTTTTGGTATTGGATAAGGAAGGTAATGGCACTGGGAAAACACCCTGGAACAGAAACACGGAAAGCTGGTAATGAAACCTATAATCGCAGGAGCACAGCTGCACTCTTCTTTATAGAAGGAAAATGAGACTCTTGGTGGGGATGGTGACTGGGCTTGGGTGCTTCAGGAAACATCTGAATAGGATTGGAGCCTACACAGGAGATCCAGAGAGCAGGTTATATGGAAGGAGGAGGACCCTTCCATTTGCTCTTAGTGTCCAGCACCAGACGCTAAACGATTTAGAATTTTTGGACGCTAATAGAACCTAATAGGAGGGATCCTCAACCTGGTGAGAGGGGAATTGGCTCCAGAACTTATAGGTTGGAAACAGGGGGATGTTCTGCATAATAAACTATAGTTATGGTGCAGCGGAAGGAAAACTGAACTTCCTAGGACACTAAAAACAACAAGAATAATACTTTCTCGGACAAACTTCCTCACACATTCGCTTTTTCCTTTAATACTTACTTCATCTAATGACGTTTCTTGTTTATATATGATTCGAGAATGATTTTTCACTGGATTACACTTGCCTACTTGTAATATACATGCTTCTCCTATGCACCTGTAAGAAATACTACACAATAAAAATTTTCAAAATTTTTGAATAAAGGAATGCATTGATCTACCTTGAAGAAGTTGGGTACAAAAATCCTAGAAGACATCCTAACATATCGGTAGAAATAGAACTTATAAAAAAGATAAATAGGACTTATAAGAAAGGGGGGGGGGGGGGGGGAGGAGAGCCATCCTCTTTTAGCACACCACAGCGTGAGCACTCCTTGAGGTAGAATGACTGACTACTTTTGTCATATCATGTTTGCTACGCTACAAATTATCGAACTTTTATCTTACAATTCATGTTTGTACACAGATCACAATCTGGGGTTGGAATAGAAAAACTTTGAATCCTAAAAGAGATCAAATACGTTACCCCTGTTCTACGAGGTTTGCTTCAAGATCAATGCTCACAAATAAAACACCACCGTGACTCGAATGTGATTGTTCCCTCAAACCCGAAATAAAGAGCGGAAATTGAATGTTACAACCTGATGATGTCGGAACTGCTGCAAGCCATAATTCTACTGTAGTCTGGGCTCCAAGATACTTGAGATATTCCACCTATGGTTTTCAAATCAACTTTTCTCATCTCATCAGGACTCCAAACCGTAATGCAGTTGCTGTAACCATTGGATGTAACCAAATGATCACCCTGAAACAATTTTGAATAGTACAATTAATTATTATTGTTAATGTCGGCTGCAGTTCATGCAGTTTTCATGATGGGGGAGGGGGGGGGGGATAGTTGGTGAGAAGTTGAGTCTGATGTGATGTATCCTAGAATGGTGAGGCCTCAAGTTTAAAAGCGTTTGTTACTTTGATTTAGGTTCGTTGTTTAAGAGAACTTAGAAAAAAAAAAAAAAAAAAAAAAATCTCGTAGACCTTTTAAGACTTAATGTAAACAACCCCAAAGCAAAGTTAATGAAAACTGTAAAAGAAATAGAATAAATGGTTTAAAAGATTTCTTTCTGGAATGAAGTTCGCATAATGAGCATTATCCACTGATGGGATTCATAAACAGCCATGTTGAAATCATCTTTCAACTACCTACGTTTGGGACATTAGAACGTAAGAATATCTGTTTGCGTCTGCGCTCTAATAATTGTCCAATGACGAAGAAACCGAGGACTTTCCAAAAGCTAGCCTGATGGATTCTGTTAAATTACACCCATATTGATAAAATATATCTACATTTCATCTCTGAAAACAAATTTTTATATTTGTGAATGCTCAATAATATCTAGTTGTTCCAATCGTGATGAAATTTGTTAACAATCATGAGACTACTACTCAGTTTTCAAGCAATTTTGAGCCTTTTGATTTAAAAAAAAAGTTTTAGGGAATTCACCTCTGACGGTACGACGATGATGAAACGTGAAAGGGGGACCATCTAGAGACGAGTCCTCAAAATACCTAAGAATGTTATAGAAACCGGACTGTAATGTAGTGTTGCCCAGGATAAGGATTTGCCGCAGACATAAAACCCAAATTGTTAACAAAAATCAGTGAAACCAAGTGGAAATTTTCATTTAAAAGAACAAACAATGTCGATGATCCAGCACAAAGCTTCACTAGCCTCGAAAGTAAAGCAGCAATTTGAAAGAAATGTATTTTCAAGTTTTTTTTTTTTTGCCTACTGTTATTCATACATGCTTTCATCTGCGTTCTATTGAAAAAAAAAAAAAAAAAAAAAAAAAAAAAAAAAAAAAAAAAAAAAAAAAAAAAAAAAAATACCTACAATGCAAGACTACGTTTCATCTCCTGACTATAAACCAGTGATGAACATTAATATGCATGTCTATCATCTATCGTTGTTCTTGTGTCACTTAGGCTAAATTTATCGGACACAGCGGTGGTAGTGATAGAAGTGGCAGTCTCTGCCACTCTGTTCAACATATGACCACTGTCGCTGCCGTTGTTTTGAAATGACACAAGTTGGGGGGGGGGGGGGGGGGGGGGGGACAGGCTCACCAACATAGTTTTCACTGCAACATGGACACGGTAGGCACACAGCTACGTGAAAATATTGGTATTACTTGAGGGACGCATATCCCACTGCAATACATGGGTACTAGCGGCTTCATGCACTCTTTATGTATTTTGGATGTTACAAGTTCACACGGTTTGAACAGCCCAACATAGCCTGATCTTCTCTGCAGTGCTATGCAGTAAAATTTGGACGGAAACAGCAAATATAGGAAATTCGAAGCTGATTAATTTGTCAAAATGGGGCAGGGTTATGAAAATATTTCAAGCAACGCTATTAAAGCAAGTTGCCTTTAGGATCAACGATTTTAATTTATCCAACTTTAGCCATGAGACTGAATTATATACAAATGAAATTTAGTTATTTGCGCTTTGACAACATATGAAAAGTGTTAGTTATGATTGTAACTTAAGTTGAGAAGGTAGGAATTATTCTATATAATAAAAATGCACAACCAGAATGATGATGATGAGGATCAAAAAGATCACTCATTTTGGCTCAACAGAACCCCAACATACTGGTACTCAAATTCAAGCTCTGAATCTCCTGAATAATGTGCAAAAAAAAAAAAAAACCCTTAGTTTTCCAACATTTTGAACCATATTCGTTAAATTTAAAAAGTGTCAAAAAACGAGGTTAGAACAAAAAACAAAGGGTGGCTCCCGTCGTTTGAAGAGAGGGATTTTGCAACTTTCTCCGCCCGCCTCCTACTTTCAAGGTGCCTTGGTTCTGTCTTCACCTGCGCTCCCACCGCCACCCCCGGCCCGTCAGGCCGCAATGGGCGCTCTGTAAAAATAAATTTTGCCAAGAAGGTGGGCAGTATAAATCTCGCCAAGGAGGTGGGCAGTATCAATCTTGCCAAGAAGGTGGGCAGTATAAATCTCGCCAATAGGGTGGGCAGTATAAACTGGATTATTGTTAAACAGTATTACTGGATACTGAATGGCGTCAGAGTGCAATGGTCCGCCTGTCAGACTGCAATGGGCACTCTGCCAGAGCGCAATGGTCGGCTTGCCAGGCCAAATGGGCGGGGGTTGACAGGGGGAATGGGTCAGGCCCAAAGCCTGCAGGGGGTGTCCCCCTAGTATATTTATATGATGATAAGTAAAATTATTTTATTTATTACTAAATACGAAACAAACATACATCGAAGCTCCATGAGATACTTGTGACGTAGGAACCTGGAAGAAGGCGAGCACTAGTTGATATAGCAGGTCTTGTTATAACGTTTTGGGGGTCTATATCCCATAGATAAACCCCTGCGGAACAAGCTACAGCCAGTTCTCCAAGTGCTACAGGCCTGCAATGTCATATCATGTCAAGTACCTACATATATGTTGCATGGTTTATTAATTTTCATTATTTCTGATGAACAGATAAAAATGTATGTAACTACAATATTGAAATCAAACCTCCATTCAATACAGGTTATTCTTCTTTGAGCTTTTGACTTCAGTATAAGATTAAAATTTGAGTTGCGAGAATAAATCGTGACTGTATCATCTCGTGTAGCCACAGCAAGCTTGGTGAAATGTGGGTGCCATGCTATGCTCACCACTGGAAACTTTTCCCTTTCAGTATGGACATGACTCGTGTATTCCTGTAAAAAGCAGAAACTGAAAAATTTGGAGAAAGAAGCATTGAAAACAGAATATCGTACAACTAGAAATAATACGACAATTTTTAATACAATATGTATCTCGGTATGTACTGTGGTATGTATGTACCTCGTAGCTTGGAACAATGGTGTATTTGATAACCTGCTGCATGCATTTCATGAACATTCTCGTGTACCTTGCCGGATATTTCAAAAGTTTTGACTCCTCATCAAGAATGTCCAAAACTCGGCCGATCCCACTTTCAAACCTAAAGTGAAAGCAAATCGAATAGTAGAAAAGATTCACTCTGTTATAAAGTACAAACAAATTATTCAATTATGTCCTTTGAAAATGATAAAATGTTTATATTTTAAAGATAATCACTCACCACGCATCCTCAATGCGCTCCAGAAAAGAGTCATCCCCTGGGAGAAATATAGAGCCTGTGGAAGCTGAGACCTTAGGGTGATTCAAGGCGTCTTTTGGGACAGCAATTCTTGGGAGGTCCGATACCTTTTGGATAAAAATAATTCATTCAAGTACGAAATTAGTTTGCATCAAGAAAAATCAAGAGGATTACATCTTGTATTATTTCCAACTTAGGGAAATGAAATAAAGTAATTACAATTTTTAGGGTACAGCGATGAAACTCCAATGATATGGGAATAAGAAACATTAAACCATTGCAAATCATTATACAAAGGTTTACTAAAACTGTATTGCATAGACCTTCTGCACAGGTCACTGGTCCATAGAAAGTTACCTATTAAACTGAGTCTATGGCATTATCGAAATATAACTACATTATTGATGTCATATACCAAAAGAAAATAAATGAATAAACTAAAAATAAAATAGAATAAAATGTATAAATAAATAGCAAAAAATCTAATAAATTACTGTGGAGAGGTAAAGAATATTATATTTCTCTAAAGATATGAACCCCAGTCACTCAAGCCCCTTTTAACACTACCAGTCCCTGGTCGATCAGCTAAGGCTCTTCAAAGAGCTATGGGATGTTTGCACATCATTCCCGATGGATTCCTTGATACTCACATAAGACCATTGATGCAGTCCAAATGTTTTCCGCTTTCGAATGAGGTAGTTGAAACGTTCAATCGTCTCAAACCTGACATTTCAAATGCTACAATTCAATAGATGAGGATGAGAGAATAGATGACTCAGGTCAGTTCCAACTTGAAACAGATGCATCCGATCACGCTATCGCCGGAATCTCAACTCAAAATGGACGCCCTGTGGTTTTCTTTTCGTGTACATTGAACCAAAGCCAACTAAAACCCCCCTTGATTGAAAAGGAGTCCTATGCCATCATAGAATCAATCAAACACTGGCGGCATTTCCTTCTTGGGCGTCATTTTCAACTGTAAACTGACCAAAAGTCGGTTGCTAATATGTTTGATATGGCTCACAAAAGCAAAATTAAAAAATCATGAGGTGGAGGCTGGAGCTTACGTGCTATTCATTTGATATATAATTTCGGCCTGGTCGAGAAAACAAGGCAGCTGATGCATATTCTCGTGTGCCAGGAAAAGTGAATGATATCGCAGCCAGCAACTCATCCTATATGATTTGGAGGCATTACATGGAAATCTCTGCCACCGTGGTGTTCGAAAAATGCTACATTGGGTCAGAAGCAAGAACCTCCCCTTCTCATTTGATGAAATACGCTGTGTAACGTCATCACGCTCAACTTGCGCCAAACTAAAACCTCGCTTCCATCACTTTCAAGGTACTGTTGTGAAGGACACTGACACTACATCACCCTTCAAACGCATCAGCATGACTTTAAAGGGCCTCTCCCCAGAACATCATCAGGCAAGAGATATCTGTTAACAATCATCGATGAGTACTCCCGATTCCTGTTTGCCAACCCTTGTGCTGATATGACCACATCAATGGTCATCAAGAACCTACATGAGCTTTTCACAACATTCGGACTCCCAGCTTATGTCTATTCAGATCGAGGTGCCAACTTCATATCCTCCCAATGGAAGGAGTAGTTACACTCACGCGGCGTTGCTACAAGTCGTACAACAGCGTTTAATCCACAAAGAAATAGACAAGTAGAACGTTTTAACGTCACATCAGGAAAACTGTCGAACTCGCGTTAGAAACCAACGGTTTGAAGCAAACGCAATGGGACACTGTTCTTCAAGATTCACTGCACGCTATACGCTCTTTACTCAGCGCTGCGACTAATACCATCCCTCATGAAAGGTTGTTCTCCTTCCAGCGACGCTCTTCAAATGGTACATCGTTGCCATCATGGCTGACTGTGCCAGGAAAAATCCTCATGCGGAAAGATGCCCGAGGAGACAAGTACATTCCAGCTGTCGAGGAAGTTGAGCTGATAGAAGCCAATCCCCAATATGCGCTGGTTTGTCTGCCAGATGGAAGAGAAGAAAACGTGTCATCGAGACACCTGGCTCCTTATGGGGACTCAGAAAAAAATAAAAGAGCGCAGGAGGAGGATCCTCCAGTGGTCCCGGAGCAGGTAAATCCTCTTCCAACTGGTGCTGTTGATGCACCACCACAGGAAGCATCTCAAGCGGAAGTTCTAAAGGAGTGAAGAATGTGGTGATCCTTCTCTAGTGCATACCTACTTGACTATTTTGAACATATGATTTAGTATTGCCAAGGTTCATATCATTGTATACATCTTGAATTTCCTGCACTTCTTTACCATTGTGTTTTCGGTAAATAAAGCCTTGATTATCAAGCCTTGATTTTTCATCACACAGGCTGTAGCACCCGATTGGAGGGATGGATGGAGCTTGAAGTTTGTGTTGAGCTAGTTCATTTTCAAGTGCGAGTGCGTGTTTTTCTCTCTCTGTTAATGTATTTTTTAAATTGATTTGCCGTAATCCGAGGTATAGCAAAGATATTAAAGTACTGACTGACGGATCGGATTCCAAAGTGTATGTTTTGAAGAGGAATTCTCATGAATTTGGGCATAGATAGCAGTGATGAAAAATAAGCTGAAGGGATTTTAAATTACTCAACATATCTTAACTGAAAACTGTACAGAGAACAGGTCGCCAAGGAGTTGATGTTTATTACCATATTTGAAACTGTGGTGTACCTTGCTCTCCTGGCCTTTTCATTGATCGGTCTGAGTGGAATCTCCCAACTCTAGACCGAGATACAAAGGTATACAAGGGGGCAGGAGAGCTAAGTACACCACACCTACACCCGAGAAACAAGTTGTATTAGCTGGAACAAACCTATTTTAAGTCTCCTTTACCCAACCCGTTCTCAAATTCTCTTCCCCGTTCCTGGTCCCAACCTCTCTGCTAGCAAAAACAGTTTTTCATGGACAAGGCGTTGTATATACACGACCCGTTCTTTGGCGCCTTACTATTTTGCCAGACCTACATACTGCTAACTGCTCATTTCGTTGCGTATTGCGTTGTATCAGCCAAATTAGCACATTTTAAAACCAAGGTAGCATTTTAAACAATCAAATTTGCACAATTTTGATTCCAAGTCTACCTATAAACATTATTTTCAAATCAAAGGAAAAAAAAACCGGAAAAATATTGTCATCTCCAAAATCAAAATTTTCACTTTTATTATAAATTTTAGACCACCAACTTTAGTTCATGTCTGTCTGTGTGTCTGCAAATATTTGTATCAAGCCTAATTTCCATTTTTAGGGAATGTCGGTTAGGCTGTGGATGGCCCCCTTTCATTTTCATTGTTGTCAAATAAACATTTCACTATGCGCATATGCACAAACTTAAATTACACCAAGCACCATTTTCTGGTTTCCTAATTGACCGAGTTTGACGTTTTATGCTACCTCTTGATTGACTAGTTCCTATAACTATAGGAAACCAGCAATGGAATCTTCAAGGATTATGTAAAACATTTCATTGATCTTCACAACATGTTACGGATAAAGATGTTATATGTCACACCCAGTGGTTGGACAGAGTCGCCCGCTCGACACCCCCTGCCTAGTGATCCATTACACATCCCACTCACAGGGAAAATTAGTGGGAGCCTTGGTTATCCCCACCTTTCCACCATAAATCGGTTGGAAATCTCTCCAGACCTCCCTGCCTGGTCTCCTCCCCACATTGTGACCAGCAGCTAAGATTTACACCATCGGATTTCAGGGTCAATGGCGAACGGTCCTGATTTAGGGTCCTTAAATCTTGTTGTGTAAACCCAACCGTAATTCGAACGAAAATCCACTGAGCGATTAGGCATAAACATGCTTGGTCCTCCCAACAGGATCGGCTCCCACAATGGGGCACCGAACTAACCAGGTTCGCCACTAGGAGCGCAGGACCTAAGGAACATGGTATTGATATGAATTTTCCCTTATTGATATCTTGTGTCACACTTTTTCACTCTACAATTCATTCCCCCCATCATCAATCTCATCCATACTGATCAAAAATGAGAATGATATTATCAATAAATAAATTATTAGGTATAGGTATTAACAAATTCACAAAAAGCCAGCAAAAAAAAGTGTGTCATGACTGCCTTTATAAACAACAAAAGAAGAGCAAAACCGTAAGGCTCCTGTTAATGTGCTGCGCTCTACCTCAAGCATCTCATGTTCGGACCTGGGGGGGGGGGGGGGGGGGGGGGGGGTGTTCTGTACCTTTATTACTATGGGAAAAGTTTTCCATAGTGGAGATATGCTGCCATCTTTGCCTGGAAGAGCTTCTCCAGGCAGGTGTTACGTAAGCAAACTCGAAATAAGCAGCCATGTGTTCTGTAGAGGCTGTATCACACTTGCATTTTTTCAGCTTTTTTCTCGCATTTTTCTCGAACGTGATGAAGGCAAAGTGCCAATTTTCCAAGGTCAGATTTTTCGACCATTACGCATCCTGGTGGGACATTTTTATAAACTCACTTGAGAAAATTAGAACATGTTTCAATTTTTACTCCGTCGCTAGAAAAATGCTGAAATGTAACCCTTGGGAATTTAACAACTCAATGGAAAATCCCAAGGAGCCCTAACCTTAAAGATTTAAAAAAAAACTGCATTCGCCAGAATGCGCTGTTTTTGCACTTATTCCTCTTCAAAATTCACAGCTGTCCTTGAAAAGAGCACTTTGCCTTCTTCACGTTTGAGCATTAAAAATGCGAGAAGAAAATTGAAAACATGCAAGTGTGATAAGGCCTTAAGGCTGTGTCCTATGTGGACGACCCAAGAGCGCGAGCGAGCGACCCGTGCGTGCGAGCGAGCGACCAGCTGATTTCAAACAAGAACCGAACGAAGTGTTCTACGTGCCACCGCCCGACGCCGCGAGTCGGGCTGACGAGTCGGGCTGAGGTCGCACGCTCGGGTTTGATTTTGGTCGCGCGCTCGCTTGGTCGCTCTGCCGGGAGGTTACATTTTTGTGTTCAAATTATTGTTTGTGTTCCCGTATTCCTCTCATTTTTTCTCCCTGGAAATGGCTGGGACAGCGAGACAAGAAGATGAAGACACAATTTTTTTTTTTTTCTGCGTTTTTAATGCAAAAACGTGAAGAAGAAGAAGTGCGTTTTTCCAAGGTCAGCTTTTTCGACCATTGCGCATCCTGGCGGAGCGTTTTTCAACTCACTTGGGAAAATTAGAACACGTTCTAATTTTTACCTTGACGCAAGAAAAATGCTAAACATAACCCTTGGGGAGGTTACAATTCAATGAAAAACCCCTAGGAGCCCTAACCTGACAGATTTAATAAAAACGCATTCCGCCAGAATGCGCTGTTTTTGCATTTATTCCTCCTCAACATCCACAGCTTACCATGAAAAAACGCAGTTTGCCTTCTTCACGTTTCAGCGAAAACGCAGAAAAAATGCGGAAATAATGCTAGTGTGATACGGCCTAAAGTACTTTGTTAAGGGAGCTTTCTCGAAAAGACAACTCCCTTGACGATTAATAAACTAAATTAAAAATAAAATATTTTATAATTTATTACGAGCGTACTTATTTATTTATTTACGGGCTAGTTAGCCCACTATACAATAAGGAAACTATACATGGAAAATACAGATAAAATGAAAATATAAATTTATACAGAGTAGAAAAAAAAAAAAAAAAAAAATTAAATCAATACACAAAATATAATAGTAGTACCTTTTACTAGGCTGGAAATTTAGAACAATAGAAATGATGTGGTTTTTAAATACGGAATAATTATTGAAAAATAAATCAAGGCAATTATTCTCAGCTGCTATTAAATTATAACGTCCAGCCACGCGATAAAGGGGGTTATTCAACAAATAACTAAATGGGACAAAAGGAACGGAAAATGAATCATTACTTCTAGCCTTGTACTTACCTGATTGTCAACATCAATCTTTCCTCAGCTCCTACGGGCCTTTGAAAATTGGTAACTTGATGATTAAATCTCCTTCAATATGTTCAACAATATAATCGAAGTGGATATTTTCATCCTAGATTAAGCAAAAAGGCCGCCCCATCCGAGGTTGTGGTCCTCAATGTTGAAGTGAAAAAAATGAAGGAATTCGTCGCCATGGCGGCAACTAAATACTCCTGGTTAGTTTACTACCGTTGTTTTGCATGTAGAGAAACAACCTTTATTCGCAAAAATAAGGCGAGCTGCCCGGTAATACGGGTTGCCAAATGACACAGCATTCTTTTCATTTCAGATACAGATTGTTACAGGGATTTTTTTTTTTGGGTTATTTACATATAAGGTTTTACAGCTGAACTGATTTTACATTAGATTGCAGTTAATGGGATGATGTATGTGATGAAGTTAACATTAGTGGAGTGGGTTGAATGTTAATAATAGGAGAATGGTTGAGGATTTCATGAGTAGAGATGGCGGTGGATGATGTGAATTGTATCTCGATTATCTCGAAGAACGGTGGGGCAGAGTTTGGTAGGTAAGGGTGGTGTTGGTAATCTGGAATCTTTTGAAGAATCCCTGAAGCAGTGGCGAAGCTGTCCCCCTCACTCCGAACCAGAGTCCATGGACTTTGGTTCGAAAAGTAATCCACTCTTGGTTATTATCTCCAAAAGTTACAGAACACCCTGCCTGAGTTGGATCATCTTCAAAATGTCATTTTTTCCATCAGTACCCGAAGTTTAAAGCTATACAGTGGAGACAGCTGTATTACTTACGGAATCTGTGTACAGTTGAGGATTCAGAAATTCAGGGCTCGAATACTGAACTTTTCCGTCAACCTGACAAACGGGAATATCAGCGGAAACTGGTAATTCTGGAAACCGACCAAGCGAACACATCTCACATTCGATATATGCAGAGTGCGTCTCAACGAAATGACTTTTGTTTACGACGTATGAAGATATGGAGATCGTCTGAGGGTACACATAAAAAGTGCGAAAGAAACTAAACTAAAGAAACATTTACAAAAATCTCATAGGTAATAAACGCTAGAAATTGTAATGCGAAAACGAACTGTTTGAAAGCGGCTCACGCTCTTCCGGTTATCAACTTCTTATCAAACAAGACTGTGTACCTTCTATATGGAAAAGGCGGGAACCACAACACCAATGACCAATAACTATGGCTCATGTAAGTCTTAAATTTATTATCCTTACTTTATCAACATTTTTAATCCAGAAACTTGTACATTCCATTTCAGTTATATCCATAAATAGAATTTAATGATGATAATGACTATTAAATGCGGGAAATTGATAGAAATAGGATGCTTTTGTATAGCAAACTGTAAGGATCGATCAATGTTATAGCTATTGATCAATAAGTCCAGGATACAAGGATTTTAGAACTTTGAGCCTACTTCAATTTGCCAGTTATTAAGCTCTATGAACAAATTGAGAATCACCAGAAAGAATTCACGAATTAAATTTGCTACTTCAGGTTCAAAATCTTGGCTATTCTTAAAGCTATTTTCACATGCGTGAGGTCGTGGCCAGGTAGGTTTTCCTCCAGTTATCTATTCAAAAAGGTTGGTCAAACTGTCAGCTACGTGTGCCGATTTTGTGTACCGTTGGGGTCTACGTGTAAGGGAAAGCCTTGTGTTGTCTCATAAAATTCTTCCAGTGTTCTTCTCGACTTGTCTCTGATTCTTACTTACCATTGATGACAAACTCCACGTAATTTGGATAAATTCTGCATTCCAAGATCGACCATTCTCATAGTCCTTCACCATGGGCAGTAAGTTTTTAGTTTTGTAAGGTTTCATCGTTCTAAATCAGTAACTACCACCTAGGTGAAATTTCATCAGGGTAGTTACCTGCTGCATGTGAGGACTCCCTTTCAGTGCTTATTATAAATTGAAAATATGTGGCTACCTATCATTTCAATCTAGTAGTTAATTATCTGTTATTGCTTTGCTTTAAATTTGTCAATTATCATCTAGAAAAAGGTGTGATCTGTTTGACCGCATTCCTTCCTTAGAATGCTAATTTTATGCTTGATCATTTTTCTTGCTCCGTCAGAAGTGTTTCCATTCAACGAACGATTCGCGTGCACTTTAAATATAACAAGTATAATCATTTGGTCAAAATGAGCTGGAGTCCATGTCGAAATGTTGGTGGCCTTACGTTACATTCCACTCCAGTTGTTTCTTCACCATTCACCACTGAATCAATCAATTGGAAATTCTTTCCATTTGGTGGGATGCTGACATAGATCAGTAGTTTCTTAAGTTAAGTTCATGTATTTTATAATTTCCAATCCGTTTTATCTGGTAGGTCTGGTAATTGCGTAACAATATTGATGCACTATTGAGTTTAACTTGTCATAAGGGTGATTTAAGATGTCTCAGTGATTATAAGTAGGCTCCTAGATAGAGCAGGTGTATTACCAGTAGCAAGATCTGTCTCCATTTGAATTTGAACTGTAGGTACAATACATTATAGAATACATACATATGTACTCCCTATTAGATTTGCACGACTTCAATAAATTCTAAGGTGCATAGTATCCATATTGCAATATAATGTCAATATTTATGATACATGTTACTTATAGAAGATTTACTATGACTTATTTGACGTATGTATAATATTCAGAAATAATAATGACGTATCATTTTAACAAATTATCGGGACCTTTCCTGTTATCCGACCGCCAGCGTATACAGGGCTGCCTCCTGATAGTATATCTCCAAACTATACAAATCATTCTGATCTATATGTCCAACTAATCTGAATTTTTACTAAGAGATTGACTACTTGATGTTATGTATTTTTGGGATGCGAGCATCCAGACCACAAAACTGTACACATCATTTTGATTACGTTGGTGGTCGTATGCTATCTGGAGGCAGCGTTGGAGGTGCTGCCGGTCGGAAAGGTCTAATTTTCTTAGTTCCAAAAATTTTTAACTCGAAAGTTTTGGAAAATTCCCCCAAGGACCAATTGAATATAAAATTGACCAAGTTTTTTCATGCATTCAGCACCATAGGAACTGTTAAACACACTAGTATACTGTAAATACACGTTGTGTTCTGTGTGGCTCCAGTTACTAACTTATTTCTCGCACCATGTTCCTGCCGTGATGAGGTCAGAAACATATTTGCACCGAACAAGAAATCGCAAGAGTTCGGCAGGGTTGGGTTTTTGGATTCAGTTGGAAGCATGGGAACTTGCAGTGGGGTTAGTTCAATTCTTCCATTAGACGAGACCTTGAGCTGACAAATTTCAGGTCCTCATCTCTGCCATTTGTTGAGTTCGGTAACTCAGGTTGCAAACAATAATGCTGTTGAAATAAAGTTATTATATCTAGTGAAATAAAATCAGAAATGCTTTTCCTGTAAGATCAGTTAGGTTGTACGGACTTATTTCTAAGTAACGCTGCCCTTCTTGAAGTAATGTCTACTTTTCAAAGACTCGCTTCATGTGACGTGTTGGACAAGTGTCAGAAGAGCGAAAAAAACTTGTTGTGTTAAAACAATGAAAAATTGTAGAAATAACAAGTTTTACAATAGTAGTTGAGTTGATATAATGAGGGCGAAACCCTACTATACATCTCGACAAATACACAAGCGTAATATAGGTACAACAAATGAACATGATGACCTTTATCGAGGTCAAATCTTATGGAAGACCTTGGGGGCTTATTACAAAGATTGTTAGATTCCACAACCTTGATCAAGTTGTGACCCCCCCCCCCCCCCCCCCCTTTTTTTTTTTTTTTAAAATTCCTTTTCTCACAACTCAAAGGGCAAGATTAAAGGTTTCTAATTTTCAAAATCTCCAGAGTTCAACAATTTTGAATGTAAGCGTAGCGATTTCGTTATGTACTTTCGAATCTTGAGTAGAGTTTAAATCATCGAATCAGCCTTCCCGGGAACATTTATTCCCAGCCGTTCGCTCCATTTAATGCTAAAAGTCATCTTGAGGTGGAAGAGCACCGATAGATTTTTCTTTCTGCTTCACAGCCGGCATTCTAAATGCGATTGGTGGATGACTAGACCAAACAGGGGCACCCTGATCAGATAGTAAGGTCTGAGACTAAATCCTGTTCATCCTATGTTGCTGGATATTTGGAATGACGATTCTTTGAAACTCCTTGGTACGAAATGGCTCTGATCTGCGGAGTGTGCAAAGGGACTAATTTATTTCTGTAGTTTTGCAAGTTTTGAAGCTTCATTTTCAAACGGAGTGTCGATTGGATGGGTGGGACTGCCTGCTAAACAATGCCGTCCCGCCAACGCCAGGTGCCTGTCATACGTAGCGTCTTCCGGGCGCATTTGCCGTCGCGGCAATTATGTTATTACCAAGATGGACACCATCCAGTTAGGTTGTATCAGCTTTTTGCACATTTTAGATACATATGAAGAGTATTATCGGAAGAATCCAAGACGATGGGGAACCCATCCTGTGCTTTCTTCTCGTTTGTCGACAGGACAGTTTCATCTGATGTTCCAGGAACACAGGAAGTATGAAGATAAATTTTTTAGTTACTATCGAATGTCGGTTGCTTCTTTTGACGAACTCCTTAGTGCCGTGTGTGAGAAAATAAGGAAGAAATTTTTCCGTATCAAACATCGTATCAAATATCGTAATGATCACTCCAAAGGTGTTCCAGTTGTTCTGCCAGTGCTCACGCGGCAAATGCGTCCCGCTGGCGCTAGCGCTCCGTATGACAGGGTCCCGGCGTCACGTGCGCCGCGTCGCTAACGCGACTGTCCGCGTTGGCTGCGCTCAGCGTCCGGCTAACGCGGACTCGCCGACGGCATTAGCGTCCGTATGACATGCTCCATAAGAACCCCATTGCCGGGTTGGAGCGACTTTAACGCGACGGCATCTGCGCGACGGCAATAACGCTCGTATGACATGGCCCTAAGATGAAATGCCAATTCGACCCTTTTGACTTTATCAGGTTACCATCTGCTGTGGCTCGCCCCAGATGATAAAATCCCCAAGCACCTTATCCCAACTGACTTACCGTTTAGGAACTCTCTATTGACGATGTAGGGGCTCCCCCAGATAAGTTGAGTTCTCTCAAAGGCTAATTAATTTCCTGGTTGATCTGTGATAACAAGGTAGTCAGTTTTCTTCTTCTTATTTAAAAAAAGTTTTTTTATACTGCTAGCTTATAATTTTATTTACTAGGTACAGGGTTCTGATCGATGGAGTGAGCTAAGACACTAAATTCTTTAGTACGAGTATTTAAGATACGAGGGTTGAAGCGTCCTCGGTATTACTGATAACAATGAATAGGTATAAACCTTCCAGATAAGCTGAGTACTCTCCAACGCTAATATATATATCCCGCTTGAAGTGTCGTGCTACATTTTGAAATGGCGTCTCTATGCAATAATAGCGAGGCACAGGGTATAATACAAAAGTTACAATAACTTCCGAGGCTTCTCTGGATTTCTTTCCTATTCAGCCAACGATGTTGCAAATTTAAATCGGCCCTTTTAATTTTCCGGTATACATAGTAGAGTAGAAGAGTTACAAACCACCAATAATAAAAATCTGAACCGATTATAAACGGAACTTTCGTGGGTGTCAAATTATAAGAAAAAACCAACCACCAACGCCATTCTTCATAATTTTTAACGTGTATCTCAGGTAAAATACTTTCACGCGCGCCACTTTCGAGCGGAAATGCGCACTTTTGGAGCAGAATTGCTCCCGTTTACGAGCACTTAAAAAATCGAATGATAGGTCGTTTCTCCATAAAATTTCACGTAGAAATCAAATCTCCAAAAAAAAAAAAGAAAGAAAAAAAAGTGGGTTCCTTTTTGAAAAAACAAAGTTTGTGACTTTTGCCCCACTTCTGGTGCAAGTGTGGGCGGGAAAGTACTCTTTCTGAGATCTACGTAAAAAATTATGAAGAATGGCGTTGGTCCCAATTGTTTTTCGCTGTGTTTAGGGAAAATAAAGGGGGGGTAAATATGTATATATGAAAAAGCGGTATGAGGATAGATGAATGAAAACCCGGTTTAAGCTGTGTTGGTGCGCTTTCAGAATTGTTTTGAGACCCCTACGGATTGCTCCCAGCTCAAAGGAGAGTGTAAAGACATACATATATACGGACTGACATCCTGAAAGACGTACATAATTACTGGATTCGTAAAAACCATTTATCAGTTGAGTTTCGGAATCACCGTTCTTCTTCGAATCTCTTAGGTTGTTGGAGCCCTAGGAAAAGTTAAGGTTCCGATCTCACCAATTGTGAGATCAACCTACTAAAGCGCGTGAGTCACGTCCTCATGTTTCTCAGTAAAATATCGTTCTCTCATATTTCTGTCATCAAAGTCATCATGCTTTACGTGACTCTTCGATGCCAACACACTGTAAAATTGTTGATGTTGACGAAACAAACACTAAATAAAGTGTTAGCCATTATTTTTAGAAAAAAACATGGTTTTGTGCAACACCTTTCGTTGTGAATTTGCCCTGTCTAATGTATTTTCTTTTATTTTTTCAGTTAAATTCTTAGAAGTAATAAAGCCTTTCTGCAGTATTTTACCGGAGATAGCAAAACCTGAAAGAAAGGTTGGTGGAACTAAATTAATTTCACTTTCAATGTCTATATAGTTATACACTCTGATATGATTTTATAAATGCCTTCCTTGATATATTCTAATTCCTTCTTTTAATTTCAGATCCAATTCAGAGAAAAAGTATTATGGACAGCAATCACACTATTCATTTTCTTAGTATGTTGTCAGGTGAGTTATTTTCGGCAATTTGGAATTTGATCCCAATATTTTATGCCAGTTATGTGAGAACTTCTCCTATTAATTAATTTTCACCTGGGAGCGCCATTTACTGCCATCTTCCCGTATTTATCAGGTCATATATCACAAAAACCCTTTCTGTAATTGGGTTTCAAAAATAAAATTATAAAAACTCAGGTTTAACCAATAAAGACCTTCATTAATAAAACTAGAACAATATATAAAATAGAGTGTAATATTCATTGAAGTATATTATTTCGTTTTCAAATCTTAGCAGAAAATTTGAAAATTTATGTTAGGTGTAATATTCATTGAAGTATATTATTTCGTTTTCAAATCTTAGCAGAAAATTTGAAAATTTATGTTAGGCTAAACTTTATTCTAATTATGCACTTGGAAATTTAGGTACCTAACAACAGGATTCATCGTTGGAAGAAAGTACCTAACGGAAGTTAGTGAAAAACGTCTATTTCCACGAAAAATAAAGAGTTACAATGTTAAATCGATTTCGACGGTTAGGCTATCATCAGTAACAAACCGTTTCTGCTTAACCGTCGAAATCGATTTAACATTGTAACTCTTTATTTTTCGTGGAAATAGACAACGTTTTTCAGTAACTTCCGTTTTGTAATGGGTCTCCACAACTTCGTCGCGAGTGATTTAGTTTGTAGAAAGTACCTATTACAAAAGTCCAGTCATGCAGCATGACCCTATGATCGAATTTTTGAAGAAATCTTCGACATTTCAGTCGCTATTGATCGTGTAGAGAAATTTTAGTTTATGATTTTGATAGACAAACATGGAATCAAATTATTAAAAATAATTAGGAGGTACTCATACTTTATTATTATTAAACTAATCTTGTAGATTTAAAGACAAATGTAGGTAAATATTCATAGATTTCGATGGAGGGAGGCCTTGAGATTAACGTTACTGACGGTCGAGCGGAGCGAGGCCTTGGGTCTGCGTGCTAGTACGTACATAAATAGAACTTCTTCATAATTTCATGGCTGATATTTTCTAAGCCACAGTCAGTATTAAAGCTACATCTAGTCCTAAAACAGTTGAGCGTGAAACATTAAAGAGAGCGACCGAGAGAATCGGAGGACGGAATATTTCAGAGAGTAAACTCATCAGTTGTCATTACTTTTTTTTTTTTTTTTTTTTTTTATTTTATTTTATTTTTTTAATTTTTTAACAAGCACCTACTACTACGTTTTAAACAGCATGGTCCTAGGATTGGTTATACAGGTTATACAGGCAAATATTACCGATTTTTACAACTAGCGAACGGCATTATTTCGATTTTGGACTGATTTTTCAACTTTGAAATTTTTGTAAACTTGATACATATTCTTATAGGAAATTTTACGCTGATTCCGAATATACCACATGTTAGTATGCTGAAAAAATTATTTCGCACAACAAATCGCAAAAAACAGGCTATTTTGAAATTTTTGACAACATTTTTGAAAATTTCAACCCGAAGATGTAATCCGATCATGCTGGCCAACGAACTTGAACTTTCGTTTTGTTTCCTTAACATTTTAAAATTTGTTTGAAGTTTCTAGCACAATTCTACGGACAGTTATTGTCTGGAATGACACATACATATATACATATATACATAAAAAAATGCTTTAAACTTCAGAATATGATTCAGAATATTCTGAAACGGATTTCTGCATAAATTTTTTTCAATAATTCACATTCTACAAATTTTGAGGCGAGAGCAATAGCTTAATTTTCTTCAAAAATTAAGGCCAATAAAAGGCAAAAGCGCTTAGCTAATACATTAATACGAGAAGATGATCTCTCTTTCTCACCCTCAACAACTATAGGATACTATTTTTGGGAAAATACACTTTATGATATCAAGTAATTATGATCCTCTCGGTCGCTGGTATGTTCTATGGTGCAAATAACTGTATACCTTAATACTGTATCTACACTAAAGTACATGCAATAAAACGAGAAGAAACGTCTGTCAAGTTTTTTGTCGCACATAGCTTCCTCGTATCATTCATAACATGAATTTATAGATCATTAAAATGTTTCAACTTAAAAGATTCCTTGGAGGGCTCCCTTGAAGTTGGAGCAAAATCTATTAATTAAGCAAAGAGAAAATCACGCTTGATGGATATTACGTTTTTGCTCGAAAGTATTAGTGAATCGGAGCGATCATCTACAGTCTAAACCGTTCAATCCCGAAAATTTCATTGAAATCAGATGAAAACTGTGGAAGTCATTACTACATAATGATATGGTCGTAACGGAAGTCAAATAGTTTTTTCCAAACGACCCTCCAAATTTGAGCGAGTTCAGGCGAATGGGCCAAGAGAAATAACGCTTGATAGATTTTACATTCGTGTATGTATAGAGTATTTTTGAGCGATGAAATTGATACGAAACCATTCCAGCAAATTGATTGATTGATACGAAACCATAACCCCTGCTCGTTCACAGAAAATTTCCAAAATCAAATGCAAACTTTAGAAGTTATGCTTCTTACAAGAATTTTACATCCGAGCATGTGCAGTAGCTACTAATGATAGAAATTGATATGGAATGGTTCGTTTTTTTACCTACTACCCTCCAAGTTTGAGGATAAGGACAATTAGGCCGTGAGAAACTAATCTTGATGGATTTTATGTATGCGCATGCGCAGGTTGAAGTATTGAATTTTCTGACTTGAGAAACTAATAGGGGACTTCTACTGCCTAACCCACGATAATTTCATCATTATCGAACGAAAAATGTAGAAGTTATGTGTGTTGCAAGGATTTTCGGACACGCACGCGCAGATAAGACACGAAACCAAAGTTGTTCAGAATGGTTTAAAACGTAAAATTCATGTCTAAATTTTGGTTTTGTCCAGATTTTTTAAAATCTCTCGAAATTGAAATCGATGCTTCCACTACCTGTAGATTGACTCAAAAAACAAAAGTGAATACACTAATATAAGAGTACACCTGAGTTTGCCTTCTGGCAATCCTTAAGCTGTTGTTATTCACATTTTCGTACCGGTGGGCGGTAGATTACCGTCGATGCATCCAGATGAAGGTTAATATGGAGTAAATATGTATATTAGTAGCAAAACTAACTTAATTTACCTGATTTGTTGTTTTTCTAGATCCCACTTTTCGGGATCATGAGTTCAGACTCTGCGGATCCCTTCTACTGGATTCGAGTTATCTTAGCTTCGAACCGAGGAACTTTGATGGAACTGGGTATCTCCCCCATCGTCACGTCTGGATTGATCATGCAGCTGTTAGCCGGCGCTAAAATAATAGAAGTCGGAGACACTCCGAAGGACCGAGCACTATTCAATGGAGCTCAAAAACGTAAGACATTCTCTTTGTAGAACTACTTGATACTTTGTTTGCTCAAATTATCAAATCCAAATCATCAAATAATTTACCGGAATCAAGTGATAATTAGACATAATTCAATGGATGCATAATCCAATAGGCCTTTCTGACGGTGAGCAGATATGAAGATGGACCCAAACTTAGCAATCTGCCGTACAATTGACTGGAATGTGGCCAAACAAATTTGACCCCTCTTTTGCCAAGCTTTCGATAAATTCATTATCTTCTTCATGGCCTGTAGTATAATAATATACTATATTCAAGGTTCAGTAGTTCCTATTAAATTAATGATAATGTAATCATGAAGGTATAATCCCAGGTGCCTTCTCCTGTGATAGGTGTCCCCTCTCTATCTCTTTGTCATGTCTCTCCCCATTCTTCTGTTCTTTCATTCTCATCATGCTATCTAATCAAGGGTTATGGCGCTCTTCTTTTATATTAATGAATCTGTTTTCTTTGCCATTGTGGACTGATTTGGCTTTCAACATTGGTGCATGTGACGTAATTACGTATTGATTTTCAAAGTTTCGACGAGGAGCCTTATCACTTTTCGATTAATTCGATTTTGGTATATACGATTTTCAAAATAGACCTAATATAATACAAGATAATAATTTTATCGAAAGTTTGACGAAAATGGTGGAATCATTTCTTTGGCCCCATTCCCGACAATTGTACGACTGATTCCCGTGTTTAATTTAGGCCCCACCGTTTCTTCCCAGGAACTGGGGCTTTCTCAGAGAGCTTAATTCTTGATAAATATAAAAT
This sequence comes from Adelphocoris suturalis, assembly GCA_030762985.1. NCBI lineage: Eukaryota > Metazoa > Arthropoda > Insecta > Hemiptera > Miridae > Adelphocoris > Adelphocoris suturalis. Next base: position 50,260,312 of record CM061042.1, on the reverse strand, counting down.
TTAAAATTATCTAACAGTGTTTATCTCTATGTAGATTTTATAGATTCGACATGTTTCAAAGCTTGTTAAGTTAGTTTCTAAAAAATAGACCACCTAGTTTTATTCTTTTCTGTCCTATTTTTTGTTTAATTGTTTATGATGATGTTTCCAGTGTTTGGTATGGTGATAACCGTGGGTCAAGCCATAGTCTACGTCATGACTGGGATGTATGGGGATCCAGCTGAAATTGGTGCCGGAATCTGTTTACTTATCATCGTGCAGCTGTTCGTCGCCGGTCTCATCGTTCTCCTCCTTGACGAGCTCCTTCAGAAAGGCTACGGACTAGGCTCTGGAATTTCCCTCTTCATTGCTACTAACATTTGTGAGACCATCGTCTGGAAAGCGTTCAGCCCTGCCACTGTTAACACTGGTAGGTACTCCTCACACTTTGTTTATTTTATTTTTTTATGTTTATTTTAAACTCTTTGTGTTATATTTACTCTTAGCGTTGGGGTTAATATTGTATACATGGTACTTCTAAAGTAATTTGAAACTTATGTAGAGGAGTCCATTGAGAGACCTATAAAATAATTCTAGTATACAAATTATCATTAACATACTTTTCGGAGGGTTCCGAAAAGTAGTAGTACCGGGGGCGAGCACTTTCGATGTAAAGACATCATCATCAGGCTATCGATACAGTGCCACTTGCTTACTGACGATAGACTCCTTCGAAAGGTATGTAAATGATAATTTTACTATTATTAATAGCGGAAATAACCCCTCAGTGGTATACAAATGTTATTAGTAGATTCAATACAGTAGTAAACAACGGTTTGGCAAATTGAATTTAAGGACCTTAACAACAACAACAATGATAATAAACGAGCTTCTTTTCAACTTTCTTCATTGAAGTTGTAATTTTGGGTCTTGGGCCCTCGTGTATGTATTTGTTTCAATTTGGAAGTCAGATTGAGATGAAGTAATATATATGTACGTTGGTTTGTTATTGTTTTTTATATTATTTCGAATTTTATTGTATCGTTAGTAGAGCTACTTCAGCGAATGGACAGGAGGATAGATGTAAGTTTAGGGATTTTGAAAGGCTAGTGCATCGCTTGATGGTTCGGTTTAGAGCTTGGTTGACCGCAGCTAACGCCAACATCTTTCTGAGTGAAGCAGTTCAGTGGCTGCTGAATCGCACTCTCACTGCTGGGCTAAGTAATTTTTACTCGCAGTCTTATTCCCCACTTTCTTGTGTGTAATGAAGTTAGCTCGTATCATATTTTAATTTTATACATTGAATTTTAAGAGTGATTATCAGTTGAAGTTCAGTCTGCTAATATTGTAACGTGAAACAGGAGGATTAGGATGGGAGTATGTCGAGATGGTGAATTCATTTCCGAGTCCTAAAGGAATGATGGGTAATTAGGGAATTAGTTATCCCATCCAACCTTTGTGTTCTACCTTGAGGAGGTATAGCTTTGTGCACCGCTATAGTCGCCCCTCTTTGGCATGATATTATTACTCGTCAAATTGAAATATTGTTTCATAAGCAAACACTTGTCTATGTGAGTAAATTACGTTATTTTGATGGTGAATTTCAGGAAGAGGCACAGAGTTCGAAGGTGCTGTCATCGCTCTTTTCCACCTTCTTGCGACCAGACAAGACAAAGTGCGAGCTCTCAGAGAGGCATTCTATCGACAGAATCTCCCCAATCTGATGAACCTTTTGGCTACCATTCTCGTTTTTGCGATAGTCATATACTTCCAGGTGGATTACCCTTCCAATATTTAGTAGTCTATTTTTTATACTAGGCTATTCAACCATTTCACGACCGAGCGCTTGTGAGGCTGTCTGCTCTCCCAGCTCGACTATTACGAGCCCTAGTTGTTGCTCTTGACCGAATTTTTTCAGCCTTCTCGAAAGATTTGTCGCGCTTCACTAAAACCACTCTAGCTTCATCAAAAATGGTCCACCCACGCTCAAATTTGGAGGGGATACTTTTGAATATGCAGAATCAATTTCTACATTAAAATAACCACGTTTGATGATTTTAAATTGAGTTTTGGGTCGTATATATATAATTATTGGATAATATTCATTTAAATATTATAAAAGTTCCAGTCTTCCTCTTCATCAATAAAATCATTGGTAACAATTTCTCGCTGATCTTCGTCTGTATAAACTCGTTTATTCAACATATAGTCAGTAGTCAGATGGACAACCACTACACACAAAACCACACACTTGAAAACAGGACACGATTCTTCCTTTCTGAATATTCTCTCGTTTCCAGTCGTTGCTCACATGGTATTTTCATTGCACTTGGCAACGTTCTAGGATACTATCCAACAATATTTTTGAAAGATAACCCGCAATAAATCAAAATAAATATGCACAAACACTAGCACACTTGTCGTAACTTTCACTCTCAATTTCAAAGGCCATAAAAAACTTGTCCCAACTTCTCAAAGGGGAAGACGGAAATTGCGAAAATGTAGTGAGAAACACGGTGCGAGTATAATTTGTCGTTGGGCCGGAGCAGCCTCTTGAGCCTAGCGAGTTATCTCGTCTCAGTGCCACAGTGGGTGATGGGGTTTTGCAAGTGTAGAACGTACTCGTCGCCGGTCGTGAAAGGGTTAACCTGCTTCGAGTTGACGTGTTTTGTTCATTTTTGTATATCCACAGATTTAATTTTTTATATTAGTATGTATTTAAAAAGATTTTTTTTTTGTTTGTTATCAGGGTTTCAGGGTCGATCTTCCTATAAAGTCCGCCCGCTACAGGGGACAGTACAGCAGTTACCCCATCAAACTTTTCTACACTTCAAACATCCCTATTATCCTGCAGTCTGCTTTGGTTTCAAACTTATACGTTATATCTCAGGTAAGACTTTCCTTATTTTTTATTCAAATATTAAGCCCCAATTGAAAGCTTTAGATAAAACACAGTTTTTCCCATTGCAAATTTTTCATAAAATCACATCAATTTTGTTGTGAACTTCCTTGTATGGTGAGGTTTTTATAATTTCCGATCCCCGTTCCGGTTCGACCTTACTACCCATACCAACCAATGGTCGGCACATGCGCCTGAAACACTTAGCTGTGCTCTAAAACAAATAATGAAAGGATAAGCAGAGCCGCAGGCATCAATTCGTTAAAATCACCTCTTGCTTTTCACTTCTCATACCTAGCTACCTCCTTTATACCTTCTCCTAACTTGAAATGCCCGATGATATCGCTTTTCCAGACTCTAAATCTTATCCCACACAAAGTGCATGGTGATATTGTTTAGCCAAAGGTTGTGTTACCTTTTCAGCAAGGAGCATGGTGATTCGTCGAGCCTTGTTTTCTTATACTGAGAGTGATGGTTGTATCACTCTGCCGGAATTTACCCATCTCAGTCCACAATGATACCGCTTTGCTGGGCTGATCCTTACAAGTTCCTTCAACATATCTAACCTCCTCTTATCAACTCAGTCAAAAATGGAGCTCTCTGGTTAGATGAGAATACAAAAAAAAACTTTTTAATCAGCTGATTTAAAATTGAAGCAGAGTTACATAGTAGGTTTGTTCCATCCACCTCACCGCGGTTAACCCACAGTCAGCATGCGGTCCACAGCCTCTATGATCGCGGTTGGACGACCGTAACCACGATCCAACCATGGATGGAACGCTCAACCGCAAGTGAGGTAAAATAGCGTTACACCAGTCATTTCGTGTGACTTAATTCTGGATGTTACTAGATCGCAACTCAACCGACCTATTTTTCACTAGAAGTTTGCCGTCGTATGTCAACCTAATACGATGTTTTACATTTTTCAACAGTTTTGTTTTGCGAAAGTAGGTACCTAATATAAAGTTTCATTTCAAATAATGCCTGCCAGCGCGATTATTCGTTGTAGACGATACCGATCTAGTAGTGAACCAGTTTTTATTTGGACTAGGGACTAACTATTATAGGAAATCAGTGTCCGAAAACTAAAGAACTTCATTCGTTTAGACTGAGAATAAATAAACTGAAAAGTAATGGAGAAAAAATAATTGCAAATTCCTCAGATCTCTGTACTGCGGTGTAGGTACTACATAGCCATTGCCCTGGCAGTTTTATCAGCGTTTTAGACATGTTATTATTACTATACCTGAGGCAGCTTTACTTGTTTTATTGAATGAATGAAACGATAGATTTGGTAGTTAGTCGAAGTAAACAAGGCAAGTTGGTGCTCCACCAAAAAACGGAACTACGTAGGTACGTACAGCCTACCAAATTCGCTGTTGGTCAAAAGTAAAGTAAGTAGGTAGATTGTTGCTTTGCCAACGAGTTTTAACTTCTTATCAACAAGTTTGTCGAATATCGAATCAGGAAATGTGAAACATGAATTATAAACCAGCTGTAAGGAAAAACCTTCAAATTCATTCTTCTGAAGTTTAGACTTCATAAAGACGGGAGGGATTGATTGCCAGTGCAGTTATTACTCGAGTTTTGCAGTTACGCAAATTTTTGGGACAAAAAAAGCTTGATATAATTCGCATACAATTTATTCTCTGGCACTTCAAAAGTACTTGGAGTGAACACTTCATCATCTTCCAATTCATTTGCCGCCAACTCCTCCACAATTAATCTTTCCAGTTGATTCATTTTCAAGTTCTCAACTTCACACACGACCACAGAGTAGAAGAACTAGACAGCGAACTAGGCACACGACGTACAACGAGTAGGTTGAGGTTCTATGTTGTTCTTTGGAGACCCACCCACACCCACCGAGCTCGAATTTCAAATGAGAAAGGTTATGAGCAGGTTTCAATTGCATGAGGTTTCCTATAACAACCGGAATGAACCGCACTCCATCGGGCGGTCGGTTTTGGTTCGACCGCGGTCGACCCGTGGTCGACCACGCTGCTATGATGGAACAGCGGTTCAACCGACTGCGCATGAGTCGGTCGACCACGGTCGACCGCGGTTAGGTGGATGGAACAAAGCTAGTGTAATAGTGGATCCTTCATCGCAGCATAGTAACTAATCGGACCTGTGATTCTCTAAAAATTGTTTTTTTGGGTCAATCCATCAACATTTGAAATTTTTGGTATGCAAACTAAGAAGAGTTCTTTAGAGGTAACAAGCAAACACTTCTGGGATCAGCTGTGTCATTTGCGGAACATAGATGAATCAAAACTGGAACTCTCAATTCATTAACACTTTAGTGTCCTCCTTAGAACTTCCATCTCTTACCTTCCAGCTTTCCATTAGGATTATGGAGCTTTCCTTGAGTTTATCTTGAGAAAAAATAATTATCATTTATCCCCCCCCCCCCCCCCCCTTCTGTAGTCACAATCTTACAGGCTAAAATTGAATTGTTGATTGTATTTGTATTTCCTTAACATCTTCATTTGATTCCCAAACATTGGAGTGTGTACCTTGAATTGAAGTTTACTTATATCTTGTATGCATGATGCTATGGCAATATAATGGTGATCAAAAGTGGGTTCTGTTCAATTTCAAGCATTCTCTCTGACTAAAAAGACTTTGACCATAGAAGGGAAAGAGCTTAACTTATTTCTCTTGCTATCGAGCTTCCGTAGAATATATTATATTGCCAATTTTCATTGCCTGAAACTGAATAATTTGATGGATTGACTTCCTTGGTCAGTTGATTGATTACTCAGTAAGTAGGAAATACTAATCATTCCAATGAATCTAGCTGCTTCAACATTACTATGTTTGATTTTGCGGCTTTTTTCGTCCAAGAGGTTCAACACTCCGCAGAACATCTGTTGGGTTTCTTAATATGTGTTACCTTATTTACCTTAGCTCATCATTATTAAGAAAACTTGCAGGCCCATTTTAGATCCTTGCTACATATTCTACTGCAAATGTTTCATGTCCAAGTCCTTCTGATGTTATGTTTTTGGGACTGAAGGTAGCTGTGCATTCGATGAGATGATTCGTTTTTCAGTTTTACTCTTTTGGAGTAAAAATCAGACTTTATCTGCTCGTCAGTGGATCTTTATCCTAAAACTTCCGTTGAATTTCCTTTCAGATGTTGGCTGTTAAATTCCATGGGAACGTGTTTGTGAACCTCCTTGGAGTTTGGGCGGACGTTGGTGGCGGTGGTCCTGCCAGGGCCTACCCTGTCGGCGGTCTTTGCTATTACCTTTCGCCACCTGAGAATTTGGGCCACATCCTTGAAGATCCCGTCCACGCTGTTCTTTACATCATCTTCATGCTCGGCTCCTGCGCATTCTTCTCCAAGACCTGGATTGAAGTATCTGGATCTTCCGCAAAAGATGTGAGTTCGTTGCCCAGTTGAACCTTCGCTCTATGATCAATTTCCAACTGCTAATTCCAGAATATAATGAGAAATCTAGGTCACCAAGTAGAATAGAATCTGTAAGGAGGTTGCATATTTACAAAAATGTTTTCAACTTCTTGCATGAACTCAAAGCTTCTCTACCTTCAGTAGAAGCAAAATGTTTAGGTGATGTTAGTTGAATGTATTGTTTTATGTAAAATTTTATCGACCCATACACTTATCATTTTATCATTGGCAGCACTGCAGGATTTGTTGCTGTCCTGTCAACTGCGTGTTGATTAAATGCATTTTACTATATCATTCTTCTGTTTCTAGGTTGCCAAACAGCTGAAAGAGCAGCAAATGGTTATGAGAGGTCACCGTGACAACTCCATGATCCACGAGCTCAACCGGTACATCCCCACTGCCGCAGCTTTTGGAGGCCTGTGTATCGGAGCACTCTCTGTCCTTGCAGACTTCATGGGCGCCATTGGGTCCGGAACTGGTATCCTTCTAGCCGTTACCATCATCTACCAGTACTTTGAAATCTTCGTGAAAGAACAGAGCGAGATGGGTGGCATGTCCACGCTCCTCTTCTAAGACTTGCCTTGACATCGAAGGGCCCTCTCCTTTTGTTCGCAAGCTGCTCTAAAGAGCGATACAAAACAAAAAAAATCGCAAAACTGAGAAGAAAAAAATCACTGAAACGAAAGGCAAAAACCTAAAAAAAGGACTCGATTTTCTGAGTTTTATTAAATGCACCAATAAGAAAGTTGTGCTCATGTGAACTCGAACTTTCTCTTTGATACCAAACGAAGATGTCAACATCGTGCAATTTCGAAAAGGGGAAGCTTGAGTTGTACAAATATTTATTTATATAAAATCATGTAAATACTTTTGTGGTTCATTCATTATGTCCGTTTTGACGTAACGTTCCTGTTTAAGAGAAATCACCATGTTCAAACCAGTGACCTCAAATGATTTTCTATGCTTTTGAAAAACTAAATCATGCTACGCTCATGGTTGAATAATTATAAATAATTGTTTTAAAAATAAAACAATGGATTTAGACTCAATATTTCGCATTTATTTTGCTGTTTCATTTATGATAATTTGTTGGTCAATTTCATTCAAGTATCGCGTGAATACATTTTTTCCCCAGCGTTGTTTGTTAGTAGGTTCTAAGTGATATTATTAGGTTGTTATGGCTAAAGTTTTATTTTTGTCTGAATCTTAAGGTCTCATTTTTTCTCGAATATTTCTAAGATAAAGGGTGAAAATAAAAATTTGTGCTTGGAACATCTTAGCGCATATTTGTAATAAAAACAGTACTAATAATTCTTAATAGGTATTTATATTGTACAATTTACTTTTGTACTGTGGAAGACACTATTAAAATTGTGTCCAAGACGGCTCGTTAGTTGTACGAATTTGTTTACACCCTATGACCATGGTTCTGAGTTGATACCATTTTATTTCTGGGCGTCTTGACTTGAAGTATGGGATCTGTGTTATCACGCATTGCTTCACCTAAGATTATCACGCTGCATTTACAGTCAAGGCGCATGGGAGCAGAGGCAGAGGCGAAGGATCAGCGAGCGATCTCGAGACTTTCCGAAGTTCACCGATTGCCTTCTTCCCATCATCGTACCTGACTCCCAGCCCCTCGCTTGCGCCCCTCTTCTCGGAAAGACGTTTCTCCGAATAATTTAAAAAAACTAGCGCTGCTGAGGATGCAATTTGCTTCCCGGTGTAATGTAGAACCTAGTTTGTCCGCATTTGATGTAATGCAGTTTTTATTGTAATATCCAATTTCTATTATCAGCATTCGAGTACATTCACACTTCATTCACATTCACACTTCATTCACATTCACACTCTTATGAATAAATAGACGGAAAATATATGTACACATAATACATAATATATTTATGTAAAGGTAATAAGGTAACCTTACATTACCTACTTATGCTTTCTCACTCCCTGACGGTAGTGGGAAGCTTTGTGTTCTTGCAAGGAGTCGAAAATTGCTTTCCTCCAAAATCAAAATTTTGTATCACTTGCTTTTTGCGTTTCACAGCTTGCAGATCAATTTTGAATTTTGTATAGCATATAGAGACCTAGACAAAGTTCTACAACGCTCTTTGATATCTCTGTAGGCATCATAGACACAGTCCAGTCTCAAACTCCTATGCCGAGATTTCGCAAAATTTTTGAGGTGAACAAGTGAGACCAGTTCACGCAAAAAACACTTAGTGAATGAATGGCCCTGCAATGGTCCTGGGAACGAACTTATCAATGGCGTCTAGGAGTATATATTGTAAAAATCAGCCATAGAATCATCAAGGGGAAGAGATGAACTAACATCCCAATTGTGAGAAAGCAGATTCATTCCCTCATAATCTCCTCGTTTGTTGTTATATTTGAACTGCTTGGATGAATGATAGGGCTTATCATCAGATGAGATAGTCACCATGAATCGAAATGGTGGGTGAGCATGATCCTCATCAACCAGTGGCTCAGCAGGCTTCACCGTGACTCCATAAAAGTCAGATAGGAGGAAATAGATGACATTTCCGTGAAAGTTGGGTAGGTTTCCTACCCTGTTTCATATTGAAGAACTGAATGAATTCGTGGACAGTAGAGACTTTAAAATTAGATTGGGTTAAGATCGTGTCCTGATTCCATGGAGCCCAGTCAACGTTAGGCAAGTTATAGTACCCAGCCAGAACGACTCTGAAGTTAGGGTAAGCTGTGGTGACAAGTCTAGTTCCTCAAAGTGCCGCTTACGGTAGGAGGTAGGAAGATAATCTGGTAAATAGACAGCACCAACGATTAGCCTGAAGTTGGTCAAAACAGCAAACATCTGCTCCACAATGTCAGTAGAGCGCCACTCCAGAGATTTAATAAGAGAAGATATGGCAACAAGCACTCCTCCACCGGTACTCTTGAAAACATTATTGGAAGGAGATCGATCTGTGCGATAAATATTGAAGTTTTGAAGCCTAAGTTCGGATGTATCTACGTTAGAGGAAAGCCATGTCTCTGTAAGAATTAAAATATCATGCGTTATGAGAGGAGCCTGGTAGTGTATGTTGAAAAGCTTTGTGTTAATACCGCGGACGTTTTGATAAAAAAATAAAAAAAGTTAATGAACTGGGCTGTTGGCGTTTTGTGACTGATGGGTGGAATTTTTGACAAGTGATGGCACCCCATGGACATACCTGATTGTCAGATCGCCCTCATCTCCACCAATCCGCTCCTTTAATATTTTACGAAGATTGGACGAATTTAGTCCGTCAGATGAAATAGAAAGAGCCGGTGAAGGTGATGACCTATTCGCCTACAAAACTTTGGACGCGATTTCTATTGAGCTTTCATAGGACGTGGCTTATCTCGAAGAGAAGCCCCAGGGCGTGCAATACGCTTCACAACATTCCGCAAATCAGGTGAGATTTACTTATAAATAGGTACTGTAATTATACTTACTTAAATTTCATCAATTTTTGCTGAAAAATCGATATAAACTACAAAAAATTGCTAAAATCTTTTTTGTCTGGCAGAATATAATATATTATGAATACCTATATATTACTAAGTACTCGTACTTAGAACTAGGTTTTTTGCGCTCAAACTTTGCACTCATGTGCTCAAATTCCATAACAGTGTAACATAATATAATACGATAATTTACGAAAATTCGCTCATACCATCATGCATGATTGGAACTTTTTGGGGTCGAAGCGTTTTGGTTTTTGATGTTCTACAATCATTTTGGAGCGTATGAAAATCTCAGTAGAAAGCACGGTTAAAAAATTATAGGGAAATAGTAGAAAATTTCAATTTTTGCCATTTTTGTGATCCATTTTGTATACCGGATGATTTGAGATGGTAGACAAAAAATTTTACTTTTGGAGGTAAGGTACATAAGTTTTTTGTTTGTTAAATATGTAATAGCGATCAGTCATGTTTTTGGTCCTAAGCTCCTGGACTATACGTGGAAAATCTAGAACTCTCACCATAAAATTTAGACAATAAAAATCAAATTCAAAAATCCTTTGGTACGTAATTTCAAATTTGATTTGTATTGCACTAAGTGTAACGACAATTTTAAATTTGTTGGTCTTCGTCAACTATTCAAATAAAGATAAACATATAGGTTTAAATTGTCCAAATTAAGAAACGTTGGAAATGGTAGCTCAAGAAGTTCGAAATTTTTCATTTCAAGCTGTTGGGAAATTTTGAGTTTCATCCCCAATCAAAACTTTTTGTTGGTATTTACACGTACCTACCTACTAGGTACGCGAGTAGGTCCTCACCTGCACACGAGTGTCAGCCTGCAAATAAGTGAATGGCTTAACCCGCTTAACAATACAGTAATGCAGTTAGTCTCTTTTAAATGACAGGCGCTCTTACAGTGCCTGTGATTTGAGTGGAATAAAATTCAAACAGAACAATTTTAGTTATCCCAGGGCCCCTCCCGCACAATAATCCAGAGTTTAATGTGAAGATTTGTACTTGTATGATGATGAGGATTACCCACTGGTCTGAAATTTTTTTTGTTTACAACTGGTTCCAAGTCTACCTAGTTAGGTTTTCACTTGCGGGAGGTAAAATTGTTTTTTATCAAAAAGTCCACTAGCGTTTTATGTTTGAGACAATTTTAAATAACTTTCGTTTCGTAGGTCTGTCTGTGACATGCCTAATTTCTAGTTTTCACCCAATTTACATGAAAATTTCAGGGATGATGCGGGTCAGGCTGTAGATGCTCCCCTATCTGTTTCGTTGCTCGCAAACTAATTCATTCTTCGCATGCGCAAACGTAAAATCCGTCAAGCATAATTATTTTACATCTTAATCGTCCGATCTCGCTCAAATTTGGAGGATAAGTAATTAAGAAAACCATTAAATTATCCCATAAAAATTTCAAGACGATCTATTATTATTTGCTGCGGTTGCGCAAATGTAAAATCTTAAATTTGATTGCAGTTGGAAAATGACGATTTCATTACTACCATACCTATGAGTTTCATCAAGAGCGTACCATTAGCAGCTTACTACGTGTGCGAGCCTCAACCCCTTCAACAACACACATAACTTCCACAGTTTTCTTCTGATTTCGATGATTTTTAGAGATTGAATGGTTGAATGATATTATAAGATAATTTAAAATATTCCAATGAATTTGCAGGATAATTACGAAAACAATGAAATCATCCCATATAAATTTCAAGCCGATCGTACCATTATTAGCTGCTGCTGAAATCCTTGTGACAATGCATTACCTACTACTACAGTTTTCATTCGATTTTGCTGAAAACTTCTGCTTTGTTGAAATCAAGCTCTAAGAGGATGGCCCCCATACAATTCATCACTCAAAAATAAATAGTTTTCACTGCGCTTGGTTTTTATGACTCCATCAGGGAGTACAAGGTCATTCGAGCTAAGCCTTGGTGGGCATAACTGGTAATAGCTAGGGATCAGCTGGTTTATCTCTACTCAGCTAATCATTGTTTAAATTTAAGGATAATTGTTATATGTATTTGTGTAAAATTTGTGCCAATAAATGAATAAAATTCACCAATCTGATCTTCTTATTGAGTGCAGTAGAAAAATGACGATTTGATTACCACCATATGAGTTTCATCACGATCGTTCCATTAGCTGCTACTGCGCATGCGCAAGCCTCAAACCCTAGTGTCAACAAGCATGTCTTCTATAGTTTTCTTCCGATTTCGATGACATTTTCAGAGACTGAACGGTTGAATGATCTTATAAGAAAATTTAATCCAATGATCTATACATTGTGTAAATAATTAACCGTATGCAAATAGTTAACCGTTTTGTAATGATTTGCATAGTTTTTGACCATATTATGTTCAGCACAACTTTAGGCACACATTTCTAAGCGTTGTAGTTTACAGTTGACGTATACTACCTACTTTTTCTATATAATACTTACTCTGTTTTAAAATATATTTGACGACTATACTTAGACGTTTATGCCTATCGAAGCAATTCGGCAATTCAAAGGACCACTATTGAAAATAATAAATAAAAAATCGGACAAGAAACCATTCGGTAGGACAGTCAAATTTCAACCGACGGAGTAGGTAGGTATGTATATTTGAGGCGGTCACATCAAAGCTTTTTCGTAACGCCTACTATCCTATAGCATCTCAGGCAGACCGGTCTTGTCTATTTAATAAATTAAATATCACGTGCACATCAATTCTACTGTATGACAGTCTGTGGGCAGGCATTGGAATTCTGACCCAGCAGTAGTAGAAAATTCGTGGTTTCTTAGATCAACGACACGTCAATGTTTGGACTATAATATTGTATGCAGCTAGGTAGACGTCTGTATGTATCCAGTTATAAGTAATTATATGTTTTAATACTGATAGTAATACTCTACTTTAGTAATACTCATATAAGACATCTAGCACGAGGAGAGATTAGGTGGCTGTACTAGTAACTACCTAACTTAATCATCATAATCATGTACGAGGAACTATACCTAATCATATTCACGTAGAGTACATTGACAGATTCTTCTAGGTTTCTACAACTACATGATAGCTTTATGATATTCGTAAGTTCTTCGGTAGGTACATCGTAAGTTTTACGGTGGGTGTGATTTTTGATGAGCTAGTGAAATGGGAATAGCAAAGCATTAGAAAAGTGTTTTATTTTATTGTTAAATTGTGAAAAATTCTGTTTAGAAACCAAATCTGCCAGATTTATTTTGCTCTTGCTCGATCCATATATTAGAATATTGTTTGTCGGCTCGGAGCTCACCTTACTCAATCCACATGCAAAAAATAGATAAAACCCAGAAAGCAATAGTAAGAGTATTATGCTGTAGAGCCTTTTATGAACATACTTCTCCCCAGTGACGGATTAATAGAATTTCGTGGGTGGGGGCGGTCCTCTACCGGGAGTACCCCCCCCCCCCCCCCCTCGAGAAATTTTTTGAAAAAAGACCTTGGAAATCTAGCAGTTTTAGAGGTTATAGACCCACACTTTATCAGGTATGTAAAAATCAACATGAAAAACATAATTTTTATTCGGTACCTCATTTTTATGGCAAAATTATATCGAAAAATGCAGGGAATGAAACATAAAAAGCTGGAGATCTTCAATCAGTCTTCGTGATGTAATATTACTTATAAATTATACTTTTATATTGTAAACACAGGATTAAATAATAATACACTCTCTATTTTTTCAATTTACTTTAGAAGTACATAAACTACCATTTAATAAACACTCACGATGAAATTAAATGAACAAAGTAAATTTTTGATTAAAGATGAAATACAAATAAAATATTACCTTGTTAAACATTTTTTGTCTATTACTGATAAATGTGAAACAGTGAATAATTCACTTCAATCGAAAAACACTGATTGCAATTAGTTAAGAAAACACGATTCGTTTCTTTCTTAGTCGAAACAGTAGGTAGGTTGATTATGTATTATGGCTATTGATTATGTATTATTACCGTTACCAAAAGCGGTAAATGAGAGACAAATACAGTAGGTTCCCACCGTAACTTGTTAAATAAACTGATGAAAACAAACGTATCCCTATTAATTAAAATTGTATTCCTTTCCTGCTGCCCTATGTTTTTTAAAGAAGAAAGGTGTTATCTTCCATGATCGTTTCTTGACGGAGCTAAACTCAAACACTTGAAAAAGAAAAAAAAAAAAAAACTTTAGTTCGCATTTAACATGGTTTGGTTTTTACTGCTCTTCTACTCATAAAAGGGCGACGATGGACGACAGTACGACACGGACTCAACACGACCGTTGCCAACCTGCTTTGATGATTTTTCTCTCAAGCACATCTGGAGATCTCTGAGTTTACCGACGAAAATTCTGACACTATCCTCGTAAATCTCCGATTGATACCCCGTGGCACCTACGCAGTTTGTGGGCCTACCAAAATTCAAACGAACAAAATGGTAAATTGGCCGTGACAGATTAGTAAAACCGGTACCTATCATACCAGTTTCCCCACAGTATAAAATTCCTTCATCTATACTCGTATTTTTGTCAACCTACAGTGATTCTATTCTGACGTTCCCTCTCAAGAATTTTTTTCTTCTGCTTCTCAGAGAGGGGGGGGGGGGGGGGGGGTCCTCACCGCCCCCCCCCCCCTCTTTAATCCGTCCCTGCTTCTCACCTTTATAAAGAGATTAAAATCCAGCCTTTTGCTGGTTTAATTTAATTGAGTTCCATTAAACAAATAATTAAAGAGCAAAATTATAGCCTTCCTAATCGGGAAACCAGATTTGCAAAACAATTACCTATTATTGTGCTTTACGATACCGCTCGTTAGAACTACTTTGGCTCAAAAGCTATTTTTATAGAGGCATCATTTCTTACAATAACTTACCTTTATTAATTAAAAATAACATAATGAGATTGAGACGTAGGTTCACAACTCATTAACCAACCATTTTCTTGAAACGTGTTATTATCTCATCTCATCAGTTGATCATTCACACTACATTTGGTAGAATAGGTAACTGTTTTTTGTTCACTTTCGGGAGAAAAAAAAAACAAAAAATGTTTGTCTCCAAAATCAAAATTTCTACTCGCAACTTGCTGTGGCTGAATAAGAATTGTTGATGTCTATTGCACGCATTTATTTTGAATAATGAACACAAGATTAATGACAGTTTTACACAATGACAAAACTCGGTAGGTATTTTTGAAAATTGGAAAAGTGGTACCTTGTTTCCTACGAGACGTATGATTCGCAATACAATATATAACTGGCTAGGTAGTATGTTTGAAGTGCCTTTGTGGCAACGGTGAAATACCTACACAATACTATGAGGACACCAACTCGGAACTTGAACCATTGAAAATAACAGCAGTTAGTCCATTCAAGAAGATTAGGTACATAATCTGAAGCTGATGTAAAATCTTAGGCATTTGATATTTTTCCCACGTCAATTCATTGATTTGATAGAACATTCACAATAGGTATCGGTACTTACTTATTCCACGATCTATATAACAATCCAATTAGTTACCTGAGTAGTTATATCTTACGTTCATTACAGTACAGCTCATACGCACACATTTTGTAGATATCCAAAGGGAATAGCGCGAAATCTGAACACTGTTCTAACAACACGAAGTTATTCAAGCTTCTGAAACATTCATCGCTAATCAGATTTATCACCTTTCTCGAAACAACAGAGCCGAAAAATACCGATCTAAATCTAAGATAGTCAATTTTTCGTTTTTCAATAGAAAGAAACAGGAGCGTGATTATAAAATCCGACCCTATTTTGACTCTGACGTAGGCAAAAGATAGCCATCTGCTCTGAACTAAAGTCTCGCGGCGATGAAACGCAAAACATTAGTCATGAACCGTCTCGCGTCTCATTCCAAGTTTAACACATTAGTTAACAGCAGAATTTCTAAGAAACCCAGCGAGTTCGGCGTTCGACTCCTATTATTTTCTAAATCTAACTAAAGAATGACGATGACGTGTCTCCTATGGGGTTAGTTGTTTTTTCAACTGCCCTCATAATCAAAAGACCAAAACCAAGGAGTTTTCGCGATTTTGGATTTTTTGTATGTAGTTAAGTTATTGATTTCTGCGGGAAATACAACGAGTTCTTTTAGAGAAAAATTCATGTGACATGCAGACCTGGTTATCTTTTGTTTTGTCATATAGGCATATCTTCCTTATGGATTGTGTTCGCGTCAATTATGAAAGGGGAAACAGTATATTACCCCCAACCCACATCGGGTAGAGATGTTGTTCTACAAAAGCTCTCCGCGGGGGCGCACATAAAAGGGTCGTGTTTGGCAAATACATTAGTTGTTTATCCTAACCATCTGTCGGACGGTCGTTTCTCTTATTTCGATTAGCGAGTTCAAGTTCGTATTCGGTTGGCGGTAGTCTTCAGTGTGGTATTAAATAGATATCTCTTGAATGTATAATCCACTGCCAACCATAGGTAACATCGATAATAATATAAATATTTGTTCACGATCAAGTGCTACGCATCACGAGATAAAAACAAGGAACTTACGGTATGCTGATCAAAATCGTTTTTTTCTATCATTTTCCAATCATAATTTATAATTTTTCAAAGTCTGAAAAAAGCGGGCCCGAAAATTGCAAATTTTCAGCAGGTTTCAGCAAATCTTCAGGGAAAAGGGGGACTTGCAAAACTGCAGTTTTTTGCGATTATAAATACAATGAAAAATGTAGACAATTCAAGTTTGATGATTATTGGGGGGTTCCTGGCCATGATGGGTATCAAATATAATTTTTATCCATAAGAATAGTAACTCCTGTGAACTTCATCAATATCCTTCGAGCCATATTGAAGGAAAGACAAAAAAGGTGCTAAAAAACGACTTTTTTCGCCTATTCTGATTTTTTTAATCCCCTAAAAATTATCATTTTAACCTGATTTTTCTACATTTTAGTCTACCTATAGGTACCTAGCGGAAGCATTGTGTTCACTTTCGAGAGATTTAAAAGGTGTAGTCGCCACTAAAATCAAAAGGCTGTTGTTTTTTACTGCGGTAAAATTTCCACTCGCATATAACGTTTTAGACTATTCTGTACAACGTTCCGTGTCTTTCTCTATCTATCTCTGTGTGTGTATCTGTGTGTATGTGTTTGTCTGTGTGTGTATGTCCGCATTTCCTTGTAACAAGCTTAATTTCCACAATATTCAACCGGTTCTTATGAAATTTTCATGGTAAGTGTGGATTGGGGTGAAGATGTTCCCCTACGAATTTCGTTGTTAATTTGAGCATTCCCTAGCAATTTCCACATAATCCTATCATTAGTAGCTACTGCGCATGCGTGAATATGTATTCCTTGTTAAACAAGCCTAATTTGAAAAGTTTTCATCGGATTTGATGAAATTTTCAGGAAATGACCGGGTTAGGCTGTAAATGGTCCACTATCAATCCATACTTCTCAAATCATTAACTCATTTTGAGCGTCCAACCACGCTAAAATTTGGTGCATAGTTGGGGGACAACACCTTAATTATTCCATGTTAATTTCAACATGATTGCATCATTATTAGTTCCTGCGCATGCGCGAAAGTGTACTCCCAGGAACAAGGTTTTCTTCAGATATTGGTTAAATTTACTGCGAATTTATGGGTTAAGTTTGTTCTCTACCAATTTTATTTTTCTCAAATCATTACTCCATTCTGCGCATGCGCTAATGTAAATTACTTCAACCATCATTTTCCCGATTTTTTGAACATCTTTGCTGTGAAGCGTAAAATTGTGGTGTCTTGGTACTGTAAAAGTGTGATTACCCTTCTCGGAGGCACCATGCGCCATGTTCTGATCATATATTACATACGGGGTTTAATAATTATAGGCCAATGATCTGCGTAGAACGGCTATCTAACACAGAAGTAATAAACCATTTTGTAATAATTTGTAAAGTTTTACATACATTTTTGAATGTTCTATTTTATAGTTATTAAACTTTATTTGAGCAATATTCTGCTAAAAATAGAAATTTAACATTTTTTAGCTGTTTTTAGCCATTTTTAGTGATTTTTGTGTCACATTTTATGGAATTTGAAGAACTTAATGAGCTCAAAAAGTTGTGGCCAACGCACTCATCTTTTCATTTGGAAAGCTTGATTTTTGATTGTCGCAAGAACGTAATTTTTATCTCAATCCTAAGGCAAGTTATCGTCTAGATTGAAATATAATATCTACTCATATGAAATGAAAAAGAGTTCCATTCTAGGATTCGTTTCAGAATGCCACTAAACGGATTTCAATGAAGAAAATTCTGAAAAATCGTGATTTTAAACATTTTGGAGCCATTAAAATAACTTCATTTTTCACGAAACTTCGCATAAATCGCGCTTCTTCATTCGCGCTCCAAACCGAGAACGGAATAAGATTTTGCCATTCTGGCTTCACCGTCATGTTCAGCACTTAAAAATCCACCGTAAGTATGCAGTGCCACTCGGCAAAAATGGATTAAAAAAAAAAAAAAAAAAAAGAAAAAAAATCGAAGTACACAATTAGGTACTACTTTCTGTCTAAAGTACTAAGTACTTTGGTTAGCCCAAAAACGTTTGACTTTTTTATTTGGTTTTTTATTTGTTTAAAACTCAGTATCCTGGCATTCCAAAAATGCTCTCCAAGTTTCACTTCGATATCTTGAAAATTATGGGAAAAACCGGGGGGGGGGGGGGGGGGTGGGGGGGGGGGGGGGGGGGGGGGGGGGGGGGGTACTTTTAGGTAACTCTTATTTTTCAACCACCCATATCAATAATGGATTCCTAAAAAGTAGGCCAAGAGAACGACAAGAGAATTAGACGTGAGGAAAAAGCTCCACGGCTGACCAGTGGTCTTTGCTGAAAGGCTACGATTATGGTAAAATCATAATCCGGTGTGCCATATAACTCACCATTTTATTATAATATTTCATATTCGCATACAATATTTTATCCTTTTCAACAAAGCCACCGTAATACCGAAATTCCAAGGATTTCTTATATTCCCTTGATACGTGATAAGTTTATCGAAACATTTGTTCCCCCAGGCTGGTGCTTCTAAGTTGCAACATTGTGTTGCATGACAATATTGATTAGGTGGATATTGAGGTAGGTTTGCAATCTATTAATCACTTCGCCTCAGTTCTGCTCTCGAATTACATAATAAAATCCTCACATCTGTCATTTGTTGATATTTCAGGCAGTGCAGGAATGAAGTAGGTACCTACACCGCTGCCGATGATGAGCCAAGAGCAATTTTTCTTCAAGGAGAAGGAGCTCGATAATGTCAGGCCGTGGCCTCAAATATGTTAGGTAGGTACCAATGAGATTTGACTTTTTACGATTTTTGTTTTCTCCGTAGCACCTAGACTTTCATTTTACTCCGAACGAACATATACTTTTCTATAACAGAATCAGGTCGTAGCAATAATAATAAATGAACATGAGGGTCTTTACCCAATGTACCTTAACGAGTATATTGTAGTATTCTATATCACGGTAGCATGCTGGTAAGTGCCTAACATTGCTTTTCCCCCGGTTACCTCTATTTACATAGTTCCAATGAAATGATTGAAACACAGAATGTGTTTTAGCTCACGCGGAATGTCTCAGATTTTGTGGTGTATCTTATAACTACTATGTCAAGTTGTTTTATTTATTTATCACCAGCGCGCTATATTTGAAATCTCCTCGTCCTAAGCTATCATTTGAGCCCTCACACGAAAAATGAATAACCCCCCCCCCCCCCCCTCCAATGGGTTTGGGGTCCAAAGGCGCCATATTTGAAATCTCCTCGTCCTAAGCTATCATTTGAGCCCTCACACGAAAAATGAATAACCCCCCCCCCCCTTTTCCGATGTCAAATTGTTTTATTTATAACCAGTGCAACGACTTACCGCTAGCTCAATGAAATCATCAGAAATTAACAAGCGGTTGCAATCATGTTCAGAATATCAATTATTGAGAATGATCACCTGTGAGTAAACAATAAAAATTATTCAAATAACCATGCTAATAACTTAGCTTGTTGGCCACGCACTTCGCAGTAGTTAACATAATATGATTGGATAAATCGAGAGCTTTCGAATGAATGGTCGACGAATTTTGTGGGAAGAAAAATGACGAAGTACCATTTCCCTAGCAACGAATCGGTTGTAAGCGGAAATCATCAGAAATTGTTGCAACACATTTCTGTCTTATTTTGTTGGGGATGCCAAAGCTAAAACACATTCTGTGTTAAAAACCGTTTGTCAACTTTACGCTGTTCGAAGCTTTTCTCATAAAGTATTGGACCAAACTTTGAGAAATATGGCTTAAAAATCATACTTCGGTCGGGGATGTGCCAGTAGAAACATATCCAAAATCGCCCTGAAAACTAGGACAATTGTACCAGATGATGTAAGTAATTTGAATGGAGTTCTGATTTCATGAAATAAAGTTTATCAAAACTTCTGTATCCTATTGGGCTTGTAAAGCGTAGGTAGGTGATCACCTCATTGATTTTCAGTTGCTTAGCTCTCGTTAAATACAGAAGGACTAGTGAAGTGTAGGTGTTCTATTTAATTAAATTAATATCTCCTCGGGAGGCGTCTACGGCTATGCAGTTAGATTTATTTAGGTATTGAATGTATAATAGATTTCGTTTTCTGATTATGGAAAAGGGATTATGGAAAAGAGATCTGTGTTTAGGATTCTACATATCTTGACTCGTGAACCATCTACAGTACAATTTATTACAAATTATGGAGGGACTCTGTTCAGCTGTGGGACCCCTAAAGCTAATTCCTTTTCAAATCCACTGTCGGTGCTGCAATTTAAGATGGATCTCCTTTGGGACACCTCAAAAACAATCATGGGGCACGGAGGCGCGCTGATCACCTGAGGGGCCTGAGAGGCTAATTTCTTTCCCAATCTTTCTAACAATGATTAAATTTAAAATGGAGCGCTTCTGGAACACGTAGAATACATTTACAAGTTGAGAGCGTGGAGTGTTCAGCTAGGAACTCACAGGCTAAATTCTGTCCTGGTTGACTGACCTACGGTGCTGAATTTGGAATAGAACGCCTTTGGAACGGCTTGAAAATAATTTTATTAAATACGGAAGACAACTTATCAGCTGAACGTCCTCAGAATGATTTTTCTCTATTCAACTTACTGAAATACATTAATTGTAATTAATGTGCAAAGAACAAACATAGTTGCAAAGCAATATGCAGTGTATGAACCCTTCTAATAGTAAGGAAGATGACTTAGTCGTAGATCGTTTTGCCAGTTTTACAAAAAATCATTTCTTTCCTTAAATTGGTTTTTTATTAATCTCCAACGTTTCTCCCCAGGAAATCATAAACTGATAACTTTAAATTCGATTTTTGATCACAAAAAGATAACGATAGATATATTACAATATTGAATTTGACATTTTTAATTTAATTTCCGTCTCCCTGCGGAAGCCCCAGTTCCTGGGGAACGTTGGAGATTTATAAAAAACCAATTTAAGGACAGAAAGACCTTTTTTGTTAAGTCTTGTAATAATTTGAACTGTCCAAATAAAGAAACGTTGCACAGCTCGTTTTGTTCCTCCACTTTACTAAAAAGCGGAAAATTATGGGGTCCTGGTGCTGTAATGAAGTGAACCCATTTGCGAGGCGCGAGGCTCCGAGTTTCGATGATAAATATACTAAAACGGGATTTAATAATTACAGACCAGTGATCTGCGTAGATTGGCTATCAAATACAAGTACTTAGGTTACCAACTCTATTTACTTTGGTTATCATCCTGCGGTTGGTATGCATTTCACGATCTTTAGGTAATCGAAATCTGTGTTTGAGTTATTAGGGTGATAACTAAACTTCATTTCCACAATCCAGAAGAAATGCGTATTACCAGGATTCACAGCAGGATCGTCTCGATGCCGTCAGCCCCAAATACAAAACGCCCAGAGCAAAAGATATTATCTTCCTCCATACCACCTTCCCTAGACCTGCAAGTGCCGAAATATAGTGGTGTACGAATTAACAGAGCAAATAGATATAGATCGTTATACTATTGTTCTTATTTTGAGTAGTTATTGATTGATGCATGCAGTAATTTGCTTTAAGATCATCTCCTCTAGCCGTGTGCCCCGCAAACGAAATGTCCAGATTCAATCACATTTTAGTTATAGTTAGATCCTAAGTAAAACATCTGTATTTGAAAATTATGATTGTGTTGAATGATTGTTACAACTCCATTTTGGTTATCATTCTACAGGCTTGCAGTTCACATCTATGTTTAACTTATTTGGTTGATTACGACGTTTCATATCCTCCATTCAGAACAAAAGCTTATTTTAACGGTATTTGATGTAGGATCATCCCTTGAAACCATTAGCGCCGCATACGAAAATGACCAGATTCAATAAAAATTTAGTTATAGTTAGATCCTAAGTAAGGCATCTGTATTTGAACGTTCTAATTGTGATGAATGATTGTTAGAACTCTGTTTACTTTGGTTATCATTCTATAGGTACCTAGGTATGCAGTTCGCATCTTGTTTGAGCTTATTTGGTTGATTACGAAATTTCACAGAAGAAAAGCTTATTAACAGTATTGGCTGTAGGATCATCCCTTGCAACCGTCATCTTGCTTACGAAATGGCCAGACCCAATCATATTTTAACGATACTAAGTACGAGTCAAACATCTGTATTTGAACATTTAAGTTGTGATGAATGATTTTACAACTTGGGTTATCATCCTATAGATATGCAATACGAATTTGACTTATTTGGTTGGTAACGATACTACATGTTTCCTCCATTCAGAAGGTATTAGCTGTAGGATCCTCTTCTGAAGCCTTCAGCACCGCATACGAAATGTCCAGAGCAGAAGCTGTTATCTCGCTTTAGATCACCTTTCCTGGACCTCCGAGTGCCGAAATTAAGGAGCGAAAGAGTTAATACCGGAGCATATTACCGTACATCTTATGAGTAGTTATTGATTGTTGCATGTTGCATTCCTAATACTTGGGTTACCAACTTCAATGCGTGTGATTCAATTACAATCCAGTTCTAGTTAGGGCCTAAGTAAATCATCCGTATTTGAACATTCTAATTGTGATGAGTGATTGTTACACTTATATTTGCTTTGGTTTTACATCAGTGTTTGACTTATTTAGTCACGACGTTTCATATCCTCTATCCAGAAGAAAAGCGCATTAACGGGATTTGCCATAGGATCATCCCTTGAAGCTGTCAGTCCTGCATACGAAATGTCCAGACCAGAAGATGTTATCAGGGCCCAGATCCCCACTCCGGATCACCTTTCGCGGACCTCCTAACGTCGAAAAGAGGAAGCGATTCTGCGAGGTGCCCGCGGTTTGGCGGTGGGGCGAACTGCCTGATCCGAGTCTTTAGGTCCCATCTCTCCAGTCCCAGGACTTCAGTTCTCTGCACTTGGCCGACCTCTTCACTTCAGGTAATTTCTGCTCTTCACGCTGATAATTTTTGCGGAGGTGGTAGGCAACGCTCGTTCTGCCGGCTCCGGGAATACAGCGGCTCTTCGCGCCGGTCTTCAACCCTCCGCTTTCGTTCAGCCGCACTTCGAAAAGTTTTGAACACGATAGGTTTCTAAACCAATAACCGATTCGCAATAATATCTAAATTTGATAGAAGATTAACCAATTAAAAATTAGAATTGGGTGCAGATGATAAAACAATAATTATTACAGATTTACCACAGCTTCAACTCACTTCAAATCAAAGCTTCATTCAAGGAAATTGAAGTTATTGATTCAAATAAACCCTTTTCCAAGGGTAAATAAACCTTCAATATTTTATTTTAATTGTCAAAAGATTTAATTTAAGACTATTCAGACAATTCAAGATTTTTTGGGCTTATTGTATTGAAGTTTTGTTTGATTATCCTTCTTATTTAAGATACGTTATCTAAAAAATTATATGATTCGCCCAAAATTTTGATTTTTGTTAATCAAAGCGACCTTAAACATATTGAGAGGATTATATAGATTCATAAATTTTATTTTAATCACCCTTAGGTTTACAAAAGAGGGATTAAGGGAACTGAATTCGATGGAATGTTGTATAGTCTCCTCAGGATCAGAAGGAGAAATGTCATTTTGAGTAAGCGAATACGAGCGAGAAGGATTTATATTATTGAATTTTTTCGTTAGCAAAATTTCAAAGAAAATTAAGCTAATGGAACAGATGTTGGTTTCATTCCAATAACCCTCCTTAGGATATTTATAAAGTATCAGTCACGCAGCATGATCGTAAAAGCGAATTTTCGTAAATTATCGTATATATTTATGTTCCACTGTTTTGAAATTTGAGTGCTAAGATATTAGTTAGGTAACAATATTATTGCCAAAATTTTATTATACATAAAAGTCTGCTGTTCTAAAAGAGATTTTGGTTCTGCAGTTTTTACAGATTGTATAGTAGGTACATTTACATGAATTTAAGCGCATTTTTCGGCATAATTTTTGCATCACTTTCTAAGTTTCTTGTTTATAGTTGATAAACTTTCAATGAGTAGGTAGTATTCTGCTAACAAATATAAATTCAGCGATTTTCAGCACTTGTTTTGACCATTTTTCCCTTCGAAAATCAATTTAAAAAACCGCAAGCATTTGCGAAATTGAAAAATTTGTTTGTATATCAAAATATTATTTAGAAAAAATGTTTTCCACACAATTAATACCTAGCTTCTGTGGCCACAAACTGCTCAAATTAAAAAAAAAAAAAAAAAAAAAAAAAAAAAAAAAAAAAAAATTGAAAAATTAAAAATTATATTTTTATTATTTTCATAATTTAATTATTCATAAATATAATTATCGAATTTTCGTTGAACATGAAGCTGTTGCGATAGCTCAAAAAATTTTAGAATAATAATTTTCGAAGATTTTCTTTATTGAAATCTGTTCTGAGACATTCTGAAACGAAATCGTTAGCCAACACTTTTTGAACACATTAAATAGGCCCAAATTCAAAAAATGTACTTAAAAAAAAAAATCACTAAATATGACTAGAAACGTCTAAAAATCTTTAAATTTACATTTTTATCAGAATTTTAGTCGAAAGGAGTTTAGTCGACGATGAAATAAAACATTAGGTAACATTTTATTCACAAAGTTATGGTGAAAATGTTTGTGAATGTACCTTATAATAAAAGCTTCATTTTGTTGTTGCCTAATTGACCGTGACCGATTAAAGATATTTCACTTACTACCCCCCCCTCCCCACTATAGTAACCCGCTATGGAATATTTCAACTTTTTGTGGTGTACACTGTATGCAAGAATGCATAGTTGATCATTAAAATGTGTAAGAACATGGAACGTGAGGAAATCAGACTAATTTTTGGTGTAATTACACCACTACTACTACTACTATTACTACACTAATTATGCTGAAACATTGAGTATTTACATTAACAAGGACTTAATTTAACCAAACATAGCCTATTTCAAGATATTTCCGGGAATGTTTCAGATTATTTAAAACATTTTAATGATCTATACCTACATCCATGTTACGGTTAAAGGGAAGCTATGGGCCACACGAAATTGGCAGACGATTTTTCGGTTGGTTGTTTATGTCTCTGCTACTCAGTGTTTATGCTTTAAAGTCGATGTTTACGGCCAATAGATTTTAAATGTATTGATCTAAAATGAATTGCTCCCCTCCGATCTACGCTGCTTCTTCACACCACCGGCTTATTCAGCTTGCGTTAATTTTCAGCACATTTTCTAAATACCTAAACGTAAAAATTATTTTCGTGAATATTATATTATTCTATTCTACTATTTTTTATTTCTAGAAACGAATTAGTGTGGAATACGTTTTGAGCAATAATTATGAATTCACAAAAGATTAGAATTTCTGTTCATAACCTTTAAAATTTGAATGCGGTGAACTCGAAAAACAAAAATTATGTAGATAGTAAGACATGTACGATTCAATATTGAGACTTTGAAATAGATAGAAAAGAATTAAATACATTTCATTCCATCAATCATGTTTAGCGAATTTTCGTACGAAATGAAGCTATTGCAAAGCTCCAAAAATTTTAAAATAAAAAAAACTTTACAAAGATTTCTTCATAGAAATCCGTTTTGAGGCATTCTGGAACAAATCCTAGAGTTTTACACTTTATATATATATATATATATATATATATATATATATATATATATATATATATAAAAATAGTTTGAAGTTGGGGGATCTTGAGGTTCAGTCAGTTCCCCCAACTTCAAATTATTTTTATAGAATACAGTCGAGAAAACCTACCAATCTATATATATATATATATATATATATATATATATATATATATGCAATAAACATATACAAATATATGCATGTATGTATATGCGCCATTCCAGATGATAACTCTCCTTAGGATTGAGATAGAAATTCCGTTCTAGCGCCGAAAAATCAAGCTTTCCAAATTAATGGATGAGTTTGTTGGCCAGAAATTTTTGAGCTCATTAAATTGGTCAAAGTTGAAAAATGTGCTAAAACATCACTGAAAATGGCTAAAAATAGTTTATATTTATATTTAGCATTTATATTGTTGCTCAACTATAGTTGATTAACTATAAAATAGAAAATTCAAAAATTTATGTACAAAATTACCTACTTAAACAGTACTAAAATGTCATTAAAATTTGCTAAAAAAATCGATAAAAACTCGAAACAAGCTAAAAATTCAAAATCTCTTTTTGAATAAAAGATTATTATTTATAATCCGTTTCTTCCCATAAAATTAATAGTTGAAAATTTCCTTGCACTCGAAAAGCTCAAATTCCAAAACAATTGAACATTATACGATACGATAATTTGCGAAAACTCGTTCATACGACCATACTGCATGTCTGGAAGGTTTTGCTGTATTTCCGATTGTTTAGGCTCTATCATTAAAATTCTTCACGTTGATGTTTTCTAATAATTTAAATAACAGGTGGTTATTTAATATTGATGTCCAACAACAAGTTGCATAATGGGTTTGTTTGGCTCTGAGATTCCTGCGCCTTTTTGCCTGTTTACCTTGTAACTACAGTTTAACGACTACTTACTATTTACGTGTTTAGAGACAATTTCTCACAAACATTTCACAATGGAATTCAATAAAACATCCAACACTGGTATACAAATTTTAGGAAATTACCATAACTAATGCCAAACTCTACCAAAATGCCAAAATGCCAAAATCTACTACTCCAAAGCTCTTTATTATCATAATTACCTATATTATTATTTATAACATAACAAATTCAATATCACCTCGAAATGTTACAAGTAATTAACCGGTTACGAGTCACCCAACTTTACGGTAACAGCAGTTCACAGAGGTGCGTGGAAGGAGGAGGAAGTTGCCTGCATGAGATGTATCAAGATGCGTAACAAATTCAGTTACAACGGGTAGTGAAAATTTTTTGTGAGGTGGAAAATCAGCAAGTTTTTAAATCCCAACCATCAATTAGTTGTACGAGACATGCATTAGAAAATACCACGTAACGCATTTTTGTCACATAATTTGTGGTACTCTATTTTGTATCGTTTTTGAGCGAAGGGGCAATGACTAAAGCATGTTCTATGCTATATATATTTAAAAAAAAAAAAAAAAATCACTCAGCCAGACGCAGCATGACTGGGCCTTTTTAATTAATTTTTTGTAAGGAAGTAGGAAGAGAAAACGCAGTCAGTTTTTCGTTTTTGCGAGCGCTTTCAGGGAATACTGTGCCCCCTTCCTCAGGCGTTGTTCCTGTTATTAATTCTTTGTTGTGAAGAAGAAGCTGCAGAAACAAAATAAAAGGGCAACTTGTAATGAATGGTCCAATCCTGAGAACACGGCAAAGAAGTTGTAGGAACAACGGGAGGTCCCCATTTACGTTGTCAGTGATTGGTGATATTACTTATGAATATGACTAGTCCCTACGATTGGCAAATGGAGATGGTATTTTGTTGGCATGGTGATTCTATTAAACGTTACACGCACGACTAAGGTGGTATGTGATCATTTGACAACGTTGGTCTCTTGATAATTATTTCTTTGTCATTTGAGACCGGACTTTAAGAGCGTCCCTCTGAAGCTGTTGGTAAATAGAGGGACGGCTTATTAGAGTTGATTCAGGTGGGGGTGAGAGAACCCAAAAATGAGATAAAAAATAACAAAACTCAATCCGTTTCAGACCAAATTAAGACCAGATTCGAGGGGGAAAAAACGTCTGTCTTGGGTGGGCCGTAGTATAGCTTCCCCACACACTATAACATGGACGTGTAGAATTGGTTGAAGAACAACTACGAGTCGAACTGATTGATAAGTCGACGTTATAAGTTCACGCACGCCCATAGACTACTATTACTCCATCGGCAAGGAAATTTATGGAGGAAAGTCTAGAAGCTAAACAGAACAATCCTTGAAAATTTCATGAAAATCGGTCAATTAAATTAATTATTTAATTTGAATTATTTATTTAATTGGTCAAATGTACTAGGAATATTGCGCATTACCAATCCTAATTGTTCGTAAGCGTCGGTAAGCTAAATTACTATGCTGGACAGGATATCTTTACCAGAAAGAGTTTTGTACTCGAGAGCTTCGGTAAAAATCTAACTAAGTCAATGGGATCTCTACGTAAAAACAGTTACTTCGTTACTTCCTTACTTTTGAATGGAAGCAAGTGAAACTCAAGTGTTACTTTACCGAACCTAGTTGCTTGAAAGCATTAGTAAACATTTAACTAAGTCAACGGGATTGCTATGTAAAATAGTTACTTCGTTACTTTCAACGGAATAAGTGTACAAGGTTAAGAAAATAAACCAATAACATAAAGTAAGGAGTGACTGAACCTAAGCTTCCTCGCTTTGGTACAATAGAACAACAGTTTCCTGCCTAAATATCATTGGCCAATGGAAAGAAACTTAAATCACTCACTGTCACAGGTGTCCAGGAGGTGTAGGCTGAAGCAGACCACGTTACCACGGTTGGGGCAACGTGGGGGGGAAATTCTCAGTCTTTGTCTTTTGCCATGGGATAAGACGGGACCTAATAAAAGGGACTGGCCATAAATACGTGGGTCTTTATATGAACGCTTCAAAGTAACAGTAACTGGTTGCTGGGGGAGAAGTTAAAATGTTCGTATAAACACGGGACTTACACAGGACTGTCTTCACAACGGAACGAACTAACCGTTCAGGAGCTAATCCGCTCAATCACTGAAAATTTCATCAGAATCGGACTGAAACTTGGTATATGTTGGGTGTGACAAGGATTTACCACAGACGGGCATCAGACAGACAGACTCAGAACCAAAATTAATCAGCAAGCCCTGAAACGCAAAAAGCAAGTGGAAATTTTGATTTTGGGGGCAACTATTTTTTCGATCTTAATCACGAGCACAGAGTGAGAGTTGGTTGAGAGAGTCGGTAGTGAGGAAGCAAAATAACGTAGGTGTACGTTTACATGTTGGGGAATTGGGGTAACAGCTGTGGTAGGGTAATTAGGGGTATTTTTATATCTTTGAGCTCCTCCATATCCCTACTCAAGTCAAGGTCATACGTCTCTGGCGTGCAACCCGGGCACTCTCTGGGTGACCAGAAGTTGTCAACAATGACCCTCTGGCGATTATGTCAAAAGTGATGGTTTGACGGAAGGAGCAACTTTTTATATGTAGGTATTTGAATAATATAAAATTAGTGTTTTCCATCGGTTTTTAAAATAATTAATAATGATAGGAACGCTCTAACGAGTCGAAAAAGTCCCTTCGTTATACTCCCTCCTGATCGTAGACAGAAAATATAGAATAAAATAAAATGGCCTGGGAAGTTTTTGAAGATCTGGCACGATGCTGTACCATCAAAAACTCAAAATTCAGAAACTTCAACGTTTTGATTCACCATTTTACTAATTTCTTTTTAGAAAATAGAGAACGTTTTTGGTTGGGTAAATGGCAAAAATATTTTTGGATAATAGTTTATGTTGTTGATAAAGTTAAATGTTTTGTGTTGAACATGTCTAACATTTAAAATAATTTAATGTATACCTAATACATTGGTAGGATATAATATATATAAGCTGATTATTTCCTCTAATAAGAATCTCATAACCATGGTTCTGATTTATTTGCTTTGCTGTTACAGAGTTTCGACATAACGATGGCGAAAATGGTTTTGGTACGTACCTATATGCATCAAATAATTGCCCTAACATCTACGCTAAATACGAGAAATAGTAATAGATGAATAATAGAAAATATCATTTCTGTTTTCTCCATTTACATGTATATTTACAATTAACTGAATGATCAGAACATCAAAATGTCTTCATCACTATTTTGAAGAACTGTGAGAATTCGGAGAATGACCCAAATTTTTCCATCTCTTATCCACACAGATTTTCTGTTATGATTTATTATGTCCATGAACATTCACAAGGTGAAACTGGATGGATATTCATGTGTTCTTATTCTAGAAAAAATCTAAGTTGGTATATTTACGTTGAGAATATGTTAGATAATACTGATCTGTGTTTGTTCTTATGTATATGTCTATTTATTTATTAAGTAATACAAAGGGGATAAAATAAAAAATCACAAAAATAAAATATACATACATCTGCGAATAATGGGGGAAATAATAAAAAAATAGTGCGGCTGCACAAACGCTTGGAAGATTAAAAAGTTTGGTGAACGGAGAATCTATGAAGGTGAAAGAATCTAAATAGATGATATCCTAGATTAAATGGTTAAACTTGCGGTACCTATAACAAGGAGATCAGCCTTAAATTCATATCTCAATTAGGAGTACGTACTAACGATTGTAATGTAGTAACTCACTAACTCTTAAATTAATAGTTTGTCCAAGTAGTATATTCATTTTACGATCACTGCATGAAATAATAACATTTTCATTTTTATTTAATATTTTCGAAATAACACATCCCTAATGTATGAAAATGGTAGGCATGTATTTTGTTGTCTCACATAATATGATTCATTGGAGATTATTCATGATATGATTATTATTTAGTGGGGACGTTGGCGCCTTTAGACACAGTTGAGTGAGTCATAAACTCTCTCCCTGAAAAAATCTATATATTATAAAGTAATGTGCGAAATCCACAAAAGCTGGGCGGCGAGTATGATCATTGACCGGCCTAGGGGGGAAACCCCGTGCGAGGAATAGGCAGGATTGCGCCTGACCTCCACGACGAGGTTCTGCAACGTTTTCTCCTTGCGGGATCTCCAGGATAGTAAATTTGTCCAGCCGAATTCGATAGTCCCTTTTCCCCAACAACTTCCTCATGAACAGAGCGTGGAATAGGAAGAGCCACGTTCGACTTTCTCGCTGTTTTCCTTGTGCAGTAGATGCGGTTGTTCACCTACCTACTATCTCCTTCCTACCTACTATCTTCTCGCTGCCTGCTGTACACCGCTGTTGACTTGCTTACAATGAACTTGGTTAACCTTGTTTTCCTGTACCTGTGTTCAGTGGTACCATTTTTTCAATTACCTACCATGCAAGTGGCACTAAAATAAGCGCAACCTACGCATGCTTCCATCTATTCAGCTACCAACTCCTGTCCTACTTTTTTGCCAGCTTGTTGTACTCCGCTGTTGACTTGCTTACAATAAGCTTGGTCAACCAACTTTTCTGTACTTGTTTTCAGTGATACAATTTTCTCACAAGTACCTACTACATAAGTGGTAATACAATAAGCGCTACGTATGCGGTCGTTTATCTGTTCACCTAGGTACCTACTCTATACACCTACCTTTTTGCTGCTGTAATACTCCGCTGTTGGCTTGTTTACCATGAGCTTGGTTCATCAAGTATTCCTATACCTATGTCCAGTGATGCAATTTTCTCTTTAGTACTTACTATTCATGTGGTAGATACCACAATAAGCGCTACGTATGCGTTTCATCTACTTACCTTGCACTATCTTCATCATGCCTGTTGTATTCCGCTGTTATCTTGTTCATTATATTGGTTGAACAAGTTCTCCTTTACCTATCTGTTTTCAGTGATACCATTTACTCAAGTACCTACCGTACAAGTAGTACTACAATCAGCACTACGCATTTGCTATTCCCTCTATTCCCCTCTCTAATCTTGTAATACCTTCTTGCTGCCTGTAGTTCCTACTCCTCTGTTGAATTGTTTGCAGTGAGCTTGCTTGACTATGCTTTCCTGTACCTGTTTTCAGCAATACCGTTTTCTCGAGTACCTAGCATACAAGTGACAATACATTAGTGCAATGTTATCGATTTTCCATGTATCACCTACCTAATGTTGTCTACCATCTGCTGTTGTACGCTGCCGTTCTCTTGTTTACAATGAGCTTGGTTTACCAAGTTTCCCTGTACCTGTGCTCAGTGATACAGTTTTATCTCAGAAACCTACCATACATTAGGAACTACAATATGCGCTAGGCATGCGGCCTTCCATCTATTCAACAACCTTCCTTACCAAGTCTTCTTCCTGCCAGTTGTACTCAGCTGTTTTCTTGTTTACATCTTAGTTCACCAAGTTTTCCTTCACCTGTGTTCACTGATACCATTTACTCCAGTACCTACCATACAAGTCGTACTAAAATAAGCGCCACGCATCTCTTCGGTCTTCCATAAATTCCCTACCTACCTAGTCCTACCTTCTTGCTGCTTGTTGTAAGCTGCTGTTGACAATCTTTAATTACAATTTTTGCCTGCACCTATCTATGGTCAGTGATACTATTTTCTCAAGTATCTAAGTACAAGAGGTCCTACGATATGCTATACTCTTGAAGCTTTCTTGGTATTTCTTGAAGGAATGTTTAATGAAATGATCGTTTATTTAAAAGTCCGCGTTTGAGAAATTCCTTTTTATGAGAAAGAGGTATATTACTACCACCAGTTCTGATTCTCGGATCTGATATGAAATAAGTAGAACCTCGCAACCAGGGCCTGACACACGCACCGGAGCCGGCATCTGCTTTTCAACACCACCTGACCTCATATCGAGTTCTGGGTCCCGGGCCTTGTCTGAGAGACGCGAATTCGCTCGAGAGGGTGGAGATAGGAGAGGGGCAGCCCGTTATCATTTTTCAAAAACGAACGCCGTCGACCTTGAGAGTGAGATGCCCTCTTCGCTGAAGGGGCAATTTGTAACAAAGAGATTCCCACTCTCAGATCCGGGTATTGAAACACCGCCCACCCCCTCCCTCTCCACCCGGGCACCCATATAAATTAATTTCATACACCCCCCGCATAATTTGAAGTGGTTGGCGAACGCTCATTTTGACATCTGTGGATGCACTTGTAAATCTACCGTGAACTGCAGAGGCGTTGTTACATTCCCAGATAACAGAATCAGCCGTGATCTTATTTTTTTAACATGGATTTGTTTTTCGGCTGGGGGTCATTCTAAAATTTGTGACCGAAAAAATGTAACGCTACAACCGATAAACAAATTCGGTAACTATGCAGCAACAATAATGAAGCAGCACTCTTCGGTTGCGTTATAATAGACCCATGAAAAATTTTGTTTTAATAAAACCTACTACCCATCTTTGGTGTATGACACTCACACGACTTACCATCTTTGGTGTAAGACTTACCTTACCCATCTCTCAGGACTTACCTTATCCATATTTGGTGTATGATACTCACAGGACTTACCTTACCCATCTTTGGTGTATGACGCTCACATGACGTACCTTTCCCACCTTTGGTGTATGACACTCACACGAAGTCATCAGGGAAAACACAGTACTATTTCCCTGATGGTGTCATCTTTTGCGATCTTTGAGGCTGATTTCCACCCACTTCTAATCGTCGTAGACCCCACTTCCTGCACCTTTTTTCAAAGCAGGCAGATAGATCGACTTCTTCTCTCTCCGGGATCTCCTGTTTCACCCTAGGCGTACAAGAAGTATTGGATAACTCCCGTTGTATCCCGTATTAGGTACCTTCAAACATAGGGGTACGAGATGTTCTTTTTCGAGCCGGTGCTGTCGGAAGTATACCTACGATTATACCTTCCTACCTACTTTAGTAAGATAATGGACATATCCATGTTACTTTGTTCTTCCGGGCAGCGGAGGAACTGAGTAGCAATAGATACCGGTTTGTGGTGGGGTTGCCATCGATCACTGTATCTATCGCATACAGCACTGGTTTAACCCTTGATTTCCTGTGAATACAATCGAAATCTCATAACAATTTTAATCACAGGAAAAAACTAAGATTCGTCATTGCCTACTTTCTGAAGTAAAACTGCTACAAGACCTTTTTTTTAATGGCTATTATTTGTCCTCAACCTATGGCACATTATTGAAAATAACGTTTTCATTTGAGTACCTTAAAGGAACATTCCGTCTTCAACACCTGATTGAGTACAAGGGGCGAGCGCCGGTTATATATCGTATGCGCAAACGAAAAATTCGGTGCCAGACGAATTTTCCTGAGATTGTTCGTGATAGCTTGTAGAAAGTTCCATACAAGTTTGATCATCGTCGGCCTTATATCATGGTATGTGCGAATGAGAAAATGTGAAATTGGTTCCAGAGAGGCAACACTTAAAATACTTTTCGATCAGCAATTTATAAGGAATTTAGGTGCCCCCCCCCCCAGAGGTGCAATGGGGGCCTAAATCCTCATAAAAAGGTAGAGGAGAGTAACAGCATCCCGTCAGAGAGATACCACTCCTACTAATAGCTTTTAATGAGCCATGTTCGGAGTAGATTGGTTTTCCAGTCACCTGGAATCCCATCCAACGCCAAACCCAGCTGCTAAAATGATCGAGAACGGCCAAGGCGCCCGTTGTTTCATCAACGGAACGCCGACAGCGATATCTCTGGTGCCCTGACGGGACCTCGATGGACCTCACAGGAGGTAACTCTGTTACAAATTTCGTTACTATTATGAGGAATAGAACAGATTACACAATTTTTGCCATTGAATCATAAGTACATTACTTTCAGACAATTCATCGTATTTCGTCACTAATAATTTCTGTAATTTGTCCACTATACAATAAATTAATGAGGAGGCACCAACAACAAGTGTGGTGGGGTGGAGGGGTTGGAGCTAAAAATTTCCGATCTCCTGGACTTGAAATTCCTAAATTCTCGCACTAAAAATTCCTATATATTTAATCCTCCAAGAAAGAAGTTTAACCCCCCCCCCCCCCCTATCCAAATTTGTTAGTTTACGTTTCATATACGTAAGTTCCAAAATACGAATACAAATTGATAAGGTCAACTTTTTTTTTGGTCGATTACAAAAAATGGGAGGTAGAAGCGTGGTAAGTAGGTGCTAATGTACGTATGTAATGACGGCCAGGTGAGAATTAACAATTGAACTGACGGTGCTGGTACACATAAATTCAGACGAATTCAGTCCGAAATTCATGAGTGATCGAACGAGATATACAATTTAGACTAAATTTAGCAAAAAATTCAACAAAAGGCCTCAGCAAACTGCCCTTTATTTTTCAACTCTGCCAGTTGTTCTTTGAGACGAAACTCGACAGATGCATATTACGTAGCTATAAGTATCTACAAATCGAACAGGCGCACACCAATTTATAAACACACACATAAAAAGGCGCTTTTTTTTTAAAGGAAGGCCCTTTTGTAGACACAATCCTCCAATTTTGCAACCTCCAGTTTTTTTTGGACATTCGAGAATAAATTGATTAATTTTGAGTAAAATGAGCGCGTTTGAATTTCGCAAGTTAGCAAAAAAGCCAGTTGGTACTTTCCGGCAATTGGAAAATTGTGGCATTTTTTAAATTGTATTAATCAATAAGCTGTATTTTAGTTGAGTTGTCCCAAATGTCGCAAACGGTGTGAGTTGGAAACTGTGCGAGTAAAGTTGTAAAGATACATTTAAGAAGAAGCAACTAAGAACAATGGAAAATAGTGGGTTGGGAATTGAAATTTGAAAGTTGCAAGTCAGAAAATCTTCAAATTGGGAAACTGGCAAAGCCGGTTGGGAAATCGGTAACTAAAAAACTGGTAAGTAGAAAATTAGAAGTTGAAACATTGAGAAGTAGGGTTGAAGTCAATTGAATCGTACACAAATTTTAAACCAAATAAATTTAAAATAAATAATGTGTACACTTGGAAATTTCCCCCTTTTAAAATGACAAGTTAAGCATCTGAATATATCTGAAAAAATCTGAAAATCCAATAGTTTCTCTTGTTGTTACTTTCCCTAAGTTTGGATTTACAATACGAGTTCAGAAGCTTTGATGTCAACGCTTGTAGTCGCTCATATTTTAGAAGATTTTGCCCTCTGATTCTTTTTAGTTCCAAGAAACCAGTGAAATTAATTTCTACGTAAGTCAATTCTCCCAAAACCCCGAACATAAGCTGGCGGTCCAGCTCGGATCCAAACGATGGAAATACAAAATAAATATATAATATAGGCGGGAATTCCCGGGTAGGTGGAGGCCGGAGGGACAAGATCATCGAATGTCATAAAGATGCTTCACACCCGATGGAACGCGACCGGTCTTGACACAACCTCGACTAGAAACTTTCACCGCAACCGAACCGTCTTTCGCAAATAAAATTAATGCAATGATTTCCGTTGATGTGCGTTTGATGGAACGAAATAAAGTTTTCTGTTTATTAGTCACTATACCAGCAATGTTTAATATTTTATTAGAAAGAAGTTGTCTGAGGCTTCAAACGACATCCAGTTTTTTGTTGAAAATATCGTTAAATTATTAGAGTCACGTTCTACTTCCACTCAATGCGCTATTGCTCCAGAAGACACTTGAAATACTCGGGTACGAATCTTTTCACCAGCCAAGTAGGTTTAACGAGGTTTTGTCAAAATTGCTAACAAAGAAAATTCTTCTACAAAGGGTTATTGTACTTGATAAATAACACGTATTTAAGTGTTACATATGCGTATAAGTATGGTTCCCCGATCATCCCTCTTCTGTATGTTGTATATCTAGATAGAAAAGGTACTGTTCAAACTGATTTGGGGGATCATAGCTATTTATTCATACGAGATTGTATATATTGCAGTCACTTTCATAAACCCAGTAACTTTACTAAATGCCTAGGTAGGTCCCCCAGGAATAAGAATTTTATCAAACGACTAGATACCTACTTGATCAAACTCCCTGTAATTTCATGATGCGTCTTGGCATTTCATTAAATGAAACTCACTGTTTAGATTGATCAAACCTTTTTTTTTAATATCATTTTATTCAGAATTTTACATTACAAAAATCTCTATAAGAATCATTAATTAAAATTTCCAAAACGGCTTGAAAAACCTCACAACAATAAATCTCCCATATCAATTTAGTCTTCCATGAATAATATTTGAATCTAGCCATCATCATACTTATCTTCAATTCCCAAGGTTCCTCCAAACCACACATTGCTCTTACTTTCTAAACTCAAATCCTTAACAGTTATTTGACAGTAAAATCTTTCTAAGTAATGAAAAATATCTACGAGTAGTTACCATCGATTTGCGGGACTCTTGCATGGCTGAACGATTTTTCACTCTAAAAATGTCGATTTCTCACGAAAAGATGAACTTTCCAAGGTGTTGGCAGGCGACACATTGATCTTCTCGTCGGATGCTGTGACGTCACCACTGAGTGAAGCTTTTAAAAATCACAGAAAGAAACTTTTCATCGTCAGAGAGTGCGGTTGATGTTAAACTTCTTATGATAGAATCTCCTTCCATATAAAAATAGTCAAGGTCGTACTCATGGGTAACGCTCATTGAAAAATATAATGGGATGCAATTTGGAAAATTAAGAAATTCTAATAGGGAAAAGTGAGTATTATATTTGAAAGGGATGAATTTGGATTCCTTCTGGAGACCCAGAAACCTTTTGATCCGGCGAAAGAAGAGTGGGGTGTTGAGGAAATTAATTCAGCGCTCTAAGCACACCACTAACAACGTACAACCATATCATTATCATCATATTATTTATTTCTCTTGTCATCTGGTTGCCATCAATAAATACTATAAATAGGTACGCGATACTTACAATAAAGCATTGATTGTTCATGAAAAAGTGAATCAATTAGGAAACCCTTTCCTCTGTGATCCGAGGTAGGATGCATCTAACCGCCGCAGCATTTACGTGTATAAATGCATCAAGAATAACGCTTCCGTTGCATTGGTTGGTTCTCTCTGACGTGTCATACATCTATTTGATTTGACTAATATCACTTGAACAGTTAAGTACAGTAGGAACAATAGGTACTCTACAGCTGCTATGGTTAGCAGGTTTTGCAAAATTTCCCCATTAGAAGATGTTGGAGGTTAGTAAACATTTAATCCTCGATAGGAATGTGCTTTTAGAGTGGCGCAGCTTTCAGGAATGCGGGTGAATGAATATTTTTTCCCTGATGCAATTCGGCCAGATTCACAGGCGAGGCCCAACGTCCGCTCCGACCTTGGAGAGAGGCTTCTCTTTCGTCTACAACATAAAATCTTTTCTGCAAAAGTCGAACCTTTTTTTTTCTTGGTTTCTCGTATCAACGAGATAAAAGGAGTGGTGAGAACCGGGTTTGTTCCAGTCCTACATCTTTGGCCCCGAGGGTCTCCGAACGCGGAGAGCAAACTTGTGAAACTCCTTCCGTCAAGTTGGGGATCATCCTCAAAATTCCAGTTCATTCACCTCCAACCATATTTTGCCTGACGTGGGCAACAAATCTTGATTCCTAAATCTCCAGCAGTGGTTTGAAGAACAGAGTTGTGAACAGTATCTAAAAAGAGTCAGACCGAGGCTTGAGAGAAGAAGCATAAGAAAAAGGTGATAACAATTCGAGGTATAAGATTACATTTCCCTGAGACTGAAGATGCCTGGACCCTATGTCTGGAGGATGAGAGATAATCAGTGCCTGCCTATCAGCAAACATGTCTTATTTAATACACTTCTTCAGTTTCATTCCTGGGATCACTTGTGAAATTTTGTAACAATCATACATATACGAATGAACTTTTTATTCCGTGGATGTATTTTTGAGCTTGAGGTCAGGCGGATATTCGCGTGACCGATTTTTAAGAGATTCGAGATCAGCAATTTGGTCATTTCCTAGAAACGTAGATGTGTAATTAGAAACTTAATGAAGAAAACTGGAGTTATTCTCACTTGCTCACAATAGGAAGTGGCAATTTTTAAGGGAGCCTTTCTGGAACATTATGAGACGATTCACACGATGGGCTCTTTCTTGATCAGCAGAGTAAGCTAAATTCTATCCTGTTCACCTTAGGAAGCTGAAATTTGATAGGGGACATCAAGAGACAATAAAGTGAAATGATGGGCTCTTTCCTGATCAATTTATTGAGCAGAATTCTCTCCTTTTCACCCTAGGAAGTTGAAATGAAGAGTTATCGCGACATTAAGTCACAATGGGAGTCAAGTGATAAATGAGAGTTAAGTGACATTCAGTCTGAGACGTTAAGAGACGATAGAAAGAATGGGCTCTTTCCGGATCAGCTGAATGATCTCAATTATCTCCTGTTCACATTAGGGAGTGGAAATTTGCAGCCCCTCTGGGACATTAACAGACGAATGAGATTACGGTCTTCATCCTGATCAGCTGAGTTAGCTAAATTCACTCCTATTCGCCCTAGAAATTTGAAATTTGGGAGGGAGCCTCTATGGGACAGCAGAAGTCGAATGAAGTGACGGATTCCATATACTGATCAGTTCAATTCTTTCCTTTTCACCCTGGGGTGTTGAAATTTAGTAGGAAGCAACTACTACGATATGTTTTTGGTTTTCGGGTTCCTTGGCCTTATCAGTAAATATGTATTTTGGTAGTTAGTTTTCTCAATGTGTACTTTAGCGTACAAACAAATCGTACTATTTTTTTCCTCTTCATGTAAAACCATAGTAGGTATAGTTTTAGGCGTGACAAGGATTTACCACATACAGACAGACATTGAACCAAAATTGATCAGCAAGCTCTGAAACGCAAAAAGCAATGAAGTAACCGTTGGTAACTAGATACTTTTTGTCACTTAAAAAGATTTTACTGTCGAATAGCTGTTAAGGATTTGAGTATTGAAAGTAATAGCAATGTGTGGTTTGGAGGAATCTTGAGAATAAAGATAATGATGATGAAGATAACGCTAGATTCAAATATTATTCATGAATGAATAAACTGATATTGGAGATTAGATGTTTTGAGGTTTTTTGAACGATTGTTGGAAATTTTAATGAATGATTCTTCCAATATTTTTTGATCCACATCGGAACCTAACCTTTCTATGAAAAGTCACTAAAAAGATGAAATGAGTGTATATAGTTAGGCACGAAATAAATAATTCATTACAGGAGGTTTGTGTTAGGTCATAAACTTGTATAAAAAGTTATTAGGTATGTGAGGTCGGGTTAGGTAGGTGTTTTTTATTACAGAAATAACAGCCAAAGATAAATACAGCTTGGTACCTGTATAAATTTATATCGAGTCATGTTTTTGTACGGACGAATCGACGAAGTTCTCTCCAACAGCGATTTGTGATTATTATTGTTGTTCACGAATTATATTCGATAATGATAAGGGTGCTACAATGCGACCATTTGAAATATCGTTTCATCGGGTCATAGATCAGTATCTTTGAATAAATATACAACAAATAATGGGGTCTGGCGGCCAATTTCAAGTCGTTCGAGAACCCTAATCCCCAATAAGTAATGGGGTAATAAATATTCTCTTTGTTTTCAGGCTGTCGTCACATTTGAGAATGAAGGCGTCTTTACCAGACAAGAAAATTATTTACCTAGTTAATGTACTATATCTTTGCGAATTTTCGAAGAAAATATTAAAGTTGAAATTTTCCAAAATTTTCTTAATCGAAATCCGTTTTGGGGTATTCTAAAACCATTCC
Organism: Adelphocoris suturalis; assembly: GCA_030762985.1. NCBI lineage: Eukaryota > Metazoa > Arthropoda > Insecta > Hemiptera > Miridae > Adelphocoris > Adelphocoris suturalis. Next base: position 50,219,642 of record CM061042.1, on the reverse strand, counting down.
TGGAATTCAACAGTTTTTCATGATTTTGTGTGTGTGTTTTGTGTAATTCCAGACGTTAACTCTCCTTGGGGTTGAGATAAAAACACCATTCTTTCGCCAAAAAATCAGCAGAAATATCGATGTTCTGTGTGATCGGTGGAATATATTGGGATCAGTCTACTAATTCGAGTTCAACGCTAGGTACCTACTATAAAGCTTGCCAATCTGATCCAGCAGGTGGATTGCTGACGGTAGGATAAAACTGTGTACCTAATAGAATACTACTGGGCGATTTCTTTTCACCAATCCATTACTTGAGTTTTAACAAGCGAAACGCAAGTGGAATTTTCGAATTTGTAGGAATTCATACAAAGTTTCCCTGTCTTCAGCAGTGAAGAAGGGGACAATTTTGAGCCTCCTGTTTCATGCACAACAGACACTGATAACGATGGAGGTTGAACAGTTCATAGCGGGATAACAGCATTCATGTTATAACATTATGCATGTGCGTATATAGTTTATGTGTTACTGAGACGTTTCCTTACCAAACCTTAATACACTAATAGGTGGTAATTTATATTACATTTCTGAAAGTCGAAAAAAGGTGAATCAAAAAGTCTTTTACATTTTTGTAACCTTTAGATGATAAGCCAAAGGACCTTTCACTATTACACGTCTCCAATAGGTAAACTAAAACTTCATCGTACCTATTTCAAAATTTGAGTAGTGAAAACACGAAAACAGTTTACAAATATAATATTTAACCTCGCAACCAGAAAAAAATCGCCACCAGAGGTTTCTAATTAGGCATTAGATTCTACAAGGAACATAGCCTGATGTAAACAAAAAGAAAAACAACGCTAAATAGCAAAAGGGCTGTTTCCGCTAGTAGTAATGCTAAATTATCATTTACGTACTTTTCGGAGGAATCCATCATCACCAGCAAGTCGAGTACCGGGGGTAAGTGTTATCGATGCAAGGACATCATCATTAGGCCGTCGAAACGTAGTGTTTTCATGCCATCCATCATCACTAGCATCGAAACGGCCTGATGATGGTGTCTTTGCGTCGAATGTGCACACCCCCAGGTACTCTTCATGCTAGTGATGTCGGATTCCTCCGAAAGGTACGTAAATGATAATTTAACACTAAATAGCCTTCTTAGTTTTCGCTTGTCTCACACGAGGTTTCAAGAATTGAAGGTTATAGATCCGTTCCGTCGGGTGTCAGAGCGTATCAGCTGAACGTATTGCAGGCCTAAGATGCGGGACACATCGAGATACGTCGCAGCGTTTCCAACGTACGCTACGTTTCCGGCGAAGGAATACGGTTGCGTTTGCAGATGCGTCGTAGGTTTTGTGCCACAAAACTCTCCAATTATCAACAATGGTGGTGACGTAACACGGATGAACGGTCTACCTTGCTTACATATTCTCATAGTGAATCAGCAGTGCAGCAGCAATAAATTCTTTTAATAACGGTGAAGTATAAATGCGTGACCAAGACGAACAGTCTAGCCTGTTATCTAGGCAATGATTTAGGGCAATGGATTGGGGTTATTAGTGGTGTTGCAGGCTAAATAGCCTCTTATGGCACAAGACACATGGGTTTATTGCTTTACACCCTCATTAACAACTCGTAGCAGAGGTACCATAGCACCAAATACTTTTGAGAAAGCAATTATACGTATAGGTACAAAAATATTACTTGAACGAACAGTCTTGCCTGTTATTCCTGGAAGCAATTTAGGGTCATTTATGAGGAGTATTGCTGTCGCAGGTCTCATACCATTGTATTATGTATAATATATTTGTTCGCTTTTGTATTGCTGAGAGATTCTCCTTGTCGAAAATTTACCAGCAGCACCACAGCAATAATTTCGTTTGATGACGGTGCAGTACAAATGCGTAACGTAGTCGAACGGTCTAGCCTGTTATTCTTGCTGGCAGGGATTCAGGGCCATGGTTGAAGTTCATTACCATCGCAGGTTAATAGCCTCCCACATTACGTCATGACTAGAGCATTACACAGGCCCCTCTCTGACGCCCCCCCATTCAGAAAACAACTGCGTGACCCGATCCGCTCCTTGCAAACGTACATTTCTAGGACTTCCTGACCTTTTAGCGGTCGGCTGCTAACGCGATTGAAGCGGTTTCAATGGATGTGGCCCCTGACGGAGAAACCGTTGCGGGGCTTTCTTAATTCTTTTGCGGGATTCAAAGGTTGAAAATAACCGTGCGAGACATATCTGAAGCGAAATTACGAGGCGAAAGAGGTGAAGAATAATAGGAAACTGCTCGAGACAGGACAGGTTTAATCGCAGTGGAAACGCCGGCGTTCACAATAAAGAACGACTCTGGGTTAGGAGACCTTAACAACTTTTTCTTAGTGCAAGGTACTTCCAACAGTAATGTGAGTTTCAAAGTATGTGTAAGGCTTTACAAGCTGTGTTTGAACAGCTTAGGAAAGAACTGAATATTGGGGTGGCAGCTGACTGGTCAGAAAACATGATACAACTAAATGATAGTACCTACTAAGCACTAGTACTACGTGGCACAACGTTGGAGCTTCAGGACAGGACGTATAGCTTCAAAATAAACTATTGTTGTTGATGAATCGTTAGTTGAATGCGATCTAGTATTTTCATATATCAACCAGAGCGGGCCAAAGGCGTCACTATTTTTTATATTTATTTAATTTATTTTATTTTTTATTTTTTGAATTCTTAAACCATTGAAAGATTTACTGAAACATTTTTCTGGCACATCCCCAAGGTCTTGACTCGATTTCAACTTTAGACCATATTATGGGATCTGAGAAATATAGTTTTTACTTGACATTCCCATAATTTATTTTGAACGGCTCTGGAAGCATTAACATGACGTCCCAAAAAGTTTCTTCAATAGATTTAGACAGGATTATGCTTCTAGTGCCATAAAAACACAATATGAAATTAGTATAAAGTCTTCTTACACATTTCCATACTTAATTTCCTTTCCGAACTCGAAACTATCAATGATTTTGGATCGTTGTTTTTTTTTTTTTTTTTTTCGCTTTTGTTTTTAGAGGATGTTCTTTGATATGCGTCTGAATTCTAAATTGAAAAGAGAGAGAATATTCATATTTGGTGTTTTTGTTAAGAATTTATGCAAACCTTTAGTAGGCATTGTGCAAGCGCTTACGTAAATCCTCACAACGGGTGCAACGATTTTGTGGTCCAAAATAGCCCATCCCATGAAATTCACCACATGCAAATCAAAAGTAAGCAAATGATCTTCCCAATCATCCGATTGATGCAAGGAAGCTATGAGCTATGAAACTAGGCGAATGTTTCGGTTGACGGTGACGTAAACTGATTGTCAGTTAACTGATGATGAATGGGAAATAGTCAATATCCATTCAGTAGCCTTTGTATCGATCATTTTAGATGAGAATTCAAACAACGTTTGAGTTAAGTATTAGGCAGGTTCACCATAAACGGCTTCAGGTCGTTTCTCTGTTAGCCGATATCATTGAATCACTTGCTGGTTTCAACAATGAGCCGCGTCGGTTACGAGGCAACCCGCTCGAGAAGTCCGTAATAAGACAAGAATCTTAATTTCGGTTGTCCTGTCACGCCTTGGTTCAATAAATCAACGGAATTTCACACCTAAACTAATCAACCTCTTTGTTATACGCGATCACGTCCGAGTTGACATTTTCATTTTCATTGCCGCACCACGCGGAAGACTTGGGGGAAATGTAACCTTCGAATGCAATAGTATAGGCCAGGGTGGCCGTATGATGATTCAATTAGATGTAGGTATATCTATAAATATAAAACGCTGCAAATTATTTCACAAAGGTTTATTATTTTTTCAATTGAGTATGATCGTAGTTTTAGTTGGCTTGCGTACGTCATAAGGCCCGTCCAGACTCCTCGGCGTGTCCTTTTTCGAGTTGCAACAACCTATACTTCTATAATTATATATACGCATGTTTATATTTCTCGATTTGAGCTCCTATCTATTCAAATAGTTATTGCCTTAATAATATCATTATCTAATTACGTACGAAAAGTTGAGAGGTTATGTTATTAAAAATGCGTAGGAAAAGCATTGGTATTAACACACAAATATGACCTAGAAAAAATCATATATTCATACCTCGAAGGAACGCCGTACCCACCTCATGGTGCCGCGGTGTATTATATGGGCATAACACGTAAAAGTAATAAATATCCATTCTCCTACACCCCTCTGCTACGCCCCTGGTCACCCCAGACACCACAAGGTGCCGCGGCGCCGGCGCCTCCTCTCACTCCACCCCCCGCTCACCACCCCTCCCCACCCACCGTGACCCCCTGCCAAGCGTGCCAGGTGTGCGTGCGTGCGTAAGTCTAACACTCAAAGCCTTGAAAAAGACACTTTTTCGCCCGTTTTTGGCCCATAGCATCTATGCGAGTAAAGCGATCGGGATGGTTAAACGTTAGGACCAACTAGACCCCAAATGGAGTCTATGTGCGAAAGAACGGGTTTTTTAAGTCAATTCTTAGGCCTTTTATGGCCCGGACGGCGGACGGCGGACGGTGGACGGACATTTCAAATTTGGATTCTACGCACCTTGAAACGTAAAGTGACAAAGTTTGAGGGGGGGTTATAAAAATTTTTTGCTACACGATCACATAGGCTTATTATTGGAAATAATAAACCAAAAATCAATTGCTGTTCGTTAGTCTCGTTAAAACGGGAGAACGGCTGAACCGCTAATTTTGGTCTTAAATTATTTGTGGAAGTCCAGAGAAGGTTTAAAAGGTTTAAAATTTGAAATCTGCCCCATAGGGGGTGTTTTAGGGGAGGAGGGGGGAATAGGGTATCTTTGTCATCGCTGAACAAACTGGAGATTTGATTGTCGAGTATGTTTGGACTACTCCAATTCCAGTCAAAGACTACTTTTTTCAAATTTTTCAAATCTGACCCACAATGGAGGGGGAGAGGGTGGGGAAGTTAAAACGTTTCGAACGTCACTGAACTAACTGGAGATCTGAGTTGTCGAATATGTTTGGAATATTCTAACCTAAATCACAGCGGGGGGGGGGGGGGGGGGGGGGGGGCAAATGGGGTATCTTTGTCATCACTGAACGAACTGGGGATTGGATTGTCGAATATGTTTGGATTACTCTAATTCAAGTCAAAGACTACTTTTTTCAAATTTTGAAATCTGACCCAGTGATGAGGGGAGTGGGGAGGATGTCAAAGCGTTTTGAACGTCACTGAACCAACTGGGGATCTGAGTGGGCGAATCTATCAGAATTACTTTAACTTGGGTCACAGGCTATTTGATAATGTTCAAGTCAACCTGTGCAACGCACGGGTGAACCAGCTATTCTAATATATATAGATATAGGTATCGATATAGATATAGGTATTCTCACTATAGAAGAAATGATTTCTGCCATATTTTTGCAGTCAAGCAATCAGTGAACTAACTCTGATACAATTTTTATCCTGCTGACAACCTTCTATCAAATCGTTCAATTCTGAATGAGCTCGTGCATTAGTAAAATACCTATGAATATGGAAACGCAATTATAGGAATATCCAACTTTTAAGTTCAAATTTGCATTGTTTCCAGGTGATGATTTCCGATTTGTGCATATTCATCTCAAATCAATCGAGAGCAGCTTAAGTTGCCATCCTTTTAATTTTAACGAGAAATAGTTATTTTAAATGCCCACATGTCAATCTACCAAACAAGGTTAAGTCTTGATGAAATTAAACCCTGGAGGTAAAATTACTAACCTGTTCTTCAATTATTCACTATCAGAGCTTTCTGCACTCCCTTGGGTTCGATGCACCGGTGCAGAAGAAACAAAAAGAATATTTGCCAGGATGAGCTCAGCCCGCGGCGAGGAAGTTCTTGACGAACTGTGCCGGGTTGATTAAACAATGTCAGCGTGGGCGGACGTGGTGCTAGTGAAAGCGTTCGGGTTTACATACCTTTGCCGACTGCCTACCGAGAAAAAGACTTGCTCGTTACCTTGTCTCTTATTCAGATCTTGATTTTGACATACGAACCAATCGCCTTTATCTATTAAGAACCTATGGCAGAAAGACCACCCACGAATCTAGCCATTTTTGCATTGTTCTATTTGATAAGCGGTTTTTTTTATGCACATCACTGTGGTTGAAAAGGCCTAATCGTTTCCGAATCTCCTCACCTACCAGTTTAGAAACAATGGATTGCGCTTTTCAGCTATACTTATCGTAAATCATCGATCCAGAAGTCAGACCCTTCCAGGCACAACCCTCAAGTATGATCAGCCAGTGTGTATATACCAATATATGAATATGTAATCGAAGTACGTCAAATATACAGTTCGAATACTAGAGAAAATTATTTGTCCTTGACTGTATAACTCGACTTTTGTGTCTGGTTAAAAGGATAATAGACCAATATTTGCATTTGAGGCGAGGAGCTTGTTGACTCTAATTAGTAGTCCTGGATATTGTTGTTAACACGGTCTAATCTTTCTTTATATTTTGAGTACGAATCCTCCTGTATGATGTTGTCACTTGGTTTAAACTTAAAAACTACCATCTACTCGGTTAATTGCAAATCGTTCGTGAGAAATGTCGATACCATCAACTGTGAGACGCGATTTAATTGATACCTATAGTAATACACATATTTCTTTTTGATACTATGTATTAAGTGCAAATACATATGTAGTACAAACCTACTGGATTGCACGAAATGAAAAAATGGATCATTAACACGTATTTACCCTGTATATATGCGAATATTATGTAATATACGTATGATATATTATGTTGTGAACGTTTTGGGCTGCAGATGAATATTTTTACTCAGTTCCATTCTGAATGAAATCATGCTTAGTTATCACAGCTGACTGATTGACATCATTCGGGTTAGTTTGCAAGTAACGAGGGACACAAATTTCCAAAGGGAGCACCCGTAGCTGCCAAGTCCCGAGGCGAGGCTACCTTATTTCCGGGTCATCGCATTGTTTAGCTCGTACTGTTAGACTGAGAGACCTTTCTCTGACGCTCAGCGAAATCTACGGCTCCACTTCTCACTCTCATATCACGGCTTCAACAACACATCTTGACTGTGTACACGAATAATGGTCAGCAATTTTTGACTGACAAATTGCGATCAGAATCATATAAAGGGAAATGCTGGAAATTACCTAAAATACACTAAGGTTTTTTATTTACCTTTTCATGACTTTACTTATGGCATACCTACTTCCCAAAAACGTTTACCCAGTTGAGCGTGGCACATTGTTTCCTCATATCTGTAACACGGATGTATAGATTATTGAAATGTGATAATTATCTTAAAACATTCCATTTCGAAAATTAGAGATGCGAAATTGATGCTTGAAGTAATATATACGTTTGGGCTTGAGCAGAATAAAATAATGATTTGAGAACAATGAAATTGGCAGGGGACCATATACAGCCTAACTCACACATTCCCTGAAATTGTCATCAAAATCGGTGGAAAACTGTAGAAATTAAGTTCGTAACAAGGATTACGAATTCGGGCAAGAGCAGCAGCTAATAATATACAATTATATTGAAATCGATATGAAATGCTCAAATCGTCTTCTCCCAACTAGGTATCCTCCAAATTTGAGCGGAATCGGACGACTAGGGCGTGAGAAAATGATTATTGATGGAATTACATATGCGCATGCGTAAACTGAAGTATTAATTTGGGAACAATGAAAATCATAGAGGGCCATCTACATTCTAATCAGCACATTCTCTGAAAATTTCATCCAAATCGGATGAAAACTGTGGAAATCATGTTTGTTACAAGGATTTACGGCCTCACGACAGACAAGCTGGAGGTTTAACGAAAGTTGTTCAGAATGGTCTACATGTAAAATGCAAGTAGAAATTTCGATTTTGGAGTCATTAAATTATTCATCTCCCGAAGGGAGAAAGCTTCCGCTACCTATCGGTTGACTCGGAAACCGAATCGACAGTTTTTCCAGCGTTACTAAAAGTTCTTTCCGTTGATTTTTGCTTACGACCGATTCGTTGCTACAGAATATTATCTTCATGTTTTTCATCGTAAAAAATCGTTCACCATTCGTTGGAAAGCTCTTAATTTTTCTGACACATCATCTTATCTCATGCGGCCGTTTCCCTCCTCCATATATCCGTGAAAAACCGAATTTATATCGACTTTCAATGAAGAAGCTTGTGCTTGGGGAATCGTTCTGTGTTCTCTCCAGTTGTTGAACTATTGACTAATACAGTGGTGCGATTATGATGAATTCTGACGAATTGCGACAGTTTGTAAACGATATACGGGTTCCATTTCTGGGTTATATTTCCCTTCCTTTCGAGGATTTCAATTTTTATCCATATGTATACCTACTTGGATAATGGTGGTATGAATGAATATTTTTTTAGGTACCTAGTTGGATATTTTTTGACAGTTGTTTTAAAATCGCCACTTTCATTTAACGGTCGACCGTCAATATTGTTTACGTGTATACGTAACAGTTCCTTGAGATGGTGACTGATTATGGAAATGGAGAGGTTAAAAGCATAAAGAAGGAACGCAAACAAAAAACAGGGCGTCTGGAATACTGAATTAGCCAGAATGAAGATGACAATATTCCACTATGAAATGTGTGCTCACAATTATGCCGCAATAAATAAAGTTTGAAGGTTGATTGCTCCCTTATGGTTTCAGCATATTGTTGAGGACATTGATACAAGGTGGTCAGTGCTAGCTTAGTGCAGTACAGAATTGCAGCACTTTGTGCAACTAATCCTATAAACTCACTCGTAATATCGTCTTTCTCCTCTTTATATTTTCCATAAATTGTGATTTGGTTTGAACGGAATCAAGATACTAAATTATCCTTGCCAAAATTTTGCCGGATTTACGTGTGGAATAAAGTCTTTATAATGCACTGGGACCTTCCTTGTCGAAGCTCCAACCGTTAGCGGTGTTTCTAATCTCCAGAACCTTACCAAAGCCATAATATTTCATAAACCCGACAGAGATCCGCCGTCTGAAAGATCGCAATAAATCTAAAAGATCTTCATTTATGCCTAAATATTAAAACATGACGGTAGGGAGGAGATTTATACAGACCTCTGAGAAACTATTTTAGCGATGTTTATGTGTGTCATAGGAAGAATGCGTTGTTCTGTTATACCAGTGAGAAAAGGCTTCGTCCTCACATATTCGTAATTTGGGAATATGGAAAACTGAGTACGGTAGTATGTATTTCAACTTGAAGAATCACTCGGATCAGCAGAGGGAACTCTGAAGTTAATTTGGATCCCATGCAACTTGGGATGCTGAACTTAGGAACATGGAACACCTTTGGTTGTGGTAGAGTATAATTATTACAACTTGAAGAATCACCGTAATCTGCAGAGTGAACTCTATACCTAATTTGTTTCCAATCGAACTTGAGGTGCTAAAAATTGAAATGGGACTTCTTTGGGTGTGGTGGAGTATAAATATTACAACTTGAGAAACCATGGTAATCAGCCGAGTGGGCTCTTTCGCTTATTTTACTCCTATTCAGCATTTCAGATGTACCTATACTGATTTTTTGAACGGGGTCTCTTTGGGTTGGATTGTCTCAGAGTATGGTAGATAGTATTTCCTATGCTGTTGATAGTATTTCTCTAGCAGTACTGACACAATTTATCAGAAATTAAAGTGGTGGTGCACTGTGATCATATTAATGTCTTGGATACCTTGGAGCGAAGCGACTTTGTACGTGAACTCATTACATAGGTTGTCACTTGTAATCAACCTAACATCAGTTGTTTTTGTTTTTCAAGTTGCGTTATGAATTAGACAGACAGTTTGCGAATCAATGCATAACCGGAAGGTTTTGTTGTGGGCCTTGGTCATGACTCGTGATTAATGGAACGAACTGGAACCGTCTTCCTGCGCCAAGCAACTTCAATAATTTTAATCTTCCTGTCATGATATTCATCGGAGACTCCGAAGGATAAATGAGTTGAGGGGTAAATACATCATCCACTTTTATTTCCAAGATGGTAATCGAAAAACGGGAGCCTTCAACGATAGGAGGTTGTACTTTTGCATTGACCTGCTAGATAATGCGCATTTCACTTCCCAAACATCTCGAATGACTATACTGCCGTACTTAGAATAGATCCCGTATCTGCGTTTTTGGCCATATTGAAGTAATGGTAACCCCCCCCCCCCCCCTTCCCGTTGGTTTTCTTTCGATTTTGCTAGTCTCGAAGTCAAATCTCAACGGGAAATGCTTCAAAAACGGCTTACAATCAGCGCATTAATTATGTTTTGGTTCGGTTTACTAATGAAAATCCCGTATATTTGCCTTTTCTAGAGCAAAAACTAGCATCTGGGCATCAGAGACGATTTTTATATTTGTATTCAGGTACATACGAATCGGGACCTCTCCAGATTGGAATTTATTTCTTAGTATTTTAGGACTCGTGGCGTCTGATATGATTTCGGAATCAGTGGCAGATACGATTTTTCTCCCCAGTATTTTGATCATACGAATGTATTTTCTTTTGTCAGATCAGATACGGTTTTCGGAGGTTGGTAATCACGATTTTTTCTCCTAGAATCCTTCATATTTGAGAAAATAATTTTTTTTCGCTACGTAGAGCGGTACTAATTTTGTATTAGAAAAAACGTATCAATCTTATTGCTAAACAAAAACTCGTATGTGCACCAGGTACGAGGAAACGCCTAGTACATATGGTCTACACATTTTTTGCAACTTCAAAATAATGTTTTTCCAGCCATAATACGTGATTTAGCGAGAAATTTCCTTTGGAATGAGTGCTTTTGGAGTTCGAGACAACGTAAAATAGAGCTAATATGAAATTTTGACTCAAGGCCTAGATACGCATTTTCCCAAAAGTAGGGTTTGGTCAGATACGGGATCTATTCTTCGTACGGCAGTATAGGAGCGTTAAGCGGTGTAATCAACATGCTTTATCATTTACGTACCTTTCAGAGGAATCCATCATCACTAGCAGGTCGAGTTAGCGCATTCGATGCAGACATCACCATCAGGCCTTCGAAACAGTACTCGAGATTACCACTGTGTTGGGCAGTTCGTATCACTTACCCATCCATATAAAGAGAGAGACCGACCGACTGACTTCAGTACTGTATCGACCGCCTGATGATGATGTCTTTGCATCGAAAGCTCTTTCCCCCAGTACTCGACTTCCTAGTAACGACAGATTCCTCCGAAAGGTACGTAAATGATAATTTTACTAGCTGAAATAACCCATTGGATTTAATATCAACATGCTTTGTTTTTCTAAAACTCTCCCGAAGCATGGGTTCGACTGCGATTGAAATCATATTATTTATCACAACCTTATTGTTATATATCACTTTTCCATCACTCTGACTAACAGCGTTGGTAAACATAGCTACAGCTATTAACTACATAGTTGAGTAGCTGTTTCTGGCAGCTACAGCTAGTTTGGTGGTTACTCGTGGGCAACTTCTTTTCCACAACTTGTGGTTAGTAGTTACCGGATGCTGCTACAGCTGTAGTTGTAACTACTTTTTGCTGTAACTATTTGTAGCTACAACTACAAGTAGCGTAGGTGTTTCTTAAAAGCCACGAAATTCGGTCTAGAAAATATTTTCATTTTATCCATGACCTCATGGCCATGTTGAGAGAAAGGGGGCCTCCTTTTTTGCCAATGTGTCAACTCCTCAGGAGCTGTTCCTAGCTAACATACGGAACAATTGCAACGTGGATATTTTCTCCCCTGATGTAGGAAAGGAAAAATAATCGAATAGTTTTAACTAGTTTTAACAGGCACTAATCTATAATTATGTTCAACTAATCTGAAAGTTTTTAAAGGGTTTGACTACTTGATGTCATCTGCTTTTGAGATGCGAGCGTAGCGATCTAAGCAAAAAACGGATCCGAGTAAAATCTCTCTAAGAGTAGTCAGAGCCGAGCTTACACTAGCTATATGGGACTAAAATTGGGGAAACAAGAAAGAAACCATTATACAAAATTCCGAGGCGTTATATACAATGCCTAGTCAATGTATTTAAAAAGTTTGAAAAATAAAATTGTACACATTGTCTAAAACAACCAATCATTATATAGAATGACTAGGTATTATTTACAATGTCTCATTTATACACTTTGAATGTAACATATATATTACTTATCTATGTCTACGTATTGTATATGTGTAGAAGAAAATTTTAAAATGTGTTGGAAAACGCGGGTTTTCTAACAAAAATGTGATAAGGAGCTGTTTTAGATATAGGAAAATGGTGTATATTGGGAATCAGCACAAAATCTTCTATTTAAGAATAGCTCATCAAATATTTTTGCCCACTATGAGTCGCATTTCGGCCCACAGTGCGGCGGTTCATGTCCAAAATTTTGTTCTCTTTTCACAAAATTCTTTTAGACTGCGATAACGGCTGCTTTATTTAGTTCAACATATGTAACCACTATTCACCGTAATTACAACTAATACTCCATTCATTTCAACCTGTCGATTTATGAGATGTCCTTCTGGAATAAAGAACAGAAGATGACCGAATTGAGCCGGTGGGACTTCAAACCAGAATTAGCTACATTAGGAGATCAAACAAGCGATACGTAGGAACATGACAAGGAGCGCTAAGAATCAGCTTTTGCCTCCGCTTCAGTCCCAAAGACCCTTTGCTCGGTGCTTGTCATTCGGATGGCGCTGCCCCACGAAATGATATGCTAATAATGCACCTTATTGTCTTCCACGCACAAAGACAGAATGTAAATTCAGGACGCGTTCTCGGAATTTGGAATGACTTGGAAGAACAGTTAATCTAGGAAATTGGTTCTGGACGTAAGCAATACACCTTTTCGGAGAATGACATTTAATATTTAAATTATATAGCTTTTCAAACTTATGTTGTAGGATGATTCTAACTTTTTGTGTTCCGATAATTATAGGTCAGTCAATAGCCACATTCAATTTGGAAGATTTATCGAGCATTATGCGAATGTATTGATACAAAGTGTTGTTGTTTTATTGATTCATGCAAATTTTGAATCGCAAGCAAGATAGCAATATGGTCTTGGAGTGTTACATTGTAGATACCTACCTAGATTACCTGGGAATCTACCAACCAACCCCTAGGTAACCTACAAAGTAATCTTAACTCATTCACTGAGAAAAGGATTGGTTGTCATTAATAAATTGAATAGATAAAGAATAAAGATAAATAAATAAGACTGACCAATGACTGGCAACCAAAATTTTGAGCATACACATATATTGGCTGCTGCGAAGAAATTGCAATGAAATACATAAGAACAACCTTTGAGGCGCACCTTTCGCGCGATGATTAAATTATAGATTGTAGTGAAAACAGGGAATATGCCGAATGGAAGGTATTCACGAATTATTCAAAAAAATTTCTATTCCCCCAAGTTCCACAAGAGTAGAATATATGAGGCAACCTATCGAAGACATGACGTCATTACATCAATACTAAATCTGACGACAATACTGAAAGCTAAATCGCTCAACATGTTAGCATGTGGATTGACGATTGGGAAAACTTGGCATGTTCCGTTTTCTCTCCTTTGTTTCCCTATCATTGGTCAATTGAATTTTAGAATTCCTTCCAAAATTATTCATTGATCGGAGATCACTCTTGGTCACATTATTTTATCTAGTTATTTATTATTCAGCCAAGGGTGGTAGGAATAAGCCTCACTTCATTTCTACAATATATTTTGAGCAGTTTCGGTCCATAGCTTCTCTTCAGGCAAACATTTAAGAAGATTAAAAAAATATATATACATGTATATATACGACGTTAAAATTTAGGATTGCGTTCTGTGAAGTACAAAACGGATTTGTAGGGGGTCCTCGCCCCCTGCCCCCCCCCCCCCAAATTTAAAATTTTGAAGCCATGTAAATTTCTCATTTTTTCTTTAAAAATTCGCTTGAATTGAGTGGAAATTTTTAATTTGTATAAACATTCAATTTATCACATGGTCATATGCCACACCTATTTGAAAGAATAGTAAACAATTTCTGGTATCTATATTTAATAAAACTATTTTTTTTTGTACTTTCATTATTTTTATTTATTCATTCATTTTTTTATATAAAATTCCTCAAAGGTGGAAGCGGCACAACAATAAATGAAAACGGAAAAACTAAATTAAAACAGTGGATAGGACGCCCAGGTTTACCCGACGCCGGCCCTTGGGATCAAGGAAGCTGAAGAATGAGGTGGTGGAGGAAGAGAGGGATGGAAGGAGGTGCCCCTATAAAATGACCAACAGTTAAGAGCCGGTCAGGACGCGGGTGGTGATACCTCGTAGCGTTCCTGCCGTGCTGCCCAACTCGAGAAACTCCGTGGCTTTTTTTCCGCACCACACCCCGCGCCATGACACGGAATGTGGACAAAGGCACTCGAATGCTTAACAAAACCCGTGAAAAACAGAAATAAAAACGGTTCCGCATGTGTGCAGACTAATATTGATCCGATGGTACCTAGTTGAAGTTATAGAGGAGCTAACCCCCACTATCCCTGAAAATGTCATCAAAATTGGTCCGTTATTCTTGGTCTTGCATTGCATGAGTCGAAATATTTTAATTTTGCACATTTGAGCAATATTTAACTAATCGCGTCTTAGTTCATAGGGCATCTTCCTGGAAAATATAACCGAGTTCTTTCTGGAACTATTCCCCCGAGTTTCAACGAAATCAGACCAATAGATAATGATAAATGAAAAGTATTTTTTCTCTTCATTTTTCCAAAATTTCTATTTCGTATAATTTGTACAACACAAGTTACAAAATGTTTAATTCCAAAATAATCCCCCCCCCCCCCTTATGAGCAAAGCTTGTGGCGTGGGGTGGGGAGCCTTCCACTGAACTACCAGCCACAGATAAATAACATTGTAAAGCAAAAAATAGGTAAGCACAATAAATATAGAAACGGATATGACTATTTTCAGATTAAGAGTTAAGCATATACAATTGAATATATAAGAAATTACTGTTTGCGCATGCGTACTGAGTACTATATAAATGACTATAAAAAAGTTATAGGGAACCGTCCAGAAGTAACTCGCACAACCCCTGAAAATTTCATTAAAATCAGACTGAAACTTGGTATAGTTTTGGGCGTGACAAGAATTTTGCACAGACACATAGACAGTAACTCTGAAATACAGAAAGCAAGTGCAAATTTTGATTTTGGAAGTCAACGCATTTTTTCGACTCGAACAGAAAATTTCCCTACCTTTGGTATTGAGGAAGCAAAAAATGTAACGTTCATTGAATAAAATGCTTCAAGCGTTTAGAGCGTACGGAAAAATCGTCAAGCGAGCTACATAAGTAGGCAGGAATAGCTCTTGTTCATTTTTCATAATTAAAACTGGTTTGCAAAACAGCTCGCTGTTTCATTGTTGCTTCTGCATCATAAAAAACCACAAACGAGCCGCTGCGTTGAGGGACTGCACGGAAACGGCTGCATACAACCTTGGCACTTCAGGATGAGTTGGTAATATGAGGGTCACGCCCTTGGTTTCGACAAAGATTAAAAACTAAATGTCAACAAGAGGGTGTGGGCTCCCGAAAGAGCAACCAGCGAAGGAATCAAAACGTTTAAAATCGAAGCCAGTTGGATACTTTGAAAGCCGATAAATACGATGAAGATGGAGCAAAAAAATAATAAAATAAAACGTTTTAGGAGCATTCAACGTCCTTGCGAGACGGGGCCAATCTGGATTCGCATCTCAATATTAAAATACCTTTTCCAGGTTACGCCCAATCCTCGTAGTACGGCAGAACTGACCTCGCTCATTTTCCCGCACAGACAGTGTGACAGAGATGGTGTGTGACCGTGTGGGTCCTCTCTTACCATTACCACCTGCCCTTTTTCCCCTTTCCTAAAAACCACTTTCCCCTTATTATTCCCTTTCAAGAAATAAGCAAATTACTAAGTCTATTTCAAAAACGTATTTTTAGGAGGTTTTATTACTCCAATTTATACAACATATTCCCAGCCTCATCCGACATGGAACTTATAATCTATTTTTTTTTATTTAATGATTTAAGCCGCACCTCAACCAGAAGGGTCATTAGCGGCACACTCTATTCTATCTATCCTCTATTTGATCTATTATTAGGATCTGTACGTACTAGGTGTATGACTCTATACGCTTCTTCATTTAAAACAAGAATCGTGAATCTGAAAATACATGTTTTTTTTCCTGCTAGCTTTGTTTGTGCCGCTACCTACTCAAACTTGGCTTCCCTACATTAAGAACACATTAAAAATGGTTTATCAGGGAGACTAGGAGACGAGGAATATCGGTCATTTAATCAACTACCTACCACAGTATGATTAACCGTGAACTATCTACTCTAATGAGTGAACATAATTTGTGAAAATAAAACTCAACAAAATTAAAAGCATAGCCTATCTATAGCCTAACCCGCACATTCCCTGACAATTTTATCGAAATCGGATAAAAACTAAGAAAATTAAGCTTGTTACAATGTCCGGGCATGCGCAGGAGCAACTAATGTTGAGGCCATCAGCTAATTTATATGGAATGCTTAAATTGTCTTTTCCCAACTATCCCCCAAATTTGAGTGAGATTGGACGAGATTGGATTGAGAACATACTTTATGGAATTTACTTTCGCGCAAGCTCAGAGCGAAGTATTGATATGGCAAAAATCAAACTGATTGGAGACCATCTACACCCTGGCCTGCATAATTCATGAACATTTTATAAAAATTGGTAGAAAATTATGGAAATTAAGCTTGTTATAAGGATTTGCGGCACGGCAGAATTACACAGAAAGACACGGATCAAAAGTACTTAGTTCAAAATGGTTTACGATTTTCAATTCGAGAGGAAATTTTACCCTCCGTAAAAAAAAAAAAAAAAAAAAAAAAAAAAAAAAAAAAAAAAAAAAAAAAAAAAAAAAAACCATCAGGTTTGTATTTTAGTGATAAAACTTTTCCATCTCTCAAAAGTGAAAACAATGCTTCCGCTATCTGTAGGTAGTCTCAGAAGGAATACATTTATGGGATGAAATAAGTAACTACCATTGCTTCACTATCACATCCGCACGGACATTAGTTAATTAACTCGATTTGGCAAAGTTAGAATAAATTCCATTGGAACTATATCCCAGAAAAGTTCATCAAAATCGGACGAAAACTGAAAATTAAGCTTGTTGCAAGGATTTGCCAATACATGACAGATATAAACAGAAAGACACGTACCGAAAGTTGTTCAGAATGGTCTAAAACGTAAAATGCGAGTGGAAATTTTCATTTCGAAAACAAAAAAATGTTTCTTTCCCCAAAAGTGAAAACAATGCTTCCGCTACTTAAAGGTAGATTCCTACTTGGTAGATTTCTGTAGAATTTCTTCACATAAACAGTTTGAAAACAAACAATTTCTGGCATTGTGTATTGTTTTGTACATTCAACCCCTACAACATCTTTTTTTGGTAGAGACGTAGGGACAGCAAGGGCTGCTGGAAAATCCCTAGATTCGGTAATTCCAATGGTTTTTGTTATTTCATTTTCCCCCTTGAGAGACCGTTTCCCCCTAAATAAAACAAAATTTTCCCCGATATGGGAAAACTGCCCACGGAGTCTATTATTAAGGCAAAGTGGACTCTTGGAATTGCTCGTAATACCTTCTTGATGCGGATTTGCTTTGAAACAGAATCACGTAGAGATCGGGCTTCGTCTCGACCGCAGTTCTGGGGGGTTCGCTATGACATGCGTGATCCGAGTTGCTCCACCTCGGGCTGGATCTGGGAGATGGGTTTCGTGTTCGGGGCAGTAAGAATAAAAACGTGAATTCCTTAATGGCATTCGCTCCGCGGAAGCCGGTCTGAACGCCAAGTGGGACATCGACATGCTCCTAGAGGTGTCCCACCACAACAAGTAGTAACCTTGTCGAGTCTCTCCCCTCAGCCCTGCAGTATCAGTCCGATCAACTGATATGTAGGTAGTTTATGCCATTTACAAATGAACTTCGTGGTCGACTGAACAAAATAAATTAGAACCTTCCCACAACATTTGTTGTTTTACATTTCAAGACACATAAATTCCAAAAATCTTGAAGAACTCGGCCCCTTGACCCCGCTGGGGAGACCTCAGACCCACTTTTGCTATCACCTTAAGGATCGGCTAGGCTTTGGAGGAACGCGAAACACGCTCCATTTCAAATTTCAGCTTAATATTCGTTGAATAGCAAAGAATTTAGCTCCAGATTTCACACAACCAATCTTAGGGGCGTCGGACATTAAAATTAATTTCTAGTTCCAAGAGGCCTCTATTTCAAATTTCAGCTTCATAGATTGAATAACAATAAAATTTGCTCCAGATCTTACTCAGCTGACCTGGCGGGCTCTGTACTTTACGATTCGTTTCTAGACGTCCCAAGACATCAATTTTAAATTTCATCTTCATAGGTTGAATAGTACCTAAATAAATTAGCTCCAAAGCTCACCCAGTTGATCTAGGGAGCTTCAGGCTTTACGATTCGTGTCTAGATGTCCCTTAGGGCCTCTATTAAATTTCAGCTTCATAGGTTGAATGGTAAAGAACTTGGCTCCGGATCTCACTCAGCTGATCTGAGGGCTCTAGACTTCAAGATTCGTTTCTAGGTCCCAAGGGTTCTCCATTTCAAATTTCAGCTTCAAAGGTTGAATAGCAAAAAAATTTTGTTTTGAGATTTGTATTTTTTTGAAATAGGTACAGAATATTTCTTGGTTTTTGACTAAAATTAATATTATATTTTTGCGATTATTTTAGTATAATAACTGGTTACTCCTTGAATATTGTATAGCACTCACCTGTGCTATCTGGAACATTAGTTCATATATTCATATGATTAACTTTGGTAGGAGTTCATTAACCATACCGTATTTTTGCTGCACTTCAGCATCCAAGTTTCCGAGAGCTTGGTGCTCATCAGCCTTCAGGTTAACGTAGGTACGGAGAGTATAGATTTACAAATATGACTGTGCATACATATCAGGTTCCAACGTTCTTTTTGAAAACTTTAATGTAGTTCCAAGTTTAGTTTGAACGTATATTCCGACTCAGAAGATGCTGCAATGTTCTTCAAACCGAACTTTCAATGATTTTGTATCGAACGGGACGTTACATAAAAATGTCTGAAAATACATCCATCGACCTTGCCACCTGAAGAGGGGGACCTTGCCCAAGAACCCAGTTCACCTTGCCGGGACGAGGGCTGGGATGATCCTAACCGCGCCCCTTCCTCCCTTGCTTGTATTTGCCCTTAGAACTCATCATCCTTTCAAATGTCAAACCTTCAAAACCCCGATAAGCCGCCGAAAATGAAAATAGTCGGACGAGAAAACGATTTAAAATCTTCGCAGCGCGAGGCAGTACCGGAGCGAGCCACGCCTTCGAAATTGACCTACCTCAAAAGAACTGGAGAACAAAAACTTGAAGCCCCTCGGACTTGAATTGGCATTCTAACGTGTTTACATGGGCTGCGAATGCTCCGGAATTATTTTGCCATGGAATCCAACTAGAAAATTAAAATATGGAGCCTTGAGGGGTTCCTTACCGGACTCACCGACCTCTGTTCATGAGATGAAGTCATCAGATCCAAAAACAAAAATGTTCGGCGACTGAATCATTAATAAATCGAACTCTTGTAGCTTGGAGTAGCAGTTCACTCGGTGAATAATTTTCAATAATGAACCTTTGTAATCGAACAAGAAAAATACAATTTTAACCTCCCCCAAAATTTGTTGGTTTACGTTTCAAGATCCGTAGAATCCAAAAATTGAATGAAAAATCTGCCGTCCAGAGCTTTTCTACGAAACTAATGGATCAAAGTTGATGACACTTGGGTTATCAATCGAAAATCAACATTGAGCTCAATCAACATTTGGGGTCTAGTTGGTCCTTGAAGTTCGGTATCAATTAACCCTAAAGGACAGCATTAAAGGGCTGAAATAGTTTTTAAATAACCCGCACAATCCCAAAATTGATCAGCGAGCCCTGAAACGCAAAAAGCAAGTGGAAATTTTGATTTTGGAGGATTTACATTTTTTCGACTTCAATCACGAACACAAAGCTTACCTACCTTCGGTAGTGAGGAAGCGAAAATGGAGATCTCGAAAACTATCAAGGTAACAGCACTGATTTTGGGATTGCCATTGATAGATAGTGTCTCAAAAATTGAATAAAGCTCAATTCAATTAAGAGTTCGGTCTAGTTTTGGAACGTACGTCAGGAGTTTCAAATTTCATTGTAAAAGGGGGTGGTAGATACATATATATCGTGATGTTTACAACTTCTTTCCATCTATCTTTCTTAGTTCAAATTTTTAGTGATGGGGAGGGGAGAGGGATTGCTAGCAGCACATTCATGTTGTTCCCTGAAGCATGCATTACTTACCATTATGTTTATGTTAGTTTTAGATTATTCGGATTTGGGGTTTTTTACATCATGAAACGTAAACCAAAAAATTTTGAGAAAGGCCTTTTTTTCTTGGCCAATTAAAAAGTATCATTATTGAAAATAATAAACCAGAATCAGAAGACACAGAACAAAACTTCCATATCAGTACCATAAAAAATCGTACATCAAACCCCATTAAATCATCCTTTGCATTTTAAAGTCATTTACTTTATGATTGTTGTATTTCTTTCCTAACTACCCAATAATGAAGCGGGGATTCGAATTGTAGTCACTTTTGATTGGTGAGTAGAGGTCACAAAGCGCTAAACCAACTGTGTGAGTTTAGTGAAGCGATCGGCTGCGAGAGCTTAGAGGTCTTAGCTTCTTCTATCTCATATGGAGTGCAGGTCTCGAGTTTTCACACAAAAAAAAACCTTTGTTTAAGGATAACAAATCAGGAGATATGCCTTAAAAGGGATCTTTTCTCGAGATAATTGAAGCTTCCGACGAAAGGGCTGTATTAAAAATTAAGTGGGGTTTGTACGAAAAGTCATGTCCGTCTACTCTGCTCCTTTGTACAAAAAAATCACTACCTACTAATTATTCGGTATTCAGACGCCGCGGGTTGGTATTGGAACGTAATTTGTGATAAATTATAGGGGGTTCGATCTGATATCGGTGGAAATGATGACCGAGCAAGTTACCCAAAGCAAGTTGTGATTAAATGAAGAAAATCACCCAGTCAAAGATTGTAATTTTGAGAGAAAGAAACACAACAGAAAGGACCGAAGTGTTCCGTGACTAATGTTTCTCCCATATTTCGCAGTCGTTATCATCGAGATCGAAAATCGTTTGGTGAATTATCTTTGATGATGATATGATTTTAAGATTGTGAAGAAGGCGGGGACGTGATAAAAAAGGTCAATTTAGAAGAAATAAACGTTTTTGAGCTGTGAGCCTCAAAAACCCTAATATTTTTGTATTCATTTTTGAACTATCTTTGATTCTAACGATCAGAATCGAAGCGGGAAATCAGGTATAGCTTACCGCGTTGAACCGAAAAAAAAAAAAAAAAAAAAAAAAAAAAAAACATTAGCGGACGTTGAAAACTTATTTTTGTATATTGAAATGCTAAAACCCTAATTGTATGCAAATTTTCATACAAATTTTCGGGCAAACCGACAAATTTTCTGAAATTGAGTTATTGGTACTGTTGGACTCGTCTCTTCAATCTTTACCAAGTTATGTGACTTTCGGCGCCATCTATTGTAGGGTGGAGCTAATAAGAAAAAGAAAAAAAAAGAAAAGACAACCCCCAAAAGAAAGGACTGAATTTTGCATTGAGGGTGTATGGTACAGTAATTCTGCAAAAAGAGTGTATGTGACCCGAATCTGTCCAAGCTTCAATCTAAGATAGGCAAATGGGTGGGAGGTGGGGGGTAAAACTTTTTCATTTTTTTAAATTTAAAACAAAAATTATACTATTAAGATATTCTTGTATAATAAACTTTGAATTATTATTGTGTTTATTGGATTAGAAATGGTACTTTCATACTCCCCAAAAATTCACTAAAAGAGTTCTTGTATCCCTCGGGGATTTTTCTATCAACACTGTATGTCAAGTTTTGTAGCAAAATAATGTTGAACGGACAAAGAAACAATCGGCTATTATGTTGAATGTAGAAAGATGCAAAGATTAGAATGATAAGTATGGTAACTTAGAAATATTCAAGACTCGCTGAACGGGTTCATTATGTACCTCATATGCCATATTTCTTGATACTATACTTGGATTTATCATAGATAATATTCACTTGATGTTCACTATAATATTCACTTATATTGAGATTTGGACATGTTGGAGCTTAACCCCGTTTTGCAATATACTAGTTTAGCAAAATCGCATTGTGCATTCAGGGGGCAAGCACCAAATCCATTTGAAGGACATTTTTCATGGCTTTGAAACCTCAGTAAACTAAAAGAGCACCATGAAAAACGTAAGTAAATCAATTTTCTCCAAGATACGATCCCTACAGCGACGACAGCAACATTCTGACGCTAAAAAACTTTCATCGACGATTCCCAAAAGTTGAGCTGGTGTCGGTTACCCTCTTTTTGCATAAGTCCGTCCAATTAAGGTTGGTTGACGAAATCCTAGCAACAAAACGTAATATGAAGCTGTATCTGAAAAAATGTTATTCTTAGGCGACCAAGCTCGCTTTGTTTATTGGTTCCAAAACAAAGATATGAAAATGAAATTCGAAATAGGATTGAGCAAATAGAACAAAAATAAGTAAGAAAACACGTGAATAATGGGATTTCAATGCCCATTGATTTAAAATTGAGGCCGGTACAGCCTAAAATAGATTTTATCACTATACGATTAAAAAATAAAAAAATAAAAAACCCTTAAAGGTATAGGGGACATATCATTAAATTAAATAAAAAAGTGGGGAGGAGCCCAGGTTTACCTATCAGACCTCCTGAGGAATCTGGGAGGCCTTAGGGACCAAGAAAGTTGCAGGAGGAGGAGGGAGAGAGGGATGAAAGGAAGTGTCCCTAGGGAATGACCAATAGCTGAGGTGAGAGTCCCTAAAAACGCGGGTGGTGAAACCAGGGACCATTCCTGACGAGATGCCCAACTCGAGTAACTCCATAGGTTTCCCGCACCACACCCCGCGCCACGATACGTTAGCGGCCGTGTCCTTGATGTTATTAGTAGCCACTCCCTTTAGCCGTTGCCTCAGGTCATTTCTATCATACTTACTAAACTTAGCCCGCCAATCAGCTCCATATCCACGCTACCACTGATAACCTGGACATCCAAGATTATAGGAGACCCATCGGTCTTGACGGCAACGATATTCGCTTCTTACCCCGATCATTCGGCTTGTGATATATATGTAGTTTCTTCCTTCCGACATCCCAACCGCTGGGGGCTGGAATGTGACAAAGCACCTGCTATCTGCTTGGCACCCACATCATGAGATCATGACGTACAATGCGGCTACCGTGAGTCGGAGGAAACTTCTGTACCACATGATACAGATTCTCGTTTTTACTCCGACAGGCACTGTCCCGCAACTTCCCCTCGAACCTCACCTAGTGACGATTAGTGTATATAATTATACCTACACACTTCTCTCAAGTCATCAATGGGAAATTTAATCTTTTGCTACAGCAGTAAGAATCCAAGCCACTGCGGTTCGGATTAGTTACCGAGGTTTCACATATAAAGAAGAAACTGAGTTGCCACTCTCTCGAAGCTAATAAATTCGTCATCTTTTGTCACTGGGCAAAAAAGAGAGCAACGACCGCTCTCACTCGCCCACTGTTTGACTCAGAAGCACGCGAGAGTTTAGTTTCGAAGGCCACGCCGACGAGTGTTTTCCTTTTAAATGCTATCCGAAGAGAACCTTCCTTCTCGTTCAATCATTCTGAATCTCAGTTATGTAGTATAGGTTGGGATATATTGCCTACTTTCAGACATAATAATGCGTTTTTAATAATTATTACGATTAACCACATAAAATTGTACTTGACGAAGACCATAATCTAGATTATCTTATCTCCTGAGTTCTGAAATAAGGAGAAGAGTCTGGTGATGGCCAAAGATTTGGACCGTTCTGTTGTAATAATCTGTATTTTCTTACCTACCTTTGGTATTCTAATTCTTCAGTGGTGACTGGGTGAGTGTCCGCTTTTGGGGCGGAGCCCGCCCGCCACTGGTACGCCTGGTTTACCTTACAAGTCAGATGACTTTTTCAGGAACCGAGTGAAATTTCACACTTCGCCCAATGTCTGCGCGCACAATATGTGCTTGACAATTTCATAGATATTAAATGCGTATAACAAATATTTCAAGTTTGCGCACAATCAATCAGAAATTACCATTGATCCCAGTACAATGATGTCCTCAAGGAGCCATCAGTATGATGAAATATTAATGAAATTGAAGTACATTTTTCAGCATGAATTTCTTCATAAATATTTCAATGTTCTAGTTCATTGTTGATAAACTACTTTTGACTAAAATTCTGCTAAAAATAGAAATTTAACAATTTTTAGTTTTTAGCAAATCGATTTCGACGGTTAGGTCATCATTATTAGCAAACTATAACATAAGAGATAATAAATATGAGATATTATAGTCTGCAGCAAAACAGAGCCAAATACTGTTCTTTCTTTACCGTCAACAGGGGTAGGTCCAGTTCTTCGCAATATAATACATACCTTTTTCCAAAAAAGTGAAGGTAATGTGTTGGGAAAAAAACGAGTTTTTTATTATAACAGTAATCTATAATTTAGTCAACAACTGATCACAGTTTTAGTTTAATCCCAACTTTGATTAAAAGGTTTTTCATTATTTTCCTTTCGCCACATTCAAGTGCAATGCCTGAGGTCATCAAACACATTATAATGGACGAGAAAATAGTTTTACTTAAAATTGGGTAGAATGAAAGATACAAAACAATGTACTTCAAATGTCGAATTTCATAAATATTACGGGTAACTTTTGGTCAGAACCTTAATTAACTCATCGGATTTCGTCAGTTTAAATTATATCGACTTCGAATCTGCATAATGATGATTGAAATGTAATAATGAGCTTAGGTGTACCTTGCGATCACCACCTTAAAGCATTATCGGTGTTGAACTTCTCAGAGAAGCCCACAAAAGGTAAAAATTGGAATAACTAGCACCCAAGAACAGGTTCCAACCGGCGAGGGCGTATCTCTCAAAACGATGGTCCAATTACCTGAACGATACTCAGCAACAGGCAATTAACATTGACTTGGTCCGTGAATGCATTAATTAACTTGAGTTTTTAGCGCTGTTTTGTTCTTGGCCATGGTTTTCTGACTGGATCGGGAAAATGCCAGACTTGTGTTATGCGGAAGGTGGAGAATCGGTTGTAAATCATCTGTTGATAACAGATCTCGAATTCTAAATCAAATATCTGTTTCTTCCGTGATTTTCCTTTTTGTTTTGTTATTTTGTTGCTGTTTGAAAGTGTAGGATTTATCGCATCGACCCCTAGCAAACTGAGACCTTTTAAAACAACTTGCCTTGATATCCGTCTGTTTTTGAGACTTCATATGTAACAACAAGAGAAAGTATGACTACGAATTGATACATTTGGAAAAATGAATGTTCTCTATAGAAACGAAGATTTGCTATGCCACCTGCCTGAACCTTAGCAATGTAAAGAATACAGGAGCGTAGGAGCAAAGCTTTTGACATTTTATGTCTTTACTTTAGCACATAGACTCGAACAGCGTTGCTTTATAAAAAAGCGTTACAGTTGATTTCTAATGATTTTCACGTACAACCAAGCCGTTTTTGGGGAAATGAAACTTTCAACGGACAGAAATCGTGTACCACTCATTGGAAAGCTCGATTTATCATGCATTTCTTTCGTACTTGTTCTTGGTATTTATATCGCCATTTTATATTTATTAATGTTATTAATGAATGTAGTAAATAATGCCGCTTGTTTTGTTCTGATGATTATCGCTTACAATCAAATCGTTGCTACGGAACTGTATCATATCCATTTATCATTGTTCAAAAATCATTCGCCAGTCGTTGGAAAGCTCTCGATTTACCAAACCGTATTAAGTGTTAACCACTGCGCTGTGCGTGGCCAACAATCTGAGGTAAAGCGTGGTTGTCTGAATAATTGTTTACATACAGGTGATCCTTCTCAGTTATTTTTGTTAACATGATTGCAACCCGTTGCAACTTCTATTAGAGCGGAATGAAATTTGGAAGTTCAAATTTGATATGGATGGAGACTCTGTGGGCTCTTTCCTGATCAGCTGAGTGAGCTAAATTCTCTCCTGTTCACCCTAGGAAGTTGAAATTTGATGGGGAGACTCCCTGGACATCAAGAAACGATTGAAATGATGGGCTGAATAGAAAGAGCAATTCTCTCAACGAGAAAAGGGTGCAGGGGGGGGGGGGGGTGGGGTGGGGGGTGGGGGGGAGTGAAAACATAAAATGCCTAAAGGTCTTGCACACTCGCATGCAAGATTTTTTATGTTTATGTTTCTAATGAATTCCCATTGAATAATAGTTGAGTGAACAGTAAACGTCGTCGAGTAGATTTAAATCGTATAGCAACGGTAAAATCAGTTTCTAATAGAGTAAGCACTTGTAACACATTCTATCCTGTGTTCAAAAATGTCATCAAGTCAACGTATCAATTGTTTATTATGGCTCGTGGACACCAAATAACTTGTGGTTTCTGAATTGATACGATGATCCTATTCCATTATTAAAGTGATCCTCTTCATAATTATATCCTAACGTAATATTAGTATAACTTTTTAGTATTTTCCAGTATGTTCTAGTTCTAGTAAGAACATAGGGAAATACAATAGTTTTGAAATAGCTGCTTTGGTTTATCATGTTGACATAATTATTTGATTCAGGTGTTTTCTTATTGAATTATCCATCAAAATGTGCTATTTGTACCACTCCTCTGTTCAAACATGTGAAATCCAGTTGCATCAATACCTATATATAAATAAGAATCGTCTGTTTTATCGGAAATTTTTAGCGGTTCAGCAGATTGTGCTCCAGATAGATTTGCTGTAATGAATTCAATAGATTTTTGTTTCCATTGCTACCAAGTGACGCTCAAAAATTTAAATTCTGTAAGTAATAAATCTCACTATCACGCGATTAATGTCTTGTCAATAAACATATTTATGCAGATGTTGGTAAGGAAAGTACTACTCACTAGATGTACAGGATTCAAACTATGTTTTCTCAACTTTCAACAAGTAAGAATTCAACAACTCAAAAATGTAAATATAGCTGTTAAAATGGAAACATTCCGAATGGAAGAAACATAGATTCTGTTGGTCATTCTCTATAACCAAGGCAGACAATATGAATCATCATCGAAGTTCCGTTGAAAGTGAATCTTTTGCTATTGGCATCGGAATAGTCGGAAACTAAACTTCCGTTTGGGTGCATTCTAAGACAAGTCCTGATATTTATTATTTTTCGTAAGTATTATCTAAAACTCAAAAATTGCTGTAAAATGACATTAATCTACCAAAAATGAAAATAATTCTAAAATCAGGTTTTATTGTAGAACATTGTTTAGGAAATGTTTTTTCTCTCATAAGATTGAGTACCAAGATTTTGTAGAAGCGAAATACCTACTTAAATTTCGGTAATATTGATTTCAATTAAAGTTGACAAAATCACGTAAATTCTGATAAGGTCATCATGATGCACAGTATGATGCGTGGCTGAATGATGCACGGCTGTTGATTTTATAAATCGGTAGTAAGTACATTCAAGAGCAGTGATGTAGGTAGTATAAGTCATCCAAATGAATGAAATGATATTCAGCAGCAATCAAAGATAATGTATTACAAATTTTGATCATCAGACTATTGTCTACCATTTAGCCATTTTGGGTTTACGTGATATCACGTGTTTACGTGGTATTACATAATGTTTATGGGGGGGATGTATAGATCTATCACCTACTGAAGAAACAGACAGATTAGCATATAAACATAGCCTTCAACTTAACTAATTCACAGAGAAATGAATTCCTCAAAAAACCTCGAAATTCCAGCAAAAGGGATCGATCCCGGTGTTTACATCGCGGATGTAATAGCCAGACTGATGACTGTGTGGGCACCTCCATCATCCAATCAATCACAAACCGCTCATACTGGTTCTCAACGAAATGAATTATGACTCGCAGTCTTTTATAATTACACCCTGTCAATATGAGCGCGAGCCATTATAATAAAAACAGTTATCAGCCATTTAATCTTGCAACCATTAGCATGCCGTTTTCATTCGGGCAAGTACCTTCCTTCTTTATTGGGATCGGACGTTTCGCGCGAAGAATGTACATTAGTCAGGTGCGTTTGTTTGAGGAACAACACGAAACAAACATTTTTTATTTCTATTTCACTTTTTTTTTTGAAAATTGAGAGGGATTTGTAATTTGGACTGATTACAGTCCAATTTGGTTTGGAGTGCTTTTAAAGCGAGCAAAAACTCACAGTGGATATTTGAGAAACTCTTCGTAATATAAGGGACCACTGCGGTTTCCTGCAAGTGCTGCCCATCCCATTTCGGCCTTGGTATTTAAGTACGAGAATGAAGTATCAATGAAATCGGGTGCCTCACCCTTCAAGTTTCAGAACGGGGAACAAGGTTCGACTCGAAGCAGTTGGGTAGAGTCATTAAAAAGTTCAGATGATCTTGATATTTTCGAGTTAGTGAACGCAATATTCATCCTGCAACAGATTTTAAGTTTAAATCAAACTGAATACGCTTTTGGACGTGAACTGCATTGCCATTGGTATACAAATGTCACATCAGTTAGTAGGCACTCCCTGTTTCGCTTATTGCTTGAAAGCATATTAGAAATTAACCTTTTGCAATGAATGTATGTAATGAATAGAATTTTCAATTGAGATCCCTACCCCCTAATGCATCATGCAATATCCTACTATTTGATAATGACGTCAGTTTTAATTAATCGAACTAAACATTCGTGCATTCTTGACTCGTTGGTTCCATGCGTCTAGACATCCTTTGTTGCTTTGTTGTATACAAAACCCAAATAACCAGACAAAAATTATAATTCCTACCTGTTCACAAGAAGAGGAAAATATGAGCAGCCGATTCAAAACACATAGATGTTAAATTGTGTTTGATATTTCGTTTCTTATGACTTTTTCCACCTTGTTTTGCTGTGGTTCATTTTGTCCAGCTGTTGGTGTTCAAACTAACACCACCACTATCACCAACTCCTTAGGAGGTCTAAGATTAGCAAGATGAGGTTAGGTGTATTTAAACTGAGATTGCAGTGTATCCTCGTCCTATATCACCACGCAATTCATTGATTTATAGTTTTTATTATTCAAGTATCAAATATCAATTCAATCCTTGTATTTAGTGGCCCATTGTTGCAGTCTAGAAAATGAAATTTGAATTAATTTTTTCGCCATAGAAGTTCGCTCTCTGGCGGTAATGCCTGTAGTAAGAACTCGTGGTTATATGAACAACCATATTAGTTTATCATTTTGCCTGTGTAACAGCTGATTAATTCGTCTAAGGCTGTCTATATATCAAAAGTCACAGAATACCCCTTGGTTGGTCAGTTTTCTATAAGTACATATTGATCGTAACGACCTAAAAAATGCATTGTTTCAACGGTAGGTTATGGCATTCGGAAGTGTAAACTTTTCAGTATCTGCCTTATTACTTTGAATTCATATATACAATACAATATAATTTGCATATATTATTTTGATCTGATGCCATTTCCAGATAGTCCTACACAGACTTTATTGTTATTATACACTTTATATCATACACTTGTCATTCCTTGAAGACCTCAAGAACCGATAGGTGAAGTCCTTATAACACACAATACCTACTCAATTTTTGTAGAGATAGCTATTGTTGAAAATCTCAGGGTAACTTCAATCAGAATAGAAGTGATAAACACACAAAACACATTCAACATTGAAATAATAATTAGGTATTTTAAATTGGGTAATAATTTGAAGCATTACCCCTGTCTGCCAAGGTAGCGGAAAAATAGTGTTTATTTAGGAGGTGTATATTTTTGCTCTAAAATCGAAATTTCGAATCGAATTTCGGTTCCCTTGAGCAATTGCGGTTTCTCGTTTTAAGAAGTCCAAAAATTATAAATGTAAACAGCTGAAAGGTCAACCTCCTGGATTTGGATTTCCCTACCAGTTAAGGTGTGGTACAAGTTGATGAAACATTTTACTTATCTCTCAAGAGATTAACATATACCTAATATTAAATATGCACTTTTTATACACAAATGTTCAGTATCATTGAAAGAAACCCGAATTGATTTTCATTCAAACATTTAACGAGGGATGAGTTCGCTAAAAGGAATCCCTTTAGTCCAGAATTAGTAAGTTGACTCATTCTGCATATGGGTCTTGGGGAACCCACTCGATTAATTCCCTTAGAAATTAGCATCAATTAGTTTTTGGGGGCACAATCAGTTCCAATTTGTGCTAAAAATATTGCCTCCAAGAATGTAACATGGTTAGACCCTAATTAAGGACCCCAAACAAAATACCAAAGTGTTGATATAGACTTGTTGTTGGCATCAGAGGCGTGGAGAAAAAATTCTTGTGGTTCCTGCGGTCGGATTTTAATACGTTAATTGCCAGCGTTCCAGGTAAAAATGTACGGGTGAAGAGATGAGTTTTCGTTATATTGTTAGGAGAGGTTATTCGGATATCACCGGCAAATTCAGAAAATTGGATAATCGTATATTTCACACGGCCCCATTAATAGGGCGATAAAGACAGTAGATAGAGGCGGATAGCGCTAATGAATCTATCCTGAGAGACAAACTGCTGGGGTGAAGAAGCGGTTGGGTATCGGATAATGACAGATCTGGCGCCTCTGATCACTGCCTGGTCGCGCGACTTGCCTTCGAGTCTACTGCTTTTTATTAAAAGAAACCAAGCCATTATTCACGGCTGTTTGGTATAATTATAAACGCTTGCAAAGTTCTTACACAGGTAAGGTCCTGGTTTGAAGAAATACTCAGCTTTATTTTAGTTAGGCAAACGCTTGCGAGACAGCTGCGGTTCCGCCTTCAGGCATTATCTGTCTTCCAGAATCCGGCCATCCAAACCAACAGCACGCCAACAACCACGGAACATCTCCCAAAGCTCTCTTCTGCCCCCGCACAATATTTTCCCACCCATTGATTATATTTTCTCAACTTTTGCCCACCCAACGCTATTCTCACCCATACTCCTGTCATATATTACATCGGACCTACTTTTACAGTCACAATTCTTTGGCAAAAAACAATATTAGAAGCCTGCCGTTATCTAGAATTTACAAAATTCAAGATTTAACAACAAACTAAAAACACAAAACAAGTCTGATGTACACCTGCACAGAAACATTTTGCGTAGATATAATGCTAATCATAAATGAAGCAGATATTCGCAAAGCGCTTGATATAATAAAATAGACTTGAGTTGTTAATTAAGTGAAGAATTAAGATGAATGAGGTGAAATAAGTCCATGTTGATTTTACCAACCGTCAAACCAAAAGGTACATTTATTTAAGGTACCTATAAGGTATTTTAGTAACAATGTCATCCCTCTTGCCAATGAGGCAAAATATCTGGACATGACTCTTGACACAAAGCTTTGATGAAAGGTACACGGGAAAAATAATAAAGCAGGAATAGATAACAGATTTCGAAAAATGTATTGTTTGATTGGTTGACCATCAAAATTGTCAATCCAAAATAATCATGTACAATCAGGTCCTCAAGCCTGTCTGGACCTACATGGTGTACAGTTGTGGGGCTGCACCTTTCAAAGCAATCGCGTTATTATACAGCGATTCCAGAACAAAGTACTGCGGTCATGCGTTGATGCGTACCGGTACTCATCAAATAACGACATCTAAAAGACCCCAAAATTCCAATGATAAATGAATTCAGCTGTCAGAGCTCTCAACGGTTAGGGATGGTTAGGGATGTTATATCCTCGATGCTGAAATTCGGGACATGGACCTTCTTTGAGATCGTTAAAATAGGATTTTAACTTGCCAAACCACCCGAATCAGCTGAGTAAGCTTTTAACGCTATTTCTATGATATTTACCTTACGAAGCTGATGAACTTTTCTTATGTTATGTAAGAATAATCATAAAACTAAAACTAAAAACAAAACATAATCAGACCGTGATCATTCTATTATATTTTACAAACTTTACCCAAAGAAATTATAAAAACATAAAAGAAAGGTAGGCGCTTCAAACTTTCATCAACAACTAAAGAATATTTTCACTGCTAACATAATAACACAGCTCCGTTCAAGGGTTGGACGTCCCCTCGAAATTCTAATTTCCTCATTCCTTGTAGAAAGAAAGTTCCAGTCATGCAACATGATCGTATGAGAGAATTTTTCGTAAATTATAGTATTGTATAGTATTAAATTGTTTTGAAATGTGAGCTTTTTGATTGCAAGGAAGTTGTTAACTTCTAATTTTGTGGTAAAAAAAGTATTCTAAATAATAATCAGCTATTCAAAAAAAGGCTTTGGATTTTTAGCTTTTTAAATTAAATTACATTTTTCAGCATAATTTTTGTACATGCATTTTTGAATTTTCTATTTTATTGGTAATAAACTTTATTTGAGTAATATTATGCTAAAAAAAAGATAAATTTAACGGTTTTTCTCCCTTTTTAGGGATTTTTTCAAGCACATTATTCGAAATTCGACCAATTTAATGTGCTCGTAAAGTGCTGGCCAACGAACTCATCCTTTCGATTGAAAAGCTTGATTCTTTGGCGCAAGCTCGGAATTTTTATCTCAACCCTCGGAGAGTTATCATACATATGAAAAAATGGTAATCTAGGATTCGTTTCAGAATGCCTGATAACGGAATTTTGACTTTTAATTTTTCGAGCCATTGCAATAGCATCTTCGCTAAAAATGCGCTTAACACACTCACTACGTGATTACTGATTTTCAGCGCATTTTCTTTTAAAATGGGGAAAATGAGCTATTGTGTTAACTTTGTCCGTTGATATACGCATATATGAATCTATAAATATGAATATGATTGTATGTCATCTTAAAATCGTTTAAATGCCACTTCTCGACGTCCGATTTTGATGAAACTTGGGACGGATGTAATCTGTAACATGGCGAGGTTGAGATGTCATGAGAGGTCATCGATCAGATGAGTGAGATCCAAAGCAATTTTGTCTCCTATTCGACGCAGGAAGCTGAAATTTAAGATGGAGGCTAAAGGGAGAAAGCTGAAGACTACTAAGAGGTCATTGATCAGCTGATTGAGCTCCAAAGCCATTTTGAGTCCTATTCGACGCAAGAAACTGAAATCTGAGAGGGAGAATGCTGAAGACGCATGAGAGGTCATTGATCAGCTGAGTGAGATCCAAAGCTTTCTTGTTCCTATACAACGCTGGAACCGTACATTTCACGCGGATCTCCTTACAAGAAAATGCGCTATCATGTGACTCACTTCGTGAGCACTGATCTACTTTTTTTCAACTTATGAACCGAACGACAATTTATTGCGAGTGCTAGGGATAATTAAATAGAAAAACTGAATCCCGGAGATATCCGGAACCCGGCGTGGGAGGCCGGAGCTGCGTTGGGAGCCGGCGGAGGACTAATGGGATGTTCAACAGCCCCGATATCCTTAGAGGACCGCCTGGAAATACTGTTATGGCCTGTGCCGGTGGACATAATGCCTTTGTTAGAACGATTTATGCGATATCTCCGAGACCCCCGCAACTCCACATAAAAGGTCGCATTACTCCTGAGCCGACCGAATGCTGTTCCACCCAGAGATTTACAACTGCGTATCAGTTTTTCGTTGTATTCCAAACAAGCATGTATACTTGTATAGCGTGTAACACGTACGCAATCTGCCAAATAGGGAAGGAACTATCGGTTCTTTACTTACTGTTAGTATTAAGACATTGTAATTAGTCTTGTTATAACTTCCATTGCAAATCAAATCAATCTTTATTGTTTCCGGACCTTATGCCATACAATGTAAATTTACAAGTTCTTACAACATTAACATTATTTTACTCTAAATCAACATCTGACAGTAATTTACTTATTCACGGCTAGAGCCAATTATAAAAAATTCAATGAGTATCTTATAATAATGGAGGGGTAGGTAAATTTGAAAATGATGTAGTGTAAGATAAAGCGCATCAACAAATTTTAATATGAAACATAACATAATATTCAGAAGGTACACAACTCGGTCAAATACGTACATTGAGCCGGGATCCG
This sequence comes from Adelphocoris suturalis, assembly GCA_030762985.1. Lineage (NCBI taxonomy): Eukaryota > Metazoa > Arthropoda > Insecta > Hemiptera > Miridae > Adelphocoris > Adelphocoris suturalis. The sequence continues at coordinate 50,185,354 of CM061042.1, read as the reverse complement.
ATCAAAAGAAGCCGACAGTACATGAGGTTGTGACTTACGGTTCGCTATGAGCGCACGACTAGCGGGGGTGGGGTTATCAAAAATTAGATTCAGTGGACGAGCCTTATTTTCAGTCTTTATGCCCAGTCTTACAATTCATGTCACTAGATCAGTAAATTCAGGTAACAACTTCTTTAGCACGACTTTAATTCTGCTTAAATCTTCCTCGACTAACCTCACTGAGTCAACCAAATTGGACTCTGGGATATTAAAAGCAATAATATTAGCAGCTCTTCGTTGGCGATCCCCAAGTTCCGCCACCGACACCCCAAATCATGTCCATGCGGTAAGATCTAATTCTAATATATATGCTCTAATATACTGGAAAACCATGAGGAGTTATTCTTCGTGTCCACCTTTTAAAACTACATTAAGTAAATGCTCTTCTGATAGTCTTCTACTTCCTAAATATTTTACTCTATATACCGCTATGGGGCTCCGAACATGAGAAGAGCACATCACGTAATCGGACCTTACCGATTTAGCTATTCTTTTGTTACCTATAAAATCAGTCGCGACGGAAACAAGTTGTTTTTGTCGGTTTTTTGTTCGTTTGTGTGATTCTTTATCATAATAATTTATTTATCAATAATTCTCATTTTTGACCAGTATTGAAGAAGAAGAAGATTTATTTGGCAAACGAAATGCATACACATAAGCCTCGTGGGCCTTTCAGTTGTGTAAAAAGTAAAATTACAATAACATAAAAATCAGCTCTTTTTTAGACTAATTAGGCAATAAGATAGTTAGGTATTTGTAGTTAAAAAAAAAAAAAAAAAAAAAAAAAAAAAAAAAAAAAAAAAAGATAATTAAAAACAAAAATAATGTAAGCTAAAACATAATATCAAAAATAAAAATATTGTGGTGGGTTAGAATAAATAATCCAAGCTGCAAAATGTTTCTCAGCCAGCAAAAGGAAGGCAGAAAAGTCAGGCCAACGACGGATGGCAATGAGAAGGGTGTTCCATATCCTTGCACCAGCGGTACGAAGGGAATTACCCAAGGAAACATGCCCTTTAGGTATTCTGGTGTAGCCAGGGCCCTCACCATACAAAAGCTTAAATATGAATGCACAAATTCGAAATTTAAAATAGTTTTCTAAAGTACAACAAACTAATTGATGAGATTGATGGTGAGGGGAACGAATTGTAGATCGAAAAGGGGTGATGCGAGGTATCAACTAGGGGAAAGCCATGTTAACCACCATGTTCCTTAGGTCCTTCGCCCCCTAGCGCTCCTAGCGGTGGACCTTGTTATCTCGAAGCCCCATTATGACCTCGTAATATAGATTTGAATAAAAGCTGGACGTTTTCTTTTTTCGTTCGTTTTTTGATTTTCCTAAAATTCTTGCCAACCTAGTCCGATGAGTATTTTTCTAAGCTGTTCAGCCCAATTGTATTTTTCCCATACTGTGTCCATTTACAATAGTTCCCACCTATTTATAGCGAATTCGGGGATATCTCCCGTCTCCATCCTCAGATTCTTCTCCCACCACCTTAAGCAGCGATTAAGAATTTTTGCTCTAATATTTAATCTTCCCGTCTCTGTTCAAATCATATATCCAGGTTTTCCATAATATAAAACAGATTGTTCCATAATATAAATTTTGATTGAATTTTGTCAATCTCATCCCAGTAACGCAAACTCCAGGTTTCTGAATTTCAGAGTAGAACCTACCTGCGAATCAATTATGCAACATGCGGATTCCCAACTATGGCATTTCATTTGCTATTAACCAAAACTTGCTTTGCACCTCCCCAAGCACTCAATGCCTTTGATTTAAAACTAACCATAGCATTTGAAAACAACCCAGTGGACCCAAAAGGAACTCCTATATATATATATATATATATATATATATATATATATATATATATATATATATATATATATATTTATATATATTCTGATACTACTGATACTGGGAAGATACCAATAAGGAATTAATTTCCTTTTTCCCACCACCCTATATTACAGAAACACCCGATTTTGTTTTAGATGCATTCATGCTAAGGCCCATAGAAATAGAAAATTCAAGAATGGCATGCAGGCGAATGCTGTTCTACCCAGAGATTTATAACTATATATAAGTTTCTACAAGCATGCAAATTGCAGAGTGCAAAACATACGGATTCTGCCGAATAGGGAAGGGACTATCTGTCCTACACTTCTGTTGTATTGTAAAATTATAATTAGTCTTGCTTTATACCTACTTCCATTTGTAACATAGACGAATCGAACGTTGAAATCGTTAAGGTTAAATAGGTTGGTTATTGTGCTCGAAGTAATCTTATCTCCTTAGTACCAACGAATTTCGGACTTATGACGAAATTGTGCTACATTATAGCATTTCCTAATTAATTTAAGCCCTTTTCCTCTTGGGTTTTGACTTTTTTATCTTAGATTTAGACCTTTTCCAGTTACGTTTAGGCCTTTGCGTTATAGATTTAGTCCATTTCCAGTTAGCTTGTTTCTAAAACTAAGTCTCTAATCTAATCTCTAAACCTGAGTGGAAAAGGTTTAAATTATCCAACAGCCTCCCAATTTCGATTGCTATTGGGCTATCAAACCCAAGGAATCGATGTTTCATGAAAATTACTATTGAGCGTGAGTGCACGCCACCTTTGGCCACAGCAGGGTTTGTAAACACTTTTTGGTCGGGTCGGTCGTCACGATAGCTTTGTTTGAACGATTTATGCGATATATTCGAAACCCCTGTATCTCAAAGGTCACGTAACTCTTCATCTGTAGCCAGAGATTTACTGCTGCTCATAATTTTTCGCTCTGCAACTGCAGGAATATTTGTAACAACCGAATAATACGAAGTTGGCCAGGAAATGTGGGAACTATTGCTTTCTCAGATGCATTGCAACAGTATAGTATCTCAAAGTATCATATGGAGAGGTGGACGAATAGAATTAGGTAGTTGATGAAATTCATATACCTTTTGGTTATCCTGCCGCCTCATTACCATTATTTTGAAATGTCATGCAAAATCATGCTGCAGAACCCCGAATCTACCCAGGTATAAATGATAAATTATTACGTGGAAAGAATCTGACATTACCATCTTTAATAATTCTTACCAGGCTCCATATCTCATATTCACCGCATAAATTATGTTTGATTTCGAAGGCCTAAATATAAATGTTGTTTTTGAGTTCACTTTTCTCTTCGTTGCTGACTCCCAAGTGCCCAAGTATAGTATCTACCAATTGCAGATTCCCAAGTGTAAGAATGGGAACAGTTTTTCAACCCTTGGGTGGTCAACGCGATCCTAATCAGCTCTTAATGAACCTCGCACTGCAACAATCGGTCGTCGCTCCTTAATAACACAGACGTAGAAGGAGCTCCTTCACGGCGACCTTGACATTCCTTCGGTAGATGGTCTGCCAACTGTGTTACAAGTTTCTATTGGAAGGATAAAATATGATGGACACCGACTGACAACTGGTTAGCCCCAACAACCGTTCCCCACTCATCCAGGATGTACATATGATAAAATCCACCTATAAAACCCCTACTGCCGTCGGTGATCGTTCCGTCCTATAACCAACACTTCTTCTCTGGAACTACGACACTAACAACAAATAAAAATGAAATTAGTGTTTCATCCCCTCTGCTAACTGTCCTAGGCTACTCAGGTTATGCTACTCAATCAGGCTTAATTTCATCCTTTGTCTAAAGTTTCCTAATTTATATCTTATTCTCTATGAAGCTGAGATTTGGAAAGGAGCTCGCTGGACACTACTTGGGGCAGAGCAACAAGATAAAAAAAGTCCAATGAAAGGGACAGCTTGCGTACTATATGTGTACATTGCGTACTCATCGTTCCAACTTTGTGAGACAGTTTCATGCATAATAGGTAACTAAGCCCAAACAAAACATCAAAAAAATTTTGGGAACCCACCAAGCTCCCAGTGCTTCTCAGGAATGTACGGAGTGGAAAATTGGTAGCGTGAGGTATAGTGATAGATAAACCAAGAGCATTCAAACGACTGGCGATCGATTTTTGTACGATCAATAATGGCAAAGATATAATTTTCCGAAGCAACAATTTGGCTGTAAATGAGGATTATAAGAAAATTTCGCCACCCCTAAAAAGTGTGGTTTTTTGCGGTTGTGCGCCAAAGTTAACGCACGAAAATGTCAAAATCTCCTTCCATCTGGGTTAGCCTTTTGTCTTGTTTCTTTTGACATGTTCATGTCTTTACTTTGGCACACAACCGCGAAAAGCGTTGGTATTTTTAAGGAGCGACATTGTTTCGTTGTGATGAAATTTTCTGGTGATTCTCGCTTACAACCAAATAGTTACTAAGAAACTGTATATCTTCGCCATTTTTTATCGTACAAAAATCATCGTTCCCCAGCAGTTGGAAATATCTCAATTTATGCAAAAATCTAATGCTACCTAAACTTCTCCGAAAATAAAAGCAGCTGAGTTACTCGCATAGTTATTAATGATCTGTAAAAATCTTCGAGGTTTAAAACCGTAATTTGGGAGCACCCCAAATTTCCCGTGGTTGTGGACTAGTACGTAAGCTGTCAGGAGTTTCATATTATTTAGTCACGTCAGAGTGTACGGAATGTTCGGGTTCTGTGATGTACAAGTTTCGAGGTAGAAGAAGGAAACATTCTTCTGGCCTCCTGGAACTTTACATGATGTCTAGTTTGAGTTTCTTCATAAAGATGAATAGTTATTTTTAAAATGTCTACATAATTTATAATAAGAATAAGTTAGTACTCCAGCAATAAGTTGAGCGTAATATAACAGTAATTCGGTGAATAAGAATCGCCAAATTTATAAATTGTGATCTGCGCAGAAGAGATAATAGACTGAACTAGTAAACCGTTGTGTAATACTTTTTATTGATACTTCCAAACTTCAATCAATCTTTTTCCCAACGGAATATCTTTTTCACGCTCGCTTTTCAACATTGCGAGAACTGATTTACCAATATCAGCCTATTTCGCGTCTTTTCCCAGCTTACACGATCAAACAAGTTTTCCGCTCTCGGAGTAAAGATACCTGAATTGGGATAAAATTCTACAGTTCTCAACAATACGGTGTAAACTACAGTGTCAATAAATAAATTGATGTTATGCTTCAATCATAATATTAATGATTATTTTTCCATTGCAGCTGTTGGTGGCCTTAGCGAGCAGTGCGTTCGCACAGCACGAAGGCGTTTTCCCGCTGGCGCTAGTTGGTGACCGACCGCTGTCAGTAGCTCCTACTGTCTCTCACGTCCCGATGGTTTTAGTTCCAAGGAACGAACTCGCACTCTACTCCAGAGTGCACATCAGTTCTGTTTCCGACACTCAACCGCTTGTCACCTGCCAGCTCAACAGGTACTCCTTGGTAAGTTGACTTAGAATACAATATATCAAGATGAAATTATTCTATGATTGGGAAAACTAAATTTCATGGATATTATGGATGTCTTATCTACGATAATCAGCTATTGATACGTTATCAAAGACAATTTTGTATTCAAGGGGAGTTACCAGTTGATGTTTTTGGTATCTTCAGAAATAAAAAAATAAAGGTGGTGTGGGAGGGGGGGGGGGGGGGTACAGGGTTAGCTAGACACCCTATATATATGTATGAAATGTACACCTTGGGGGAAATGTAAAAAGACAATATCGTAGTGAAAACATTGAAAATAAAAGTCGAGTGTACGTAGTGCCATGGCCTGACTTGTAAATCATATAGTTTTTACCAATAAACAGATGCACATCAGCCCAGCCAGCTCGAGCAAACAAGAAATACGTTACGACCCTATGGCGCTACCAAATCAACATGCCACTCATTCAGGCCAAACATTGTACGTATAAATACACAGCTGACTGACCTGACGGTATCATTCCAATGCCAACTTTTGACTTGTTCACTTCACCACCAACAATCTTACGTTTCCATCTCAAACAACGAGATTCTGTATTCCGGTCTTAATCCTATCAAATGTAGGCCACGGAATTTCGCATTCCGATTTATTCCTTCGTAGGCCATGGAATTTCGCATTCCGATTTATTCCTTCGTAGTCCATGGAATTTCGCATTCTGGCCGCGCTCCTCTTAAATTTCCGGCTGAATTTAGCCCGATAGAATGCCACTTTCCGTCACAATATTCAGCTCTCCTTCCTTCCAATATCTAAATGTACAAATTAGGGTGTTCATTAGCGAAGGTTCACAGCAGCCAATTCAAAGTTCAATTCGCTAGGTTCACCTAGCTCAATTCGCGCACAACCACAACATCTAGGATTCTATGTTTGTGAATGAGCATAATTTAATAACAATCCATTTCCGCCAGAATCACGATCCCTAACAATGCCGTTAAAATGGATGAAAAATGCATTCGAGATTATTGTTACAATAAGTTCTTATTTGACTCTTGCGCAACTACAAAGATAATATACTCGTAGATTTATATAATCCGGCAAACGAAAATTTCATAGGCCCACCCCGCACGACCCACAAACATTTAATAAAAATCGGACTGTACCTAATCTAGTATTGGCTACAAACAGACACTGCCACACATTCAGGTTACAAAACCAAATATAAGCATGAAGTTTTGAAATAAAATGCGAATTGCAGTGTGGATTTCGGAGCAAAAATTGTTTTTTTAACTCCCGAAAGTTGTTCCGCTATACCAAGGCAGACTCGGAAAAACTTGCTCATAAGGTCATGCTGCACGACTGGGATTCTCCTTTGTGGAATTAGACAATGTTTTTACTGAATCTATTTTGTTATTGGTTTGAATTCGTTTTTTAGCGAATTTTTGTGGAAAATAGGTAAAGCTATTGCAATGGCTCCAAAAAAATTGAATTAAAATTTTCAAAAATTTTCTTAATCGAAATCCGGTTTGAGGCATTCTGAAACGATATATATATATATATATATATATATATATATATATATATATATATGTATATATATATGTATGTATGTATATCTGTGTGTGTGTGTGTATGTGTCATTCCAGACGATTACTCTCCTTAGGATTGAGATAAAAATTCAGTTCTTGCGCCAAAAAATCAAGGTTTCCAAACGAAAGGATTTGTTCAAAGGCAGACACTATTTGAGCACATTAAATTGGTAAAAGTTCTAAAAATGTACTATAACAATCACTAAAAATGGCTTAAAACTGCTTTATTGATATCTATTTTTCAGCAAAATTATAGTCAATAGAAGTTCATCAACAACAAATCGGAACACATTTATGCAAAAAATATGCAAAAAAATTGGTAAAAATCAAATACCTGTTTTAAATTGTAGAATATTATTTAGTATCTTTGAGATTATTTGCCATGCAGTCGGTGATTAACAATTTCTTGCCCTGTAAGTGTTCAAATTGCAAAACAGTATAACATTATAATAGTATACAGTATTTTATAAATATTTTGCAGTATTTTTATTATACTGTAACCTACAAACATTCGCTCATACGATCATGCTGCATGACAGGAACGCTTGTCTTGCTTAATTAAAACTGTGAAGATTGCCTGCTCGTTGGTTTTAGACAGGGATGCAGGTAGTATGAAGCCTAGCACCTGGTATGTTTATAGAAGGTCCATAGTTGACGTGATTTAAACCAAGAATGCGCTATTTCGAGCATTCGGAGCTGCGGTATCAAAGAGGAAAGAACTGACCACATCCAATAAAAAGTCGCTTGTTCTCTCCGATGCTTGACGTGAAGTCGCGCGTGACCGTTGGCGGTATTTCATGGAATGTGGTGACGGTTTACATCATTGGAACGAGCAGCCGGCAGGAAGATTGAAAAGTGGAACAGAGACGTCATTCTTAACCGAGAACAGGTTTTGTTAAACTAGATCAATACAATGAAATTTTGCGTTCATTATCCGTGACCCTTTTGGTTCATTATTTTCAATAACCTTTGTTATCGACCAAGAAAAATTTTTTTTTTAACCCCTCTGAAAATTTTTTAGTTTACGTTTCAAGATGCGTAGAATCCAAAACGCTGCAAGTTATTACACAAAGGTTTATTATTTCTGTATTAGATAGCCCTTCTACGTAGATCATTGGCCTATAATTATTATTAAGCCAATTATATGTCTAGTAAATGATCAAAACATGGTGCATTGTGCCTCCCAAAAGGGTTCACACCTATACAGCTCAGGACTCCACAATTTTACGGTTTATAGAAGGCGAATGTTGAAAAAATTTCTAAAAATGTCAAAACCACAAAACAAAAAACTTAGTAATACTGCAGGTCAAAAAGGGAAGAAATTAACCTCAGATGCCCCATCAGCTATTCAGAGATACTTCCGAACCGCCTAATTGTTTTTGAGGTATCCTGAACGAGCTCCATTAAATTTCAACAACGTGAGTCGATTAGGAAATAAATTTGCCTCGGAGGTTCCGAAGTTGATCAGAATAACACGAGAACTGCAGTATAACGATATTACAGCAATATAAAATAACCAGATGACTCAGAAAGATGAACGCTTCTGTTTGCGCGCAAATTGAAAAGAACCAGAACTTTTTGATCAAATTCTACAAACACATATCCAAAAGCGTTAAACTAAAGGAATTTCCAAACAAATTTCCAAGAAGGAAATGTTGGATTCATTGCAATAGCTAAATTTTCTTAGAAAATTGGCTATAACGTTCCTACCTTGGTAGACTCGGAAGTAATCAACCTTCTGTTGTTGGAATAGAAATAATAATTTAATTATGAGTAATTCCTAAGTATTTACTGATCAATAATTTAATAAATTAATATTATCTACCTACGCTTCACAAGCCCAATATCAATATAATATAATATATAATATAAACAAATGGAAATGATTCCAAAAGAAAACCAAACCTGGTGTGTGTGTGTGTGTGTGCGCCCTTCCATATGATAACTCTTCTTAGGATTGAAGGATTGAGATAAAAATTCCGTTGTTACGCCAAAAATTCAAGCTTCAAAATGAAAGGATTCTTTCGTCAGCCAGCATTTTTTAGGCACATTACATTGGTCAAATTTCAAAAAAGTACCCAAAAAAATCACTAAAATGAGTAAACACGGCTAAAAATCGTTAAATTTATATTTTTTGCAGAATTTGAGTCAAAGGAAGTTTATCAACGATGAACTAGAAAATTAAAAATTTTAAGCACAAATTCATGCTGAAAAATGAAATCAGGTAAACTTCATTGATATTTCCCAAAAATAGATTAAACCGCAAAACAGCTATAAATTAAAAATCTTTTTAGAATCGCAGAATATTATTTAGAACGAGTTTTTTGTCATAATATTGGTAGTTTACAATTTCTTTTTACTCAATTGCTCAAATTTCCAAAACTATTTCACATCCTAAGGCTTTCGAGGGTGAGAATTAGAGGTCAGCTTCTCGTATTATGTACTTTATCCAAGCTAAGCGCTTTCGCCTATTGGCCTCGTCAGAGCTCTATATATAAGTCTTTCTGTTATTATAATTTGTTGGGGGACCCATCTTTTTGTCATAGTTTAGATTTGTTGTACCTTTTAACATGTTGCTGATGGTAGGGGGGGTTTAATTTTCGTTTTAAAATTAATAAAGTATTCAAATTGTTAGAGGAAGCACTTATCATTCCTCTAACAATTTGAATATTTTATTTATTTTTAAACGAAAATTAAACCCCCCCCCTACCTTCAGCAACATGTTAAAAGGTTCAACAAATTTAAACTATGACAAGAGGATGGGTCCCCCTAACAAATGATAATAACAGAAAGACTTATATATAGAGCTCTGACGAGCGCTTCGCTTGAATAAAGTACATAATACGAGAAGCTGACCTCTAATTCTCACCCTCAACAACCCTAGGATGTATTCCTCACAGCCAACTACCCCACAAACAAAAAATTTCACATAAATACTATACGATAATTTACGGAAATTCGATCTACGATTATGCTGCATGACTGGTTTTCAATTCATTGAGTTGCTTTTAGCGATAATCTCATCTCAACCCTCCTCTCTCGCTGGTTTGGTTTTAGCGTCTCGCTGGATGTAATCAATCATTATTGAATGCTCTGATTGCAAAGCTTCTCGCTTGCCGCCGTTGTTTTTTATAACACGATGATCTGCTGGTCTTTTCAGGATGCCATCCCGGCTGTGAGAGTCGTTCTCCGGCAGCCAGTGGTCGTTGACAGCCCCGAGTCCTACTTGCCGTTCCCTTCGGAAATCAACGTCGTCCACGAAGGCCTGCGGATGTCCGTCCCAGTTGGAGCTCTTGTCGTTCCCATCCAGTCGCAGACTTTCCAAGGGCCGACTCTCGTCCGGGTGATGTACGCAGTTCCTGCGGGACCCCTCCAGCTTCAGTACCCCATTTACTCCAAAAACCCCGTCCCATACCCTCTGAGGTAAGCATCACGTTATATACCGTCTCATATTCAGAAATACCTACCCATAGATGAGGGGTGACCAGAAATTGAACACTCCTGCGATGAGTAGGACGCCAGTTAGACCAAATCAATGAAATACGGAATAATTTATACAGCAAGCTGTTCATTCACAGTATGGTAAAAAGTATTCTAAAACCTTATAGGTTGACTATGTTATTATTAATGAGTTAGGTTTGGGAATGAGAATACGCTCGGGATTCACCTTGACTATGTTTTAAAAGTATTACAGCAACCTTGAACCGGCCAACTATCTTCCTGACAAATACGTAGGTAATCGCATAGGTCTGTTCGAGAGGTACGCCATGAACTAAGTTCGGAATCCAGTCGAACATCTGAACTCATCCAAATCAAACACAGAATATGTTCTAGCTAAAACAAGAAAGGAAAATACCAAACACTTTGTGGATAGTGCGTGGGGAGCTAGAAATCATCTCATTTATACAATGATGGACTATAAGAAAACGGACTACCTCCGAATTAATGATGTTCAACTTGTTAGCAATGCTATAAAAGTGAGAGGGGAGCAACTAAATTTGAATACCTACACCTCCTGGTGGACCTGATGGGCAATAGGATTGTGCCATGTGCAATATGAGGGAACAGGAGATTATTTAACAATGTATTGCGAGATGTCCCATATCAGCACTGTATATATAATAAAATATTTAGGTAAATGGATGCTTGAGAGAGGCAAGTTCATGTCTATTTTAAATTACTGGAGGGCAGAATCCATCACTTCAACGGCAGGTAGCAATAGGAAGGAACTATTTGGCTAGTTTAATTATTTCTAATACGTAATATTACATATAATGTCATCGAAGAGGACAGGTTGCTTTTTCAGTATACCTATTCTACTTCTGTATGTGACGACAAGTGGCTTCTATTTTAGTACGAGTATTATTGGTTAATGCATTTACCAAATCACATTGGGAAAATCGACGGTCATAGATCTATCGTGTAAGGATTTAATTATTCAAAAATTATAAATTTTTCTATTCTGTTCTTATAAGTAGTCTGAAATTATGACTTATCGGTTTGAGTCGAAAATTGCCAATTTACCAGTAGGTGAAAGAAGTTTGCTCTTGGAATGCACGATCTATTTCAGTAATTAAACACACAAAAATCTCAAAAACCTCAATTTCACTTATACTTGCAGGTATATTTCCTTTCTCGGTAAGCAGAAAGGGAAAGATTAAAAAGTAGTGAACAAAGCCAATATTCGGACGACTCTTTGAGATTTCGACATGGTGGTTTTGAAAAGGTAGGTGTACAGAAGGGCCACTGCCCGATTATGATTTCTTGAATCCGAAAAATGTCGTAAGCCCTCTTGACAGCAAATTTGAGCTCTTTTATTGACTTGTACGCCCACAAACGTTCGTTACATAGATCCCGAGCAAATAAAACTTCTGTAAAAGGCGAACGCACACAACCTTAAAAGGAAAGAGTAGGCGTAATCATTCAGCTATTCGTTCACCGTAACTAGTTCAAGTCACTCGATGAATACTAGTTTCTTAACCAGCGAAGGCAAATACGCTAGTTGGATAGATCAATAGAATTTAAAACGCCGCAAATTGTTACACAAAGGTTTATTGCTTCCGAGTCTACCTATAGGTAGCGGAAGCATTGGTTTCACTTTCGGGAAAAAAACATTTTTGGTCTTCAAACTCAAAATACTAACTCGAATTTTAAGTTTTGGACCATTCTGTACAACTTTAGTTCCGTGTCTGTCTGTCTGCCGTGTGTCTGCTAATCCTTGTAACACTCGCACGTTGTAGATGGTCTCCTATAAGTTTCATCGTTGCCAAATCAATACTTCATTCTGCGCATGCGCAAAATTAAATTCTATCATGCTCTTTTGTTCACACCCTAGTCGTTCGATTTCGCTTACATTTGGATGCTAGTTGGGAGAAGACGATTTGATTACTCCATATCAATTTCAGCTTGATTGTATCATTAATGCCTACTGCGCATTCGTCAATGTGAAATCCTTGTACCGAGGTTAATTTTCACACTTTTCATCCGATTGATGGAGTTAATAGTGGACCAATCACAGCCTAACCCGCATATTCCCTGAAAATTTTATCAAAATCAGATGAAAACTGTTGAAATTAGGCTCGTTGAAAAAGGAATACATGTTTGCGCATGTAGCTACTAATGATAGGATTATGTTGAAATTGTTAGGGAGTGTTCTAATTAACGTCTTCCACTTATCCTCCAAATTTGAGCGAGATCGGACAACGGGGGCGTGAGAAAATAATGGTTGATGGAATTTACGTTTCAGCATGCGCCGAGTGGAGTGTTGATTTGGGAACGACGAAACTCATAGGAGAACATCTTCACCCTAACCCGCACATACCATGAAAATTTCATAAGAACCGGTTGAATATTGTGGAAATTAAGCCTGTTACAAGGATTTGAGGACATCCACACACACACAGATAGAGAGAGAAAAACACAAAACGAAAGTTGTTCAGAATAGTTTAAAACGTAAAATCCGAGCGAAATTTTATCACTGTAAAAAAAACAAAGGCCGTTTAATTTTAGTGGAGACCACAACTTTTAAATCTCTCAATAGTGAAAACAATGCTTCCGCTACCTATAGGTAGACTTGAGAGCAATTTAAGAGCTGAAATTTAACTCTTCTTTAGCATGTCTCGGGGGAGAGTGTAGTGATTTGTAAGAAATTAATTTTGATATGACTATGATTAATTCATACGTTCATCTAGTTTAGACAAGTAGTCTGTATTCCATCTATTTGGGAAAGTTTACTTGAGATTAATTTTTATTGTCAAACCTTTTATGTGACCAATGTCAAAATGCAAATAAAATATGAAATTGCCCATTGCGCTCATTTTATTAATATATATGTATATTTTATGATTGCAGGCCAGACTATGCTTCTACTACTTCAAACCAGGTGGTTGACTCCAGGCCCGCTGCACCCCTGAGGCCAGCAGCTGCTTACAGACCTTCAGCTCCGCTCCGCCCAGCCTCCTACGGCCCCTCGTACACCGGCGTTTCCGATCTCTACGGTGCCGTCAACCACAAAAGGCCGAGCGCCCCCGTCGTCACCGTCCTCAACTTCCCTAGCGAGATCGCCAGCCCGGAGACCCTCTTCTACCAGCCGCCGGTCGATGGGAACAGCGAGTTCGGCAACAGGAACCCCCCTGAGGCCGTCATTCCCGCCGGGATCGTCCAGTCGGCCCAGCCCAGACCGTCTCTCCAGGTCTTCCTCAACTCGAAAGAGCACCCGCTCCTGCAGAGCCTGCGGGACGAGTCCGAGTCCAACAGGGACAAGGTCACCGCTAACTCCATCAGCGTTGGCGTCGAAGCTCTTTAAAACGGCTGTCCTCCCACTCTTGAAGAGACTTTGATCGACTCAAACACGAAAGCGCCAATCCAACTAATCCAACAATCTCATATGCGCAAATTTATGGCTGCGCAACCTAACCGTTATTGGGGTATTCTGACAGATTGGAATATTACAATTTCGAATTCAGTTTCTTTGGAAATTATCAATAATTTTTAAATCACAATTCCTGCTAGTTTCATCATAATTATCAAAATTGTGAAGGATGAAATGTGATGCATGGTGCTAAGGGAGATGGTTTTGAATTACCCGTTTTTGCTTGATTTGGATCGTTGGAAACCCATCTTATTGCACCTTTTCGCACAGCTTCGTTAATTTCAGCTTTAATTGTGAAGAAGAAGATAAAAAATAGGTAAAATTTCTTATTTTTCGTTAAAATGCCCTTCGAGTAGAAAATACCTGCAACTCTAGCAATGATTCGTTGTGTCTGGCCGTAGTACAAACTCCACCTACAGTGATACTCCTAGGATTGAAAGCCACTAATAGCTTTAAATGGAAATTAAATATGAGGTCGGTAATTGAATAATAATAGCTTGCTAAGCACGTTTAATGAACGACCATCAACTAAGTGGTACCTGTGACTACTCAGCTTTTTTTATTCCGATTTGAACTTAAGCTTGAACTTCAAGTAGAAAGTTGAGTAATTACAGGCACCCGTTCAACAACCTACTCTGTTGATTGTGGGTCATTAAAAAAAATTATGCAACCTATTCACCTGTTTTTATCCTCTTATTGATCTCATTTCTGAATTCGATCTAATCTAAGTATATATAGGTATACATACAACTCAAAATACGCTAATGTCCACAAAGTCTCAGTTCGTATTGGCGTATTATACGCCACATCAAAAAAGGATTTTCGACAAAATCTTCCTCCATTATTCAGTTGGTTCAGACATGCGAGTCACACAATATATATTCACTTTTCAACCCGATCAATTTGCGCTTTCGTTCAACTGTTAAGGTTAAGTAGGATTTTCGCTTTCGTACTCTAACGCCTTGATGAACATGACAATTTCTGAATCACTGCCATACATTTCGTCCTAGAAAATTATTTATGCAAACATTCTGTAGGAACTACTAGAAATCAGAACGTGCCTGTAAAGTTACCATTAATTGATACTTTCTATTCTTTAGTTCCGACGCTTTAATGACCGAATAATTCTAACGTGGTAAATCTCAAGGTCGATCCGAACAGCTTTAAGTAGGTAAATAGTTTTGTATTAAGCACAAGTATGTGGATAATACGCAGTGTAATTCATATGAAATCGTCTGTTACTAAACTTTTACTACATCTTTTATAAAGGTGTGGTGATCATTAACTTACTTGTAACTCATTGGAAATGGAATAGATGTTCAACGGAAATGTTAACTTTATAATAAACTTGTCGTATTTCAAAAAAGTAGAAGGTACGGTAAATTCAGTTGAATAAGAAAAATCTTAGATTCGACGTCTTCCATTTTGGAAGAGCGAGTACCTCCTATTTGTGCAATTCATTGGTACATTTTATATCATTTGAAACAAATAAAGTGCTGATCGCCTACCAATTGAAAGACTTATTTCATAGACCCCTTTACACTCTCAATATATGCCATTTTTTGCAGGTAAGTATGCAATGTTTGTATGAAAAATGAAAAAATAAAATTCTGCCAAGTTGAGGTGTTCTAATGTTCAAAATATTTTAAATAAGGTGGGTTAATATGGTAGGGGAAGATAGTAAATCAAAATGAATCCTAGAACGTATAAACCAATTAGATAACAAGAGAATGATACGTGATAAATATTACGTTTGCACATGCGCGGAGTAAACTACTGATTTGTGAAATAAACTCAGAGGGGAACATTTACAACCTAACCAGTACATACTTGAAAATTTCAACACAATAGTGGGTATGAAAAATGTAGAAAAAAGCTTGTTACAAGGGTTTCACATTCGCGCATGCACAGCAGCTACTAATAATACCATTTTATTGAAATTAATATGATATGGTTGAATTGTCTTCTCCAAACTAAATTATGAATTTAAGAGAGATCAGACGGTTAGGGAGTTAGAAATGAGGCTTAATGGATTCATTTTACTTACGCAGAGTGGAGTGTGGCTTAGGGAACATGAAATTGATCCCTACAGACTGATCCGTACATTCGCTGAGTTTCATTTAAATTTGACGAAAACTCTAGGAATGAAGTTTGTTGCAAGGTTTCATTTTCGCGCATGCGTAGTAGCTGCTTATGGTACTGGTTGAGATTCAAAAAGGTTGAGTAAATCGTATTTTACCAGTTATCTACCAGGCCTAAAAAATGATTCTTGGTCAAAATTACGCTTGCGCATGCGCAGAGTGAAGCATTGTTTTGGGAACAATGACACTACATGATAGGGAACCATTTACAGCCTAACGTGTACATTCCCTGAACATTTGATAAAAATCGGATGAAAACTGTGGAAATTAGGATTGTTACAAGGATTTACGGACAGACAGACAAACGCGGAACGGTTTAAAACGGAATGCGAGCGGAAATTAAGATGGTCAGAATGGTATAAAACGTGAAATGCGAGCGGGAATTTTGATTTCGGAGAAACAAATTTTTCATCTCCAGAAGGTGAAAACAGTGTTTCTGCTACCTTCCTATTTATAGGTAGACTTGAAAACAATAATAATAATTTTGAAACTAGAAACTATTATTCTTACAAGGGAGATAAAATTATGCATGCGGTTGTGCATTGATTGGGCAATGTTGAAATTCATAGGATACCATTTGGGGCCCATTCCACTTACTTCCTGAAAACTTCATCGATGGATCAGCAGAAATTTTGACAGACAGGAACGAAACCATAACCCGTTCAGGACGGGCTAAAACATAAAATTTGGTTGAAACTGAAATTTAATTTTCGAAGGAAATTTATCGTTTCCAAAAGTACATAATCACTATGTTTCCCATTTTCGAAATTGTATCAAATCATGGGAAAAATGATGTTAGTTCATGCCTCACGCTTGGGATTCACTAATGCCTTTACGCAATCTAAAGGGCTCCCTGGGAATAAAAGATAGAAAATGAAACAAACACCTGCCAACTTACCAACTAATATGATTGTACACATCATTAAAATGTGTTATTAGCAGGGGCGTCGCTAGACAAAAATACTGGGTTGCGGGGGGGGGGGGGAGTATCATGAAATTCCCAACTGAACCAAAAGTTTTCCCAATTCAAAAAACAAAATGTATGTATATATATAGTTGTATCAAGTAGAAGTAATGGGTATAGACTACCCACAGAATGCCTATTACCTACCTGTAAGCATTACATACACGTGTATCACTTCTGAAAATGACCATTTTAGGACCGCAATATTAGTTTTAGATTATGAGGATAATAGATATATTTATTCGAAACTTTGAGGTTGTATAAGTCACCTGAATAAATTTTCAGGAAATTATAAAAAGCACAAAGCGATTTACTCAGTAGTAAATCATTTAAATATTGATCATTTTTGAATTATAACAATAATTTTTCTTTTCAATAAATTTGATTGGTGTAGTTTTGTGATGGAGGTGAAGTTTCTATTGGATGTTGCTACGCCATTGCTTTCAAGCATGGATGCTGAAAACTGTGAGGCAGGTAACCATCTGCACTCCGTGCGTTCCGTAGGACAAAGAGTGACAACCGTCACCAATTTTTCGAGTATCCACCATCATGGGCTTTTTTAACTGTCCTTTATTAACTACTAGCCGCTCCGGCTCGCTACGCTCGCCTCCACGTCCAGCCGGGGGGCAAGCCCCCCGGACCCCCCATTAAATTGCTCGCTTCGCTCGCAAAGTGTGACGTGTAGGGAATATTGCTCGCTTCGCTCGCAAAGTGTGGCATGTAGGAAATGTTGCTCGCTTCGCTCGCCAGGTATCGCTTGGCTGCGCAGATGCGATGTATTACAATTGAAATATGTAGGGGATGTTGCTCGCTTCGCTCGCAAACGATAGATCCCTAAAGGTAGGTTTAACTTCTGTAAGGGATGCTGCTCGCTTCGCTCGCTCGAGGAAGTTATACTGCCTACCCGACTTGGCAGACGTTTTTTTCTGCCGGAAATTCTTACAAACAAATTAAATCTTATAAAACTACGTGGAACCACAAAAAGTTTATTCGGGGATGTTGCTCGCTTCGCTCGCAAGGTATTGCTGTATATTTGTAGGAAAAAATCCGAATTTATACTGCCCACCCAACTTGGCAGACGTTTTTTTCAGTTGGGAATTCTTACAAACAAATTAAATCTTATAAAACTACGTGGAACCACGAAAAGTTTATTAGGGAATGTTGCTCGCTTCGCTCGCAAGGTATTGCTGCATATGTGTAGCGAAAAACCCGTATTTATTCCGTTGAAATGAGTCATCGAGTCCCTCCAAGACTTAAGTGCGTAGGCCTGCTGGCAACATTGTGAAACGGGCGGCCCGGCTCGATTAAAAATGTCATATTAAACGCTTCCCTCGCTTCCGCTCGCATTTCGACCGACTTCACGTTACTTTTTTCGATATCCGATTTCGGATTCAGATTCGGCGGGATCAAAGCTGTATTTCGCCCGCGAAAACCGTTCCGAAAAACGTACCTTTACGGGGTATATTTTAATGGGAAAACGTCAGACTTTTCGAGAAAACGGGTCCGTACTCTCGCATTTTTTTGACGCATTTCCCGATACTTTTTTCGCGATCCGATCGCGCCGTCGTCTTCCTCGTAGGAAAACCTACGAAACCGGTATTTTTCCGGAATTTTCGACGGCCGTTTAGAGGGGTAGAGGAAGCGGGGAAGTGGAAAAAGCGCACATTAATTCTTACTTCGACCCCCCTCCCGCCCTACGGCCCATGGTTCGGGTGGGATTAGAAAATTTTAAATTCGCTCGTTCCCCCTTTCGGAAAATCCCAAGAAGATCCCCCCACTCGTACACTCCCCCCACTCAGCCGTTTGGCCGTGCATAGCATGGACAAACAGACAAACAAACAGACCCTGCGTATTGTTTCATTTTGGAAAATATTGGGATATTTCAAATGAACTCATCGTCATAGGTACCAACCTACCTAATGGAAAAAATACAACATCATCAGCATGTCAGTTAGAATTCCATTTAAACACAACATTTAAAACATAAATGAGAAACGCTGAATCAAGTTGGGGAATTTCGAACGGAAAAAAAAAAAACCAGCTTTAAACACAAAATGAAAATAAATTAATACTTTATTCCTGGTTTAGTTGGGAAACTCAGGATTTGACTGGTTTTGACCTCGGAATCGACAGGACTCTTCAAATTATGTGTTTTATTGCCACCTCTTATTTTTCCGAACTTTTCCCAAGTCAGAGAAAAGTGAGGAGGGAGGCTCCCCCCCCCCCATCCCCCATATCGACGCCCCTAGTTATTAGGGAGATTTTAAGATTTTAAATATCTTGATGTTCAAATTGCTTAACGGAACCATAAAATGAAGAAACTGAAAGAGATTTTCCTTAGTACAAAAGCAAAGGCCATTGATCCAGCGGCGATGGAATTCATAGGGAACCCACATGAACCTTTTAAACATTTCATCAAATTCGCAGACCAAATTAAAATTGTTCAGACAAGTTGAAAAATTATGTTTTTAAGGAATTTTTATTTCATCTTCCAAATGCAGTAGGTACCATGTTTCTGAAACCTACGAAGGATCAAAACAAATATGAATCCTAATCATACATCATTATACACACATTATATACATTATCATAAATACATTATACATCATACACATTATGAGCAAGTTATGGGTTTTATTATTTAGGTACCTACTTTCAGTTTCGTTCTCAAACATCGACTTCTATTTCACCATTCGACTTCATTGACACCTATTTCATATAGATGGAAAAACGCTGCAAATTATTTCACAAATGTTTGTTATTTCTGTATTATTTAGCCCTTATACGCAAAACCTGGTCCGTAATTATTACACCCCGTTTATAGTGTATTTATTATCGAAACTCGGGGCTTCGCGCCTAGCAAATGGGTTTACTGCATTACAGCACCAGGACCCAATAATTTTACGCTTTTCAGTAAAGTTGAGGAACAAAACGATCTATGAATAAGTCGTGTTTCCATCAAGTAGAAGGGTAGCATATACTGCATATTGTTTTCTTTGCACATTAATTACAATTAATCTATTTCAGTAGGTTGATTAGACAAACAATCAGTTTTAGAGGACCCTTAGCTGGTATGTGGTCTTCTGTATTTAATAACATTGTTTTCAAACCGTTCCAAAGGCGCTATATTCCAAATTTGATCACCGTAGGTCATCCAAGACGTAATTTAGCCTGTGGGTCCCTCACCTGAATACTCCACCTCCATAAATTGTTCTTGTAAATGTACTCTACGTGTTCCAGAAGCGCTCCATTTCAAATTTCATCATTGTAAGTCAATTAGTTAAGAAATTTGACTCTCAGGCTCCTCAGTTGATCAGTGCGCCTCTGTGCCTCGGAATTATTTTTCAGGTGTCCGAAAGGAGATCCATCTTAAATTTCAGCACCGTCAGAGGATTAGAAAAGGAATTTTCTTTAGGTGCCCCACAGCAGATCAGAGTCCCTCCGTAATTTGTAACTATATTGTAGATTGTTTACAAATCAAAAAGCGTAGAATCTTGAACGCAGAACTCCAGCTTGTCTTTAATCATTAAACGAAATCTATTATACATACAATATCTAAATAAATGTACCTGTGAAGCCGTAGATGCCTTCCGAGGAGACATTAATTAAATTAAATAGAACACCTACACTTTACTAATCTTTCTGTATTTAACACGAGTTAACCAACTGAAACTAAATGAGGTAATCACCTCCTACGCTTCACAAGCCCTAGAGGATACAGAAACTCAATTTCATGAAGTTAGAATTCCATATGAACTACATCTGCTGATATGATTGCCATAGTTTACAGGCCGAATTATGATTTATGTTTTACTGGTAACGATTCTCTCCCGTGTTGATGTATTTTTCCTTGTCGATGTTTTAGCCCTTACGGAAAGCAAACTGATGAACGGACAGCAACCTGAGTGGTTTCATTCGATTCTTGGGGCAGATATCTACAAATGGAACTCAAAAAATATCACTGTTGCATTGAAAGATTTAAAGATCTCGATTTTAGCGAATTTTTGAAGAAAATTAAGCTATTGCTCTCGCCTCAAAATTTGTAGAATGTGAATTTTTGAAAACTTTTTATGCAGAAATCCGTTTCAGGCTATTCTGAATCATATTCTGAAGTTTAACGCATTTTTTTATGTATGTATGTATGTATATATGTATGTATGTATATATGTATATATGTATATATGTATGTGTCATTCCAGACGATAACTGTCCGTAGAATTGTGCTAGAAACTTCAAACAAATTTTAAAATGTTAAGGGCACAAAACGAAAGTTCAAGTTCGTTGGCCAGCATGATCGGATTACATCTTCGGGTTGAAATTTTCAAAAATGTAGTCAAAAATTTCAAAATAGCCTGTTTTTTGCGATTTGTTGTGCGAAATAATTTTTTCAGCATACTAACATGTGGTATATTCGGAATCAGCGTAAAATTTCCTATAAGAATATGTATCAAGTTTTCAAAAATTTCAAAGTTGAAAAATCAGTCAAAAATCGAAATAATGCCGTTCGCTAGTTGTAAAAATCGGTAATATTCTTCAAAAATTCGCTCATGGGGTCATGCTGCATGACTGGACTTTTTTTTTAATGTTTCAGCCCTTAGGTTCTACCCTTTAGAGTAGAGCGAACGTAATACCAACGTTACTGGCACATCCCCGATCGTAGTATGATTTGTAAGCCAAATTTTTCAAAGTTTGGTCTAGGTAATACTTTTTGAGAAAAGCTTCGGACAGCGGCGGCGAACGGATTTTATTTTATTTTTATCCTATTCGATTTTTGGATGTTACGCATCTTGAAACGTAAAACAACAAATTTTGGAGGGGTTGACAATTTTTTTCTTGGTACATTACAAAGGTTAGTTATTGAAAATAATAAACCAAACTACTAAATTTCAGGAATCGTCCAGGGTTCCGTTCTTGCGCCGAAAAATCAATAAAAAAAGAGTTCGTTGGAAAGAACTTTGTGAGCACATTACAATTGCTAAAAATTGTAAAAAAATCAATCAATTTATTTTTTATAGAATATTACTCAAAGGAAGTTTATCAACTGTGAAATTGAACATTTTAGCACTAAATTATGCTGAAAAATGGTCTTAAATTTCAGTATTAGGTGCTAAAAAATCAATAAACAGAAGAAAAAATGCTTAAAATTCAAATCTTTGAATGATTATTTAAAATTAGAATTTTCCCATGAAATTGGTAGTTAACGATGTATTTTCTCAATTTGATCAAATTTTAAAGAAGTTTAGCATAAATATAAAACTTTACGGAAATTCGGTCATTTGATTTTGCTACATTTCTGGAACGTTGAGTTTGGTGTACCTATACACGTATCTTTGTTGAAATGAAGTTAATTTAGCTGCAGAAATTTAAAAAGGAATTTGCATCTTGGTCGTTCTTAAAAGAAGCCGTTGAAGAAAGCGGAGATCAATTATCCGAAAAAGGCATGATTTCGGATGATATATGTAAATTAGTAATTATAATTATCATATGAAATACATCATTCTGTGCACTGTAATCATGTAAACGATTCATCTGAAATTCCTAGATCCTTACGCAGCTATCAGCTCCATTATAATTCTCTTAGACGCTTCAAGTTTGTCCTGTCCTTGACGAATCTCGTGCAGACCTCACCCCAGACGGTATTTTAATTTTATCGACATAATAATTAGGTACGAGCTGTATGTAAGCTTATATATATAGGCACCAGACAAAAGCCTTCCCATCCCTCTTCTGCTTGGGATATTTTTTGCCGCGAACCAGCCAAGAATCTCTCATTAAACATTCATCAGAGAAATAAGGGAACTCAACCCTATTCTACGCTCCTTCGGTGGTTTTATTGGGTGACTGCTTCATAAAACGCCGAGTCTGGTTTACATTCGACTTTTTACCGCCATTTCAATCTCCTCCACGCAGGGTCAGAATTATTAAAAACTAGCGAGTTATTGTGCTCATAAAAGATGCGCGTTCTTCCCATCATATCATAGGCACGTATCGCTCGCACAAATAATACGTCTGTAAGAGTAGGTGGGAATGAACCAGATGAGTTTGCGAGTAGGTAGCTAGCTATGTTTTATTTAGGGGGGATGTTTACAAGAAGGCAGGGAGAGGTTCATACTACATGTGACATAATGTTTTCCTTGTCCTGTTAAACACAAAATTTTCCTGATGAATAAAGATTTTATTATCAAATCAATCAGCTTACTTTTCTTAATTTTATCTACTCATCATTCTTCACTTTGTACTTGACTAATACAAAAACTGGATCGTCTAGGGCTTGATGCTTGGGCTATGGTCATTTCCAGTGTGTAGAATTCAACTGGGTTTAATATAACTTTTTTCAGCTACAGATTGTGACGATCTCACATTACCTACATGGACATTTGAGCAAGGTGTACTATAGGGGGGAAGTAGGGGGTGAACGCGGCAACGAGTACCTACCTACAGTTTCCGTTGAGTGATGCTTGAGTACCTACCTACCTCAATCAGAAGATACTCCTACTCGCACACGGCTGTAATGAATAAGAGCTGATCAGATGATCGCGTTTAAAAAGGTTTTCAAAAAAAAAAAAAAAAAAAGGATAAAAAGGAGAAAAGGAATTCGCATTACGATTTTTCTAATTTTTATTCCTTCCTCTGGATCTTTCCATAGATCTCATTCTCCTATACTATCCTTGCCCTTACTCAAGTATCTATAATTTCCTCTCGGAAGGCTAGCTTCTTCACCACCGCATCCGCCAGCGAGCCAAGAAAGAGCTGAAAATCAGCAACCAGCTCTCTTACTTGCTCATGCAATACCTACTTCAAGACTTTGATCACTTTTCATGATATCAACCAGGAGGCTAGAATACACGAAGCTCGGAGTTCTGTACGATTGTACACGTCATATGAAAAGTCAGAGCGTCAAGGCCCAAAGCTGAGTACCTTCTTTCGTATCATCAAACTTTATTCGACATTGAACATTCCGCATTTTCCATTCAACTTAATTAAACTTCGTTAGTTTCCAATTAGATACTTTGTTCCTGTTTGTAGTCACTTGTTTCCTTGATGTATTCTTAACTAAGTTCAAGTACCGTAATAGTATATCACGGTGAGATCGTATCAAGATGCACCAGTGAAGAGTAGGTAGATGATTTACCTATTTTAATCTCATTAATTTTTAGTTGGTAGGTGCCTACGTCAACGTTGATTTACTTAGATTCTTGTGTAATATTGCATTTGGAAATCAACTCTTACTGAATACAGGAAGACTGGTACTTTGTAGATGTGTTATTTTATTTAATTTCACCTCGGTATCGGAACACTCGTGAGTAGTGAGCGTTACTCATGGGTGCGAAAAAGGTATTTAAATTATTTTCAAATGGAAGAAGATTTTATCCTAAGAAGTTTGGCATCAATCGCACTCTCCTACGATGAGTAGTTTTCTTTCTGATTTTGGTTTATTATTTTCAATAATAAGCCTATGTGATTGTATAGCAAAAAATTTGTATAACCTCCCCTCAAACTTTGTCATTTTACGTTTCAAAGTGCGTAGAATCCAAATTTGAAATGTCCGTCCGCCGTTCGCCGTCCGGACAATAAAAGGCCTAAGCATTGACTTAAAAAATCCGTTCTTTCGCACATAGACTCCACTTGTGGTCTAGTTGGTCCTAACTTCTCGCCAGCTCGATCGCTCCACACCCATGGGTGCTATGAGCCAAAAATAGGTGAAAAAGTGTCTTTTTCGAGACTTTGAGTGTTAGACTGACGTACGCGCGCACGCCTGGCACGCTTAGTGGAATGATGAAAACATTGGCAGAGGGTCATGAGGGGGGAGGGGGAGGAGGCGCGGCGCCTTGTAGGGGCATAGCGGCACGTCACCAGGGGCGTAGCAGAACGGAACGGATGACGGATATATTACTTTTACAAGTAACACCCATATAATACACTTCTATGCAAAGTATAATTCATGCAGTTAAAACTCCAACCTGCTCAACCACAACTGCGCAAGCTAATATACCACAGTTAGGATAACAATGGGCAATAGGACTTCCCAACAGAACACTTTAGGACCAGATTCCAGTTAGGACAAAATTCACTCATTTCAAAATGCACAACTTTCAAGTGAATGTTGATGGAAAAATATGAGTGATATGATAGTGTAAGCGTATTAGGGTGGTGAACCTCCGGTTGTGAGGTAACGAGACCTAGGAGTACCTCCAGGGTGGCGTGGAAAACTTCCTACACTTGTATTGCTTTCGAATTTCATGTTCCTTCAAGGTATGAATATATGTTTTTTTCTAGGACATTTTTGTGTGTTAATACCAATGCTTTTAATACGCATATTTAATAACATATCCTCTCGACTTTTCGCACGTGCTTAGATAATGATATTATTAAGGCAATAACTATTTGAATAGATAGGAGCTCAAATCGAGAAATATAAACATGCGTATATAATTATAGAAGTATAGGTTGTGGCAACTCGAAATAGGACACGCCGAGGAGTCTGGACGGGCCTTATGACGTATGCAAGCCAACTAAAACTACGATCATACTCAATTGAAAAAATAATAAACCTTTGTGAAATAATTTGCAGCGTTTTTCAGTTTCGCACAGTGGTGACATCAATGCACCCCTCCCACCTGGGCGGGACCTTCTACCACACAGTATGACGTCACCAGTGCGAACTTTGAAAAATCATAGAAAGAAAACGACTCAACGTAGAAAACTGCTGATGGTATCAAATTTCTCAGAATGGAATTTATTTTTATTTAAAAATATAAAACGAAAACATGGGTAAAGTTCATTTGCGTAGATAACACAACTTTTTGGTGGTCGGGCTAATAGATGGCTTTGTCATCAAAATAAGTTCGTAATTATGCTCACATATTTACCTAGTACCCCCTCTGAATGACTGATTTCATTAATGTAAAAAACATAGGGTTCATACATAGTTACATAGGGTTCATATTTATTTACTAGATATTATAATTAATATTTTTGGCTGATGTCGCGGAAGGTTGGATTTGAATTTGAAAGGGAAAAGATTGATTTTGATTTGTTATTGAGTTCATATGAGCCAACCGATGGAAGCACCTGCTCCTTGAAATTCAGGAACCACAGCGGCGAAAAGAAAAATAACCGCGGCGTCTCCTCCCATCGCCTGATAGCCATTTCTGAAAGGTCAAGGGCGCTCGTGGTTTGAGTGACCAAGAATTTTTTGAACCGGGATCCTCAGGTCGGATTCATTTGGGCACCTGCGAGGCCTTGAGTTTTTTGAAGTTGTCACTAGCTCGTCAAAGTAACAACAAAGAAAAATATTAACAAAAGGACGAATTTTATTGTAAACTCGCATTACAGGGCGTTCGGGATAAGGCAAACGAAACTTAAGGTATTAATTTTTGAGCACATTTCTGATCGGTAGTTCCCCCTATTAGAGCCTTTTTTTAAACGCTTAGTATTCGAGTAATTTAATTTTTAAGATTATTTTTGTGTTTTATACGGGTTAATTTTTTTTTATAAGGGGCAAAATAGAATGAACGCGCGGTAGTAATTTATATCGTTATTCAGAACTGCACCACATGCAAACTTTTTTTCTCCCAACTGTGACGACCAGCTTTTGCATGGTGGGCCCCTGATTAGATGCCAGAGGGAGTTCAATCGATTGGTGGGTTTATCGTCGGATGTCGACCTTCTTTTGGTTTATTATTTCCAATAATAAGCCTATGTGATCGTGTAGCAAAAAAATTTTATAAACCCCCCTTCAAACTTTGTCACTTTACGTTTTAAGGTGCGTAGAATCCAAATTTGAAATGTCCGTCCGCCGTCCGGGCCATAAAAGGCCGAAGAATTGACTTAAAAAACCCGTTCTTTCGCACATAGACTCCATTTGGGGTCTAGTTGGTCCTAACGTTTAACCATCCTGATCGCTTTACTCGCATAGATGCTATGGGCCAAAAACGGGCGAAAAAGTGTCTTTTTCAAGGCTTTGAGTGTTAGACTTACGCACGCACGCACGCCTGGCACGCTTGGCAAGGGGTCACGGTGGATGGTGAGGGAGGGGGGGGGGGTGAGCGGGGGGGTGGAGTAAGAGGAGGCGCCGCGGCACCTTGTGGTGTCTGGGGTGACCAGGGGCGTAGCAGAGGGGTGTAGGAGAATGGATATTTATTACTTTTACGTGTTATACCCATATAATACACGCGGCAGCATGAGGTGGGTACGGCGTTCCTTCGAGGCATGAATATATGTTTTTTTCTAGGACATTTTTGTGTGTTAATACCAATGCTTTTAATACGCATATTTAATAACACATGCTGTCGACTTTTCGCACGTGCTTAGATAATGATATTATTAAGGCAATAACTATTTGAATAGATAGGAGCTCAAATCGAGAAATATAAACATGCGTATATAATTATAGGAGTATAGGTTGTGGCAACTCGAAATAGGACACGCCGAGGAGTCTGGACGGGCCTTATAACGTACGCATGCTAACTAAAACTACGATCATACTCAATTGAAAAAATAATAAACCTTTGTGAAATAATTTGAGCTGGCGTTCAAGAGACATTGTAAATTAATGTTATAGTCAAACATTTCTTAAAGAATTTATGTTACCCCATTCTTATAATTGTTTTGTAGTGCTATTTATTATTGTTGAGAATTTGCGATCTCTATTTTTTTGCCATATAAAGCTTGTTATTGTTTGTTGTGAGATTAATTTTATGGATTCTAACGTAGTATTGTTTAGCAAGGTCTTTGCTCGTAAATAAAATTAAATAAATAAATAAACTATCTAAGTACTAGTGAAGAAGGAAGGTGACACAGGTGAATTGGGTGGTGCTAGACGAGCGTTCAGGACGGTGTTTTCATGTTGTATAAACGGAGATAATCCAAGATAACGGTGATACTAGATAGGCTGATTGATGTCTCGGAGCACTAACTTGAGACAACATCACGGTCGGCTCCAGTTGTTACCCCACACACTTTCGACCTCAGAATAGGATTCAACGCACTTGACAACCCCCGATTGCAATTTTCAGCTCAAAAGACCGTTGTCTGGCCAATAAACGGGTAGGCAGATCACGCGTGACGAGGTAGTGCAAGGGAGTTGACTATGAATGAATGAATGAATCTTTATTGTCCATATTTATAGTTACATATTTACAACAAATAAACTAAAATGAAAATAAAATAAAATAGTATCTTATTTTTTCTTTTTTTACATTGTAATGGAACGTGCTAGAAAGCATACCAAATGCTGAGCTCTAGCACGGAGTTGTTTATTTGCCGTGTTCACGGTTAATTAATACAAAGTTAAAGTTACGCCGTGGTATAGGTATATAAGATCACAGTATATAAGTATAGATAAGCTAAGTATGTAAGTATAGTAAGATCACATTATATAAATATTTTCAGTTGATAAAATAATCAAATTTCCTACTGTTAATCAAGTTATTTATTTCTCTTTTGTATAGATTTATGTAGTTTATTTTTAGCATATCAGTTATTATTTGAAAGTCTTTATTTATAATTTGGATGCCTTTATACCTTGTTGAGGGGATTCCCCCCAGGTGGGCGGGGGCCATGGAGTCATCACGCAAACGAATTTCAAGAGCCGTATTACTGGTCAGATACCCATCATAGAGCACATTTTTGGAAAGCTCTCGCTCAGCTCTTTTTATCTAGCAAATAAAAAAAGAACCATGAAAACTCCCCATTACAGCGTCAGAATCATCGATATCGACAAATCCTGCTTGGATAATTCAAAGTGTTCATGTCCGATCTAATGCCAAAAAGCCCTCTTGGTTTTTTAGCTATAGAATGTATTTATTTGACGTCAAATATATTTATCCGACGTTCGATGTTTTTTCTACCGTGCAATTTATTTTCTATTGGCAAATGTTATTTCCAACCGTACTTTCAAAAAAATATACTGTGCGCTCATTCTATTTTGCCGTAAAATTATATATTCCCCCTTATGTACCTCATGACATTAACACGGCCATAACTCCCCTTATTTCTAACAACCTGTGGGATTTAAAAAAAAAAATTATTTTAAAATATTTGGAGCCATTGCAATTTGCCAAATTACTAATCAAGTATGGTATCACTGGGTTTACCGCAACAAATTCTGAAAAATCCTCTAGGTACAGAATAACTAGGGCAAAGTGTAGGTTCACATTTTAATAGGTGGGGTGCATTTTTGTCATCTAGGCTAACTCTACTGCAATATGTTTGGCTGGTTTCCATATGCGTTTGAGACAAGTGCTTCTGATACAGTGGGAGGGCCAGGCCGTTCTCTAATCCAGCCATTAACACCTTCTATTCAACTGATTCACGCAAAGAGCCAGCGATATGCTAATTCACGCCGGGAGTTCCAACTGCTTAAAGAAACAAGGAGGGACAATCCCCCTTGATTCGGTGAAAATTGTGATTCGGGTCTTTTGGATTCCACATCTACTGATATAAATGTATATATTATAAATGTATAAATTCATCTTGTAGCCATTATCAATTTTAATTCAGCTGCCGGGGAATTTTTAATTTTATAGAAGTACTAATTTATAATGATATTTATAATGACTGTGATTAACTCTTCTTGTTGATTGTCTTGTGGTGAATTCTTGTTGATTGTTGTATATTTTAGTTTTAGCGAATTTTCGAAGAAAACAAAGCTATTGCAATGGCTCAAAAAATTTTAAAATAAAAATTTTTGAAATTTTTTTTTTTTTTTCATTGAAATCCGTTTTGAAGCATTCTGAAACAATTGCTGGAGTTAGCGCTTTTTTTTATATCGATTACTCTCCTTAGGATTGAGATAAAAATACCGTTCTTGTGCTAAAAACAATCCAAGGAGCTAATTTCTATAGGAATCAAACTAAAACCGTAGGTACACTGGATTCCAAAAGTATCTGGGGACATATCCCAGTCGATTTCCTGTCGTCCGAAAAATTACTTGGGTGACGACACCCACCCAATTACCTTGGCAGAAAGATAAGATAAAACAGCTATTCATCCAGAGGGTTCAGACTCCAGCCTGCCCATGTAACGCAATTTTATATTAAATACGATTTGCCTTCGAACTATCTGAGAAGATTTTGGGAAGAGAAGAACGAAGGATTTTAGACGGGACTGGATCAATTATTGTTGTAACATACTAAAGTATGATATACTATACTAAATATACTATGTGGTTAAGGTAGGGTTAATGTTTATATGGGGTTCAAAGTAATAAAATATCTTCTATCCATTCCGATACGCCCGGGACGCCTGTCCTACTCCTCCACTAGTGCACCCTAATGCCGTACCCCCCTCAGGTTGGCCGCGTGCGTATTATATGGGTTATAACACGGATGGTTAAACGTTAGGACCAACTAGACCCCAAACGGAGTCTATGTGCGAAAGAACGGGTTTTTAAAGTCAATTCTTAGGCCTTTTATGGCCCGGACGGCGGACGGCGAACGGCGGACAGCGGACGGACATTTCAAATTTGGATTCTAAGCACCTTGAAACGTAAAGTGACAAAGTTTGAGGGGGGGTTATAAAAATTGTTTGCTATACGATCACATAGGCTTATTATTGGAAATAATAAACCAAAAGGAAGGGTGATATTTACAATAGAGGTAAACAAACAGAGGATTATAATTTTGATTCAAAATGCTTCAATTCAAAAACTAAGCGATGCTTCTTCATTTCTATCTGTTTCTCTTCCCTATTAGTGGCCTCCGATTCTCTTTTGACGGACGCTATGTTGTTATGCATCATCCGTCTCAGTAGATGTGCTATGTTTGAGTTGCTGGTAAAGTCTTTAGGTAGTACTTTTCATGAATCAAAGTACGTCACGCTCATAAACAATTTAATTCTGATTCCGAAAATATGGTCAAAAGTAGAAATTAAATGAAGTAAAGTTGAGAAATTTGACTTTAAAACGAAAAATACATGGGTTTCCTGATGAAACCATTAAAAACTAATATCTCAAGAACGGATGAGATAAAAATTTGCATTTGGCGGCAATTTACTAAATTTTTGGTGTAGTTTTACGCAAACAATGATTTGCATCAACGAGCGGTTCACCCTGTAGGACCAAGAGCTATCCAACACAATCCCTGACTATTTCGTCAAAATGGGTCTATTATTCTCAGAGTTCGGCCTTAAACTACCAACTGCAGGTTTACGCTTGCGCAACGGTTACTAAAACCAATTGAATCGGAACCAAACAGGATACCATCCCAGGACTTGTGCCCAAGCAACCCAAAATTTGAACAAAATTGCACCGAGGACTTTCATCTTTAAGATGGAATTTCCAATGAAAGGATGAGTTCGTTGGACATCATTCTTTTGAGCACAATAAATGACTTATATTCCAAGAAAAATGTGAGAAGAAAATCAGTTCAAAAACTGCTTCAAAGCTTTAAATTTAGAATTTTAGCAGAATATTGCTAAGATAAAGTTTGTCACTTCATTGTGAACTCAGAAATGTTAACTCAAAACTGTGCTGAAACTACTTAAATTTCATTAAAATGTGCTAAAAATAGAATTTTAAAAATGGTATCAATAAATTTAAAACATTGTTTGTAGGTAAAGCCGACTACTATTGAGAAAAAGTGATGTTTTTACTAAAATAATGGCACATCTGTGCACAAAAAGTGCTCAAATTTAGTACCTGATTCGAAAATATTTACTAAAATTAGCTCATATAGTCATGATGCATGGCTAGAACTTTTTCGTTGGTAATTGCATAATATTCCAACTATGTGCTTTGGTTGACCAACGATAGTGCCATGGATCAATCTTGAGATTTGAGGTAGCTATATATATATATATATATATATATATATATAATCACTTTGTGTTCATGACCACTCAGTATATAAATTCTTGTATTGATTTTTGATTGTTAGTCCAATTTTATTGACCAACCCTCAAAAATCAATACAAGAATTTATATATATATATATAAATTATATACTTATATAAAGTATATATATATATATATATATATATATATATATATATGTATATATATACTTTGTTTTGTAAGAATAATAGATAAACAAAGAAAGAAGAAAGGTGTTTTTGATATTTCGAAAAATTATCTTGATCACAAGTTCGAAGTTGAAAATGAAAATAATTTATAAATTGTTTGGGTGATGGGATGGCTTGTTGACAGGGAGATGTGTGGAGATGATGTCAATCACGAGGTGGAGATAATTTCAATCATTAATAAATTGGTGGAGAAGTCGATCGATAGAACCTGGTGGCATCTTTTTCAAAACCTTCACCCCAAGATATATATATATATATATATATATATATATATATATATATATATATATATATATATTAGTATATATATTTCGTATTCATATTAGTATTTTCCCACACTGATATTGACAAAAACAACAAGGGTTCGGGAATCGAACAGGAATCTTCAGTTGTTCTCTGGGAAATTCTGGGATTTTTTTGTTTTTTCCTTTTCGAAAAAATAGGCGTTTCATTCCAAATTTAAAAAGAGAATCCCTCGTTCTCATAAAGCTTTGTTAGAATTAATATATATAGCTATCAGGGCTTTCCGTAGATGGGAGGGTAGGGTTAATGACTTAAAAGAACGATAAAGCTGATATATATGTATATGTTATCATGATATACAATGAGTGGTTCCCATATATACGTGTAGGTACAGCGAGCAAGATGCATCAGCCAGCGCCAGGATCTTGAACTCTGAGCGAGGGCCTACGCGGGCCGCCTACCCATCTCTCCCTCCCACAAGAGGATCTTCTGTTTTTTTAAAAACGGAAATATAATTGGGAATCACCGAGCCGGAGATCGGCGATCAAACCACGCACTTTCCGGCCGTAAACGGAGAGTTGGATATCTAAGGAGAGGAAAATGGTGCAGACTGCGGTTAGGATGTGATGTGGGTGGATGATAATTAAGGGCAATGCAGAAGCTCAGCCTGTCAGCAACCGATTTCTTCGATTCGGAATCTCATGGATTAATCATCATTAGATCATCATCTGCGTGATAAAAAACATCTTTCAGATTATGAATTAATAAGATATTATATTCCATTAATATTATATTCACGATTAATTTGTCTTTGGATATGGCTCAAAGATTCTCTGAAGGTTGTTATACAGCATTTTGAAAACCAAAATACCTAACTATTAAAATGGCTCCAAAATTTTAAAATTCAATTTTTGAAAATTTTTATAATGAGAATTGGTTTGGGATATTCTGAAACGAATACACGATTCCAACAATTCTTCAGAATCTACATGGTGTTCCAAGATGAAAAACGCTGCAAATTTTTACACAAAGGTGTATTATTTTTGTATTAGGTAGCCCTTTTACGAAGATCACTGGTCCATAGAAAATTACGTATCAAACTACGTCTATTGTGCGTTATCGAAATATAACTGGACGATGATTGTCATCTACCGGAAGAAAATTGAATGGTAAGCTAAAAACTGAACCGTACTATATTAACACTGCGCAGCGGGCGAATCTTGAAAGATTACCTTCCTTCAAGGTTTATTTTTAAGGTATATTAGGCTCCAAAAGTGCGCAATTTCGCTCTAAAAGTTCAAAAATTTTGATATATTGAGTTTTTGAAGGTATTCAATTGCCACACGGAACACATGATTTTGGGATACTTTTTCGTGCTACCTCGTAATGATGTTCATTTATTGATATTTGCAACACCAACTTCGGAAAACACCGAAAAATCGACCAGAATTGCACTTTTCTTACACATTTCCAGCACTACAGCACAAAGCGTACTAAAATGTTGTTTTCTCGGTGTTTTCCCAAGATGGTGTTGCAAATATCATTAAATGAACATAATTCAACAGGTTCAACAGGACGACAATACCCCAAAATCATGTATTACATGTGGCAATTGAATATCTTCAAAAACTCAATATTTCACAATTTTCGAACTTTTAGAGAGAAATTGAGCACTTTTGGAGCGGAATTGCTTCAGTTTGCGCGCACTAATAAAATCGAGTGATTCTTCATTTCTTCATGAAATTTCACTGAGAATTCGAATCTGCAATAAAAAATGGGGATTACGATTGGGGAAAAAAAAAGATGTTGATATCATTTGCGCCACATTGGCGTAAATGGCGCGTGCTAAATTATTTTTTCTGAGATCTACGAAAATTTTTTTGAAGAATGCCGCCTAGTCCCAATCTTTTACGCTGAATTCAGGGGAAATGAAGGGGGGTGTAACCTCTCGGTGGGACACCCTGTAAATATTGAGTGAGAGGTGATAATGATTATGTAAATGGCCACCAATGACTGTCAGGATTGTTGTCGTGGACTGCCTGTCCATATTGATACTTTGGAGGAATACTAACTAATACTTCTAATATAATACTAATAATAATAACGTTACTGATGTCAGATAATAAACACCAAGGAATAATTTTTTCGCAGGCATTTATCGCTCTTCAAGATAAAAAGTCTCTCGAGTGTCTTTCAAGCTCGGTAACAAATTCGGCCGAACGTATTCGTTGAACAGGGCGGATTCCCAGCTGTTGTCAGTGAATGGGAATGTTGCGCTTCTTCCGAAGCTCAACGGGGCGAGACCCGTCTGAACCTCCAGAGGTCCCAGAGGCAGTTCGAGGTGCTCCATCTGATGCCGGACGTGTGGCATGGAGATCAGCTTGCTCTGCACGTCGTCAGCTGATTTTCGGATCCTCGATTCCCGCTCGCTGTTATTTCCTGGGCTGTAGTCCGTCCACTGATTACGTAAGTTTCGCACTGACCTGAAACTGCTTTGGCGCTTTTGCGTTTTATTAATCATTCTGGATCTGTTCATAAAACTATCCGGCTTTCGATTACTGCTCTCCGTCTGAGGTCTTGTTAATTTCCTCTTCATTATAACTTCAGACGCCAGCCTTGCAAACTTTTCGCCATCTCTGGCATATTCGGCACTGAGCGATCCAAAGCTTTCATCACCTAATAAGTTCTCATAAGATGTCCCCTCTTTAATCACCTTTTTGTACAATTGCACTTGGTCCAATGGATCCAAAGATCTACCCCGTCGAACTGTTTTTTCAGGAAACTCAGCCGTTTGACGTTGTTCGCGTTGAGTGGCCGTTGCTGCAAGCTCTTTGAGTAAATTGTTGTGGGTTTTCCTCCTAATTTTCCTTGGAGGAAAAGTCATTCCATCCAAAATATTTGAAGTTTTACCAGCCTTCAGTTTCACTTTGTATCTAGGTGGTTTGCTGAGATTGCTTACTTTTGCCATTTTGACTGCTGCCGACTTCTTACCCAATGATCCAGCAGGATAAACATCTTTAGGACTCGTTGGACGAGACTTTCTTTCATTGGGCGTTGTTGACAAAGTTTTTCTATTTAACGTTCTCTCCCAAACTGTTCTTAATTTACCATCCATAGGACCGTTTCCATTCGGAAAGTTTAGTTTCTGGTCTCGAGCT
The DNA here is from genome assembly GCA_030762985.1 of Adelphocoris suturalis. NCBI lineage: Eukaryota > Metazoa > Arthropoda > Insecta > Hemiptera > Miridae > Adelphocoris > Adelphocoris suturalis. The sequence continues at coordinate 50,149,983 of CM061042.1, read as the reverse complement.
TTGGATAATAATTGGAGTTTATTGAGCTGCTTGGGTGTTTCCAGTATGAAACTTAATATGGGGTTTGGTTTGAAATGGCTTTCAGATTTAGATGCCACTAGCGGATCTCGCGAAACGTTTGCAGTCTGGTTCGTAGTTCTGGGACTCTTATCATCCCTATCAGAGTTATTTTGGACGGGTTGGTCGGTCCTTGCTGGCATTGTTTCAATATGCTGCATTGTCGCATCCTTCTGTTCCTCACTTGGAGTAGTCGCGTAAATATCTGATGAGGCTGTCACAGCCTCAAGTTGATCATCTGATTTGGCGTGTACTTCGACTTCTAAAGCTGCCTTTTCTGAGAGGGTTTTATGATCAGGATCTGCCTTAGAACTTTGAATGATACCTTTCTTTTTTTCAGAAAGCTGTGAGTCAAGATGAGTAGTTTTCTTTACGTCAGCTGAAGAATCAGGTTTCGAAGTGGATACAGGCGCAGAGTGGCTAGTTTGAGATGATGGTTGAGACTTAGATTGAACTTGATTGGAAGATGAATCAATTATTTCCCTTTTGATTATTTCCAAATCCATTGATGGTGTTGATTTGTCATCACGTTCTCCGTTATTTGTACGTTTCTCCTTCTCTTCATTGGAAGTAGCGTTTGGAATCATCTCACGCTGTTGATTTCGTTCAAAATTATCTCTTATTCTAGACTGCATATAACTTTGCACGTCTTCACTCCTAAGATCTAAAATTATTTTCTTCAACCGCGCTTGTTTTCTATCTTTAACAATTTCTTCGGAATCTATCAGCTCGGCGATCTTCTCACCGATTTCAGGTTTCGTGATTAGTTCACTAGTAGTCCTTAGAAGTTGCAACTTGTTGTTAATTTTTGAAACTTTCTTATTGTTTGCTTCACGTCTCTTCCCATCGACTGGCCTGTCCGGTCCATTTTCTCCGTACTTTTTCTCAGCTTTCGAATCTTCACTTTTAACCACAAATGGGATGCCTTGCCATTTAGCTTCAGGATGTTGTATACTATTTCTAGGGTCACATACATTTTCTTCTTTCCGAGACCCTACAGCCTCCTTACCAACTACGAATGGAGTGCCAACTGTTTTTTCAGCGCTAAACGTTTTTTCCTTTGATTTCGTATTACGTTCATAATGTGATGGGTCAAGTGAATCTGCAGATCGAATACTAGATACTGAGATTGATCCAGAATTGGCTAAATTTCTAGATCCCTCACTCTCCGCCGACCTGTGCATATTACGATTATTATTTAGCAAAGGAATTAGTTTCTGATTAATTTTTTCCTTAAGTTTCCTCAACCTCTCTTCTTGCAATTCTGTTTCTCTTGTGTTTTTCGAAGGAGTAGTCACTGTATTCACGTTAGATGATGGCAGTGCTCCTATGTTTTTATCATACCGTTCTCCTGTATACGTCCTGTCACAGTCAGCTCTTGGGCTATGATATGAGACATTGACCTTTTTCATTTCAGATTCTTTCTTACACTTCGCCTCACATTCAGTCGATCTCTGAGAGATTTCAAGATTTTTCCTCTCTGAGGTATTAACAGTTTTGACAGATGGGCTACTAATTTTATTTTGACATTTTGCACAAACAATATCTAACTTTTCTTCTTTGTTATTCGCACTCTCCACTTTTTGGGCCTCTGATTCTGATGGTTTCTTAGAAGAAAGACGAGAACCAGCGTATTTCTCTGATGGAGTGAAAAGTGGTTTGATTTTAGGCACTGGTTTTCGAGCTTTCTTGAATTGCATGTTCTTCAGGCAATAATTGCTGGTCTCTACATTCTGCTCGGAATCAAAAGGTGATTCGTCAATTTTGATCTTGAATGGAGGTTTCCCTTGTAGCGGCTGATCCGTGGAGGCCCAATGAGATTTCGACCGCACGACAGATTCCGTGAAACTTTGTCGGCATCTAGATTTCGGACGGTCGGACGACTTCAAAGGTAAGTACACTCCCTCGTTCAGTCCACCCAAATTTTTAAACAATCGATTCACCATTTTCCTGTATTTTTCGTCTTTTACAGACTCCGTGTATTTCGAATCATCGATAATATTTTCCTGGTGCTCGTCTTTCTCTTTGAAAACTTCTTGGAAATCTTTTTGAGGTTTTACCGGAGTTTTCCGGCAGTATGTGTTATAAACAGGGAGTGCCTGTTCAGACCGTGCATCATACAAAAAGCTTGTGTGACTCTTTTCAGTATCAGTTTCGAGTTCAGAATATTCTTCCGCTCCACAACCTGTTAATCTCTCGTTCTCTGGTGTGATTTCTTCTTCTTCTATTTCCCTTTCTATTCCCTTTTTATTTCTCATTGTTGGTTGATGTAATGTTTTCGACCTAGATGTGCCCTGCTGGTGGGTCTCATCGTGTTTCTCTGCGATAGGCTGGCCTCTATGGTGACTAAGTTGCTCCGGCGTTTTAAAAACACGACTTGGATGAATGTGGTTATTTTGCACAGAACCTCCACCTCCAACTTGATTCTTAAGTTTAGCAATAGGATCTGCCATCTTCATTCGCGTAAAATCACTAGGAAATGATGGGTTTTTAGGAGTTTGAGTAATCTCTGCACCAATCTTTTTTCTGCCATCCGAATAAACTGTATTGCCTTTTCCATTTCTTGCCAAGTTCTCCTCATGTAGAATGTAATTTTCTTCAACTTCTATATCACCTTCTTCGCAGTCCAATAGTTCAGAATTCTTATCTGAATTGCGTGGTGCCAGAGGGCATTCCATTGGTTCAAGAATCAGTATTGGATTTTGTAGAGGAGAAGTGAAAAACCCGGTTGACTTCAAAAAACTGTCTTCCGAAGCCCCATTTTTCAGTACTCTAGGCTGAAAAGATCCACTATCAGGAATGGACTTAGGATTAATCGTGGACCCGCTGTTAATGAGCTTCTTGAAAGAGTAGTTAGTTGGTTTTTTGGTGTCGCAATCTGATATTGAATCTAGCTTGTTATCTACTGGTCTGGAAAGGGATTTCACGTAAAGGTCAAACATTTCTTTCTGTGAGGAAGCCCGATCATTAGAGGACAAATATTTCTGTTCTGGTAGCTCGATCGACCCGCGGACTATGTAGGCGGCTTTATCTGCATCCTTTTTGACGTGTTTAATGGCTTCTTCGACCATTTCATCTTCCACGTCGGTCGTTTTGGGCACTCCGAATCTTTTGACGATCCCATCTTTACCGAAAATGACGGGCAATGAGAAGTAATCGACGCCCGGGACTTGGTCTGTTCGACACAGAGCGATGTCAGTCACGTTGGGGTCACCTCTCAGACCGGCCATGATTGAATTTAAAAATCTTACTGTAGAATATGCGCGGTTCAACACCTCCGGGCTTCCTTTGTTTGCCAGCACTTGGACGTCACCTCGTCTTATGTTCATGATCAGGTTGGTTTTTTCATCCTGGGAAAAAAAAAAGATTTAGAATTATTTGTAGACATAAAATTTTTGGTAAAACTGATTCTTCTAAATATGTAAAAATAATTCATAATAAATATACCTATTCATGTTTATGAGCAATAATTATCATGCTGAATGGTTTCGAGATTTATAGGAATTGACGATCATGTATTTTTTTTACGAGATTTTACGAGGATGGCTACCAACCATTATATAAATATATGTACCTATTAATGACAAAGTCATTCTTTCCCGACCCTTAAACAAAAATTATGAGACGATAGAAAGTAATGAAATTATGCAATGAGTCAAATGTATTGGTTTTCACTTAAAAACTGAGCGTTGCAAGGAAAATGTACTCAAAATCCATAGTTTATGACCCTAAAAAATTATGTACCATTTGTTGGAAAGCTCCAAATGTACCTCATAATTTTCAGCTGTCCGCAAACTCCTTAAAATAAACTCCTGTTTTTAAAACTCAAACAAGCTTGTGATTTTATTCTTATTCAACACAAGATGCATAAGAAATGCAGGATCCTTCTAACAGATGGATTAAATTGCACGGTGAATAAGTAAGATCGGAATCACCTTGATCAGCTGAGACAGCTTTGTTGCTAAAGTATTTCACGTTTTTAATTATTTTAGATCCCCTTTTGCGTGGCGCGAAGGCCCCCATCCTGGACCTGTACCCAACTACTCACTCGAGTTTGAACGAAATCATAAGACACGACGTTAAAAGGAGTTTACGTTTGCGAATCACCACACGCTACTATTGACCTGATGGCAATGAAATTTATAGGGAACCATTTGAGAGCTAATCCACTCAATCTCTGAAAATGTCATTAAAATTGGGCTCAAACTCAGTATAAGTTTTGGACGTGACAAGGAAATGGTACGGCAAACAGACACGGAATAAAAATTAATCAGTTAGCTCTGAAATGCATGAAGCAAGTGCACATTTTGAGATTATTAAGGGAAAACCTTTTCTTCACTTTCTTGCACGACCAAAAGTAAGTATAAATACCCATCGCACCAATAAAATAATAGCGGGCTACTGTTGCTGATAATAGAGAGTTCCTGGATACTACGGTGAACGTGAAACTAGGGAAAATCAGAATTTCGCCAACATACTGGCTGTGCAAGCTACGGTGCAAGCTCGGTGTTCCACGCGTCTTCGCACGTTCTTATCAAATGTTTTGTAACCTGATGCTAATTCCGACATCTTGCATTTCTCCGACTCTGTTTTCCATCATCGTATTGTTTTGTTTTCAATTCGTTGTGATATTTGCATAGTGAACCTTTGTAATAGGCCAAAAAATTTTTTGATCCCCTCCCTCAAATCTTGTTGGTTACGTTTCAAGATAAGTAGATTTCAAAAATCGAATCAGTCCGTCGTCCGGCGTTTTATTTGTGCTATGAAATTCACCGAGAAGTAGACTTCGTAGGCTTGTAATTATATTATCACGCTAGTTTATTCAGCAGAGACGAGCCCGACGAAGCGTTCTAGGTTTATCTTGAAGACACATCCGTAAGGAACACTGGCGATCGTTCAAGCAAGTTCTGGCTCAACATTGCCCGTAGTAATATTGGTAATTGGTGTAAGTATGTAGATATAGAGGTTGGTATAAGAGATTATATGCATTTTGTGGGGAAACTCAGTAAAGTACTACATGTTGCTACCTTAGTAGAAAAAGGTAGATATGATTGGAATGAAGAGATTTTATCCGATTTTCGGCAACTCTTTATCCTCCGTTTCGTTGACTAAGTTGTTTTTGGGCACTCGATGATTGGACTGCTTCGAGTGAAAATAAGATGAATATAAATAAAATTAGTATATTTTAATATAATTATATATTTAATTCATATTTTAAATAATATAATTAATAAATTTAGTATAAAAATATGAAATGAACACGCTTATCACTGAAACCTTCCTCGGGTTTATACATTTACTGGCGCAGTGTGAAGACGTGGTAACGAAGACGTAGGTACCAAGGCTCGATTTTGCGTTGTTAATCAAGCGGTCACCTATTCACGTCGCGCGATTGTAGTAATTTGTCAGCTGTCGATTGTTACCAGATCGGCTGATCATGGTTCACGTACACCGTGTGATCTGTAACCGCAGTGACCAGGAACTCTCTAATAACTATTGTAAGTGGTCCGCTTCTCGAGTAAAAGCCAACGAATGCGACACCAGTAAGTATAATAGGTGCCAGCCCTATTATTTATAGAGAGCAAACCGAATGGATCCGAAGGCCACTCCCGATATGCCATTTTCCATAGTGAGTCATAAGAGTCCAGTCTTTTTGGCTTCGTCTAGATATTTGTTTTCCCAATGTCTGACAAATCCAAAATGACAATGACCGTCCCCTGAACCTAAATGCCTACTTTTCTCCGGTATAGTGCTAGGGTACCTATATACAGAGTATCCCGCATGTTAGATCAATGTCTACTAACTGTTAACTGTTTAAATGCAGCAATGAAACTTTTAAAATCTAGAACTCAATTACTACACAAAGAAACAATGTTTTCAGCGCGAGAATTAGAAAACGAATGTATTTTTTTTAAGCTAAACATTAAACAGTTGTTCTTGAAATCAATGTTATAAATTAATGGTTCCCAAAATAATATCGTCTGAACACTATTTTTAAATTACGTTCGTGAAGCGAATACCGCGTAAGGTGGTCAATTTTAGAGCTTATTTCTGATCGAAAGTTCTTCCTATAGATTTTTTTAACGCTTAGTTTTGAGTAATTTAATTTTTAAGATTTGTTTCGTGTTTTCTTTCGACCTTCTGTCACTAAAACAATCATAACTCCGATTTGCTTGGTAAATTCCAATTTGAGGATACCGTTGGAAAGGCCATTAAATTTCGAATCGGATAAATGCCTGAGCTTTTTTACGAATTAAGGTTTGAGACAGGAACAAGCCCTCTGAAAATCAAATTTTACCTAAATTAGGAAACTCCGTGTTTTTTCAATCGGGAATTGAAATAAGTGAATAAACGGTGAAAACTGCACTAAAATTTCCTCTTTTCAATGGTGTAGTAAATTTTATTATTAATTTGCTAATTAAGGTAGTAAACTTTTATTATTGTTGAAAAACCCAGTACTCTTCTACTCATCTCTACACCCACTTTATTTTTTGTAACGTTTCAGGCCAAAACTTGGCCTTCAACTGAAGAGTTGAAGCTGTGTTTCTACCCCTTGTTGAATCCTGATTAAATAACCAATACAATATCTATACCACTAGGGAAGATTATTTGTTACAAGTTGTAAATATTAGTAGCTCAAGATAATCTCTGTATATATCTGCAAGCAGAGGAGATAACGGAGAACCCATAGCAACCCCTAGCAGTGTATACCATTTCCCCTCCAATAAAAAGTTACTGATGCTGGCCTAACCGTCGAAATCGATTTAACAATGTAACTCTTCATTTTTCGTGGAAATAGACAACGTTTTTTCTATAACTTCCGTTTTGAAATGGGTTTCCACAATTTCGTCGCGAGTGATTTAGTTCGTATTACTTTTACTAATCGACAAACCTTTTTCAAGGAGAAGAACGGTCTGGACTGAGAGAAAACCGGGACTCTGGTCCGTTCCGAGCTTCCTCCGATGACAGGGAGAACGACGTCTTTGGGGTCGAGATTCAGATGAGACGCGAGGATGGAGCTGGCCCTGATGGTGTCCACCAGCGTGGAGCCGACCACTTTGTTGTGGTTGTAGCAGCCTTGCTTCACCAGCAGTTGGCTCATGATGGGAAGCAGATTGTTCACGGGAGTAGAGGCAACTACTATGATCGCCTGAAATATGATTTGACGTCAATTGAATATCAGCTAGGTGCCTACTCACAAATCCATCAAAACATGATAAATTGCGTATATCTATAATTTTTATGGATATCAGTTATGTCTCTCATGAAAAGGCTTGATGAGTTGGCTATGAGCTATATTTTTAGCGGTATGCATGACAATGGTACCTGCCAGGCATGTTACTGTTACCTATATGAAATACATGCTTTTGATGCATACTTTCTATTAATGATGATACGCCTACCTACTGTACAGTTGAAACGAGTAAATTAATAAATCGTGCCTAAACGAGTAAAGCATTTGGTATGTGTTCTGCCAGGTATACCTATAAGAATAAGCATGTATCTATAAGCTTTTAACATATTCGAATTACTTGAGGGGAAGCACGAGCTATTGCTTTTGCGTAGTTTTTATAATTTCCAGCAGCCATCATCAAATGAGAGTCCAAACTCATCACAGCCTCATTTGACTCGTCGCTTATCACAATGATATCGGCACCCTGCGAAATGGAAAAATAGGTAATAATACAAGTCACCCTGTAAAAAGATTTAGATATAAGATACACGAAATAAAATGATATATACCTATAGGTATGTATTGTAACGTTGATCGCAATTACAATGCTGGTGTTTGAATAAAATAATCGCATCTGTACTACCCTAACAGCAAGTAACATCAAAACTGCAAATAGGTGGGTACCAACTTCAAATGCTTTTTCCAACTGTTCATTTCCGAGGTACATTTTCACATTGCATTGTGTGTTGATGGCGCACAGATCGACAGCAGCTTTCAAATTTCTCTGATCGTAGAGTTTTAGGCATTTTATGAATGGTGACTGCTTCAGCAATAATGCTGATGTTCCTCCGAAAATTGTATTAATCCCCACGACAGCAACCTGGAAATGACATGACTTTACGAGGTTTTTATTGGTTGGTATTATAAACACTTATCTCAACTGACCGATTCGGGGGGGAAAAAAAAAAAAAAAAAAAACGCCAACTTGGCAGACTTTTTTTTCTCTCACCACCGAAGGTTGCGAAGCTTTGTGTTGATTGCAAAGCCGAAAAAATTTTTGTCTTCCAAAATCAAACTTTCCACTTGCTTTTTGCATTTCAGAGCTTGCTGATCAATTTAGGTTTCGTGTCTGTCTATCGTGTCTATCTATCGTGTCTATCTATTCTATGTCTGTCTGTCTGTGGTAAATCCTTGTCACGCCCAAAACTATGCCAAACGTTTCAGTCCCGTCGATTTTGATGAAACTTTCAATGATTTTGCGGGTTAGCACTTAGATGGTCCCCTATATATTTCATTGCAATGGGATAAATAGTAGTCTGTGCGTATGCAGAAAGGTTAATTTTCTATAACGTCGATTTCTTATCACATATTGGTCCGATTTCCTTAAATTTATGTATCTATTTCTCCTCGGCAGTTGTCTACGACTTTGTAGCTATACAACTTACTTTGAGAACGAAAATTAGACTATCCGTTTGATAATTATAGGCCAGTGATATGCGAGAAGTGCTATCTCATACAACAATAATAATCAATTATGTGACGATTTGCAGTGTTTATCTTTGTGGAATTAGTTATACAACAATTTAATTAAATCTGTTTTGCAATTAAAATGGATTTTCGCTACCTCCTGTAAGTAGGTTCATTCACGACTACTTAAGAACTAGGTATTGTATACGTTAACGTTATAATGAAGAGCTAGTTAATTTTTTTCTCTTCCACTTGAAACTGGAGTTCGCGAACAAAGTAACTAGAAAACTTCCGAGGAAACTTTTACAACGAAGCGATGAAGCACCTGAAATTTCTTCATCGTGATCCAGAAGTTATGTCATCAATAGAGAATTTCCACAACGAAAAATTTTACGACTAGCTTGACCAAAATCAACTCTCTTTGTTTATTTTGCTATAAAAGTCTCATTTCATCAAAGATCGGTTGCTCAGAGTTTGATAAACAGTGAGGTGATCTTAATAAAACCACACTGAAGGCTGGTTAATGAGATTAGTTTTGCTTCACCACGGAATATCAAGTTATAAAATAACCAGGTACCCTCCTTTTACGAGTTGTGGGGTGATGACCCACAAAACTTCTTTCTCATCAACCCCATTGCAAAGGGAAAGTTATTTGATAAGTCTGAACAACTTTTTAAAGTGTAATTTATCACTTCGAATTAGAGAACTTATCTGTAAGTATGCATCACGTAGTACAAAGGAGCGTTTCGAGTTCCTGGAGCGGTATCAGTCAATATTCTCTGCTGAGCAAAGCATTGTCAAAACCACTCTAATGGTTGGTTCGTGATCATGAAGCGAACAATTTTAAAATAAGCGAAAACCATAGTTTTAAAGAATATTTTGAATTTTCTCCCATTTGATAGGTAGGTAGGTACCAAGATTTCGATGAAACTCTCATGAGTTATACTTTATGTAAAAATTACAAATGATAGCCATCAGCGCCATCAAATTGTGAAGGACTAAAATATGTGAAAACCGATATTACCAATATTTTTAAACAGAAAACACTATTTTCATATTGATTTCTTGGCATTTCATACTGAATTCTCATACTTCTATTGAGGTGAGACGATAATGTGAATTTCTAATCACATTTTATGTATTACAACGCCTTAACATTCTTTGATTTCGTGCCTATCTATCCGTGTGTTATTCCGCTAATTCTTGATGGTGGCAAAATTATAGTACTAGCTCACATTCCAATTATGTACAATCAAATGGTCGGTATTGTGCGGGTTAGGTCCTAGATGATTCCCTGTGAGTTTCATTGCAGCCAGATCATTGGTAGCCCCCGTGCAATCGAAAACGTGAAATTATTATAACAATCATTGCTTCAACAAATTTTATCAGATTTCGTAGAGATGTATCTATGGGTTTGGGTCTAAATCACACAGGTATTTCAATGCCCCGGATAGGGTGTAACCATTAGCGGATGTGCTGAACTGAATAAGAATCCTCGGGTCCAATAAACGTTTTTTCAAAAATAGGTAGGTAGGTCCCTGCCAACATTTTTGACACAATATAAGTCATTTATTTTCTCCTGCAATTCTTTTTCGCGAACCTTCGTAGATAACGAAGCTATTGCAATGGATCAGAAAATTTTAAAATCAACGTTTTTGAACAATTTCTTCTTTAAAGTCCGTTTTGAGGCATTCTGAAACTAATTTTCGTTTTCATATTATATATTCATATACCTATGTGTCATTCCAGACAATGACCCTCCTTAGGATTGAGATAAAAATTCCGTTCTTGCACCAAAAAATCAAGCTTTCCAATGATGAGCACATAAAATTTGTCAAATTTTATAAAATGTTCAAAAATCACTAAAACAGCCAAAAATTGTTAAATCTATAATTTTAAGCAGAATTTCAGATAAAATAAAATTATCAACGATTAACTAGGACGTTCATAATTGTTTTCACAATACTATGCTGAAAAACATACGTAATTTTATTAATATTTGCTGAAATATCTATAAAAACTGCGAAAAAAATCTAAAAATCCAAAATCTTTTTTGAATTGCCAAATTTTTTTTTAGTACCTATGAGTTTTTGTGACCATAACATTGGTTTTTAACAATTTTTAAATCGCATGAAAATCCTTGAAAGAACATTACCAATGCATGAATCACAAAATGCTACAATCATATGTCCCTACTTCGAATCCGTTTGCCACGCAGGCGCAGGTAGAGATGCCTACCAAGAAGATAAGATTGTAGACAACATTTGCGATAAATTTGACGTAAAATAGTATGAATTTCCCACCACGACAGTGTTGATATCGTCCATCTCGAATCTTACTCGCGTTCGAGTTTCGGTCATATTAAAGAACTCTTAAGAAACAATGGGGCGGCGCAAGATTTCGGTGGCGCGCACCTTTGATCACGATCTCTAAGATTTCAGAGATTTATCACTCGAGAACAACAGAATAAAGACAACCCCTTTCCTGTCTCAGAGGAAAAATTCCTCCCTTACAGATCAGAAACTTGTAATTTATGATGGCGAATGATCTCCGAAACTCGAAATGCCAGGAGTGTGAACGCCGGATAAACCCAACTCGCAGAAGTCGTGGGAACGAATTTTTCGTCGCTCCGTACAATGGTATCTTTGTTTGGCCTAACCATTTTGATTACATAAAAACCTCGGTCCCGAAGAAGAAGTATAAATCTTGTCAATGATATAAAAATGCGATTCTCTCTCAATTCATTTTAGGTTTTTAGTGAAGTTGTCAAGGATACTTCCAGTTTTCAAAGAAAAGAGATCGAGAAGGGCGTTTTTTAAAGGTCCCTAATGGTCTCGTAGTATGTAAAATGCATGTAGGATTTCATGCTATAAGACAAAGGTGGTTAGTCATGGTTTCTGAATTGCCTTTGAGAATGCCAAGGTCCTTGGAAGATGAAGAGGTCTCTAGTTGCGTTATGATTTTTAGCGATTGGTTTCGATTCACGGTTATTGCTTGGGGTCCTTGTTGAAAAAAGGTCGCGTAAGTAGGTTTGACAGAAGGCGTATGTTGGTTGTGAATAAGTACCTACACTAAGGAAGAATTAATGGAAAATTATGTCCTCTTAAATGCCAAGCCGTTCTATTGAATTGGTACCTACCTAGTGTAGGATTTGATCTCAAACTACTTAATCTCCGTATGCGTTTGTTTTATTTTTTTATTTTTGCTGGTTGCTTACAATCCTTCCATAGGTATTTTCGATAATAACCTGCAGATTATTGGAAAGTAGTTGATTATGTATTTTTTATTTCCTAGTGAAACTTTCATCCTGATGCTTAGTTTATACAGTAGTACCAGGTAGGTACTTTTACCTATTCTTTGCAAGGGGAATTAACCCACCTATTCCTATGGCCAGGTGGAGCAACATTTTTAAAAGTTTGCCCCATAATTGTTTTTTTCTTCATTCAAATCGCAAGTGAAGATAATCAGAAGTCAAAAAAATTTCTAGGAGAAATTGAAGTGGCACCTACAGGTGCCTCTAGGCCTCTGAGTGCCTAGCGTCAACTTTTATATAGGGTACCTATTAGAATGAAAATTTATAAATATGCTCACGGTGATAATTTATCAACAGTGTGTAAAACTAAATAATTACCTACGTAAATAAATCAGACCGAAATATGAATAAAATATTATTGTATTTTGGAATGAAACTCGTATGAACAGTGGGCATGGAGCCCCAGATTACAATTATATTTCCTCGTTCATTTGTGTTCACAATTATTGAAAAATCGGTGATGAAATTCGCTGTTCATACTTGATATAGATGGACTCTAATCTTGGGCAGACGAAATGGGGGGGGGGGGGGTGATTGTACTACTATTTCTAAACGATTGCCCTCCTGAAGTCATAGTAAGTACTTTTCGAGTCCTTTTCAGTGTACATTGCCAACAGCGACGCATTTTGTCATGATACAAAGACACCAAAAGTATTTTTTTTTTTTTTTAAATTAAAAAATAAGTAATGATAGCTTGTACCACCACTTTCTTCCTTTTAGTGAGAGATACGCTGGGAGTCAAGATTTTGAGCGAACTTGACGACACCACCCATTTACTTACAAATTGAACATCTTTATGATTTTTGGGCATTTTTAAAAAACCTCTTGGGCTGCTTATGTTTGGCATGATGTAGTTCACTTCCTCATTGACATATTCATGATGTAGTTCACTTCCTCATTGACATAGTTTCCATCATACCCATTCAAGATGAACTGCTTGCCACGTACATAATTTATATTTACCTCTATCGAACCTGTCGACACCACAGATTTACTTACAAATTGAACATCTTTATGATGTTTGGGCATTTTTAAAAAACCTCTTGGGCTGCTTAAGTTTAGCATGATGTAAGTTCACTTTCTCGCTGACAGTTTCCATCATACCCATTCAAGTTGAACTGCTTGCCACCTACATAGATTATATTAACCTTTGACTCTCATGTGCATCATCATTAGCAAAAATGTTTCACTACCTAATTATTTCACGTGTACTTTTAAGTATACTAAATTATTTAATTAATAATTTATACTAAGTACTACTCATGGAGGAGTGAGAACTAAATAAAGTTGAAACAGTTGAAATAAGGCATCAAAAATAAGATTTATTCCTTCCCATTCATAATCTATACAACTTGGATAAAATCAATGTCAGGCTTGAAAAAAATACCAATCAACAAACACCTGATAAAACTAAACCACGAACAACACCAATACGAACTAGGAAAAAAGAACGTACCTCATAAACTAATTTGAGTTTCCTGATAGAACGAATCGGTTTAGATGTAGGTACCTACTTAAAGAGAGTTCCTAAAGCGATAAGAAGTTAGAGATGAGGCGCCTTGTTGTGAATGGAAAACACTACTGCGCATGTGCGGGCACATCTTATCTCCAATAAGACACATTTATTTCACCTAAAAATAAGACGCTTTATCCCAAACCAACCTATCTCATATCTTCCTCCCCATCGCAAAGTAACCTTACACATCGATAACAGTGATATTCATTTCTTTTTGGTATTCATGATTCATGAACATTATATTCATTTTCTTGTTCATAAATTTTCAAAATCTGCCATTGCGAAACCTTTTCGTGAATAAGGAAAGAACTAGAAAACTTAGAAATGCTGGAAACTGAACACACGGGATAGGCGGGAAAATTCCCTTGGTGGTTCAGCGTTACTTGAAGATAAGTAGCGTCACTCTAAGATGAAATGCTAATTCGACCCTCTTGACTTTATCAGGATACCATCCGCTGTGGCTCGCCCCAGATGATAAAATCCCCAAGCACCTTATTCCAATCGACTTATCGTTTAGGAACTCTCTAGTATCTCAATGATTATGTATTATTTGATAGGGATCGTGTAATCAGAACTTTGATCTGTCTGACGATTCAAGAAGTTATAAAACTGTATAATAACACAAAATGTTTTCTTGTTTCGAAAATCATCGGAGAAATTTATTATAGGCAGCTAAATTACATTGTTGAACATTGATCATAGGTAAGTCACTTTCATTCTTAATCATAAATTTACGAGCTCAATAAAGAAAAATATAAAAATCAGGGACTCGAATTATGTAATAAAAGTCCCTATATTTGGTAGGTACCCTTAAGGTTCAAGAGACTATATCACAGATTTTAGGTTAAAAATTAACCAATATAAAAGTCATTTGTTCTTTACAAAATCCTATTCCGTCTACCTAAGAAGTTTTCACAATAAAAAGACTTGAACAAAAATAACAACTATATACGACTCTCATTTGCCAATAAATATAATATAATTAATAATGAATAAATTAATAATGTCTGGGATTGAATTGCACTATTGGTTTAGATACAATTAATTAATACTACGACCAAATAAACATTGCATTCAACTATTAAAGGCGGCGTTTTTACGCAACATAAAACGGGACAACCAACATCATAAATGGTAGATACACTTTAAAATACATCGCATGTATTTAAGAGATAATAAATATTGTCATACAAAGCGTATAATAATAACACTAATTCTTGAAAACTATAAATTTTTTTTTTACTATAATCTGATTTGGAATTCGACTTAGTCAAATCAGACAAATTTACAAGTACACGTACCAATTCCTGACCTCAAATATTAGAAGTTCTTCGATGTATAATGTACATGCATATTAGAGAAAGTAAAGAGAATGTATTATAATGAGAGACATGTTAACTCTTTGGTACAGCAGCTCATGTTGTTGAAATACATTTTGTTACAACATGTACATGTATGTATAAATAAATAAACTAATAATAATAGAACTCAAGTGTGCTTATGCAAGGGAACTTTATAATATCAAAGTGACAAAGAAGGAATGTGGTTAATATTTGGAGTATAGGCAACATCTTTGACAACCGCCACCAAGTACTAGTTGATTCCTTCCGATAAAATAAAAACGAATGGCATGAATATGTTCTGAGATTTAAAAAACAGAAAGCTATTGTTTTCGTGTTTTGGAATTTCCACAGCGAAATTCATTCTCACGAAGTCAGTTTTCATTAGACTGAGTTCATGTACAACTGGTTGGAATTTTGAGACTCAAATCCTCCAAAGAGAACTGAAAATCTCCATTTTGGCCAGGTTTGTTGATTGCGTCAATAAATTACAATATGCCTTCTTTTTTTTGAACATGAGATTACAAGAACTCATAGGGTAGTTGTTTCACTGATATCACGTTCTGAGAATCAGCAGGTCCCTAACGTGGTGAATTTTATTTGTTACATAAGCGGGTAGGTTTGGAATAATTCATAATCATCAAACGTTATCTAACAAGCAATCAGTTGGCGGCGGTTACTGCACCTTATGAAAAAATGAACAACTCAACTCGAAAATATGGAGTTTATACGTATTTCGCGAACGTGTTGAGAATATTGGCAATTTCTTGCAAAAAACAATACATCGCGCAGAGGTTCGAATGAAGCAACGTAAAGAGGTTCGAATGAAGCAACGTAAAGCCGCGTTTCCACTAGCAAAACTTTCTCGCGAAACTCCCGCGCAAAACTTCCTCGCTGCGAGAATAATTTCGCACCTCCAAAATTAGAGCGCAACTCAGAGTGAGACGTTGCGCTAGTAGGGTGAGCCGCCTTCGACAAACCTCAGTTCTGGTTTTGTAGTGATCATGGAAACTTGTGTCGTTCCTCCATTTTACTCGCAAAACGTTTAAGCCGCGTTTACGCTAGCGAGTATGTTTCGGGCGAAACGATGCGCGTGATGTGCAGACGATAACCGACTGACCTCCGGCTCACAGCGAGCGTCCTCAAGCCGATTTCACATGGAGCGGTATGTCCGGAGACGGAAAGACGGAACGCTATGTGATTGGCTGTTGGGACAACAGTTGAGGATGGTGGCAGCCATGTTGCCGTCGGCACTCGGCGGTAGAAATTTGTATACTGTTGCCGCTTGCCATCGAGCGGAGCGCAAGCTCATTGGACAGCAATGTTGATAACCTCAAGTAGAGGTTCCAGATCAGGTAGGATGGTTATGATTCCGTTCACCAAGGTGCCGTTTTCATGTGAACAACGTGACGCATTCCACCGCCCCCTCCACTGGATTTTTCGGCCTTCCGTCTTTCTGGTTGTACGCTCATACCGCTCCATGTGAAACCGGCTTCACCGGTTTTTTGAAAACGCAGCTCAAGTTGGATTACGAACTTTAGAGCGACTATGGCACAATTAAGATACATTTAGTGTCAAATAAAACAAACATCGAGGATTGTAGGGCAACAAAATCAGTTATATTGAAATATGTAAATGCCTTAAGATTGACAAGGGAAGTTGAAAAAGCCAAGGAGTTCTCTCCTAGAAAATTTCCTCTTTTTTTACACGAGTTTGTTCCCTAAAACGCTAGCACGTTGAAACAATTAGTAAACTATGACCGTCGCACCCAGATCCCCTAAAAAGCTGGCTAAAAGTCGTAAATCAACTTTCCTTTCTAAATTAATCCTTTTAATCAACCAAAAGACATCATAACCGCATTCAATAGACAAGGAGACCTCATTAAAAAAAAAAAAAAAAAAAAAAAAAAAACTTCTAAAAAAAAAAAAAAAATCGTAGAAGAAAGCATTTACTAGGGTTTAAATAGAAATTAACAGTATCAATGATCAAATTGAATGATAAATATATTTGGAATTAACGTAAAGTGTCCAGTAACAATCACTCATCATATATGTTTTTAAAATTTGTTTATTGTTAGTTAAAAAATTTGCCAAAATTCGGAATGAAAATCATCCCGAAAATGCTCGAAATAGGTTCATTAAATTCGTACACGCTGGATTAAAGATTTGATTAAACCATTTCTTGATTTTATTAATGGTTGTACGCTTGTGAATACCTTCCTAGGAATATGTAGAATGCACAGCAGAAATATATTTCGAGTTTTTCTTCAGATATCTATATTTAAGTTCTATCTATGTATTATAATCACGTTATTAAAATCCTGTAGACGAATCGGCAGGAACATGTTTGTATTCAAGTGATTAGACAAAATACTGTGGGCAGCAAAACCACACAAGTAGTAATGAAACCACAAAAAGTTGGGGTTTTGATGCAAGAACTAGTCTTTAAATGAAAATCGTGGTCCAATGGAGCAATATGGACTTCAGATTCGTGATCGGCGACCCAAAAAACCAAAAGTGGCTCTTAATCAACCATTTCCGTACTTTTAGCCACCTTATATCCTGAATCACAGTGCGTCGCTCAGTTAAGCAGTCTTGTTATTTTTCAGTAATGGAGAGAATGGGGTCACAAATAGTGGTGGCGATTCTCAGAGCGATATACTCGTACTACCCTTACTCAATCAAAAAGAAGTAGCAATACTGAGTGTACCTCTACACACTGCATAGCAATAACCTAAGAAATTTGAATGTTTTCGGTAGGTTATGATTGAGTCAGTATGATGAGAGTGACTTAAGGGATTTCGGTGAGAAGACGTGTACGAGTGAGTCCCACCCGCAGTCGGCAATTTGCCCCGGGATGTGGTTGTTGAAGTCCAGACCGTAGACAAATTCCGAGTGGTGGTTGATAGTTTCAACAGGGTCGCTAGATGATTTGTAGTCCCAAATTCTACAAAATCAGAAGAAAATACCACATGAGAAAATTAAAATATCCATAGCTACAACATATATAAATAGAAGATGGTTTCTTTTAATAAGGGGGGAAATGCATTTTACACAAACTGTAGAACCATAGAACAGCAATGGACTCCTACCAACTAAGAAAACCCTTACCTCAAATTCTCCTTTAAAACTGTCCCGGAATACTTGTTTAGTATGGGGAGACTAGTCACAGGCTACTTCCCTTCCTATTCTTATTATATCTTGTGAATTCCAGTAACGTATTTGTGGTGTACTCAACAAACAAAGAAGATGGGATGAGCCTGGACTACATACCTTTCCCAACTGTTGGCAGTAAGATAAGCATACGGAAGGGAGACAGGTATATATAAGAATGAAGCAGACTCCCCTCACCATCGTAATAGCCCCAGCTCTCCAGCCGATCCAAGTCATTCTATTCACACTAAACTCATGTACTTCTTACACCCAGCTCCACATCCTCCCTACCTTGCTCTAAGCCCACAGTGATTGTCAGTAGTTACAGAACAAAAAGAAGTCTTTCTCTACAGATCATATGGCGATTGTTGATAGTCACCAAAGTTTGTACTGCCTTTTCTACAAGGCATACGATGATTCTTAGTAGTCTCCGAACCTTCACAAACTCTATTTGGTACTGAGAGTGAATGCTGAAACTTTCGCCACCCAAGTACTATCGTATCTCAGTCTAAGGTGAGAGTCTCTGTTGCCGGGATGATCCTACCTCAACCTCCTACATTATTCACTCTCCAAATTTTACCAAGTATAAATTCACCAGAGCTAGGTTAGTCATTTCCAACATACAAACTCTTTTCAAGAATTTCAAAGTTAAATTCACAACACATTTATTCTCTCCTTCCTATAACCCATTGGCTTTGGAGCGACGAAGGTGCATACGATATCCCAGACTCCTTCTTTTCAATCATCTTTCGATGACCGTCTGGGGGGTAGAATCATAAATCTGCAGTCTCATAAATGAGGGCCTATTCAGATATAGAAGCGTGAACCTACACAACTAAACATAATGTACTGTTTTACACGGTGTAACGTTAGTGTGATGATAAATGCCACCCACTCCTGGAAGGACGATGTGGCCAAGATTTCTAGGTCTGTAGAGCTTCACTTCACCCCCTATGCAACTTCAATTTCTATACTCCATTCCGCTTGTGGCTTAGTTTATCGCAGTCACTCCTTCTCCAACACTTCATAAATCATATTGCTCCATACTTTTCATCTAATCTCTCGACTCAACTCTTTAAAACACTTCAGGATCCTGTTCAATTCTTGTATCTTCTGCATCGTGCTTTACGTTAATCGGTAGGTATGGACATTGTCATGTATTTAAACATGCTTTCTTTTGGCATTACCTAATATGCAACTCAACTCAACTAAACTTTGTCAACTCCCCTTTTCCACCGGGCCATTCAGATCGAGCCAATGTTGCAATCATACTTCATAGCACGACCATGAAGTACCTATTTTTATTTCTCTCTTCGTTCCTTCTTTTTCTCTTTGTCTCTTTTCAGTTTTCTTTATCCGTTCCCCTACATAGACAGGATTTTTATTATACCCTTGAGGCCTTAAATCAAGTTGCTCTTCTGGCTTCAACTAATATTATTTATGTTTAACTGCCCAAAAATATTTGATACCTCGCCATAGTTCAAGCTCACGCCTTTACCTTCTTTGAGATAAAAGCTCTTTTTAAAGACAGCTCCTTTTTCATCTGCTCTACTGAGGCCAATATGATCAAGCTACTTCATTGGGGCCGACCCCTCTCTCCTTTGTTTGTTAGAACAAACGACGGAGAGAAACTGCAGGCCGCTGGATCAGCAGATGCCCGCTGGAAGAAGAGGGTACATTTTGACTTAGTGAGTGAGGAGGAGAAAGATGTGAGGAAGTGAGGCAAGGAATGTGATTTTATAGAAAGAATTCAAACTCATCCTACTCTCTTACTCAATGAGAAAAACTTATCCTCTCAACTGCCAGAGTCCATTTAATCAAACCTTTTCAACTGGGGAAGTTGTCCCTGTACAAACATCTGGAACCACATTCCTACTGTGCATGATTTTGTGTGCTTATTTTAACTACAAAGTTCATTTGTCCCAAATCTACTAATTTGGCTTTGAGATTTTCACATTTCCTGTTATTGGTATCCATGCATTATTATATCTTCAAGTTATGTGAATCTAGCTTCTAATCACAATATTATACTACCAAATAAAATGAAAATATTCACCTAGTCGTGAAGTCGTAAGAAACAGAAGCAATAGCAGCCGGGTTGTGGGGAGAAAATTGTATTCGGCGGACAGCATATTCGCAACCCTGAAAGTAAACATAAAGAAAACCGGTCAGGTAATAAATCCGAATTTAATTGACAATATTGTATTTTTACAGTTTTATTAAAAAATTAATAATAAAAAATAATCATAAAAAATGAAACGGGAATAATAATTAAAAAATTATAAAATCTGGATGTCGTCGCACTACGTGAAGACGCCAATCTGCAACAATTCATATTAGGTAAATGTATGAAAATAATTTAGCATAAAAATAACATAATAATGAGGAATCAGAGTAGAATCTAATTTTACTACTACTAGTTGGCAGTTTTTTTCAAGGTTTAAAGAACTAAATAGGGAAGTAGTTACCCGAAGTTCGAAGATAGGGATGGCTAAGCTTCTGAGGTCCCATCCTCTGATGAGACCGTCTGACCCACCAGTGGCCAGCAGGTTTTCGTCGTATTTGGACCAACTGCAGGTCAACACTTCGGCGTCGTGAGCTTTTAGAGTCATCGAGGCTTTGTGTCGAGTTTTCGAATTCCAAATCTTCAATGTCCCATCACCTGTAAGCCAAATATAATGAGAGTTCAAAGGGAAAAATAATGTGAAATCGCCAAAACAGCAGGTCTGTAATTGTATTTTGGAGCCAGTCATGCAAACAAGCGCATAGGAACACAAACGTAAGGTCCTCCACACACTCTGCTCTTCCTTTCGAGATAAATGATGAATCACACGTCCACTGTTTGTTCTACTGATGCCCTCGAATAACACTTCGTAAATTAATGGGTCTAGGATATGATATATTTAATGCAACACACTATGGATAAAAAGAAGCCAAGTGTCACAACCAACTTGACACTTGAACAACTTTTTTTAGTAGTAAATTGCTGTGAGGGACTTACCAGAAACGGATGAAAATAATGAAGGGACGTGAGGAGACCACATAGCATTATAGACGAGCTGCGAATGGCCAAGATACGTCGCTAGCGAAGAACCCACTTCCGGATCCCACTAAAAATAATGATAAAATCAATCGAACGAACTCGAATCACGTTTAAAAAGTAATCAAATGCATCAGCTCAATAGGAGTTAGTTTCAAAATGTAGGTATGTTTAACACATATACACCCACATGCGCGGGCGCACACACACACACACACACAAACATTAATTTTTTTTATTGTAAATACAGTTTCTGTACATATAATGAACTCACACTTTTAGTACTAAATAAGACAGTCGATACTCTGTCGACTAAACGAGTATTCCAGAACAAGGTACAGGTAAATAAGCTAATAAAATATCACAAAACTAGAAACTGACAATAAAAAACCTTGTTTAGAACTTAATGATGCCTATGATCTCGATTTAACACAACACCTATTCTTGCAAATTTGTGATGGATAAAGACAGTTTTCCCTTTCCGGTTCTTGAAATGCCGCCCCAGATGCATCTTAACTAAATGACACTGGATGTTGCAGCGAATCACCTCAGCCCTTGGAAGAGGTAACTAACTACTCCATTCCAACACCTCTATCACATGGCAGCAGAGCCGAGTTTCCATGGGTACCACCACCACCATTGTCTAAAAGTGAATTTCCTGACGCTTCTTCCTCTAGTGCTGCCCCTCTAGACAAAAATAAACTCTTAGTGCTCAACTTTTAACTATTATCCCTGCCTTTTATTAAAGCTCGTTGAGTGTGATGAATATGAATAGATACTTCTTCCTCTTTCTTGAAACTGCTGCTCCGAATTTAGACATGAGACTTTTTACCTTCCCGGTTGTCCTCTAGGTGTTGCAGGCTAATCGCCT
Source organism: Adelphocoris suturalis (assembly GCA_030762985.1). Classification (NCBI taxonomy): domain Eukaryota; kingdom Metazoa; phylum Arthropoda; class Insecta; order Hemiptera; family Miridae; genus Adelphocoris; species Adelphocoris suturalis. The sequence continues at coordinate 50,128,053 of CM061042.1, read as the reverse complement.
CAAACTTTGGAAGGAGTAACTACTTCATTCTATCACCTCCATCACTTGGTAGCAGGTATTGGTTTCAAACCACAACTACCCCCTAAAATTGTTTTTCTAACATTCAGACCTCCCTGCTTTTTGAAAGCCCTGAAAGTGTGATGAATATGGATAGATACTGCTTCCTGTTTCTTGAAACTGCCTACCCAAAACCATACCTGAAGCCTATTAAGCTTCCCGGTTTTCCTAAAGGCATTGTAAGCTAATCACCTTGAGAGGTGATAACTTTTCCATATCATCACCTCTCTCAAATTATTATAGGTACACAATAATATATAGTGATGTTTAAAAAGAATACTGACGAGTTTAATAGTTCGATCCCACGATGCGGAGAGGACTAGTTGTTCATGTCTAGTTTGACTCCAATCGACACTGTAAACCTCTTTTTTATGTTCTTTCAGGGTTTTAGCTGGGCTCTGAAATCAAACAAGGGGCATCGAATTAATATATGTAAAACATACAGTATTACAAATACTATAGTTTTATCAATAATCAAGAGGTTATATGTAAAATTTACATGTAAAATTATATGTAAAACATACAGTATTACAAATACTATAGTTTTATCAATAATCAAGAGGTTTTCTTTAAGTTTTAATTATTTAAGCGTTACAGGCTTTTTAATTTAAATTGCATTGAATATAACAAATGCAAATAAAATAACTCACACCACTACCTAACCCTTCAGACTTTCGACGATGTAAACTACCTATGTGAAAGTGTATACCTACAAAAATAGGTACATATTTTATCAGAACAATCAAGATATATTGTCATTAATTCCCCAATAAAACAAGAAGGGTTAATGGAAATCATTGATGTCATTTAGGACAGAAGTAAAAGAAAAGACAAGTTAAAACGTTTCAGTCATGTTGCATGACTGCATGAGAGTTTTTGTAATTGTTTGCATTATATTCCAAACCTTTGGAATTTAAGCACCTTGTATATTAGAAAATGGTTAACAACTAAATGTATGGCAATAAACTTTCTCAATAATATTCTGCTATAAATTTGTACAAATTTTGGGATATTAAACCATTATTTGCAGTTTTAATAGTTTTTTCAATGAAATTTCTGTATGCATCCAGACCTTCAAACTATACACATAATTTACATCTATTTTCCAATTAATCCATGTTTAACAGAAAGGATTGATTCAGGATATTTTCGTATATTTGAGATGCGAGCTTGCGAGCATCCAGACAACCGAATTATACACACCACTCATTATATACATACATCCAATTAAACACATAAAATAACAAACTTTATATTTTACAAATACTTGGATAAATTGCTTTGAATGATGTGTTTGGTGATCTGGATACTCGCATTTCAAACTTAAAAAGATATCATGAATCAATTCTTTTGGTAAAATATAGGTTAGCTGGAATAACAGATCACATTGGGGATTCCCCAGACCCTCTTGAGATCGGACGGGGAGAAGTCCAGCCATAAATACTTAAGTTATCGCCTCTCAACCCCTTAACTTTCGATCAAAGAGTATACATATATATATGCTTTATCAGACAGACCTGTATTGTATTATCCCGCTGTTACTGCAGTTTGGAAGTGGGGGAGCAATAGTAAAGTTTTTCAGTAAGCAAAGGACTTTACTACACCCCCCCCCCCCCCCCAACCAATTTTTTAAAAACACAATTAATTAAGTAGGTAATGTTAATCATACCTGGGATGTTTCAAATGATAATAGTAAAAGGGTGTTTTAGAGTCCAAATCGTATTTTTCAAAATGAGAAAGCGATGTTTTGAACGGGGGAAATCAATTATGTTGAAATTGGGGGGCAGTTGTAAAGTAAACTCCCACTTAATCTAAAGATTTTTTCTTTTTACTTAAACAACTCTTAGTTTTAGAGATGGGAGCATAGTGGGCAACCAGAACAATACACTATATATATTTACGAACTACAGTTAGCTAGATTCACTGTGATCGGACCCCATACAAGGTTTTGTCACACCTTTCAGATACTACCCAACCAAACGCAATTTTTTTCACGATAAGGTATATACGTGCGGAATCAATCACAACAGTTATCATCGATTCCAGAGCATGGGTGATGTTGGAGGATGAGACCAGACAGCAAGTGATTCGTGAAATGTTTTAGGTTAGAGACCAGTCATGTACCGAAGGAGTTTCATACAAAAACTTTCAGGCAGACAACTCATCTTGCATAACCTCGGATAGGTATTGGTAAATTGTCAAGAGATGGCTGGTCAAGTGACATGAACATATTCATGATGCTCTACTACCTCTGGGATGGCAGCGTTCCACACGTGCAGGATGCCATCCCCACTAGCCGCTACGAGGATGTCCGGGTGAGTCTCGCTCCAGACCACGTCAAACAGCCCGTCGCACCATTCGTACTTCGAGACTTCGACGATTTGGCCATCGGGGGTGACGTCCAACACGAACAAAGTTCCTCCTCCTGCAAAACACCAACAAATAAACATTAGCTGAATATGTGTTGTCTCAGAAATGAATACCTTCAGCAAGAATAAATCTAAAATATGGTACCTACTATATTACTTGAGGTCATAAAGTAAAATTATTTGGTTTTGAGATTTCACATTAGAGTTAAGAAATGTGGTGTTCTACTTCACACTGATTTCTTCTGCATTCATTATACCATCACCTCTTCTTGTTCATTAAAACACGTCCTTTATTCCCCTTCCTTACGAAGTAATGGTGCACAACTATTTTCTAAATGGACTGGTGTATAAATAATTTATACTTCGAGGTAAGAAACCCCTGAATGTATTAAAGGTAAATAGTTACATGACCTGTTGTGCCTAGCACAGAGTAACATTGACAGTATACACAATAGTTATAGACATCCTACCTACCTAGGTAATTTTACTTACCTAAGCACGTATTTCGGATTGATTATTTTAGTGGAATCACAACCTACTGTCAAAAGATTGCTGATAAGAAGAGCTATATTCGTCATGTACTCTGAAGGTATGAAAGCACGAGATGACGGCGCAGAAATCTCTCCTAATGTCAGTTGTGATTTTTCTAACCTATCTCTTATCGCTAATCTCATAAGAACTAAGTGTTCGTAACTGCATTGCTTTCGCCATATGATAAATTGAATGAATTACTGTCATAATTCTAAAAATACACATATTAAGTTGGTTTCAGTAGACCCTTACCTACTCAGGAAAATATTTATGTAAAGTACATTTACGCACACTAAGGGAATTTGCAGCGACGAAAGACAGATAGAATTGTGTACCTACCATCACATATAATTAGAATGTAGATAGGTAGATTTGCGAAATTGGCATTTTACCTGCAAGACCATAGTATTGGGACGTAGCGCACACCAATCGATCAGGTTGAAACTGAGAGAATCTAACTGAATATCCATGACGATTTGGAGTCAAGTAGGTAGGCATATCTCATTTGTTAAGAATTCTGGAACATTAATAAAATGCAATGTTGTTACTATTTAGGCAGAGTACTGGATTTTACTGCTAATTCAGAGTAAAACGTCCACTAGTTTTGAAACACCACCTGAGTAAACGCGTCATTGAACTTACATAATACATTGTTAAGTGCTTGATCCGCAAAAGTGGATAATGAATAATTGAGTTCATTAATCGACCACCATAGAAAATTGAGGAAACAGAATGAATAGGTGCGATCAAATTGTTGGGAACTGGCGATCTTGAAAGTGGGAATGAATGATAAGATAAGGAACAACATAACCTTTCAATACGAAGGGAATAGAAAGGTTTCTTCGATTTCATGAATCGATGTCCAAGCTTGTACGATGTATCGATTCATTCGGTCAGACTCCACAGTAGAGTGCCTACCCATTTACATACCCACAAAAAACTTAAATAATAAAAAAATAATAATAATAAAAAAAAATTTAAAAAAAATCTTGGAGCCATTGCAATAGCTTTATATATTTTATTATTATTACTTTTTTTCTAAAAGATTCGCTAAACGGAACGGCGACTTCATCTCATCAGTCTTAAAACGTTGAAGAATGAAAAACAAAAAGGCTGATTATCATCAGCCTCCACTTTTCACTTCAGCAATACTTCAGGTCAAGGTCTGTAGCTTCATTTTTAGTGTACGAAGCTTTTGTTAACGGAAGGACGTTTCACATTATTCTGGGTACGGGACATTTGTAACAGAAATATTTAAATATACTAAAATTGTTTATCACAGTAATCTAGGGAACCGCAATCGGTAAAAAAGTATCGATTTTTTGAATCGATTCTGAATCGGTTTCAAACAATCGATGTCCAAAAAATCGTTCCTCTCAAGTATCGATTTTTTCAAAATCGGGTTTTTTTGCGATTTTACTTTTTTAGGGATCTAACTTGATCATATAAAATAAACCAATCAACTGTAGAAATGAACAAATATAGGTATATTGTTCGATGATTCTAATATACTTAATGTATTACCTGTGTAATAAGTAACTAGGTACATGTGCGGAAAAATACTTTCAAATTCAAATCTTTTTTTATTTGGTTCTTTTACAATTAATACTAAAAAATGCACAAAAAAGGAAATAAATGTTTTCTATATTCAAGCGAACCACATTTCGTCCTCCACATCCTGCAAAAATAATAGTTTTCAAGCAATCTCAGGAAAACCCAAACCTCCTCTAAACAATTTTTTGAGAATCGATTCTTTGAAGCCGGTCCAGAATCAATTCCAATTCTAAAATTCATCGCTCATTATAAATAGGAGAAAGTAAATGCTTCAACGATAACAATAACTTCCAAAACTCGGTTAAAAATAGATTTTTTTTTAAATCTCGATTTTTAGACAAATGGGAATAAAAGTATCGATTTTCGATTTTATCCTATTGAAGAAAATCGATTCAAAAAACTGATTATTTTACAAGAATGAATCGATTTTCAAAAAATCGGAAATCGATTGCGGTTCCCTACAGTAATCTGACAGGAAATTGTTCGTACGTTCAGCCGGCTCATGGTACCTACAAACAAAATAATGGCTCAAAGTACACACAATTCCCTTAATGACGAAAATTAACCTGGTATTCCATCTATCGAATAGGTAATTAATGAAAAATGGCTTGATTATCTGTTGAGCGAAGTGTAGCCCTTTGTCCTATATGCCAAATAAAGGATTATAATTATTATTAAGTAGAATTTTTCTCTACGCATTACACGATAATTTGATAAAAGATTGCTGATACTTCAGGCCTGAGCGCCTTTCAAAGCTGCTCCTCAACACAACATAATCAGGGCACCGTGAAAACTTAGTAACCTACCAAAAATGCAACAGACACGGCAATTGTCTAGAAGTTAATTTCTTCCATAATAACAGTGGAAAGGCTGTGGAATCCAAGGATTGCTACAGGTACAAGCATGTGCAAGGTGGCAAGCATGTGCACTTTACCCTAGCATCACAAAAGAAAAGATGATTTAAAAAGCAGCAATTTTTGCACAAAAGAGTTATAAAATCTCAAAATATGAGCCAAAACTATCGCAAATGGTTTCAAGCCTAAACCCATTTTTGAACCGTAAAACCTACCCGAAGTTTGACCGTAAATTCAAACGTTATGAACATTTAAGCTCAAACGTATGCTTGATGATTGGAAAATTTGCAAGAAAATCGTTGAAAATGGCTAAGTCCAATACAATATAACCTGACGATGTGCTTTCCGTTTTGGTTTTCTTAAAAAAATTGCTCAAAAAGGGCGCACAAAGGTTTCTAAAATTCAAATTGAAGAATCTCTCGATACAAATATTGTATTTTACTCGTTTAATTATGATATAATTTTTCCTGTTTAATTCAGATAGTTTTTATGAATTAGTATAATTTCTTGCTAACTTAAATTTTTTTTAAAAATATACCTAAGTGTTTTGTTATGACATTCCAAGCGTTGACATTGGCAAACGGTAGGTATACAGCATTCAAATCACTACTGCCTTGCGGGCTTGGCATGCATAGTTTGAACGGCGCTGCTGTTTTCTGCGTGAAACGCTTTTATCCGGGACCTATTGCTACCAAAAATAAGACTTTTTCACGAGATCAAAATGTGTCACGAAAGTAGCGGGAAAAGTCGCGTGTCCAAATCACTCAGAAAATAAAAGTATTGGGTAGGGATACACTCTAGGACACTAAAAGACGAATGAAATGACAGGCTCAACAGATAAGCAGAGTCAGCTAAATTCTCTCCCCTTCACCATAGAAATATGAGATTTGATTGGAAGACTCATTGGGACAATAAGAGACGAATGAAACGAGGGTTCCATTTGCTGATATGCGGCTATTTCCTGATCGGCTGTCAGCTAAATTTTCTCCTGTTCGCCCCAGGATTGTGAACTTTGATTGGGAGGCTCATTGGGACAATAAGAGACGAATGAAATTAGGATTCTATCCTGCTCAGCTGAGAAAGCTGAATACTCTCCTGTTCGCCCAAGGAATTTTAAATTTGGTTGGGAGCCTCTCTGGGACATAAAGAGACGAATAAACTGAAGGCCTATTTCCTGATCGGCTGTGTCAGTTAAATTTTCTCCTGTTCGCCCCAGGAATGTGAACTTTGATTGGGAGGCTTATTGGGACAATAAGAGATGAATGAAATGAGGGTTCTATCCAGGTCAGCTGAGAAAGGTGAATTTTCTCCTGTTAACCCTAGGAATTTGAAATTTGGTGTGGAGTCTCCCTGAAACATAAAGAGACGATTAAATTGAAGGGCTATTTCCTGATCGGCTGAGCCAGTTAATTTTCTCCTGTTCAGGTAGATCTTCATCGAAAATGGAGCAGAATGCCGCCACAATCGCATCGCCCTAATCAATCCGTTGTCGAAATATGATTTTTTAAAAGTTTTTTTCCCTTCGATAAAACCACGTTTTCTGACACTACCCACATTCTAACCTTAAAATATTTAAAATAATTAGATAAAATTCCGTTCTTGTGCCAAAAAAATCATCCTTCCCAAACGAAAGGACGACGAGTTCGTTAGTCAGCATTTTTTTAGCACATTAAATTGGTAAAAATTCAAAAAAATGTGCTCATAAAATGGCTAAAAATAGCTTAAAACGGCTGAAAATCGTTAAATTTATATTTTTAACCAGAATATTAGAAAAAAAGTTAATCAACGATGAACTAGACCATTAAAATATTTTCCAACAAAGTTATGCTTAAAATGGCAAAAAAGCTATAAAATCAAATTATTTTTTGAACCGCATAATATTATTAAGAACGAGTTTTTCGCCATGAAATTGAAAAGTAACAATTTATTTGAACTCAAAGTGCTTACATTTCAAAACAATGTAACATAATGTAATTTGAAAATTTACGAAAATTCGCTTACACTATCACGCTGCATGACTGGAACTTTTAAGTTCTCTCACTATGTCACGGACACCCTACGTAATGCAACAAACTTATGGTGCTTTAGAAGAACCTCGGAAATTGAGAATGGAATTGATAACATTCGTATCCACCGAAATAACTGTAAAGCATGAAAATTATAAAGATTTCATAGAATGTATTGCCCCGGGAGTAATACCATATAATGTCTGTATTATGAATAAGTAGGTATATCATATGTCTTATTACTCCTGTTTTCTGTTGCAGCAACCTCTGTAATTACTGTTTAATCGTTCCAGTTAAGGCTCCTCTTCAACCTAGAAACGACATTTTAATGGGGTCCTCGAATTTGCTTACATAATATAGAATAGAAATGAGGAAAAGGAAATTGTACGAGCTTCTCCGTATATCACCGAATTGGAGAATGTAGATAGGTAAAAATAGAAAGTTTATGATTCATAAAAGGAACGATTAGGGTGGTCAGATATTGAAGAAAGATAATGAACGATGTCCACGGGTCTGAAAAATGTACTTTCATATTTTTAATAATTGCAGTAGATAAAAATGAAATAGGTGAAGTGATGTTAAGATACAATTTCTAGAATATTGGCACCATCGGCACTGTTCTTCGTTTTGCAATTTACGTCCTACGATATTTTAATGTCCGATGTAATGGTGACTTCATTGCACCACTTCTCTGTTCATGCGTGATGCCACTAGAGCACCTTAGATAACATTTAAAAAGGAACAAAATAGTTACTGTACAGTACTCAGGTTAGTTTCGACTTAAGTCCAGATAAAACTCTGCTTTCGTCTTAAAACTTTACTCTTGAGTAAAGCTCATTGTGCGGCAAGTGTTAAGCATAGACACCCCCCCCCTCACCCAAATCTGCCAAGTTGGGTGGGCAGTATATAGCTTCCTCACATAACGTAACATGGACGTATAGTATTAGTTGTGAGTGTACATGCTAGATTGCAAATTAAGGCTATAATTCATGTTTGCATGAGCGGAAATTGTCTACAGTTTGACACACTCAACAATTGAAAATTTCATCAAAATCGGTACATTATTCTCAGAGTGTAACCCAATATTGGTTTTGTGTATGCGCAATAGTTACCTATTATTCAAGCAAATGCAATAAAAAAAACGGCATTTTTCTAGAGCATATACCCAACTGCCTACCGAATTTGAACGAAATCGGACCAACAGATGATGCGAAATCGACGTTACGAGAAATTCACGTTTGAGCATGCGTACAGACTTTTGTTGACCCGGCAGCATTGCGAATTGTAGGTGACCGTCTAGGAACTAACCCGCACAACCCCTGAAAATTTTATCGAAATCGGACTGAAATTTGTATAGTGTTGGGCGTAACAAGGAATTACCACAGACAGACAGGTATACATACAGACAGACGGAACCAAATTGGTCGGCAAGCTCTGAAACGCAAAAAGCAAGTGGAAATTTTGATTTTGGAGGGCCAAATTTTGTTCGACTTCTATTACGAACACAAAGTTTTTCATTTGGTAGTGAGGAAGCAAAAAAGATCCGATACTCACAGTAAATAACAATTTTCTTTGAGCCACGCATTCAAACCTCTACTTCCTTACCTAATGGACACACCGAATCTATTCGTGAGTAGGTAGCTATGTTTCTTACACATTATAATCAAAATCAAATGTCAACTATGAGGATTCTGACTGAAGATTCAGTACTGAAAAGTATTGTACTAGTTTTAGTATGTAAACTCGTCGTAGGATCGAAGGCAGAATAGAATAGGAATGCCTAATTATAATGTACATATAGCTTAGGGTATTGGGCTGAAACTGTTGTAAGTTGAGAATCCGAAAATGTTGACTCGATTTTCAAGTATTTATGGTTGCAAAATAAGTAGTTGAATTTTGCAAGATATCAAATCATTACTAAGTAAAACATTTAACAACGTATTCAAAAAATGAAGATACACATTTCAAACGGTTACGACCGAACGGTCATTAACTTCAAAAACGACTCAGTTACGACCACATTGTTTGGTTGTGTGAAATTAACGCACCCATATATTCGTACGTATAAACCATACCAAACTCGATATTTTGATTATTTGACAAAGATCCTGTCGTTGAATCGTCACCAAAACCTGTACCTAATTCCGTTTGTCCAACGAGTCTACCTATTACCAAATTTCAAGTAGGTACCTCCAAAATTGTAGCCTGTATCGCGGACCACACATACCTACACATACACACACGCACGCGCGCACGCATACACCCATTTTCACTTGCTTTTTGTTTTGCGTTTCAGCGCTTGCTGAACAACTTTGGTTCAGTGTCTGTCTGTATGGCAATGGCAAATCTTCGCCCAAGACTATATCAAGTTTCAGTCCGATTCCGTTAGAACTACTAATTCTATACGTCCATGTTACAACATGTGAGGAAGCTATACTGTCCGCCTAACTTGGCAGACGTTTTTAAAGTGCGCTAAAGAATAGCTAAAATAACGGAAAAATTGTTAAAGTTCTAAAAATTTGATTATACATCAGGAGATTAATAAGAAAAAATTTGTTTGTCATAAATTTGGATATTCAAAAATTGAATGCATACAAATGTGCTCAAATTCAAATAAACTGTGCTAAAAAATTAAGCAAAAACGAAAAAATGTTTAGAAAACGCACATCGTGATTTAGATAAAATTGTTAGGCATAAAGAATGTAATACATTTTTTTAAACAAAAATAATGCTCTATTCCTTTTAAAACTTTTACTGAAAAGTCGTTAAAAAACTGCAAGACTGGAATTCTCTTAAAATATTTTATCAGAATAAACGTACTATCGAATAACAGTGGATTTCCTTGTATCAACGACTAACAGTTGTAGTTTCAAAGAGAGTAACGGTGTACTTTGAAACTTTGAAGTTCCTTCTTGTTTGATATCTTGCTTTGTTTTTCGAAGCAAAACACCTATGAACGATGTATAAACTCGCTTCCTCATCTGAGTGTAATTTCTTATGGTGAGTTATGATAGAGTACCTAATGAGAGAGTTAGGATTGATTCGAATATTTCGAAAGGTTCTATCAGTTATAGTTGATTGAAAGTACCTATAAGGAGATACATGTGAGTTAATATTATTTATGTGAAATTTATATAATTATTGTGGACAATCGCCTTAGATTGATTTTTTATCAAAATGTTCAAGTATAGGTACTTGGCAACAGATATCTATGCCTGACGTTCGTATGTTGAATTTAGACGTGGTGGGAGAACACAGAAACCGTGTTTGACATCAGGAATTAATCTTTTCTCTAGACAACCTATACAGGTGTTTTGTCCATTTTAGAATCAATGAATGCAGTCCGTACTATTGACGTAGGGATTTCACTCGACCAACCTTCCCGTAGGGCGTGACGTCACGACTGTACCGCGTCGACACACATTTAAGGTTTCCACTAATTCGATTTGAAGCGAGGCTTATAACGTAGAAAATAAGTTAGGTAACTGATAATTCAATCCGTTTAGTGAAACCCACGAAGTACCCTATAAAAGGGCCTGGGAAGGAGGTTTGACTCTGACAACGAGTCGCCCCACGTCTCGCTGATAACTTCAATAAACCTTTACATTGCCGACTGTGAGCTTGTGATTGGGTGTTGTTTTCCTGTGAACTCTCCACACTTATTCCTCGCCTACTCAAGAACCTTCGGTTCAACCTAAACCAAATCAGATGAATTTCCTCGGATTGTACGGCGTAGTCGCGGTTAAAGTCTTCAAGAAAACAACACCTAATGGTGAGTACAATCAACATTCGTTCATCCCTAGTTAATAATAATTGAAATGAATAGTGAATTTTATCTTTAACACCAGTACGCGAATCTTTTGACATATCATAAATATAATTTGGTAATGTCCTGAAATGTGGGCACCAAGTATTAGTTCCTATTATAATTCAACGGCACCACAATTTTTGAAACAATTATTTACTTACTATGTTGGTAGAGAAAAACACCATGAATCCAATTTCATTCTGAACTCCAGACCAACGATAAAACGAGTTCTCAGTTCTCTTCTAGGTTCATAGTGCATGAAATTCAATATAGCCAACCCTTTTCCAGTAATTGTCACAGTAAGGTATTAGATTTTATTCAAACCAGTGACTGTTAGGCACTAGTTCTACGCACAAAATAGTTAAATACATACGTGTCTAACGTCACAAAGATTCAAGAAGAATTTCACAGGTTTTCTAGGATTTTATTCAACCTTGAAGTATGAGTTATCAGTTCAAGCAATGTTGTTTCTGCGCATAATCCTCAAAATTACGTACAAGTACCAATCGAAATGCACGTGTTCTACAAATTTAGCACTGATGACAAACTAATATACCTACTCCACAACGTTAAATAACATAATCCCAATAATGAATATGAGATTGATCTCAAATGGAAATCGCTAATTTTTGCCTTTCAAAATTTGAAGTCAAAGTTGATAGGTTTCCGAGAACTTTGTCGGACAGTAGTGTTTTCTAGTCGTGTAAACATCAAAATAAGTAGGTAGATATTTAATACAGCATGTACAAATTTAACTGTAAACTTGCGTTTTGGATTAGGAGGTATTTTCCTTAAAATTCAGTGTTATCACACAGTTCCGTGTTATTAACACAATTGTATTTGAATAAAATTCAATGAACCAAACTAAGGGCTTTGGACAATGAAAATTCACTAATAGAAGAAATGCATTGGATCACGCAGAAGACAGTTGTTCGGGTGTGTTGTACATCCGCTGACATCCACTAATTTTGAATAATGATTATTGACTTACAAAATTTCTTGTCATGTAGGTAATAGTTATCCATTGAAAAATGATGAATAAATGAATGATGATTATGATGGAGGATAGATGAACAATAAATGGTTAATTTTTTCTCGATCCAGGTAAGCTCACAGTCTATCTCGGCAAACGTGATTTCATAGACCATCTTGACTTTTGCGAGCCCGTCGACGGAGTTATAGTTGTTGACAATGACTACCTCAAAGGCAGAAAGATCTTCGGCCAGGTAAGAAATAAATGAACATTAATTTATGACATAGCTTAGACCCTAGAATATAAAGAATTTTGTCACTTCAGCATGGAAATATCGGATCATTTTCATAGAAATTACCTAAATTAGGGCTAAGATAATACTGCAAAATTGGTCTAAGTTAGAACACAGACAAAAGTGTCACGAAATCATGTTCTGAGAGTATCAAAATTTCAGCATCAGTGGTCAAAATTCCCTTCGAACTCCCTCTTCTAGTAGGTATATAAACGTATTTCGTCTTTGAACGTAATCAATTCAATGCACTGAATACATTTCTATCAACTCCTCTCATCCAACCTTCGAACATAACAATTCAACAGTCAAAAATCAAATTCAATGTTTTTGGTCCTCAGACCAAAAAGTCTCGTGTGTTATAACCATACATTCTTTTTCCGATGACCATCCCACCTCACAAACTTACATGGATTTGCGTTTCAATGTATTCTCAAAATCTAGTTCCACGTATCTCAATTATTAGTCAAGGGCAATCAAAAACAAACAGTCAAATCATTGGAAGCATTTCCAAGGATTAAGTACCTACGAGTTGTAATATATAGAATAAGAATCCGAGCATTTCATCACGATTGGTTCTGTAATAGCAGCTTATCTTCATGGGAAAACTTGAACTCGAATGTTTGACGCAATATTCCAAAAATATCCTACAGAAGTTGATAACTTTGCTAAATTAGTTATGTAAATAGAAGATAAATAATACATAAGATCTATTACACATATATATTACGTTAGTAAGATGGAGGGGCCGGTGTTTGACATGACCGAAGTGATTAATACTTCAAGAAAAAGTCTTAATAATAAAGGATACTGTCACTTTACGAGCTTGTTCCATCTTAATGCAGAAACGCGAAACCTTCTTAATGAGAGCTCTGCTATTTGTTGTGTTTTTGCTGAGTCGGTAAGTGTTTCATTCTGTTTTACCACGACTATCACAGATCTGCATTCCATTGTACTACTAGCTATCATTTATCAGTTTTTCTCCTAGTGTTAAATTTTTGAAATGATTGAAAATAATGTGTGAAAATCTAATTGCGATTACTGGTGACTTGAACAGAACCAACCCCAGTATTTGGCAGCTGGATTATTACTCTTCATCTTCAATAATTTCTGAAAAGTCTACGAGAAAAACTGATTTAGAATAGCTTGGAGGGCAATGGAATGAAGACCTATGATAGTTGGGTTAAATAAAATGAAACATTTAACTGCTTTGCGAAAACCCAACTTGGAACGTCATGTGAAATACCGGTAGGTATGTTGAAAGTTAAACCTATCTCAATTACTGGTGGCCACTCTATGGCGAAAACAAAATTTGGCTTTCAAAGACTGGATCAAAATCGGTTTTCAGAAAACAAAATTTAAAACGGTCTGTGCCGTAAATGGTTTATTTTTAAATATAGAAAAGATAGAGGACACCCTGGTGTAGCAGACAACCCAAAAATAAGTGTGCGTAAAAAACACATCACATGTGCTTCGACAAAGTTAATCATTCCTTAATTTGTCAAACGCTTCCTTCTTTGTCACATTTTTCGTTTTCATTATATGTGTTATGTACCTACTGTACATTTATGTTGTATTGGGCTCGCCTGTATTAATAAAGTAAATAAACTCGTCTCCTTTACCCTAAAATTAATAAGTTGATTTTTAATAAAAACCTACTATGCGCCCAGCTAAGGAAAGATTATTGCCCACCCAACCTGGCAAAAGTTTTGGAGATCTCCTACGCCGTAATCGGACATGTACCTAAATGAGCTGCGGTTGTTACGGCAATGGACGGTTTCAATTGGCTTCCCATTCTTATTTGCTACGCTCGAGTCGAAATCATTTTCACTCGACGTTTTCAAACAGCTCAAGGAGTTTTCAATTAGGTTATGCAACGTGATCGGTTCAGGCATTTATAATCCGATTTGTGTTTCATGAGTTCGATAGCGTCTAATTTATTCAAACCTTTTGATATTTCCGAGGAGTCAAAAATAATTACTGTCACGATTGGTTGATTTGAATGAATGCGTGAGTTTGGATAATTATGGATGATATGCTCCGAACACTTTAACTAACTAAAAAACTTCCTTTTTGTCAACTTTGTTCTTATTTTGACGCATTTTGCTGTTGTTCATTTCTGATTCTGTTTATAGATGTTCTATAATGTTTGAAATCGAGTTTGTCTGATTAGCGTTTTATTTATTCAATTTAACGTTGCAAACTGATTGTGAGACACTTCTAGGTACTTTAGTTTTTTTAACATGATTATACAAGCACAGGCGATGTATTCTGACAGAGGAAATTTATCACAAAGAATGCTGCTTGTAATAGGAATGAATGGTGAATGCCTCGCACTTCCACGCCACCTCTGGAATCAATGCATAATACCAACTAGGGGATAAGTGAACAAACTAATTTCATTAGGCATTTTTCTGTTAGGTTTGTTAATCTTTTTACAGAATTATTGCTACTAATTCAGCCGCCATGCCTTCTGGATAAATATTTTATTATAGTCCAAGAACCGATCTTGAGGATACAAGTGTTAGTGATTTCAGGAGAAGGTTTAAAATTAGATATCGAAAATGAATGAGAAATTTTCGTATGGCATCTCAAAGGTCCGGACAAGAGGAGAAAAGGACTTAGCCGAAATTGGCCGGATTCCCACTTGTTTGTAACTCCTTCATCTTAGAATGATTTATAATTTTTGCGTCGAATTGCTTTATGTTTTTATGCTCTACAACTTTGGTATGCACGAAAGTCTTTTTAGGAAGCACGGTTCATGTATTATTGAAGAAAAACATTAAAATGTGTAATTTTAGCCATCTTTGAGAGGCCGTCATTTTATATTCCACCAAGTTTGAGATGACAGAAAAGGATTTCCTTACTCAAAATGGTCTGAATTTTCAAAATCCATTCTCAAACCTTCTCCTTAAACTACAGGCCCCGCCTCACGGACTATCATTCTCAGAGCATTTATACTCGCATGCTTTTCACAGACCTTTCAATCTGACAAGAACATCGCATATTATGTACCCTGCTGTCAACACTCCTTATTCTGCGGTCCATAGTATCCATTTCCTAGAACAAGCTACAACATTTCCTAGGGTGTTTTGTGATCAGGTTTTTACAAACCATGAACAGATTTTTTTATTAGAGAAACCATACGTTTCGAGGGTATCAGACAGTGTTAGGCACAAAAAAAAAAAAAAAAAAAAAAAAAAAAAAAAAAAAATGGTGCGTGATATTACGACTCAAATTATTGAATCAAATATATTGACTCGCTGCTGTAATATCAGGTCCTGGGCAAGTAAAGGTTTAGTGTTTCTATAAACAGCAAAAAACTCTGGAACCTCAAGTAGGCGATTATGTTTTAACAAAAGCCGCAAATCCACTTCAATACCACTTCATTTCTGTTAACGGACGTTACTTAACGAATCTTATTTTTCCACCAGGTCACTACCACCTACAGATTCGGACGAGAAGAGGATGAGGTCATGGGGCTCAAATTCAGCAAAGAAATGGTCTTGGCCAAGGAACAAGTGGTACCTCCCTCCGGAGAGAAACAGGAGCTGACTCCCATCCAGGAGAAGCTGATGAAGAAGTTCGGGCCCAACGCGTTCCCGTTCACCTTCAAGTTCCCTCCGGCTTCTCCCTGCTCTGTGACTCTCCAGCCCGGCGATGACGACCAAGGGAAACCTCTTGGTGTGGAGTACACGATCAAGACCTACGTCGCCGACCACAATGACGACAAGGGCCACAAGAGGTCCCAGGTCAATCTTGCCATCAAGAAAGTAAGTGGCTGATCATCAGTAAGTTTATAGTATGTAGTAGGTCCTGATATGATTACGAAAAACGCTACAAATTATCATACTGAGGTTTATTATTTCTGTATTGTATAGCTCTTCTATGCAGAACACCTGTTTACATTATTAAACGAATCATTAGTTAGCTATCTATGTACCTAATGTGTCTGCATAGGTTTAGATGCCTACTGAAGAGAAATTAATAGAATTAAATGAAACACCCATACTTTCCTTACACGAGTTGATGTTGCAGTGCTGTGAATTGGCAAACTTGTGGCAGTGGGGCACATGCCACGTTAATGCAGTTTGCTTGCTGCAAGCCAAACACTATCTAGCGATCATTGATGAAACTTGTTAGTTTCCCCCCAAAAATCTTAGGGTCGCTGCTCCATTATATCTTGTAGTGCGATTACGGAAAATCGTACGGCTTTCCGGATAATTTCATTCAATTTGAAGGGAAAATATATGTAAATTACAAGCAAAAAAACTTCAGGTACTGTTACCTTGAAAGTTTTCGAGATCTTGATTTGTCAATATTTCAACCCTTAATTACGACCCTGTAGGGTTGATCAAAATTGACGCCGATGTTACTGGCACATCCCTGACCCATGTATGATTTTTTTGCCAAATTTTATTAACTTTGGTCCAGTAGTTTCGGAGAAAAGCTCTGGACGGCGTACGTCGGATGAATTTTTTTTTTAAATTCGATTTTTAGATTCTATGCATTTTGAAACGTTAACCAACAAATTCTGATTGGGGGGGGGGGGTTAAAAAGTTTTTGTTTCCCTGGTCGATTACAAAAGTTCATTATTGAAAATAATAAACCAATCTGAGATTTTTATTTTTCAAACAACCTGTAAACATGGTTCAATGCTCAAAATGTATGGAAATACGTAAAGTTCTCTGTGATAATGCTACAGAAGTTTAATGCACAAATGTTCCCCAAATCCTCAAGACCGCGGCACTGGCATTGTCTGTCAGTAAATTACTCAATGAACAGGTAGGTAGGTACCTCACAGTTGGATCGGTCGCAATGAAGATTGCTACAGAAAATTAATTTGTACATTGCACATTTGTGAAAGACCACTTTGATGAAAAGTCGTAATTTGTGGTAAAATTTAGGGTTTAAGTAGCAACTAAAAATAAGAGGATTTTAGAATAAGAAAGCACAAATAAAAATGCAACTGAAACGAATTTAAGTGTAAAAGGCATAGACGAAATGACAAACTTTTTCACGAATAAACAATTATTTCTTTTGCTTTATCTTTTTAGTGGTTAAAATGAATTCTTTCATCCCCTATCCTAAAACTAGGAGGATTTCACCCATGAAAACCAAACCAAGTTACATGGATAAAGCAATAAATCAATTTAAAAAATGGACCAGTAAAGTGTAAAAAATAACTACTCACCGTGCAAGAGCGTGGTTGGAGCCAAAATTTTCAGGATATCTTTATGATATCAGGATATTATTTATAGGGGCTTTAAAAAAAGTTATAAATCCATTTTCGGGCCCATGCGCACATCCACTTTCAATTTTCTCGTCATTCAATAATAACTCTTGAGAGCTGATAATTTTGAAATACTTTGCCTTTTAATAAGTGAACCCCAACTAAGAAACTTCTTCATTTTTTCAATTTCTTCCTTAGACCGCTGCCCTATTTATCAATTACGGATAGACTGACATTCATTTCTCTAATTCATGTGGTTACGATATATTCAGATATATATATATTCAGTCAAGTCAAGACTCGTATATAAATTCTGGGTACTAATTATAATGCCAAACTATTGCCTGAGTTTTCTTTGACGGTTTAGCTAGTTGTTGGTAATGTTATAAACCCATGTCGATAACTGTACTCGTCGATAAAATTAGGTCTTTAGGCTAAGTTAGTTCTGATTTCAAGGCTGGGTTCAGAACTGTTCATCGGATTACATTGGATTTCTCCTGCTTACAGTTGCAGTACGCCCCGGCTTCCCGCGGCCGTCGCCAGCCCAGCTCCCTCGTGAGCAAGGGCTTCACCTTCTCGACCGGCAAATTGAATCTCGAAGTCACGCTCGACAAAGAGATTTACTACCACGGCGAGAAGATCGGCGCCAACGTGATCATCAGCAACAACTCTAGGAAATCTGTCCGCAACATCAAGGTAACTTCCCAACGCTTTCGTGATCTGAGGAGATACTCGAATCAAATTATTTCTACAATAGCAATCATCAACTGGTTAGATGAGCAATGAGGTCAGGATTTTCTATTTTTGGCATTGAATTCAGTAGGTATGCACCCTTCAAACTTCTCAGAGCCGATTTCAGTTCCAAACTGTGATGATGTTTTCCGCGATGATTTTTCTCTTGACCTTGTTGGATAACTCACCATGAGTGAAAGTCACTACTTTTCTAAAAGCTTTATTTTGTCAACTAATAGAATGCCAGCGCAAGAAATACATTTTTTTTTTTACTAGGACAGACCATAGCTCCAAATTAGTTTAAGTTGATACCTACCAGCTTTCGTGATCTCTTGTATCATTTTGGATATATACATTTTGGAAATGATGATGAAATAAGGAATTTCTTAACCAAAAGTTCACAGTGATAAACTCAAGGATAGACATAGTGTCGTTTTTCTCTGAATTTCCACCTTAAAGGGATTTTCTCGAGAAAAATTGTAATTGCATAGTGCTGTTATAAAATAATAACTCCAGAGAATTTTATCAATGAATAATTTCAATTTAGAGATAGATATCTCCTCCTCTTGTACGATTATATTCCAATTTCGAAGCAAGGAAACAAAAATTTCGTTTACTGTTAATCATTCTGGCTTGAAATGAGAGGATTTTTATTTAACGAATTGGTGCCTTCAGGTCTACGCTATCCAGCATTGCGAAGTGACCATGGTCAACGGACAGTACTCGAAGCACGTTGCTGGACTCGAGACCCGCGAAGGTTGCCCTATCACCCCTGGTGCTAACTTCAGCAAGGTATTCTACCTCGTTCCTCTGGCTTCCTCCAACAAGGACCGACGCGGCATTGCTCTTGATGGCCACCTTAAGGTACATGACACGAATAATTCGTTGTTCTTGTCTTATTAGTATATAAAAGCTAATGTATATTTGTTTGTTTGTAAGAGCTGCTTGACAAGCAAGTTCGGGAATAGAACCTAGGCTATATTACAATCCGCTAGACTTACTCCTTCATCGAGAACTCGGCTTTCCCTATAACGAAGTCACCCGGATAAACAACTTTGATTACACATTCAACGATACAAAACGATTTTGGTGGATTGAGCCGAGCAGTTTTTATTCGTTAAGACAATTGTTCGAAAATTGATATTCAAAACGCCTTATTAACTGCAGTAATGTTTCTGGGGAATAGTGTTAACTTAGGTACCTAGCTAAGGTTATATTGAGTAGGTCGTTACATTGAGGGGACGCTTGGTTGATAAATTAATTAGGTACTAGTTGAAACTTGATAGCTGAAATTTGAATTGAAGCCTTTTTGGGAATGCTGAGTAAAAATTAATACGTACGAAGCCACCTAACATGGCTAAAGGGGGCTTTGTAATTACCATAAATTGCATGAGGGTATAGGCTCCAATTGACGAGCTAGTTCCGGAATAGAACTCGGGCCATATTATCCTCTGTAATGATCATCTGAGTGAGCTCCTACAGCTAATTTCCATACTTTTCGTCCAATGAAGCTGTAATTTGGCATGTAGCCACCGTTCTCAGCTTTCTCTATTAACGAGTTTGAGTTTTATAGCTTGTAGTATAAAATTAAAATAAAACTAAACTATAAATAAATACAATTATCATATTAAGATAACAAATGTGCCTACTATTTTGTCGATAATATTAGGGATTATGATTAATATCACACGCTCCCCTTGAATATCAAATATAAATTTCTAGTTGTATTTTGAGTGTCCTGAATGAGTGCTCTATTTTGACTGTCTCTGCATTGATATAGTTCAGAATGTTAGGTACTGAACGATCTATGTTAGATACAACGAATTCAGCAGAAGTTAAGGAAATCCAGAATACCAGATGATTTAAAAAAAAAAAAAAAAAAAAAAAAAAAATCATTTTAATTGTTTGATCTATCGGTAAAAAAAGCTATATGATATATGTTTTCTCTAGAGAAATGGCACTTCATTAATATTAATAACTCGTTTCGCTAGCTCAAAAAGTGGAGTTCAGGCAATGCATTGTGTAACATAAAAACTGAGGCAAGTCAACGTAACAAGACTCGTATCCGTCCGAGTCTCGTACTCGTGCCGTGAAGGACATTCTGGTTAACGATGATGGACAGGATGTAGGTAGTCTAGTTCGAAACAATTTCTCATAATTTGACTTCGGATGAGCCATCTTCAACTAATTTTAAATGAGAAGTGTTAGAGCATAGGGCAGACAAATATCATGCATTATACATACGGTTGATACGTATGTTAAAGGTGGTACGTTTATTGGTATCTTCATCTGTTGTGTTGTCAATAAATAAAACCAAGTTTCTCTAAAATAAGAACTTGATTTTTAATTTATAAAAAGTTAAAGGAAAGAAAGAAAAGTTGCATATTTGCTGTCTTGAGGCAACTATGACCTTCAAACACAAGCGGTTCGCTGTTCTAACACCTATTCATTATAAAACTAATTACAAAACGAATGGGGCCAATAAAAGAGAAATGAAATGAACACTACTTTAACGGAGAGAGAATTAAATTTCCTACTTTTCCAGAGAATTTCTACTTGCAGTAGACAATGACCTCATAACTACTCAGTTTTAGAAATCTTTGATTTCATGCATCAACCCTTCCACAAAAGCTCTAAATTGTAAGGAGCCCATTGTGAAATTACCATCTATATAGAAATGGACCACCTAAAATACCCTTCCAGCGCAGAGTCACCCTGAACATATTCTATGTAGACAGTGCTATAAAATGAGCATATGTATTATTCGCTCATAGCCAACATAGCAGATTTCGTCATGAAGCTATTCTATGAAAGCAACTAATGGACAACACGCGTTTTTCCGAAGAAAAACAAGACCCTATGCCTAACTCTCCTCAGGAATACGTTGGGCATTATACGATATTTCATTTATAGGACGAAGTGCTTGTGTCCACACTTCCCCTTCTCACCTCATTTTCTGACTAGGACAGTTACCTACGTCTAATTAAGAATTAAGGTACCATCAAGACTGAGTTGAGAGACTGCGGCATCGGGCAACACACAAGGTGGACAGATCGCTACATTTAATTTTAATCAAGTTGTTTCTCTCAAATAAGTTAATTTCCTTCGTTTCAGGATGAAGATGTAAATTTGGCTTCTTCTACTATGGTAGCTGAAGGCAAGTGCCCCGCTGAGGCCCTTGGTATTGTGATCTCCTACTCGCTCCGCGTCAAAATCAACTGCGGAACTCTCGGCGGAGAGCTCGTCACTGACGTGCCCTTCAAGCTTCTCCATCCTGCTCCAGGTAAAATCTTTAGTAGAATTGCATTGCAAAATTTTCGCTTTGAGAAATTGTTTTCTTCTTTGGCTATTTAGAAGTTGTAACGTTACAATATCAACATGCCTAATAATAGTCAAGTTCGTTCTTTATGGCGATATAATTTTTGTAAAATACGGCGTTAGTCTGACAAGATCGTAAGGAGTATTCGAGTAGGAGTTTCAACGGGACAACCTCATGTGAAAAGTTATCTCACAGTAACGTTCAAGTAGAGCTAATTAATAATCTTCTGTTTATTTGATTTCAGGCACTCTGGAAAACGACAAATCCAAAGCTCTAAAGAAGACCAAGAGCATCGAGAGGTCCCGCTATGAGAACTCCTGCTACGCGGACGACGATGACAACATCGTCTTCGAAGATTTCGCTCGCCTCCGTCTCAACGAACCTGACGAATAGACCCGGATACGACCAACAACTGCAACGATATCGACACACGGTCAATGACATCAGTGATCTGCAAACACCGGCTACCATCTGGGCCTCGCTTCATTAATTTTCCTTCTTGAAATCCTGAGTTTAACGTTTTACTTTTAGTTGTTCTTTTTGTACGGCGCGGTTAAACAAGCGTAACTTTGTTCAGTTGTATCAACAGCTCCTGCTTGAACAATGAAACGGTTTAGCATTCACCAAAACCTGTAAACCGCGCTTATTTCATAATTCTTAGTGTTTAGTATTATTAAGGAGTAAAATGAAAAAATACCAAAAAAATAGAAAAATGAAAGGGTAACGTTTGAATTTGACAATCTTAATAGTTTGTTATTATTTTGGCTTCTACACGCTTTCATTGGATTTTGCTTTATGGCTTCGTTCGCAATTGCGTTCTTTTTTATTTACTTACGAGTACCTAAGTTCTTGAAATTGCTGAACATTCATATTTGTTATTTTTGGTCAAGTACCTACTATGTTAAAAAAAAATTAGTTCTTTTCGAGCACATTTTTATTTGGCAGTAAATACAGTGTTCTGAGGAATTGCTGAATTTTGACTTTGCTCCCTTGTCATTATGACACCTGCAATGTGTTAAAGTAGGTTGTTTACCTACCTCTCAATACATTAATCCTAAAGAAATTACTACCATTTTACCTGATACTTCATTAGCATCTGAGAGAGGAATTTACCAAAAATGTTAACCAAATTTATAGGTACCTAAATATTACTTTGATAGTGGCGGTGACGTTGAGTTTCCACTGGTGTGCCCAACCATTAAAATCACCTGGATCTTTAATGCGGTAGGTGTCCAGAACAGGCATAGATATATTTGTCGAACAAATTTATTTTGGGTTAATGCTCATTCAACTGATGAAGAGATCTCATTAATAACAGTACCACCTAATATTACAACAACTGGTTTCAAAAATTAAGTAGGGGAAGGGAATTGGTACCTATCGCTGGATTTTCATCAGGAGGTACGAGCGAATTAGACATCAATACACATTTGCGTTTTGTGGGGTCGATTTTGGGTTAACGTTTATTTTCCATTAATCAGTAAAACTTGTGACATGATTGATCATTTGATTCATTTGCACCATATCATCACTGAACATGGCTGATTTATTAGTTTAAAGAATCAACCGAAACTTGGAGTGTTGGTAATAATGGAACTTGGATTCCTATACAGGGTGTACACAAAACGGGTCTACCTTTTGCCACTAAAACGATCCTAACTCCTTTAATTTGATGTGTAAATTCAAATTTGAGGATACGGTTTAAAAGAGCATTACATTTCCTATTGGATAGTAGATGCCTAACCTTTTTTGAAAATTGTCCTACGGGCCTCAAGTATGTGTCTCCGAGGAGCAAAGATAAGCATCCTTCTTCTGATTAATAAAAGTATATATAGATTAAACAAAAAATATATATATATATATATATATATATATATATTTTTTTTTTTTCAGAATGCAAGAACTGCGCTGAGATCTCACCTTTCCAACGGTGTTTTCAATTTTTACTTTTACTTTGCTAATTAGGGGAGAAAATTCTGTTTTAATGTTGAAAAACATTATTTTCCGATGAAATCGAGGGTTGTCTTGAAATAAGACCTTCTATGAGAATACTAGTTTGGGGTTGGTTTCTACGTTTTGCTTCCGAGCCTACCTAAAAGTTGCGGAAGCAGGGTTTCACTTACGGGTGAAAAAAATTGTTGGTCTCCAAAATCAAAATTTCTACTCGCATTTTACGTTTTAGACCCTTCTGAACAACTTTGGTTCCGTGTCTGTCTGTCTGTGTGTCTTTTTTAATATCTTTACTGTGAATCGTAAAATTGCAGGGTCTTGGAACTTGTGGAAGTCTTCTCGGAGGCACGATGCGCCATGTTCTGATCATATATTACATACGGGGTTTAATAATTATAGACCGATGGTCTGCGTAGAAGGGCTATCTAACACAGGAATAATAAATCCTTGTGCAATAATTTCCAGAGTTTTTGAGTTTTATAAACGACGTTGGTACCTAATGAATATCAATATTTCCCACGAAAGCTTTCTTGTCAATTTACTATCCGTGGTTTTGTTAGATTTAGTTAGTCAGAAAGACATTACTGAGGAGCTCTATGCACCCTGTAATCCAGTAGGGCACTTGTGAACTTCTCACTATTTACCTAGTTCACTTTTCACGCATGTCAAGAAGCAAATTTGTACAACGGTATTTCTAATAGACGGTACAAAAATATAGGTACACAAACGCTGAATAACACTTGACAAATCAAAAACTTTGATTTGCAGTAGTTTGGCGCATCTTTTGGCCCATGCCGATTTCGTAGTTTTCAACTACTTTGGGGTTGGTTCGGAAAATAAGGAGATCTCATCCAACATTAAAATGAATCATTCATGAAGGCTAATATAGAGGAAGGGTGGGCCAGAATATCAAAGGGGTAAAAGACGTCCTATTGTTGGCCCTTTATTTCCGGATTTCGGTCCGAAGAAAGGGTTGATTTAGTAAAACCATGATCCCGTGAATGACCTCTTGAGAAAGGCCATTGAGACCACCGGTCAAATCCGTCCCTCCTGAATTCCTCAAGGAGAAGAGACTGATGAGCACTATACTCTACGTAGTTAGTTGTGTGAATAAAGAAGGAAGCGGTACGTACAAGAAAGATCTTCTACCTACCTACAGCTATAGGAGTCTTGCGTGAGAACCCCTCGACCTGTGACACGCACCAAACCTGTTCCCGATCACCTTGCTCTCTCAGATGAATAAGTTGTGAATCATTATTGTTCACAACAATAGATTTAGAAAGAAAGGTAATCTCAATACAAAGATTTGAATTATCTACAATTTTGCTTCAATTTTTTTGGTTTTTAGGACGTCTCTTTGAAGCCTAGCTTCGTAAATGGAGGGGCGACCTATTGAAATTGATCCAGGGAGGCGTGGGACAACCCAAGAACGAGAAAAATAAAAAAAATTAAATGAAATAAAAAATAACCGCATACAAATCCAAGCTTTAATAGTTGTTCTTGACGATCTAAGACGACGTCTTCGTCGTTGTCACTGAGGTCCCTCATTGTCTAATCATCAAAAATTGAGTTTGGTATCGATTTCGTTTTCGCCACTCAGAATCGACTGAAACCACTATGAAAGCTTTAAAAGTTGTACTTGACGACAACACGTCGTCAGTGTTAAATCATCAAAAATCGAGTTTGGAACAGTTTTCAATAGTTATCATCTCACAGAATCGAATGAAACTACTATAACTTCAATCGAAAGATAAAATTATTACTATTTATTATGGTCTTGCCTACTCAATTATTAAGTATGGCATTACATTCCTTTGTTAAGCGGGTCAAGATTATATAAAATCAGCTGCTAAGAATCATTCTTGGTAAAAATTCGATGTATTCCTCTTCTTTGATGTATGAACAATTTAACGTCAAAACTATTCGCCAATTTTTTTTAATACCACTCCTGCTTATACATGTTCAGCACTGATATTCGTGAGGAACATTTATCAGTTCAACCCCTAACTAGAAATTAAGCAAAATCTGGTTTAATTCTGCCGAAAGTTAACAGTGAGCTTTACAGGCGTAATGCCTACGTTTGCGCATTACGTTTTGTACCGAAAAATGTGTCAACCAAGTAAGTATATTAAGTTTAAGAAAACTTTGGATCTTGACTTGAAAGATAATTTTCTAAATTTCCGCCTCCTTCTATAAATCTGTGAATTAGGGATTTTTTAGTGTTTTAGTGTTTCCTCAGCGTTCCTTATCAGTTTTCGTTGTATGCATATGCTTCAGTTTCCATAATTTCTTCTGGTATGTGAATAACTTTTTATTTTTCAACTTATTAAAATTTTCTGCTTTGTGTTTCGAGGTTTGAGCACAATTTTTCAGGAACTTATTATCCGGGGGGCACCGATTAATAATCTTGATTAATTTTATTTTTCATTGTTTCCATTCTAATGATTTTCATGTATACTAATTTTTCATTTCTCAATGTATGCGATTTTGATGTCAACAAACAATACAATACTACTACCATTGATTTTTAATGCAATTTGGTGGTACTGCGAATACGAGTACTATTTTGATGCTAAGAGTACGAGAAAACTGGTGTGCCGAAACCTTTGGTTCACATTCTGAGGTCTGCCCTCTTAGCGTGTTTAGTTTGTGTTCTATGACGCCTGGCAGAGACCTAGATTTGGATTATTAGAGAAAATACCAACTATTAATCAGCAGCGGCCTTCAACGTTTGCTGGAAATAGTCGTCAAACGTCATCAGGGAAAGTACCTAGAATCGTATCCGAACATTTGCTATAAAATAACGACCAGGCCTTGGTCCGCTAGGTTACAATACCTAATCACTATAATTATTGGTGTTTATAATATAGTTGGATACGCCTTACAATTTTCGTTATTCAAGGATCTAGAGAAGGCCATAGAAAGGCAGTAAAGCTGTGACATTTTCTCAGTTTGCGAGCACAACAGTATATTTTGGTTTTCCCCTCACTGAAAATAGAGAAACGTAAGACATCGAATGCAATTTTCTTCCTTCACAATTCTCAGTAAAATTGTGCATCTATGAGCATCCTGAACCAACTGCAATACCCTAAACCTTCACGTGATTCTTTGGAAGATCCTAACATGCGTCAATTTCATCCGAAAAAAAGGGAAAGTCCCGAAATGATCATATTATGGCTTGAAATCGGCCAAACCATCCACGGACAAACACCAACTAAAAATCTTTCATACGAGTCTGCAAGATATTAAGACATTTTATGTCTTCATCTCCAACCCATTTTTTCCTTGAGAAAATTTCTCTTTCTATTGAAAGCGGATTTTTTTATATTCTGTATATTAGTTCTAACATCCTTTTGTAAACAAACAAAAACATCAATAAATTACCACACTGTTTTATTTATTAGATGTGACTTATAATTTTTATAAACTACAAATCATCACTCAGCCGATTTGGGAAGAGTCCATCTTGTCGATCTTTTCTTGATATCCCAGAGAGTCTCCCCATCAAATTTCAACTTCCTAAGGTGAACAGAAGATAACTTAGCTCAATTAGCTGTGCAGGAAAGAGCTCATAATTTCAATCGTCTCTTAATGTCCCAAAGAGTCTCCCTTATCTATAATTATTCTTTTTGTTACTTTTAAATGCATTTTAAGTATACGTTTTAACTCAATTTCGTGCAAAAATTTTGTGATGAATCAACAGATTTCTCATCTTGATTCCAAGGTCAGATATTGTGCGGAATGACATAGCTACATGTAAACATCGTTAAAATCACTTTAATTACTAGCACAGTTTTCTCGCTCGCGTCGCCCCCTCGGTGTGGGATGTATAGATGCGATGGAACATAGTCCATCACTAGTCCGTAGAAAAAACTCCGTTGAAATCCGACAAAAACCCTGTTAAAATTCGACGTGCGTAGGGGATGTTACTCGCTTCGCTCGCTCGATGAAGTTTTCAAGTGGTTCTAATACAGAGTTCAGAGTACGTATTATACGTATCGAAGGGATAGGAAGAACCAACGTTTTCGTCTACATTTTCGTTCACTACAATCGGAAAGCACAATTTCATGCCTCGAAATTTGAATGGAACCGAATTGGAACTTCAACGAACATTTTAAGACCAACCCGAGCCAAAACCGTCAAAATTTACTGGGTCTAAGGCGGAAAATAACATAGCCGGAATGATTTTTTAATTCGTTATTTCCCGCATATTTTTGGTGATTTCTCCGAGAATACAGCACCTTTCGACAATTTTGATGGTGCCATAGTGTTCTACGGGTCCAGGAACGTAACTTTGTAGCAATAGGAAGTGCTCTCGATCAAAATTTAATGTGGCAGCGGATAGAAGATCGAGCGCTCAGAAAAAAAAACAAAAAAAAAAACACTCATTTAAAGGGGGTCCACATCTTCCAGCCCATGGTTAGGGTGGTAGTAGAGAATTTTAAAATTGCTTATGCCCCTTTCCGAGAAATCCAAGAAGATCCCTCCCACTCGTAGACTCCCCCCACTCAGCCGTTTGGCCGTGTATAGCGCGGACGGAGTTTCATTTTTATAAGATTTTCGAATGCTTCAAGATTGTCATTTCTAATATGACAACTTTCAGAAATTTATAAAGTTTTGAGCCCTTTGCAATAGCTTAATTTTCTAAAAATTTGCTAATACATAATTTATGTATGTACGAAAAAAGTAAATTTCGGTGACTTTTTTAATTTACCTTTCGTTGAAGACGATGCGTGTATTCAGACAGTAGGTGGTTTGAGGTGAGGTTCGCTTTGCAGGCCACTTAGGACACAAGTGAAGGGAAAACTTCGCGGGTCCGAAGACACCTGAAGGGCCGCACGACCGGAGGGTTGGACCCTTTACGAAGGGTGGAAAGGGAAAAAAGGGTTGGGCTAAGGATGAGATGACCAGAGGCAGACCAGACCAGGGCCGGCCCACCCCGACCACAACCCTTCTGTCCATCTCTTTCGACGAGATGAGCATCAATCAAAACTGTTGCCGTCTCACCCCTCCAACTCCCAACTTGAAAAGACCAACGGAACCCTTTGATGAAAAAAGACGGTTCCGGAAGTCTGTCCGTCATCTCGACCTTTTCCCATAAGGTCGTCAACGAACAAAAAACAAAACTTCCTCGGAAGCTTCCTTGTGATCAAACATTAATTTTTGGGTTATTGTTTCAGCTGCATCTTTTCCCATAGGGGAGATGATGACTGGTAATGAAGTATACATACAGCTAATTGTGAGGTTACCTCGCAGGTTCTGTACGTTTTTACAGACGTGAAACAGGTACTAGGAGTCGCTTTGACCAAGATTCTTCTGGAAACCCAGCCAGTATTTGTACTAGTAAAGGATTTGTACACTATCGTATTCTGACCAAGTAAATATTCAATAAACGGGTATTACGTGCAAGACAACTTGTTTCCGCAAAAAACGGAGGTCAGTTTCGGAGGTTTAACTATCTAATAAAGACAAAACTTTAGTTTGCAAAACCATTGGCAGCGTATTGAGGTAGAGTGAGGTCGTGTACCTAGGACGATTTTTTCAAAGTTGATTTAAAGGATAAAAACAATTTTGAAACCTGCAAAACCAACTCAAATTCTAAGACAGGAACAAGTTGAAAACAAAATGCCACAAGTTTTTAAATTTTTGGAAGAAAAATAAAATTATGAAAAATATTCTTACGAAACATGAATGTACCGAGTGTACATATTGAAGAAATGTAGTACATAAGACATTGAAGATCTTCAATAACTTTTGTTTTGAAAATTATTCAACTTTATTGTAATAATTTCTTACATTGTAGTTGTGTATAAATATGTAACAATATAGGGATTATCCCATTACGTAACGTGTTGTGGGCTACTGTCCACTGACAGCCCCCACTAATTAACAATAACATGAGAAATATAATTATAGTAATTCATGTACAAGAGTAATAACATAAGTATAGTAAAAATTATTGATTATAAATGTAATAAATAGAATAAACGTTTGGGAAAAAATATAATCAAGTAACGAGTAGGTAAGTATAAATTGCGTCTTTGGTAAGTAGAGTTTGGGATTTTTGCGTTTCAGTCGACGATACGGCCCTTGGGGGGGGGGGTCGTTCGCGATATTTGAGATGAGAGCGTTCGAATGAGTGACCATGGTTGAGAGGAGTTTCCGGTATGTAGCACTCAAGACGTCAGCAACTTCAGGTATTTTCAGGTCTCTGTGCAGAAGAGAGTTTCGAACAAACCACGGCGCATCTGTAATTAATTGTTTGGAGGACTCTGTTCTGGAACGTTGAATGCATTTCATTTGAGAGTTAGACGCAGAGCCCCATATCTGGCAGCCGTAGAGCCATATAGGTTACAAGACTGTCAGATAGATGAGTCGTTTAGTGTTCAATGGTAATGGGGAGTTCTTATGGAGAAGGAAGTGTAATTGTCGGTAACGGTGTCTCAATCTCTTAACTGCTTCAGGGATGTGGTCATTCCACGTTAGTTTTGTGTCCAGCTGCAGGCCTAGGTATCTTACAACCTGTTTGTGGGGTATTGGTACGTTGTTCAGCTGAAGAGAAGGAGTTATCGTTTTCCTTTTATACGTAAATGCATTAGGCTAGATTTTTGAGCGTTTCATTTTGTTCTCCAGCGACAGCACCACATTCCAATTTGGTCCAAAAAACTCTGCAACTCTTCCTTTCTTTGGAAGTCTTTACTTTAAACCAGGGTTTGAAATGGATGAATAATTTTTCTCTTTAAATTAATCAAATCATGATATCACCTAATATTTTAATCCGTGTAAAAAAATAAATTTTTGATTTTATCAAATATTGATTCTTATTACTAATCAAACCATGATTTACTCAAAACTGATCAATTTTTTAAATCAGAGAATAATGATTATTTTTTTATTTTCTATTTTTCTGATGAGGAAATAAAAATCAAAGGCTCTTCTGGCCACTAATTAATAGTGCTAGTGACTTGAATTTGGACCACACACTCATAGGACTCTCAGATATTTTCTGGCCACCTTGGGGAGAGGGGTCCAGGAGGGGGGGGGGGGGGGGGGGGGGTATCACTGTTATAGATAGGTACATTTTTGGCGATATTTGTATGGGGAGACAATATTATGTCTCGAACAACAGTAAACGCATACGAAGAAAAATATACCTATTTTAACGAATGTTGGCAGATACCATCAATCTATTTTCCTACCCATTCAAGTGATCGAATTGACGTTATAATAAATTTACGTTTGCGCATGCGTACCGGCTTCTATTGATTCGATGGTACTGCAATTTATACGGCACCGTCTACTCGCACAACTCGCACAACCCCTGAAAATTTCAATAAAATCGGTCGAATTTTGGTATAGTTTTGGGCGTTCCAAGGATTTACCACAGACAGGCAGACACGGAACCAAAATTGAACAGTACACTCTAAAAGGCAAAAAACAAGTGGAAATTTTGATTTTGGAGGTCAACGATTTTTTCGACTTCTTGCACGAACACAAATCTTCCCTACTTTTTGTAGTGAGGAAGCAAAATGTATATCAAACACGCGGGTATTCAACATTGTGAAATTACCCGTCAGGTTCTGTACGTTTTTATAGGCCCGAATCAGGTAGGTAATAGTTTGCAGCTTTGACCAGGGATAGATTCTTCTGAAAACCCAATCTGTACCTACCAGTAAGGCCTGGTATCTAAACACGGAGGTAACCCTCGTGGCAGCAGTCCCGCGAGGTTTAGTCGAGGTAGAGGGTATCTACGAAGTGTAACTGAATCACCAGGCAGGGTTAGGACAGCTGCCCCTGGTATTAGCAACCAGTTCACCTTCTCCAGATGAAAATGTCTTAGTTGGCGGCCAGAAAACTAATTGGGAGGGTGGCAACGCTCGCGGTTTATTGGTAACTAGCCGCTCCGGCTCGCTACGCTCGCCTCCACGTCCAGCCGGGGGCAAGCCCCCCGGACCCCCCATTAAGTTGCTCGCTTCGCTCGCAACGTGTGGCGTGTAGGGAATATTGCTCGCTTCGCTCGCAAAGTCTGGCATGTAGGATATGTTGCTCGCTTCGCTCGCAAAGTCTGGCATGTAGAAAATGTTGCTCGCTTCGCTCGCAAAGTATGGCATTTAGGGAATTTTACTCGCTTTGCTCGCAAACGGTAGATCCCTAAGGGTAGGTTTAACTTCTGTAGGGGATGCTGCTCGCTACGCTCGCTTGAGGAAGTTATACTGCCCACCCAACTTGGCAGACGTTTTTTTCTGTTGGGGAATTCTTACTTACAAATTAAATCTTATAAAACTACGTGGAACCACGAAAAGTTTATTAGGGGATGTTGCTCGCTTCGCTCGCAAGTCCGTATTTATTCTGTAGGGGATGCTGTTCGCTTCGCTCGCTTGAAGAAGTTATACTGCCCACCCAACTTGGCAGACGTTTTTTTCTGTTGGAAATTCTTACAAACAAATTAATTCTTATAAAACTACGTGGAACCACGAAAAGTTTATTAGGGAATGTTGTACTGCCCACCCAACTTGGCAGACGTTTTTTTCAGTTGGGAATTCTTACAAACAAATTAAATCTTAGAAACTACGTGGAACCACGAAAAGTTTATTCGGGGATGTTGCTCGCTTCGCTCGCAAGGTATACCTGTATATGTGTAGGACAAAGTCCGTATTTATTATTTGAAATGGCTCTCGCTTCACTCGCAAGGTAGGTACCTATGTAGGCATACCTGCTCGCCTCGCAATGTTGTGACATCGAACCCTTCACGTCAATTCTTGAGCCTTCTCTCGTCCACGGCAGAATCATTTTAATCGCTTTGCTCGCTTCTGCTCGCAATTTGACCGAGTTCTCGTCACTTTTTTCGATATCCGATTTCGGATTCAGATTCGGCGGACCCAAAGCTGTATTTCGCCCGCGAAAACCGTTCCGAAAAACGTACCTTTATGGGGTATATTTTAATCGGAAAAAACCAAGTTTTTCGGCGGACTTTTCGAGAAAACGGGTCCGTACTCTTGCATTTTTTTGACGCATTTCCCGATACTTTTTTCGTGATCCGATCGCGCCGTCGTCTTCCTCGTTCAAAAACCTACGAAACCCGTATTTTTCCGGAATTGTCGACGGCCGTTTAGAGGGGTAGAGGATGCGGGGAAGTCCAAAAAGCGCACATTAATTCTTACTTCGACCCCCCTCCCGCCCTACGGCCCATGGTTCGGCTGGGATTAGAAAATTTTAAATTTGCTCGCTCCCCCTATCGGAAAATCCCAAGAAGATCCCCCCACTCGTAGACTCCCCCCACTCAGCCGTTTGGCCGTGCATAGACACGACAGACAGACAAACAAACGGAGTTTCATTCTTATTAATAGTATAGATATGCACCTACGTTAGCACTACTCAAACCACTATCGATTGTTTTCGCGTGAGCCTTGATTTTCCAATGGCCCTAGCTAATCACAGAGCATACCTCGGCAATCAGCGGAGGTACCCCTGCATTTACAGCTAGGTCAGTGGTACCCAGGGTTTGATGGATAACCTCCGTTCTAAGTATTTATAGAGAGTTTTTGGTGACCACTAACGTGCCCTTATCGTCACCCCTGCCTCCCGTTCTAATAATTTGTACACTTTTTACGTTTCTCGTCTGAACAGCAAATATTTAGCTAAATAAATCGGTATTATCATGGAAAACAGCTCTGTTCCAGCAAAAATAGTGGTCTGTACGCTTGGATGTTCATAATTACCCCAACTGACCCTATCGTAGATTGCAGACGTCTCGTAACATAAACCCTTACAATTATACCCTTCTTGGGTGAACCTAGTCCAAGATTACCGGTAGAAGCCACTTTGAATATCCTCCGAAAACCATATGGCGAACGGGGAAGGATGCTTTGCGGTACCTACCGGGAGGGGTGATTTTGTTACGGTAACCCGTAGTATAGAAATCAATGTTTAGCTTTATCCTGAGTCGTTTCCAGCACCCAGTAGTTAGTAGTTAGCATATGGTAAATCTATTATTGACTCTCTGCTGCCAGACGTGTTGATTTCCATATTGATTCTTTCAATCCGTACAAACCATGTTCCAAACCTGTGAATAATAGTATAAGATATTATATTGTAGGCACATATTGTATATTATAATAATTTATTTGTGATCATTTAGTAATCACCACAAACAATGTTTAAACAATAAAAAAAGGTCTACCGAGTAGGGAACAAAATATAGAAGTGGGTGAAGCTGAATCTGCTCGCACATGACTTTTTGAACATGATAGCATTCAATATTGAAAAAAAAGAAAAGCTTTAAAGTCATCCCTAAGTTGAAAAAGGTAAAGATAATTTTTTTAATGAGCTCTAAGAGCTTTTTATTCAATGCTGTACCTTCCCATACCGAAATTAGAGTTTGAGCCAACTGAGTAAAGAGCGCTTAAGAAGTGGGTCCCACCCAAGCGTCTTTTACATAGCGGCTGTATAGTTTTCCGGCTACAAGTTATCAAACAAAGGTTTATAATATTTTATGTATTAGACAGCCCTGTATTAGATAGCTGTGTTCTGCGTGCTCCTGCAAGTCAATGTCGTTTTGCGACTGCCAGTCGTGTTGAAGATACTTTTTTCTTTCCAACACTCTACTTTTCTGTGGCGCGAAGGATTGGTCGTGATCTGGGTGGGCTTTTTATTCGGTTCATTGAAATACACTTTAATTTCGAAAGCGAAGGGTGTGATCAGTTGTTTTGGGTGTGATCAGTTGTTTTGGGTGTGATCAGTTGTTTTGGGTGTGATCAGTTGTTTTGTGTGTGTGCCCACCCCCCCCCCCTATAGGAGACACTCGACATACCTAATACTCGCCGGACTCTTGGCGTGGGAATGAGAGATGAAACACAGTTTTGTGTGTAGAGTTACACTCTACACCTCAATAAAATACCTCAATAAAAAAATTAAAAAAAAAAAAAAAAATAATAATAATAAAAATAAAAAAATCAACCGCAAATGTAATTTTTGACACAAATTTCAAACTTTGGCCCATTAGTTTAGGAAAAAGCTCCGGATGGCTTATGGCAAGGAGGTCTGACGTATTTATTTTTTGCTTCCTCCCTGTCGAAGGTAGGGAAGCTTTGTGTCGAAAAAATGTATGCCCTTCAAAATCAACATTCCTACTTGCTTTTTGCGTTTCAGACCTTGTTTATTGTTGAAAGCTTCACCAAGACAAGGTTTTAACGAGTGGTCTAATCCCTACTGTGAGTTTTCTATGTTTTAGCTCAAAGCGTTTACTTCATTACTAAAGTAAACATTCCTGTTGTTACATGAGTACACTTCGAACTATACGCTCGAATACGGATACTATTGATCGGCACTTACCTATCAGTTTTGTTCACGTATCTGTCTGTCTGTTCCAATTCCTTGTCACGCAAAATTATACCAAGTTTTGGTTCGATTTTGATGAAATTTTTAGAGAATGTGAAAGGCAGCTCCTCGACAGTCCCCTATCATTTTCATTTCTATCGAATCAATAATGGCGTGAGCTCAAGTACAAACGTAAATTTCTTTTAACTTCGATTTCATACGATATACCAACCTTTTAGTCAAATTCGGAGGGTAGTTTGTTTTAGATTTCAGAAAGGTGCCCTATGATTTTTTTCTTTTTTGCGATTGGTTGAGTAAATAACTATTAGACATTCAAAACTAAGATTGGTTGTCACAGGCAAAAATCCAAGACTGCAGGGCCGATCACGATGTAATTTTCAAGGTTTGTGCGTGTGTGCGCATGCGCGAACGTTAATCTCCCACTACATCGATTTATCACGATTAATTATTTGTTTGATTCCGTTTGGGTACAAGTCTTGGGAAGTTATCCCTTGAATTTCGTTGTGATTGGTAACCATCCAACCATCCATTTTGGTTGCGTTGTAACCATTGCACATGTGCAAACCCGTAATTGGTCTTTACAGACGAAACCTCAAGATCGATTTGTTGAAACGGTCACGGAATGTGTTGATTAGCTCCTAGCTGGTCCCCTATACTCGAGGGTGAGTGTCAAACCTGGCCCAACGTATAGCGAAGTACCCACTGTGATATTCATTATCTGATAACGTCCACTAAGGTCATATAGTTAGCATTAGTGGCTCTTTAATTGAGGTGATATCTACCTAAGACAACCAAAAAACATTACTGTTACCATAAACGTTTTCGAGATTTCGATTTTAAATATTTCAGCCCTTCAACCTTAGGGTAGATCAAAAGAGATAGGGTAGATCAAAATTGATGCCGAGCCTTTAAGATATGTGGTTTGTGACCCAAGTTTCATAAACTTCCGTTCAGTAGTTACGAAAAAAGCTCGGACAGCGGACTCGTGGCAGGATCTGACGGCGGACGTTCCTATTTTTTTTAACTCGATTTTTGGATTCTAGAAGACTGAGTTACGGTTATAACGTCTTAACGTTGTCGTCCTTCCACGATTTTGTTGGCCCAGAAAAAACTCATCATGGAGGTCGAATCGCTCCCCCCCCCCCCCCCCTTCACCAGTACCTATAGTTTTGTTTTGTGCGCACTTTTGTATGTAGTTTTCCAATAACTTTACTTACCATAATAATAATTGGTTGTCTATTATGCTTCTATTCTCGACCAATTGTATGAACAACTATGATATTTTCTGCTAGCCCGACGTTTCGTTGTATTTGTACAACATCTTCAGACCTACAGTGTAAAAGAGGATAACATCATGTCTCTGTAATATAAATATGGGCCAAATTATAGCATACTGATATCCACAGTTTAACTGTCGGTCTGAAGATATTAGAGAGTTTTTGTACTTCTCGTATTCATTTTCTCGTATACGAAAATGGCCTTTCCGAAACGAGAAGAGGTTTTCGTAACGTGGAAACGCTTTTCGGAACGGGAAGAGTCAGCTTTACTCGTGCTCAGCTTTTTCGGAAACGTAATTACGGGACGAAAACTTGACCTTCCTCTAGGATAACACTCTAGAATAAGTTAGCTGTTGTCATGCAGTTGGCATGGATACATATATACACCCGACAAAATCGCCTGAATTTTCCCCGTGCCGTCTGTTGTTGTTGGTGTAACCTACGAACGCTATCGAAGTTTTATCGAAGATTTCAGCTTTAACATTTTCAAGGTTCATTTCAGTTTCAAGATTTCGTTTCAAGATTCATTTAACACCTTTTAAGATTCGTGTTCTTCACGGCAGAATCGTTTTCATATGATGTAGGGGTAAGTGGTCGTTGTTTCTTAATTCATGTTATATTTTGGAAATTGTCTACTGTGACAATTGAGTTTTGAGCAGTGATTCACTTAGTCAGCAGTGATACAAGAGCCACGTTAACGTCTCTGTAAGAGTTCTCTTCTTCTCGGGCTTACGAAAACGCTACGAGAAATCGATGCAAAAAGGTTAGCATTCATCATGCTCGCTCTAACAGCTTGTTTTCGTGTTAACGAGAAATACCAATACGAGAAATACAAAAACTCTCTATTGTACAGATTCAACGAAACGCTGACCTAGCAGGTAGTTTTATATTAGACCAATTCTCGACAACCCTCAGTTTCATTTTTAATAATCGTCAGCCACTGAAATAATTTTCCAATAGTGCTTTTAATGGGTGCATCAAGTGCCTCACAAGTGATTGGCAGTGGATTTCAAATTGAAACCTTTTGTTCAACGTGAGAAACTAAACGACCACCCTCTAATAAAATGTAGAGAAGGATTAACACCGCGATGAATGAGAAGACCCAACGGCCACCGCTCAGGAAAGAGCGTTGTTCCACTGGCGACGAAGATCCGAATTCAAAACAAAAGACACGGAAAAAGGGTCGGACTATTGTGAACTGACCCCTCACCCCTCCGGTGTTTGTGATTTATTATAGTGGTGGCACCAACACAAGGGCTGCAGGAATTAGGTTTGTGAACGTGAAGGAAGCGTCTGCGTCCCCGTTCTCAGCAGGTTCCCTCCGAACTGACCATCCGAAGGGGGACGAACTTAGAAAAGAGTAAAAGAGGGGGTAAAAAATGTAAATTATATACCAACATAAACATTAAGTAGGTCCGACAAAACGAGCCACCCTTTCGTCCATTGTCCGTTCCCGAAGATGAATGCGAAGAGGGGTAGCGTCATAGATAGAATGCTTCTAAAGGGTTTCTTGAAAGAAATTTTGGACTAAAAAAAGCGGACAAGGGAATTCAGATTGAAGAAGGGACGGATTGTAATGGTGCATTGTCGGAAGAGTTGTATCTAGCCTAGATTATCTACCGCAAACCAGACTTGCAACTTCACACCTTTAGCTGATGGTTGTGGGCATCAACTTTGTGACGTGAGGCAGTTCAACAAAGGATGTCCTGGCCGGGTTTAACTGACGGAAAACAGCTCGGTTTAATTCACAGAGATAGAAATCTCCTGCTTTAAATTGTAGAATGTTTTTTTTAATTTCAAACTAGCTTGCGGAGAGTAAACAAAGATTCTGTAGTTTAAGAGTAACAATGAAATCTGACCGTGTCAACCTTCATTCGGCGCACTTTCTATTTCCAAGTCACAAATCTGGGCGCAGGATCGTAATATTTACCTTCATCTCTTTTTCACTTATGTATATTTCAGCACATACCTCACCAAAATCTATGCATCTAACGGGATTTAAAAAAAACTTAATGGGGAAAGGAGTAGATCACGGATAGATCCATTTTTGGAGGTTTCATTTTCGGAGCTGGTTAGGCAGCGTAAGATTTATTCATAAATTGAGATCTTTCCAAGGAGTGATCATCCTACCATATTTACGTCTTTGGTTGTATCTATAATTCTTTATCTAAAAGTCTTTGGTTGTGAACCATTCCCGTTGGATGAAAACTGACGGAGTTATATTTCCCTAGGAACGGCTCTTTTAAGCGGAAATCATTAGAAAAATCAGATAGTAAGCCTGGTTACTTTTAAACTACGTTATTATACCTGGAAGGTTGTTCATAACTCAATAATAACTTTGTATGTACAATAATTTGCAGAGTTTTCGTAGTGATTAGCAACGTCAAAAACGGCAAAAAAATACATAAATCGATGTCAGTTCATTGATCTCCGCCACCTAGATTAGTTGGTAGGTGTGAGAATTCACACGATCTCATAGACACCTTGAGTTTAGAAAATAACCTTTTAAAAAGTGGGTGGCAAATAACTGGAGCTCTTACCCTAAGATGCCCTACTGAAAATTCTAAGTAAAAAGAAAACCGATAAAAGTGATAGTTGTTCCATACAGAAAAGCAGCCAGAAGGAATAGAGGAAATTCGATGTAAAACCTTGTGTCCGGTCTTTCCCTTCTAATCTCTATTCTATGATTTGTGAGTTTCTACTCAATGGAATTCTTATAGTTACAGAAAATTAAATTAGGTACCTACCTATTTCGCTATTTTGATGGTTCAACAAATTAATAACTTATTTATCAAAACCTTGTTTACGGAAATCAATTTCGGAGCTCCCAGAATATTTCATTTCAATAACCTATATTAATATCACACAACACATATGTTTTTATCAGATTTCTATTACATTTTCTGGGAATGTGCGGGTTAGGCTGTAGATTGTCCACTACCAATTTAATTTTTCTCAAATCATTACTCCTTTCTGCGTATGTGCTAACGTAAATTACTTCAAGCATCATTTTCCCCGTTTCCTAAATGACAGATTTCGAAGTTTTACGGCATCTACATCTTGATAGACTAAGTATATTCTGCTATAGAGTTTTCGTGATTATTAAAACAATCTCAATGATCTATACATTTATGTTATTCAGTTGGTAGGTATCTACTTACATGAACATCGTTATACTGAGAACAGGGGGATTAGTGGAATGTAGATGTTTCAATTAATTGCATTAATTTTCCCTCTGCAGGTGCCCATATCTTCGCAGGCATAATGATGTCAACCAACGGATCTGCAATTTGAAAAGGACCTCCTTTGTAATATCAAGAATTTAATATCAGTGCACACTGATAAGCTGTTTGGCCTCTGAGCCTAAGTTGTTTTTTTTTAAATCGGTTTATGATACTGAAACCTGAGATGCAGCTCCTTTTTTGGAGATCTGGAATGCAGTAACAAAGTATGGAGGGACTCAGATCAGCTTCAGAACCTTTGAGGCTAATTTCTATCCTAATCGACTCTTGTCGTAGTTATTTATATGGAGCCCCTTTGGGACTCCTCGGAAACAAGTACGAGGTATGGAGGCGCACTAATCAGTAGAGCGGCCTCTGAACCTATACTCTGTCCTTACCTATCGACTTTTTTTTTTTTTTTTTTTTAACATTTACTGTGAAGCGGTAAATTGCGGGGTCTTGGAACTGTAAAGGTGTTAACCCTTTCGGGAGGTTCGATGCGCCATGTTCTGATCATATATTACATACGGGATTTAATAATTTTAGACCAATGTCCTGCGTAGAAGGGCTATCTAACACAGAAATAATGAACCATTGTGCAATAATTTTCAGCGATTTTTTTTTCTAACAGCTAATAACTAAAAAATGTTTACCGGTCTAGTGCTCACCGATCTAATAATTTGTAATAGGATTGGTGTAGCTACATTGCAACCGTCATTGAGCAAATATCTACATTGATTATACGCTCCGCTGTTATCGAAGCGTATTAATTTCGCATTGGTTCCAATATGGCCTTTATAGTTCATTGTTTCCCTGTAAAAACTCCTATGAAATAACCGAAACAAGTCCTGCCGATTGATTTCTAACTGAATCTGTAATCGACTGGAAAACATTGCAATTCTTGTTACCAGTGATGAAACACAATATGAAAGTGAATCAGAATGTGGAAATTATGGTATTTTATAAAATACAAATCGTATCCGAGACATCACTTCCACAGCTTTTGCGACTATATTTTTACTGATCAGACAGGAGCTTTCAGTCATGTGAGTTCAATCATGGAATCGTGGGGCTGAACGCGTTGAAGCCCCCAAAATATTTTATTTACTTTTTTAGACTTTATAATAAAATATAAAAAAATAAATAAATTTGTGTGTACTTTTTAGGGTGTTCCTCTGGGTAGTCCCATTGGAACTGATCCAGGGGGGTGTGGGACAACCGAAGCTTGAGACAAAAAATGACTGAATACAGATTCGTTTCAGACCACACCGAATCCGTGAAAAACCGTATAGTCTATGTCTGTGTGTGACACATTTTATCGACGGCACCCAGGATACAATTCTCAATCGATTTTCGTGATTCTTCGACTTTCTTCGTTACGAATTTCAGTCTGAGTTGAGCAACAAGCCCTAGAAATTTTGGGTTTTCCATCGAGGAGGGAGTGTAGGGGGTAATCGCCGATCAGCGCTGCCCAAGCTACTGTTATTCACAGATTTTTGTGATTCTTCCTTTGTTCGATGTCTATTTGTGTCAATTTGGAGGGGGTAATAACTGTTCCCAATATGCGCTGCCCAATCAATTATTCTCCACCGATTTTCGACTTTTTTTTCGAATTGGGAATCGAGTGCTATTATGCAAAAAACCGTAAGAGTTACAAATTTACTATCGGTGGGGAAAATGGAGTTGGTAATTCCAATAAATCATGATCTTTTGGTTTAGATATGCGAAAAATTTCGGATTTCATTATTTTCTTATTTTGCTAAGTGTTTGGTCCCTCCCCAGATCCTTTCACAGCAAATTGAAACTTAATGATCGAGGGAGAATAATGATACATCGCTATATTTGCAATCTATTTCCGTGAATCTGTCATTATTCGATTTCACAATGTAAAAGCAGTTCATGTTTTATTATGGTTATGAAGTGGGAGGGGTTGCTTGTTGCACATTCATGTTAGGTTATAATGGAGCGGGTACATTTAGTAATACATGAACTTCATTCTAATCAAAGCTATATACAACACATACATAGGGATGTCCCTGTAATATATGCATTACTTACCAACATGTTTCCCTTTGTCGCCGTAATCTCTGAATTCACGTCTACCAATGGTAACGGAAGTATTGTTTCCACTTTCATGAGAGAAAATTTATAGGTATATATTTTGTGGTTTTCCAGGTTTCTGACTTTTCTAACTGTTGATCTTTCTATGTACGCTTCTCTATACAGTGATTGTTCTTATGGTATTTTAACATAATAAGACTGCGGATTCTCCAACACAGGGTTTTCACGACTTTCATAATTACCATTCTAGGAATTACGCAATAATTTTAATTGGCATTTGAAAGGTTAAGGAAACACATAACTAAAACGAGGGGAATCTGGTAAAATAATATTTAAGGGGTTTTCCGTTGATTGGATGGCGGTTATTTCCGGGACTGCGCTGGCGGGTCTGCCCAAACGAACGCCCACCGTTTCGGATGGGGAGCCATGAACCTGAGGAACTCGAGATAACGAAGGAAAGTCATTTCACTCTGGTGGGCCTGCGTTCAAACCAACTGAGTTCATAACAGATACCAACCTACCTATTACATATACCTAGCTACCTACCAGCTCCGCTGAATTTACCTCGTCCTTTCTCAGTACAAAAGATCTAAAATTAATCATATGAAATTTGTGCATGAGGAATTAACAAAAATTGGTTATGTTTCGTTCAAAATTTGATCTATAAACAATATTCTTTTTTACTTTGAAAAGCATTAGGTCATGGATATTGCATTTCCGAACCTAATTAGACATTTTTTCAAATTATTTACATTTTACATTAACAACAATTTTATATAAAAGGAAAATGAGCAGAAAGAAATATGTGAGGAAATCACGTAAAATTCGATAATCATCAGAAACGCTTGCATACGAGTCTGCAACACATTGGGACATTTCATGTCTAGCTGCAGTCTCGTATGTGTTGCAGACTCGTATGCAAGCTCTAAGAGCCATTCAGCTAATCCGGACCCTGGGAATCGTGAAGTAAATGTCCTAAAAAGGCTACATTCGAAATTACAGCTTCCTAGAGTGTAAAGTATAGAAATTATCTATTAAAATTATTTAATCACCACTTCACAAATCAAACCGCAATATTCGGATCACCTGCAATGAATCAAATAATCGAAACACCAGCTCAATGAAAACATCAGAAATTAACAAGCGGTTGTAATCATGTTCACAATATCAATTATTGAGAATGATCACCTGTGTGTAAACAATTATTCATATAATCATACTCATTACTCAGCTTGTTGGCCACGCACTTCGCAGTAGTTAACATAGTATGATTGGATAAATCGAGAGCTTTCGTACGAATGGTCAACGAATTTTGTGTGATGAAAAACGACAAAGTACCATTTCCCTAGCAACGACTCGGTTGAAAGCGGAAATCATCAGAAAACCAACCGTAACGCTTTTTTTAACGCTTTTGACATGGATATGTCTTTTGGCTGGGGGTCAAGGAATTTTTCTCGACACTTTTTTGACATTTTATGTCTTTGCTCTGGCACATAACTCGAAAACCGTTACCAAATTTGTTACAAAATATTCTGATGATTTCCGCTTACAACCGAGTCGTTGCTAGGGAAATGGTACTTCGTCGTTTTTCATCCCACAAAATTCGTTGACCATTCG
Source organism: Adelphocoris suturalis (assembly GCA_030762985.1). NCBI lineage: Eukaryota > Metazoa > Arthropoda > Insecta > Hemiptera > Miridae > Adelphocoris > Adelphocoris suturalis. The sequence continues at coordinate 50,084,865 of CM061042.1, read as the reverse complement.
TTCGAAAGCTCTCGATTTATCCAACCATATTATGTTAACTACTGCGAAGTGAGTGACCAACAAGCTGAGTTATGAGCATGGTTATATGAATAATTGTTTACACACAGGTGACCATTTTCAATAATTGATATTGTGAACATGATTGCAACCGCTTGTTAATTTCTGATGATTTCATTGAGCTGGTGTTTCGATGATGTGATTCATAGCAGGTGATCCGAATATTGCGAGAACGGTTTGATTTGTGAAGCGGTGGTTAAATCATTTTAATTGGTAATTTCTATACTTTACACTATAGGAAGCGGTAATTTTGTATGTAGCCTCTTTAGGACATTTACTTGACCATGCCCAGGATCCGGATCAGATGAGTGGCTCTTAAAGCTAATTTCTATGCTTTACCCTCTAGGAAGCTGTAGTTTCGTATGTAGCATCTTTAGGACATTTACTTGACATTGCCCAGGGTCCGGATCAGATGAGTGGCTCTTAAAGCTAATTTCTATGCTTTACACTTTAGGAAGCTGTAATTTCGTATGTAGCCTCTTTAGGACATTTACTTGACGATGCCCGGGGTCCGGGTCAGCTGAGTGGCTCTTAAAGCTAATTTCTATGCTTTGCACTCTAGGAAGCTGTAATTTTGTATGTAGCCTCTTTAGGACATTTACTTGACGATGCCCGGGGCCCAGATCAGCTGAGTGGCTCTTAAAGCTAATTTTTATGCTTTACACTCTAGGAAGCTGTAATTTCGTATGTAGCCTCTTTAGGACATTTACTTGACGATGCCCGGGGTCCGGATCAGCTGAGTGGCTCTTACAGCTTGCATACGAGTCTGCAACTAAAGACATAAAATGTCCCAATGTGTTGCAGACTCCTATGCAAGCGTTTCTTTATACACTAAATAAGCAGCAACTTTGCCGAAGCGAAAAGATGAGACCGACAACTCAAACGGATCCAGCCAAAATGACATTCGATTTTTTCCCGACCGACACATTTTTTCCCGACCGGCACATTTTCTATTGATTTTCACGTACAACCAAGGCGTTACCAGGGAAGAGTAACTCCCATAGTTTTCATAGTAGGAAAATCGTTCGCCACTTTTTGGAATGCTCTCATTTTACCACGACATTTCATGACCTCTAAGCCATTGTAGTGTCAAGGAATGCTGATTCATTACTCTAAGTTAAAAACTAATATTGTTGTGTTGTTGTTAACCATAATGGAATAATCTTGTGAAAAGAAGGCACTACATGGTTGGTTTACAATTGAGTACCTAGTTGGTACCAACTGGTAAGCAGTAGGTACTAGACATATCCATGATCTTCTGTTTTTCCCATCAAGGAAAAATTAAAATTTTTGATTGCAGACCCTGCACTAGATGGATTGGTTTGTTAATGCTCTTTTCGTTTATATGCCAAAGTAAAGACATAAAATGTCAAAATAAGCAACTCAGTTTCTTCGCCTTCTCTTAAATCACTGAAAGAATCGTCGGAATCGCTCATTTGCTTTAAATTAGCTTTAATTAATTTAATTAATTAATAATTATTAAAGCACTAATTAATTAAATTAATTAATTAATCGACCTTTAATTTAATTAGCTTTAATTAAATTAACTTTAAATTAGCTTTGAATTAGCTTTAAGAGCCATTTTTTATTAATCGAAATTTTGCACACAAAATCTGCCTTCCTCTTCTTACGTATCCAATGAGGAGACATCACAGGACTGCGCCGCGCTACAGGGAAAAATGTAGGTATTAGTTTCATGTGATGCTTCCATTCCAGTAAATGTCCAATTCAGCTTCATTTTTATGAGTTCAAGATTATGAGATTAAGGTTTATGAGTTAAATTTGCGAGTTCAAAAATATCCCCAGTTAACACATTCCCCTTGATTTTTTCTTGGTTAATGAAACAGATAATTCCTGGTTACTAGCATACCCTTTATTATAAATACCTCGAGGATTGTTCATTTTTTTATATTTCATTAATAACATTGCATGTAGCTCAGCTTTTATTCTCGAAGCGGTTCGGTATAGCGTCAGATTTAAGCGCAACTTGAAATCTTACCAACCATTACTGTCGGATGAAAACTCACGAAGTTATATTTCCGTTATAAAAGCTCCGTTTTAAACGGAAATTATTTTAAAAAAGGCAAATCATACGCATTTGCGTGTTTACACAAGTTGTCACATCACAAAATCGTGTGTAATCACAAAATCACATTATTATACCTGAGAATTGTTTATAGTTCACTACTCCCGCTTCGCTCCTCGTCCAAGACAATCTTGTAGATCCCACTGTACCACCATATAAAGTTATAATCAATTGGGTTTGTAAATACAAAGAAATACAAACTACAGCAGTTATATCTACAAAACCTAGAGAGCCTCCGTTTCGAATTTCGGCATCTTAAGTTGAATAGGAACAAAATATCAGCTTAAGACGTCTCTCAGCTGAACAGAGAGGTACCCCAGAATTATACACTACAATCCCTTGAGAAGTCCTATTCCACAGTTAAGCATTTTTAGTGGAATACGAACGAAATTACCTACGGAGGTTATTCTGCTGATTACGTGAAAAGCTTTAAAGCATTTAGCTCACTCATCTGATCAGAAAACAGCCCATAATTTTATTCGTTTGTCGATGCCCCAGATAGGCTCCCCATCGAATTTCAAATTCCTAGGATGAATAGAGAGAATTCCGCTAAGCCAGCTGAGTTCGCTCATATGCATTCGTCTCTTCATGTCCTACAGAAAGGCTCCCTGAAAAATTGCACATTCCTAGGGTGAAAAGGAGCGAAATTAGCCCACTCAGCTGACCGGGAAAAAGCCCATTATTTTATTCGTATCTCGATGTTCCAGAGAGACACCCTATCAAATTTCAAATTCCTAGGGCGAATAGGAAAGAATTTAGCTAAGTCAGCTGATCTGGTTGGACGTTTTTTAACAATTTTCGTGCCATCCCGATTATATTGCAAAAAACCCCGTTCAAATCCGTCCATGAGTTTGAGCGTTACTTACTTATAGAATACATAAAATAGGACATTCAAAAATTTATTTTCAAAATTATGCTAAAAAATGTACTTCAATTTCATTTAAATTTGCTAAAAAATCAATAAAAACTGCAAAAAAGCTAAAAATTCCAAACCTCTATTTTCAAAACCCACTTTCCAGCAAAAATTAATTCAATTAAAGTTCAGTTTTCAGCATACTTTTGTGCAAACAATTTTTAATGTCCTATTTCATTGTTGATAAACTTTTTGACTCAAAGTCTGTTGGAAAATATAAATTTATCAATTTTTAGCCGTTTTTAGTAATTTTTAGTGATTTTTTCAGCACATTTTTTGAAATTTGAACAATTTAATATGCTCAAAAATTGCTGGCCAGCAAACTCATCCTTTCATTTGGAAAGTTTGATTTTTTGGCGCAAGAACGGAATTTGCATCTCTACTAAGGGGAGTTCTCCTGTGGAATGACACATATACGAATAAATAAATTCTTACACAAATGAATAAATACCCACATAAATAAATGAATACTTACATAAATAATGATATTATATATATATATATATGTAAAAGTCTTTAACTCAAGGGTTCTTATCAGAAAGCCTCTAAACGGATTTTAATGAAGAATATTTTCAAACATTTTGATTTAAAAATTTTCGGACCCAATGTAATAGCTTCATTTTCTACGAAAATTCGCTATAAATTGGGGAGAAAAAATCGCTCTTAAGGTCATGCTACTGGAACTTTTTCTAGCTTTTTCGTTCCTTTCGGAATGCTGATGAAAGCTTCTCTATTATTTATGGTTCCGAAGAAGGAATGTCTTAGTAAAATGTTTGATTGAGCCAAATTGGTCGTCGGCATTTTGATGATCGCAAAAAATGACGGGGCTCTGTTCTCATAGTTTCATGCCTTCGCCTCTGAAAGCCACATCTGACTCAACCGGCATTCACCAAAAGGGGCAGCGCTGTGGGCAGGTTGGCAGGTAATGAATGGACAAAGGTGTTGCGCTAGAATAAAAGAAGCCCCTCAGCTGAGTGACACTATTTAAGGCGGTGCCCCCTTCACATCGGAAGGGCCGAAGGGTCGGCTAATGTCTTTGGGAAAAAGGGTCCAGCGGATCCCATGTCATTGAAATCTGCCGTAATTAGGTGCCGGGTCATCTGAGCGTGAGCCCTATTTCGCTCCCTATCTTCGAAATTTGGAGTAACGTACTGTAACCCGCCAAGTTCCACGTATGAGATGTGGTATTACCATAACATTCCCGAAATCGATTAACGGTTATACAAGTTTAGCTAACGGTTTATCAAACTTGTTTAATGTTTTCCAAATCATATTAATGCTTTTCCTAATTCGAAGTAATGATTTCTCACATCGAATTTTTGATTCCTCAAGAATATTGGGTATCTACCTACAAATTTCTCAGTTTCATCTGTCTGTTTGACCCGCTATATGTAACCATCCAGTTTGGTTTATCCTGTTTGTCTATTTCAATTGTTTTCTTGTCATTCTATAATCCTACCTGTCAAATGTCCTTAATTGAGATTTAGAGCCCACCCAGTTTCACGGTGGGAAAACCTTAATGGTAAGATTACCATTAAAGCATTCTCAAATTTTATTAACGGTTCATAATTGCTAGTTTGTCTTCTTGATTGTCTATCATCATATCTGTCTATTGTTTTCTCTTGAAAATTTGTAGTAACGACTGCAGCCAGCCCCGTTTCACGGTGGAAATATACATGGTGAGTTTACCATTACAATTGGCATTGAATACTTTGGCATCTTTTTGGGGTATCACTCATTAGGTGATCTAAGAGAAAAAGATTTGGAATGTACAGGCTGAATGGGATTTAAAGGACCTTTCGCAGGAAAAATTTAGTCTCAGACGACGGAAAGTGGATGACATTGCTATTTCATATTTACCCCCTTCCTTACAACCCCCCCCCCCACAATTTTAAATAAAAAGAAAAGGGGTGTAGCATTTTCATCAGCCGACAAAAGAGCACTCCTCCCCAATCCGTTCTCAGCTGGATCATCCAGAAGGGATTGCCAAGTTTCTACTCAACGAGCTTCTTCTTAATTTTGATATCACTTTTTATTTTGTTCCTCCTTTTTGCTTCTACGTTTTACTTCACCCCTTTCTTCGCTAGAGGAACATATTTTTCGGGAAAAAGTTTAATTATTTCGAGAATATAGGTTTCATGTTTCATTGTTCCGGAAAGAACTTCAAGTGATTTAGCAAGTGTTCGACTCATTTGATAGAAAGTTGAATTAAACTGGCAAAGATTGTACACAATGACGTGGTTGACCCACCACTGTTATAATCAAGCGTTTTTCATTTCATTTCAGAGCACGACAAATAAGATCGCGGTACGCAATCTTGCGTTGAACGGTAAGAAACGATTCCGTTACCAAAAATGTGTTAGCATACACAGCTGTAGAGGAAAATAAATTATATTTCAGGAAAATATAAATAAATTTCAGAGCACGACAAATAAGATCGCGGTACGCAATCTTGTGTTGAACGGTAAGAAACGATTCCGTTACCGAAAATGTGTTAGCATACACAGCTGTAGAGGAAAATATTGTTCAGGTTAGTCGACTCATCTTCCCATCATCCATTTCTTTCCCGATAGACTCCAAAACCTGCTGTGACGGCTATTGCGGTTTAGCCAGAGTTTAAGGACCGTATCAAAAGCGAGTTTCCCTCCCTGAAGGACCTATATAAAGGTTTCTGCAACCCAGAAAATGGTTCAGAAAGTCTTTTGTCACCACCATGGAAAGGTTACTGGTAAGAATCTAATATACTTACCAACATTTCAGCAGAAGGTCCATTGTACGAATTTATTCCGAATAAATATTATTCTGCTTCGATCTCAAAACACCATATAAATGCCCAACTTAGATGAACAAAAGAAGTTATCATTTTGGTTGGTAGTGATTCATATTAATTTGTCATTGGATGACCTAAAAATTATTATTGAATATACCGGCTCCGTAAAAAACTCGTTCACTCCAATCCCCCCACCCCCTCACCCAAAAAACTATATTTTGACACGCTAACTTTTAAGGGCAGGGCTTCATTTTGAAAACTTGAGACGTAAAATCGTTACCCAAGACCGATAAATAACAGTTTGTTTAGAAAGTTCGATTTTAATGGCATTTGAAATATCATCAGTAAGGAATCAGCACAGGAGCTTACATAAAATACCTATCCAGGTTCAAGTATTTAAAAGTTTATTTTTTAACGTATAAAAAATTTAGTATTTACTTATTTTTAAATTGGTTTACTTGTACTTTTGGCGGAGAGAAGTATGTTCATGCACCTCTGTTTGGAATTCACCGATTTTTTTTGTTTCTAGTGGTATTTTGTTAAAATTTATGACTAAAAAGTTAACAAACTTGGCACTCCGCGGTTACCTCTGTTTACTTAGGTACTCCGAATGGAATGATGGAAAACAGAATGTGTTTTAGCTCACATAAACCCGTAAAACCCACATATAAGAATGACTCAGATTTTGTGGTGTATCTTATCAGTACTATGTGAAGTTGTTTTATTTATTTATCACCAGCGCAACACCAGCTATCACCAGGCGGTTGCAATCATGTTCGCAATATAAATGATTGAGAATGATCACCTGTGTGTAAACAATTCAGCTTGTTGGCCTCGCACTTCGCAGTAGTTAACATAATATGGCTGGTTAAATCGAGAACTTTCGAACGAATGGTCAACGAATTTTGTAGGATGAAAAATGATGAAGTACCTTTTCCCTAGCAACGACTCGGTTGTAAGCGGAAATCATCAGAAATTGTTGCAACACATTTTCGTTACCCATAAACGTTTCGTTTTCAGTTGGAGATGCCAAAACATGTTAACATTCTGTGTTAACATGTTTTTTGACATAGACATATTGAATATGGCTTATCGCTGGGGGCTATTCTAAAAATTCTGTTACCCAAACGTTACTACGTTATTTAGGATTTTCACTTACAACCAACGCGTTTTTAGGGAAATACAACTCCTGTAGTTTCATTGCACAGGAATCGTTCTCTATTCGTTGGAAAGCTCTCGATTTTCCTGATCGTATTGTTAACCACTGGCCAACAATCTGAGGTCGTGTGAATAATATTGTTTACATATTAAGGAGATCATTCTTAATTAATTTTGTAAACATGATTGCAACCACTATTGGGACTTTCTAGTTTGAATAGAAATTCTTGATCTAATGCTTTTCCCAGTGAGGCTTTTCCATGTTCTTCTTTGGAAGAATTTACAATATAGCCGCATATTTCTTTTCTCTCTCTATAGTTCTATTTTTAAAGGGCAGTAGAATCAATAGGTATGGAAACTTGAAGAGTAGTCGCCTATCTAATCTGAGGTTGTACACGTTTCACCTAATCTTTTCATAGTATATGTACATGCTAATTTCTAATTTGTTTGTCTCAGGTTATCCTGTGCCTCCTTACCGCGCTTGTGGGAGTGAGTATTGCTGGTGAGACTCAAATGGAAAACAAGAGAGTTCCAAAGCAAATCAATAAAGGTAAATAATTCCTGAGACCACATCATCGTATCCAAGGAAAAACTAAATAATTATTCGTATCTTGAATAACTGCAAATCAACATTATACATACCTATATCACACTAATCAAATTCATAGATAATTAGGTACTCTAGTATTTTCGAGATATATTCTGTTCCCAATTCGATAACGTCTGCCAAGTTGGGTGGGCAGTATAGCTTTCTCACATATTGTAACATGGACATACAGAATTAGTTGAAGAACGAAGTAAGAGTCGAAATGATTATAAGTCGACGTTAATGTTTGCGCATGCGAACAGACCATTGTCATTACAGAGGCAATGAAATTATAGAAGACCGTCTAGGAGCTAGCCCGCACCATTCCTGAAAATTTCACCAAAATCGTTCCATTATACTCGAAGTTTTGCCTGTGTCTATCAATAGTTGTTATTACTTTTTCAAAACTTGCTGATCACGTGACAGTAACTTTACTTAGATTTAACTTTAGTAGATTTAACGATATTCCCATTTCTATCACTCGTCTACTAAATGAGTATACTGACTTTCCAACCTTGATGGATCTTGAAGGGCCTGTTCAACTATGATGAATCTACTCCCTAGCTCTAGTTATAATCTTACCGTTGTGAAATGGCTTTCCCAACGTTAATGAAGCAGGAATAACTATAAGTGATTACCAAAACTATTTACAACCGTACCGTTACTACATAAAATATTACAGAAATTACATTATGACTTATTCGCCCTAACAAATGTAGGTAAATGTATTTCCCAAATATTAGAAGGCGCTGAAAGTTGAACCGCAATTACAGAAAATTAACTGCAAATTTTCAGGAATCGTTTTGGATTACGATGACGAGGATCGTAAAGCGGAAGGCACCGGGTTCGAGAACTTCGAAGGATTCGGAGGTGGAGGAGGAGGCGGTGGTGAAGGGGGAAAATACTTCATGTGAGTATCCATCTATATCAATAATGAAGTTTTTTTGTCTTTTTCAAAGTCATGAAAATTTATAATATGAGCGTTTTTACTATCACATTATTTCACTCTTTGGGAAACACAATTTCAGTTCAATCTTAATTTCTTTTAGAAAAATCAAAACGAGTGACATAAGAGATGTTTGAAGCTTCAAAATTCACAATTATTGAGCACCACTAGTAAAAGTTGTATACCTACTGACTAGCCTACGGTACGGGGAATTGATGCAGTTCGACAATAAATTGAGTGACATTACAACATGTAACGTACCAAAATCCCCATCAAACGAAGGAGAGATTATAAAACTATCAACGAGCTTACACTGACAGTAAAGATTAAAAGTTCCAGTCATGCAGCATGATCGTATGAGCGAATTTTCGTAACTTATCGTACTGTGGTATGTTACATGGTTTTGAAAATTAAGGACTTTGAGGGAAAATAAATTTTTAACTACCAATTTTATGCAAAAAAAAACTCGTTCTAAATAATATTTAGCGATACAAAAAGAGATTTTTTTGTTAAATTTTTTTCAGTTTTTCTCGATTTTTAGCACATTTTAATGAACTTTAAACTTTATTTGAGCCGTATTCTACTAAAAAAATTCAAATTTAACGATTTTCAGCCGTTTTTTGCTATTTTTAGTGATTTTTTCAGCACTTTTTTTCAAATTTGACCAATTTGTCCTTTCGTTTGGAAAGCTTGATTTTTTGGCGCAAGAACGGAATTTCCTCAATCCTAAGGAGAGTTATCGTCTGGAAGGAGAAGGAAGTTCATATATATATATGAAAAATGTTAAACTCTAAGATTATTTTCAGAATCTTAAAACGGATTTCAATTAAGAAAATTTTCGAAAATTTTGATTTTAAAATTTTTGGAGCCATTGCAATAGCTTCATTTTTTACGAAAATCCGATAAAATCTAAATTAATAAAAGATAGCTTTTTGTTAAATAAACGTGATAGACGGGAAACAGTAGTTAACATTCAAGCTACTTTCATTCAAATTCTTCCAGATAATTCAAATGGATATCTTGAAACTTTCAGCTAAGAATGAACACTATAATTTTTAACTCAACGGAACTGGCTTTGATTGTAACTTAGGGATAAGCCATTTACTATATAGACTGGGAGCCAGTGAAGGGAAAAGTGACCTATAAGTAGTACCCCTGGGATATTTTTCAATACGCTGTTCCAAAGTACCAAGTACCTAACATAGAAAAGTAGTCGTCTAACTTGTCCCAGGCGCGAAGGCCTACAATACTTCTTGCTGCGCTGTAAAATTTTTGTTATAAGCTTCCATGTGGTGCCGTTTTCGTAGTTATTATCGCGTCTGGGATAGGGTAGTATGGTTTTTGACTAGCCAAACTTCCAAATTTGCTTTATGGAATATAAAATAAGCCTTACAAAAAAAGTATGTGTTATGGGTAAAATCTGGGGGGTTGGACTCACCCACACACACCCGCTCGCGCGCGTCTGGCGCACCTTAGAAGACATTTTAGAACTGCCCGACGACTTTTTTAGCACAGGTATTACCCAAAAATAAATATAAGTTAATTTCTTACTGAGTTTTTAATGATTGATTTTCGACACATTTTAATTATTATAAGTAATTACATGGCTATAGGAGTTTTGAAGCAGCCAGCCGATTACTTTTCTATTTGACTAGTTTAGAACGGTACGTTAAAAAATATTCCAGGTGCATCATGAATAATTTTTCCTGCCATGGACTCCTAGACTAAACATTGCCTCGTGAAATAATACTGTAAGGTCGAGATATAGCTATCGTAACTTTTACTGTGTATTTCTAGTTATTCTGTGTGTTTGTAAGTTTTATTGCTTTCGGGCTTAGAACGAACGATAGACATCAATTAGTTTGGCAGTCAAAAGCTTGAAACTACAGTTTGAATGAGGCTGAGGGTCCTATGTAACTTTCCAGGATGAACTGCCTGAATGAACCATCTGTGTTTTTTTATCACACACTTGACTTTGTGAAGATGCAAATTAGTATCTACTCAAAATGATCGTTTTAAATTCAAACACGGCAACCACAATATACAATGACAATCAGCGAGCACAACAATTGGCCGGAAATTTGACACTTAATTCCAGAATAAAGCGCATCGATATCAGACATCGCTTCATTTATTTAAAAAAAAAAAAAAAAAAAAAAAAAAAACGGACGGTAGACCTACGGTTTTACAGTCAGATCATTTAATAATGATTCATTTTACACAGTCATTATTAGTTCATTAGGTATGGTTACTTAGCAATATTAGTTTATAACTGAGCGTAATAAATCAGCTTTCCTCGACACTACAGAGGCTTAAGGATTATGAGATGCTGTAATAAAATGAGAGCTTTCCAAGAAATGGCTAACGATTTTCCTGCTATGAAAACTAAGGGAGTTACACTTCACTAGTAACGCATTGGTTGTACGTGCAAAATCAATAGAAAACCCCACCGTGACGTGACGAAAACAAATGGAACCGTCCTGTTAATCAGACATCACTTCATTCAAAAATGTGTTTCAGAAAACTCAGTGGAAATCAAATATTTACTAACTTCTGAAACACTGACCGAAATTTTTACCAAATCATATTAACAAGATCCAAATTACAACAATTTACATGGGAACTCGGAATTGTGGAGTTGACGAACTAATTAGAGGGGAAGAAAGTGTGAAAAGATGCGAATTAACATCTCCTCAAAAAAATTCCATTCTGTTATAGAGGTTGATAATGGTTTATTAAATGTTGACAACAATAGTTTCAATTGTTCAGAAATTACATTCTTGTGTATAATCTTGTCCTGCGTAATTTGTATAGAAAATTTTTGTATTAGGCTTTGAATAAATACCTTGAAGTGCTTTGTCTTTCTGTTCTCGAAAAGCCTGATGATTTAATACGTGTATAGTGGTGTTTAGGGACACCATCTGGGAAAAGCCCAGCCCGGATTTGGTGGAATTCGGCCACGTGTGCGAGGATCCCCACAAGTGGGAACAGAGGTTCGAAAGACTTCACCTCAAAGCCAATAGGCGGCAAGGACAGGTACCCACTGTTAAAAATATTTAAACTCTTCGGAAGAAGGTGCAACAACTAAAACACGCATCTTTTAAATTGCTTTTGGTTGGCTGTAATGTTCTCTGATGATATCCTAAATATCCACAACATACGCTTTAAAATGGCCCAATGGTTGATCGCATCGAGCAATTGCGAAGCGCACATATTTATTCCAACTATAATTTAATTTCCTCACCGAATTCGCTCGTTCACCATAATAAGATATTATTCCTAAGCCTGGCAAGATGCTTTTCTCAAATTTCCCAGCAGTACCTATTAAATTTGCATGCATGCTGTGGAGTTGTTCATGCTTAAACCACCAATAATCCTATAAATCATTAGATAGGACCATTAGATTTTTTAAGATTAGATTTCAGTGGAATGATTAAGACAAACCTGGGTTTCATTACGACCAATTTTTCGTGTCTCCGAAGGTTTAAGGGTTAAATAAAATCATCAATATGACCATAAATTGTAAATTGAATTTATTTTTTAATTTCTACCAAAAGTACTGATGTGTTGCAATGTTATTAGAGGTTTTGCTTTTCTTTCGTGATCTCGCTTCAGCTTGAGACTAATTGTATCACAATACCTGCTGGGGTAATAGAAGTCCGTATTTTCATTTCTGTGTGACTACAAATTCCTCAATTTTTGTCTGATTTTGACTACTCTACTTAATACGAGAAACCTTAGTCGTTAGTTTGTCCGAAGCAGGCAAAAAATTTTGACATCGATACGTCTGACGACAAAAATGTTTTCGAAATGCACCAAGTACCTCGTCCCAGAGAGTTTCCCTATCAAATTTCAACTCCCTGGGGTGAACAAGAGAGGATTTAGCTCACTCAGCAGATCAGAATGGAGCCCGTAATCTTATTCTTCCCTTGATATCTCAGAGACGAAGGAAGTCCTTATCCTCGTCAAATTTCAACTTCCTATGGTAATGAGCAGATCAATCTTTCTCACTAAGTTGATCAGGTTGAATCCCTCCACGTTACAGTCCAAGACTTGGATGTACTGAAACTCATGTCAAACCGTGACATTTTTGGTGTCGTGACAGAAATTTTGGGATGAACCCAGTTCATAGACATAAACATGTCAAAAATCAAATACGGTTTTCAAAAACCCAAGTTTTATTCCAGAAGTAAACCAAAACGCAAAAAAAAAACCAGGTTTAACTAATAATTTTAAAAAAAGTAGCAAGCGAGAAGCTTGCAGTCACAGCATTCTCACGTGTCTATTAGGAAACTTCTTAACAAGCTTCCTAATAAGTTCTCGAGAAGTTTCTTCCAGATTGAAGTGACGTCATTAAAAGCATTTCATGTCGCTCGGAAAATTTGGTGAAACGTCGTGTCAATCATTAGTGAATGATAGTAAGACAATGAATTCAACAATAATATAAATTCAGTACAACTAGGTATGTACTTTAGAATAATTTCGCTTTATTTGCGATCAAATTAATGATCTTCATTAAGCGGCTCTAAATTATAGTGGAGTAATTGACTATATCAGTAATCTCAAGAGTAACAGCTCATGAGTATCTTCTCATGAAAATAATACTTACGTCGACGCTAACTATGGCTAATATATAATCTGTTCGGCTTTAACAATCACTGCTTGCTTTCTCACAGAAAATAATAATAATCAATCCCTGGTCTCTTAGGAAATAAGAAATAACTGGGTCATAAGAAATGAAAGGAGGTACGAGCGTTTTCTCCTGCTTTGGTGGATGTTGTGGCTTTGAAAAATGTTTTCCGCTTTGCACAGGTACCAGCATGTTCCCAAAAAAGATCATTACGAGTTTGGGTTCAAAAGGGGTAACGAACATCATGTCAAAGAACGACATGAGAAAGCTCACCCCCACGTCGGCCACTTCAAAACTAAGGTAAAGCTTAGCTCCTCATTAATCATACTTTTGCTTATTTATATTAATTTATTATGGACGAGCCCATTTAACACAGAAAGTAATTAGTTAATAGAAAAAAATTGCGCTTCTTCATAGTACATCAGCTCTAATCCGAGAAGGGAATAAGATATCGCAATCCTGTTTTCATCATCATGTTCAATACTAAAAAAATCTTTAAAATGAAGTGTTACTAGGCAATAAACGGAATATTTTTTTTCGTAGAACCCAATACCCTCCCCCCTCACTAGTTTGGGAAACTTTTGGATTTTTTTCCTGATTTGTTATTTGCTTAAAACTTTGTACCCCTAAAACGCTCTCCAAGTTTCACTTTGATATCTCAAAAATTGTGGGGGGGGGACACCCTTAATATGTCCATGGCTGCGACGTGCTTCAAGAAGACCCGATCTGAAATGTTCTGGGAGTTATAACCGTCATATGGTACGTGCATTTTCCATCCAATATACGTATCTTAGGAATCGCTTCTCAACTATATCCAGTTGGGACCAGTGAACCTGGTAGTGTGGTGACCTGGTTATAGATTCGTAATCTAGTATTGGTCTCTGAGCCTGATGGAAGTTTCCAGACTCGTGGGTGATATACCTACGGGTCACAATATACTTGATACATTAATGCTATACAATACCTGCATGATGGATGTCTCAATGTCCAGTGAAGAAGGGACTCGTGAGAAAAATCCTTCGCGTCGGCTTAGGTACGGAATGAGTTGTACAAGTAGGTGCTGGGCTAGGGGTCGCAGAGCGTGAGAAATTCTTTTCAGGATGAATCAATCCGAAGCAATTACCGAATAATTATTACGTGCGGTATGGGGAGTGTTGTGAATTTCCGTTGCCTTATCCGAACGCGAGTCAATAAAATCTCTCCAGTGTTGGTCCGAAATGGCAAGTTCGTTGCGCAAAGTCGAGGATGTCAGCGGAATCGCGGGCGCTTTCTTCTGAACGGGGCTCGGCCTTGGGAACAACCTTTCGAACGTATTTTTAAAACCTCGTAAACATTTCAACTCCCGTGAAAGCTGATCATAATGGGACTGGCCTGTCTGTCAGTACGGCAAGAAACCAAAAACGCCTTCCAAGTTTGGCATCCATAGTTTTGTCATATCCGATATGGATAATATATATAATCGAAATTTGATAATGGAAAGGGTTAAGTAATACATAAATTCCTAGGTAATATACAGGGTGTCCCCTAAAACGCCCCCCCCCCCCCCCTGCTAAAATCTTTATTATTGGGTCAAAAAATAATTATTTTTTCAATCTTGATGTTTTTTTGTAAGGATGTCAAAATTGCACAGTGCGAACGCGCGCGAACTTGCGCAATTTACATCAACTCCGTTATTTTAAATGAGAACCCCCATTTTTATTTCAGATTTGAATTCTACGTGAAATTTCATGAAGAAATTACCATCACTTGATTTTTAAGTGTGCGCGAACGGGCGCGATTCCGATCTAAAAATGCAATAAATGTGAAATGCGACAGCGGACGAACGGACGGATTTTTTTAAATTCCAATAATGGACCTTTTTAATCAAAAAAAAAAAAAAAAAAAAAACACGCGTACAATCCAAAAATCGAAAACAAATCTGACAGTACTAAGTTTTTCTTTGAAGCTACTGAACCTAACTTCATGAAATTTGGCTCAAAAATCTTATATTGGCCGTGGATGTGCCAGTAACATCTTCATCAGTTTTGATCAACCCTTAAGGGTAGAACTTGAGGGCTGAAATATTAAAAAATCTAGATCACATTCTTTCAAAAAACAAAACAAACATTCCTTTTGTTTGCAGTTATTGGTTTGTTATTTACGTATATTTCCCCAAGGAATCGAATGAAATCATCTGGAAAGTCGAACGTTAATCCGTTTGTCTCTCGAAGGGTTAAAGGGGCAGCGACCTTATGAATTCGCGCGAAAACCACCGTTTCATTAATGACCGCTAGATAGTCATCAATCTTGCTGCTGACGAGTGGTATTAGACCCTGCGGTTACGCCAAGTCACGACACCGCAACAGCTCATGTTGAATACTCACTAGAAACGTGAAGATTAGTTATTTAATTTGATCAATTTCCCTTCAATAGGAGTCTACACCTATGTAGATATATTTAGATACCCACCTGATGATTCGTTTATAAACAGGAGCTCTGCGTAGAACAGCTATACAATGCAGAAATAATAAACCTTTGCGTAATCATTTGCAGCGTTTTTTAAATTTGATTTTTGGACTCTACAAATCTTGCAACGTATATCAACAAATTTTCAAAGGGGTTTAAATTTTATTTCTTCTTCTTCGATTACAAACTTCGTTATTTAAAATAATAATCTGAAAGAGATGCACCTATACAATGACGATGTTATTCAAATCTCAAATGAAGAAGGCGAGATGCACTGAGTATCGTTAAGATACCACGAACATCAGGTTTCAAGATCCCTCAGACAACAGCTTTCACAATTAGGAAACACCATCTGCACGCCACGTCCTATCACGAAATGCAGGTTCGTGATAGTCATGAATCAGCGATGTGCGCCCTCGCATTATTGTTATTATTCGGTAGTAAACACTAAAAGGTGATTCTGATTCATCATGGTAACCCTTTGTTTCCGCTTTCATCTTTCTCTACACGTACATAGCAATACTGCTTTTGCCGCTAAAATTAATCAGTTTTCATTCCATTGATGACCTTGGGAATTATTTTTTGGTTTATTACTCTATAAAAAAAAAAAAATAAAAAAATAAAATGATATAATATAAAAAAATAAATAAAAAATAAATAAAAATAAAATAAAATAAAGTCGAGCTTTAACGAAACTGGTAGATACTGGTCCAGGCGGTTTTCGAGGGTGCTGAATCCGTAGCCAGTTTTTCACGTAGATGTCTAATTTTAGAGGTACGACACCTGCATTTCTGAAAAAATCTCTTAATTCCTGGATAATTTATATTCAATTTAAAGGTTATATTCTTGTTGGAAATTTAACGCTGAACACGCCTATACCACATGTGATGGGTAGGAAATGTCTCCCTAACGTGTCTTTATCCTGAAAACTGCCAAAAACGTGGTTTTTCACCGATTTTTGACGGTTATCTACAGTTTTTTAATCGTTTTTGCACAAATTACACCACTTGGCCATCTGAAAAAAATTGTACTATTACTATTACTTGGTCTTGGTCCATATACAACCTAACCCGCGCATTCTCTGACAATTTCATCGAAATCGGATGAAAACAGTGGAAATTGAAGTCGTTACAATGATTTCATATTGGCGCATGCGCAGTAGCTATTAATTATACCATCATGTTTAAATTTATATGGGATGATCAAATCGTCATCCCCCAACTATCATCCAAATTTGAGCAAGATCGGACAACTAGGGCGTGAAAAATGGAGCATAATGGAATTTACGTTTGCGCGTGCGCAGAGTAAGGTATGGAGTCAAGAACGATGAAACTGATAGGGGACCGTCCACCCTCTAGCCCGCACATCCCCTGAAAATTTCATCCAGATCGGATGAAAACTGTGGAAAATAAGCTTGTTAAAAGGATTTCATATTGGCGCATGCGCAGTAGCAATTAATGATACAATCATGTTGAAATTGATATAAGATGATCAAATCGTCATACCCCAACAATCATCCAATATGAGACTAAGGCGTGAGAAAATGATGCTTCTAGAATTTACATTTGCGCAGGCGCAGAGTAAGGTATCGAGTCAAGAACGATGAAACTGATAGGGGCCGTCTACCCCCTAGCCCGCTCATCCCCTGAAATTTCATCCAAATCGGATGAAAACTGTGGAAAATAAGCTTGTTACAAGGATTTGTGGACAGGACAGACACACACACACAGACTGACAGACACGGAACCAAAGTTGTTCAGAATGGTCTAAAACATAAAATGCGAGTGGAAATGTTGATTTCGGGGACCGAAAATTTCATTTCTCTTGAAAGTTAAAACAATGCTTCCGCTACCTTTAGGTAGACTTGGAAGCAATACAGGATATGTTTTTTGATATCTTCACAAAATAAATGGTTGGTTCATTAAATTTTAGACACCCTGTATATTACTGTTCTATGTTGCATTCAATCGTTTGACTCGTAATTTGTTCATTAACTAATTCTGTGGTTTCTACGCCCATGTTACTAAGTAAGAAAGCTGCTTGGCAGGTTATTTTTTTCCATACCTATTTAAACAAATCTTCGCAAAATATTTTTTGAATAATGAAATTTTCCTTCAACACGTACCTACTTACTTCATGAAAATTTTTTTTCCACAACACTGGACTGAAATTCAATAATATTTTCCAAGGATGTTGATTTTTGAAGGGATAGATTCAATGTGCCTCACGCAAGAGTGGATGATTAATTAGTTCTTCCGTAGATGTCTACTCGCCCACTTGTACCAGCGTAACCAGACTAATCAGAAGATCTAGCCCACGTAACTGAAAATCCCATTCGTTCTTGGCTAGCGAATCAGGAAGCACACGTAGGTACAATAATGGGTTCCTATGCGTGGACTGACTCAACTTTATAATTTACAAGAGCTGCTGCACGCGTAACTCAAGAATTTTGAAAATCGAGCCAGCCGGAAAATCACGGATCATGAAAGGAAAGATGATATATATTGTTCACATGATTCCAAAAAGCTTTCATATTGGTTTTGATAGCTAAGTCTAAACAACTTCTGTATACTTAACATAGGTACTATCCCCGACTCATCGATTTACACTCTTTAAGAAGCTGTGCAAATATTTCATAATCATAATCCGTCCAGTAGGTCTTATACCTTCTGTTAGCAAGGATTGATTTTCTTCTTGATTAATGCCCACAACTCACTGTTGAACCATTTCGGAAAAGAGTTGTTTTTCTCTATAAAACGAGGGACAAACTCGCTAATGGCAAAATCTAACATTGAATACAACATATCAACATCCTCCAGAAAAGGCAAGCTGTCACAGGAATCCTAGTCATTATTCATAAAGAACTCATTCATTGCATTGAAGTCCGCTTTTGAGAAATCGTAAAAGAATTTTGGATGAGCAAAAACGTAATCCGTGTGACAGAGAGTAGAATATGTTATGGGGCACTCAAAAGTGGGATGATGAATATCGAGTTTCAGAACAGGATCAGAGAGTCTTAAATTTGAATCATAGATATCGGTAAAACATAAATCCAGGATATTTCAGGAAGGATTTTTCAAATAGTTTAACTGTAAATTTATTAATTCAAACATGGGCTTTTGTTGTGGATAATTGTGTCGTAATTTGGTAGTCCGGAGTTTCTTTCCTAGTACACTCCGCGTAAATCAAAATCACCGGTTAAGAACAACTTGTAACTTGGGTATGTGATACTAATCCGATCTATCTATGAACTATCTATGCATAGACAATTCATACTTCATATGGAATAGATATTTCAGTCAAATTTTGATGAAATCATCATTAATTTCATGTTTCCATGGTAGTATGAATTTTGTTGTTGTCAGATAAAACGTTAGGCTCTGAGTAGATAATTCTTGTAACATGAAACCAATTATCGAAGACAACATAACCAACACGTGCTACTAATTATGTAATGTAACAATTGTAATGTAACAAACCAACCGATTATCAAAGACAAGTTCACGGATTACATAGGTTGAGTCCTAGATTTAAGAAATTCAGCGTTTCATACATCTCCTTATACGAAAGCGCGAACTATAGATCGGTAAAATGTCAGTTTCCTGCCACCTGATGGTTCAATTTCTCTCAAATGTGGAGGATTATAGAGCGATGAAAGTTAAATTTTAGCATTTCCAACAGATCAAACGCGGAATCTACACACCAAGCACACCTTGTACAGTTTTCATTTGATTTTGATGGCATTTTCAGGGAATTTTGTAGATTAGGTATGTCTTAGATGGACAACCATGAAGTCTAACCCAATATCACATCAACAGTATCATAAGTTTGCGCATTTGCAAACGTCAAATTTTTTTTTTTCAAGTTATGCTTTTGCATACCAATAAAAATTCTAAATATTACTTATTTTCTTTATTTTTATTCCCGTATTGGGGAAGGATCAGGTAATATTAGTTTTCAGTGGGCTCAAACTTTTCTCGGACTTTTTTTTCGAAAATTAGTGATAAATTATACAAATCAGTAAAAAAAAAAAAAAAAAAAAAAACTGACCTTCGCAAGATAGGAGAGAGAATCTGCTTGGGCTGACAAGTTTCCTCCTTCCTTAGCACATTGCATGTTAGTTTCTATGGAAATAACTTACTAGTTACTAGTATAAAATGCAAACTATTACCAAGGGTCACTACCACGTAATTGCTATCCAAAATAATTGAAACACTATATCAAATTATCCGGCAGAAATGTTCGTGAGCATTCGTGGAACATCATAAACATATTAAAGAGTTATATTTTTCAAGCACAGATTACTAGACTCATTTCGCAACTTCTGCATTACCTACTATGTATAAATGAATTGCCAACATGAAGTAAATGTGCATTGTTAATAATTCAATAAATTAATTTTGATTCAAATGCTATAAAATAATATTCGTGATCGAAATCTTCCATTTTCTATCGTTAATATTCTAGTTGCATATTTTACGTATGAAGAAGAGAGATATTGCTTCCAAGATTGAAGTACATAGACATGAATAACATACCTATTTTCTATTGTGTAGATACTGCTTTCAATTCTACTTTAATCAATTTTAGGTGAGGTGGGCTGACAAACACGGAGGCCACGGAGAGCATTATTGGGATTATAACCACCACGGTCACCATGGGGTAAGTTTAACACTCGGCATTAAACATATAACTATTTAGTTTACAATAATTATATGAATCGTAGAAATTATATTAATATAATAAAAGTAGGTGCTAAAATATTTCTAAGAATATACTGAACTGGTGGTTCTAAATTTACAGTTGCAAACTTACCAACTGAAAAAAATTTTAGTATATCGACGTGAACTAATTAGTATATTTTAAACGTGTTTTAACCGTAGATATATACCTATTTTATTTGAAACCTAGAGTAGATGTATACTTTCTTTCTAGATATAAATATATGATAAAATGTATTCTAATAATTCATTCAGATACAGATTCAATCAAGGACTTCAGATTAGTTACTTTCGCTGTTGTTATTGATTTGTGGTTACGACAAGTAGGTACTTACAGAGTTATTAAAGCAGAGATATATTTTTTCAGGATGAAGCCGGAGGAGATGGAGCAGATGAGGTAAGACAACTTGATTAAAATGTAAAACATATAGTTTGATTCACTGGAGAACCTCCCCAACCCACTAGATGATTTAGGCAGACTCGTAGTCTGAGATCTGTTGCACTGTCTTCCTTTTGCCCTGGAATTCAGGCAAGCGGAATGACAGTCTGTCAATTTGTGTGATTGGGAAAAAAGAAACACTAGTAGGCATTTATATGAGGGAGCTTGTAACCATGCTTTTTAGTAGGAACCGAGCGGAGTAGGTATGTCAGTCTTTCGGTGCTCCACGATAAAAAAAAACTCAACACAGAGCCCTAGAAACTTGTGTAACTTCTAAAACCAATGCGGCAATTTTAATGATTGAAACATTCTGCCATAAAATGAAACATACTGTGTAAAAAAGAATTTGGCAATGGAGCTTAAGGGCCGATTTCACCGTTTGAGTTAATCAAGAATTAGCGGTAACGCGGGATTATATTTGAGCTTAATCAGACGTTATTTTTCTTTCATCAACACCCGTCGTCGGTTAACCCGTCTGTCAAAACTTGGCGATCTGATTACCAAAGCTGAATTACTAATTACCCGACCCTCGAGGAACTAAGAGGTTAACAAATGATCATCATTAAGTATTGAAACGAAATTGATCACCGGCAGTGATTATTATGTATTATTGTTATGACACATGTGATATTTTCCAACCTGTTGGTATACACTTGAAATTCAATAATTGTTTTCTGAAAATATTGTGATTCTATTCAAGAATATAGTTTATTACGAATTTATCAAGAGTAATTGATTCCACTGTTATAAAAGGTTATGGCTCAGCGCAATAGTGAATTCAGGATGGGTGGTTCAGTAAGAATAGAATCGCTGGAGAAAAATAATTATGATACATGGGCAATACATGTTGCCGCTTTATTGCTCAAAAATAGAACATGGAAATTTGTAAACGGGGACAGCAGAAGACCCACAGTCACTGAAGATCCTTTGACCACCGCTGCTGCTGAACAGTGGGACATAGAAGACCAGGAAGCAAAGGCAGATCTAATCCTTACGCTGGCACCGTCAGAATTGAAACACATAAAGCATTGTAAGACAGCACATGATGTGTGGTTACGGTTGAAGGAGGTTCATCAGTCCTCCGGACCAGCAAGAAAGGCTACACTGTTAAAGAAGCTGATAACTTGCAAGATGGAAGAGGGCCAAGATATTCATGAACATCTTAGTCAATTCATGGAAGCAGTTGATAAATTGCAAGATATGGGAGTAGAAATTCATAAAGATCTGCTGACAATAATAATGCTCTACAGTCTGGGAGAGTCGTATGAAAATTTTAGAGTGGCCATTGAAACTAGAGATGATCTTCCGACACCAGAGGCACTTAGACTAAAGATAATTGAAGAAAGTGAAGCTAGGATTCAAAATCATCAAATCTCTAGGACAAGTGATGCTCTTGCAGCACGAAAATTTCGTAAGAAGCAGATAGAGTGCAAAGGACAACCGACGAACAAGTATTACTGTGAATATGAAGACGTTAAATGTTACTCTTGCAAGAAATTTGGACATAAATCTTTCAATTGTCCACAAAGAAGAAAATTTAAAAGCAATTTAGCAGAAAATGGTGATGATAGTGATGAAAATGATGGAATCGCAACAGTAGCCCTGATGACTGGACAATCCGGTGGTAGTGAGAAATGGATTCTAGACAGTGGATGTTCAACCCACATGTGCAGGGATGAAAGTGCATTCAGGAACATAAGTGAAACTAGGCAGAACTGTGTGAAATTAGCTAGTAAGCATACCATTCCAGTGGAAGGAAAAGGAACAGTCCCCCTTTTAGTGGAAAACAACGCAAAGCCACTAAAACTTATGCTCGAGGAAACTCTCCTTGTACCAGATCTGAGAACGAACCTAATGTCAGTGGGGAAAATAACGGATAAAGGGTACAGTGTAGTTTTTTAATAGTGACGAAGCAATTATATCTAAAAATGGTGAAATCCTATTTAGAGCAGAAAGAATGGGAGATCTATACTATATGAAAGGAAATTCGAAGCCTACAGTTAATAATGTCTTATTCCGGAAAGAAGAAAATGGGGGAAGTCAAATTGATGTATGGCATAAAAGATTAGGACACCTGAACGAAGAAGATCTTAAGAAGATGAGCAAAAATGTGTACGGAATGAATATTGCGAAAAATTCAAAGTTGGGACCATGTAAGACTTGTTTGCAAGGAAAAATGACACAAACCCCATTCCCAAAGAAATCACACAGGAAGTCTGAGGTGTTGGACTTAGTTCATTCAGACATTTGCGGCCCTATGAGGGTGAATTCGATTGGAGGAAAAAAATATTTTATCACTTTCATTGACGACGCCACGAGGTGGTGTGAGGTTCAATTTATCTCAAGAAAGTCGGAAGCACTGGAAAGTTTCAAGAAATACAAGAGTAAAGTTGAGAAACAAACAGGCAAGCGCATCAAATGTTTGCAAACTGACAATGGTTTGGAATATAAGAATAATGAGTTTGATTCGTATCTGGAAAGAGAAGGGATAACTAGGCGGTTGACAGTTCCGGACACTCCCCAAAAAAACGGAGTCAGTGAACAGAAAAACAGAACTCTAGTTGAAACTGCCCGATGCATGATGATTGAAGCTAATTTAGGCCCATCATTCTGGGCAGAAGCTGTCAACACGGCAAATTATATCAGGAACCGATGCAGATCAAGCAGCATAGGAGGAAAAATACCTTACGAATTGTGGAATGGTCGGAAAATAAATGTGTCGTATTTCAAGACATTTGGATGTGTGGGATATGCACTGCACAAACGAATAGGAAGAGGAAAATTTGAACGAAAAACTGACAAATGCATATTCCTGGGATACTCAGAAGAAGTGAAGGGGTATAAAATATGGATTTTGAAAGATCGAAGAATTGCATTTACTAGAGATGTGAAATTTCTAAATGAATATGACAATGAAATTGAAAATTTTGATGAATTTTATGGGATTCTCGAAGATTCTCAAACATTGACAACGAAAGGAGAATATGGGAAAGTAATTGAAATTGATATTTGTAAACAAATACCAAGGACGAAACCAAGCAGTAACTTGGAGGTACAGGCTGATCGTCAAGACAATATCCAGTCAATTAATTCAAACAATCCAGAAAATTCTGTTGAAAACGGTGAAATTTGGTTTGAAACTAATTCTGAAATGGAAGTTGAACCGAATCCTCAAGAAATACTACACGAAGAAAGAACGCAAGAAAGAATACATAGAAGATCAAGCAGAATACCGAAACCAAAGAAGTGGGACTGCTGTGAATGCAAAGTTGACGAGGATAGACAAATACCAATCACTACAGAACCATTGGGCGAAATTAAAGTAAAAGACGCGTTATCTGGACCAAATGCAGAGGCATGGATGGACGCGATAAAGGAAGAGTACATTGCCATGTTAAAGAACAACGTTTGGGAAGTCGTAGATAAACCTGCAAACAAAAACATTGTGGGAAGCCGATTAATTTTGGTAAATAAATTCAAAAAGGATGGAGGACTAGAACGGCGAAAAGCCCGGCTAGTAGCAAAAGGATATACGCAGAGGCCAGGAATAGATTTTTTTGAAACGTATAACCCAGTGATGAGGATGAGCTCGCTCAGAATGATAATGGCAGTAGCAGTTCAGAAAGGGATGCTAATTCACCAGTTGGATGTAAAAACTGCATACCTCAACGGGGACATTGACACTGACATAGTGATGGCAATTCCTGAATCGTATGGCGAAATCCTACATAAAATTATAGAGAAAGAAGAAATCGGAAGTGAAATTAAGGAAAAAGCGCTAGCTCACTTGAAGAAATTGGAGGAAGGAAATGAAGTAGTATGCCAAATAAGAAAAGCTCTCTACGGACTTCGACAATCGGGAAGATTATGGTATCAAAAACTCGATCAACAGCTGAAATCAAGTGGATTCAAACCAACGAATGCTGATCCATGTGTATACACCGGAACGATAGGCTCAGATTTTGCTATAATCGGAGTTTACGTCGACGATTTAGTGTGTGCTACTTCTTCAAAGCGAGCTATGAATGAAATTAAGGCAAAATTGAAAGCAAATTTCGACATGAAGGACATGGGGGAAATTCACTATATTCTCGGAATTGAGATAACTACGGAAGTCGGAACACTGAAGATGTCACAGACGAAATATATAAAGAGGATTCTTGAAAAATTCGGAATGGATCACTCTAATCCAGTCATCTCGCCAGCTGACTTAAACGTTAAATTAGAAAAACCTAAACGTCTGATACAGCACGAGATTAACGAGTATCCATACCAAAATTTAGTGGGATCTTTGATGTATTTGGCCACATGCACGAGACCTGACTTGGCACACACTATAAGCATGCTTAGCCAGTTCAACACATGTTTCCAACGAGAACATTTCCTTGCTGCAAAACGGGTGTTGCGATACCTAAAAGGGACACAAGACCATGCTCTAACGTTCTCAAGTTCAGGGGGAGAGCTGACCGGATATGTCGATGCTGATTGGGCTTCATCAGTGGACGATCGGAAGTCCTACACTGGCTACACGTTTCTACTTGCTGGTGGTGCAATAAGCTGGGAAGCTCGGAAACAGCGGACCGTCGCACTTTCTACTACAGAAGCGGAATACATGGCAGCGACTGAAGCCGCAAAAGAATCAATAAGCCTGAAACTATTACTGATGGAACTGAACCCAAAGATAGTTGAAGAACCAGTAGTACTTTATATTGATAATCGTGGGGCTCGAGAACTAGCGCATAATCCAGTACATCACCCTCGAACTAAACATATTGATATCAGGCACCATTTTGTTCGAGAGGCAGTAATATCTGGGAAAATTACCCTAAACTATAAGCCCACAGAAGAAATGGTAGCAGATATAATGACGAAATCTCTGCCGGGTCCAAGGCATCAGACATTAACTTCAAGCTTGGGAGTTAGGAGCCAACATCCAGCTTGAGGGGGAGTATTGAAACGAAATTGATCACCGGCAGTGATTATTATGTATTATTGTTATGACACATGTGATATTTTCCAACCTGTTGGTATACACTTGAAATTCAATAATTGTTTTCTGAAAATATTGTGATTCTATTCAAGAATATAGTTTATTACGAATTTATCAAGAGTAATTGATTCCACTGTTATAAAATTAAGTATTCAGTGTATGGAGCCTCGAATTTCCACGTATTAATTACCAAAAATATAATACTATTTAATGATTTTAAACATTTAAGTTCAAATTGTTTCAAAATTCTTTATCACATATAATTTTTTGAACGATGCAGTACCCTGCACATCCATTGGTAGATCAAATTTATTTGTCCTAAAAAAATAGTCTCCGTTATTATTAGTGCTACAGGCAGTGTCTCTTCTAGATGATTCTTGTATCAAATTTTTTCTACTACCTCAACCTTAAAAAAAAAAAAAACTAACAAAATCCAATAGGTGCATGGTGTTGATAATCCGCCTCCTGGCTTGTTTGGTTACAAGGCAACACCCATGCAAATATCTCCAACTTGAGATTTTCAACTTCAAAAACTACGATTTTGCCATCATTATGACTAATATTTCGGCTCCTGGGCCCTGGGTGCCAAGTTTTCGATGGAACGGACAGACAGACAGACAGAAAGATGAACGTATAAGCGTACCAAATCAACGTTTGGTTAAGCTAAACACAAGGAGAAACACGAGGGAAAAAACCCCTCACTTTTATTTCTTATTTTAACTGCACTAGATTAGTAACCAAGCATAGTAGCGACCTGCGGATGGTCTCATTCGATTCAGAAGATCAACAAATGTAGGAATCGAGGGGTCATATTCCCCAAATAATACAATAATTGGAAAAATCGGATCAGAGAATGAACATAGTATTGATGGGATTGCAAAATAAAGGGCTTCCGATTCGGGTTCAGAAAAGAACTCGAAAAATTCTGGATTTCAAATGAAAGATGAATTTTTCCTGTAAACCTGTGTTATCCATTTATAATTTCGACAAAAAATCATTAAATCAAGATATTTTAGAATCTATATATCAATACTATAAAATAAACACTGTTTGCCCGAACAAATTTTTTTCTCTCGCCTAAGGTTTTTTTTTGTCACGGGGAATCGATTGGCGCTAGTCACCTGACAGGGATGAATCAGATCTGCTTAGTCTCCTGAGCTAAGATCTTTGCTATTCGACGTATGAAGCTGCAATTTTAAATGGAGGACTCTTGGAACATCTAGAAATGTCTCAACCGACCTATTAAATACAGGTTTCTCTAATTCGAATCGAGGTGATGTCTCCCATTGAAATATGTGAAATTGGTGAGATTGAAATGAATGTGATCGGTGTCCCATTCAAATATTCCAGACTATTCCACCACTTATCTTCTTTACCTGTTCTTTCTAAGTTTTTAAGGTCTTGTTGTTTTTGGGTCAGTGTGAAACTTTGCGTTGTCCAACTGGTCTAGTTAGATTTTCTGTTCATATTGGATACCCAAACCAAACTATGTAAAAGCCCGTTCATAATCGACTTGGTACCGGGGCTGCTGTCGAGCTCAGTAGAGCGGAACCTAGAAGAGAGCTCTTCCCAACTGGCACGTGGTTCGTTGGCGAAGCGGAAAAGTCGGACACGTGTTGGGAGCCTCCGAGCCCCCGACAGAACAAAAGGGAAAAAGATTTCCAAGTGAAAGATCCCCGAATCTCACCATCTCAAAAGTTTTTAGACAATGACGAAGAGGATTGACGAACGAGATGTGAAATCCACTGCGGAAACGTAGGGAACAACCTTCAACCTTGAAACATCTAAACTCCAAGATTTCTTGAAGCCCGAACAGTTTCCACAATTTGATATGAAGATCTGTAGGTTGTAGAATCGATACCGAATCACTAATTTTCACGCATTTTCACAATAACTAACCATAAAACGTGACCGTAATTGTTATTATGTATGGGTCTTTGAACACTTACCTATTTATAAATTTTGAAATCGCGAAAAAAATTAAATCACTAGGATTGATTGAGGTACATAATTCAAGCTCAGCAAATTTTCGAAACGATAGTAATATAATCTAAGCAACATTTAAAAAGTGCCAGTCATGCAGCATGATCGTATGAGCGAATCGTGGACTTTGTCTGCACAAAATTGTTAACTAAGTGTAAATTTTTGGCAAACAACTTTTTACTAATAATATTCTGCTATTCAGAGAAATTCTTGGGTTTTTACAATTTTTCGCAATTTTTATTAGATTTTAGCACTTCATAATAGAATGTAAGTTCATTTTTCATGTTGCGTGAATTTTAATAGCTTAATAATCAAGTACAGCATAATTTTGTGTTCAATTTTTTTTCTTGTTTGTAGTTCATAAACTTGTATTTTAGTGATTGCGTTAAAAATTCCTATAAATAGGTTTTTATAATACGATTTCTTACCGGTTCCGCCATTTTCAGTGGTTGTTGTAGAACATTTTTTGAAACTTAACCTACTAACCTAACTTAACTTAACCTGTGCTCACAAGGTGTTGTCCAGCGAACTCATCATATCTTTTGGAATGATATCTCAATCCTTAGGAAAAGACTAAACACTCGTGAATTAAAGTGTAAAACTCGGTTATAACGGAGTTGGGGAGATATCTGCAAGTGTTACCATTCGATTCAGCGTGAAAAAATACGTAGAAACCGGCCCCAAACTCGTATTTTCTTAGGGGGTCAATTTTCACGAAATCCTTCAATTTCATTGGAAAAAAAGAAAAAAAAACCATATTTTTCTACATACAAACATACTTTTCTCTTTCAATTAGCAAAGTAAAAAGTAAAATTGACTAACCGTTCGAAAGTTGACAGTTTGAGAAAGTTTTTTTTAGTAACGTACGCGTGAGAATCCCGAGTGTTATCCATGCCGTATAGCGGGTCAAATAATACGTAGTTTTTCACTTTTGACTATTTTTTTCACTTTGGGATAGATTCCTATGTTACCTGCCTAATGCAGCATGTTAGGTGGTCTACGCAAAAGGAAATTTTTTGCTCTTTCCCTGAATTTTTTGTTTACTCCATAAATTAAGGTAGCTCTAGCTTAACGTAAGAGACACTAAAAAATCCTAAAAATCGAATAACTCGAAAACAAAGCGTTGAAAAAATCTCTAAGAGGAACTTTCAATCAAAAATTAGTTGTGAAATCGACCCCTAGGAGGATGTGGACCAAACGTGTGAACACACTGTATAATATGTGTATAAACACCTACCGTTTGCTATACTTATCTAAGATGGCTTTACATCACATATGGTGAAGACATGAAGTTTCAGAGCGTAACCCGGTTTCTCAAAGTGGATTTTACTCGGGGGCTAATGCAGAGTGAGGCGATCAGAGCGTTGCCCATCTTCAAAGGGCCTCTAAGCTTCATTAAACAGAAAAAGAACTGGTGGTGATGAATGTAGAGTTTAACATTGTCCGAGAATGTGGATCAGAGTCGTGACTCAGGTCGCCCATTATGGCGGTTACGCAAGGCGTTCGGATGTACCGAACTCTCGTCCTCTCGTAGGTTATAGAAGTCCTTAAAGATCACTTGAAAGTATAACGCTCTTCCGCTAAGCACCTACGTAATCCAAACTTGCAGGGTTTAATGCGAGGTATTGCACATCAAAAACGCTTCGAGCCTTCCAACCATACTGAGAAAACCAGAGCAAAATTCGCCATGTTGACGTGGTACATATGCTTTCTTGTCTTTTAGCAGGATCAAGGATCTTGGATTTAGCATTATTTTTTTCCCTTCTTTACTTACTAGGTGCTTAATTATACTTTGGTTGGCGAAATCGTTCGCTTCGCTCTTTAGCAAGTATTCCTCCAACATTTATAATAAGAAAATACCCTGAAACGGCTCAGATCGATAAAGTACTCTTTGGTGTGGGATGTACACGAGTTCTCATCGCGGTACCCTCAAAGGTCAGGTCACTTTTTCCAGCGGTGGTAATGCTGTTCTCGACCGGTCTCTCGTTCAACTGGTCTTTCCAGGATCTATTCGTCCCTCAATTTCGTAAATGTGTTGGCCTCCTTTCGGTGTTTGAAGGAGCTTGAACAATAACGCGGTGCACTCCCTCGAAATAAAAATCGTGAATAAACGTCAATTTACAGTATGATTCAAAACGCTGGCTTACATAGTTGTATAGCTGTAAAGTCATTTATTTGAAATAGCAGGCAATTAAATATTGTTTAGACATTGTATAATTAAATAAAGAACATTGTCCAAGCGTTGGAATCCTCATGGTTATAATATAGGTCTCGTCTCCTTTTTTAGGACGTTCTTCTGAACCTAGGTCATATAGTCAATGCTTTTTTTATAAATGGGTCGGCATATTAGAATCGATCCAGGCCAGTATGGGATAACCCACGCAAGAGAAGAACAATTCAAATTAACATTTTCCTATCAATGGACTATAATGCCATAACTCAGCTTCCGTTGAAGTACAATGGTGCAATGTTAATTTACTAATCTTCTGTAAAATGAGAGCTTGCCTACGAATGTTGAACGATTTTTTGACGATGAAAACTGCGGAGGTTCCATTTCCCTACCAATGGCTTGGTTGTACGTGAAAATTATATTAATAAACACTTTTAAAGGAAGCAGGTAGGTATTTTCATCTTATTATGTTTGCGCTTTGTCGCCGATATAATCAAGATTAACACTTCAACCAAGTGACAACAAAACAAGGCTTTGAAGTGGCACAATAATATTTTTTACTAACCATTAATAACATAGCATTATTGGATTAATATCTTGTAAATAGCTTGTAAATAAATATAAAACTACGACATGAATATCTTACTAATCTTATAAAATGACAGCTTTCCAACGACTGGTGAACAATTTCTGTGCAATGAACACTGCGAAAGTTCCATTTCCCTACCCAACGGCTTAGTTGCACGTGAAACTCATAAGAAAATTTGTGTGACAGTTTTTCGTAACGTATTTTTTTTTGTATAGTCACAGTTTTTCGTGGCATAAAAATGTGACACTTTTGGGCAGTTAAGTGATGGGTAAAGCATGTTCCATGCTAAAATCCGTTTCAGACCATTCGACGGCCGAATCAGTGAAAAACTATGAAAAACAATGTTGTCATCGCTGCTCAGGTGATAATTCTCAACCAATTTTCGGGACTTTCTTTGCCCGATCCCAATCTTAGTCTAGTTATGCAACAAACCTCGGATATTTTGAATTTCATGACGGAAGGATGAAAATAAAGAGGTTAAAGCTGAAAAACCGTGTTTTGTTCAACAAATTCAGTCGAAGCTCCTCAGGCTAAAACTCTCAATAAATTTTCGTGGTTTATGTTTTGTTCGATCCCAATTTTGGTCTAGCTGTGCAATAAACCTTGGGAATTGAGGATTTGCTGGCGGGTTGGGCTCTGGAGAGGGTAACCATAGATTCTTTCAAACGCTGCCCAAACGGCTCTCGACCGATTTTCTTGATGCTTCATTTAATTATTTGGAATTAGTTTTAGATCATATATGTCAGGAGTTTAAAATTTCGTTATGGAAAGGGGAGAATGGAGGCGTAGTAGGTATAAATCCTGATGTTTTCACTATTCTCATCTGATCCCGTGGCTGTTTTTTGATCGATCCAGATTTCAGTCCAGTTATGCAAAAACCTTGAAATTTTCAAATTCACTATTGGTTGGGGTAAATGGAGGGGATAGATAATTCCGATAAATCGTAATATATATATTTTCGTTTTTCATCCGTTTTCATAAAAAAATTAAGTATTATGTTTTGTTTTAGATCTGACAAAAATCGGAGATTTCATTTTGATGACGGATTTTTGTGAGGAGGAGTGATGGAGGGGGAAATAAACTGTAGGTACTATTTATGTGATTCTCAACCGATTTTGAGAATCAATATTTGTTCGATTATTTCACTATTTCACTCAAAGAATTAGATTTCTCTGAGAAACCATACTCAGGCATTTAAAATATTTCATAGTGTCGTGAGAGGCGGCCATTATACATATATACCTATATATATATCGTAATATTTTCAACCAATTTTTAAAAGCAGTTCTGCTTGTAATCATGTTAGGTTATAATGAAGGGGGTACATCCAGTAAAACCTCGATCTATTTGTCATTCTGACTAAAATCATATACAACCCATACTTAGTGAGCTTCTTTGTAAGCATGCATTACTTACCAATATGTTTATCAATTTTGAGATTCCTTTCATATCCCACCTCCTGTTCCATATTCATGTATTGATGTATCTGCGTAAAGAATTGATTAGGCAAACTTTTGTGGTCATTTTTCATTACAACAGTTTGGATGAGGAAATGAAACCATAGCTGTACGTGATACCTCGTTTCACGCGTCAATGGCATCAACATATCAAAACCGAAGCCCACCACATTTGTAACTCCACTCAAAACTAACCGCTCAATTCCAACGAAAGGCGAGACAAAATATGTGGTTGTAAAGCGGCAAAAATACTGATTTCTGAGGTGAAAACCTACCAACATATTATGACCGAATAAAGTTTTCTTAATCTGGTTACAGGCGAGTGACCGAGTCAACAGCTACGCGGAGGACCGATTGAAAAGAGAAGGAGCTGAGAAAAAACCGTCAGACCAGCAGCCTGCAGCCTTGGGGAGCGACCCTTCACTCATATACAACGTCCAAGCGAAAACGGTCACTGACCAAAACACTGGTCAAGTTTACCTGTTGTACCCGGTAGATTGACGCCAAGGAAAGCTGTATTTGAAATTCCAAAGTTGAGTTGATGTATTATAGAAGTTAACCATATGGAGAAAATTTCGGAAGATTATTAGGTCGATAGCCGTTTCCCTGACAGCGGTTACAAAACGTAGGTTTAAATTTCCTTCTACGTTGTATGGCACGGGTCATAGTGACCCAAAGAGCGCAGTAATTTTATGGTCCAGTAATAAGAGGGGTTTTGGATCCTCAGTAGGTTTCTATGACCTAGTTGTGAATCATGGACCTATATTACCTATATAGGTAATATATGCAATTGGTATAGATACTCTGGGTATATACATACATATACATATGTTCAAACAATATTAAAAAAGATCGTACGACACAAAACTGATGTTTATATTTTGGCTTAACAAGCCTTTTTCAAAGGGAGAATGAATTTGGGACATTTTGATGTTGGTACGGAGATATGCCTGCCAAGGGGAAAAACTGTTTTTCAGGATAAAAACGAAAAATCCCTTAATTTGAGGATTATCAACGAAAGGGCAACAGCTGTTAAGAGAGATGACGAGAAGCCAGTGTGCTGCATTCCCACGACACAAACATAAAGAAACCTCTAACGATTCTTTTGGCATCATATTTCTACTAAAGATGGAACTTTATTGAAGCAAATAAAATAATGCTGCTTCATTCAGAAAGAGCGCTTAGAAATCTGTTGGAAGCATATATCCGACGTCCAGGCCTGAATATCAGACGTAAACCTGGTAACAGTTTTTCTCCTCAGCAAACTTATATATCCGTACCATCATCAAAATTCCCAAAATTTATTCTTCATTGTAGTTTTGAAAAATGCTCATTAAGCCGAAGTATAAAAATTAGTTTTGTGTCGTAAGGTTTTTTCTTCTTTTCCTAAAAATTGTGTGAACAAATACATGCTCTTGTATATATATAGTAGTAAGATGTATATATATACATCTTTGTTGGCCATTGACAGAGGTGAGCGGCCTTGGCAATTTTGAATTGAATTTATTGAAATACTTGCTGCCGTGCAACATGGCCCTACAATTTGCGTTCTACATACTTATGTCTAATAAACTAGTTTTCCAATCAAATTCAGTGTATCTACGATCTATGAAGTGTTCTTCGGCTTCCTGTAACTTAGAACCTATGTTTAACATGTAATGGCTGAGCCAGCCGTCGCACAGTGGGCTATTTAGCGTAATATTAGCTATTAAAAAAAATCAATTATCTTTGTAGCCTGTAGGACTTTAGGACATAGACCGAGAGGCAGTAAATTCTATAGAACCTTGAACTGATAATCGAACTGTCAGAATATTTGGAGAGGAAAGTAAGAGAAGTTTTCTCAAAGCTCTACCAAAAATAGCAATACTTTGCACGTTTTCCCTGTGGTACCAGAGTGACTAAAAATTAACTAGGATGGTAAATTTGAAGAAAAAAAAGCGTCAAAGTTTGTTCCAAGACCATCATCATGGGTTCTTAAAAAGTTGTGTTTATTTCAGGAATGGTTAAATGTAAAAAGGAAAAGTCGCTTCGAAGTCGATCAACACTTGAAAAACTTTGTACTTAGTAAAGTAACCAATGCCGATAAAGAACAGTCAGTACATTATTTGATTAGGTAAGCTTGCAAAAACGTTGAAAAACGATCGAAACTGTTTTTGACGAAATCCAAGCAAAAACTGAGGAATACAATAAAATAGGTACATATTTATATGCTAAAATCGTTAGTATCTAAGCACGTGTTGGTGTATAAAGTGATAGTTTGCCTCAAACTTCATATTTTTGACGATCCCATTTCATTTCGATGGATTTTGATTTTTTCCTCGCTTATTACGCTAAATTGCCCATTTTACGTCGGCCAAGAAGAGATGAATTATTTTGTATTTACGAGGAAGAAATCATTCAACATAATTTATTGAAATTAGTTTTTTTAAATGTATTTTTGATTAATAATATCTATTTCGAAAATGCTGGCTTTATTTTTTCCCTTGAATGTTGAAATTGACTATGTAACCATGTAAGTCGGGTAAAAAAAAACATAGGGTGAAATAAACATATTCAAGTTTCACTACGTTGTGACTAAGGGTGAAATCTTGGAAATCGGTCTGGGAGAGAAATTTAATCGACGGATTCTAGACTACTGAATTATATTATAGAACCATTATAGTCGTGAGCAAATTGAAAGAAAGCCAAAGTATAGAAATGTTTATGAAAATCCTTCATGAATCCATGGCATTTACATAACTTCAGCTTGAATAATTTTTACATAATGTACCTACTTATTTATGTATGTAAGAAATGCTATGATGTGATGTCATACTTTTGTCGTAATATAATATATACTTAATATGTACTCGCACTTATAGTTTACTAGCCTTTAGCGTATTAGATATGTGATTTTCATTATTTTATGAATTAGAACTTAATTGACATAGAATGGTCGTAGGAAGGTACATTTATCAGCTTGACATTATGAGTTCTGTAGTGTTTATCACAATCATTGTTTCCCTACATGTTGAACCGTAATAATGAATTCCTTGCCAGAAACGTGAGCATCAAAACAGTTTTCTGTTACATTTATATCGCCTAACAGGTTATTTTATAATTTGTAGCATAATACTCGCTACTTATTATTAGTTATTTCTTCTGAAGGACATGCGTGCTTTCCTGGTTGCTGACATTAGGTAGGTACTTACTATCCATTAAAAAATACTGCATTGAAAAAATATTTATTAATTCTAATACGATTGAACTATTCTTTTTAGATTTATTAATTGTTCATTAAAGAAATACTCACTCAAGCTTGTGTATAGAAAGGAAATTGAACTGCAGTGAATTCGTATTACTGCCTACCAGTTTACAGATATTGTGCTATTCACCTTTCAACACCACTCATAACCCTGATTATGTACGAATAAACGTACGAAACGTTGGTTACAAAATCCTGTGTACTTAATCGACCGCATCTCAACAAACATCTGAAATCTCCGCACGATATTAGGTATGTGTCAGTAAATACCAACTTACCACGATACACGTGTGAAACTTACAACGATGTGTTTGTGGAAAAATCTATACTATTAATAAGAATGAAACTCCGTCCGTTTGTCCGTTTGTCGTGTCTATGCACGGCCAAACGGCTGAGTGGGCCGGATCTACGAGTGGGGGGATCTTCTTGGGATTTTCCGATAGGGTGTATAAGCGAATTTAAAATTTTCTAATCCCACCCGAACCATGGGCCGTAGGGCGGGAGGGGGGTCGAAGTAAGAATTAATGTGCGCTTTTTGGACTTCCCCGCATCCTCTACCCCTCTAAACGGCCGTCGACAATTCCGGAAAAATACCGGTTTCGTAGGTTTTTGAACGAGGAAGACGACGGCGCGATCGGATCGCGAAAAAAGTATCGGGAAATGCGTCAAAAAAATGCAAGAGTACGGACCCGTTTTCTCGAAAAGTCCGCCGAAAAACTTGGTTTTTTCCGATTAAAATATACCCCATAAAGGTACGTTTTTCGGAACGGTTTTCGCGGGCGAAATACAGCTTTGGGTCCGCCGAATCTGAATCCGAAATCGGATATCGAAAAAAGTGACGAGAACTCGGTCAAATTGCGAGCAGAAGCGAGCAAAGCGATTAAAATGATTCTGCCGTGGACGAGAGAAGGCTCAAGAATTGACGTGAAGGGTTCGATGTCACAACATTGCGAGGCGAGCAGGTATGCCTATATAGGTACCTACCTTGCGAGCGAAGCGAGAGCCATTTCAAATAATAAATACGGACTTTGTCCTACACATATACAGGTATACCTTGCGAGCGAAGCGAGCAACATCCCCGAATAAACTTTTCGTGGTTCCACGTAGTTTTATAAGATTTAATTTGTTTGTAATAATTCCCAACTGAAAAAAACGTCTGCCAAGTTGGGTGGGCAGTATAACTTCCTCAAGCGAGCGAAGCGAGCAGCATCCCCTACAGAAGTTAAACCTACCCTTAGAGATCTACCGTTCGCGAGCGAAGCGAGCAGCATCCCCTACAGAAGTTAAACCTACCCTTAGAGATCTACCGTTTGCGAGCGAACCGAGCAACATCCCCTAAATGCCATACTTTGCGAGCGAAGCGAGCAACATTTTCTACATGCCAGACTTTGCAAGCGAAGCGAGCAACATATCCTACATGCCAGACTTTGCGAGCGAAGCGAGCAATATTCCCTACATGCCACACGTTGCGAGCGAAGCGAGCAACTTAATGGGGGGTCCGGGGGGCTTGCCCCCCGGCTGGACGTGGAGGCGAGCGTAGCGAGCCGGAGCGGCTAGTATATCATAAACCTGCACTTGTTTTAATCACTGAGTACAATGCAGTAATCTCAAATCAGAGATATCAACATAAATGTATTAGTATCAGAATACTGGAGCATAGTATGTATGGTAATAAATAACACATGAGAATCCATTACTTGAGTTTCTACTATTACAAATAAACTAAACTAGCAACTACACTTCGTCTCAATTATATAAGTTACATCAAATCTAATTAGGTAGTACCTAATTATACTGTCCAAAGGATTTCCCTTGACATTATGATGATATCAATCATCACTAGGTAAATAGGAAAACCACCTTCAAGATGACTAAACATACAGTATATGTACAAGTTTAAGGCAATCTTACACGTGATATAACAGGTTATCCTGTTTACTTAGTTATTACAGTGTGAGGTCGTAAGATCTGACACAAGGATTCAGTTAACCGATCAACATACTTTTCAACTTTAGACGTGAATTATAAAGAAATATATCTTTTATATATCAATATTAGCTGTCTTGAGATGCGGCTTAAATAATTAAGACTTTAAAAATCTGTCAATAAATAAGCAAACTGTAAGTAGCAAATGATGTAGCTTGAATCCTCAAATCATCATGAACACGGATTGAGTACCTACATGTGTTCCAATGTTTCTTATTCACTAAACGTTATTTTATGATAAATAATTTCAAGTACATGGCTACAATAATTGTAGCCATGTACTGTAGGTATTCATAACAATAATTATTATTGTTATGAATAATAAATTATTTTCAATAATGCGCGTTACTTGAGCAATTTATATTTGAAGAAAGAGGCTGTGCGCATAATTTATAATTTAGGAAATCATCTTGATTTGATATGGATTAGGTATGTTTTATTATTAACCGTGGATTTAGTAATAAATTTGTTGTAACTGTTACATTTTAATGGTTACCTATTTCTGACACCGAGTTACATACCTGAAGATCATCTGAATACAGAACTCGATATAGTTCAACTGATGAGCGTGTCAAGATATGTATTGTAGAGGAGGGCGGAGTTTGTGGCTAGATGGCCGAATGAAAACAATTTCGGAAGAATAAGTAAATATTAGTTCCAGTCTTGATAAAAATGTTTCATTAGCGACATTTTGTCTTCTTAGTCAAGGCCCTTGCCTTGCATTTCTTAAGGAACATATGTGTTCTAAGATTGATGAAATTTTCTCGCTGATATATTGCCATGGATCGGCTGGTTGGTTGGAAGGAGAACTATAGGTATTTATTTTGAAGTTCTCTAATCAAGGACGTTGAAGATCTCCATGGAAGTCAACAGTAGATAGGCCTCTGATTACAGTCTTGTTGTCTATTTCAGTCATGCATTTCGAGAATGTACAAATAACCTATTTGTTGTGAATTATTGTTGCGAATCACCCGAATTCAGGCTGAATGTTCGCATTTACTATCTAGCATCTTGTATCGCATTCAAGATTTCGGTAACGAGAGTTGAGGTTGGTAGACATCTGGTAGGAACTAGGTAAGGTTCAGCCCGTGAAGCTCGTATATCACCATTGACTGAGACGGGTAGGTGTACTTTAAGTTCGGCAAAAATACCACAGTGCACTCTCAGCACAAAAAAGGTTAACGTGGCTTGGTGATGCAATATCAACATAATACGACTTATAGGTATAGTAGCACAGAGTTCGATCACACAATACCACATGACACTATTTGTTGGAAAAAGTACTTGGTGCTCAGCAATGAATAGTACGCTCCAAGTTAGTAAGTGATGGAAGGTTGGAGAGTTAGATTGAGAAGTAAGCATCAAGAGTTTGGCTCAAAAGAATGGACATGGTCCGAGTCAGCATCTCCCTTTTATTCCTGCTCCCATACATGCGTCCACCGCCAGTTGGTGAAGGTGGGGCACAAGGCCAGTTTCGGGCTGATGCTGGTGTTTATTTAGTGTTGGTCAAAATCATGGCTATAACATTAACAAAACTTTATCAATCCAAGAACATACATTGCCTTAGGAAATGCATTACCAGGGCCTACAGTAGAATTAAAAAATGCCATCAAAGGTTCCTTTGGAATTTGAGCGAAATCGGTCATTTAGGCAATGAGAAAATGTGATGCTTAATAGGTTCTCGTTTGCGCATGCAAAAAGCTCCCAGTGAGTTGGGAGCGATGGATTTCATTGGGGACCACCTACAATCTGAACAAAACAATCCCAGAAAATGTCATCAACAAAGAATGGAAACTGCAGAAATTGTGCTTGTTACAATGATTTGAGATTAGCATATGACTACTGATTTGGTCGTGATGAAACCCATAAGGGATAATCAAATCGTAACTTCGCAACTGCTCTCCGAATTTGAACAAGATCGGGCGAAGGGATCATGAGGAAATGATGCATAATAGATGGTAAGAAATCGATAGGAAATTGTTCTCGGTCTAACCTGCTCAATTGCAGAACATGTCATCAAAGTCGAATGAAAATTGTAGGGGTCTTGTTGCAAGGATTTCACGTTTGCACGAGAGCTGTGAATCGACCGTGAGAAAATTATGCTTAATGGATTTCATGTTTGCGCATGCACAGAGAGTAGTATTATACATTTGTGAGTGATGAAACTGATAGGGGATTTTCTACAGCCCGCCTCCCATACTCCCTGAAATTTTTTAAAATCAAAATCGAATGAAAACTATTGAAGTTATGTGGGTAGGAAGGGTTCGCAGACACCCGAATAGACTCACACTTGCATGCAAGAAACTAAAGTTGTTCATAATGGTCAAGAACGTAATATGCCATTGGAAATTTTGATTCGCCGAAAAAAATATTATTTCCTGAAAGTGGAGACAATGTTTCCGTTACCTATAAGTAGGCTCTGAAACGGCTTTACTGGACTGGTATAATTTATTCTTCCAAAAACATTTTATGTATAGCTAAGAGGAGGATCTAATGCCACCCCGACTGAAGGCTTTTATCAATATGTTATTCTGATTATGACACTTACGAGATGAAGTATGTGCAAATT
Source organism: Adelphocoris suturalis (assembly GCA_030762985.1). Lineage (NCBI taxonomy): Eukaryota > Metazoa > Arthropoda > Insecta > Hemiptera > Miridae > Adelphocoris > Adelphocoris suturalis. Next base: position 50,045,126 of record CM061042.1, on the reverse strand, counting down.
TTCTGCAAAAGAGATAAATATATCGAAGCTTTCGGAGTCCAGCAGGGGGAGGGTTGTGGCGGTCGGCTACCTTAAGGTATGTAGGTGTCTTGTTCAATTTTTCGAATACGAAAATATTCCTATCAAGAAAAATTCGCAGAAACTTCGTATAAATGACACATTAAACTTGGTTTAAATAGATGTGGCTTCGCTAAAAACATCTACAAGAAGAGGTATTAGCTCTATCTACTCGTATTATAACGTAACAAGAAAAAGGGACTAAAGAGAGTCAAATTTCAGTTGAACCTCAAACAGGTTCGTTGGTGGGTATTCTCCCATTATCTTCTGGTTTTATACCTTAGAACGCTGTTTTGGGTGCCGAATCACCGCGAATAAAAGACATCTCCTTTCAAATTGGAAGGGGGGGAAATTCCGGTTTCACGCGGCGTCAGAGGTCAAAGCGGAAGAGGACGTCCCAGCTGTGAAAGAAGAAAGGAAGGGACGCGATGTTCGGGATATTCAAATTAGGCGAGATAGGAATTTTGGGGAAAATTGACCTTATGACCTTATCTCACAGTGGGGATACAACGTAGATTTTTATAACGTATTTTTTCGAATGTTGACAAAACGTTGTGTACCAAACACGAACGGTCTAGTAACGTCCGAATTCGAGTAGGTATGTCATGGGATACACCTACAAGAGTGGATTCTTTGCATGTTCAACCTGAAATAGAAAACAATTAAAATCAAATCAAAGGTTATGACTGGCTGAATTGAAGGGACAAGACCCGCATGACCAATCAACCATCAATAAGTTGGTAGAAAGTGACTTACCTAGTTTCCATTTCACCTAAATTACTTAGCTACAATGGGGAAAGGTCTAAGCTTAAATTTGCTCTATATGAACTTTGGAAAGTACTTAATCCTGAATCGAATGAAGCTTGGCAGACCTAAATCAGACCAACATTAAGGCCGCTAGGTGGTTTTTTTTCCTATATGATTACAAAGGCTTATTATTGGAAATAATAAACCAAAAACGCTCAAAAATGAAAAGCTACGACTAAGTCTAGATGATGTATAGGCTTATCACTAAATATATGTGGACTATATACACTGATATAGTCACTACAATATAAATGATATATTAACAATTATATATTGACTATGTACAATTAGCAAAGGGAGATAAAACGATCACTAGATATACATAAATATATCGCAGATAAGATTCCTCTATTCATAGTGCAGCCAAGCAACTCTCAGGTCAGCAGCCCGCACAGCAGGGACTGCAAATAAAACTGCAACCCACTGAGGGGTCTAAGCAGGATCCGGAGGTCCATTAGTGCGGGGGAGTCCTTCAGAAAGTGGACAGATCACCGCCACACCTCCCACACACACACTCACATATCCTGTATACCCACATCTTAGCAGACGTGAATACCTAGCTTTTTTTTACCAAAGGGCCAAGTCCTAAGTATTGAAAAAATGAATAAAGAATAATAACCCCTGTATGCGGTTCTTGACATCATCATCTGAACATTATTTGGTTTTGGAAATATAGTTAGTTTTAAATTCTTTATTAATAGTTGCGCATCCTAATTGAAGCATATAACCAGTATTTGACAAGAAGTAGAGTTATAACACGGAGAAATTACAGTTCACTGCGAGATGGCATATTCATTAGGTAGCGAATGACCATGCCACCACCACCAGCACTATGCCAGCACTTGCCATGAAATTTAACAGTTCCTTGAGGTCTCGAGTTGCCGTTTGTCGAACATGGGCGAGATCTTGATATTCGTTTATGAAATCGAAAGGTTGTCGTTCTTCGGCATAGAGGGGAAAATTCATAATTTTATGCTCCATATCTTCCACCACATCTTCGAAGTAATGCAGTTTGGTGAGTCAGCTAGCTAAGTGGGAAATCGACTCTGGTTGACATGTCCGTGTCCTTTGCGAAGGCGTATTAGCTGCTCCAGAATCGCAAATCAACAAAAATATTGAAATGGTTAACCTTTACTCCCACAGACGAATGCATCGATATTATTTATTGGAAGTGATAAACCAAAATATATTTTCAGAGATAGAGATGAGGCATTACTGGTCAGCGAACATTCATTCAAAAAGCCCACCTGGGAAGGGAAAGTGTACCAGACACGTCCTATGGCCACTTTCATAAGTTATACTTTTGTAAAACGACTCCTCTCATCTTTACGTCACCGCAGGCGTTTCAAAAGCATCTTGTTTCCTTCTTTTACATCACAGATCGCTTCGGTTCATCAGCTCGGGTTGAGCTTTCGGTTGACAACGCGTGATCCGACACTGACGGTTCACACGGTCCCAACTGTCCACCGCAGCATAATTCGGCGGAACTTCGCATTGTTACGAACCAGTGTGTCGGGATCGGCGGCGGGAAACGTTGGATATTTTTTGTATTGACGAATTGGCTCATGGATTACCCGCAAAGTTGCACAGGTTAGCCAACTTATTCCGGTTGCATTGTATCGTGATCGAAAAGTAGTGAAGGGCCTTCCTGGGCTGAAGCTCTGTAGGTACCCGTGATGCTTTATTATTTTATTTATATAACGGGAAGCCGAATTTATATTATGTATAATATAATACGAGTACATTACTGAATTATCGAAAACGGCTTTACATTCTTGCGCACAATTCCTCAGTTAAAATAAATTAATATAGTTTAGTAGGTCGATCAGAAAAGATATCAGCCTCAGAAGATTCTCGGCTGATAAGTTTGGACAGGTAGTCCAGAGGCGCTCAGTTTCAAAGTTCAGCACCGTAGGTCGATTAGGACCGAAATTAGCCTCTGAGGTCCCTCAGTTGATAGCTTCACCTCCATACCTTGTAATTGTATTCTAAGTGTCCCAAAAGCACTCCATTTCAAATTTCATTACCGTAGGTCGCTGAGGAAAGAAATGAGCTTCAGAGGCCCCTCAGTAAACCAGTGCGCCTCCGTACCTGGAAATAGTTTTCTAGGTGTTACAAAGGGGCTACATCAGTATTTGAGCACCTTAGATCGACGAGGAAAAAATTAGCCCAAGAGGTCCCCTCAGCTAATCAGATCCCCCATTCATACATCGTAATTATATTCTAAATATCCCAAAGGAGCCCCACTTCAAACTTTGGTTCGGCAACGTAGGTTGATTAAGACAGAAAACAGAAAACAGACTCACAGGTCCCACCTTTGTAACCGATTTGCATAACATTCATAAATTCAATTCATGTTTGTATAACATTTGCATAATTCCGTGGTGGTTAGTCAAAACAATGACTTTGTCATCATATGCCTACGTAGTTGTAGAAAAAAAAAATATATATATGTGTGTGTGTGTGTAATCCAGGATTCGTTTCAGAAAGAAAATAAAGAAAAATGTTCAATAAAGAAACGGTTTTCATGAAGAAATTTTTCGAAAATTTTGATTTTAAAATTTTTGGAGCGTTATAAAAGTTTCATTTTCAACGAAGATTCGCTAAAATCATATCCCCTTTGAAAATCCCTCGGATCTATGTATATCGAACGTGATTTATTAGATACCCACTAACTGAAAATTAATGAGATAAAATTAATACCTAGTCCATCTGTAGGCGACTAGAAGTTATAACAAACTCGACTTTGTTAAGAATCCAGATGGAATTATATCAGCTGACGCAGTAGTCGTAGTTTATTCGCGATTTAAACTATGGTCTACCAGTTATGATTAATTAAATTAATGTTATGATTAATTAAATTTTTCTATCATGTTTTTGATGTTTTTCTGCCAAAATTTTAGCCTTTATGGATAGCGAAAGGCTTAGCTTAAAGCGATCCGAGTGGTTTCATTTGGTTCTTCGGGATGATGTCTATAAATTACACACACCGTGCCTTACCTGTTACCCAATTTTACCTAGATATAGAGAAAATTTCGTTTGCGCATGCGTCGAGTGAAGTAGGTATTGATTTGCAATTATTATGACTGATTGGGACCATTTACAGCTAAACTCAGACATTTCCTGAAAATTTCAACAATACTGGATGATAAAATGTAGCTATTAAGCTTGCTAATAAGATTCGCAAACACACACGAAACCAGAATTTTAAGAATGGTATAAAAAAAACTATGAGCAGAAATTTCGATTTTGGTGGGGAAATTTTCTCACCTCTTGAGATTGGAAGGTTTTATTGCAAGGTTGGGCAAAAGAAATCAGTGATTATCCATTATTGATTCCAGTACAGAGCATAATAATCATAATTAACCAAGCACTTATTTGAAAATAAGGACTTCGGGTAACAATAATGACACGAAGCCAGTTTGAAAATCCTTGTTCCACTACGAGTGTTGGAATCGCCATTGTTCCACGAGTAATGCGAAGTACTCATTGAGACCAAGTCCGTGCAGAATCCTTAATTACTGTCACGATCCCAGGATCAAAAATAGCGACAAATCAGAGAGAAGGAATGAGGGTTAAAGTCAACATCAACAACAACATTAAAACAATGTCGAGAGGCGGTGTGGAGCTCCAAGGATGAATGGGAAGTGGCAATTAGGAAGATCCGGTGAGCAGGTGAGGTTTTCAAGCGCATGGCTAATGTGAGGTCGAGAGGTGAAGGGCGTCCGGGAGCAGCGTTTAGTTGTTCTGCTGAGGAAACAGGAAATATGGTTTCGGATGGCACCGCGATCATAGCGGTCGTTGCTTTTCCCTTTAAATTGGACGGTAGAAAATTAATGGGTCGTGTGATATCTCTGTACTTCTCCTTGCTGCATACACTAGTTCGGGAGTACGCAGATTAGACTAGACCTTGGTCCTCGAGAAAATCTTAATATGAGATCGAGTTCAAGATCCAGAAGAATTTGTGTGATGGGCAGGATCGTAATCTGAAGAAGTTTCACCTCGCTGGATTAATGAGTTTTGGAGTAGTTGACGATAGCATCAGACGTTGATTTCTGGAAAATTGAAGGAGAGGGGAAAATTAAGAATACGATGTAATTATTCTACGCTTAACACTTGGGAACAGATGTAGCAATATACGTAGGAAATCGCATCTAGCTGTGCATCCAAGTTTGCTCTGTCAATACACATGTGATGCCTGACTAAATTTTAAACACATGAGCGATCTACGCCGATAGGCTATCTAATACAGAAATTATAAACGTTTGTGTACTAATTTTCATTTTAGCAAATTTTCGTAAAAAATGAACTATTGAAATGGCTCGGAAAATTTTAAAATCAAAATTTTTGAAAAATTTCTCCATTGAAATCCGTCTTGAGGCATTCTGAAATAAATCCTAGATTTTTACACTTTTTCATATATAGTTATATAGGTATTTTCGGATTTAGGTTCTTGAGGGTTGGTCTATAGATTGAACAACTCAAATAGGCCGACATTTCGCTTTATTTGTAAATCTTCTTCAGGGCTATAATTTAGGAAAAACCACCTTAGTTGGCTACATTTGACAACTCATGTACCTACCTACAAACTGCTAGAGGAGACTCATGGGCAGAATGACTTAAGATTTTTACAATATTATACACATATCAGTAGGTAGGTAATTTTCACCCTTATTTGTTATCTTATGAGTAACTTAAGATGTTTGAACAGTTTACCTTAGATGATACATTGTTATTGCATGTTGCCTACATAACATCCGTTCTTCAGTAGGTACAGGATAAGTAGCTATTAAACTCACCGTCCTGAAGAAGCCCTATTACAGCCCTGAAGAAGATTTACAAATAAATCGAAACGTCGGCCTAGTTGAGTTGTTCAATCTATAGACCAACCCTCAAGAACCTAAATCCGAAAATTTAATACTGAATGGTCAAGAACATTAGTCATTGCAAATATATATATAGACGTATGACCTTGACTTGGGTAGGGATATGAAGGAGCTTCGAAGAAATAAAAACACCGACAGTTACCATTCCCCAGCAACCCAAACACACATACTCGTACATACATTCTCGTGAATCAGCACACCCATCCTACCCATCCATGGTGAATACCCACCCTAGCATGAGTTTCAGAAATTGATTTTCAGGGTGATTGCAAGACTTTCCCTTCACCCTTCGGGATAAGTAAAAAAAAAAAAAAAAAAAAAAAAAAAAAAACTGGTCATGAGTTACTTTTATCAAACTTTCTTAGAGTTGACTGACCAAGCTTTGGGAAGAGTTTCTGACCTAACAAATGCTGTAGGAAAAATGGCCAAAGTCTATCGAATGACTTTTCTCTGTCTTCGGGTTGTGGGAAAGTAGAAATAGGAGTGCCATCTAAGAGACCGTGTTGAAGAATTCTTCGTTTCTTGATCATCGCTTGCGACAGAAGTTTGTGTGAATATTAACGGTCTATTGTTTTGGTGACGAGACAGACAACTGTCATTGGTGTGGCTCGAAGTCAACCTTTCCGTCTGCACTTTCACGTTCCGATTACACTTTGTAAGTTTGCAACACGTTAGTTTAACATGCGGACATTCGTACGGGCGATGGGTTGCATCATGGAACGGGGAAACAAGCGTGTCGAATATATGAAATCGTGACACAAAGACCTTTATGGAAAAAACTAATGATAACATCGCTCAAGTTTAATAAGTTCTTCGAATGAGTCATGGCATCATTTCGTTCTCCCCGAGTATTCAACCAACTGGTTAAACGGAGCGTAATCACTATGGTTACCACACGTAATGCATACAGCCAACCATCGTACGATGGTACAACCATCGTGTAATTGGTACCATCGTATTAATTACAGGAATGTGGTTAAAACCTCAAAAATAAGGGTTCACTGAAAAGAATTCTTAAATATAAACATATAAAAATAAACATATAAATATGACTAAAGATAAATCCTTTGTACAGCACGACAAAAACATTATCTCACTCGGCGGGTTCCTAACACGTGTTAACCAGGTAGTCCTATTTCTATAATTTATGACATACATGCTACATACCTATTTATAAAATTTAGTGAAAACTTTAGTATTATATAAAATAATATTTTTTTTAAATTTCAGTATGGGGAACAGCAGGCAATACTTCTTGCCCAAAATGCTTGCCACATAGTTCCTCTAGCTTTCACAATAAAAATTATGATTCGATCGTGTTCAAGTCAAAACTAAGTCTCGTAAAAACATATGCAGATATGCATGTAGTTGAAAAGTCGAGCTGAAAAGAATAAGCAATCATTATTTTTAGAGGAGAGCCTTGGGAAACTTCAGAAATTATTCATGATACCTTTTTTAATGATTTAAGCCGCGCTTCAACCAAAAGGGCCATTAGAGGCATTGAACAAGGTGTCAAAGAGACACTGCAAAGGGCACAATTCTAGAGGGAGCTTTCTTTATATATAAATTTAAATTCGTTTGGAGGCTTTCTGATAGGAATGATAAAGTTTAACGCTTTTTCATATAATGCATATAAAAGTAGGTGTGTACATTTATTTCTATGCAGAATATTTTGAATTTTTTTAATTCTATATTTCTTAAAAATGACATGAGTATAACATAATATGGCGCTGATTCGCTTATCCAACTCATCACCATGACAAGAAGGTTGTATTAAATTTTACTACGATTTTCAGGAAATTTTCAGAAATTGTGCGGGTTAGCTATTAGATAGTTCTCTATTAAATTAATAGCTGTCGTATCAATTGCAGCCTGTGCTCATTTACAAACGTGAATTTCTCATGACGCCGATTTAAGATGATCTATCCGTCCGATTTCGTTCAAATTCGGAGGGTATCTAGTAGGGAAGAGTCGATTTAGTCTAACCATATCAATTTCAACCCAATCGTCTCATTATTAGTTGCTGCTCATGCAAGAATGTGAATCCTTTTAACAAACTCAAGTTCTACAGTTTTCGATGACATTTTCAGGGAATGTGCGAGTCATTTTTCTCTCCACCCGGTCCTATTAAGATTTAGTCTCTCTATTTAACAAATGCTGATACCACTAGTTAAACATAGGTACTAACATGGGGGATAAACGTAGATAATAATTATGGTTCGGTGTACCAATTATAATGGCTTGACATTTGTTGCATCTGAGTTTACCTATACGTAGAGTAGAAGCATTGTTAACAAATTTCCACTCAAATTTCACGTTTTCGGCCTTTCTGATTAACTTTCGTTTTGATTCTGTCTGTCTGTCATGTTACCGCCAATCCTTGCAGTACCCTTAACTTCCACAGTTTCCATCCAACTTTAATGATATTTTCAGGGCAGGTTCGGCTGTAGATGATTCCCTATCAGTTTCATCGTTCCCGAATCATTCGTGTTTGTCAACCTCACCATTCCACGTCCTATGCACTTCATAATTAATTGTAATAAATCGCTATTACTTATTCAATAGCTTCATCAACTTTATCATACAATAAATATTCATTGGTTGATTGATTATTATAAAGTAAAATTTTCAAATTGTACTTTTCGTTTTACTTTATTGTATGCCCCTTTTGTTGGAATGACTTATTGTGAACTGGGCTTGCCCGTAATAAACTAAATAAATAAATTAGCTTAATGTGAAATAGTGCCTCATTGTTTCGGAACTTTTTAATAACACGCGTTCTCATTCACACTCATGTTCACTTCATTTCTTCTCGTCATAGATCTACGAAGTATCATCTTAATCTAAACAGGTTTGACTCCTATCATTTAAATCAAAACATCAAAAATATTTAGTTAATCTAAATAATAAATTATAAACTAGAATTACAATATAGTGAGCAATAAATCAACTGAGTCCAATTCTAAATATTATAATACTCAGTTTTGAGAGCGTAAGATTAATACGGTGAGCTGCATAAAATTATCTGTTCCGATATGGGGAACTTGGAAACTAAGCAGGTACCTACTTATCATTAGAAAATACTGACGGAATAGCTTTCTCTTGATTTCCTAATATTGGTCTGAACCTGTAACCGTAAAATTATCTGTAGCTCATTCATCCGGCGCTCATCAAGGATTCTTCTTTTTTCTTCAATGAGGGAAAACTTTCCAAATGGGACGCGGAAATCTGAAGGAAAGTGGCGAAGAAACCGGCTGAAGCTCGATGGATTTCAACGATTGTGGTTCCAACGATGAGCACGAATCGTACGGTCCTTGCGTTTTGGGGATAGCGATAGTTATTACAAATCAACGGAATGGTGATCAAAACCTCAGAAGATGCCTGTTAGCAGAAGGGGTGTCGATATGCTTCATCACACACCTAACAAGGAAGTTGGCCATCCTTAGGCACTGTTGGATTTCGGTGTTAGAAATTTCCAGACTAACATTTGTCTTCTCCAATTCTATCATCAAAATTCCAGAGTTCAATTGTCAGCACAGTCTATAAGTCCATGGTTAACTCAAGTTTAACTGCTCATTCTTTTAATCAGCAATTTCGGTATTGGATTGTCTATTTCACTAAATCGCTATTTTCAATCCCGTTGAATAGGCATTGGCAGCTTGACCTACATATCCGCATGAATTATTGGGAAGGGTAATGACTACCCAACTTACAGGAGAGCTCTATTGTTATTCCGCTAAGTTTTCAGCTAATTTATTCAAATGATAATACAGAAACTAACAAGGGGTTAAGCACGTTAACCACTTTGAGTTAAGGCACACGCAGGTATTTATGGAAATGAAAAGGTGGACCGACTAGCCAAATATGGAGCCCAAGAAGGACAGACATTGGAGCTACGAGTTGAAGCTGAGGATTTTCTGCCAAACATCCTGAAATATTCGTCATAATTTCAGAGCATTTACTCAGCTGAAAGGAAAGGGATGTTCTTTAGATAAATTCAACCAATATTATAACGTAGGCCATGGTTTTTACGAAGGGAAGTGGATAAAGTTTGTGCACATATAATTTGTAGACTCTGATCAAACCGTGGAATATGGGATCACTACCTATATTTTATACAAAGGAAATCGGACCTTGAGGTTTCCTTGGATATAGCTCCTCGAAGCTTTCTGAGGCAGTAAATGGCTGTGCTTAGTTTGGCAGCCAGATCACTCGTATGATGACGAAAATTCAGAGCGGAATCAATAGTTATGCCCAAGAAAGAGGTGTGGTTTACAGAATAGAGCTGCTAAAGGAGAATGGTGCAGACGATGTCATGGTTGTCCGTGGTTAAAACAAGAGACTCTTCGTTTTGTCATCGTTTGGCTGAAGTCCATTTATAGCTGTCCAGTCTTTTAGTAGATTATATATCAGCCTACCTCCACATAATTAGTGTCGTCTGCATGGTTCACGATTTTGGATCTAGGCAACTGGATGACTAAAATGCAGATCGGTTACCAGTACCAGCACAGAACACAGAAGAGTCCAGTCTTTTCTGTATTCTGCGAGTACCAGGAAGAGTAGTGGTCCCTGGGGGATAACTCGACTGGCAATATAAGCAATCGAGCAGTGTCTACCAGACGGACCCTCAATGACAACCCCACTTGATCTGCAATCAAGGTAATACTTGAAAGAATTCAAGGTGCACCCCTGAACTCCAATACTATCGAGCCTCCTCAAGACAATATCATGTGAACCTAGGTCGAAGGCCTTAGACAGATCAATGCAACAGCCCATTACTCGGCTGCCGTTGTCCACTTCCTCAAATTCAAAATCTGCCAGATCCTGTAAGGTCAAAACTGTTGATCTCCCTTTAAGGAAACCACGTTGAGCTTCACTGAAAAACGAAAATGATACGAGGTAGCTCAATAATCGCTCATACATAAACTTTTTGAGCAGTTTAGCTATGAAACACAGAAAGCTTATGGGCCTATAATTAGCATTATTCATCTTATCACCTTTCTTAAAGACAGGAAAGATGATAGACGTCTTGTGTTGGAAGGGAACGACATCCTGCCCGAATGAGGAGTTGAATTTATGGTAAAGCACAGGTGCTAATATACTGATAGATGATCTGAACAACAGCATGCATCCCATCAGGGCTCCCATATGAGTTCTTCAGCTTACTCGCAGTTGAAATCAATTCCTCAACCGCTGCGGGGACGTGCTGGATGGACGTGACCCGATTCTTTGGGATGACGTCTATAAATGAGACCCAAAAAAACATTTTAGTAACCTTGAAAGGTTTTGAGATCTCGATTTTACAAAATTTCAGCCCAAAATTACTACCCTTTAGGGTTCATCTGAATTGATCCTGATGTTGCTGGCACATCCTCGGCCAATAATTTTTGAGCCGAATTTCATAAAATTTGGTCCAGTTGTTTTGAAGAACAGCTGTGGACGGCGGTCGACGGCTTACGGGGGACTGTGTATGGCTTACGGCGTACGGTAGACGGACGGATTTTTTAAACTCGATTTTTGGATTCTACGCATTTTGAACCGTAAACCAACAAAATTTGAGGGAAAGGGGGGGGGGGGGGTTAATTTTGGTCGATTGCAAAAAATCCAAAATTTATTTTTTAATATCAGATTATTAATTAGAAAAATTGTTTTTCATAAAATTTCCAAATGCTGGGGGGGGGGGGGGGTTAGAATAATGATATATCTGTGGTATTTTCAAACTATTTTCGTGCGTCTTAACGGAATTCAGTCCATACCTATTCCAAATGGTTGAGGTAGCATGAGGCATTAGAATGGATTACAATGGTAAGTGTAGGTTCATCCAGTAAAATCATGATCTATTCACTATTCTCATCAAAATCATGTACACACCAAATGTAGAGTCCTGTGTAATGCATGCATTATTTACGAATATGTTTACGGTATTCAACTGGAAAATATTGATAGCACTCTCTGGAATGCTTCATATTAGACAAGTTATTTTTATTTAGTTTCTATTAGGAAACGAGTGTGAAGCCCCTTATAAAAAATTTGATATTTGATATTCATACAGTTGTCTACGCAGGTTGATTCGCATTTGTAATTCAAGAGGATTCAAGGTCACACGATATTATTGCCCGCACTCCGCTGGGCATCTTCATAAATTATTCAAGTATGAGCTTTTGAGGCGCGCATTAGCCCCCCAGTAGGAGAATATCATTAGAGACTTCAAACAAGGGACCTACCGGTAAACAACAACAACAAAGCATATACAAAGGTACCGATTTATTGTGAGAAGATCGAACTGCGCATTTCAAAGCGCGGCAATCTTTAGGTTCAGATATATAATGGAATACCTAATTATCAGCACATCTCTATTACCTTAGGTAGTGATAATTTAAAATTCATTCAGACTTATTGGCATATAAGTAATTAGGTCTAAAACGTTCGTTCAGTGTTGCTAAGAGAAATATGGTCGACATTATGATCGACATATGGTCGGAGTCTTCAAATCACTGTTGACATTTCCATGTCTTTACTATGGTCCCCCTCGGTAGACAATTATTATGATTTGTGTCACACAAAGCATAACGTAACGGAAAAACTTTCTGATCATTTTCACATAGGTACCCGTTGTTACGTGTGTTCACCTTCTTCCTTCTTTAACCCACAAAAATCGTTCACCACTCGTTGGAAAGCCCTCGATTTACTGGAACATTTTCCTGTTCACATAATTCTGTGACTGTAGGACTAGCAGAGCTATGGGCATAACAGTTCTCATGTTTTGTTTGCAAACTAATGATCGTGAGTGTAGAAGCATCTAATATATTTATCTATTAAAACTGAACCTATTTAGCTAATTTCTTTGCTATTCAAACCTATGAAGCTAAAATTTGGAATAGAGAGCCCTTGGGACGTCTAGAAATGAATCTTGAAGTATAGAGCCCCCTAGATAAGCTGAGGGAGATCCAGAGCTAATTTCTTTGGTATTCAATCTATGGAGTTAAAATTTGAAATGGAGGGCTCTTGGAACATCTTGAAATTAATTATAAATTCTAAAGCCCCCTATAGAACAGCTGTGTGAGCTCTGAAGCTGATTTATTTACTCTTCAGAATATGATGCTAAAATTTGGAATCGAGGCCCTTTGGGACATCTAGAAAAGAACAATATAAAGTCCGCTGCTCCTTAGAGCAGCTCAGTGAGCTCCAGGGCTAATTTATTTGCTATTCTAGCTAGCTAATTTTTACGTTGAAAACTTACGTATTCTACGCTCATTACTCTTTAACCTTCAGGCAATTATTTTTAGCATGGAACATGCGAACTAAATCACTCGCGACGAAGTTGTGGAAACCCATTATAAAACGGAAGTTAGTGAAAAACGTTGTCTATTTCCACGAAAAATGAAGAGTTACAATGTTAAATCGATTTCGACGGTTAGGCCATCATCAGTAACAAACAATAACTGAAGACACATTAGAAAGGACACAGCTTATATAGAGACAGGTGAAGGGAGATTGAATCCCATTGGTCGAGAGAAAGGAAAGGGGCAGGAGGTACAACCAATCAAGTGCATACAAAGTGAAAGGGAGATTGAATCCCATTGGTCGAGAGAAAAGAAAGGGGGCAGGAGGTACAACCAATTAAGTGCATACAAAGTGAAAGGGGATTATAGCTAATCAGATGAAGTGAAAGGGGGGAAATAACTAAATAGGGTTTCAACAGTGTGAAGGGATAATTCCAAGGTTTACAGAAATGGACCTATCAGTGGTGAAATATATTGAGGTATATCCTCATTTAAACATTTACCAGACCTGTCACTTTTGATAATTTCGAATTTTTCAAGTACATTCAACATACCTCCCTTTGGGCAAAAATGAAGAAATTCTACAAACTGTTTGTCTGTCAAATCAAAATTGTAACTATGATTAGATTCCTTAAGATGTTTTGCAAATGTAGACTTACCCTTATTTTCCCTGAAATCCTCCATATGCTCGTCTATTCTTTCCCTAAATTTCCTACCAGTCTGACCGCAATATTCGTAGCCACAAGAACATTTTAATTTATAAACTCCACTTTTATCCTGCACACTAATTTTATCCTTAACGGATCCTAGTAATGCTTTAAGACTATTTTTATTTTTAAAACCTACTTTATAACCTCTCGATGATAGAATTTTGCCAATTTTATCAGAAATTTTCCCATAATAAGGTAAACTTATCCATTGCTTTTCTTCTAAAGTTACATCTTCCCGAGCCAGATTGGAAACTTTTTCCCTACTCTTTTTCCTAAGAACCTTATCCCATATGGTATCAACGAGATCTCCTCCATATCCGTTACTAGCCGCTATGCTTTTGATAATGGATTTTTCTTTTGATAAATTTTGTTCACTCATTGGAATAGATAGTGCTCGGTTGATCATACTATGGAAGGCTGCATGCTTATGTACTAAAGGGTGATTTGAACTACTATGGATCGTTATATCGCTATATGTATCTTTTCTGTAGATTGAAAAATCATGCTTCTCATTTACTAAAGAGATGGACAGATCAAGAAAATTTAGTTTATTCCCGCCGAATTCGAGGGTGAATTTGATATAGGGATCTAATTTATTGATTTTTTCGTGAAAAGAATTTAGTTGTCTTTCTGTGCCCTTCCATAGAATGATGATGTCATCGACATATCTATACCAATAGAGAAGATTATTTGTGTTAAAAGTTGTAAATATTTGTTGCTCAAGATAATCCATGTAAATATCTGCAAGCAGAGGAGATAACGGAGAACCCATAGCAACCCCTGGCTGTGTATAGCATTGCCCCTCGAATAAAAAGTAATTTTGATCCATACAGACAGACATCAAATTAAACAATTCATCCTTTTCGAAAATATTAAGTTTAGAGCCGTGAATCAGCCTGCATACCACATCTTTGCAGCTAGCTACATCGATATTGGTGAACAGACTAACCACATCAAAAGAGGCGAGTTTAGCATTTGGAGGCATCTGAATGTCCTTAATTTTGGAGACCAAATCATAAGAATTTAGTACAGTATGTTGAGGCCGAAAGTTGATTTTGTTTCTAAATAAAATATTGAGTTTTTTAGCCAATTTGTAGGCAGGAGCACCAATATAAGACACCACCGGTCTCATCGGCGCTCCTTCCTTATGAATTTTAGGGAGACAGGATAACCTGGGCGCATGAGGGTTCATTTCTACAAAACTTGGAATGTACATATTTTTTTAGTAGGCTATCTTCTGATCACCGTCGAGGCCTCTAACCAAATGTAACAGATATGAGATCATTGCAGGATGAATGAAGTGAAAAAAGTGATGGGGTGAGGTGTAGATCTATATTATCATTCAAATTTTATGGTAAAGCATACCAAACTGATGAACGTGGCTGTACAACGATTGCCGGTGAAATTCAAATAGAACTACGACTTGCTTGTGTCAGCAGTACCAGCTCACAGTGCCCCTATTCAGGCGGTCTCCAGTCACCCACCATCAGTGGCCAGTCAGTCCGCCGATTTTTTGCTGTCACTTGTTGCAGACTGCGAGGAGACTCCTTGGGCCAGAAAAATCATCTTCCTGAAATTCTTAAAAACATCTATAAAGCGGACAATGGTTTGTAAAATTAAACATTCATCTCCAAAACCTTAGGAATGATCAAAACTTGAACTGTTGATTTCTTCTAGACTAGGTAGGTACTCATTAGCTAGCCATACATGGGCTAAAATTGCTGCTGTATGGCCTCCCGCTGTACGGTAGTGCATACAAGAAAGTATTTGGTAGAGTTGAAATTCTGCAAAAAGCAAAATGCAACGCAAAGTGCAAAATTCTTGCTCATACGGGACCTATCTTTCAGAAATTATGTATCCTACCGTTTGGTCTCCTGTTTAAAATTAGATCAGTTAAACTTTATTTAAAAAATTACCAGCCCATAGTTCCGGAACACGATGTTTTAAAGAAAAACCAGCACTTTATCAATTCCGAGGTACCGCACCACATTGGCACAAAACTTCTTTATTTATTAATTGATAAATATTATAAATACTTCCTCCTCTGATTTACGAACTAAACTGTTAAGTTCTTCTGATAATAATAGTTTTAAATTCAAATTATTAATGGACTATTACAATGAACTTGATACAGAGCAAAAATGGCATCATTTAAAATTTTTTTATTTATTTTTTTTTTATTTTATTCTTATTTTTGTACATTTTATTTATTTATTTATTTTTCTCTTTCTTTCTTTTTTCTAATGTATTGCTCAATTTTCTTCAATTCTGTTATCAGCCATATTGATTCCTGCAGGCGGGACTGACTCTTCCCCTACCACGGTCAGTAGGCCATATTTGGGGAATAATTTTCCACCTATGTAAGGGTTTACGTTCAACTTAACTTCTTAGCAGTAAAACAAAAATTAGGTATGGTAAAATTAGCGAAGTTTAGGAGTATTCTATTCAGATTGGTTAAACAGATATTGTTTTTTCTGTAGTGGAACAACTGCAGACTCTGTGTTAAAAATACGAGACTTTGTGCTGACAAAAAAGATCGCAATCATAATTTACTGAGTTGAGATATTCTTGAATCATCTCGGGTTGTTTTGAGGTTTGTGTTGGTGAGACATCCATCTTGCACTGCTTTGAGATCGGTAACCCACGGCTGGATAGATTTCATATTAATTAATTCCACTAAGGGACGGTATCGCAAAAGTTTTCAATCATTGTTTGCTCATTAAACAGAAGATCTTAGCTGTAAAACAACGATATCCGGATTCACCATCTCCAGTTCAGATAGATCAGTGATAAAACGCGCTAAAGACAACCATTACCAACCAACCAAACTTATGTAGGTTGGGTAGTTGGTAGCGCTCCAATCAACGATTATGAGTAGGTAGGTAATTCTTTTAGCTATCTTTGTTTACAAACTAAATCACTCGCGACGAAGTTGTGGAAACCCATTACAAAACGGAATTTAGTGAAAAAACGTTGTCTATTTCCACGAAAAATAAAGAGTTACAATTTAAATCGATTTTGGCGGTTAGGCCATCATCAGTAACGAACAATAATTTGTTTGTTATTGTATGTATCTGATGATGATGGCGTAACCGTCGAAATCGATTTAACATTGTAACTTTTTACTTTTCGTGGAAACAGAAGTTTTTTTGCTAATTTCCGTTTTGTTTACATGACCGAAATTCTTCTTAGCTGTAATTTTCTGTTTTCCCACGTGCACGAAAATGAGCAACAGAGGATTGATTAGAGAATTGGTTTTCAAGACCGAATTTGATGAGGATGATGAAGACTTTACTATGAAATTAGAGAGAGTACAACGGATTTTGACCTCAATAAAATCGATTTCTGACGACGAACCGACTTTCAAAAACTACTGTTTTGTCAGTTGAATCGAAATATTCAACTACGGCGTTGCGGGTATTTTTAATCGATTCTTTCGGATCAAATTTATCATTGACAAGCAAAAAATATTCTTCCAGAAAATTCATCTGATATAGGTATATTTTGATCTGTTAAAATGAACTCAAAATTGATTAAATCTGCAAAAATTGTTGAAGATCATAAAATTTTATTATACAGCTGTTTTCCGAGAACCAAACACCAAAGAACAGTATTCTTATAGGAAATATAACGATTTTGAAAATATGTTGAACAATTAGAATCGGTTGAAATGAAGATGAGGAGAGTTGAGAAATGTGGGTTTCAGGGAGAAAAACACGATTGTCTTAGAAAAATCATATCTGGAATAAAATTGCAATGGATTGATTGTTATAGGTAAAATCACACATGACGGGTTTTTACTCCATTTGTTTAGTTTCACTAAAAATGTTTCAACACTTTAAATCCACCGTCTATAATTCATGAAATTGAGAAAATTTGCCCATATGATCGTGCTGCATCACTGCAGCTTTTATCAATGTTACGGGTGATAGCAATGTGAGACACCCTGATTTTATTGGGTTCCTACTCGACTTTCGAGAATTCGATCATGGTTTGAAAAATCGAAAAACTTCATTACATGGGAGTAACTGCCAAGTTACTATTACAAGAGCCAAATCACATTGTATGTTTTCTTTTGAACTAATTATAAGATTGGGGAGTAAAACGGTACAGGAGAATGAATGATAAATTCGGTGAGAAGTCAGATCAGGAGAACAGACAGACAGATTCCGAGACTAGGGACCCCAACAGTAGTCTACTGTCTCTAAATTACAGTTTTCTGTGATATACATTTTCTACAGCTTAGTGATCTCTGATTCCTTGTCTAATTTTTCAGCTACCTAACGTATTGCACTGCTGGCGTTTCATACTTTTTTGATATTAATGCGAAACGAACTTGTATACGGAAAATTCGAAACAAACAAACTCGTCAATGGCGGTAGACGGCGGAGGTTATGTGTGTAAACATTCTTTTTCCCGAGTGACTTGTGGCCGTTTTTTAAACAATGTTGAACTTCAATGTTTAAAATAATTAAATATTATTATATTTTTGGAAATTAAAAAGTGGAAATTGAAGGCTCCGTACACTCACAACTTGAAGTTAATCATCCGTTAACCTCTTAATTCCTCGAGGGTCGGGTAATTAGTTAATCAGCTTTGGTAATCAGGGGCCTATTTCATAAAGCAGCAAGTGACAATTTACTAGCCGATTTTTTGTACACTTTGCAAAAAATGAGTGTGCAATCGTTTCATAAAGGTACAAGTGTACAGGCGACTTTGAACAAGTTACAAGTGTTTCCCCATCATTATGTACAAGTCACTGTCTTAAAGTTGTAAAAAATTGGTCAATTATTAACCTACGTCTATTCACCTGTAAACTTGTTATTTTCCACCATTGTGAGTTAACAATTTTTCGGTCTTTAATATGTGGGAATCATCTTCTGCTGAAGAACAGGTACCGACAAGAAAGAAGCATTCAGCATAGAAGACGCCAAAGATTTTGTCAGTCACGAATAAAAGCTCATTTCGTGGGTATTTTTGAGTTTATCGAGAAATTTAGGACATCTTCCGTGACCCTTGAAAGATTCAGATGCTGCGTGAGCCTGTGCAATTTTTCCTGACCGGGTATTGAAGATCTCCCTATCATTGATGAACAAAGTGAAGATCATCTCGAAGTTAAAGATGGCATTCCTAACCCAGCAGCACTTGAGGAATTGATTAATCATTTCTGCTGAATGAAGGAGAAAAATCCGGGAATGGCAGCCATCAGAATAGGTTGAAATCAAATACACACTTTCTCCACTTTTCAGTTTATTTTTTGTCTGTCTTCCAATCATTAGGTACACCTGGTCATGTACGATAAACATCCTATCGCGTACTTAAAACCGTTTTTACATTATGATTCGCTGAAAAAACTTTAATCTCGGCATCCCGCTTGACGTTGATTATTTCGTTTGTCCCCACACGCCATTTTTCTCTTCTGCTACACTTGTAAACTTAGCTTCTACAAGTGTAACTTTTCTACAATTGTACTCTTGTGTTTCACCAAAACATTGTTCTAGTTTACCGTGCAATACAAGTGCATGCACTTGTTAACATGTACACTTGTAGCTTGTTGTTTTATGAAATAGGCCCCATATCGTCAAGTTTTGACGGACGAGTTAACCAACGACGGGTGTTGTTGAAAGAAAAATCGCTCTAACGTCTGATTAAGCTCAAACGTAATGCCGCGTTAACGCTAATTCTTGATTAACTCAAACAGTGAAACTGGCCCTCAGTCTTCAAGGCGCCCACGGACAGACGAATAGACACGCTCACTCACCTTATCCTCTCGTTATAATCTTTAAACGCTCATTTCGGGCAGACCATCGCCCGCTTGAAACAAAACCTGCCCTTGAGAGCGACCGCAAAGCAGGTGGTGGTCAAAGTAGTAGGTAACTATTCCCCAGTGTTTATTGCTCCCCGCAATTATTTTCCCAAGCCCGCACATGAGGAAGTTCGAACTTGAACTTATGTACATCAACAAGCTCTCAAGACTTCTCCCCGAAGTCCCACAGACCCACACTTCAAATCCACGCTCCACTGGACACAACTAACACGCATCTACACTTCGGTACGAAACTTGTTCCCCGGCCCCTCTCCGTTTTGCTCATTATGAGTAACAAAAGGGCCACCTGCCGGTTGAAACGCAATATGTCATAGCGTTTTCTTCTTACAGGGGTCGCTGGGTTTTTTCAAGGTCGAGGTGCCCTTAATGACTAAGTAAGTAGTCAGTTTGATATCCCAGCCATTAAATGATAGATCATTACAGCATATGCTCTCTGGCGATCATATTTAGAAGAACAATACGTACAGATTGCACGCAAATATGTTTGGAAAGGTTAACCAGCTGTTATTGAAAATCTGAAGATTATAACGTTGAGATGAAACACATGTGCCTTGTGTCATGATATTTCAAATTCAAACTTCGGTGACAATCAATTCAATCCACAATAACTGTTCATCAATTTCTGAGATGAATATAGAAATTCATAGAGTTCACATTTATTGTTTGTTTTGTCTTTAATAAAAACGCAAGGTATCAAAACATGCTTTTAAAACTAGAAATAGTCTTAGAGCCTTACTAAGTTCCGTTAAAGACAAAATCAATGTTCAGGATAAAAGTAGGGTTTATAAATTAATAGGTTCTTGCGGCTACGAATATTGCGGTCAAACAGGTACGAAATTCAGGGAAAGAATGGAAGAGCATCAGGACGATTTCAGGGAAAATAAGGTTAGATCTACATTTGCAAAACATCTTCAGGAATCGAATCATAATTAAAATTTTGATCTGACAGATAGACAGTTTGTAGAATTTCTTCATTTTCGTCCAAAGGGAGGTTTGTTGAATGTACTTAAAAATTCGAGATTATCATAAGTGACAGATCTGGTAAATGTTTAAATGAGGATATCCCTAAATATAATTCACCACTGATGAGTCCATTTCTATAAAGCTTGGATTTATCCCTTTAAACTGTCGAAACCGGTAATTCTTCCTCTCCTTTCACTTCATTAGCTGTAATTTCCCTTTACTTAGCTTGCACTTAATTGGTTGTACCTCCAGCCTCCTTTCCTTTCTCTCGACCAATGGGATTTTATCTCCCTTCACCTGTGACTATATAAGCTGTGTCCTTTCTAATGTGGGTTCAGTTATTGTTTGTTACCGATGATGACCTGACCGTCGAAATCGATTTTTCGATTCATTTTCCATGAAAATAGACGTTTTTTTTTCCACTAACTTCCGTTTTGAAATGAATTATTCTATGCTATTTTTCTTTGTTTATTCAAATAATTAAAAATAATAATGAATACTGGTTCATAAATAACTATTATACGAAGTTCAATCAATCCAAAGTTCGAATGAAGGACTATTTTTTATGAAATTTTACATTTGATTCTGGTCGTGGTTACGGTGGTATGGTACTGATTAATTGAGTCTGGTCTTCTACCTGAGCGAATAACCTGTCAGAATTTTCGGAAAAATTTAATATAATTTCTAATATTTATTGTTGGAATATGCTATGGAAGAGTTATCTAAAACCATAAATACATACAATACGCACGTGTTAAAAGTTGGATTTATGCATATTTCAATATGATCAAACAAAAATTACAATATTAATCTTTTGGATGAATTGCGTCTGATCTGTGTTAGGATTTGTATTGCTAAATTCCCATGGGTATCGCTCATTCTGTTTTAGACGATTAAAACGGATTGGCACTTTTGCTCGTAAGTTCCAAGATCTAATATTCCTCTTCTTTCACGCTTTAGGGCCGATTTATCAATTATCTACATTAACTGCAGGATAATTATAGCATTCGCACTTTGAATTAAACCTTCCGCCAATTGAATTAAACTTTCCGCGAATTGAATTAGACTTTCCGCAAAATAAATTAAACTTTTCGCAAATTGAATTAAACTTTTGGCAAATTGAATTAAACTTTCCACAAATCGAATTAAACCTACATTCGTGAAAAGATCAATAACATTAAGAAACCCTTCCGGTTGAGACGCGGCTTAAATTTAAAAGAAAAAAGAAAAAACATCAAGAAAGGAACACTGATCCCTCCCTGTTGCTAGGTACCAAAGTTATCCTCATATGACGGCTCAGCATTTGTGTAAATTACGTATGGATATGTTTCTTTTGGACGACCTCTCCATTATCTTTTGCTTTTAGAAGTCTTCTTGCTAATGCCTATAAATTATATAAAATGTCAACTATAGATGGATACGTTGCGAGCTCAGTTTTGTTATTAATAAATAAACAATTCACCTTCAGATTAACTTCATGAGGTGCTGGATTATGTTTAAATCTACAATTTTTGTCCTCGTTCCTTCACTTGCACAATTTGTTACGATATATAGCATTCGCACTTTGAATTAAACTTTTCGCGAATTGAATTAGACTTTCCTCAAAATGAATTAAACTTTTCGCAAATTGAATTAAACTTTTCGCAATTGAATTAAACTTTTCGCAAATTGAATTAAACTTTCCGCAAATTGAATTAAACTTTCTGCAAATTGAATTAAACCTAAATACGTGAAAAGATCAATAACATAAAGAAACCCTTCCGGTTGAGAATCGGCTTAAGTTTAAAAGAAAAAAGATAAAACATCAAGAAAGGAACACTGATCCCTCCCTGTTGCTAGGTACCAAAGTTATCCTCATAGGACGGCTCAGCATTTGTGCAAACGTGATGGATATGTTTCTGCTGCTCCCAACTGCTGCTCTGGGACGACCTCTCCATTACCTTTGCTTTTAGAAGTCTTCTTGCTAACGCCTATAAATTATATAAAATGTCAACTATAAATGGATACGTTGCGAGCTTAGTTTTGCCATTCATGAATAAATCATTTACCTTCCGATTAACTTCATGAGGTGCTGGGTTATGTTTAAATCTACAATTTTTGTGCTCGTTCCATCGCTTGCATGATTTGTTGATGATGATGATTTTTTTTTTCTTTTTCTTCTTTCTGTATTTTGAGGAATCGCCCTTTGTTGTGCTGCTTTTGAGCTGAGTTCCGACTCTTGACGGCAGCACGGGCTTGCCCATCGCCGACAATAAGTTGACAACACTAATATATATATAATGGTGTGTTTAATTTCCTTTATATTATGAAGTGTACTATTTTCATTTTATTTCTGTGATGTCAATAAATCATTTATCTATCTATCTATGTTACAATAGGTAATATACATTTTTGTTGAAGTTTTACATTTTGTTTTGATTAAAACAACAGATTCGCCTAAGGTCAATTGCAGAAAGTTAATATTCAATTTGCGGAAAGTTTAATTCAATTTGCGAAAAGTTTAATTCATATTGCGAAAAGTTTAATTCAATTTGCGAAAAGTTTAATTCATTTTGCGGAAAGTCTAATTCAATTGCGGAAAGTTTAATTCAATTCGCGAAAGGTTTAATTCAAAGTGCGAATGCTTATACATTTTGTTGAAGTTTTACATTTTGTCTTGATTGAAACAACAGATTCGCCAAAGGTTAATTTGCAAAGAGTTTAATTCAATTTGCGAAAAGTTTAATTCAATTTGCGAAAAGTTTAATTCAATTTGCGAAAAGTTTAATTCATTTTGGGAAAAGTTTAATTCATTTTGCGGAAAGTCTAATTCAATTCGCGAAAGGTTTAATTCAAAGTGCGAATGCTATATAGGTACCGAGTGTAGCGCCATACTCCAGATAAAGACTGTGAGACGTTTATCAATGCCGCATTACCTGGCGGATAAAATTATCCCTCAGATAAATTCTGTCTAGCAGAAAGCGCCGATAGCATCCTCATTGGTGTCCGTAGGCAACAAAATAAGGGCGATTTACACATGGAGCTACCACAGAGTAGAGTAGGAGTTACATTTTCTTCATGGATTGACTATGGAAAAAAACGCTGCAAATTATTACATAGTGGTTTATTATTTCTGCCAGCTATAGCCAGCTATAGTAACCAGCATGTTCTGGGGCTTTCGCCAGTCTCTTTTCTAGTATCTACCTCTGTTCTTCCTCTCACTCTGCCCCCCGCTCACCCACCTCACCACCCACCGTGACCCCCTGCCAAGCGTACCAGGCGCGCGCGCGCGTGCGTAAGTCTAACACTCAAAGCCTCGAAAAAGACACTTTTTCGCCCGTTTTTGGCCCATAGCATCTATGCGAGTAAAGCGATCGGGATGGTTAAACGTTAAGACCAACTAGACCCCAAATGGAGTCTATGTGCGAAAGAACGGGTTTTTCAAGTCAATTCTTAGGCCTTTTATGGCCCGGACGGTGGACGATTTGCTATACGGTCACATAGGCTTATTATTGGAGATAATAAACCAAAACCGTGTCTGACGTTATTTCCCAACAGTGTCCATCATGTTATCAAGCTCGGCAAATAAGAAACCACCACATTTTGCCATTTGTTTGCTTCATTTCCAGAGAGAGAAATGCATATACGAATAGCGATATTGCAACCTGAACTATTAGGTATGAATGAATTATTGTGATCAGTAAGTTGTGGACTTAATTTTATCTTCGATTTATGTTACAATGGAAAGAACGGTATTTTGTCCAACCTAAACCTCAATAAAAATACGCACTCGTCCCATATTAGTAGGTGATCTACACGGGGTCTTACTAGGTATATACGGTCTTCTTTTCCATTCAACGAATTATGCTGTGATAGAATCTTCGCCGTTGTTACTATTTGATGACAAATCCCCAAATATATCCATAGGAACAAGGGCGTACGCAGACTTTTAGCTTTACTGGGGCCAACGGTAATTTTACATGACCGATGTATGCAAAAACAATCATGAACAAAATGAGGGTAAATTAATGCAAAGTTATAATTTATGAATTGAGAACAACTTCAACACAACGAATTGATTTTTCTTCTCATGGACCAACTTTCTGTGTACCTACATTCAATAGGCATAGTCCGTTAAAACGGGCTTCTGACATGGTTGACATCAACCATGTTTTAAACCCTTTCTCAACGAGCTGAATGACCTTTCAATTGTGCACGTTGTGCACAGCTGTGCGAGAAGAACGTTTAGCGCCGATTTCACTTGGGGATGTAACCCCTGGTCTCTTGCAGTACATTGATCAAATTCAATTCATTCAATTTTATCATTTAATAATAATTAACAGGACGTTTCCATTTGTTTTCGTCACGTCACGGTGGGGTTTTCTATTGATTTTCACGTCCAACCAATGCGTTACTCGGGAAGTGTAACTCCCTTAGTTTTCATAGCAGGAAAATCGTTAGCCACTTTTTGGAATGCTCTCATTTTATCAAAGCATCTCATAATCTCTAAGCCTCTGTTGTGTCAAGGAAAGCTGATTTATTACGCTCAGTTATAAACTAATATTGCTAAGTAACCATAATGAACTAATAATGTGTAAAATTAATCATTATTAAATGATCTGACTGTAGAACCGTAGGTCTACCGTCCGTTTTTTCTGTAGTAAGACCCTTTTTCACCCAAAATGTATGCTCAGCTTCAGTTTCAATGAGGGTATCCAGACCATAAAAATTACAAAAGTGGGTCAGTTTGAGTTCTTCCTTTGACATTTCCAACATCTTCGATGGATGAAGTGTCAATCATCAAAGTTGCTACATTATCATCCGAAAATCGGTCTTGTAATGAACTTAGTAGTGAATCCAAATATGGAATGTACAGAGATGCGTATTAATTTGTGTGACGAGATAATTCGGATAGGATTACTGGGATAGTGGATACTAGGGCAACTTGCCCCAGTTGCCCCACCCCTTCGTACGCCCTTGCATAGGAAGGTACCTACCTACAAAAATAAAGACAATCAAACTTGAGATTCAAATAAGATTTCTGTGAATTAATGAACTTATTCGAGGTTAGAAAGGCCTAGATGTCTCATTAACCTCCAGTTATAATTGTTATCCAGCCGTCCAGGGACCAGATAAATTCAAACGCCAGATAGGGTTTAATTAGGGATGGATAAACACCCTCTATTGTTTTATCTAGGGGGTGGCTAGCATAAATGCACGGGGTACAGAAATTGCCCATAAATGCCCGCCAACCCCCTCCCCTTGTTACAAGCACCTTTACGACCTTCTCCCGTCTTTTGAGTTCAACTTTTCTGAAATCACCAACTCCGGGGGGAAGACATTCCTTTCGGAGTCAAAGTTTATGGGTGGGGCGTTTATTAATAACAATCCTGTTTTATTCCCTTGAGAACCGCATGCCTTTTCGTATTGTGACGATGACAGTGCGGTTGCTTCCTCATCCAAGTCACGACTTAGTAGGAGAGACATTCGTGCAGGAACGGATTGAATTACTGCCCTCAGTTCAGCTTACGATGTGTAATGAACTTGGCTGATTTAGCAATAGTCATGTTCCAAAGTTCCCTGACAGACATTTGAAAACCAGACAACTAAGAATATTTCATATTTCCTCGTGAAGCCTACACATCAACAGGACTAGAATTTCTCTAATAACTACCAACTAAAATATGACTGTAGATAAATAAGTGTACTAACGGGTTGTGTGATGTTGTCTAAGTAAGCGAATTTCCGTATGAAAACGTAGCAAATTATAATACAAAGATTTTTTGTTTCTGTATAAGACAAAACCCAAATCACTCACATGTGTCCCAAGGTAATACGAAACATATTAGTAAGTAATGCATGCATTACAAGGACGTCCCTATGTATGGATAGTGTATAATTTTGACGAGAATGATAAGAAATGTATAAAAAAATAAAAGAAACTAAAATAATTTTATGGAATCACCCTCCCCCCATCATCCCCTCCACAGATTGAAAATTGAAACTTACAAGGTTGCATAACTGGACTAAAATTCGGATTGAATAAATGATGAAAACTGTCACATAAATCAGTTGAGAGTAGTCAAAATATCACGTTTTATTGCAGTTACCCCTTCGATTCACCCCCTTCCATCGACAAATTTGAAACTTGTTTCAGAATGCCTCAAAACGGATTTGTATGAAGAAATTTTTCAAAAATTTAGATTTTAAAAATTTCCGAGCCATTGCAATAGCTTCATTTTTTACGAAAATTCGCTAAAATGCATGATCATTCCATTTGGGCTTAGCCAATAGTCGGATTCTCTCACTCTTTTTGACTGCGTTTGGAAGTGAGACGCTTCTTACGCTTTATGGGCAGGCACTTTCCTGATCAGCTGACTGAACTAAATTCTTTCCTGTTCTTCCTAGAAAGTTGTAATTTGATAGGGAGACTATCTTGGACATTATGAGGCCATTGAAATGATGGGCTTTCTCCTGATCAGCTGAATGAACTACATTTTCTCCTGTTCACCTGAGGAAGTTGTAATTTGACACAATCTATAGAATGTTCAATATTTTGTCCATCGATTTTGAAAGGTCGAATGTACCTAATCCAGTATCGATCATATGCCTTACGATAACCTCAATGCCACAATAGCATTGTTGAAACACAACAATATCTTTCATATTATGTAGGTACATTTCCATACATCCAATAAAGAATACCCGCGAGTTTATTTCTCATTTTCTAATGAAACCAGATGAAATTCCATGAATACAGACTCCAAACACACTATTTTACTGCTTTCACAATGTTTTGGCAAAATACTACCTGTCATCGCACCCCTCCCGCCTGGCCGGATCCTTGTGCGAAGGAACAACCAATACGTCTGGAACAAGTCCAGTGGAAAGCGTTATTCGGTTGGCACCCTTGCTTAGCATAGAGCTGTCCCGATCAGATAATTCTATTGAAGCTACAACTCTTGAACTGTCAAGCGTGCTTTTTTTGAACTCCCGATTTTCATTTCATTTTCATTTCATTTTTACAGTAGTTCACATGGGCGAAAAAATGGTTTAAACACGAGAATATGGGCTATTGGCGTCCCTCTTGTTAGCTCTAGACTTGCCTATAAGCATAGTTTCAGAGGGACGTCCTAAAAAATTCACGTTCGCCTGTGCGGTCACATTACCTAGTAGGTACTGATCGACGCCGCGAAAAATTATAGTGGATCGTGAAAAATATGAATGAATACGGGACGATAAATTTTATCATAATTGCACTTGTAATTGTAATTTAATTCCTATTACAATCGCAATTTCATAGCTATTTATTGTAATTTTTGTAACCGAGAGAACGGATATGCCCAACTCGCTCAACAAGCGTTCAGGACTCCCCCGCAAACATCAGTCGACGGTCAAAACAACGCTTCCGCTCCAGCTGGTGCCACTAAAGACAACTGTTTACGTGATCCGACCAACAAGGGAGGAAGTGAGAGAGGGAACGAAGGAGTGAAGCAGAGCGAGAGAGACACAACGACAACGAGGGGGTGAAGTGTAGGAAACACATGTGGCCCAGGACGGAAGGAGTTTCCTCAAGGAGGGAAACCTGTTGCTTTGTGGGCAACAGGCCGTTGCTTGGCGACCTGTTGATGCTCCCAACCCACTTCAGAAACATTCAGCCCGTATCTAACTTTTGAAGGCAAAACATATTTATCAACTTATTTATTTATCAACAACCAAACCTATCGCCAATGGGGTACCTATTCCTACGTTTCTTATTAGTAACGAAAACAGGGTCCATTTTCCGAAAAATGGTCCGCAACAAAATTGAACAGACAAATGAAAATGATAATGAATGAAAATGACAAATGGAATGAAAAGAACTCAAATATGGTATGGAGATAGGAAATTTATTGCTCTTTCGAACGGTTTCTTCAGATTTGAATTTACTTGATATGGGAGGGAGTTATAACCGACTTTACGATGTAAGGTCGAAAGCACGAAACAAATCTTAAATCGAGAATTAATCGGAAACAAAACCTCTAAAAAAATGTTTAAGGGGCAATTTTTGTGAGAAATGAGCTCTAGAATCGACTCTACTCGTTCGTGCCACCTTAATAGTGTGTTCACCCTGTATATCCAATCTGAATAACAAAGGGGATTTTCTGATCTCATAACTCCCATCCGAGATTTATAATACGACCTTGATAATGAGTATAGATACGGGAGAGAGTTGTGATGCCGAGTACCTTCAGAGTCGCTATTGTCACCAGTATTGCAAAATTGCGATGTGCAGAAGCGTGAAGGACGATTTTAACTGCCAACTTATCAGCCATCACGCTCGGCTTATTCTCCGCAGTTTCCGATGTGACTTATGTGCGTTTGAAATAGTAAAATAGGGATTATAAAGATTCGTGGGTTGAGAATTTTTTCCTACCACGAAGGGGTCCCGTGTGGAAATCTGCGAGTGATGTGAACCAAAAAGACTTCAATTCAATCTGTTGTTGGTTCATTTGTATTTGTACGTGCCAAGCCCAATGACACACACACGCCCGGGCGCACAATACACAAATACACACGTATAGTGAAGACTGTATGAAATAATTTTTTTTATGTTTCAATATTTTATCGAAGTTAATTATTATTTTTGTATATTTTTATTAGGTATATGTTATTCGCGTTAAAATGTTATGTTTTACGTTCCACGATCATGGATTCTTTCAGCTTATCGACCAAATTACAGATTATCCGTCGAGCAAGTGAAACAGAAATTATATTACATTATTTTCAATTATATTACATCATTTTTTATTTAACGATCCAATCACATTTCAGATTATTCAGAACTACGAATTTGCCCCGGAAAACCGATGGAAACTAAGGAATTTTACAGAAAAATGGGAAAACTTTAGCTATTTTCTACATTTGCCACTATATTTAGCGAATAAGTACCATGCCGGTTCAAGTCCTTGCCAAATTACCAACGGCTTTGTACCGAGTATCCTGGAAAATACCCAATTTTATCGGCACAAGGTATTTCGGGACCTTAAATTATCAACGCGACATAATTTCCGGTGAAATTAGGGTGAATTCGTCTATTACCCTACAGTTAATTTGAGGTTTATGGCCGATAAACGAAGCAATCATCGGCGAAAAAGTATAGTAAAAAACGGGATCATGTTCAGAACATGCCAAAGCATATTATCCGACCATAATAGCATGTTTCTAGTACAATTCTTAACCAGGCGACAGCATTTTCGGTGAAATTTCCGATTTTTAAGAGGTTGGTTTACGATAGCGGTCGATAACTGGACAAAATCGACCCAGGTAAAGTGGTTAGGATTAATATTTTTTGCTAAAAATTTAGGAGGGTCATCCTGACATACCGAGGAAGCAAAAAACAATGGGGACAAGAAATCCCAGAACTTTTTTTTTTTGAACCACCCTAACGTAGGTATACATATATTTTGTGACGTTTCGAAATAAATCAGTTTGAAAATAAATTCAAGTGACTCGTGGGAATGAACCCACATGAATATTCTTCGGTACAATTATACCCAGGCTAAGGGAAAGAAAGAAAAATAAACAAGTTTATTTATTTTGAAATTGTTGTAATTAGCTTCCTCAATAATTCAAAAAACAAAATCATGAATAAATGACAATAAGTGAGTAAAACGTTGCAGGGCTTCACAAGTTGCGGAAAGTCTGCGGACTATCGAGTTTCCTAGGTTTGTACTTAGGTACATTTGGTAGATTCCCAACGGCCGTGGGATAAAATATTGAAATGTACCTTGGTATATGGATAATTTGGGAACGAGAAGGAGACAGACGATCGGAAATTGCCGAACTACCAGAAGACCTGATGCGGAAGATGGCTGCGAAAGACCAACTTAGGAAATGAAGATCAGGAGGCGCTTCGTCAGTTCTATGCTGAAACTGAACCAAAATAAAAAAGTCCAGTCATGCAGCATGACCCCATGAGCAAATGTTTGAAAAAATCTTCGACATTTCAGTCGCTATTGATCGTGTTGAGAAATTTTAGTTTATGATTTTGATAGACAAACATGGAATCAAATTATTAACACATGCACAGAGTAAACTCATCAGTTGTGATTACATTTTTAACACAGAATGTGTTTTAGCCATGGACTAACTAGCCGAAAATGGAACGCGGGATGGTAACGAAATGTGTGACGGATGATTTTCACGTACAACCGAGTCGTTGCTAGGGATATGGTACTTCGTCGTTTTTCATCCCACAAAATTCGTTGACCATTCGTTCGAAAGCTCTCGATTTATCCAACAATATTATGTTAACTACTGCGAAGTGCGTGTCCAACAAACTGAGTTATGAGCATGGTTATATAAATAATTGTTTACACACAGGTGATCATTCTCAATAATTGATATTGTGAACATGATTGCAACCGCTTGTTAATTTCTGATGATTTCATTGAGCTTGTGTTTCGATGATTTGATTCATAGCAGGTGATCTGAGTATTACGAAAACGGTTTGATTTGTGAAGCGGAGGTTAAATAATTTGAATAGGTAATTTCTATACTTTACACTCTAGGAAGCTGTAATTTCGTTTGTAGCCTCTTTAGGACATTTACTTGACGATGCTCAGGGTCCGGATCAGATGTGTGGCTCTTACAGCTAATTTCTATGCTTTACACTCTAGGAAGCTGTAATTTCGTATGTAGCCTCTTTAGGACATTTACTTGACGATGCTCAGGGTCCGGATCAGATGTGTGGCTCTTAAAGCTAATTTCTATGCTTTACACTCTAGGAAGCTGTAATTTCGTATGTAGCCTCTTTAGGACATTTACTTGACGATGTCCAGGGTCCGGATCAGATGAGTGGCTTTTAAAGCTAATTTCTATACTTTACACTCTAGGAAGCTGTAATTTCGTATGTAGCCTCTTTAGGACATTTACTTGATAAATCGCTCTTGATTTATCACGAATTTATTTCGTATTTTTTTTCGTAGTTTCATACTATAACTATATAAATTGATGTTATAAATGAATAGTAAACAATGACGCTTGTTTGGTTGTCACTTGGTTGCGCGACAACGCAAACACATTCTGTGTTTCAATAATTTCGTCCGAAGTATGTAAATAGAGGTAACCGGGGGTCCAGGGGCTTGCCCCCTGGCGAGGCGCGGAGCGCCGAGTTTTTTTTTTTGTTGACATTTCATGTCTTTGCTATGGCACACAACCAAATTTTCGTTATGTTACGTTACGTAACGAAATATGCTCAATGATTATTATGATCGTAGAAGTGAGGTAGGTAGGTACCTATATGATTATAGCTGAAATTTGGCTATATGATTATTATGATTTGGCTGGTAGACTCCTTAGGACGTGAACAATAAGGTGCAGAGGGTTTTGATCAACTGAGTGGCTCCTGAAGCTAACTTCTTTCCTATCAACCCTAGGAAGCTGAAATTTGGCTGGTAGCCTCCTTAGGACATGAACAATAAGGTGTACAGGGTCTTGATCAGCAGAGTGGCTCCTGAAGCTAACTTCTTCCCTATCAACCGTAGGAAGCTGAAATTTGGCTGGTAGCCTCCTTAGGACGTGAACAATAAGGTGCAGAGGGTTTTGATCAACTGAGTGGCTCCTGAAGCTAACTTCTTTCCTATCAACCCTAGGAAGCTGAAATTTGGCTGGTAGCCTCCTTAGGACATGAACAATAAGGTGTACAGGGTCTTGATCAGCAGAGTGGCTCCTGAAGCTAACTTCTTCCCTATCAACCGTAGGAAGCTGAAATTTGGCTGGTAGCCTCCTTAGGACGTGAACAATAAGTTGTACAGGGTCTTGATCAGCAGAGTGGCTCCTGAAGCTAACTTCTTCCCTATCAACCGTAGGAAGCTGAAATTTGGCTGGTAGCCTCCTTAGGACGTGAACAATAAGGTGCAGAGGGTTTTCATCAACTGAGTGGCTCCTGAAGCTAACTTCTTTCCTATCAACCCTAGGAAGCTGAAATTTGGCTGGTAGCCTCCTTAGGACATGAACAATAAGGTGTACAGGGTCTTGATCAGCAGAGTGGCTCCTGAAGCTAACTTCTTCCCTATCAACCGTAGGAAGCTGAAATTTGGCTGGTAGCCTCCTTAGGACGTGAACGATAAGTTGTACAGGGTCTTGATCAGCAGAGTGGCTCCTGAAGCTAACTTCTTCCCTATCAACCGTAGGAAGCTGAAATTTGGCTGGTAGCCTCCTTAGGACGTGAACAATAAGGTGCAGAGGGTTTTCATCAACTGAGTGGCTCCTGAAGCTAACTTCTTTCCTATCAACCCTAGGAAGCTGAAATTTGGCTGGTAGCCTCCTTAGGACATGAACAATAAGGTGTACAGGGTCTTGATCAGCAGAGTGGCTCCTGAAGCTAACTTCTTCCCTATCAACCGTACGAAGCTGAAATTTGGCTGGTAGCCTCCTTAGGACGTGAACAATTTTTGGTTATCTTTTTCGTAGCCATTGTGGAACACCGAAATCTTGAAGTATATGGAAGTATTCACTCATGCATCCAAATTTGAAAACAGTTGAGTGTTACCTAGTTAATCAATGCTACCCAAGGATCAAAATATGAAAATAGTTTATTGTTGTCTACGCAATCAATGGTTAGTGGGGTTAATGTACTGTCATGTGGAACATATCGCACCCATCCTAGAATAAGGGTACAACTCAAAAATTGTCATTTTCGGCAAATCGCATTCAAAGTTTTCCTTCCACACCATTGGCTACCCGTTCTTTGGAACACGATGAACATAATTTATCCTTGCGAAACATGTTTCCTACATTATTACTCTAACGCCCCATGGTGAATAAATAGTTTTTTTGCCAGTGGGAAGGGAGTGGGGGGAACGGTTTTGTTGATTTTTTAAAGAATTTTTGAGTTGTTCCAACTTAAACACTGAAATCTCACCAGTCAGGATACAAAATGTTCAGAAAAGAAAGACACAAGTTAAAATTGTCCACACAAAAAGGAAACAACTCAAAACGAGACACAGACTGTTTGAACTCAACTGAGTTGTGTCTTTCTTCCTAGGACGTGAATTGGTTACTCCCTCCATAGAAGAAAGACACACGCACTCTCTAGCGGAATTAGAGTGCCCTACACATATCTCCACCTTCTACAGACAAACTAGACTGTTTCTACTTCTCAGAACCACAACTAACTCAAAAATCGCGATTTTTGAGTTGTACCCTTATTCTAGGACGGGTGCGATATAACATACCGTTCTTTTACTACCCACGACGATATATGTATGAATGTAAATAATAAATAAAAATATGAGTTTAATTTTTGTTTTCTTTATATTGAAAAAAATGTAATTCACAGAGGAAGACAAGATTTGCTAGAAGATGGAAGGGAAGAAGGAGGGAGGGGAAAGACATGAAATGTCCTAATGCGTTGCAGACTTGTATGCAAGCGTTTTCACAGGAATTCGTTTGTGCAATGTGCCAGGGCAAAGACATGAAAATGTCAAAAACTAGAAAATGCTGGAATAAGAGGAAACTGCAACAAATGGTTTGAGAGTTACCTAACATCTAGATCTCAGATCGTTAGAATAAGTGATGTCTATGGAGATGAGGAACCAGTAAAAGTTCTGATGATTTCCGCTTACAACCGAGTCGTTGCTAGGGAAATGGTACTTTTTTTTAAAGCACCTACTACCTACGTTTTAAACAGCATGGTTCTAATATTGGTTATACAGGGATACTTCCATAAGAGTAGTTCAATCTGAATTTGGATAATGTTTCATGCAAATATTACCGATTTTTACAACTAGCGAACGGCATTATTTCGATTTTTTGACAGATTTTTCAACTTTGAAATTTTTGAAAACCTGATACATATTCTTATATGAAATTTTACGCTGATTCCGAATATACCACATGTAGTATGCTGAAAAAATCATTTCGCACAACAAATCGCAAAAACAGGCTATTTCGAAATTGTTGACTA
Organism: Adelphocoris suturalis; assembly: GCA_030762985.1. NCBI lineage: Eukaryota > Metazoa > Arthropoda > Insecta > Hemiptera > Miridae > Adelphocoris > Adelphocoris suturalis. The sequence goes on along the minus strand of CM061042.1, from coordinate 50,010,663 downwards.
CATTTTTGAAAATTTCAACCCGAAGATGTAATCCGATCATGCTGCCCAACGAACTTGAACTTTCGTTTTGTGTCCTTAACATTTTAAAATTTGTTTGAAGTTTCTAGCACAATTCTACGGACAGTTATCGTCTGGAATGACACATACATACATATATACATATATAACATTTATACATACATACATACATAAAAAAAAAATGCATTAAACTTCAGAATATGATTCAGAATATCCTGAAATGGATTTCTGCATAAATTTTTCTCAAATTTTGAGGCGAGAGCAATAGCTTAATTTTCATCAAAAATTCGCTAAAAGAGAATTTTCGAATTACCTTCTTGTGGGGTCATCTGGAGAGACATCTTGTATCGACATTGACTATTAATTTCGCTTGTTACCGGCACGGTATGGCCCATATTCTCGTGACGTCACGCCTGGAGTAGGTTCGCGTTTCAGCCAAAGTCGGCCATGAGACCGCCCTACGTCAATGAATCGCTACTCAACCAACCTATTTATCACAAGAAGTTTGCCGTCTCACGTCAACATAATTCGTGGTTATAAGGCCATTTTTCAACAGTTATGTTTTGAAAAAGTATAATATTGTAGCAATACAAAGTTTCAATTCGAGTGAATGTTATAATAATCGTGCCTGCCACGAGACCTTCTCGAACGATCAAGTTTGACCCCCACCCCGGCAACTACTTGGAACCGTTCCCTACAAGAAGAACTGTGAGTTCTTCAACTCCGTTCAACGCGGAGCAGCTCATGAGTCACAAATGGAAAGTCACATTTACTTTTCTAAACTGTTATGTGATCGTGTTATGACCACCAACTATACACTTCATTCTGATCTACATATTCAACTAATCTGCATTTTTACTAAGGGATTGTCTACTTGATGTTATGAATTTTTGAGACACCAAAATATACACTTCATTCTGACCTACATAGAATTGAAGAACTCACAGTTCTTTTTGTAGGGAACGGTTCCAAGTAGTTGCCGGGGTGGGGGACAAACTTGATCGTTCGAGAAGGTCTCGTGTGCCTGCCAGCCCAATAATTGATTGTAGATTGCTGTCAACGATACCAATCTAACGTGAACGAGTTTTTATTTGGACTAGGAGCCTACTAACTATTGTAGTTAATCAGTGTCAGAAAACTAAAGAACTTCATTCTTTAGGCTTTGAGAATAACTATTAACCTGAAAAATAGTAAAGAAAAGATTATTGAAAATTCCTCAGGTGTCTGTACTGCTGTGTAGGTACCTAGCCATTGCTCAGGTAGCTTCATCAGCGTTTTATTATAAGTTCGTACTACTATGCTTAACTGAGGAAGCTTTACTTGTTATATTGAATGAATAAAAGGAGAGATTTGATAGTTTGTCAAAGTAAACAAGGCAGGTTGTTGCTACACCAAGAAACGAAACTACTTAGGTAGGTAGGTAGGTACGTACGTCCTACCAGATTAGCTGTTGGTTCAAATTGAAAATATAAAATTTCTGAAACCTTTAAAACTTAAATACTCTTCAGTGTTGGGCATAACCTTATCGTCTAATACGAATACGATTGTAATTGCGATAATTATTTGTTGATTCTGAGTCAACTGTCGATTATTCTGTGGATTATATTCGTATTCGTGTAATCGTTTTCGTTTGCCGGCGATTACACGATTTTTTTTTGTATTTTATTTTCATTGAGCTCGTTTACATAAACTATCTCATTGACATCATTGTAATTCACTGAATTGTTCTACGCAGTAGAAGTTCCTTCACGGAGGAACTACTTAAAAGTCATATTATATTGTTTCACTACACTTCAATTATTGTGGCTGGTTATGGCGGTGTGTGATCATGATTGTACTATGCTAGTATGACGAAGTCCATGATATGACGCGGCCGTACCAGTCGCTGTACATCCGGTCGTCTAAAGCAGCGGTTCCCAACTGCTGGGCTGCAGGCAGCTCGCTACTGGGCCGCTGATGCTGGCCGGAACTCAAAAATATTGCAAAATAAGTGCGTAATTAATAAATCGGTTCTCGCGATAAAATATTAATTTAGGCATTCTCTTGGATAGTGTAAGTTTACTGATTCAACTATTTTACAATTTATTTTTTAAATTTATTTACAAGTCGCTTGACAATTTTATAACAGAAAATTAATTGGTTAAAGTGTGTAGGTTTGACAACTGACACCCCGTCATAGCTCGTGCCCCACGAGCTATGTCTGGTATTCATAAGGGGTTAATCGCCAGAGTTAGGTCAGTAGCTCCCTTTGTCAAATGGGCACATTGCAACATACATAAAGAAGCTTTTGCATTTAAAGGTTTGGGCGAGTGTCTGAAAAAAACTCTTGACGATGCAGTAAAAATCGTCAACTTTATCAAAGCAAGGCGAAAAAACTTTAGACTTTTCAGTGTTTTGTGTGATGAAATGGGCTGTCAGCACAAATAGCTCAGAAGCTATTTGAAGTAGACTTCAATGTGAAGTTCGGTGGCTATCCAGAGATTTTTATCAAGATTGTTTGAACTTCGTGATGAACTCTGGGTTTTCCTCATGAAGGCATATGATGGCAAACGTGCAAGTTCTTTCTTAGAATGTGTGACCGATGAAAACTTGTTTGGAGCGGTTGGCGTATTTGGCAGATATTTTTGGTGCCCTCAACACTATCTAACTCTTCAGGGCAAGGATATTCATAAGTTTCTTGTACAAGACAAAATAGAGGCAATGATAATAAAACTTCAACGATGGGCTAAAAAAATTGAAAAAAAAAAAAATTCTTTCGACGTATTTCCTGTCCTACGTGATTTCCTTGAAACCAACGAAGTCAAAAATTGATGAAACAACAGGTGCAACCATAAAAGATCACCTCTCATCTTTGGCTTCCGACCTCAGGCAGTTTAATTTAAATATATATTTATCAAAATTTATTTCAATTACTTGTCTCATCACTTTTATTTTGCTTTGTGTTTTAACTTTTTATTTTTGGACTGAGAAATCACAGTAAGAAACTACGTCTTTCCATATTTCTTTTAGGAACTAGTTCCCTCAAATTGAAGGCGAAATCCAATGGATCAGAAATCCTTTCCATGAAGAAAACTTTAAAAAAGTTAACACATCTTCAAGTAAAGAGGTCTCTTTAATTGAACTGTCTTGTGATCAGGATCTGAAATCAAGTTTTAAAATGACCCCATTGATTCCTTTTTGGATAAATGTGCGAAAAGACTATCTCGCTATTGGCAAAATTGTACTGACGCAATTGATGGGATTTTCAGCTACTTTTCTGTGTGAAGAGCGATTTCTACTTTAGTTTATTTGAAAAATAAGTATAGAAATAAGTTAAACGTGGAGAGTGATTTAAGTCTGAAATTGTCAAGTTTCAATCCCGATATTGATACACTAGTAGGGGACAAACAATGTCAGAAATCCCATTCAGTTTGAACAGCCATGTTAATATATATATAAATGAATAAAGGTTCAACAGTAAATAGTTTTTTTCCCTTCCTTCCTTCCTCGAATTTTTTCAAAAAATATTTTTGGGCCCCCAAGCTAAAAAGGTTGGGAACCGCTGGTTAAAGCCTTCAGTGACAAGTGGGTTTTCATGAACTTGATTGCGTTGGACGAACATTGTTAGGTGTCGAGAGAGAGTTTGAGTAGGTGTTTCCAAACCGAAGTCATGGTATACCGTTTCATTCCTCACAAAATCAGGAGTGTGTATGATGCGTTTTTGTAAAATAGCTGTTTATGCCTGAATCGTATTTTCGACTTACTTCAGGAAAAAGGGAGAAATATCCTAAATGCACTGCACTAAACTCACAAAAACCGCACTAACTGCACAAAACCATTATTATTGTATGTATCACTGATTCTTATCAAAGTGGGTACTGATTAGGCATGGGTGTATAAGGATACCTGTACTTTCAAGCCAATGTCTGACGTGCTACCTTCACTTCCATTGTATCTCTTCTCTATGCATGATTGTTTCCTTCAATATCTTTCTTCTAATGCTCTTATGCATAAATACCAATGCATGTATATTTTCTTTATATTATTATGCAATGCTGTGCAACTTAATAATAACGTCAGTGATCAGTGCGTGATTGTGCCTCAGTTGGGTTTGGGCTGAATCGTGACGTCACCGCATCGTGATTTTCAGCCATCGTCATTTTTTCTTGGTGTTACTCCAACTACCAGACCTCTCGTTTTGCCTCTTGCCTTTCAACTTTAAAAAATGTCTAATTCTCCAATGTACCTGTTTGTTTTCTCGTATCCGCGACGTCGCGATCTGTTGTAGCAATCACCTATATTGCACAACCTTGTAACAATCAGTGCTAGCGCTAGCTTTATCGTATTTATCGTTCGCTTCATACCTCACCGCTCAGGGCATGCTCCACACCGGCTTTGGCACCCGGTTTCTCTGAAACATATCAACCTGGATGGGTTCTTGGCTCCTGACGTTGGATCCCACATCACATTTATTCTCCTTTCTGGTAATCAAGCCTTCACCAGGTAAAGGACAAGGATACTCACGCCCTTCTGAGATCTCTTGAAAGTTGGGTAATTAACTATACAATTTTGCATGAACCGCACCCCCCCTCTTCATCACTGCAACCTGTTGCTATATGGGACACACACCTTCGCATGTATCTACACGACAAGGATCTTTCATCTGTAAATTTTTTCATCTTATAGACTTTCATCTTCACCAGTATAAATAAGAACAGTAACTTTCATTAAAGCAACAATCTTACAATCTCTCTTCATCTTTTCACAGTGGCCACTTATTAAGAGTAGGTAGATAGGTAGCACCAATTTCTTATCAATTTCTACCTGTTATCTGCACCTTCTTCAGCATGTGGTATTTCTGAATACATACTACTTATTTTTCTAAGTCTACCACTTTTACTGGCTCTTATCACCTTTTCACATCTGGACTCTCTTATCACTTTCTTAGATATCTGTTCTCCCTAGATTAAAAAGGGGGTGGTCCTTCGAAACTACCGATCAAAATCAATTAATTCAGATCACCTAGGATAACCAGTAACAGGTACATGTCGGTAAGGACTTCCTAAGTACCTACTTACAAGCAGCTACCCCACTGGCTCCAACAATAGCATTCTGCTGTTGCTCCAGTCTCCTGAATCGTGAGCGTGAACAAGTTCCCCAAAAATTCATCGCATACGTCCAAATCGTTACAATGAGCAACTTATATATCGCACATCCGGGGTAATACTGGTATAAGTCAAAAAACCCTACTTTTGGGAAATCGCGTTTAAAGATTTTTCCCATCTAAATTTATATATAACTGTCATCTGAACGTTTCTTTTTTCATACCTCACGGTTCTATGGCGCTCATATACTATCTAACTAACATGTGGAGTACCAAAATTACTTCGTTACCTCTTAATTTTCAACCAGCATGCTTAAATTCATCAAATTCCTATGTTATACCACTGTTACCCCTAGAAACAGGACTGCATAACACCAGTTATCACTTCATCCGTGAGATATGCCACTACTGATCTAAGCAAAGCGACTGCGGAGAGGTAGGTACTTATAACACCACTTTTACCTTGGAAAACGAAAACGGTGGCGAATTTCTGAATATAATTGCTGATCATTAGGTTAGTCTCAAGATTCAGACTCTTCTTTTGTTCGCTATGGTGCCTGCTTTGAACTACATACCACTTTATATAATTATTTGGGTTCAAGAATAAAAATAATAAATGAAAAGACACACAATTTTATGCAACGTATGACAATAAACTTTACTATTTTGTGAATAACAAAAATACCCACTTTTTAATTTTGAATAAGGGACCACTTTTAAACATACAAAATTATGGTAAAACCCTTTTGGACCTAAAAGTAAATGGCAGAATAACACAATATTTCAGTAATTTTTCGTAGTCAAAAACAAAAATTACTTTTATAATGAATATAGGTTCACAGAAAAATTAATTAAAAACTAAATAAGCTTACTACTTGTAGAAGCAACAAAAATATAATACAAATTTTTTAGTTTCAAGTTATAAGGAACCAATTTTTACTAAATCAAAAAATTGCAGTTGAATCCTTCTGGCCTTAGCAGTAACTTTAAAGTAGCAAAACAGAAACTTCAAATCATGGAACTTTAAAGCGTAGAAACTTCAGGTTGTAGTAAAAACTGTAACATCGGAACCAGAAGCGTTTTAAATTGCTTTTTTCCCCATTAAAATAAGTGGTAGTTGGGGCAAGTTTGTATTCAGAAATAAAATGCCGAATATAATTAAAAAGTAGGTAAACGTTTTAGCTTCAAAATTATGTAAATAATTGTAGAAATATCACAATAAAACATCTTTACCTAATGAGATATTTTACCTTCCAGTCTTCGATTACGTTTTCAGTCTTTATAAAATAAGAACAATTTCTCCTAGCAATATAGAGTTCCGATAAAAGTGACAGTACAACACTGAAAACTGAACCTAAAATACTCCTAAAATAAAATAAAAATACTTTCTCATTATAAGCAACAGCGGTCGTGAGAGCTAACTGAAACATCAGCCGGAATCCATATTGTCGTCTTTCTTGGACGTTTTCTTTGGTTTTTTGATGGTGAGACTTTCGTAAAATCCTTTGTACGGTGCTGATATGAGGTTACTTTTTATCAGAGACTTAAGCCCTGTACGTGTGTTCTGGGGGATCCCCGGAGGCTTTTCATAGGCTGGTATGTTCCATTCACGAACGATTTTTATTTTGTCCTCAAGAATAGTATCTGAAACTAACTTAGCACTTTTTTGTTTTGCTGTTTCCTTTCTAGTACTTCTTCTTTTCTTCGTTGGGGGCTGAGAGTGATTTTCATGATTTTTTTTATTTATATCTTTAACATTATTCTCAATTACTGCAGTTTCTTCGAACTCTTCCGCAAATGATAGCTTATAAAGAAACGAGAATGGCTTTTCTTTCGTAAATTTTGCAGCCACAATTTTACTAAAAGGGACTTTCTCTCCTTTAATGTTAACATTGAAGTTTTCCTCGATAAAGGTAAACCAGTATTACACCTAGCGTACGGTCATCACACTTTGGCTTCTGGCGCACAATTGAAATGATCCAGTCTTTCTCCAACGCTATGGTAGAAAATTGGCTAAAAACCATACTGGTTTATCTACTCTCTAGCGGCCATTTATTGAGTTACAGTTAAACCGATACTACCTCCATGTAGAGCTCGCTGAGCGCTATCTGGTGGTATATATAACTCAAAACAGCCAATTTTGGACTTACCCCGGATGTGCGATATTATTAATTTATTCTCCACTGTGACGTTGAGGCAAGTAACTCGATTTCGGACTCTCTTAATGAGTTCGGTGATATGCTCATTGTACGTCAATCGTTTATCTAAGAAAACTCCTAGGTATTTGTGGCCTGTCGCATTTGGTATGGGCTGTCCAGCGTAATATAGATGCGGTTCTTCATATTTGATGTTGTATGTATATGTCACTACGCAGGATTTCAGTGAATTTATTTTTACTCTCCATTTCGTGCACCATTGTCCGAGTACCACTATTAGTTCTTGTAGTTTTCTTGTTGATTCTACTGGATCTGCATGGCATACAGCATAGATCAGGTCGTCAGCATACATTCCTGAAAAGGTTTCACCTGCTTCTTCGATTGCAGGTGAAACCTGCAATTGCTTCTTCGCACATTATAGGATGGACGCCCTATTGAAATTGATGACTGTAATGCATTTTTATGGGTTGTATTCGTGTAATCGCCGACAGACGAAAAGGATTACACGAATACGAATATAATCGCAAATGACTCAGAATCAACGAATAATTATCGCGATTACAATCGTATTCGTATACGACGGTAAGATTATGCCCAACACTGGTTTTAGGGGGCTTGCAAACCTAACTTTCTATGGTTTCTTGGGGTGTTGGGATACTAAAAATTGCCGGCGCCTGGTCGGAGTCGGCTGGTGACCACCTGTGACATTGTGGTTTTAACGGACCGCCGACGGAGGCGTCGAGTGAGCGCCCGGAACATCACTCACTGGAACACTCGGCGTTCCCGGAACACTCGGAAATAGACGCGAAATGTTTTCACTTCGAGAGGCCGAGGGGGCAGCAGGGGAGGAAAAAAAGGGGGGGTGAAATACGATTCGTGAGGGAGGCGTGAGAAGTTTCGTTTCTTCAAGTCGCCTGTATGTGATGCGGGGGTCGGACTCGCACTTGCCCATAAGGGCGGGGGAACGCGGGGGAGGTCTTTTACGCTCAAGTGCCCGGGAGGAAGGGTTATGTGCGGGGGTCCAGGGCGGGGAAGGAGGGAAGTCAAAGTGTCTGGGGCGGCTCTTTGCACATAAGAAAAACGAGTAATTGACCGCAGCGGGTCCCCCCCTCGTGCCCCCGCCTCGCCAGCATGAGAGGGGCCTCAAGGTTTACGCGCGGCCGTTTCCCGTCTGCGACGCCGCCGCTTTTGCGCCGTTTTGAAGACGGCGCTGAAAAGGGGGAGGCGGCTGAGGCGGAGGTCATTGCGAGACCCCCATTGACTGGAGGGACCTCCGTCCGATGCTGTTCCTCACACGGAGGACTGTAAATGTGAGAAGGAATGTTTCAAGCATAGCAAATCCCTTCTCACTGCAGACGGAGTAGAAAACAAGTCCCAACCGTGCAGCATGACATAATGAGCAAATTTACTCACCTTTCGTTTTTAGCGAGTTTTCTTAAAAAATAAAGCTGTTGCAATGGCTCCAAAAATTTTAAAATAAAAATTTTCAAAAATGTTCTTCATCTAAATCTGTTTTGAGGCATTCTGAAATGATTCCTAGATTTTAACGCTTTTATATATAAACGGGGTGATTCCCTCGTAGATGCAAAAAAATTTTGGGTGAAACTACATCGAAAATGGAGTAAAATGCCGCCAACTGCATATTTTTATCTCAATCTGTTCTCGAGATATGATTTTTTAAAGGTTTTTTCAGGAAAACCGTGTTTTTTTCCTTTTAAACTCAAATTTCTCCACTTTACTTCATTCAATTTTAACTTTTGACCACATTTTCGGAATCAGCATTAAATTTACTATAAGAATAGTGTACTTGGGTTCTTAAAAAGTACCATCCAAAGGCCCTCACATCAGCTCAAACATTGACGATTTTGAAAAAAGAATATTTCTGAAAATCTTTAAAACTTTACTACTCTTCCAAAACGAATCCTGGAAACTGGCAAATCTCATGAAAACTGCTTCGTCTAATACTCTTTCCAACGGTATAATCAAGTTTACTTTTATTTTGTTATTTAGTGGAGAAAATTATGTTTTAATGTTAAAAAATGTGGGTTTTTCAATGAAATTGTTGGTTTTCTCGAAAGATGACCCTCCATGAACCTACGAGTATGGGGTCGGTTTCTATGTATTTTTTCACGCTGTATCGAATGGTAACATTTGTAGATCTCTCCAACTCCGTTATAACCGAGTTTTACACTTAAAATCGCAAATGTTTAGTTTGTTTGTTACGATTAAATGTATGTGTGTTATGGGGTAAAACTAGTTAATTAAAGTGTAAAACTCGATTATAACGTAGTTGAGAGATCTGCAAGAGTTTCCATTTGATCCAGCGAGAAAAAATACACAGAAACCGACCCCATACTCGTTGGTTCATGGAGGGTCATCTTTCAAGAAAACCAACAATTTCATTGAAAAACCCACATTTTTTAACATTAAAACATTATTTTCTCCCCTAAATAACAAAATAAAAGTAAAATTGGTAATACCGTTGGAAAGCATATTAGATGAAGCAGTTTTCATAAGATTTGCCAGTTTCCAGGATTCGTTTTGGAAGAGTAGTAAAGTTTTAAAGATTTTCAGAAATATTATTTTTTCAAAATCGTCAATGTTTGAGCTGATGTGAGGGTCTTCGGATAGTACTTTTTAAGAACCCAAGTACACTATTCTTATAGTAAATTTAATGCTGATACCGAAAATGAGGTTGAAAGTTAAAATTAAATGAGGCAAAGTGGAGAAATGCGAGTTTAAAATGAAAAAAACACGGTATTCCTGAAAAAACCTTGAAAAAATCATATCTCGAGTACGGATTGAGATAAAAATATGCAGTTGGCGGCATTTTACTCCATTTTTGATGTAGTTTTACCCAATTTTTTTTTTTGCATCTGCGAGGGAATCACCCTGTATAGTACTGATAGATGCAAGCGTCGGCAACGTATACAGAATCAAATGCGACTAATACAGTTTCTCCAGTCTCTCTGCAGTGTATATTAGTACATAGACCTATAAATATATTGAACATTTGCATAAATATTCTGTAAATACATTTTCTTAAAGACTTCCATAACTTACTACTAAGAATACGTTATGGAAGTCTTTAACAAAATGTATTTACATTTACAATTCTTACCTTAGTTTTGAATTCTGCAGTAGTGATTAATCACTATTGCAGAATTTCAAAACTAAGGTATGAATTCGTTTTTAAATGTATAATATTAAATATTTTGTACATTGTATTTTACTAATATTCTGTAAGTAGTCTTAGACTTCTGTACTTAATCAGTAGGCTAGAATCAATAAAAAAGTTATGAAGATCTAATTTTATATAGGCTACTCATATATGTACAGTAGGTCTACTGGTAAGTAATCGGAACCTACGCAATTCCTAAACAAATTAAAGCCTGTAAAAGGCCACCGATTTTTAAAATTTAAAACCTAAAGTCCCCAAAAAGTCCCCTATTTTTATTTTACAGATCTAGTAGACACTCTGTATTAACAAGGCTTCGCATATTATAGGAGGGATGCCCTATTGAAATTGATGACAGTGACGCATTTTTATGGGTTGTATTCCTGTAATCGCCGGCAGACGAATACGATCACACGAATATACGAATATAATCGCAGTTGACTCAAAATCAACGAATAATTATCGCGATTACAATCGTATTCGTATTCGACGATAAGATTATGCCCAACACGTCGTGAGTTTATAAAATATCCCCCGGGGCTCCGAACCCCCTCGACCTTGACGGGGAAGCGAGTCGTTCACCCCGACGGCTTCGCAGATCAGCCAGATGTGGGTCACGGAATCGCGTCGCTCGCGGAACAGGCGGACGGGCTCCAGGAGTCAACAGGTCTCTTGACGGGCGGTGGGAGGTTTGATAACAAACGAAAACATCTCAGACTCCGTTCCGGGCCGCCAACCTACTGACTCCTGGATAACCCCCCCCCCCCCCCCCCCTCACCGCCACCACCCCGCTACACTCAACTTGCGTCTCCATGGAGCTGACATATAGGGATCCTCCACCCTTATTTACTGCCATCGAATAGCCATTAGGGATGTTCGATATTAGTATCGATATTAGTACTCGTAAAAGTACTTGAATCATAATATCGACACCGCACAAGTATCGTATCAAAAGTATCGATACTGTACTTGTATCGATACACAATTATTATTAGCAAAAACTGAGAAAGAAAATCAGTTTACTAACTACAATAGTATACAGGTGTACAACACTAGTACCGTAGAACGGGGTTACTTTACTTTTGCGGGGTATAGGTGGTACTTGACGTCATTTTCCATATGTTTCAAATTTTTGCATTACCTACTGAATTTAGGAATACAGCCAAGGGTGGCATTTGATACTTGATTATTGCCTAATGGATTTTATTCATGATAGCAAAAACAACCACACTTTTTCTTCTTGTTTGATAAGGTTTATCAGTTCTGTATTTTGACAACTATTGGGAGGTGTGCTGCAAACTGTGTTTCTCACGGCTTTCCAGGAATCTTGACTTCAATTTCTGGCTTAAGTATGGTTTTAGCATTGGATAACAGTGATATTCATGTATGAATTAATTTGAACAGGTGTTATCAGGTTCCAGGGGGTAGGGTTATATGAAAGTGGGAAGGTAAACGGGGCAACAGTGGTACACCTAAAAACCGGGGTTTTTGTCAATTTTCGGTCATGCAGGATTTTTTTTCTCTATTGTTTCAGTTTTCGATCATCAGAAAGTGCAAAAGAAAATTGGGATCACAGCCTTATGTCAATTTCACCGAAGAGACAATGGGAAATGCTTTGGAGGATATCGACATTCGATACGCCTCATTACGTAGTTATTTTCAATAATGAAATAATCTCATTTTTGAAAAACTACTACTTTCACTAATGAAATAATTTCATTTATTTTAAAACCAATTTTAAATCGTGATAATAATTTCTTACCGTTCGCTGACATGTTTTCAGGTAGATCCGGCCCAAAACGTCACTACTAAACATCGGAACAATACTTAACTAGCAGTTGTTTCTTCCAGCTTACCTATTAACAGGTTGATCGATGATCGGGGCACGTCAATGTTTTTCCGATTGTTACTCTGCCGGAATGAGGGTCCAGAGGTCAGATACTTATGAAAAAAGTTCTCAGAGATGTCAGGTGACCAAAACACAAACTACCGGTAGAAATATCTAACTTTCGATGCGAACTTGCGAGCATCCAGACCGCCAATGTATAGGTACACATCATTCTGACCTACATGTCCAACTAATCTGTATTTTTACTAAGGGATTGACTACTTGATTTTATGTAATTTTGAGATGCGAGCTTACGAGCACCCAGACCACCAACCTATACACAGCATTCTGATCAATTTGTGCTAATTTATGTGCATTCTACTTGTGCGAATTCATGTGCATCCAATCAAACCACAACCACGCCAATTTGTTTCAACAAATCCTCAACGACATCGGCAACTTCTGAAAACACGGTAATTCTTTTTTTCATTTATTTATTTTTATTTATTTATTTTATTATTTTTTTTTTTTTTAATTTATTTATTTATTTTTTTTTTAATAATATAATTTCTTCCCACAGCTTGAAATTTTCACCAATTCTACGTAAATACCTATGTAATGTTAGGGCCGCCATTCACGACGGAGCCAGATGGCCTGAGGCCGCTCGCTCGAGTCCATTTGGCCCCGGTCCAAATTAGGGGGGTCACACACGGGTACACAGCCAGTAGCGTTTCCTCGTTCTTCGGTCCTGGTGCTGTGCTCTTGAGCATCTTACCTCACCAATTCACTTCATCAATTGTACCTCTTCAATTTTACTTCAGTATGAACAACGAGGAACTTGTTAACTTAGCTGCCGCTGCAGTTTGCATTTATATGAAGAAGAAGAAACCAAAAAGGCAGTGGCAGAAAGAATGGTTTTCAGCTCGAAATAAATTAACCCATGTCAGGTTGATTGAACACCTAACATTAGAACCTGCTGAAGTCACGGCCACTCACACTTGCCATCGTACACTTAGCTATCACCTCGACGTCTAGAAGTACACTGAAAGGATTTTGGCCCGGGGGATGACCCACACACGGAAGAGCCAGTCAGTGGAGCCGATCCATTTGGCGTGCCGATCCCCACTCATGGCAAGTCCACTCGACGGCTCCGTGGCTCGGCTCCATGGATTTTGGCCCGTCCGAAAATCCAGCAAGGCCGCTAGGTGGTGCGGGGCCACTTGAAATTTCCCCACACACGGTGGAATATGGATCAGCCAGAGGCCGTTTGGCTCGTTGGCTCCGTCGTGAATGGCGGCCTGAAGGAATGCCTAGAAACATCGGGCGGGCGTGTTGAAGACAAATTGACCGGGGGGGGGGGGGGGGAGAGTAACGACAATTCGGTGGAGGATCCCTATATATCAGCTCCACGGAGACGCTACTGCTTCACACAGCTGACTCCTGGATAACCCCGTCGCCCTCCCCGCCTCCTGGACACCCCCCCCCCCCTTCCGTCCACAGTGGCACAACCCTCCTCCAGGAGTCCCGTTCCAGGAGTCGGCTGTTTTCCCCGGCGGATGAGATCTGCGGTGCAGTTGGTGTTCAACGCGTCAACCCGGTAACGTCGAAATGAGCCTCGACCACGATTTCGTCCTTGACCCCGCGATCCTTCATAAAAATGGTCAGTACTAATCAATCATGAATGATGAAATAATACATTTATTTGTTTATTTCTTTATTTGAACAGATACGGGCGTAGCCCAATTACAATATGCATGACAAAAAAATAGATGTATATAACAAAAACGGACGGTAGACCTACGGTTCTACAGTCAGATCATTTAATAATGATTAACTTTACACATTATTAGTTCATTATGGTTGCTTAGCAATATTAGTTTATAACTGAGCGTAATAAATCAGCTTTCCTTGACACTACAGAGGCTTAGGGATTATGAGATGCTGTGATAACATGAGAGCATTCCAAAAAGTGGCTAACAATTTTCCTGCTATGAAAACTAAGGGAGTTACACTTCTCTAGTAACGCATTGGTTGTACGTGAAAATCAACACCGTGACGTGACGCTCGTGACGTCACAAAACAAATGGAAACGTCCTGTTAATCATTATTGAATGATAAAACAGAAAACAGATGCTGGAGTTCATGAAATTTCTAAAAATTCAACCAAAATTACAAGGTACAGGAAAAATACATCAACAATTAACACGAATTTCAATTAAGAAAGTCACTTGAGGAGCTTACTTTCAAAAGGGGTCATATCCACTTACGAAAAAATTTCAGGAAGTGAAAAAAACGCCCAAGGAGTTATTGATTGGAATTTTAATTTAATTTTTAATCTAGTGTAGCTTAGTGAGGCACTAGAAATGATATCCCAAAACATGAGCAGACAATCTCGAAAACCAAAGGAGTTACAGCTAATTATCGTTAGGATATGACCCCTTTTGATCAAAATTTCGGATATGTTCCATTTTGATAAAAACACATCCAGTTCTCAATAAAAAATCTCAAAAATCAAGTGCAGGTAATTCATATTTTTTTAGGTATGAAAAAAACACACTTGGACTATGTTTCCAAATTATATAATGTAGGTAATAATAAGGTAAGGTATTATCAACCAATTTTCAGTTTGGAACGAACAAAGAAACCAATATAGAAAAAATCTCAAAAATCTTTAGAATCTGTCAACATTTCAAACGAAAATCAGTTTCCTCTTCGTCAAGACAATCACATTCTTCTACTTCGCCATCGTCTTGTGAGGGTGCTACTTCATGGGTACCCAAAAGAACGCCAACAATACCCTCCATTCTTGGCAACACCAACACGACACCTTAGCAACGCAAAAACGACGATAAGCCTAAAAATCTCAAGAGACACGAACTAAAAACAGAAAGAAGCAAGAGAAATCAGCGAAACAGGAGTGAAACATGTTATCACAGCACGTCTTATATCAATATCATTGAATATTGGGAAGTACAGGAGCACAGTTGATAACAGGGGTGCCGAAGAGTATTGCTCCTGCACTCTGCTGGTTATTCATACCAAACCCTTCAAATCTTATCATCAAACAGCACAGGAATTCTAACAGGTATGTTCCAAACTAGAGTTGGAAAAAAATCCGGTAGATGGCATTTTGGATATGTTCCTTTTTGAAAAACATCAACGAGCATCAACTTGAAGGAAGATGAGGATATATTCCCTTTTGATTGAAACGAAAATTATCCATCATATAGGAATGGATGTGATCCCTTTTGATCCAAACATCAAACTTTGGCCTTCAAATACACAAGGATATGTTCCTTTTTGACGCTAACTGCTCATACAAATCGATTTTGTTTATCCAATTGATTGAAAATCCGTTTTTTACAGATTTTTTTCGAAAAATGGATATGAACCCTTTTACGAGTATAAGTTATCCTGTAGGTACCTATAAGTTATTGGCATGTACTTATAAGTTATCCTGTACCTACTGAAGAACGGATGCTATGTAGCGAACATGCAATAATGATGCAATCATCATCTAAGGTAAACTGTTCAAATATCTTAAGTTTTTCATAATATAACAAATAATGGTGTAAATTACCTACCCACTTATTAGGTGTATAATATTGTACAAATCATAAGTCATTCTGTCCATGAGTCTCCACTTGCAGTTGGTGGTACATGAGTTGTCAAATGTAGCCAACTAAGATAGGTTTTTCCCTATATTACAGCCCTGAAGAAGATTTACAAATAAATCGAAACGTCGGCCTAGTTGTTGTTCAATCTATAGACCAACCCTCAAGAACCTAAATCCGAAAATTTAATACTGAGTGGTCAAGAACATTAGTCATTATATATATATATATATATATATATACAGTAAAAATCGTTTAATCGTCTGTAATGGTGCCATCAAAAAATTTCGATACGGCCCGTAGTCCAACCAACAGTATTCAAATTCTTAAGGTCTAGGCTTAATATACCTATTTTATTTGGTTATTGTGTAAAATTTACAGATTTTACCCATCCATAATGGAAAAAGTTCCAAATCAACAATTTTATATCTGTGGTTTAATTTCTGCCAAACAATGAACAACTAACGAATGAATGTGGTTAAAACTGCCAAAAAACGTGGTTTTTAAAATAGATTTTTGACTATTGTTCTACAGTTTTTTGATAGTTTTTGTACACATTTCACCCCTTGGCAACCTGAAAAATATTGCGCTATTACTTGGACTATTTCTACATCGAATGAGACCACGATCAGCTCTGGAGGTGTAATAATTGATTTTTGATTGATAAAATAAATAAACATAAAACTACGACATGAATAGAAGAACAAGTACGAAAGAAATGCGTGATAAATCGAGAGCTTTAAAACGAATGGAGAACGATTTTTGTCCGGTGAAAACTACAGGTGTTTCATTTCCCCAGCAACGGCTTGGTTGTATGTGAATATCATAAGAAAATTTCGTGACACTTCCGCGTAACGTTTTCGGGCAGTTAGCTCAAGGCTAAAGCATGTTCCATGCTAAAACTGACAAAAAACACGTTTTCCGGTTGTTGAAAATTGCAAAAAATCAATTATTACACCCCTAAAGCTACTGGTGGTCTCATTCGACGCTGAAATAGTCCAAGCAATAGCACATTTTCTTCAGGTCTGCAAGTGGTGTAATTTGTTAAAAACTTTCATAAAACTGTAGAAAAATCGTCAAAAATCAGTGAAAAAACACGTTTTTTGGCAGTTTTCAGGCAAAAGACACATTAAGAAGGCAGTCATCATATGTGGTATAGACGTGTTCAGCGTTAAACTTCCTTCAAGAATATTACCTTTTAATTGAACACCAATTACCCTAAAATTCAAGTTTTTTTTTTTCAATGTTGTCTATTAGATATTAGTTGAACGAATTTCTCCAAACTCTCTATTAGTTGAAGGCTTGTACCTAAAAACCGATTCAGGTGAATTTAGCCATAACTAATAAATTGAAACCCCACTTATCAGGTACGACGCTAGCAGGGTGGCCCCCAAATGGAAATTTGAAATTTCCCCGACTTTTCCCTGACCGAACTTCAGATTCCCCTGACAAAAAATAACAAAATCAAATACTGCTTTTTATCATTTTTACGAATTTTTAAAGAAAAATTGGGCTATTTAGAAGGCTTCAAAATCTAAAAGTTTGGAGGAAGGGGGCGGGGACCCTATACATATCCATTTCGTACATCGAAGAATACAATCCTAGATTTTAACGTCATATATATATATATACATATTCTACTGAACTATATATTACATGAACTTAAGTGATAGAAATTTGACAAGTATAAAGGTGAAAGAGTGATTTGATATTTCGAATAAATTTTTTTCAAAATTAGAAGAGTAATGGTTTTTTCTGAACCATGGGACTTGGAGTGTTTCTTGTTTCTTGGAAGCTTGTGTCCATGTATGCATTTATGGCTTCGTTACTTTTGGTTCAGTGCATCTCAATCATTTAGATTGAGACCAGGAGGCCTCATTGATCCCAGTACCCACCTATGAGCCCGTTCAGACTGCTGTAGCAGTCTGTCGTTCGTTGGTTGTGGCATCTGTTTCAGAACTTTCACTCCGAAACATTCGTTAAATGTCACAGTAGGATTGTGCGATCTCGCATGCAGCTTTAATGGCAGGGGTCGATCTTGGTTTAAGGAAATGGTTGTTTATTCTCAACGTTAGTTGAGTTGCTTTCCCCACATAGAAGCTTCCGTGCACTGCTTACAGATCAGCTGGTAGACACACATCCGTGACTGACATTCTGCGTGCCCTTTACATACGTATCTATGTATACATATATATGTATACATATGGTGTATTCCCAGAAACTCCCTTAAAATACGGCTTAAAAAATTCGTTCCTTCTTGGCAATCGACAGGTCGAGTTCGTTGGCCAGCCCGATCGCCAAATTCAAATTTGGAATTTACAGTGTCTCAAAAAATTCTAAAAAATCAGTTTTTTGACAATGGGGCATGTGGGGTGTCATAGTCGAAGTATTTTTCAGCGCTGATTCGATTACGACCACTCCCAGATCTGCAAGATTCACAAAGTCCTAGGTTATGTATACAAACTAGTTGTTGGGACTCTCAATGGATCAGTCCACTACTCCCTAGTTCAATTTTCAGTTGATTTTTCCCACACATTGTTTACTACTAAGTGTTGTAGTAACAGAGAGCCAAAGAAATATCGATGTCACAATGCATCTGCGTGTTACTCTTTGAACAGTTTAACCTCCACTCTTGATAATTATTTTTGACATTAGGATAATCCACCTATGAACTAATAATATATAGTATGATAAAGTAGACGGTTGAAGTTCGATTGTTTAGAAGTTAGAATGTACCTAAGAACGCTTCGAATTATTACACAGTTTTCATTGAAAAATTCCCTGAGATTTGGTGGTTTTGCAAAATTCCCTGACTATTCCCGACGCTAAGAATTCCCTGACAATTCCAGGTTTTCCCTGACTTTTCCAGGGGCCACCCTGCGCTAGTGTCAAAAAAATAGGTTATCAAATTTAGTTATGGGTGGTCACTAATAACTAACATTTATTAGTACACCGTCAGTTGAACTAAAAAATGAGTTAAATAATGCACCACTCTGTTTGGGGAGGGGGGAGGCTCAGCCACCTTGCACTACTACGTCACGCGTGATCTTCCTACCCGTTTGTTGGCCACACTAAACTGTATTTTGAGCTGAGCATTGCTAATTGGGGGTAGCAATTAGATAGAAGAATTAGGGTAGCAATTAGATAGAAGGAAGAACATTTCAATTCGATTTTAACCTTTCGTTTTTGAATAAATGCACTTCAGCGAAAAATGAATTAATAATCTACTTCTTATCACTATGAAAACCGTTTGAATATCTCCAAAACGCCGTTTAAGATGGTAATTGGTTTTTAATTGCCGTCCGTCCACCTATTCCTGTAACATTACAATTCTTTGGAGTTTAAAAATTCTTTGTTTCTTGAATTAGGGACCTTTACAAGTTCACAATGGGATGTAAATTTAATTGCTCGAACAATCATCAACGTCAAAAAGCCGGAGGAGGTCCCGAAATCATACTTTCATAAGAATATCGCGAAAAAGGAGAGAAAATTCACACCCTCCCTCAGCCCTTTTACAATTACACTGAGGCAAAAGTTTCTTTCACCTCCTATTTCGTGGGAAGTTTCTTTGGAAAATGCGCCCGTTCTTTCAGGGATCTCCTTTTGATTCTTTAAGAGGCTTCCGCTTTCAGAAGTTCAAGGCTCCAAACAAAATCTTATTTCTGCTCCTAAACATCAAGAGTAGTCCTCCAAGTGAATCACGCCGCGTTAGGCGTAACATTTTATGAATACGATCCCTCTGCTTTGAGCTGTCTGAGAGAAACGAAATGTACCCTTTCTAGAGGACGTATACACTTACCTCGTAAATATAACGGAATATCATCTCAAACAGACACTGAGGCTCCGCCATTGTTTCATTTCGTTTCATACTTCACGATCCTAGCGTCCAGCAGGAATTATGGTAGTACGAGCATATACACGCAGGGTGGCCAACAGTACGGTAATTACCGTAAACATACGGTAATTTTGATGCACGTACGGTATACGGCAGTAATCTCTTTACCGTACGCGAAAATACGGTAAAATGGAAAACCTAGGTAAATATATTATTATGAACCTATTTATCATTTTAGTATGAGTTCATCTAAAGGTAACAGCAGGTTTTGAAGAAGGAGATTCACAATAGGATTGTTGATAATATTATTGTTTACCATTAGATATATTATTCTTCTTATTTTTATTTTTGTGCGTCATATATTTTGTTGTTAATTGAATGGATGAATGTTTTGTGTGCGTGTAATTTATAGAATGACTGGCTGGTATACTTTTTACAATTTCGGCCTGGGGTTCCCGGTTGGCCTGGGGGCGGTCTCGCCTGGGGTTTCCTCATGATTCGATTACTTAGTCGTATATAGGGGTGCTAGCAATGCGTGGGCACACTCGGGAGGCCGCCATGGTGGGTCGGGTCCGGGCTCGGCCGGGCCGCTCCGGCTGAGCCAATCTATGTGTGGGTGTTTGAGTCTGCTAGCCCTCAAACTCATTCTATCGCTTGTAGGCTGCAGGAGGAACTTAATGTTTGATCTATGGATAAGTTTACTATAATCATGTTTGACTGCATCTCCAATTGACAAATGTCATACGTCAGTATTATGCGTTTGACAAATAAATAAATATAAAAATAAATCCTTTTCCACAGTACCTGATATTTAGGGAAAAAAAGAAATGCAGCTCCTACCAAAATTTGTATTGAACCTGTCAACGCTAAAATGTACAATACGAGAGAATTTAAAGCAAAGTCGATCTAGAGAAAACAAAACCAAGAAATAAAGTGACCAAAAGCTCGTTGTTTGATTCACTTGGACCAACGATATATCTAAGCGAAAAGTAACAATATCTCCGTATACTTTCACGTTGACCGATTTAGAATCCAAGCCCAGACAACCAGAAGCCTATTCCATAAAGCAACAAGTGACAAGTAACTAGCCGATTTTATGTACAAGTAGTAAAAAATGAGTGTCCAAGTGTTTCATAAAGGTACAAGTGTAGACTTGTAATACTCTGTGAAAATTAACAAGTGTACAAGCGAATTTGGACAAGTTACAATTGATTCCCCATCATTTTGAACAAGTCACTGTTTTACAGTTGTAAAAAATCGCTGATTATTAACCTACGTCCATTCACCTGTAAACTTGTTATTTTCCAGCATTGTGATTTGGCAATTTTGCAGTGTTTAATAGGTATGTGGGAATCATCTTCTGCTGAAAAATACAGACAAGAAAGAAGCATTCAGCGTAAAAGACGCCAACGATTTTAGCTTAACGAGGGATTTAGGATGTCTTCCGAGACCCTGGATATATTCAAATGGTGCGTGACCCTGTGCAATTTTTCCTGATCGGTTATTGAGGATCTCCCCGTCATTGAAGAACAAAGTGAAATGTGAAGATCATCTCGAAGTTACAGAAGACATTCCTAACCCGGCAGCATTAAGACTTGATAAACTGATTGATCATTTCTGCTGCATGAAGAAGAAAAATCCGATTATGCTAGCCATCAGAATAAGTTGAAATTAAATACACACATTCTCCACATTTCAGTTTATAATTTGTCTGCCCTCCAATCATTACACCTTGTCATGTCCGATAAACATCCAATCGTGTACTTAACACCGTTTTTATATTATGATTCGCTGACAAAACTTCAATTTCGGCCTCCCGCTTGACGTTGTTCATTTCGTCTGTCCCCACACGCAATTTTTCTTTTCTGCTACACTCGTAAACTTAGCTTCTACAAGTGTAACTTTTCTACACTCTTTGTTTTGGTGAAACACTTGTTCTAGTTTACCGTGCATTACAAGTACCTGCACTTGTAATTAACTTGCACACTTGTAACTTGTTGTTTCATGAAATAGGCCCCAGGAACACCCAAGCCTGAGAAATATAGCGAAGATACATTTTTCTTGTACCTTACTTTTTACGTTTTTCTTATGAAGTTTTACAGAGGTATGTACCACCAAGTAATTTTGTTCTATCAGTTGATTCGAAAATATACTAAGTTTCGTTATCTTTGAATAAATTCATTTGATGAACATCCAAATTTTGTTGAAATGTGTGTATGGTGAAGGTAACGTAGATTTTAGTAATAATGATTATTATTATGATTATTAAGGTCAACGAAGTTTGCAAAGAGAGCCTTGAAGATAACTCGAGTCGCATTGAACGTTCGACGCCACGATGGGTAGTTTCGATTAGTTTTTCTTCGCACTTCTCTATCATCTGGCTTTCTTTCTATCCAGAACATCTTGATCTCCTAATTAAGTTGCCCCTCCGGTTAATTGAGTTTCTATTGTAGGTCCTTCTGAAAACTTCTGCGTATTTAGCTCGTTGAGAAACTCTTTGTAGGAAAAATCGTCGAGAAGGAGTTCGAGGAGAGAATAATGGCGGTCGTTATTGTTGGTGATGGGTCGGTCCCTCCAGGGATCTTGAGAAATGGTTCCATCCGTCCCTTTCAACCTTATCAAGATATCCAGATTATCCACCACCCTCCCACCCTCTCACCCTTTCCTATCCACCATTTAATTGACAGAAGCGGAAAGATATTGCATCGATCTAAAGCGAATAATTGTGCGCCAATCCATCCATCACAGTAAATGTGGCTGCGAACGTACCTATTTCGAATATGGATGGAAGGGGATGAGTGTCGAACAAATGTTCTATCTAAACCTGATCGAAAGTTATGATTTTTGACATTTTATGTCTTTACTTTGGCACATAAACGAAAAAAGCGTTTAAAAAACGGTTGGTTTTCTGATGATTTCCACTTACAACCGAGTCGTTGCTAGGGAAATGGTACTTCGTCGTTTTTCATCCCACAAAATTCGTTGACCATTCGTTCGAAAGCTCTCGATTTATCCAACCATATTTTGTTAACTCTGCGAAGTGCGTGGCCAACAAGCTTGTGTACACTCAGGTGATCATTCTCAATAATTGATATTGTGAACATGATTGCAACCGCTTGTTGCTGATGATTTCATTGAGCTGGTGTTTCAATGATTTGATTCATAGCAGGTGATCCGAATATTGTGAGAACAGTTTGATTTGTGAAGCGGTGGTTAAATCATTTTGATAAGTGGTTTCTATACTTTACAGACTAGGAAGCTGTAATTTCATATGTAGCCTCTTTAGGACATTTCTTGACGATGCCCAGGGTCCGGATCAGATGAGTGGCTCTTAAAGCTAATTTCTATGCTTTACACTCTAGGAAGCTGTAATTTCGTATGTAGCCTCTTTAGGACATTTACTTGACGATGCACAGGGTCCGGATCAGATGAGTGGCTCTTAAAGCTAATTTCTATGCTTTACACTCTAGGAAGCTGTAATTTCGTATGTAGCCTCTTTAGGATATTTACTTGACGATGCCCAGGGTCCGGATCAGATGAGTGGCTCTTAAAGCTAATTTCTATGCTTTACACTCTAGGAAGCTGTAATTTCGTATGTAGCCTCTTTAGGACATTTACTTAACGATGCCCAGGGTCCGGATCAGCTGAGTGGCTCTTAGAGCTTGCATACGAGTCTGCAACACATACGAGTCTGCAACTAAAGACATAAAATGTCCCAATGTGTTGCAGACTCGTATGCAAGCGTTTCTTATGATTTCGTAATTGGCAATGTTTTCCAGTTTGGTTTATTATTACCAATAATAATTAGCATAATAATTAGAAGCAAAAAGGCAATTATGCTCAAGTAGATGGCATTACTCGGCTGGCATCTGATTTACTTGAAGATAACCTCTCAGATTGATGACATTGAGCCAGAATTTGTTCACATATAATGGCGTTAAAATGTTTAACAAGCTTCCTGATGACATTAAAACTTCAACCAGCTTATCCATTTTCAAGAGTGCTTTACAAAAATATTTACTCAGTGATCCTTAATACAAATACTTGTTTTTATCTATTAATCGGCTGTGTTCGTTTAATTTGTATCTCTTTTTGGTATTTGATTACTACTATTTACTTCATGATAACATGTTTTATTTTAATTATTTTAATAAGTTTTTTGAATTTGTTAAATTAGTAATTAGCACAACTAATCACTGCTCCTCCCCCAGCACAAGTTTCACTTAACGGGGGTTGTCGCATGGTACTTCAAATATTTGTTTCTTCCGAAACTTTTCTCCGAAACTACTGGACAAAACTTTGTTTACTAAAGTGCAAAACTCGGTTTTAACGTTGGAAAGATCTAAAAATATACCATTTGATTCAAAGTGGGAGGGGAAAAAACATGGGAACCCACCCCAAACTCTCGTAGGTTCATTAAGGGTCATTTTCCAAGAAAACCCTCGAATTCATTTGAAAATTCCAATTTGTCAACATCAAACATACAACAACAAAAATCGTATCTCTTGAAGTAAAATTGACTATAACGTTTAAAGAGAATCAAACGATGAATTTTTTACCCAACTTTTCGTAGGAAAGGGGGTACCTATTACATTTATATCTTTCTTTATTTTTCTTTTTCTTTTAAGGTTTAAGCAGCACCTCAACCAGCAGGGTCGTTAGCGGCATTGAACAAGGTGTCTAAAGGGTCACTGGAAGTGGCACGGTTCTAAGGGGAGCCATGTTGCATTTCTTGACTAAAAAGGAGCGCCATCATGGGCTCCACAGGCAATTCGGAGGGGGAAAAATGAGGGCTGTAGGGGGCCTGTTTAGCCCCCAAAGTGGATTAAAAAAACCCAAAAATATAGTAATACAACTAAGACTAGATGTAAAATAGGCTAATAACTATATGCATGCTACTATATACAATCAGCAAAGTGAAATGGAACCACGACTAGATGTATATAAATATATCACAGATCAGATATCACAGCTCGTAGTAGAGCTCAGCTGCTCTCAGGTACAACAACAGGGATCGGACCTTGTCTGGTCCGGGTAAAACGTCAACCCACTGAGGGGGCTGATGCTGGACTCGGAGGTCCACAAGGGCTGGGCAGTCCTCCAGGAAGTGGCGGATGGACAGATCAACCCCACACCTCCCACACACATCTCGAGCTTCTGCACTAAGCAGGTGTCTGTGAGTAAGACGGGTATGGCCAGTGGCAACCCGGTTGGCCACTATTCGATCCCTCCTTGGAAGTACGGTTACGAAAGGTCCCACCGGGCTCAAGTCCTGAAGGACACCTCGCAGATCAGTGACCTCACCCTGCCATTGCTCATGCCGTAATCTTGAAACTTAAAGAAAAATTGTAGATCCTCTCCAACAAATAGAAGTTAAACACTTGAATTGAGATATTTTTGTTTAGGTATTGTTGAGAAAAAAAAGATAACCACTTTTTAATGTTTATAATGTATTTGACGTTTCGCTCATCACTGTCACCATCATCGGAGGCGTAAAAGCTATGCTCTCAATTAGGGCAGCATCAGAGAGAACAGCAACCAGAAAGCTAACAATAAGAAGTTGGGCAGACATGCGGAGTCCATGAGAAGCCTCACCTAACAAGATGTAGGTTGATATTAAAAAATATACTTACTATGTATATAGAATGACACTACAAGAGTGCGACTCTGCACACTTGCAATACTCTCCATACATTGTAACATGGCACACACAATGGTTGTAGTAATGGCTGACTAATTGTGAAATCGTGTATTCCCAGTTACAACGCATGCAGTGGGTTGCAAGTATGCAAAGTTGCACTCTTTGTATAGTGTCAATGTTTATACATGGTGAGTATATTTTTTTATGACTACCTACATCTTTTTAGGTGAGACTTCTCACGAACTTCGCATGACTGTGCCGCAGTTCTTCTTGCGTGCTTACTGCTTGGCTATTCGCTTTCCCTCTGGAACTGCCCTCATTGAGAGCATAGCTTTTAAGAACTAAATCACTCCCGATGAACGAACTAAATCACTCCCGACAAAGTAGTGGAAACCCATTTCAAAAAGGAAGTTAGTGAAAGAACGTTGTCTATTTCCACGAAAAATGAAGAGTTACAATGTTAAATTGATTTCTTGGGTTTCAATAAATTCGATAAAGCTTGGAATTATCCCTTCAAACTGTTGAAACCAGTAATTCTTCCCCTCCATTCACTTCATTAGCTATAATCTCCCTTCACTTTGCTTGCACTTAATTGGTTGTACCTCCAGCCCCCTTTCTTTTCTCTCGACCAATGGGATTCAATCTCCCTTCACCTGTGACTATATAAGCTGTCTCCTTTCTAACGTGTGTTCAGTTATTGTTTGTTACTGATGATGGTCTAACCGTCGAAATTGATTCAACATTGTCTCTCTTCATTTCTCGTGGAAATAGACAACGTTTTTCACTAACTTCCGTTTTGATACCTTTTAAGCCTCTAATGGTGGTCTAATGGTGGGACAGTAATGACCGAAACATCAAAGACATTATAAATTATTATAAAGTAATTTTTTTCTTCTTCTGGGCCGAACCCCAACAATACCTAAACAAAAATACCACACGGCCGACATAATACTTCAATTGAATTGACGTAGAAAATTTCGATTTGGAAATAAGATGAAAATGGACTTTTGGAACAAGTAAAATAACAACCATTTCGGCCTTTCTATCCAGCGTTTCATC
The DNA here is from genome assembly GCA_030762985.1 of Adelphocoris suturalis. Taxonomy (NCBI): domain Eukaryota; kingdom Metazoa; phylum Arthropoda; class Insecta; order Hemiptera; family Miridae; genus Adelphocoris; species Adelphocoris suturalis. Next base: position 49,984,251 of record CM061042.1, on the reverse strand, counting down.
GGGAGTTTCCCAAAAGAGACGATCAGACTTTATTTTGATTCGCTTGAAGCTATTCAATTGCCGCACTCCATTGAGTTGGGAGGGAATCGCCCTACAGCGGCGTGAAAATTATTCTGATGCGCGGCACTCAGGTGTGCAGTCAGCCATCCAAGTAATTGTACTACACTCGGCGTTGCATAACTTCGCTGCTCTCAAGACCTTCGCCCAACACGTACGCGTATGTTTATGATGCGATGTAAATTATTACACGAAGGTTTCTTATTTCCTGTCGCTTTCCTTCGCGAATCATCGGCCTACAATTTTTAAATCTAGAATGAGTACATTAGAGTTTTTGCTTTTTACGGAAACTGACCGTACGTGACCGTTGCTGATCCAATGACTACTGAAAACCTAACTAACACAAATCGGCTCCCGATCTGAAAAAAAATTAAGGCGGACCGCAAACTCGCAGCTCCAGCCCCCACGGCCTCCGGTTACTTATGCGCAAATGATAACCTTAGGGCGGAATTCATAGACAAGCTTGAGTGTAATCACTCGCACTCACCTAAATGGAGGGTTACCCTCCACTCACCAGTTCCAATTCATAGTTGAGTGGGGTCGTTCACTCAACAGTTAGGGGCACGCTCAGATTACACGAGTTTGACAGTGCACTCAGGGGATGCTCAATGCTTTTTAAACTCAAGTTGGCAGCCCTGACAGTATGTTCTATGGGAGGTTTTCCTGGTTTGAGGGAAAAGGGACGGGAAAATTCCCTCTCACATTCCACACTGATCAATAACAGTTCTCAAACGTTACTCTTTTCTTAGAGTTTTTGCTTTTTATGCTATTATTCTTGTTGCTTGGGGAGACAGGACATAAGCCTTATCAGACATAGACGAAAGTCATTGGTCTTCCCGCCTGGTTCTGGGCAACCACAGTTGAATTGAATCCTTGTTGTTTGTTTGTTGAAGTGCTGATAATTTGTGTTTATGTATAGAGTTGTGAGGGATAAGAAGTGAGCATATGAGAAAACAATGATTCGCCAGTTAGTTTTGAAGAACAGATGTGTAGTTGAAAATAAGAAGAGTTATAGGTATGATGAGACTGTTGGACAAAAAGAAGACGTGAGGTTTTGGGAGAGCTTCAAGCAATCACATTTTCTTGGAATTCTCATTGATTGTACATCCTGATGAATGGAAGGTAGGTACCTACCACCAACTCATTCCACAAACCAAGATGAATCGGAAAACCATGCACTACAAACTTGGTATGTAGAGATCGCATAAAATCAAAGAGCGACCAGCACTTTCAGCTGTGGTGGTTATAAATCCTTTCCATTTATTTTAGGCTCCTCCAGGTTCGTAGTTGTTCATGGCTGTCTCCTTCCCGAATCGGAATATTTTGCGAACTATTTCGTTGTTGATTGTATAAAATTCGAATGGGATCTGTCGGTCACATCAAACATGTTCCCAACTACCGTTTAGGTGCAGCCTGCCTACTCTTAAGTGCCGTAGTTTTTGAATAAACTCCGAACAAAATAAACTATGTATACTCTACTATATTACCATTACCTATAGCTACGTGAAAATAATAATAAAAGTTATCAGTTGACGCACTTCAATGACCTCCTGCTGTCACTCAGGATGTTGCAACGTTGGGCTGAGGATGAAACTCACCTCAACGCCAATTTTCGTTTATGAATCCCGTTGAGTGTGCATTTGGGTTGCACACTCAGTGCACCCTCAGGGTCGCCCTCAAATCACGTATATGAATCGGGCAGAGTGCATGAATTCCCTTATCGATACACTTGGGGCCCACTCAGACTCAATTCCCGTCTATGAATTCCGCCCTTAGTAATCATTTAGGAATCAACCCTTTAAGTAAACATCGAATAGCTGGACCAAGAGACCTTCGTAATTGTAGGGCATGATATTCTAGATTCACACTCAGAATTGACTTTCACTTTTGGAGGACCTAAGTCACCATTGACAATATGCTACTTAGCTCCAGCTAAAATTGAGCCTCCACCACTATTCGAACACCTTTCTGAATATTTCAAACCAATAGTTACTAAGTCACGGAAACATTCTGAAGAAGACGAGGAGTTCCATGGCGGGCCCAAGCTTTTGTCGTGAAGAATGGAAATCGCAAGAAAAGAAGGGTGATCGATTATTCACAAACCATCAATAGATACCTACACTTTTCTAAATGCATACCCTATCCCTAGCATAGAGTCCATTGTACAAAAAGTAGCTCAAAATTCAGTATTTAGCATCACATATTTAAAAAACGCCTTCCACCAGGTAGCTGTAAGAATCTAATAAAGGAAGTACACTGCTTTTGAAGCTGGGGGGTAAGCTCTGCCAATTCTGCAGACTCGCTTTTAGTTTGACTGATGCAGTTTCCCAACGTAAGCATTTGATGAATACATCGCTTACCTAGATGATGTGACGGTTCGTGATAGGAACAAAGATGAGCATGATCATAATTATTTGTCTAAATTCATGCAGGCGGTTAAAAAGTTTGGTTTAACAATTAACAAGGGGAACTGTAATTTTTCCATTACATCCATAACTTTACTAGGATACAAAATTGAAAATAAACGTATATCTCTTGATCCTGAACTCTTACAGCTACTATTTAATCTTCCATCTCCAAGAAATGGGAAAGAGCTCGAAAGGCTCTTAGGTATGTTTGTATACTTACTTTTTGAGGCCAAGTCGTTTCCACTTTCTCGAGGAGCTGAATCAGATTTTGAAATGATTAAGGAGGAGATTTTTAGAGCTATGGTACGTACTATTGACCACGAAGTTCCTTTTGTACTTGAAACTAATGCCAGGTATTTTTTCTATTTCGAGTGTCCTGTCACAACTAGGGCAGCCAGTTGCATTCTTTTCTAGGAAATTCACGGAATGTGAACAAAACCATGCAGCTGTAGAAAAGGAAGCTCTTTCAATAGTAGGGAGGGGGGGGGGGGGGTGAGGAAATGGAGACTATCTGTTAGGTCGGCAATTCAAAATAATCACTGATCAACGTTCAGTTACATTCATGTTCAATGCCGCACACAAATCAAAAATTAAAAAAAAATGACAAAATTCAACGATGGAGGCTGAAGTTAAGCCCAAATATTTTAGAAATACATACAGAGTACTTCAATAAAAGCAACTCATACCTTTGAAAGGATTAGCATGGATTTCAAGGGACCATTGCCTTCCAAATTTCGGAACAAATACATACTTTCCCCTGAGATAGTGCTCAAAAAAACTTTCTTTTTTGTTTGTCCAACTAAAAACTTGAATAAAATTGAATTTTGCGTTGTATGGAACCATTTTGGCTCTATAGGTGAGATTTTCAAGAGTTTGACACTAGCGCACCCTTACATCGAGGCAAGGCTAAAAACCTAATTTTCGAAGTTATTTCACGTTGTTGTCATGGTTACGAGCAAACTATACGAAAAAGCGCCATTATTAGTCACCACCTACATACCAACTTCTTACGGTTCAGTATTTACCTAGTTCCTAGTTCGGTATATTTTATTATGCCAGGTAATAAATTTTATGCGAATTATATCAAGCTATAATCCGGCAATAACCTGAAACGTTGTAAATGCAAGATTAAGATTGCGATCGAGATCCCAATGAACTTTGTGTTGGAAAGTTGACAAACAAGTGCTAGAAGTTCCAGAGATCAGCCACGAAAATTTTGTGGATTGTCCAGTTTTCAGAACCATTCTTTGAATCAATTAAGAAACTAAAAATCTTTGAAAGTGGACATGTGAAAGAACGTGCCATGAGAGCTCTGCCAGAAGGAAATATTAGGTTGGTAGGTATCGCCTTTGGGAAGGTAAGTACCTAGAGAGGTAGGTATACTCTACCTACTTTCCGTATATTATTACTTGTTATTCATCACGTACTTCCATAGACAAAAATTGAAGTAGGTACCTACTTAATCAACTTTTTTTGTCGCACGAATTTGCTTAACTGGCAAACTCGCGTAATAACTGCACTGACAAAGCCCGTCTTTCAACGCGCGTCTTTATGAACTCTAACCTTCAGAAGAATGAATTTCAAGGATTTTTCCTTACAGCTGGTTTATAACTCATGCTGCACATTTCCTGATTCGATATTCGACAAACTTGTTGATTAGTATTTGAAATTCGTTGGCAGAGCAAGAATCTACCTACCTACTTAGTTTACTTTTAACAAACAGCGAATTTGGTAATTTGGTAGGCTGTACGCACCTACGTAGTTTTGTTTGTTGGTGGAGCACCAACCTGCCTTATTTACTTCGACAAACTACCGAATATATCCTTTCATTCATTCAATAAAACAACTAAAGCTACCTCAGTTATATAGTAATGAGAAAATGTCTAAAACGCTTATGCAACTGCCAGGGCGCTATGTAGTACCTACACCACAGTACAGAGATCTGAGAAATTTTCAATTATTTTTGAAGTGTAAACTTCTATAGGCGCACCGCGTCGAAAAATTTAGCGGTTTGTGAATACGATTTTACCGTCATGTTTTTTTCCGTCACGCTGTTTTGACAACCAAGCCGTTGCTGGGGAAATGAAACTTATTTATTTTTCACCGGACAAAAATCGTTCTCCACTCGTTGGAAAGCTCTCGATTTATCACGCATTTCTTTCGTACTTGTTCTTCTATTCATGTCGTAGTTTTATATTTATTTATGTTATAAATGGATATAGTAAACAATGCCGCTTGTTTTGTTGTCACTTGGTTGAGAAGTTAATCTTGCTTATAGTAATTGTAGACGCGCACCATAACAGAAAATTACCTACTTAGGTACTCTGTTCTAATTTCGATTTTCAAAACATTTATGTCGTAGTTTTAAATTTATTTACATTTACGAATTAGCCGGAAGAAAGCATGTTCCATGTTTTATCATTTTAGCCGAAGGCTCAAGGCGGAAAATTACCGAGGGTCCAGGGGCGGAGCCAGTCCACTTTTACTGTCCCACCATCCCAACAGAGTGGAAAGTAATGTCCAAATCGTCATAGAAGTTTACACTTCTCCCGTGTGGTCTTTATTTAGCACACCTTGTTTTTTTTATCCAACTGAAAACGTGAATAAAATTACATTTTGCGTTGAATGGAACCATTTTGGCTCTATAGGTGAGATTCTCAAGAGTTCGACACTAGCGCACCCTTACATCGAGGCAAAACTAAAAACCTAATTTTCGAAGTTATTTCACCTTGTTGTCATGGTTACGAACAAACTATACCAAAAGCTCCATTAAGAGTCACCGCGTAGATACATGCCTACTTATCTTACGGTTCAGTATTTACCTAGTTCCTAGTTCAGTAGGTATATTTGATTATGCCAGGTAATAAATTTTATGCGAATTATATCAAGCTGTAATCTGGCAATCACCTGAAACGTGTGAATGCAAGATTAGTTTTTGCGGTCGAGATCCCAATGAAATTTGGGTTGGGAAGTTGACAAACAAGTGTTAGAAGTTCCAGACATCAGCCGCGAAAATGTTGCGTAATATTCAGTTTTCAGAACCGTTCTTTGAATCAATTAAGAAACTAAAAATCTTTGAAAGTGGTCATGTGAAAGGACGTGCCATGAGAGCTCTGGGATAAGGGAATATTAGGTAGGTATCGCCTTTGGAAAGGTATGTATATATAGAGAGGAGGTATAATCCACCATCTTTCCGTATATTATTACTTGCTATTCATCATGCACTTCCATAGACAAAAATTGAAGTAGGTACCTACTTAATCAACTTTTTTTGTCCCATGAATTTGCTTAACTGGCAAACTCGCGTAATAACTGCACTGACAAAGCCCGTCTTTTAACGCGCGTCTTTATGAACTCTAACCTTCAGAAGAATGAATTTCAAGGATTTTTCCTTACAGCTGGTTTATAACTCATGCTGCACATTTCCTGATTCGATATTCGACAAACTTGTTGATTAGCATTTGAAATTCGTTGGCAGAGCAAGAATCTACCTACTTAGTTTAGGGGTAACCAACAGCGAATTTGGTAATTTGGTAGGCTGTACGTACCTACGTAGTTTTGTTTGTTGGTGGAGCCACAACCTGCCTTGTTTACTTCGACATACTACCAAATCTGTCCTTTCATTCATTCAATAAAACAAGTAATGCTGCCTCAGTTATAGTAATAAGAACATGTCTAAAATGCTTATGAAACTGCCAGGGCAATGGCTACGTAGTACCTACACCGCAGTACAGAGATCTGAGGAATTTTCAATTATTTTTCCTCCATTATTTTTCAGGCTATTCATTCTCAGACTAAACGAATGAAGTGCTTCAGTTTTCTGACACAGATTTCCTATAATAGTTTGTCCCCAGTCCAAATAAAAACCCGTTCACTACTAAGATCTGTATCTGTCTTCAACCAATAATCACGCTGGCAGGCATGATTACTGCGACCATTTAGTTGAATTGAAACTTTATATTACTACAATATTACCTTCGCAAAACAAAACTGACGAAAAATGTCATAATAACAACTATTAGTTGGCAGAGGACGGTAAACTCTAGTGAAAAATAGGTGGGCTGCGTTGCTACGTATCTAGTAATATCTACCACGTCATGGCGGACCTTGGAAGAAACTCAAACCAACTCCAGGCGTGACGTCACGATAATGTGAGGTATATATACGTGACCAAAGCATTGGGAGTAAAAAAAAAAGTTTTTGAAAAAAAAATTAAAATTCTTGTACGAACTTTTACCCTGATCAAGAATATACCATATTATATTAAGGGTATCACAATGCATCTGAACCACTTTTTCTGCTCCAAACCAGTTTTTTCAACGAAAATTCACACGGACAATGGTATCAAAACTACGAAGTTGCTATGAAGTTGATCTTGCGGTTTAGTTGAATCAACCCCATTTAGGTGTGACCAGCTGCGACCCACCGTTTACCACACATTCATGTAAGCAGGTTTGCAGAATCATCAATTTTGACAAACTAACTGAATCAATATTGAAATTTGATTGGAAAAAATTTGCTTTCAAATGCATACCTAATATTAAATTTGTTATTTGAAGTATCCATTCATTGAAATATTCAATTGTTCAATTATTGATTCAGTTAGTTTCCAAAATTGATGATTCTTCAAATCTGTTCACTGGCTTTAGATAGCAAAATATGTTTACTTAACGTGTTATTTTTTGCAAAAAATTACGTGAAACTCAAATATTAAGTAGTTATATGAACATGAGGTATATTCTTGAGCTGCGTAAAATTTCCTATAATTTTAGATGAAAAACAAGACTTTTCTCCGAAATTTCCCATTTTTAGACTGTGCGGCGGAAGGACGATTTTTTTTTTCTTTTTTTTTTTTTTTTTTCAACGTATTTTGAAACATAAATCAACAAATTTTGATGGAAGGTGGTGGGGGGTTACATATATAATCTTGGTCATTAACAAAGGTTCATGATTTTCATTATTGAAAATAATATAGGTACCAAAAAGCGCATTGGCTAGCCCGTGAATTATGCTTTTACTGATATCGTTTCGTAATCGCAGTGCAACTAAAATTACGCAAACTGACGGGAATTGGGAAAACCAATTTTTAAATCTTGTTACATACGAGGGTCAAATGAAAAGGTAACATTCATTTCCCTGATTGAATTGCCGTGATTATCTCCTATAGATAAAACAGCAATAATCTGGCTGCAGGGTACCACACTATTCAGTGAATGAAACTCGACAGCAATAATTTATTGGACTGTCATCATTTCGTTAATTTGATTTCCCAGATGGAATGATGAGATGAATTGCGAACTCCTTCGTATTTTCACTCTACCTAGTTACTCTTCCAAGGTTATGAATAGCAACTTTTATTAAAACTGCGATTCATCGCGGTACCATTTCCAGAACCATTAAAATGTAATTTGATAATTACAAATTTTGTATTTATCAATTTACAATTACAAATTTTAGTACTATAATTACAAACTTTGTAATTATCGAAGAATATATCAAAGGAGTGATATTTCTCTAAAAGTGACCAAGGGGAAAGTTTCTTATTTTATACAACATATCTCTGTAAACATTTTGCTATCTAAATTCCAAAAAAAAAGTTCCAGTCTTGCAGCATGATCGTATGAGCGAATTTTCGTAAATTATCGCACTGTATTATGTTACATCAGTTTTGAAAATTAAGGACTTTGAGGGAAAAGAAGTTGTTAACTACCAATTTGATGGCTAAAAACTCGTTCTAAATAATATTCCGCGTTTCAAGAAAAGATTTTGGATTTTTAACTTTTTTGCAGTTTTTATATTTGTCTCCACTTTTTTCAATTTCATATTTCTCATTTACGCATAGGAGTACGTTAATTTATCATGAATCCATGGGAAAGAGGAGATTCCGAGGTTCCCGAAACAGTCGCCAAATTCATTCTTTGACGGGATAATGACGGATTTACATTGTTTTGAAAGTGGGGACACTTGCGGAACTACATAGGTACGTGTAGATTATAGAACTCTCTAACTTAATTTGCTTGCTATCATTTGTTTGCTGATGATTTTCAGTTCTACCATCACTGTACCATCGATAAACTGGCAGGGGGGATTTCGTTGGTGAATGAGGAGTTGAGGAGGATCTCTCAGTGGGCTGCCTCTAATAACATCAGCCTTAACCCAGCTAAAATCACAATCAATTATTTTCTGGAAATCCTCTCTGGACACCGAGCCTCTTCCTTCCATTATTGTGAACGATTGTGTGATACCCTATTCCAAACACGTTAAAAACTTGGGACTAATTCTGTGTGATAACCGGTCATGGAAAAACAATACCACTGCCACTTGCAGAAAAGATTATGGGACTCTGCATTCCCTTCGTAAACTGTCGATCTTTACATCAGAGGCGTTGCTTGTGAAAAGGCTCATTTTACCATTGATGACTTACGGTGACGCTTTTTTTGCCCTTTCATTGGATCCAGAATGCTCAAGAAGATTACAAGTATTAATGAACTCTTGTACTAGATTCGTTTTTAACCTAAAGAGCAGAAGACATATTTCAAGTCATAAGACTTTAGGTACTGATGTGGTTTCCTACCTCCAGGACATAACATTGTTGTTTGTGCATAAAGTTCTTAATAAAACAAACATCCTTGATTATTTCACCAAATTTTTCAAATTAGCGCAATGCGTAAGGTTACGCACCATTATTCAAACGCACACATCGTGCAAACAATATTGTAATTCTTTAGAGGTAGGTGGAGCAGGGCTTTGGAATTCTCTGCCATTGAGTGTTCGGACCCTTCCTTCCCTCGCTCGCTTCAGGGGAGCCATCACTGCGAGACACACTGAATGACCAGGTACATGATCTTTTCTTTCTCCTATCCTCAGTTTCCTTCCTTTCTGTTTCTACGTGTTCTTTTTTCTCTTTTTCTATCCCTTCTCAGCATCTACTCTTCTTTTTCCACTTCAACCCTTCTAATGATTTCATAAAAGAAATATGTCTACCTTTTGCCTCTTTGAATCTCATTATTTTAGTACATATATACATATTTATTTTTACTGAGTTGAGGTACCTATTTCTTATTATTATTTTACTTATTTTTTTTTTTTTTTTTTTTTTTTTTTTTCTTTTAATTATAAGCGATTGAATATTGTATTGAGTGCTCCGCACTCGGTGGGACGTATGTATCCTATGTGGGCAATAAAGATATTATTATTATTAATTTAGTTTCCTTAACTACTGCGTTGATACAGAAGATGTGGTTTATCCTGGATCCTCGAACACGTATAATTCGCCCCTGTAGAGACATAATTCGCATTGCGCAAGTCTCCAGTGTCACCGCCTTGAGCTCGGCTAATGTAACGCAGCGAGTCGTATCTGCTCAGAGACCGTAGGGAAAAGCTTTCCACTGGCAACGTTACAACTCGGAGAAGCTCTCCAAGGCTCCGGCGAACCGAGCAACAAGTGGCGCCGTTCGCACCCCGTGCCAGGAGATTTTCGTTTTCAATTCGGGGACCTAAGTGGATGAAACTGTTGTCTCTAAGCACCTTATTCATTGCTGAGCCGTTCTAATAAATTTTATTGCTTTTGGCGTCTGCGGGGGTAAACCCGCCCTTTTCCTCGGTTGATGGCTCCCGTGACGATCCCGTAATCGGATTAGTGCGAACGACGTCGTAACGCCTCGTCAGTACGTCGATGGCCGGGAAAAGAGATTGCGAAACTTGGAGGAAACGGAGGGTTAGTACGTTCCCTCTTTATTGCTTCCGAACATTGTGTTCACTTTCGTGAGGTGAAAATAGTTTTCGATCCCAAATCAAAATTCTCACTTTTCAGTGGGCATAGCAAAGTACTTTCTTATGAAGTGGCAAACATTTAATGATTGCAATTGGTAGTTGTAGTATTTTAGTTTCATATATACATATTAGGGTGCCTGCCATTTTGAGAAAGGTGGAATTTTGATGACCTCCACCCGAAATTTGGTTTAAAATGTCAAAAAAATGACCCCTGATTTTTTTCAGATTTTTTGCATATTAAAAACCTACGCCGGTAGCTCGATTTTGGTTTTTGAAATACGCTTTTGTTTTCAATATCAGACTTTTGAATATAACTTTTACAAACTTCATTGTAAAATAGTGAAACTTCGTATACTTATGTTCATAGGTTCGTTAAACTCGAATATGCAGTCAAAACAAGTCGACAGCAACAACTTTTGATAGTTTGGAGTCTCAAAATCGTCAAAATTATATCAAAAATGTCAATTATTCAGATTTCATTGTAAAATTATAAAAATTCGTATTTTTAAGTATATCTGTTAGAATTTTCATTAAATTCAACAAAAAAAGCAAATTCGAGTTCAGTGACTCAAAAAACATAAGAATACGAATTTTCAATATTTCACAATGAATTTTGAAAAGTTGTCATTTTTTGACTTGGTTTTGAGATTCCAAACTATCAAAAGTTGTTGCTCTCGACTTGTTTTGCCTGCATATTCGAGTTCAGCGACCCCAAAAACGTAAGCCTGCGAAGCTTCACTATTTTACAAAGAAGTTTGTAAAAGTTATATTCAAAAGTCATAAATGGCAACAAAAAAGCGTATTTCAAAAACCAAAATCGAACTACCAGCGTAGGTTTGTTATGCAAAAAATCTGATAAAATTCAGGGGTCATTTTTTTGACATTTTAAACCAAATTTCGGGTGGAGGTAATCAGAATTACCTTTCCCAAAATTGCGGGCACCCTAATACATATGAAGTACAGGGATTCTCGGCAAACTAAACCCGTCTCCCCCATAACTTTCTTAGTAAATGTTGTGAAGCGAGATTTCAAAAGCTCCCCATGATTTTTAAACTAGATCTCAAATATTATAACTTTGTGCACGTGAGCACATTAACTTCGTTATTTATAATGTGACCTCCCTCCCTCCCAACACCCCTATATTCTGTAGCAGATTAGAAATTTAAAATGAAATTTCACAGGAAAATGGTCCATCGTTTGAATCGTTGTGAGCGCAAAAATGCGTGAATACGAGAAAAAAATTGAGAGATTTTTGACTATATGTGATACAAAGTTTGGGGCATTTTTCCACTATATGAATCACTTAGTGATTTTCATGTATTGATATTCGCATCACCAACTTAACACTGGAAAAAAAAAGACAAGAATTTGCTCATTTTCCCAACCATTTCTTCACAGCGCAAAGTACTACAAGGACAGGAAGATGAGTCGGAGAAATACAAGATGTCCGTAGTAACAGCCAGCGTGTTGGCGAAATTTTGATTTTCCCTAGATTCACGTTCACCGTAATAACCAGCAACTCTCTATTACTGTTTATAAGCTCACGTAATGATTAGCATCGCCGATTTGAATCCTACAAGCGGTCATTCGTGCCTCTCTCAAAGCTGCCAGTCTGTGTAAAATTGCTCAATGGAAGCGGAATACAGCGATTTGTTTTGGTGAACTTGTTTTTTAACGAACTGTATTTCTCTCATAATTTATTAACATTGCATTGCAATGCACAAATCCTTCCAAAGTCCGATGCAATTAATTCTTCTATAATAAATTGAGCATAAGTGCAGTAATAATTGACAGTGACTATCATTTCCAGGATTCATCACTCAATGACAGCACCCCATGATGGAGTTGTTCCATAATATCAAATCAGTTGATCGATGACACAAGGCATTCGAGAAAAGACGGTATTTGCAACTCAATGATGCTCGAGAGATAACGAATTCATTGCTTGTCAAGTGACTAACGATCTTACTCAACAGTTGAGAAAGGGAAGCCCATTCGAGAAACAATTTGGCACCAGAGACAAATCGACGAGGAAACCAGTTGGAGACTCCATCTCAGAATTCGAGAGGTGGAACAGCGGGAAGAATCCTTGATGGCCTCTTGAACATGACCCAGTAACGTCTTCAGGCCGCGAAGCAGGAATACATATCCGATGTGTCAATAAAATGTCACCAAATAGACATTGTGTATTCCATAGAACCATAATGGCGCTGTTATTAGCACGAATATTAGCATCAGCTGTTCGTTCGCTAGCAATCTTTGAAAAGTGATTCTAGTGATCCTGGGATATTTACTCAAAATACTGTTTAAGCAGGAATAGCTAATTATTGCACGAAAATTCATTTTTGTATGTATAGATCGCTCATCTTTCTTCATACATCTCATTACAGCCCAAAAAAGCTCTTTTAATAATTACACAAAGGTGTATACGTACAGGTTTTGCGATCTCACATGCAACCAACCTTCCTAATGATCCTATTCCATTTGTGTTTTGAGACATTTTTTGATTGTAGATTAGCAATTTTCTGCTTGGCGAATGAGTAGGTATTTGAGAAGAGATATCACTTTTGCAAAACGAAGATGAAATATAGAATTACGCTTACTTGTACTTACGACATTGACAGATTACCTACGTTAAGTATGTAAGTACTTCTGATGGTGCATCAATGCATTTAAATGATTTGAAATGTGCCACCCTACACATTTTTCCGGACAGAAATACCTATAATGCTATCTTGGGATAAATAGTTGATGAAAGGACCGAATAATTACCTAACAGTCTCATTTCAAAACGACGTCACCTTAGCAGTTAATGTTTGCAGTTAATGTTAACATCTTCATATGCATCCCTACAAAATGATAGTCGTCCAGGAATTGAACCCAAGTGATACGCTGTTCAAAACCTTATAAATTTAAATTTTCAATACCGACATAAGGAAAAAATAAAAAGTTTAGTAATTTTTCATTGCTTTGTGTTTGTTTTTATTTTGTAATCCATCTGTCTTGCGCGCTCCACCCTGTACATAAACATCTCTTGTGTACGCCCTCATGATTTATGAGTTTATTATTCAACGTCGTTTATGGAGCTTTGATGTCCGTGAAATGACAGGTTGGAGAAAATTCGGGAGGAAACAGGTCTGTTTGGGGAATGGAATGACACAAACAATGATAACGCAATAATAACACGACCGGATGGTTGTGAACGGCCTGCCGCAATTCCGCACTCCCCTCCACTACTTCTAACCGCTAACGCATTGCCGCATTTCCGCAATTCCGGATGGATGTGAACCCAGTCAGGGTTAGATATGCTTTTTTTTTTTTTTTTTTTTTTAATAAAAGAATACATTTGTGGCAATGAGTAAAGAAGAAAAAAGAAGTGTAAAACACTATTTGAATGATCAGGTCCACTTAAATGTCTAGAATTTCCCCACACCGTAGAACATTGTTCCGTGCTGTGTGGGGGAGTAAACTCCCAATTTTTACATGGATATGCGTCGTGAACTTGTAACTTCTTACGCACTAAAAAGAATCCTTCCTATAGACTGCGCACAAAAAACGGCGAAAAACCGCATTTAACTTATAACAGATCATTGACTCCAAATATTACTCAATATAAATTTTTTAAATATGTTTTCACAAATTAAATGTCCCTGAGAAATAAACCAACTAAAAACAGTTTTTTTATATGCTGATCTTTTATAATTAATAGGATTGGTTATAGTAGAGTGTGCCCTTCGCAGTAAAAACGGCATACTATAGAATATGTGGCGTGCTGTACTTTTAAACGTGACTGAGGAGTAGGTATAGTGGTTATAGAGAGCGGAGGCAAAGAGAAATAAATACGGTGCCAGGTGACTGGCGACATTTCGCAAACTCAAGTTCAAAGCTTGGAAGAAATCACTGGAAAAAAAATACACTGGAGTGGAACTGACAGCCGAAACGCGCAGACAGTCCGATTTTTCTCAACCAAGGTTTTTTTTATTCAATACACACAACAAAAGAAACTGTAGAGACTGAGTGTTCAGCTTCAATTATCGTAATGGAAACGACTTTTCAAGAACATTCTTTCTTCTCGCTATCCCTTCGACGATGTAATCCCTTCCTCACTCTCCACAATGATTTCCTTAGGCTGCGTTCACACTGGAGCCGATTTTGGTATCTGCCGAACTCGGCCGAATTTAGCTATGCGATTCGACCGACGGAAGCGTTTACACTAGACCCGATTTTTCAAACGATTCTGCGAATTTTTGTCAGTTGCCCCTCCGTCGACGTAAAAGATGGACAACATAGAAGCGTTACATTTGTTGACAGAAAATTCTTTATTAAGATACATGTTGTTGGTTGAGCGTAGGGAATGGGTGAATGAGATTTTTGAGGAGAGGGAATCATCCGGGGAGTTCCATACCTTGTTCTCTAAATTGTTGGAACAACCCATAAAATTTAAAGAATATTTCCGGATGAATCCAGACACTTTTTTCTATATTCTCAATGGAATCAGACGGCGAGTAGAGAAATTTTCCGATTTCCGAATTTGTATTTCTCCAGAAGAAAGGCTCGCTGTGACAATCAAGTAAGTGTTTATAAATGTCTTTATACTTACTTAACTTTCATTAACTTTCAAGTCATTATTTCAAAATAAAATATTAACTTTTAATCAATCATAATAAATTGGATTTTCGCAAACTAGAAAGATTTCTACTTAAACGCCTACTAAACAATGGCAGATTTGGCCGAAAAAATCAAAAATATTTGTTTCTGAATCGGTGGTCGGTAGAGCTCGGTGGAGTTCGGCAGAGCAGGTCGGGCCTAAAATGTAAACACATCGGCCGACGTCCGTTCTATTTTTAACCTTTGTTCACTCCGCCGATATCGGCCGTGACGAAAATGAAGGTGACGTTGAAAGTGTTTATCGTATCAGAATGCCAATCAAGCAGAGGGGAGCTTCGTCAGTTGTGAATCCGGGATTGTTGACAATTAAATTAAACAAAGTTGATCTAAAGAAGACATGGTTAAAGCAAATAAGAGCTACGAAGGATGTAAAGGCTAGAGATCTTTTTTCAAGTTTCCCTGAGCATAGAATCTACATTAACGAGAGGTTGACTGTGGCTAACGGGCATCTTTTTTGGATGGTGCGTAAATTTGCCCGTGAATATGACTATAAATTTGCTTGGATTTCTGACGGTAAAATTTTCATTAAAAAGAATGAGTTATCAACTGCCTGGCCTAATCGTATTTTTGGAATTGACCAATTATTGAGGATGGATTCACGGAATTGTCTCAATTTGGAAACGGCTGACTAGAAATTTGAAGAAATCGAGTGTCTAGTTCATTCCATCATGATGATAAGTGATATAGTGGATGATTTAGATGTTCTTAATGTATTGAATACAGTTTCATTTGATTCTTTTGAAGAGGTTGAGCATAAAATACTAAACATTTCTGGTTTGAATATCTAGTGTCAAAATATTAAAGTCAAAGGAACAAATTTGATGTATTTCGAAGTTTTTTGGAAACGTTTAAGTTTCCTGTACATGTAATAATATTTACAGAGACTTGGAACGGTGATCTGTTCAACTTTGTTTTGCTGGGTTATAATTTCTCATGTAGTAAGGTCCATAATAATCGTGCAGAAGAGGTTTCTATTTATGTGCGAAAGGATTTACAAATTTTGGAGGTATCGGAAGATATTATTCATGAGTGCAATGCGGTTAGAGCCACATTTCTTAATAACGGTAATTCTGTTGGTGTCACTGGTATTTACAGGTCAAGAGATTCTTTCATTGAAAATCTTGATAAACCTACCTATCGATTCACTGCTTATAAGTTTTTAATCACCCATTTTAGGCTCGTTATCATTAATTTGATGATATGTTGGGATAGATTATATATTGAAGACTGTAGGGAAAGACCACGGGATACCCAAAAATAACGTTAGAAATACAATGTTAGTAACAGTAATGTTTTCTGAAGGTCATTTATAGGCATCGTCCCATAGAATCGAATGAAACCAACTGGATCCTGACGTACCTATGGGTGTGTCCATACCAACTGCGTTGTGGTTGCTAAGTTAGGGTTATCATGGAGAAAGGGCATGTTGTCATTTCGTAATTACGATTCCGAGAAAAGCTGACTCTACTCATTTGGAAAAGCATTTTCACGTATTCGCGTAATCGTATTCGTTAGTCAGCGATTACACGAATACAACCCATAAAAATACATTTTCTCATTTTTATACTAATATATCGCCAAATACATTCCTTTTTATCTCAATAGCAGTACTTACTTTGAAATAGAATTAAGACAAATAGGCTGGGCTCCAATAGTTAAATTCGCTTCAATGACGTCCCTCTGAAGTTAGGTAATATTAGCAAGGCTTCGCATATTATAGGAGGGACGCCATATTGAAATTGATGATCGTGACGTGACGGTCGGAAAATGGAAATGTCCTGGTAGTCATTATTAATTGATAAAAAGGAATGTATTTATCGATAAATTTGTATAAAAATGCGCAAATGCGTTTTTATGGGTAGTATTCTTGTAATCGCTGACTATCGAATACGATACATGAATACGATTACGCAAATTCAAATATCCGTATTCGCGCACTCAAATTCGCAAATATAATCGTATTTGACTCAAAAGCAACGAATAATTATCGCGATTACAATCGTATTCTTATTCGACGATAACATTATGCCCAATACTGTACAGGTACATCGTTCAGCATGGCAGTGATATTGGCCACTCAGGTGCACCGCTAGGTTGATCTCCCCAGTTAACTCCCGAAAGCCCTCGCGAGTAAGTAAATGATTAGCGACACTCAAAGTTCGGCCTCGGAAGTTGAGAACGGAAAGGGCAAAGGGGAAGAGGCGGATTTTCCACCACTGCGACTTCACCCCTTGTTCGTCGACTGACTTCATTACTTCACTACTTCCCGAAGCAGGGAAACTTTACAGTGACAGCGAGCACGTGAAAACAAGATCATCCTTCTTACAGTTCGCAATAATAAAATTATAAAGGTTCGCTCGAAATGAGACGGTCGGACGAATCATTCTCTATTCACTCGTGAATTTAATTAGGTATTTTTTGTTGGGAGTTCTGGCTGAATTAAATAACGCTCCATTTCAAAAAGGTCATAAGTTCAGATTCAGAATGAGACGAGTTGAGATATTCGTATTGACCTCTTCTGTTGCCTTTCCATGGAATAGTAATGGGGGGAGAAAAAAAAATCGTATAATATATTTCGCAGGAGGTAATTGGTTCTGAACTCGTCTTCTGAGAAATTCCCTACAATTTCTGAATGCGTGACAGAATACTGCAAGCTGTATCCGTAAATACAAGTCTGTAGTTATCATACAAAAAACGTCTGCCAAGCTGGGTGTGGCACACAACTTTCTCGAACTGTCATAATTGGTCAATTAAGAAAGGAAAAATTATACTCAATGAAATTTACGTTTGTGCAAGCGCAGAATGAACTGATGAGTTGAAAACAATCAAATAGGTGCGGGACCGCCTACAACCTAAACCGCGCATTCACTGACAATCTCATCAAAATCGGATGAAAACAGAGGAAATTAAGGTCTATACACGGATTTCACATAGACGCATGACCAGTACTATTAATGATACAATCGTGTTGAAATTGATATGGGATGATCAAATCGTAATCCCCCAGCAATCATCCAAATTTGAGCGAGATCAGACAACTAGGGATTGAAAAATTGAACATAATGGAATTTACGTTTGCGCATGCGCAGAGTGAAGTATTGATTTGGCAACAATGCTTATGGACTAAAGGGTGATTTGAAGTACCTACTATGGGTCGTTATATAAATCAACGAATATTTATCGCGATTACAATCGTATTCACGAAAGAGAGAGGCTTCACGATTACTTATGTTTTGTCATGGATATGTCTTTTGGCTGGGGTCAAGAACACTTTTTTTTCCCGACCGGCACATTTTCTATTGATTTTCACGTACAACCAAGGCGTTACTAGGGAAGAGTAACCATTTTACCACGACGGTTCATGACCTCTAAGCCATTTTAGTGTCAAGGAATGCTGATTTATTACTCTAAGTTAAAAACTAATATTGTTTCGTAACCATGATTGAATAATCTTGTGAAAAGAAGGCACTGCATGGTTGGTATACAATTGAGTAGTAGGTACCAGACATAAGCAGTAGGTACTAGACATATCCATGATCATTTGTTTTTCCTATCAAGGGAGAAATTAAAATGCTTGATTTATAAGTAAAATTCCATTAAAAATCTGATAAATTTGATTCTCCACACAAAATGCAATGCTCCTTTCATTGTCACTCGACTGTGGGTGCGAGGACGGGTAGTTTCTCTCAGCACATTCATATGAGGTTATAGTGAAAAGGGTGGAGGGGGGTACATTTTTTTTTAGCATAATTTCTGTCAAAACAATATTATCAACATTTAACTGGGACATTAACATTTTTTTCAAAATTATCCTGAAAAGCGAACTGTATATTTGCTTAACAATCCATAAAAACTGCACACAAAAAATCTAAATAATCTAAAAAAATCTTTTCTAAAAAGCATAATTTATTTTGTATGTTGTTTTTCTACATAAAATTGGCTTTCAACAATTTCTTTGTACTCAAATTCCTGAAATTTCTGTAAATTTCACTGGCAGGTGTATGTTTACTCACAACAAGTATTTTTATTTCTTTTCTTATATATTTTTTTCGTATGGCAATGAGTGATTCTATTCTATTCGTATTCGACGAAACATTTCCACTATTCCATTTCCACTATTCCAAAATTCTGACTTTACTAGGATAAGAGATTGGAGTTATTCCTAGGCTCCTAACTACATGTGAATCACGCTCATCAGCGTGCTATTAGACCTATTGTATGTTCACACAATGAGAGTGCTTAATAAACGTCATAAACAAAAAAAAGACGATAAGATTATGCCCAACACTGTCCTCAAGTCTTAATCGGTGAATATTTCTGACTCGTCATCCACACTCCATTACATATTATAATAACGAGAAAATGAAGTTGAGAAAGTGTTAGTGGATGAGCAGCAGTGAAAGCGAGCAAGCTCCCTGCAGTCCTCGCCGTGAGTGGGAGCCCTGTTTATTATTGCGCAACGAGCAACGGACCTTCCCCTCGCCTGGAAACCCGAAAAAGTCGTCGCGTTTTGTTTCTTTCTTCCGTCACTTTTTAGTTGGGTTTCTTTCTTCTGACCGTCATGATGGATCGCAAAGCCTCGGCCGGAGATTGATGACCTGACTCTCAAAGAAAAGGATTCGTCTCGAGTCCTAATCGGTATCAGCATTTTCTCCTCTGAAATATCGAATCATTAAAAACTTAATTTTGGGTAATGTCAGTGCTTCCTCACTTCGACCAGGTACTGGAGGGGTTAAGTGTTCAAAATATGGTCACCTCAGTTTCTCTTCAGATTGTTATAGCGGGGGGGGGGGGGGGGTCTTCAGGAGTATGAGAGTGTTTCATACCAAAATTAGATTTTGCTTCCGAGTCTACCTAAAGGCCTCCAAAATCAAAATGTCCACTCGCATTTTACGTTTTAGACCATTCTGAACAACTTAGGTTCCATGTCTGTCTGTGTGTGTGTGTCCGAAAACCTGCTGTATCAGAGTGGGTAGATTGTATCGGGGGCCATTCAGGCCCAAAACAATCTATGCGGTTCCATAGTTTCTTCTTATCTTGTGCGGCAGTAGTGGATTTTGTCCTCACTCTTTCTTGATGATACAGCAGGCCCTCCTGTCCCCTCTGGCGTTGGCCACACTCAGTGAGTGTGCCCGGGATGGACCACGTGGAGGTGCCAGGTTTTGTGGGATGCAGGTACTTAAATAGGGACAGGAGTTCATGATACCTAGGTACTAAGCCACCTCTTCTTATATCTTGTGGTCTTCCCATTTTTGGTAATCATGTTAGTGGTCCTCTTACAATGGTGTGCATTTGAGGCAGGGCGAGTACTTGTATATTCCTCCCCTCCTACTTGATTCGGATAAAACTAACTTGAATCTACTATCACAGGCTTAATCACACTCGGTTTCCCTATTTCTATGTATGCTCATTCAATCAATAAATTACATTCATACAGCACCGCGGTTACATTCGTACTAGCCGGTGGAGTTGGGGAAAACCCACAACAGCCTCCTCGAGCCCACTTTTCCTATGGATGGCCTTCCTGGTCCCCGTCTCGTAGGGTTTCCCGATTTCTTAGGGTGTTTCTGCATGCCCAGGAAGGCCTACAGCCCTTGAAATAAAGAAAAGCAAAACTAATAAAATGTGAAACCAAATAACTTAATCAACTTCAAAAACCTACCAGTTTGCTGCCTCCCCAAGGAGCTGGTAGGGTCCCCAAGGTGTCAAAATCAAAATGTCCACTCGCATTTTACGTTCTAATCATTCTGAACAACTTTGGTTCCATGTCTGTGTGTGTGTGTGTGTGTGTGTGTGTCCGAAAACCATTGTAACAAGCTTATTTTCCACAGTTTTCATCCGATTTGGAAGCAATTTTTAGGGGATGTGCGGACTAGGAGGTAGACGGTCCCCTATCAGTTTCATCGTTCTTGACCAAAAACCTCACTCTGCGCATGCGCAAACGTAAATTCTACTAAGCATCATTTTTTCACGCCCTAGTCGTCCGATCTCGCTCATATTTGGATGATAGTTGGGGGATGACAATTGATCATCTTATATAAATTCCAACATGATTGTATCATAATAGCTACTGCGCATGCGCCAATTATAAATCTTTGTTACAAGCTTATTTTCCACAATTTTCATCCTATTTTGATGAAAATTTCAGGAAAGGCGTGAAATAGGTAGGTATATGGTCCCCTATCAGTTTCATTGTTGCCAAATCAATACTTCATTCTGCGTATGCGCAAACGTAAATTCCATTATACTCCATTTTTTCACACCCTAGTCGTCCGATCTCGCTCAAATTTGGATGATAATTGGGTGATAACAATTTGATCATCCCTTATCAATTTCAGCATGATTGTATCATTAATAGCTACTGCGCATGCGCCTATGTGAAATCCTTGTAACGACCTTAATTTCCACTGTTTGTCAGAGAGTGCTCGGGTTAGGCTGTAGATGGTTCCCTATCAGTTTCATTGTTGCCAAATCTATACTTCATTCTGCGCATGCGCAAACGTAAATTCTATTATGTTTCATTTTTTCACACTCTAGTCGTTCGATTTTGCTTAAATTTGGATGATAGTTGGAAGAAGATGACTTGATTACCTCATATAAATTTCAACACGATTGTATACCTTAATATCCATAGTTTTAATCCGTTTTTGATGAAATCGTCAGCAATTTTTTTTTTTTTTTTTTTTTTTTTTCCCCTTTGGTAGAAAACCAAATTCATAGTAACACAAAATTCAATAGATAAATAACTCAATAGACTAATATAAAACTCAATACGTCGTGCGGTATCGACCATCTGCCACCGAAGCTCTTAGCGCAATGAGTTTTGGTGACGCATCCTTCCGTACAGATACGTGAACGGATCGCAATCCGTAAAAAACGTAATCATCTCAAATAGTCAACAAAATTTAAATATATATATATATATATATATATATATATATATATATATATATATATATATATAAATACTTTTTTTTTTTTTTTTTTTTTTTTTAAGGCTTTACCCCTTCCTTCCCCTGTTTCATCATGTACTTCAAAATTTCCGGGGTTCATTGCACAACTAGACTAAAATTTAGATCGAACAAAGAAAGAATCTAGAAAATCGGTTGAGAATTGTGGCCAGGGCAGCGTCGACAAAATTTGACACACACACACACACAGACATACACCTATGGTTTTCTTCACGGATTTGGTCTTAGAATGGTCTTGAACGAATTTATGTGCGGTTATTTTTTTTCTCATCCCCCCCCCCCCCCCCCCCCCCCCCCAGATCAATTCTAATAGGCATCCCTCTTATCAAAGAAGCATTGCCTATTAGACATAACTTCAGAGACATTCTTCCTAAACATTCATATATGAATATAACGCGAACAAATTCACCTATTTGGGCATACTACCCGACTTGTATCTTTATAGTAACCAACATATTTTGATATGAGCCTGAAACATTTTCAATTCGAGAACGTGAGAACGTGTTTCGATATTTTTATTTCAACGATTCGAATGTTACCAGTAACGACTAATACCAACTACACCCCGCAGCAACGATCACCCCAGTCTCAGTTGTGAAATCTCAACCTACAGTCATTAAGCTGTCTGACTCGCAATCCAATCGGATTTATGGGATTAAATTAACGTAGTATTCATTTCAAAAATGAATATCCCGATTCTACATTCAAGTGTTAAAGTCTATAAGATCAACATTGGCATCAGATCGTATGTTATTGATATTTTTTTACGATAGGTTTTCACATTAAAATTAATTATGCTTGCTTCGTAATCATTCTAATAACCGCTGTAATATAGGAAGATATATAATAATTTCATACGAATAAATTTTTGTTTTAATGATCAAAAGATGCCGTTTTTCAGCAGTTACCTATATAATAATTATTTCATTGATTTATTTTTTCTATTTCACCTATTTATTTATATATTTTTAATTATTTAAGCTGCCCGTGAACCAGAATGGTAATTAGCGGCATAAATGAGCGGTTATGTCATATATAAATGTTTGCATGTTTACCTTCACTGCTAACCTAACTACTGTTCCAGAAGGGTTTACTGACCAACTTCTGCACCACGAAAAACGTTTGTTTATGACGGACTAGAGATCTATATCGACGAGGTGGACAGAAACCGACCGCTCGAATGAAAGCCATTCAAAACTGTTCAGCTAACTGCAACGTAATATTTTAGTATTGTTTCTGCAAGTTATAGAGCAGTTGAACTGTGGGAACTGTTAATAACCTCAGTTAACAGTTTTCGACAGCTACATGGTCTCGCAAATCTAAAGTCAATGAAGCTCATGTCTCTTGAAAAAGCGCCCTTTAAGGAACCTTAAAAGATACAGCACTCAATCTTCCCATGATAAAAACACTCGTTATACCTTGTACAATTCGCGTTCTTGCTATTTAGGCAAATGTTTGCAGCAACCTACCAACCATGTCAGTTTCTTTGATAGGAACACTTCATGAAACTTCGGATTGCGCCCCCCCCCCTCCCCCCCTCCCTATCCACCACCTCTCCAGGACAAAAACTAACTCCAAAAATTGACTTCACAATCTACGGCTCCTCTCAAAATTTATTAATCTTCCAAACGAAGTGGGGGACCCGTGTCCAGAAGGTAATTTCGACGTGGTGGTGGACGGTTGATGCATCGTAAGTGCGAGCTATCCATCACCAAGACCTGACACGACGCTGGGGAGAACAAACCGCGTAATTTTTTCGAGACCTCGCTGTGCGGGTGACCTACTGGCTACCAATAAGACTTGAAAGATCACTTTCCAAAGGTAACCGCGAAGTTACTACAGGTGAACGGTACAGGCAGCGAACCGCTTTTCCAGGCAAGAAAAAAATGTGTTAGTTGCAGCCACAGAAGCGGAAGAATGAGGTGATAGTTATTGGCTTCTTGGAACGTCCAGGAAAGAAGATTGCAGTACAACTCCGGTGCTGTTAAGACAACAGAGCAATAGTATTCAGCATTTGGAAATCACTGAGATATGAATACTAATTTACCAATTTGGTATTATATGTTGTAATTGCTTGTATTACGCCCCTCAGATTTATTATTCGTAAAAAAAAACGGACTGTAGACCTACGGTTCTACAGTCAGAACATTTAATAATGATCTGACTGTAGTAATAATTCTTGACAACCAGTGTTACTAAAAATTCCTCCGTAAAAATTGTTTTAAAAATTTGGGTAAAAGTGCTTTAAAGTGTTCAGTTTTTTGCAAGGACTTCCAGCAGAGGGGGATCCTCAAAAGTATTGATTCAGTTTTGTTGCAAGGTTTTTTTTTAACAGTTTTCGGTGGATTTTTTCATGTTACGATTTCTGGTTTGGTTGAATTTGAAATTGTTGATAGTTTATTAGACGCTGCCGTCGTTGGAGTAGCACGTTGTCATAGAAATGCCTAGAAATGTCTCTAGATTCACAAGAAAACTATAGCCGCACCTCAAATCGAAGCCAAAGACGAATTTTGAATAATACCTCAAGAGTACCTTGTCAGAACCATATCGGGATAGCACACCCAGAAAATTATGTTTCTCAAACGCCACAAAACACTGAGAGAACTTTCAGAGGGCCAAATTCCACCGGCATTCATAATCCAGCCCACGAAAACTTGGAACGATCAGATAGAGTTCCAGACGTAATTCAAACCCTATTCCAGAGAGGTTTTGGAGCACCTGTGATGAACACTGATGGAGCAAGAGATGACGATACTTGGAATGGACGTTGGAAATGTATTGTGAAACTTCAAGGAAGGCATTACTATCTCCCTCAAGGTTCAGTAGGCCGAAACTTTGTATCATCTTTGGCTTATCAGATTCAAGCAGTAGTTAACGGTGCACAAAATTCAGAAAAGATATTCGTATTCTGTGCCGTCATTCTACAACGGGAAAAAGCCGTGACGGCGGGGTCAGATGTAAGAAGGCTCATACAAAAACGGATTAACCTGTGGAATGACGAAAAATATGAGGAGTTAATACAGGAAGCACAACGTTGCAATCGGCGGCTAAAGAAAAGAGGAAAGGAACAGGAAGGCCACGATATAAGTGTTTTTACACGCTTGGTCATGCAAGGGAAACTTAAGGACGCAACTAGATGGATCACAGGTCGATCTCGAGGGTGGGGGGGGGGGGTTGTATTACAGCCAGAAAGCTTACTTGAATGTGGAAGAACTGTCCTCGAAACTCTCCAAAGTAAGCATCCAGAGCAAGGAACTCCAACTTCAGAGAATTTCATTATCCCTGACTTACTACCAATTATGCTTGATGTTGACGTAACAGCAAACCATATAAGTGTGGGTATAAGCACCATATACCCCTCATTTTTTTCCCCCTCCGAGTTGCCAGTGGAGTCCATGATGGAGCTCCTTTTTAGTCAAGGATGGCAACATGGCTCCCCTTAGAATCGTGCCCACTGTCCCTTGACACCTTGTTCAATGCCGCTAATGACCTTTCTGGTTGAGGTGCGGCTTAAACCTTAATAAAAAATATTTAAAAAAAAATACAATAAACAACGTTCAAATAGGTAGGTACTCACGTAGTGAGCTATTAAACGCATTTTCTTTTAGGTAGATTAGCGTTTCACAAGGAATGACAAAATAAGAATTTCAGGGGGACGTCCAACGCTTGAACGGAGGAGAGTGAATATTATTATAGTAATATTAATACTATTGAATAACAGTTTCCCGGCAGCTTCTTGACCCTTCAACTGTGGAGAGAATGATTACACGCCTAGAAAGAAAACGCGATGATGACGAAAAATCGTTGTCTAAACGATGTGCGCGTCGCAGTCCAAGGAGCAAGAATTAAAGGCGTGAAGTGTCAGGGACAGCTTCGTAGGATAATTATCATAGAAATTAGCGTTAAAAGCTCACCCAGTTGATTCGGGTGGTTCGGCAAGTTAAAATCCTATCCTACGAGTCTCACAGAGTTTTCGTTTCAAATGTCAGCTTTGTAGGGTAAATGCATAGAAATTAGCGTTAAGAGCTCACCCAGTTGATTCGGGTGGTTTGGCAAGTTAAAATTCTATCCTCCAGGTCTAACAAAGGTTCCGATTCAAATTTCGGCTTCTTAGGATAAATTTCATAGAAATAGACAAAGTTCTTCTTTAATTTCCGTTTTCTTCACTGTAGATGAACTTCCGCATTCGCTTAATTGTTCGGCATAAATATTACCAGCGTGACATTACTTTTTCGGTAAGGTTACGGCTTTAGATGACGAGGCGAGGCCACACGCGGTCAAGGACGCTAAAGTTAGGAGTGATGAAGTATGCGAGATATAAGGGCACTTGGTACCGCATGAAAAACAGAGATATTAGTGACCCAAAATCTCAGCATTCCTTCGTCTGATTTTATTATTCTTAATTAAATGATAGATTTGCAAGGAACTAAAAATATCTGTGGAAACAGATTTCGAAAACAAACATTACAAAGCAACTATATTTTATACCATTCGAAATAGAAAACGCTTGCATTCGAGTCTGCAACACATTGGGACATTTTGTCTTTAGTTCTCACCAACATCACCCCCCCCCCCCCCCCCATTCCAACAAATACCTTTGACGAATAATGTTCAAAACAATAATTGTCATTACGATTGTTACAGTTTCAATGATTTCAATAAACTCTTGTAATAAAGCAATTATCTCTACTCACGACTTCATTTTGGCGTTTTCTCGAAGTGATTTCTAACGTGGAAACTAATAACAACAAAACAAACCGCATTGTTTACCACATCCATTAATAAGATTAATAAATATAAAATGGCGACATAAATACCAAGAACAAGTACGAAAGAAATGGGTGATAAATTGAGAGCTTTCCAATGAATGGTGAACTATTTCTGTCCGTTGGAAACTGAAGAAGTTTCATTTCCTCAGAAACGGCTTGGTTGTACGTGAAAATCATTAGAAATCAACTGTAACGCTTCTTTATAACACAACGCTTTTCGAGTACATGAGCCAAAGTACAGACATAAAATGTCAAAAATAATGATTTCTCGGTTTGCCGCAACTGCACAAAGTACCAAAGTGGCACGAAACTGTAATCTACATATTAAGAAGATTACAGTTTCATGCCACTTTGGTAGTTAATTCAGACGTTATTAGCAAGGTTACGATTTTCCTGCTATGAAAACTAAGGGAGTTACACTGAGCTAGTAACGCATTGGTTGTACGTGAAAATCAATAGAAAAGAAACGCTTGCATACGAGTCTGCAACACATTGGGACATTTTATGTCTTTAGTTGCAGACTCGTATGTGTTGCAGACTCATATGCAAGCTCTAAGAGCCACTCAGCCAGTGGCGTAGTTTGAGGAGGGGCAGGGTGGGCAGAGCCCCTCCATAAATTATAGAGTATGAAGAATTTTGTTGTATGGATACAATCAAAATTAATAATTTTACGCTCCCAACTTCAGTACCTAACACCTTCAGTTAAAGAATGTAATTAGTAAAACACAACTAATTACTATTGTTATTGTACGAATCCGGTTGCCTAGCGACTTGAGACGCACTTAGAAATAAAGACATTTTTATTAGGTTCGTTTGTGTAGGGGCAAAATGGCGTGGATACAGCCCCACGAAGAGTAGTAAAATCACCTAGTCAATGAAACGGAAACGTGGATACTGAAAACTGAAATCAAGTCGTTCCCCACTACCTTTTGGGGCTAGCCCATATGCGAATTTTCCCTAGAAAAATATCCATTGTTCAGTATCCACCTAAATTCCCCAACGAACTTCCCCTTCGTTTCACTGCCTACTTGATCAAGCTTGGTTGTTAGATTCAAAACAGTTTCCCGTTGTATTATACCATTAATTTACGAATAAAATCCCAGTTAAAATAAAGAAAGAATACGTAAGAATAAGTTTAATCGAAAAGATTAAAATAATCTAGTGTAGCAAATTTCTATTCTAACCTAGCATTTGCTGGTTTGAGTTTGTTTACATTTTGCTATGTTTCTAGATCTCGGTTTCATGCCCTGTATTTTATTTCGCGTAGGTAGGTATCTACATATATATAATACAATTGTATGATATTGTCCAGAAAAAAGTTATTTTCGCGCGGAAGTAACAATTGAGGATAAACTTGTAAGAGAGAAAGTCCACATAGGTATATGAATTTGTATACAGTAACTCTAGTATAATACACCTAGTGCTCTTCAGTTCATCGGTAGGTAACTATTCGTATTATGATTTAATAATCCATAGGTGGTGGTGGTTTATGAATATGAAAGTCCGTGATTTCAGATCATTACAAGAAACCACTGAGCACCTACCTACTTATATGAACGTTTGACATTTATTAACAGTCTTCGTATACTCTCAGCAACAAGCACTAGAAATTAATACTAAGACTATAAAATGAAATCCTCGACCGTTGCCCCTCCATGAGAAATGACTCGGCTACGCCACTGCACTCAGCTGATCCTGGGCATCGTCAAGCAAATGTTCTAAAGCGGCTACATACGAAATTACAGCTTCCTAAAGTGTAAAGTATAGAAATTACCTTTTAAAATGATTTATCCACCGCTTCACAAATCAAACCGTTCTCGCAATATTCGGATCACCTGCTGTGAATCAAATCATCGAAACCCCAGCTCAATGAAATCATCAGAAATTAACAAACGGTTGCAATCATATTCACAATATCAATAAATTATTGAGAATGATCACCTGCTTGTAAACAATTATTCAAATAACCATGCTCATAACTCAGCTTGTTGGCCACGCACTTCATAGTAGTTAACGTAATATAGTTGCATAAATCGAGAGCTTTCGAACGAATGGTCAACAAATTTTGTGGGATGAAAAACGACGAAGTACCATTTCCCTAGCAACGACTCGGTTGTAAGCGGAAATCATCAGAAAACCAACCGTAACGCTTTTTTAAACGCATTTTTCAACGCTTTTTTCGTTCATGTGCCAAAGTAAAGACATAAAATGTCAAAAATTTCGTGACACATCCGCGTGACGTTTTTCGCTAGTTATTCCAAGGTTTCGTGACACATCCGCGTAACGTTTTTCGCTAGTTAGTCCAAGGCTAAAGAATGCCCCATGCTAAAAGTTTTGGGGGTACCAAGTGCCCATAAGCACCGGCGCCTCCGTCCCACAAGGGCTGGCGCTAAAACCATCGCTTTTGTTTGGCACCGGTACCACCCACCCAGCTTGGGAGAAATGTTTTCCCTCTTGGTCGATTTCAAAAGTTCATTATTGAATGTAATAAACTGAAATGGATACCGGGAAGAGAGGTCGGAAGTTACTACCTTTGTATGTAGCTGGTTTGCATATTTATGAGGACCGCGATGCGGTAAAGGTCCTCAAAATCCACGCTGCGCGGTAATTTAATCGCATTTCGAAAACGAGGAGCCAATGAGGCCATTGAGAGGGTTACGACGGAATTCGTGTAAAGTCTTCCTAAAGCCGAGATATCGTTGGAGGGCTACCGCATTTCGCGTGGCGCCCGGAGGGTACACAACTTCTCTCGTGGCCACAATTTCGCTGGATAGCCGTTTTTACGTAACCTACAATCAAAGTGATAGTAGGTTGCACGCACCAGAACTTCGTGGGCCGGTTCGAAATCGAAACTGTTGAGCTTTTTAGGAAACAACCTTTGTTTTTCAAGTTTAACGTTCGTTAGTATATCAATTAAGCGATCTTCGCGATCTTACACTGTTACTAGCAGAATACCCGTGCGTTGCACGGGCCCACTTATGAGTAATCGAATAGTCATTCAATTTTGTAAGACTTACCAAAGCCTTAGGCTGCACTAAGGTCAAAGCCGGTTTCTTTGGGTTCCCGTTTCCCGTGAAAACTCATGCAGCATGACTAATAGAGAGAGAGAGAGACAGAATTTATTCATATGAAATTATTATAAATTCACATGACATTGTTGCGATTACAATCTATACTATTTATAAGAATGAAACTCCGTCTGTTTGTCATGTCTATGCACGGCCAAACGGCTGAGTGGGGGGAGTCTACGAGTGGGGGGATCTTCTTGGGATTTTCCGAAAGGGTATAAGAGCGATTTTATAATTTTCTAGTCCCACCCGAACCATGGAACCTAAACAGCTAGAACAGCTTATCAATAGAACATTCAAAACTTTGTGTACAAAATTATTCTGAAAAATGTACTTAAATTTCATTAAAATGTGCTAAAAATATCTATAAAAATTTAACAATTTATTTGCACTCAAAACGCTCAAATTTCAAAACAGTTTAATATTACACAATACCTACGATAATTTACGAAAATTTGCTCATACGATCATAATGCATGACTGGAACATTTTTTTCTTATCGTGACCCGTTCAGTACAGATGCGTAAGATATGCTGTAGAAGTTTGAATCAATTGAACAAGTGCGTTCCCCTCCAGTTCAATTATGCGACCAAACACCCTTATCCAGCTAATGTCTACATAAACAATAGTAAATCAGAAATGACTCTTGAGTCCATTTAAGAGCTTTAAAAGGATTGAGAAATAAATAAAAACGATCGCATATAAGCTTTGCGAAACAAACAAAAAAGTTAAAATATGTGGAAGCTATTCTGCAACGAACATACTTGGTAGAGGTACCTTTGTAATCGTGTGAGAGAGAGCTCCAAGTTAATTCCCTACGTTTCTCCGCCAAAAAACATACGAAGCAAAAATTAAATAAGTGGATGCTCCCATAAGAACCTTCCACGAAATGGAATTAGAGTTTTGCCTCCAATGCAAGCCGGGCCTCATGCACGAATGGACGATGATAACACTTTACGTTTCCTAGATTACTACACAAATTGATGATATTCAAAAATCCAACATGAGTGGCTTCCGCATGAACTTAATTCCAACAAGTCAGCATGAAATTATTTTCCTACCGCCGATTTTCCACCGTCCATAGAAAGTTTTACTTCTCTTTAATTTTTTTGTGAGGGACTTTGTGATTTCGTACTTTTGAGATAAGAATTGCTTCAATCCATCTCTCTTTGTTTTTCTTTTTCTTTGTTTGCTGAATACTCTTGTATGTTATGGCCATATTCTGGAAGGAAATTTAACGCTATGTTTATTCATGTTTCCCTTATAATAGTATTGGGTATGACTTCGTAATGTTTATCTTATAATCTTATCTTGTTTCATATGTTTTCATTTATGTGTCGTTATTATTGCCTAAAGGCGTCAACACATAGTTATTTATTTGATTCTTCTTCTTCATTATCATATTTCTATTATACACACTTTTTCGAATCTAATATCTTTCTCCCACACATACACACACAGACTTTCTCTTCTCACATGTGTGTGATAGAAAAAAGCTTGGTGCTTTGATTTGGACGTCGAAGCGTCTACCCTTCTTGAAGTGTTTTACTTATATCTCATTTTCATTTTTCAGGTATGTCCTAATGCTCATTGCCGCCTCTATGCCGTAAGTTTTTTTTTTTTAAATTATATTTTTCAATCATATTTACGAAAGAAGTTCTCTCATTACAACGTCATCAAGCAGGTATGTATAGTATGAATAGTGTCACACAGCCATTGTGCAGAATCCAAAATACAATTTTCATGTAGATAAATTCACCTCCCATAGTCCCTTCGGGTTTTTGGGAAATACGTGAAGGATTTTACGCTCAAAACTTACGATTTCAAGAGTCAGCCATTTACCGAACCCACAATATCGGAGGGTGACTGAAGCTTCGTTCTCAGTGTGCGTTCAGCCAGTTTGGAACGGTTCTGGGCAAGCGCAGTCGAGTTTTGTCGTTCGCAGTGCCAGAACGCCCAGTACTGGAACGCTGAGAACGCTGAGTTCGGCGTTCGCAGTGTTTTGCGAACCCTGTTCCGAACGGTTCTGACAGTCCCTGATTTTTTTCGGAACTGTCAGAACTCAAATGCAAGGACATAGTTAACGCATGCGCATTTCAGAATTTTTCGGAGCTCGTGGAGTAAACAATTCGCTCTGCTGCCTGTGTTGCCTGTAATTTTCCCTGTAAAATTTCACTTTGTTCTGTTGTTCGCTGTTCTTCATTTGAATTTCTTCATCGAAATGTCAACTAGTAGCTCGTCAAGTTCGAAAAGCGATAGTTTCGACGACGATGATGGTAAGTTTCATAGTTTGTAGACGATGAGGATGAGATTAAAGTTGTAATTGGATCTCGTCTACATCCATGAAACTCGAAATTTTCGACGAAATTGTGCCTAGATTTGACGACGAAGAGTTTGTTTACCATTTTAGAATTATCCTTTGGCTCGCGGAGGAGTTAGCCCACCGTTATCAGGCCCTCTACCATTACTGCTCTGAAATCGTTCACAGTGCAGCACGCGGTTCCACAAGTTCCGGAACGCCCCGGGATTTTCCGTCCCAGTTCTAATGAGTTCGAGAACCGTCTGAAAGCGCACTGGGAACGAAGCTTTGGTGATCGGAGGATAACTTGGTGATCGGAGGGTGGTTTGGAGATCGGAGGGTGGTTTGGAGATCGGAACGCGAGGTCGAATTACACGCGGCACTTCCTTCTTGAGATGAGCCCCAGCTCTTATTGTAAAACCCCCCCCTTTCCGCCCGCCATTTTTCTTCGGGTTTTCATTCGCCCCATTGTTGACTCTTCCCTCTTTTCAGTAACAGTTGTTGACAAGACTTCAGTTGTAGGAAGGAATGTAGAACAGTGTGATTGATGAAGCTAGAGAGACGTCAGTCGTAATTGAGTTCTCCGCGGAGGGGAGTCTCCCGAACGGCGCTTGGGAGCCTTCAGGGCGTGGTTTTCTGATTCTGGAAGGCTAAACGGAGAATATCTCGATGTTTTACGATCTTGATTCCACACCTAACCCGCGTTTCTGTCTATCGGCCACAGCCAATAAAGCTTGGAGGCAGAATTTATTGTCGAGTCTGAAAAAAACCAATCATCCCATTTGTGATAATTCACTTCTATCAACTCATGAATAATCTTGTGAAATAATGCATGTATAAATGAAGACGTCCTTTTTGGTCGATGTTGAGTGTTCGCTCACCCACCTTTAAAAAGAAATCAGAGAAATAGTTTTGATTTTTATTTTTTTAAAGTCTGCCAAGTTATTAGAAAGTTCCTAGGAATCCGTGGGTCTCAATACGGCGTGCGGTAACGAGAAACTTTACCGCACCTTAAAGTCACGTGAAGTCCTTAACGGATCTAGTTGTAACGCTAAATCATAGAAGGAGGAAATTATCCCTAGGAGGTTATTTGAGTCCATGGAAGGAGGTTGTAGAAGAATATGTTTTTTTCCGATTGCGATCCGTTAACGTATCTGTACGGAAGGGTGCGTCACCATAACTCATTGCGTCAGAGTTACGGCGCCGGATAATCAATACCGCACGACGTATTGTGTTTTACGGATCTACTAGGAACTCTTTATTTGCTACATACAGTTCCTCGTGTCCGCAACATGAATATATGTATAAATCCTAACATATATAGATCATTGAAATGTACTTATTAGATACTCTTGAAAATTGCATAGCGCGTACTTGTGGTTTGAGTAAATAGTAAGTTGAAATATAACGTAAAATGTATACATACCAGGTTGATTTTTTTTTTTTTTTTTTTTATACTGAAAATCAACTAAAGACCTGACAAGATCTTGACTTCGGCGACCATGACTTTTGATGGATTTTTGGTTTGTCCGTATGCCTTTAATGATAGAGTGTACATGGCTTCGTCCTGTTGGAAGGACTTCTGTACTTCGGCCTGCGTCCTGCAAGCAGAATATGGGATTTATCCTTCCGAAAGCTTCGAGACTAGACCGTAGATCCTCACGATATTTTCGAATAAAACACCAGTACATTTTTGAAAATTGCTGAAGCACTTCTGTTCACTATTCCTAATAGTTATCCTTTTTTAAATGCTTAGGGTATAGTGAGAATTAATCAGAGTAACTTAGACATTTTATACAAATTCAAAATAAGGTTTTTATTAGTATGTATCACAAAATACTCCAACATTCCTCAAAATTCATGGGATCGCACAAATCAAATTAAATTATTGCTTTTAAATGGGATCGCAGCTTCATTATATATGGGTACGCTGTATAGTAAGTATATGTTCCTGGCAGCAGGATCTTTCGCTTATAATACAAGTTTGAGAGGGAAAAGGAATCTAACGCTCAGTCTTCATTGCACATGACGAAAAAGAGGTTAAAATAGAGCTGGGAAGCCGCTTTTAGCATGGAACATGCTTTAGCCTTGAGCTAACTGCACGAAAACTTTACGCGAGATTGTCACGAAATTTTCTTATGATTTTCAAGTACAACCAAGCCGTTGCTGTGGAAATGAAACTTCTTTAGTTTTCAGCGGGCAAAAATTGTTCTCCGTTCGTTGGAAAGCTCTCGATTTATCACGCATTTCTTTCTTACTTCTCATCGTCTTCTATTTATGTCGTAGTTTTATATTTATTCATGTTATAAATTGATGTATTAAACAACGCCGCTCTTAACTGGGGCTGGGGGTCATTCTAAAATTCATTTATTTGGCAAAAACATATTTATAAGAAAATTAAATAACAGTAGTACTGGACAATTTGCGTAAAGACACCAAAATTTGTGACGACCCTGCACCTTAGATTATTATTAACTCGAAAAGTGAAGGCTAGGTAGAATTTCTATTGATTTTTCACTTACAACCAATGAGTTACTAGGGAAGAGTAACTCCCATAGTTTTCATAGTAGGAAAATCGTTCGCCACTTTTTGGAATGCTCTCATTTTATCACAACATCTCATGACCTCTAAGCCATTGTAGTGTCAAGGAATGCTGATTTATTACTCTAAGTTATAAACTAATATTGTTTTGTATTGTGAAAAGAAATAATCTTGTGAAAAGAAAGCACTACATGGTTTGTATACAATTGAGTAGTAGGTACCTACTGGACATATCCATGATCCTTTGTTTTTCCCATCAAGGGAGAAATTAAAATTTGTCTTCTTCAACATCCTTCAGAACGGTTTTAGCATGGAACAGCGGAACAGTTTTGTTGTCACTTGGTACTTCCATCTAATTTTGAGTAGTAAAATATTTATGTCGTAGTTTTAGCGAGGAGAAAGCATGTTCCATGTTTTAGCATTTTAGCCGAAGGCTCAAAGGGAAAGGCAACCGGGGGCCCAGGGGCCAATTTTTGGTTTATTATTTCCAATAATAAGCCTATGTGATCGTATAGCAAAAAAATTTTATAACCCCCCCTCAAACTTTGTCACTTTACGTTTCAAGGTGCGTAGAATCCAAATTTGAAATGTCCGTCCGCCGTCCGCCGTTCGCCGTCCGCCGTCCGCCGTTCGCCGTCCGCCGTCCGGGCCATAAAAGGCCTAAAAATTGACTTAAAAAACCCGTCCTTTCGCACATAGACTCCATTTGGGGTCTAGTTGGTCCTAACGTTTAACCATCCCGATCGCACTCGCTAGATGCTATGGGCCAAAAACGGGCGAAACAGTGTCATTTCAAGGCTTTGTTAGACTTACGCACGCACGCACGCCTGGCAACATGGCAGGGGGTCACGGTGGGTGGTGAGGGGGGGTGAGCGGGGGGTGGAGTGAGAGGAGGCGCCGCGGCACCTTGTGGTGGGTACGGCGTTCCTTCGAGGCATGAATATATGTTTTTTCTAGGTCATATTTATGTGTTAATACCAATGCTTTCCCTACGCATATTTAATAACATATCCTCTCGACTTTTCGTACGTGGTTAGATAATGATATTATTAAGCAATAACTATTTGAATAGATAGGAGCTCAAATCGAGAAATATAAACATGCGTATATAATTATAGAAGTATAGGTGGTGGCAACTCGAAATGGGACACGCCGAGGAGTCTGGACGGGCCTTATGACGTACGCAAGCTAAAACTACGATCATACTCAATTGAAAAAATAATAAACCTTTGTGAAATAATTTGCAGCGTTTTTTTTTTTTTTTTTTCACAAAAAACCGACCCTCCCGCTCAAAATTTCCCGCTGAAACGGACTAAAACTGTTGTCAAAACGAGTTTGAGGGGGAAATAGCTTCATGCGCTCAGTTTTCATTGCAAGCCTTGTTTGCAGGCCATTTAAAATCGCGTAACAGAAGGCAAAGCGGGCGAAATTCCAGAACATTTCAAAATTAAAACAACTTCTGTGAGAATTGGAACTTTTACATCTTTCTTTTTCGGTGCTGACGTAGAATGAGCTCAGCTTTTCAATGGTAGTACTGAAAGTCCTGCTGTGAGATGCACAAACCTCTATCAGCGTGAAAACTTGCGTCCTTCCACAGGTACCTCAAGTCCTGCTGCGAGGCTCTCCTACACTGTATCATTAAAGCCTCTAGTTTTAAAAGCTGTACAACGCAAGCGGGCCTTTCGGGTTTTAAGGATGAGTGATTTTTCAACCTCCACGAGCTTTTCTATCTTCCATAGTGTGGAAACAGAACGAAGAGCCACCAATTCCATAGTTGAACATAGTTGAATTGGGATGACGTACGATGGTAGAATAGCTGTGGTTTTGAAGGGATTAGAGCCTTTTAAGGTGGTCAATAGCAGCGATGTCCAACATGGGATGCGAAAAAATAAGTGTAACAGCGGACATTTTTGAGGAAAAAATCCAAATTATTAGAGTTTTATCATGACTATGTACCTACCACTATTTCTTTCCGTCAGATTTAAAGCTTTCACTATCGACCGCTAAGTATTGAAGCAATTGTTTGAAATAGTATTTTCCGAAACCTGGACTTCAAAACTTGAGACAGAATCCATTTCTAGAAGAATAGCTGGAACTCCTTTTGAATAAATAAATAGATGCTGAAAATGAAGTGCTGATTGAAGTTTCTTCGATTCCTCTTTGAGAGTTAACTTCATACCTGGGAAAACTGATGTTGTCGACTTCTGGTCTGAAATTGATGTGGAGTATGAAAAACTTTCCGACAAGTCGCTTTCCTTTCTATTGCCTTTTACTTGCACTGAGCTCACGGAAAGAAGATGTTCTTAGCACACATACATCAAGAAAAAATACAGAAATATTGATAGATTTGACTATCAATTACTACTATTCACAAATTGAAGGGTAACCACCATTTGCACTGCAATAAATAAATTAACAAAGATAAGTTTAGAGGTGCCACGGCTGAAACGCTGGAGTGTGTGTGAGCGAAAAAGGGTTGGGACCTAGTAGTCTAGAAGATTATATCTGAATTTTCTGGACTAGGTTTATCTTGTGCTGCTGGTGATGAACAAGAATATTGAAAATGTCACCCGTCCGCCTCGTTTTTCAAGTCGATTGATCGTCTTTTGAAGACCGCATCTCCTCGTCCGTTGCAGATAAGTATCTGCTTCAGTAAAATGGAGGAAGTCATCAAACTAGCACTCCCGAAGCTTTCACGAAGAAGTTTGGCTATAAACTAAACGACGGGGCTCAATCAAGTGGCTTTTGGTTTATAGAGGTCCGAACCGGGGGCCTTGACAGCTTATTACCCGGCCATCCTGGGCCGAAGAAGGCTCACAATCTATTATCCTCAGACTCGTTCAGGGGTCTTTCTTGGGTAACCACAGCTAAGCAACGAAATATGTCGATTGGCACGCGATAGACACAGAACCTGTTTGAGAATGTGGCGAATGATGGAAAGTTATTGGATTAGTAAATAAGTACATTTATAGAACTCATAAAATCATGTGCCACGCCCCAGGTGTTACGAATTCAATACCATTACTGGTCAGCGCTCTCATTTTGCAGATCTTGCGATTATGCGATGAACCACTGGCAAAAAAGAAAACTATTTATTACGACTATGTCGTAATAAATACGATATTAAGACTATGTCGTAATAAACACTTATTCTACGACGATTAGTGACTTAGTTTCAGTATCTTGTACAAACATCTTATCTAAATGGTAAACATAATGTACCTGCTAGGTAGTACATAAGGTTCTATAGAGGATAATAAATTGAAGAGTAGTGAGCTAAAAAGGAACGTTTGATAAATAAACCAACGGCGAGAACATCGAAATCGGTGGGTTTTTTAATGGATTCGGGGCCCTCGACCGGAGAGAACCAGAAGAATAAAATACCCGGGCAAATGCCAACAGCCTGTTATAAAAAATACTATCGAGTTCTCACGGTGTTCAAAGAGGCGCGACTTGCATCATATAGCGCCAAGAGTTTAAACGTGTTTGATCATCAATTTCGACTTCCCAATTTAAAATCAGTAGGTATAAT
Source organism: Adelphocoris suturalis (assembly GCA_030762985.1). Taxonomy (NCBI): domain Eukaryota; kingdom Metazoa; phylum Arthropoda; class Insecta; order Hemiptera; family Miridae; genus Adelphocoris; species Adelphocoris suturalis. The sequence continues at coordinate 49,946,165 of CM061042.1, read as the reverse complement.
TCTTGAAATATTTAACTTTTGCCGAGTGTACCTACATATTGGAACTTTTCAGTGTAACAATTATTAGTAGCTACCACGCCATTGCCTTCACTACAGAGTAATCAAACTTCTCAGTATTCAGAATGTTGAAAGTGAAAAGTTTCATTTCCACGAAAATCCAATTATGTCCACGAATACCGTAGTATGTCGGCTTGCTAATTCAGTTATTGGATGCTTCGGATGGTGTGTTTTATTGGAGGAGTCCGTCGAATTTCGTTTCTTTTGCCCTTTCGCGGGGTTCTGTCGATATATATATATACCTATATAATATACTTTTTGTATAATATCCTTGAGCGAGCTCAAAACATGTAAGTATAAGTTTTATTAATCAAAATACGAAATCCAAAAACACTAAACTAAACAGTTTGTTTCTAACTAACGATAGTTCTCTTGACAACTCTTGCTTCTTGCCCAGTAGACCTATAATTAGGTTTTATGCATAAAGCTGACTGATGAGAGGTATAAGATGGAGGGCTATTGCTCTGAATTCAACGCTGTTTCCCTGTCAAGGCATAAGTGCCACTACAGTCGAGTTGGCTTTGGAATTGACCCGTTCCCTTTCTTCAAATTCAAATGACAAAGCAGTTTATTGTAATTTAAGTTTTGTTTGATATTACTAATTATTGCTACATTTTAGTATTAATTTATGTATGTAGACATAACTGTCTAGATGTTTTGGTTCCCATGCCCAAATCTTGGTACCTCCTAGGTATTTTATTTATTTATTTTTACTTTATTTATTTATTTATAGGCCATTATGGATATGAGGTCACTTTGATGTATCTTGTGATGTCACATCCACAGCCTTCCTAATCAGTGTTACTAATATATAAGAAGTAGTGGGGGAAAGGTTTCCGTCTCAGATTCGAAATTAGCTGTGTTCCATGCACCGCGGGTTCATTAACTTTTCGGTACTAGTTCGGCGCCGAACCTTAAACGCACATGAATCGTGTTCCAAGCGTTTTGAGTTCAGGAACTCAACACTCGCTAAGGTGTTCCCACCCCGTCGGGTTCATGAACTGAGTTCAGTGAGTTCATGAACTTTTCAGACCTGCTCAGGAATAGGGTTGAGAAGTCGAACTGAAGGAAACCTTTCTGAACCTTCCAAAAATCTCATTTCACCGCGAACCCTCACGGTAAATACCTACCTACTTGCTTTGTCATTCGCCTGCTTGATGCTTGTTGCGTAATCGTTTTTCACATCTCTTCAGTTCCTCGCTTGCGTTGCACTTTATTTACGTCATGAATGTTAATAGAATAACGGGGATTTTCCTAAAAGATTCTGATTCGGAATCGGAAGTGTATGCTTCGATTGTCGATTGGGAGTGGGTCCTTAGTTCTGATGAGCAGGAATTTGACGCGGAAAGAGTCGTGCCTTTCGATGAAGCAGGGTGGATGCACACTTTTATTTTGACTCTTCTAATCTTGAAGTAACAATGAATAAACGTACAAGTAAGGGAGTGTCGCTCTCATAAATAACCGTGACAAGGTTTTCACGTTACTAAAGACGACGCTAGCGCTGGTTGGTGCATTGAGTGTCAGGTGAACTATAGTGTTCCCACCAATGGGTTCTTGAACCTAAAAGTTTCGTGAACTCGAGGAACCTGTCTGAGTTCATGAACTCAGACGGGTGCTTGGAACACAGCTATTGAGTTCCCGCCATAACACCCCCGCTTATTGACATCCCCTCCCTTCAGACGTCCTAATATGCAGTGGGAAAGAAGTTTTCCCGATCAAATTCAAAAATGGCCAATGTTAACTAACTTGGTGTTTGTTGATGGTGGAGACTACAACAATCTTACAGTCTTTGCTCTTTATATTAGCAGTAGGGTAAACCTGTACACTTACATTCGAGGGCTCATTAAAATTGACGTCATCATCATGGAGCTGTTTTTTCACATAAAAACGCACGAAAATAACTGAAATGTAGTTGATTTTAAGCTTCAAACCGGCCTATCCTGAAGCTTTTTTGCTAGGAAACGCACACAAACACAGTAAAATTACATTATGCCTGCTTTTTAGTTAGTAAAAAAGGAACAAAAAATCATTTATGGTCCACGCCAGATTTTGCTCCTTCCCGCTTTGTTAAAGGTGTGTCCGCGACCGGCTCGCTTGTCGCTTGTGGTACCCAAGTTTTTTTGGCTCCCATCAAAATGTCCTACCTCAATGTGATTTTTGTTAAGCTCGTATTACACTTCCGTGTGTTGAAGCTAAAGGTTTGTGTTTTCGTTCGCAGCACGAAACGCACACAAATTGGCCAAAAGAGCCTTAACCATCGCATTGAGATTTTTATATGCCTGTTTGCTGGCGGTCACACCAACAGAGCGCTCCAAATTAATGCATTTTCAGCTCCCGACCATGGTTTTAACATGTATCATGTTTTAGCCCTGGGGTCCTAGCAAATTTTGCGAGTCAATTTTTTTCCGCGCACGAAACATATAGTGTTACAGTGATTTCCGCCTACAACCGAGTCGTTGCTAGGGAAATGGTACTTCGTCGTTTTTCATCCCACAAAATTCGTTGACCATTCGTTCGAAAGCTCTCAATTTATCCAACCATATTATGTTAACTACTGCGAAGTGCGTGGCCAACAAGCTGAGTTATGAGCATGGTTATTTGAATAATTGTGTACACTCAGGCGATCATTCTCAATAATTGATATTGTGAACATGATTGCAACTGCTTGTTAATTTCTGATGATTTCATTGAGCTGGTGTTTCGATTATTTGATTCATAGCAGATGATCCGAATATTGCGAGAACGGTTTGATTTGTGAAGCGGTGGTTAAATCATTTTAATAGGTAATTTCTATACTTTACACTCTAGGAAGCTGTAATTTTGTATGTAGCCTCTTCAGGACATTTACTTGACGATGCCCAGGGTCCGGATCAGATGAGTGGCTCTTAAAGCTATTTTTTATGCTTTACACTCTAGGAAGCTGTAATTTCGTATGTAGCCTCTTTAGGACATTTACTTGACGATGCCCAGGGTCCGGATCAGATGAGTGGCTCTTAAAGCTAATTTCTATGCATTACGCTCTAGGAAGCTGTAATTTCGTGTGTAACCTCTTCGGGACATTTACTTGACGATGCCCAGGGTCCGGATCAGATGAGTGGCTCTTAAAGCTATTTTTTATGCTTTACACTCTAGCAAGCCAGGACATTTACTTGGCCCAGGGTCCGGATCAGATGAGTGGCTCTTAAAGCTATTTTTTATGCTTTACACTCTAGGAAGCTGTGATTTCGTTGTAGCCTCTTTAGGACATTTACTTGACCATGCCCAGGGGCCGGATCAGATGAGTGGCTCTTAAAGCTAATTTCTATGCTTTACACTCTAGGAAGCTGTAATTTCGTTGTAGCCTCTTTAGGACATTTACTTGACGATGCCCAGGGTCCGGATCAGATGAGTGGCTCTTAGAGCTAATTTCTATGCTTTACACTCTAGGAAGCTGTAATTTCGTATGTAGCCTCTTTAGGACATTTACTTGACGATGCCCAGGGTCCGGATCAGCTGAGTGGCTCTTAGAGCTTGCATACGAGTCTGCAACTAATGACATAAAATGTCCCAATGTGTTGCAGACTCGTATGCAAGCGTACTTTGGTATGAGTCCCATCGGAAATATCTAATGGTAAAATAAAAATGTATATAAATATAATAAATTGTTTTGGTTAATTAGAATCTTTTCTTTTTTCTTGACCTTAAAAAACTATATCTAATTTCTCCCTTGCGAGGGAAAAACATGAAACATGATTTAATGTTTTTCCCTCTCAAGGGAGAAATTATGAAATCGTTGTAGAATTAGCAAAAAAACTGCGTACGAGTACGACTAATGCCGATGACACACCACATCACAACCCACGCCGGACACGTGTATACTTAAAGTACGAGGTACGTGGTACGTGGTGTAGGTGCGGGAGGGGGCGCAAAGACATAAAAGACGTGGTTGCGTACTTTTACGAAAGCTGTACCCACCGTTTGTGTTTTGATACATTCTCCAAGCCAAAATTTTAAATACAGCTAGATCCAATCTTGCGAATTTTGATACTAACCACGATCTTTCAATGAGTTTTTGGTTCTAGAACAGAAATAAGCAAATTTGTCGATGTTATTGTGAAGCGTTACCATGGTCACCTAAGAGTGCTTTTCAAGAGGCCTTTGAACAAAGGACTTTCACACGGAATGTTTTCAATACTCCGATCCAACCCTCATAACACAGCTTTTTTTATGTTCCTTTTTTACTAACTAAAAAGCAGGCATCATGCCATTTTACTGTGTGTGTGTGTGTGTGCGCGTTTCCAAGCAATAAAGCTTCAGGTTAGGCCGGTTTGGAGCTTAAAATCAACCATATCTAAGTTATATTCGTGCGTTTTTATGCTCGAAAAAACAGCTCCAGGATGATGACGTCTATTTTAATGAGCGTTCGAATGTAATTGTACAGGTTTACCCTCCTGCTGTCGCCCTAGTTCCTCTTGTCAATTCATGATCGAAAGGGACCATGGGAGGGAGTAGGTAGTGGGAGTCTGATGCACTTCATTTGGGACAGAACACTTCACCGATTCATACATAGGTACTTTTGCCGCAGTGTACAGTTTTACCCTACTACTAGCAAATTGGAATTTTTTAGAAAAAAAGAGCAATTAGAATAGCTCCAAAATAACTGATAAAAAGTTATTGAAATTGTTATTGTTTATTATCATTCATATGAAAGGATTACAGCCATGAGCAGTGAAATGAGTAGAAGAATCGGAGCGATTGGATGAGTAGCAATAGGTAGGTCATTTCTGCCGCTGGTGTCCACTCACGTTTCGCAATACCTGTTGCCCTCAAAGGCTCATCGATTGTCTTCCACAGATGAGAAGTAACCATAAGTACGTAACGACATGAAGGCGCATTAACCGACCCGCTAACTGGGAAATTGATGCGGGTGGAGGGCTGATACCGCGGCAGATGGGGCATAACAGCAGAGCGAGACATGAGCTTTGAGCATCACCCTCATTAGTTGTCCGTTTGTCTGATCAGTCCGACTCATTGTCAGGGGCTTTGAGTGATAGCCGATCGTTTCATTCATTAGCGAAACAGCAGTAGCTCCTACAGCTCAGCGGACCCCTCCTCGCTTGATTCACAAACGTCACCCGGTAATATCCCTAACCGAAGCCTCTATCTGGAGACCGGTGCTTATCTCTGACGCTTTAATTGAAGTTGGATGCCTCAGGCCGATTGTTCCCCGGAAATTCGACGCGCTTCAATTATTTAATTGTTTTATCTCTTCGGGCTTCCTCCTCCTCCCGAATTCCTCTGTAATTGGTCAATCGGAACAACAGGTGCTTTGAGGGAACATGCAACAATTTAACAACAACCGAAGCGAATAAATGCATAAATAATTAATCAATTAGTTAATTATCGAGAATAATACGGGAGAATCGGATAACCTTTCGACGATGTTAAATGCAACGATGCATAGGTACCTACATTGGTTGTTTGCAGCTATAGGTAAGTGCTTCGTTTGATGTTCAAAGCATTCTCCCCGATCAAGTACTTACGTTACAAGTACATAGGAAAATTGAAAATAATTTTGGTGTAGGTTTTCAACATGGAAAATTAGACATTGAAATCAAACTTCACCATTGTGTAATTCACTTTTGTCATTCATGCACATATTTTACGCAACACTAAGTTTTATACAATTCAATTTAGATTAAATTCAAGTTACAGACGAGACCATTCATTCGACAAGAGATTAACTTTTGAAAGGAAAATTTATGAGTAAGTGATAGCTTTATTTATAATTTGAGCTTAGTTATCTTGATATAAAAACGCTTGAAATTATTACACAAAGGTATATTAGTTCTGTATTAGATAGCGCTTCTATACGTAGATCACTTGCCTATGATAATTAAAAACCCTAATATAGTAAATTAATAAGAGAAATCAGCCTCTGAAGTCCCTAATCTCTTCGCCACCACTCCTCATAATCATACTCTAAACGTTCCAAAAGCGCGCCATTTCAAATTTCATCGCCGTAGGCCAATTGAGAAACAAGTTAGCCTTAGAGGTCCCTCAGCTGATCACGGCCTCTCCGTACATCATGGCCCCTCCGGTCATGTCCCAAAAGAGTTACATTTCAGGTTTTCAGACCATACGTAGATTAAGATACAAATTAGAATCAGAGATCTCTCAGCTGATCAGTGAGCCTCCGTGCACTGTAATTTTATACTAGATATTTCAAAGGAGCTTCTTTTTAAATTTCAGCGCGTGGGTTCATTAAGAAAGTAATTAGTCTCCAGGGCCCTTAGCGTAAAGCAGCTTCGTAACCCATTTGCTTTGGTGGTCTGGCAAAAGAACGAATTCGTAATCAATATGCCAACGTGGATGTAGGCAGAAAACTGATGCAATTAAATATAGCTTCGACTATTTACTAGACCTTCATTTCCTTTTGTTAGCGAGTCAATCGCTATATTGACCCCAGAGATGACCCACTTCTGGCCCAAGAGATTGAATCGAACACATATGGCTTGCAATGTAAGTATCAGCTGACATACTAACGTAATGTAATGGAATTCTAACTTTAGGAAGTCGAGTTTTGTAATTATTGTCCGTGCGGATGGACTAGTGAAGGGCTGAGGGGCCTCTGAGGCTAATTACCGACCTCCCCCCCCCCCCCTCCCCCCCATCGTCCCCTAATTCTTTTTGACATTTACTGTAAAGCGTAAAATTGTAGGTTCCTGGAGCTCTAAAAGTGTGAACCCTTTTGGGAGGAACGATTAGCAAAGTTTTGATAATTTACTATACACCTACATGGTTTTGTAATAATTATAGACCAAAGACCTGCGTAGAAGAGACTAAGACAGAAATACCTAATAAACCTTTGTCTAACTTTCTTTGAAAACCCCAATAACCTAATGGTATATCAATTAACAGTTCATTTCCCATTAAACTAAATCTCGCCTTAATTGTTTCGTTAATTATTACAACTTCACATATTTAGTGCAAAAGGTTTCAAATCGCCCTCTGGCTATTCGGCCACATAAATTACCATTCCTTCATTTTATATTAATGCAGGTCGGGTGAAAATTATATATCTACAAACTACATGAATAACTTGTTTCCTGTGTTGACGTTCCTCAGGAATTAATCTCATGTTCCTTCATGCGCCGCAACGAAAATCTCGTTGCTACGTAATTCGCTCCTTTATATTCAGAGCGGGCGGGTCCCAGTCATTGAGGAGCGCCGTCATGTTCGTGTTACAACCCCCAACTACCTCCTCTCGTGTTCCATTAGTATCCGGCATTTTTCAATTTTTCAGGTCGTTAGCGGCGCTTGCGTTGTACCGACTGTTATTCTCGTAATGATGAGAGAATAATAGGTATAGAAACGTAAAAGTTTTAATTCCGGTATAAGCACTTCATTATTTTTGCATTTAGTTTTACGGTTTAGGTACGAATCCTCCTATATAAAAGAGAGAAATACGTCTGTGTGAGGTTGATTCACGCCCAAACGGCGATAGGCAGTACACGTTTGTTCCTTTTTTTTCTTCATTTGGCATAAGCTTTCGCCATAGCCATGAAGCATTTTATTGCATATAAATTAAATTACAAAAAACGAAAAAATACATACTACATTTTTGTTTAACATCCTTTTTTGAAATAATAAAATTAACTTCTTTATACAAATTAAATTTTTACATAAATTTTGTTAATGAACGCACATAGTTCTTTGTAAATTGGTAGGATTTCCTAGTGTACAAGTTGAGCAAAGTGTAGGGGAGTAACCATGAGTAAATAGAGTCGAGTATGTCTTGCCCAGGTTGGTGGTGAACTGGACACTCTATAAATATGTGCTGTGTTGTCTTTTCTTCCATTCCATTGGGGAGCCCCGAAGTCCAATACGGTACAGATATGCGCCGCACAGCCCATGATTGGAACGCAATCTGCAAATCACTCTGATCTCCGATCTGCTGAGTTCAAACCTCGAAAACCACGGCCTCGCAGTTACTCGACGGTTCATCAGGCGGTATTAAATACCTACGCGTGTGATCAGTGAGTGGTAGACGTATATCTAAAATGTGTCCGTCCTGCAGAGCTGGGTTAGACACGGAGTCCGCCACCGTATTACCAGTAACCCCAACGGGTGCTCTCGTCCAAACAAACTGCACTTACCTATGCACTTATTATGCTTATGCACTTAGAATGCTTATGCATTTAGTATTATGCACTTGCTGACCCCGAACGTTCATTTGCTGCACCGCTCATATTAATGCGGAAGTTTGACAATTTATCGAGCACGCTTCGACAGCCTGTCGCGATAACTACTAATAGTTCCTTTTGCTATCGAAACGTTTGGACCGTGGTGAGCAAAAGCGGTATTGTTTTTAAAAGGTCATGGGAAGAAAATCGTAGATACTACTGGTGATGTCCGTTCGAGTTACTTTTTGCGGCAGCGAATAATCATAATTAAGTAATAGAATAGATCCGACTCCAATTATATAAAAGAATAGGCAAAATATATTTTTGAATTAACGAATACAAACGATCAATATTGTGAAACAAAATCGTGAATTTTAGAAATTGGCCGAACTCAATAGCAACGAGATTTTCGAAAGAATGAATTGTAAACAATGCTCAACAAAACCTCGAAACCAAAACAGCTGATAATTTTGAAACCAAAAAATAACTGTAGCACCCGCTACAGGAGTCCCCCTTCAGCAAAGGCGACAGTCTTGCGACATGCAGGTACCCGGTCTGTCTCTTGAGATGGCTGGTGATCACAGGCAGCAATTGCTTGATTTTCTGAGGCCCTGAAAGCCGGCTTGAGCCTGTCTATAGACACGGATGTTTCCTTGCCTTTAATCAGCAGCTTGAAAATCTTTTCATTTCGCTCTTGTACAGGATAAGGACCATCATAAGGTGGTTGCAGAGGACGTCTAACCGTATCGTTACGGACAAACACATGAGAGCATGTAGCCAAATCTTTGTGAACAAATGTGTTTTTGGCTCCATGAACAGCAATAGGGACCGACCTTATTCGGTCAATCGCCCTGGATATTCTTCCAACGAGGTCCGTTGGATCTTCTGTTGGCTGTGGAGGTGGTTCCAAAAACTGTCCTGGTAGTCGTAATGATGTCCCATAAACCATTTCAGCAGCTGATCGTTGCAGATCCTCATTTACGGAAGCCCGTAGACCAAGAAGAACTAAGGGTAGAACATCGACCCAATGGTCTGTAGCATGACACCGTATTGCCGCTTTCAAGCTCCTATGCCAGCGCTCAATCATTCCATTTGAAGCTGGATGGAAGGCAGTGGTGTGAACACGTTGAGCTCCAAGCATGCGTGTCAACTCGCGAAACAAGGAAGACTCAAATTGCCGACCCTGATCCGTGGTGATCCGAAGAGGAGTACCAAACCGACTAATCCATCCTGAACAAAACGCACGAGCAACAGATTCAGCTGTGATATCGCTAATGGGCCAACACTCAGGCCACCTTGTGTACCGATCAATGCATGTGACACAGTATCGATAACCTTGACTGGATGGAAGTGGACCAATAATGTCAAGATGTACATGGGAAAATCTACTATCAGGCGCCGAGAATGAACCAGTTGGGCTTACAGTGTGACGGTGAACCTTGCTTGTCTGACATTTAAGGCATGATTGTACCCAGCTTTTACTGTCCTTGGCCATCGATGGCCATAAGAAGCGAGAACGAAGAAGCTTTAAGGTACCCCTGATTCCAGGATGTGCTAAGCTATGAACAAGATCAAATGCCACTCGCCGATGTGTTGGTGTCAGATATGGTCGAACAGTATTATTTGAAGTATCGCAAATTATTGGAGTATTTGAGCCATACATACATATTTTTGCAAATTTGAAAGAGTTATCAGAGCTAAGAAGATCTTGAAGTTCTTTATCACTCACTTGATCTTTTGCTAGTCTCTCCCAATCTATATTAGGTGCGGCTACTACTGCCTCAAGACGAGACAATGAATCAGCGACAATGTTGTTTTTTCCAGAAATGTGTCGAATGTCCGTGGAAAACTGACCAATAAAATCAAGATGACGCAGCTGTCTAGGGCTTGCCTTTTCCAATTTTTGTTTAAAGGAGAAGGTCAGTGGCTTGTGATCAGTTAAAATCGAAAATGCCCTCCCTTCAAGAATGTATCGGAAGTGTTTTATAGCAGCATAAATAGCGAGGAGCTCACGGTCATATGCGCTGTATTTTCGAGCTGCATCACCCAACTTTTTGGAGAAAAAACTGAGTGGTTGCCACTTTCCATCAACCAATTGCTCAACCACTGCTCCTATCCCTATGTCTGAAGCGTCGACATAAAGTGTGCATGGTACATTAGCGACAGGATGGAAAAGAAGAACAGCGTTGCATAAACTATCTTTACAAGCTTGGAAAGCATTCTGAGAGTCCGGAGTCCAATTTATCAAAGTTTTATCATTCTTCTTATTACCACTGTGCATAGCATGCAGAATGGCCTGAGCCTGTGCTGCCTTGGGGATGAACCTTCGATAAAAATTCAACTTTCCTAAGAAGCGACGAAGATCAGCTACAGTTTTAGGAAGAGGAATATTTTTTATTGCGGCAACTTTGTCTGGTAGAGGCTTTGTACCATCTTTGTTCACAAGATATCCTACGAATCGAACTTCGTTTTGCCCAAATACGCTCTTGGTAGTATTGATGACAACACCATATTCCCTAAAACGGTCTAACAGCATACGTAGGTGCTTCAAATGTTCCTCCTCACTGCTAGAAGCGACAAGACAATCGTCTAGGTATGGATAACAAAAATCGAGGCCCCTAACAACTTCATGAATGAAACGTTGAAAACTTTGAGCAGCATTACGAAGTCCGAAAGTCATGCATGGAAATTCAAATAGACCAAATGGAGTTGCTATAGCAGTTTTTTCTATGTCTTCTGGCTCCATTGGAATTTGGTGGTATGCTCGAACTAAATCAATAGTACTGAAGATCGTACACCCAGCAAGGTTGTTGCACATATCCTGAATATTAGGTAGAGGATAACGATCTGGTACTGTCACAGCGTTCAACGCTCGATAATCGCCACAAGGACGCCACTCCCCATTTTTCTTGGGTACCATGTGCAGAGGGCTCGACCAACTACTTTTTGAGGGACGACAAATACCTTGTTCCATCATGTAGGAAAATTCCTTTCGTGCAATGATCTCCTTCTCAGGAGAAAGGCGACGAGGTTTAGCAAATAGGCGACTATTAAATTGGGCCGCAGCTTCATCCGTAGTCGCTCCTAGCGACGGCCCGTCGTGTTTTCCGCTGCAGTAAAGCTGGCAGATCTGTAAGTACATGGTAAATAGCATGTATAAGCCTTATCTCCATACTTTTGATGTGGGTTACAAACACCATTGACATGAGATCTCAATCGTGAGCCAGGCGATTTTGATCTCCCCCTTTTACGAGGTAGAGTACCATCGTACCGAGATTGTGAAGTGTTTTCTAACTTATCCTATGCAATATGGCGTTCAATTTGTCTGACAATTGCTCGATTGCACCGTCGTGAGCAACATGTGAATGGTGACTGGTGCTGGTATGTACTTGCGGATCATTATTTGAGCTAACAACATTAACACTTGGAGCAGAGGTGATCTCATAAATTTTATCAGCCATAGTTGCCAATTTAGTTAAATCATCAGAACTACAGGCTAAAATTGCTTAAGCTTGTGTTGGTAACCGCTGTAGCCACAAAGATTTTAAAATTGAGTCACTTACCCGACCAGCAGAAAGGTCACGCATTTCCCTCAGCAGTTGAGTAGGACGCTTGTCACCAAGTTCAATCTCACTCAGTAGCTTACGGAGTTGCATCTCCTCGGAGTCTGTGAACTGCTCCTCGAGCCGTCGACGTAAGGAACCGTGCATGTCCTGAGTGGGAGGGTTGAGTATGATATCGCTCACCTGAGCCAAAACATCACTGGATAGTTCTACAAAAGGGAAATGCTGCAAGCGCATTAGGAACTATCCCAGTTTCCTCATCCATGACCTAAATTTTTTATTTGTTTTACTATTTTTTTTTATTTTTTTTTTTTAATATTATTATTGTTACCTATTATTTAACATTATTATTATTTCGTTTTTTTTTTCTTATGATATGGTTTTGTTATTATTATTATTATATTTTTTGTGTGCGGTTTTTGTCTATTTTTCGGCAAATATTAATGAAATTCCACCACATTTTCAGCATAAAGTTCAGAATTAAATTTTTAATGTTTTAGTTCATCGTAAACTTTTTTGACTAAAATTCTGCTTAAAAATATAAATTTGATGATTCTTAGCCGTTTTTAGCGAATTTTCGTTAAAACTGAACTATTGCAATGGCTCGGAAAATTTTAAAATCAAATTTTTTGAAGAATTTCTTCATTGAAATCCGTTTTGAGCCATTTTGAAAAGAGTCCTAGAGTTTATCGCTTTTTCATATATATATAAGTATATATGTGTCGTTCCAAACGATAACTCTCCTTAGGATTGAGATAGAAATACCGTTCTTGCGCCAAAAAATCAAGCTTTTAAAACGAAACGATGAGTTCATTGGCCAGCACTTTTGGAGCACATTAAATTGGTCACATTTCAAAAATGTACCAAAAAAAATCACTAAAAGTCCTTAGATTTATATTTTTTGACAAACTATTGCTCAAAGAAAGTTGATTAACTATAAAATAGGATATTCAAAAATTAATGTACAAAATTATGCTGAAAATGTATTTAAAATTGATTAAAATTTGTAAAAAAAAGCTCTATTTGAATAGTAGGTTATTATTTAGAATAACTTTTTTGCCATAAAATTAATAGTTAACGATTTCTTCTCACTCAAAAAGCTCAAATTTCAAAATAATTCAACATCATACAGTAAGATAATTTATGAAAATACGCTCATACAATCATGCTGCATGACTGGAACTTTAAACTATTCTAAGGTTTTTTAGCACATTTTTTGAAATTTGACCAATTTAATGTGCTAAAAAATGCTGGCCAACGAACTCATCCTTTCGTTTGGAAAGCTTGATTTTTTAGCGCAAGAACGGAATTTTTATCTCAATCCCTAAGAAGAGTTATCGTCCGGAAGGACACACACGCACAGTATATATATATATAACAAGCTATTGCAATAGCTTCATTTTCCAAGAAAATTCGCCTATCAGCGCAAAGCATTTGCACAAAAGTATGGTGACAATTTTACTTAAATCAATAATAATACTGCTGAAAAATCGACCTAGATTGGAAAAAAGGTTAAAATCGAAATATCATTTAAAACGTGTTCAGAGAGGCGTCCCAAAACAAACTCCAGGTATCTATGAATACGTCCCACAACGCTTCGTTGTTCTATTTGCGAAAAACTGCGTCAACCTATTTCAGGTGACACGGTATTTGCAAAATAATGGCTGAAACCATTTCCCACTCTGACGATGGAAAATAACCCGTAATACATTTCAGTCCAATTGAGGAGTCGCATTGTGGTCGTCAGAAGCCTCGTCGAGCGGAACAAAAAGAGGAACAGCGAACATTGCAGAGCTGAGTTGGAAGCGCGAAGGGAGCGGTTGAAACCGCAGAGCTCCTCTTGGCGTATTACATCCACCCATACGTTCCCCGTTCCGAATTCACAATTCAGACTGTCAATATGGACCATGAGGGGACGTTTGAGCTCGTTGGTTTGCTACTCATCGTACCCACACCTATATAATATTTACACAAAGAGAATATACACAGATATACATATTTATCTGCAGAAGTGAAATATTCAACGTGCGATTGGTCAGAAAAAAAAACCCACCACTACTCTGGCAGTCTGGCAAATAATTTAACCATTGAAAATAAACTTCTTTTTATAAGCCAAATTTTAAGAGGAAGAACCATTAACAGCAGGTTTCAAAGGTGGCATTGCAAGAGGAACGATTCTAAAGCCGGCTCCAGACGACGAGGAAATTCATTAAGGCTGGCATCAAGGCGCAGCATCCAGACGTTGAGGCCTGCCTCATGGAAATCCTCTAGGAACCTTCAGTTGCTGTTATGGTATGGCCTCTAATAATAATAATGAAAGATGTAAATTAATTTAAAAAAATGTTTTTAATGTTATTATTAATGACTAAATACCTAATAATAACTTATATGGATGCCAAGCCATCATGTGGGTATTCATGGCAATGAATGTGCTGATGCCCTAGCATGGAGAGCCATTGGTGATGACTCCATCGAAATGTTGCCTATCTTCATTGAGGATCTAATCTCCTACATGCAGTATAAAGCCAATTCCATCTGGCTCGAGCAATGGCAGGGAGGGGTCACTGGTGTGCGTGGTGTCCTTCAGGACCTTTGCCGGGTTGATCCTTTCGTTACCCACCTTCCAAGGAGGGACCGAATAGTGGTCAATCGGGTAGCCACTGGCCATACCCGTCTCACTCACAGACACCTGCTAGATCTAGGAGCTCGTGATGTTGTGTGTGGGAGATGTGGGCGAATTTGAAAAGTGGTTTGTCTATCCGCCACTTTTTGTAGGACTGCCCAGCCCAGCCCTCATGGACCTCTGAGTCCAGCATGAACCCCCTCACTGGGTGGATGTTCCATTCGTACCAGAAAACGTCCAGTCCCTGTTGGTGTACCTAAAGCCACTGAGGTTTACAACCCTTCCAACTGTGATATATATATTTATTTATGTGCAACTAAACCTTTATATAACTAAGATGTATAGTATTGATCATTACATGTTTATCAATAGTATTTATGTATTTGTAAGGATTATCTAGCCGTAGTTTAGTTTTTATTCCCGGGTATTTTTATCTGCTTTAGAGGTTGCAAAGTGGTCATCGCTGTATCCCTTGTTGAAGAGTATGGCGATGCCTCGCTTGGCGGGTTAATTATTTCTCCCCCTCCGATCTGCCAGTTGAGTCCGTGATGCCCACGCCCGGTTGATACGTGGCTTGATTCTAAAAAAAAATTATTATAATAAAATGAAAACTGGATTTAAAAACATGAAATAATTTTAATATTACGCGGTTAAAGGGGAAAAATAAAGAAGGGATGAAGTCGACGGCCTCAAATCGTGGGGAGGAGGCGGAGGACGTCGAATGATATTTCGTATTGCCGAAGCGGCCTCTTCAAACCCGCCTCAAGACCGCCACAACCTGTGGAGCCGGTTTGTCTATTTTAGCCATGTTGACCCTCCAACATTAGACTATTTTTCTCAGACCCTATTAGTCTGCCAACATGACCTCCATTGGCAAATCCCAGGAGCATTAGGGAGTTTTTGCAATGCTGACTCGTAGTCAAGTGGGAGGAACTACGAATAGAAATGGAGCATCGAGCATGCTCGCAAAATGATAATGGTTTGCGGTCCATTCGTTGTACAAATAGAAAAATCCTATTCTGAAATCAAGGGAAGCCGAATACAGCTCCGAATACGCATGTGACCTCCCATGACGATAACCTATAATGCTATGATCATCATGTTTTAGCCCTGGGGTCCTAGCGAATTTTGCGAGTCAATTTTTTTCCGCGCACGAAATTAATTACAGTGATTTCCGCCTACAACCGAGTCGTTGCTAGGGAAATGGTACTTCGTCGTTTTTCATCCCACAAAATTCGTTGACCATTCGTTCGAAAGCTCTCGATTTATCCAACAATATTATGTTAACTACGGCGAAGTGCGTGTCCAACAAACTGAGTTATGAGCATGGTTATATAAATAATTGTTTACACACAGGTGATCATTCTCAATAATTGACATTGTGAACATGATTGCAACCGCTTGTTAATTTCTGATGTTTTCATAGAATTTCGAATCAATATCGAGGAGAAAACATGATACATGGTTGAAATTTTTGGTTCTAGAACAGAAATAAGTTCTAATCCCATCCGAACCATGGGCTAGATGGCTGGTTCTAAACAGTGTTCTGGTTAAAAGAACAAAAATATCAGTTAAGAAAATGTAGGTTATGATCATTTTTTTTTTGTTCCTATTTCAAGGTGGAATGACATGGACATTGTAATATTCGTGATTTTCAAAAAAGGTGGTTGTTTTGTAGGATTCATCCTAATTTAAATTATGTTGATACCTTATAATGGATTCTAAAGCTTTACGATCTAACATCAGTCCTATTTTGTTCGAGGGTATTTGGGTACAAGTTTCGGGATAGCACCATACTAATTTTGTTGAAATGAGTAACCATTACACATGTCAAACCTGAAATTGGTTGTTATAGACGAAGCTCCGACACTGATAGATCGATTTTGATGAAAATGGTAGGGATTGTGCCACTCAACAGAGAAGATAGACACAGACAGAAACTGCTGTCTTCGCCCTTTGTCGCGTATTAGCAAGTATCCACATCTTCAAAAATGGCTCGTTATTTTCAATAATAAAACGTAATTGTCCAAGGGAAAAAAGTGTAAAATATCGTACATATGTAGGGAATAGATACAGGAAGGTACCCATACATTTATAATATAGGTAGGTACATCTTGATCGTTGATCTTGTTGAAGTTCCCGAAAGAGATTCTAATAACCCAAGGCGAATTTCGATGCTGCCTTAACAACTTCCCTTCCAAGTTCCTTTCCACATATATTTCTAGTGAAAAAACTAAACCACATTGGTAGATGAAGTTGTAGCTAATTTAATAGGTACTTCTTCCATTATGAAAGAAAAATAATACATTACACGTTAGGTTATCTATGACTCGGGCTTAATTATGAAGTTTTGGAGTAGTGTATACACGTTAGTGTGACTTTTGAATCGTTTCATTCAATCGTACAACGATCCCCTAATCGTGCAGTACGACTCAGTGGTTAGCTTCTGGTTTGCTTGCACTAGAAATACCTCTATTCGTACAACGACTTAGCTGAACGACTCAACTGAACGACTCAGACGGAAAACTGCAAAAAATCCCTAATAATATTAGCTCGTTATGCAAGGCATTGCCATACACTACCACAAAAGATAGAGCGATTACCACTTGGTAACCCCTCCGACAGATAGAAATAGCCCAAACATAAAAACTATCACTAACTCACTAGATGATGCATAATCATGATGGTGATGGTTATATATATATACTATATTACATCTATACCTACAGGCAGCGGTAGTCAGGTACAACAGCAGGGACTGGACCTCCTTGTATGTCCCAGATAGAAGACGCAGTGCCATCTCGTCCCAGTGCTATCTCGTCCATCATTAAATTTCCCAGAAAGTGCCGTCTCGTCCACTCAGTTTTACAGTTGAACAAACACTAATCTGCTGGTAAAATATAGATCAAATGGGAAAATAGATCAGAATGATGTGTTTAGCTTGGTGGACTCATCCCTTAGTAGAAAGTTTTCCAGTCAGGCAGCAAGATCGAATAAGCGAATTTTCTTAGATTATTCTATATGATAAAACTAGAAAACCATGATAATTAGGATCAGAAAGATCGCCCATTTCGGCTTAACAGAACCCTAACATATTGGTACTCAAATTAAAGCTCTGGATCTCCTGACTAATGTGTAAAAACCTTAGTTTTCTAAAATTTTGAACCATATTCGTTTAAATTGCAAAAGTGTGTCAATAAACGCGGTTCAGCGAGGTTAGATCAAAAAACAAAGGGTGGCCCCCTTCGTTTGAAGAGAGGGATTTTCGCGACTTTCTCCGCCCGCCTCCTGGTGCGCATTAGGCCGCAATGGGCGCTCGGTCAGAATAAATCTCGCCAAAGAGGTGGGCAGTATAAATGTGCCAAGGAGGTAGGCAGTATAAATCTCGCCAATGGGGTGGGCAGTATAAATCTCGCCAATGGGGTGGGCAGTATAATTCTCGCCAAGGATGTGAGCAGTATAAATCTTCCCAGGAGGTGGCAGTATAAATCTCGCCAAGGAGGTGGGCAGTATAATTAAAAGCTTTGGGAACGGTGATGCGGTTTGAAGAATGTGTAGAAGGTAGAGATGATTCTAATCTGCTGGAGGACAAGTTGCTTGGTGTGTAGCGATTCGTCAGGAATGTGCAACCCACCAGAAAATGAAGATAACCGATTTCTTCAACCTAAAAGTTGGAAACTGACTTTCAACTTATTGATTTAAGATGACATGTTTGTTTAAAATCGCAAATAAACTGGTTAATTGACGAATCGAGCCACCAAAACCTGGCTAATTGAAAGACTTGGGTTATTGAATAACCTGGTTAATTGACAATTTGTGGACGGTCCCTTGAATCGTCAATGAAACAGGTTTTAGTGTATTAGGAGATCATCAAATTACGTTTCCTGATTCCTCAGGGGCGTACTAAGGGAGTCACTGCGCCAAATGATCCCCAACTGTTGTTTATAGTTCTCCAACTACTATTATTTTCCATTCAACCCAATTTGTATTTGCTTTGTCTCTTTTATCATCATTTTCTCTACTTGGAAAAAAACTTTAATGACCTCCTTTTTATCATGTTTCATGATCCTTCAGAACGGATTTCTGGGATCGCAATGATTATAACATTATACTTAGGAGAGTTTCTACTATTACGTATAATAATCCCTATTTATTCCTATGAGAATCGCAATTCAAACCAGTGGGGTAGTTGATCTCGAGGAAACGAAGTCATTTCGTAAGCAAATCGTTATGTTTAATGCCTTAGCTCGAAAGGCCTTGAAAATTCCGCTCACGTTTCAGGTGGAAGACTCTTAAGGATCTCATTAGCAGATCGAGTCTGGGGTTCTCGACACCCAGGTGTAATAATAACCAATTTAGAACCAACCCCCGCCCTCGTACAAGAGCTCTCAAAAAATGAACCTCTTCTCTAATCCTAATATTAAAACTAACAAGTCCTAAGCACGGTTCCAAATGAAAAATAATAATAATAAACAAGTCTGAAGAAATATTCATATTATTGTCAAACTGTGATCCAACTACATGTGATACATATTCCCAATTCAGAGAGAGAGAAAGAGAGAGAGAGAGAGAGAGAGAGAGAGAGAGAGAGAGGGAGAGAGAGAGAGGGAGAGAGTATATTTGTGGAAGTGCAATGTACATCACAATTGTCATATTCATATAAATTGCCATCACTTATCGAAGCACATGATTGCGCAGGAGAAATATCAAAAACCTAAACTTTAGAGGAGGAAAACAAAATATACATTATCAAATCTGTAGCCAGAAAAGAAAAGAAAAACTGTGAATAGTCTTGCTCGAGAGAGAAAGAAAGAAAGAAAAAAAAGAAAAAAAATTCTAAAGAAAATAAAATGCCAACCGAGGTCCCGGCCGAGCCCGGACCCGACCCACCATGGCGGCCTCCCGAGGGTGCCCACCTATTTCTGGATGAGCACCCCTAATAATAAACATAAACCGGATAATAAACAAGGTAATTTAATTAGCGATCTTTAGAATGGAAGGAAGCCAGTATAATCGGTTAACGAAATTATATATACAGGATGATCTGCTAGTAGATGCAAAACATACATTGCCTTAAACTACACCAAAAATAGAGTAAAATGCTGCCAACCGTTTTTTTTTTTTTTTTTTTTTTTTTTTTTTTTTTTTTTTTTTTAAATCTCATTCTTTGAGATGTGATTTTTTATCGGCTTCTTAAAGAAATCCGTGTTTTTTTCCTTTCAAACTTGAATTTTTCCACCTTAAATAATTTAATATTACTTTTTGACCACATTTTCGGAATCAACGTTAAATTTCCTACTAGCGTGGTGCACATTGATTGTGGAAAATCTCCATCTACAGACCACAACAACAGCTTACACAAAGAAAATTTTGAAAAAAAGATTTAAAAAATACCCATAAATTTCTCCCTTGAGGGGGAACACAATAGATCATGGATATGTCAAAGTTGTAGACATTACTTTCCACTCTGTTGGGATGTTGGGAAAGTAAAAATGGACATTACTTTCTACTCTGTTGGGATGTTGGGAACGTAAAAATGGACATTACTTTCCACTCTGTTGGGATGTTGGGAAAGTAAAAGTGGATATTACTTTCCACTCTGTTGGGATGTTGGGAAAGTAAAAATGGATATTACTTTCCACTCTTTTGGGATGTTGGGAAAGTAAAAACTTTCCCGCTACTTTCGTTCCATGCTAAAACAGAAGTCTAAGTCGGTTGTTGAGGAAGGCGGTATTCGGTACTTCATTGCGGTAGTAGGTACCTCATTTATTTCTACCTAATTTCTACCTAATATTTCTACCTCATAATTGATTTCTACCTAGCCTTCACTTTTCGAGTTGATAATAATCTAAAGTGCCGGAGCGTTGCATTTTGTGTGGAGAAAAAAATTGTCGCGAAAAATTCCTTGACTCCCAGCCAAAAGACATATCCATGTCAAAATGTTACAACTCTTCCAAAACAATTCCAGGAAACTTCTTCATTTAATATTCTTTCCAACGGTATAGAAAATGTTGTAGGTACTTTTAATTTAGGAGAACAAGTTTTTTTTAGCATGAATATGCTTTAGCCGTGACCTAACTACCGAAAAATGTCCCACGAGAGTGCAACGAAAGTAGTGCCAATAATTGTGATGATTTCCGCTTACAACCGAGTCGTTGCTAGGGATATGATACTTCGTCGTTTTTCATCCCACAAAATTCGTTGACCATTCGTTCGAAAGCTCTCGATTTATCCAACCATACTATATTAACTACTGCGAAGTGCGTGGCCAACAAGCTGAGTTATGAGCATGGTTATATGAATAATTGTTTACACACAGGTGATCATTCTCAATTATTGATATTGCGAACATGATTGCAACCGCTTGTTAATTTCTGATGATTTCATTGAGCTGGTGTTTCGATTATGTGATTCATATTAGGTGATCCGAATATTGCGAGAACGGTTTGTGAAGCGGTGGTTAAATCATTTTAATAGGTAATTTCTATACTTTACACTATAGGAAGCTGTAATTTCGTATGTAGCCTCTTTAGCCTCTTTCTATAATAAAGTGAATGTTTACTCGCGAGTTTCTATTAGGAGATCATCATCTCACAAGAGCTCAATCGTCGTGATCATTTCTATAATAAAGTGAATGTTTACTCGCGAGTTTCTATTAGGAGATCATCATCTCACAAGAGCTCAATGGTCGTGATCATTTCTATAATAAAGTGAGAGCGAGGAGCTAAAACATGATTCCATGTTTTAGGATTGATGGCAGAATGATAAACAGAGTTCAGAGGCCGATGGGGGGTCGGGTTCAGAGAATCGACGAGGAGTGAGTCGTGTACGGCTAAAGCATATTCATGTTTTTTAATTTTAGCCGTCAGGCTCAAAGGAACTGTGGCTTTTTTTAAATGAAATCGAGGGTTTGCTCGACACATGACCTTGCTACAAGTTTGGGATCGGTTTCCACGAATTTTTTCACAATATTTTACTAGTTCTTGAAAACACATACAATTGACTATAATAACGAACTAAAAAATTTTGATTCCGCAAGTGTGAAATTCGGTCATATCAGAGTTGGAGAGATCTGCAAGTGTAATATTTGATTCAGTGTGAAAAAATACGTAGACCCCTGATTCGTGGGTTCATGGACGGCAGTGTTGGGCATGATCTTATCGTCGAACACGAATACGATTGTACTCGCGATAATCATCCGTTGATTCTGAGTCAACTGCGATTATATTTGTATTCGTCTAATCGTATTCGTCTGTCGGCGATTACACAAATACAACCCATAAAAATGCGTCACGGTCATCAATTTCAATAGGGCGTCCCTCCTATAATGTGCGAAGCCTTGCAAATATTACCTAGCTTCAGAAGGACGTCCTTAAAGCGAATTCAACGATTGGAGCCCAGCCTATTTTGTCTCAAATCTATTTGAATAGGACGTCCCTCCGAGGCTATGTAATATTAGCAAGGCTTCGAATATTATAGGAGGAACGCCCTATTGAAATTAACTCGACTAACGGTCAGCCAGACAACAGATAAATGCTGCAGAGAATTTTTCAAGGATCCAATCTCATTTTGCAATTATTTAGCTGTCATTTGCGAGTCCAATATTTCTAATAAATGTAACATCCAGAATCCGCACTACGAATCAAGTAGGTTACAATTACCAATTTGATTATGTTTTCAAAACAGTTTACAGTTGAAATTACGAGAACAAAAAGACGAGGTTTTAGTCATCTTCCCGTTGAAGTAATTTTCTTCGAATTCTTCAGTTGTCTCTTGTTAATGAATTTATAGCCCCCGTGCCCTGGAGATTATAAAAGTACGACACCCGGTTTACCGGCATTATCCTTCTTTCCACCCCTGATAAAGTTAGGTTGAACGGTTCGGGAGGGGACAATCGTGACAGAACTTTGCCCAACATTATAAATGGAACGAATCCCAGACCTCAGAGGGTGGGAAAGACCCATCATTATTCATTCTAGGCCCAACTTTACCTTGTTATTATGAATAACTTATGCAGCCTCAGAAAATTTCTGTTGGGACTTAACAAAGGAGCGAGATCGATAAGATGGGTTTCTATGGCG
Source organism: Adelphocoris suturalis (assembly GCA_030762985.1). Taxonomy (NCBI): domain Eukaryota; kingdom Metazoa; phylum Arthropoda; class Insecta; order Hemiptera; family Miridae; genus Adelphocoris; species Adelphocoris suturalis. The sequence continues at coordinate 49,923,676 of CM061042.1, read as the reverse complement.
AGGTTTTTGAGTTCCCAAGTTTTAAACCTTTCATCGCCTTACGATACAACGCTTTTCAAAGGTCGCTCCCAGTCTGAGCGCAAGCAGTTTCAAAATCTTTTATGGCAAATTGCGTCAGTAATTTTTGGGCTCACAAAGACGGAAAAAACAACAACAGAAAAACAGCTGATTCGGAAACATGGTTCTAATTATATAAGTCAGATAAAGGTTTGTAGGAGTGTATGAAAGGGTGATTCATACGATTTCGGTATGTCCTTAGCCCTGATTGGATTCGTGCAGGTGTGATTGGATACGTGTAGGGTGAAAGGTGGAAGTGGTTTAAAACCACACTCTGCTACCATGTGTGGAGATTGGAGAGTCGTTTTTATCACAGCAATTACAGCTCAGATTACTCCCATTAATCGTAGTGAATTTTTGTAAAAACTAAAAATGTTGCAATGGCTTCAAAATTTTTAAAATCAAATTTTTTGAAATTTTCCTACATTTCAATCCGATACACTCGTTACCACTACACAAATCTTAGAGTTATATATATAATCCATTCTTGCGCCAAAAAAAAATCAAGGTTTCTTAATAAAAGGACGAGTTTGTTGGTCAGCACTTTTTGAGCACATCAAGTTGTAAGGTGATCTAATTCCATACAACTAACGCAAAGAACATTAAGTTTGAGCAGATAGAGTGAGATTGGAAGAGGGACAATGTTGGGCCGAAATTCTACTTTGTTACTTTTCTCGGCGCATCTCGTCATTACAGGTTAGTCGGTTTTTTTAAGGCTTCGCAATGTGAGACTCATTTGATTATTGAATATTGAAAAAAATTTAAACGTGTACATACAAAATTAAATTAACCAGGTGAGTACCAACCACAGTACCATGACAATATTTATCAAAATACTGTTCCTATTAACAAATGGAACTACCTACATAATTTTCCTACACTGACAATATGTTTACTCATATGTTTATATTGTTGGTGTGTTGATTAGGAAATTATAATAAAATGTTCAGTTCGTTGCAAACCATGAATGTGTTTTCCTGTCATGTAAAATTTTCTATTCATAAATAATTTAATAGCAAAATACACTTTTCCAAATTACATTATATTCATACACGCACATAAATTGAGTGGTTATGGGCCCAGAATCGCCCTAAATATTGTGTTAGAATAATTATTTGTGAAAAGTGTAGTGACTTTCTGTTTGTGAACTTATAAACCCAGTGAAATAGGACAATGAGTGCAAACATGAAATTTGATGTGTTAGGGAGACATAACTTTGATACATGGAAGATGCAAATGCAGGCAGTGTTAATTAAGAACGAGGGCTGGAAATATGTAAACGGGAAAACAGTGAAACCAACTGAAGAGCCTGGTGCCTCCACATGGGAAGAAGCAGACCTCAAAGCTCGATCAGACATAATTCTTGGGATAAGTCCATTGGAACTTAAATTGGTAAAAAACTGTGAAACTTCAAAAGAAGTGTGGGATAAACTTCACGAAGTTTACCAGTCTAAAGGCCCTGCTCGAAAAGCCACGTTGTTGAAACAACTCATTTTGCACCGTATGAAACAGGGTGACGACATACGGGATCATGTCGCAAATTTCTTCGACGTTGTGGATAAACTCACGGGAATGGAAATTGTCATAAATGGTGACTTGTTGACCATCATGCTACTTTATAGCTTGCCCGATGAATTTGAAAATTTTCGATGTGCGATCGAATCAAGGGATTCTTTACCTTCTCCGGAAATTCTTCGCACGAAAATTCTAGAGGAAGCTGATGCAAGGAAGAGCAAGTCTGGCGATGATCCGAACGCGTTGTTGTCCAAGAAGAAATGGCTGAAAAAGAATAAACCTCAAAACCCTGAAAATAAAGTACAGTGTTACAGGTGTAAGCGCTATGGTCACAAAAGACCTGATTGTCCGCAGAAAGACGAGAACAGGAAAAGCACTGGAGCATCTGAATCTCTTTTTGTATCTCTATTCGGAGAAAGCAGTAATTTGAGCAATCGTCAGTGGTGTTTGGATAGTGGTTGCAGTACTCATGTATGTAGTGACAGGTCCAAGTTCAGAAACCTGATACCAACGGGAAATATGAAACTGAACCTTGCTAACACCTCCTCAACTGAGATCATAGCAAAAGGAACTGTTGATTTTTCTGCAAAGATAGACAATTTGGAAAAACAGTTTGAACTCAAAAACGCACTTTTGGTACCGGATCTACGCAGCAATTTACTTTCTGTATCAAAAATTGCTGATAAAGGGTACAAAATAATATTTTCTAAACAAGGTGCCATTGTCAAGGACGGACGAAGAATTGTTCTGAAAGCTGATAGAAAGGACAATTTGTATTATGTATCCGAAATTAGTTCTCCAAAAGCTAATGCTGCTGGTGAGAAAGAAAGTGTTTCAAAGTTGATGATATGGCACAATAGATTCGGACATCTTAATGAAGCTGATTTAAAGAAAATAATCAAAAATCGAGAAGTGCGAGGAGTATATGTGAACATGAAAGAAAAACTTCCTACATGTGAAGTTTGTTTAAAAGGAAAATGAAACAAACGCCATTTCCCAAGAATAATAAAAAGGAGTGTGCACCACTCGAAATCATACATTCTGATGTATGGGGTCCGGTGAATACTGAATCACATGGTGGATCGAAGTACTATGTGATGTTCATAGACGAGGCAACGAGATGGTGCGAGGTCAAATTTATTAAAGCCAAAAGTGAAGTTTTTAATGCTTTCAAGAATTTCAAGCAGATGGTGGAGAAATCAAATTCCTACAGTCTGACAATGGGGGAGAATACGTCAGCGCTGAATTCAATCAGTATCTCTTGGACAATGGAATAGGTAGACGACTGACAGTTCCCGGAACGCCTCAGCAAAATGGGATATCTGAACGCAGACATCGAGTAATTTTGGATATGGTGCGGTGTATGCTAATCGACTTGAAACTCCCACATTCTTTTTGGGCGGAAGCTGTGAGCACCGCTGTTTATATTCGAAATCGCTGTCCGTCTTCAGGAATCGGAGGGAAAATTCCGTACGAATTATGGCATGGGGTGACTCCAACTGTTTCTTACTTTCGCACGTTTGGCTGTAAAGCGTACATGCTGAAGAAAGGACCGAAAAACAAGTTGGAACCTCGTTCGACGGAATGTATTTTCATAGGCTATTCCGAAATATCCAAAGGGTACAGAGTGTGGAATCCGGACAAGAAAAGTGTTTTCATAACACGAGATCTGAAATTTGTTGGTGAAGACACTCCAAAGAAGTTCGATGATTTTGAAATTGAAAGTTTATATCAATTGGAAGAAAATGGAAATACAATTGATATTGTTGACAAGCCGAAAGAAGTTGTATCAGAAAAAGAAGATGATGATTTTGAAGATGAAGAGGTAGAAAGTATTAGTCTTGATGAAGTTTCCAGTAGTCAGTCAGAGATAGGAAAAAGAAAGGGTGAGAGGTAGAGGTAGACCTAAGGTACTTCATACAGGGAAGCCGGGACGACCAAAGAAACTCTACCATATGGTTCCGAAAACGCCTAAAGAAGAGGGTGTAATTCCGGAAATTAGTGGAGAATTCGCGAGTGCAGCCGAAGTATCAGTTCAGGAAGCATTTTCTGGTGATGAAAACCACTTCTGGAAGGAAGCTATTCGCAAGGAATACACGTCGTTACTTCTCAACAACACTTGGAGAATGGTCAAGAAGCATACAAATCAAAATATTGTCAGCAATAGACTCGTACTATGTAAGAAGTACAAAGCAAACGGAGAATTGGAACGTCATAAAGCAAGACTAGTAGCGAGAGGATTTTCACAACAATTCGGTGTTGACTACAATCAAACATACTCGCCAGTCGTTAGATTGAGTTCCATAAGAACAATCATGGCAGTTGCCGTGCAACATGGTTTTCATGTTGTCCAGTTAGATGTAGAAACCGCTTATCTCAATGGTGACTTGGAGGAAAATATTTATATGCAAGCACCGGAAAAATTTGAAGAAATGTTGAAAGATATTATTCGACACGAAACTGGGAGAGTTCAAGAAAAAGCAAGGACTATGTTAGAAGATTTGAAGAACGGGAAAGATACCTGCAAACTTCAGAAATCTTTATACGGATTGAAACAATCTGGACGTCAGTGGTTTCTGAAATTGGATGAAAAACTTCGTTCAATCGGAATGGAACCAAGCAGTGCAGATCCGTGTATATATTATCTCGACGGAGTTATTCTTACTGTGTTCGTCGATGACATCACACTCACTTCAAAAAGTATTGTCAAACTTGAAAAAGTGAAAAGTGAACTTATAAAACATTTTAAGATGAAAGATATGGGTCAAATCCATTATTGTCTTGGAATGGAATTTCATTATGAGAAGGAGAAGGGGAAACTGTGTATGTCTCAGCGAAAATATATCTTGGAAATTCTCAGAAGGTTCGGAATGGAAGAGTGCAAGCCGATATCAACGCCTCTTGATCCGAACGTGAAATTAGAGAAACCTGAAAACCCATCGGAAGAAGAAATGAGCAAGTACAAATATCGCTCGTTGATTGGCTCACTTATGTATCTTGCGATCGGTACTCGCCCTGACATTGCATTTAGTGTCAATTACCTGAGCCAATTCAATACCAACCATACAGAAGAGCATTGGAAGGCTGCGAAGAGAGTTCTTCGTTATTTACAAGGGACGAAAGATTACAAGTTGACATATATGTTAGAAGTCTTGGTAATTCAATGGTTGGCTATGCAGATGCAGACTGGGGGAACAATGCAATAGACCGTCATTCGTTCAGTGGCTTCGTCTACACACTTTCTGGGGGAGCTATTAACTGGGAAGTGAAGAAGCAGCGATCGGTGGCGCTCTCCAGTACGGAAGCAGAGTTCATCAGCCTGTCAGAAGCAGCAAAAGGAAGCGATTTACTTGAAGCGAATCTTCAAGGACATTGGATTACCGATCTCTGGTCCGTTGACCTTATACAACGACAACCAGGGGGCACAAAAGCTTGTAGCAGATCCTTCGTACCACTCAAGAACCACGCATATAGACATACGTGGCCACTTCACTCAGGAGGCGACTGCTGAGGGATATATAGAGTTGAAATACATGTCGACAAATGAGATGCCAGCCGACTTTTTAACCAAAGCTGTTCCTCAACAGAAGAATGCCCACTGCCAACTGATAACTGGTCTGAAGCCTGGTTAGCTGTTCTCTGCTGTAGTTCCATTTGAGGGGGCGTATCAAAATACTGTTCCTATTAGCAAATGGAACTACCTACATAATTTCCCTACACTGACAATATGTTTACTTATATGTTTATATTGTTAGTGTGTTGATAAGGAAATTATAATAAAAAGTTTAGTTCGTTGCAAACCATGAATGTGTTTTCCTGTAATTTAAAATATTCTATTCATAAATAATTTAATAATAAAATACACTTTTCCAAATTACATTATATTCATACACGCACATAAATTGAGTATATTATGTTGTTTTGTAGTTTTAGCTTCTCTTGAAGTTGTTAATATGATCTCCAATCGTTGAAACTAGCCAAATCCATGATAACGGTTATGGTATTGCTCATATAATTATAAATAATTATCCACAGAGTAGCAAAATACAGTAAATAGGAAAATTGTATTAATTGATTTGTTGGTATAAAGGAAGAGGTGAAATGGGATAAGTAATACCGACAATACTTCCTGCTTTCAGAATACACATACCATAAATTCAGGGTTCCTGATTGCCGTTCAAGATCGAGTGCAGGACTTTTTAGCCACTCTAAATAAACTCAATTGTGAATGAGTTGGTCCTCATGGTTCCAGATTGACTGAGAGACGCATATAGGCAGTGAGTACCTTTCCGCAGTCTATCCAAATGCAAGGATGTTGTTTCTGCCTCAAATTGTCGAGCAGATCAGAAACATATCGGATGAAGGAGTTATTATGTTAGCAAGGGTTGCCATTTGCGCGTGATTGCGGGCTCCGGGAGAAAGGCCAAATTTCTTGGACATTTACATTTATAAATCCACGCGATCCCTGATTTTATCTAGACGCAAGAAAATTGTAAGAGAAAGTAACAGGGATTGAGATCGAATAATTCAATCAGTCCCAAGACAAGATTTATTCATAACGCTCTGAAACTCTAAACTGACTACTGTCTGTGGAAATGTGATTAATTTATAGCAAAACGTCTTCAATTATAGTAATCACGAGGCTTTCACATCCTCAGTAAACTCGGAGTAAACTACGTAGATGATGCCAGACTTCAAACTTTCTACTTTCCTCATCTGTATTAAATATACACCAATGCGATTGGTAATTGCTGTAATCTACCTCTCCTTAAAACAAATCTTCAACGACGAAATCGGAGAATATGAAGAAGCCATACTAACCACCCTCTTGGCCAGGCCCTGACTTACGTTTTCGTTTCCCATAGGCATAAGACAAGCTGCCCCCTCCCCCCCAGCACAACAATAGCAAAACCCAACTTGATCAAACTATCAATTAAATTTAGAATTGTGTCATTTGTTTCAATATATTTTCACCTAACTTCCCTAATTGCTGACACACGGACAGACCAACTATTATATAGACAAACAGACTCGTCACTAAAGTTGTTCAAATTGGCCTAAAATAAAATGTCTTTTCATTTCGGAGACAACACATTTTGCATCTACGGAAAGTGAAATCCATGCTTGTACGTAAACTAGGAAGTAAAGATTCAAATTTTTTCAAACTTCGTAAGGAATTTAGTTAGCTGACCTCACTTGTAGAAATTGTCACTAAGATTCAAGGTAAAGACTCATGTAAAGACTCCCTACTAATTGATCCAACAACCATGGACCATGGTTGCTCTGAAAAAAATGTCTTTACTATGGCAAATAAATGAAAAAGCGTCACGCGGGGGAGCGTCACGCGGAGAGCGTTACGCGGAGATTTCCTAATGATCCCACGATTCTGAGATTTGGTATGTAGCCCCTTGAGGGACTTCTGAACACAACTGACCGATCCCAGATCAGCTGAGTGGCTCTAGAATCCAGTTTTTTCCCTAATGATCCCACGATTCTGAGATTTGGTATGTGGCCCTTGAGGGACTTCTGAACACAACTGACCGATCCCAGATCAGCTGAGTGGCTCTAGAATCCAGTTTTTTCTCTAATGATCCCACGATTCTGAGATTTGGTATGCGGGCCCTTGAGGGACTTCTGAACACAACTGACCGATCCCAGATCAGCTGAGTGGATCTAGAATCCAGTTTTTCCCTAATGATCCCACGATTCTGAGATTTGGTATGTGGGCCCTTGAGGGACTTCTGAACCCAACTGACCGATCCCAGATCAGCTGAGTGGCTCTAGAATCCAGTTTTTTCCCTAATGATCCCACGATTCTGAGATTTGGTATGTGGGCCCTTGAGGGACTTCTGAACACAACTGACCGATCCCAGATCAGCTGAGTGGCTCTAGAATCCAGTTTTTTCTTTAATGATCCCACGATTCTGAGATTTGGTATGTGGGCCCTTGAGGGACTTCTGAACACAACTGACCGATCCCAGATCAGCTGAGTGGATCTAGAATCCAGTTTTTTCCCTAATGATCCCACGATTCTGAGATTTGGTATGTGGGCCCTTGAGGGACTTCTGAACACAACTGACCGATCCCAGATCAGCTGAGTGGCTCTAGAATACAATACGGGGTTTTATAGGAAGGGGAAAGGGGGCGCAAAGACATAAAATGTCTCTCGTGGTTGCGTACTTGTACGAAAGCTGTATCCACCGTATGAGTTTCAAGAGGTTCTAATACCAAGTTCAGAGTACATACGTTTCAAAGTTTAACATAGTCCCGAGCAGGTTTGTAATGTCCGTAATTTTTTTTTTTTTTTTTTTTTTTTTTTTTTTTTTTTTTGACAAATTTTATTGCGCCAAGTACTAACAACTTATAAGCAATATTCATGTGATAAATTATTATAAATTTTCTTAAGATCTAATATACTTCACTTTAGACTTATTGAGTCACTAGTCTTGACGTTCATTTTATTTCACTTAGTTCATGCGGTTTAGTTCTTTTAAGTCTTCTAAGTAGATCTTCGGTGTCAAGGAGCTGAACGACATCCTCGTTAACATGATCTCTGAGCCTCAAAAAGTGATTGACGGCTTGTTTGCGGATAACCTCACTGACTGATTCAACTTTCAACTCATAGTTTAATATGTCGTTTCTGAAGTATCTATGTGCATCAACGCAGGTAGGATGAACATTATTCTGAAAGCACTGAATAATGTTGCGGTTACTTTGTGCAGTGCACCCCCACAGTTGAGCGCCATATGTCCAGACAGGTTTGAGGACTTGCTTGTACAATATGAGCTTATTGTGGATAGACAGTTTTGAGTGTCTTCCCATAAGCCAGTACATTTTCCTGAATTTGATAACTAGTTCAGACGGATGTAAAGACTCCCTACTATTGATCCAACAACTATGGACCATGGTTGCTCTGAAACTTAAATGTACCAGTGTACATTATTTTCTTGTCTGTTCTAGTTACGGTAATAATAAAGCGAAAATATCAAAAGATAGTACAGTCGGTAGGTTGAGCTTCAAGCGAGAGAAGAATCAAGTCAGGTTTCTCCATAAAAAGTCGAAAAAGATGAGCTAAGTACCTGGCAAACTTTAAATCCCCCCGAAACACCAGTGTGTCTTCATCAAAAACCGAAAAGTGCACGAGATGAATGTGCCGAAGTGAGAATAAAAAGTTGGCTCCCGTTTTTGAACATCTTTCGCCCAACACATAACTACAGAAACAGTCGTTAAACATTCATAAGAGAGGAAGCCGAGTTATGTGGTTATGAAATAGCGTATTCGCCCGGAACCAGGTCGAGACCATTCCGCCAATTTATGTCTTTCATATAAATTTCCCGTTTTATGTCTTAGAAAGTTTATTCCTCATATCCGAGCTGTAATTGGCTTTGAAAAAAAAGTATTACCGAGGCAACTATAAAATCAGTCTCAGAAAGATGGATTCGTCGAAGAGTGATTTTGTTGATTTATACCGTAAAATCGTTGTTAGTACGTGTCCCAATATTGTTGCAACAGAGACCTCGGGTCAGATTGAAAATTTCTAGATTTGTATTTTATTTCGGAGCTGAAAAATACTGTCTCGTAAAAAATTGATAACATTAGGTGGGAGGCTTCACAATACTTTCCCTTCATAATGTTCAATGTACACGTTGACCAGTGTTTCGTTTCTTCTTTTCTTCCGAGACCAAGTATAGGTAAACAGCCAGCCTAGTGATCACTTTTGAAGAAAAAATATTCTCCAAAATCAACCCTTTCAATCGTATTTCACGTTTTAGACGTTTCTGAATGGGTCACTTATTTATTTATTTATTTAATGTATTTGAACATGAATGTTCCTTACATTCGAGTATGCTTTACAAAAAATACGTAATTGAAACAGTTGTAGTGTATACATCACTAACGTAGTGTTTTTAATACCCAGTTGAATCAACTATAAGAGTAGAAAATTTAGAAATTGATCGTGGTGTCCGGTTACATGATTTACTCACACTTTATAGTAATCTATTCAGTATTACAGCGTTAGTAGAAATTTCAAATATTTTATAAATTACAAATTATAACATTCAGCTTATTATTCTCTTTACCTTATAAATATTGGAAACAACAATAAAATAAAACACACAACGGACTTCATAAATCATTTCAAAAACATTCAAGCAGTTAACATAGGCAGTACCAGTATATATAAGCGAGTTAATCCGTCAGTCAAACAAACATAAATTTCTCCGTTTGCAAACTTCACTTAAGAAGAAATATAGACTTTTTATGTCAATTTCACTTGGCACTGATACAAAATTTATCAAGTTTCCGGTACCCCCCACCAAGTCCGAGATATATCTTTTTCTTTCTAGTTATACAAAGGACACTCAAATGAAACATGAGATAGGTTTTCAAGAAGACAGTACATACAGTATTTTGAGAAATTTTGTAATTATAATTCCTAATTTTAATTAAAATGGTGTTTACTTGCCCATCTAATTTGTGCGAATAACTTTTTAAATTGAAAAGGGGCATTATGGTAATTCAACTAATCGCTAAATCCATCCTGGTTATCACAAGTAATCATTATAGGAGCCAGAAAATACCGCATCAACATCTCTATTTTTAAGAACGATTTCAGCATCCTCTACACATTTATGATTTAGATTGCACAATCTAAAGTTATTATTTGTTGCACTCCACATTTTATAAGAAGTTCCTTGAGTCAGCCAATTAAATCTTATAGAATACAGAATTATTTCTGATCCAGTTATACATTGGACACTCAAATATAACATGAAATAAGTTTTCAAGACCCGTGTACATACAGTAAGGCTGTACATACAGTATTTTGAGAAATTTTGTAATTATAATTCCTAATTTTAATTGTAAAATGGTGTTTACTTGCCAATCTTATTTGTGCCAATCTAACTTGTAGCCTCACATTAATCCACCGAAAAACACAAATTAATTGCGGAGCTACCTTGAACACGTCTGCACTCGGCGGCCGCTACAACCGAACTCGTCACTTACCCATCTTTTGACATGGGGGATCAACCAAAAATTTTCGTCACGCAAAAGTTGATGACACGATTTTCCAAACTAATGATTTTCACGTACGACCCAGCCGTTGCTAGGGGAATGGAACTTCCGCAGTTTTCATCGCACAGAAATCGTTCGCCACTCGTTGGAAAGCGCTTGATTTATGTGATAAATGTTCACATCTATATATATATATATATATATATATATATATATATATATATATATATATATATAATGTCTAGATTTTAATGATCCATAAATTTATTTTTTTTTTTTTTGAAGATGTAAGAAATTCAACAAATTGTAACGACTTTATTTTTGTATGCTATGCAATGGAAATCGGATTTTGATTACCAAGGGCCACAGCAGCACGAAGACTCTAAACCCTCATTTTTAAAATGGAAGCCCGCATTTTGTATTGCAGATTCGAAATCTACATAAAGTTTCCTTGGAATATGTCCCGTGACTTAAATATATATATGTATATATGTATGATGATGACATTAAGATTATATATATATATATATATATATATATATATATATGAAATCGAATTCAGGAATCGTTTAAAAATACCTTAGTTTGGATTTCCTCAAAGAGTTTGGGGAAAAAATAGGTGTTAAATTGTTTTTCTCCACTCATTGCAGTAATGTTATTTCCTACGAAAATTTGCTGAATCCTGCCAAGGTTTATTCCCCCAGTCTTCGGCTGAGGGCATAAGGTAACTGAAGTACCAATAAACCACTTATTTCTCAAGAAGAACTAATATAAAGACTCGATCTCTCCAATTGCGGTACTTCATTCATTGGCGTTGATTTATCGGCCCACCGATTACCGCGAAAGAGGTCCAGCGTAATCGCGGCGGTTACATAGCTAATTATCCTTTTGCAGGACGTTGAAAAATGCTCGCCGATCTACGTGGGCCCCGTTTCCCAAATATGATGGATATCCGTCGTTAGGCAGTTGATGTTCACGATAATATGAGAGAACATCCGTCACGACCGGGGCGGGCGAGGCCTAAATAACTCAACCATTCAGTTAAAAGTATCTGCCCGGTTGTGTCGCAATAAAAAAGATAATATCATGCATATTGCGACTGATTAGAGAGTCTATTAAATAATAAGGAAATAACTGAAGTTTTCGGTAGCGGCTACCAATGATTTTTGGTTTATTATTTTCAAACCTTTGTTATCAACCAAGAAAAACTTGTTTTACCCCCTTCAATATTTTTTGATCTGCATTTCAAGATGATGTGTAGATTTCAATAATTCGGTAGCGTTTGCGGTCTACCTACCAGTGGGCTGGTCTCTTATGCAGTCTTCCCATCGTATGGATGTAAATGGAAAATTTTCCTTTTCCATAGAACCTTAGCGGATTTTCATCGAAAATGAAGCTATTGCAACGGCTCCAACAATTTTAACATAAAAAATTTCGAAAAATTTCTTTTGTGTGTGTGTGTGTGTGCATATGTCATTTCAGACGATAACTGTCCTTAGGATTAAGACAAAAATTCCATTCTTGCGCCAAAAAAACAAGCATTCCAAGCGGAAGGGTGAGTTTGTTGGCCAATATTTTTTTATCACATTAAATGAGTCAACTTTCGAAAAATGTAGTAAAAAAATCACTAAAAATGGCTAAAAATCGTTAAATTTATATTGTTGAGCAGAAATTTATTCAAAACTAAATTGTCAACAATGAACTAGGACATTTAAAAAATTGAGCTCAAAATTATGCAGAAAAACGTACTTACTTAAATTTCATTAATATTTTATTTAAAAAAATCTATAAAAACTGCAAAAAAATTAAAAATTCAAAATCTCTATTGAACTGCCGAATTTTATTTAGTAGGAGTTTTTTTAACCATAAAATTGGTTTTTAACAATTTCTTTCTACTAAAATTGCTCAAATTTCAATACAATTTACCGTATTATAATAAGATAGATAGTTTATGAAAATTCGCTCATACGATCATGCTGCATGACTGGAACTGTTTGCTTTCGACGGTGTTCCCCACGCGGCCACGCCCGTGAATGTAAACCTTGGGACAACATCAGGGGCCTATTTTATAAAGCAACAAGTTACAAGTTACAAGCCGATTTTATGTACAAGTTGTAAAAAATGAGTATGCAAGCGTTTCATAAAGGTACAAGTGTAAACTTGTAATGCACTGTGAACATTAACGAGTGTACAGGCGAATTTGGTCAAGTTACAAGTTCATCATTCCATCAGTCCATCATTTTGAACGAGTCACTGTTTGACAGTTGTAAACAATGCCCGATTTTTAACCTACCTACGTCCATTCACCTGTAAACTTGTTATTTTCCAGCATTGTGAGTTGACCATTTTTCGGTGTTTAATATGTGGGAATCATCTTCTGCTGAAGAATACAGACAAGAAAGAGGCATTCAGCGTAGAAGATGCCAACGATTTTTTCGGTCATGAATAAACGCTTTTTTCTTGCTTATTTTCGAGTTTAACGAGACATTTAGGATGTCTTCCAAGAACCTTCAAATGCTGCGTGACCCTGTGCAATTTTTCCTTATCGGGTATTGAGGATCTCCCTATCATTGAAGAACAAAGTGTTGACTAATGATTAATCATTTCCGCTGAATGAATAGGAAGAATCCGATTATACCAGCCATCAGAATAAGTTAAAATCAAATACACACTTTTTCCACTTATCAGTTTATAATATTTGTCTGTCTTCCAATCATTACATTTAGTCATGTACGATAAACATCCTACCGTGTACTTAACACCATTTGTATATTATGATTCGCTGACAAAACTTCAATTTCGGCATCCTGCTTGACGTTGTTCATTTCGTTAGTTCCCACATGTCATTTTTCTTTTCCGCTACACTTGTAAACTTAGCTTCTGCAAGTGTAACTTTTCTACACTTGCACTCTTTGTTTTGGTCAAACACTTGTTCTAGTTTACCGTGCATTACAAGTACCTGTACTTGTTAACTTGTACACTTGTAACTTCTGGCTGCTAACCTGGACGCTAAACTCTACGGTCACGAGACCTAGCTGCGCGGCGCCTCATCAAACCTGACACATCCACCCCGCTCCCAATAAAACAAATATAATAGCTAAATTGTTAGTAAGCTATGATGGTCCTCTATCCCAATTAGAGAGTTCCTAAACGATAGGAAAATTGATATAAGGCGCTTAGGGATTTTATCATAATTGGAAAAAGGTTATATTCAATTGAAAAAAAGTGAATTCAATTGAAAAATGTTAGAATTTGATTGGAAAATACTAGATCTCTGAAGGGGAACAGTGAAAATCCTATTTGCCAAATCAGAAAGCTTTTTATATTAGCCAATTATAGGGCAGATTATTATAGCCAGTGCGAGGAGAACAATTATCTGTATAATATCCAGAGATCTGTATTGGTTGAAGAGTATACTTTTTGTCAGTCGTATCCATAAATTAATGAGGAGAGGCAACATGGTAACGAGGTTGCTGGTTACCAGAATGTTACCTACAAATTAATGCCTGGAGATATTCCAACAAAAATGCTTATTAAAACACTATCGCTGATCAGGTACTATTCTATCACTATTTTAATGTATTATTATTGACATTTTATGTCTTTACTTTGGCACAAAACGAAAAAAGCGTTAACAAAAAGCGTTAAAAAAAGGGTTACGGTTGGTTTTCTGACGATTCCCGCTTACAACCGAGTCGTTGCTAGGGAAATGGTACTTCGTCGTTTCTCATCCCACAAAATTCGTTGACCATTCGTTCGAAAGCTCTCGATTTATCCAACCATATTATGTTAACTACTGCGAAGTTCGTGGCCAACAAGCTGAGTTATGAGCATGGTTATTTGAATAATTGTGTACACTCAGGTGATCATTCTCAATAATTGATATTGTGAACATGATTGCAACCGCTTGTTAATTTCTGATGATTTGATTTATAGCAGGTGATTCGAATATTGCGAGAACGGTTTGATTTGTGAAGCGTTGGTCAAATCATTTAATTAGGTAATTTCTATGCTCTACACTCTAGGAAGCTGTAATTTCGTATGTAGCCTCTTTAGGACATTTACTTGACGATGCCCAGGGCAGTGGCGGCCGGTGGTCTGCAAAAGGAGTGGGGCACAAAAATATTTACCTATTTGACAGTCAAGAAGAGCATTGAGGTTTTTCTTCCATTAGTTTTGTTTTCAGTGTGAATTAACTTTGACCTAAACACATGATACATAAATCCCACTTGGGTCATGTCATGCCTTGGGCAACTGTTATGAAAGAATATGGCTACTAAATAATAATAAATCATTATCATTAAATATTATTGATAAATTAATTAGATAAATAAATTGAATTAAAAATACTATCTTATAGGTAGGTACCTACTTACTAGGTATCTGAAAGTTTTAGAATGGACTATATTATTATTAAAAGTACTAAAAATTATCAAGGCTTCAATTCAAATCATCAATTCAACAGCTTCCTAGAGTGTAAAACATAGAAATTAGCTTCAAGAGCCACTCATCTTATCCGAACCCTGGGCATCGTCAAGTAAATGTCCTAAAGAGGCTACATAAGAAATTACAGCTTCCCAGAGAGTAAAGCATAGAAATTAACTATTAAAATAATTTAACCACCGCTTCACAAATCAAACCGTTCTCGCAATATTTGGATCACCTGCTATTAATCAAATCATCGAAACACCAGCTCAATGAAATCATCAGAAATTAACAAGCGGTGGCAATCATGTTCACAATATCAATTATTGAGAATGATCACCTGAGTGTACACAATTATTCAAATAACCTTGCTCATAACTCAGCTTGTTGGCCACGCACTTCGCAGTAGTTAACATAATATGGTTGGATAAATCGAGAGCTTTCGAACGAATGGTCAACGAATTTTGTGGGTTGAAAAACGACGAAGTACCATTTCCCTAGCAACGACTCGGTTGTAAGCTGAAATCATCAAAATATTTTTGTGAGCAATTTTCCGTGACGTTTTTTAGTTTATGTGTCATAGCAAAGACATAAAGAAACTAGTTGATTGTTCTCTACGCATAGTCCAGCAGTGAGGTCATAAAATCTGTGGGTTGCTGGACAAAATTGGAAAGTTAATGAAATTTTGGGGTGTTGTTTTGGGATGCCTAGGGAAGCTAAATCCGAGTTTTCTGACAAAAAAAGCCTGTGCTCGATTGTGGGTGGCCGAAAAACCACGATTTTTTCGGAATTTTTTCGGTTTTCCGACTATAACTCGAAAACTATGCCATGTAGAGGTCTTTTTTATTAATTTTTGGAAAGAGCATTAAATTTCCTTCAAATTTCACTAGTCACATGTTTTTTTTAACCGAATAGCTGCTATGTTACAGCCCTTCCAAAGTACATCAAATTTCTCAAAATGTACAATTTTACGGAAAAATGCATGTTTTAGCCTCATAACATTCATTTGTACGAACTATGACTCACATGTATGTATGTTATACATACTATATGAACCCCCACCCCACCCCCCCTCTTCCGCCAATGTACTCTTCATTCCCATCATAGTGAGTGTAGTGGATTTATATATGTTTGACTAGGGGTAAGTACCCCTAGAGGAATGCCTTTAGACAAATCCTGAGTCGGGAGAATTTCATGAGTCTGGTGATTCGGGTTTGTTCCTTAATGAGAAACTTGTTGAAGGTGCTGAAAAGTACCTTCAGATTGGTGTTTATCCCTGTTTCCAAAGGGGTGATATTTGTCGGACTCATAGGCACATGTCTCGCCATGTAGAGCGGCGATGTGCCGTTCTTTTTTAATATCTCCACTAAGGGGCGACGTTAGCACTAAGCCCACGCCCTTTGAAGGTTCGGGCCGGTTAAGGGTTGAAGAAACGCCCGCGAAATTCTCACGAGGCGCGGAAGGGCGGTCGGGTGTTGTAACCTCTTTTTCGGCCGCATTGCCTTCGTGTGTATCCCCAAGAAGGCAGAAGCTAGGCGTCCGCTCCATTCTCTGGGAAGTCTTTTAGCTCTGAAAAGAACTAAAGTCGGGACGACCACTTCTGAGATGTCATCTCACGTGAAACGTGTCCGCCCGGGGTCCAACGCTTAACGAATGAGTGAAGCCCTATCGATAATGCGGGTCCGCCGAAAAGTGTAACGGCCGGGCTGTTTGTGGGCCCTGCTTGAGGTCGTACGGCTTGTTCCAGCGGGCGGTTCGAAGGTAAATCTCCGAACCCGGGGGCAAGGCTTACTGCTCCAAGACGGTGTCGCCTCGTCGGGTTACCGTCTCGGGCCCCGGCCTGATACGGGGGCTGAATAGGGAGGTAGACGAAGTGTCTAGCTCGACCTATTCGGACGTATGGAAGTTCTAGTAGGCGGGAGTTTCTCTTCTCTACAAGCCGGTGGAGTTGAATCGCAGCCAGCTTATAAATTCATCTTCCGGTTCAGCCAGGGGAGTTGTATCGCTTCTGGTTTGCAGGAGAAGGTCTTCTTAGAGAGGAGAAGGTTGTAGATTGCTTGCTGTGATCGGTATGAGCTACTGGGTCATGGGATGCTGTATTTATATCCCTCACGGAGTCGGGGGTGGCTCGAGATTGGCTCGCCCAGTGTAATCTGTTGGGCGCCCTCGGTGTGTCCCGGGGGTGAAGCGGCTTTTTCCCCTCCTCCTCACTAGGGCGCGCTTGCCTCGTTCGCCCTTGACTCGGGGTTTCAAAGGCGTTTGCTATAAGGCAGTCCGACATCTTTTGTAATATATTATTTGGGGGTGATTTCACCACAGTGAGGTGTGCTGTATAATATTCCAATAGCCCAAAACATTTTTTTTAAATTGTAAGGACATGAATGTACAGTTATTACATACATGAATATAATACCGTACACCTACATAAATCAGTCCTCTGTCGTTCTTTGTATTTTTGGCAGAGCTGGCTCATCATCCTCACTGCCGTCTGTGACATCTGCTTCTTCGAATGGACTGAATGTGGTGGGCTGATCGTAGTTCACTTCTTCGTCAGTGTCGTAGTCTGTGTCCTCTTCATTGAAGTCGGGCAGTGGAAAGTTTTCAAACGTAGTCCTACAACAGTTTTAACACTCAGCTGAACAGAGGAGTCCTGCTTTTTTGCAAATGCAGCCTCCTGTAGTGCACCCACCAGCTCACCTGCACCTGATGATGTAAAGGAGATAGTCTGGAGCAGCTTTTAATGTTGTTGTTTTGGGATTCACAAATGAAAATGAAAAGATTGATATGATATTTCTGTTAACGACACAAGCGTGAATTATACTAAGAGCAGTAATATCTAATAAAGGTGTGGTACCGTGAACAATGAACTTGAGCACTAGTAATACCAATCTCGTATGGTGTTACCCAGGCAGATGGTATTTTTAAGCACATTCTCTTCCTGCACGCAATTAGTGGGAGGGGCTCAACATCAGCTCCTGTGGAATTGGGAAGAAGAAAGCCGTGCAAGTGCTTGAAAAAAATCCTTGGCTGTCAGACATAGTCAGCATTTTTAAGGACCCAGAAACAACGCCAAACCAAATCTCTGATGCTGGAGAGCAGTTCTTGGGGAATATGTATGGAGGGAATGTGGAGGTTGATGATTTGGATGGCTAGCGGTACCGCTCATTCCAAACTGTAGTGGTTAAACCAACGTTTCAATTAGCCAGACTGCCACCCACTCAAGATTCTGCGAAGTACCACTCCTACAGGGCATAGGTACCTACAAGTTCAAACATGGCTTGGATGTGCAGGAAAACACCTAAAAATACCATCTGCCTAGGGCTGGAGCTTAACCAAACGAGGTTGGTATTACTAGTGCTCACGTTCATTGTTCACGGTACCACACCTTTATTTGATATTACTGCTCTTAGTATAATCCACGCTTGTGACGTTAACAGAAATGTCATATCAATCTTTCCATTTTCAGGCGTGAATCCCAAAAGAACAACATTAAAAGCTGCTCCAGACCATCTCCTTGACATCATCAGGTGCAAGTGGGCTAGTGGGTGCACTACAGGAGGCTCCATTTGCAAAAAAGCAGGACTCATTTGTTCAGCTGTGTGCAAAAACTGTTGTAGGACTACGTGTGAAAACTCCCCACAACCCGACTTCAATGAAGAGGACACAGACTACGACACTGACGAAGAACTGAACTACGATCAGCCCACCACGTTCACTCCATTCGAAGAAGCAAATGTCACAGACGGCAGTGAGGATGACGAGCCAGCTCTGCCAAAAAGACAAAGATCGACAGAGGACTGATTTATATATACCTTATTATATTCATGTACGTAAAACTGTACATTGATGTACTTACAATAATTAGTGGCGCTGCCTACGCGGGCCCGGGGAGCTCAGGCTTCCCCTCCGCGACAATCACCGGCGTTTCACACGCCGATCTCCCTGCGAATTACGCCCGGACAACCCCTCTTGAAACACAGAGGGTTCCAACACAATCAGAAACTCACGTATTCCGGCCTTTCAACAACGGAATAGACGTAGTTCACGAGTTTCAGACCCCTACAACTGGGGCTCCTCGCATGGCTTACCAGCTCGAGGAAACATACCCGTCCTTTGCGACTGGGTACTCACAAGACAACAGTTCTTTTCAGAACTTCCAGTCTTCCACTTTTAATGAACAAAAAGGTACTCTTCAAGACCCACAGACTTCCACTACCAGTGGACACAAAGAGGTCCCTCGACGGATGAAACATATCTCTCCCACCCAAGAGATATTCAAAAAGAACGGCACATCGCCGCTCTACATGGCGAGACATGTGCCTATGAGTCCGACAAATATCACCCCTTTGGAAACAGGGATAAACACCAATCTGAAGGTACTTTTCAGCACCTTCAACAAGTTCCTCATCAAGGAACAAACCCGAATCACCAGACTCATGAAATTCTCCCGACTCAGGATTTGTCTAAAGGCATTCCTCTAGGGGGACCTACCCCTAGTCAAACATATATAAATCCACTACACTCACTATGATGGGAATGAAGAGTACATTGGCGGAAGAGGGGGGGTGGGGTGGGGGTTCATATAGTATGTATAACATACATACATGTGAGTCATAGTTCGTACAAATGAATGTTATGAGGCTAAATCATGCATTTTTCCGTAAAATTGTATTTGAGAAATTTGATGTACTTTGGAAGGGCTGTAACATAGCAGCTATTCGGTTTAAAAAAACATGTGACTAGTGAAATTTGAAGGAAATTTAATGCTCTTTCCGAAAATGTAATAAAAAAGACCTCTACATGGCATAGTTTTCGAGTTATAGTCGGAAAACCGAAAAAAGTCCGAAAAAATCGTGGTTTTTCGGCCACCCACAATTGAGCACAGGCTTTTTTTGTCAGAAAACTCGGATTTAGCTTCCCTAGGCATCCCAAAACAACACCCCAAAATTTCATTAACTTTCCAATTATGTCCAGGCAAAAGTACCTCACTGCTGGACTAGCAATACAGTGAGTCTATTTTATTTATTGGTATCGCGTGAGCAAGTTTTCGTGACGATTTTTCAGTTAATGTGCCAAAGCAAAGACATGAAAATGTCAAAATCAATACCTGACTAAACTTCTACTTACGTAAATCCGTCGATGAACGTGATCGATGATTTTTCTTCATTCCACAACATAGAACGCATAGAACAACGCACTCCAACTCGACCGACAATACAAAGGACTTTATTACAAAAGATGTATTCAACAACTTAGGTATGTATTCAACAACTTATAGGTACTTATAACAACGCTATAATACGGACTTTACTTTAGATTAGAGTAAATTCTTGGGAACAACCAAACGAACTTAAAGAAACATCACATATTACTTGCAAAGACAACAAAACATAGACGAACATACCCAACAGGCTAAATCAGTTTGGCTAAAGGAATAAACCAAAACTCCTCTAGTGGAAGCGACTCATAACGTAAATTTCATTCTACGGTCTTTAGAAAAGTTGGAAACCCTGTCTGGGGCAGAGCCCCCATAATCATGAGAAATTTCCCGTTATGACCTCTTTTTCCCGTTCCTTGCCCCGTATTTCCCGTTTCTTGCCCTTTATTTCCCATTTTTTTCCCTTCAAAGTCTAACCTGAATCGACGAAATTTCCCTCTTGATAGAGTGATATCATCGCAATCTACGTACTTTTTCGCTGGTAGATGGATGGAGCGTAAACCTAGTCCTTCTAGCATCCACCTTGGAGCCACAGCATGGAGCTGTTTGTAAAGTCTTCATTCCAGTTTGTTACTTTTTTCCCAAATATACTGGGGCAATGTCCCGATGCCCCCCCTCACGGGCCGCCCCTGGCCCAGGGTCCGGATCAGCTGAGTGGCTCTTAGAGCTTGCATACGAGTCTGCAACTAGAGACATAAAATGTCCCAATGTGTTGCAGACTCGTATGCAAGCGTTTCTGATTATTATCGAATACATTTCCGTATGTTTTCATCAAATGCGTTACCTACTATCGAATTGTAACTCCCTTAGTTTTCATAGCAGGAAAATCGTTCACCACTTATTAAACAAGAATTGATTACTCTTGCTATAAATTAGTAAATTTTATTTTATTTTATTTTTATTTTATTTTTTATTTTTTTTCATTTATTTTATTATTATTATTTTTTTTTTTTTTTTTTTTTTAAACAAGTTTTTCAACATTTTAAGGTTAGATGTACAGCTTGAGAAATGTTTTGAGATCTTAAACACCTTCAAGTTGAGGTTTGAAACGAGGAACTCCACATCTTCACCAATTGGCCAACGTCCAGCCCTGAAGTTGATTTCTGCTGAGTACCAAAATAATTTTGTTCCCATCGAAACAAAAGAGAGATCACCCATTTGGAAGGATTGAGCCATCAAATAATAATATACCTACTTACATCGTAATATTAATTCTTTTAAGGGTTCGTTACGAACAAATGTATGAATGACGATTCTTTTCTCTTTATTTCCAGGTGAGTTCATATCTAAGGACCAGAAGAAATTTAACCGGGCGGCCAAAGAGTAAGGAGTTACATAAGCACATTATTGCAACTAGTTTTTCTTTTTGTTATTAGCTATCTAACAAGTTATATCATGAGAAACGCCTGAAATCTGACTCCTGTCAACCTAGTTTCAACTGGTGAGAGGTTGTCTCGATCATGAAAATGAGATTGGGTTCCCAATAGAAAAGTTGTTCAGCCCTCCCGATTCATCCGTATTTGGTTTCTTCTATTTAGGGTCCACCTCCGCCGCCGTCTTGTCCGTTTTGGAAGAAAAATTGTATCAAAGGATAATAGGCAATTATTTTCCGCCGCATATGAAATATCCAATTCCTTCGGAACGGCCTGAAGGCAGAGGATCAAATAATGAACGATTCGGGATTCAAAAGAAAAGTTCTGCAAATTGCTGCACAACAGTTGATTTATTTATTGTGTATATATATATTGTGGTGAGCTTCTGACTAGTCAAATATGAGAAATTTGAGGTTGAGAAATGACCAAGCTAATCTGTGTGGAGTTGTTTATTCTACGACGTTTCGGTCCTGGAGCAGGACCCTATTCATGTAGATAGTTTTCAATTTAGTTCTTCATTAGTAATAAAGTGGAGATTGCATTCAAGTTTGTTGATAGTCAACATTAACACTTAGAACTAGGAAATACGGGTGACAGATATAAAACTGATGAATGATGAATAGAGTCCTGCTCCAGGACCGAAACGTCGTAGAATAAACAACTCACACAGACTAGCTTGGTCATTTCTCAACCTCAAATTTATTATATATATATATATATATATATATATATATATATATATATATATATATATATATATATATAAGAGTGTTTATGTGTATCCCCTCGTAAAACCTCTTCAACTCGAGAACGTCTAGAGCGAATTTGACAGGTGTGACAGCAGGATGCAGGTTGAATGAGATCAAATTTAAAAATGATATGAATTGAACGGTGTCCACTCCAATTCCAATATTGAATTAGTAGGGCTGCCACTTGAGCACCTAGTGTAGCGTGACCGCCGAGTTCCACCTCAAAATGGAGGAAAGATTTTTTGACATGGATATGTCTTTGCTCTGGGGGGTCAACCAAACATTTTCGTCACGCAAAAGTTGATGTCACGATTTTTCAAACTAATGATTTTCACGTACAACCCAGCCGTTGCTAGGGGAATGGAACTTCCGCAGTTTTCATAGCACAGAAATCGTTCGCCACTCATTGGAAAGCGCTTGATTTATGTGATAAAGATTCACATCTCAAGCTACCAATTTCCCCCTCCTTACGTACGCTATATTCCTAAACTAAGTTGATTGGACTATAAACGTAGTCATACATTTTGAATGCCTCCTTTTTTGACGTGGATTTCTTACGTCCCTCAATTGTTTGACATGGATACGTCTTAGCTCTGGGGTGTACCAAAAATTTGCTACCAATTAAGCACCAATTTATAGGAAACATGTTCGGATTGAGACTAAGTAATTAGACTATCGGCACCCGGTTACCTACATATACATACTTCGAATGAAATTATTGAAACACACAATGTGTTTTAGCTCACGCGTTTCACATAAGCTTGTCTACTGATTGGAAATATGCGTACCAATGAATTACCTAATAATTAATTAATTACCTAATTACCTCTAGGTAGGTTATTAATGCATCACAAGTTGAAAGCGTTGTTGTTTGACTTACCGTCACCTTCCTAATGTTATGATGCACGAAATAATCTGTAGGAGCGAGTCAGCTGAGCTGCGTATGACATCATATTTGTACTAGACACGAATTAGTAGTTGCGCTCAACGAATTCGAATTCGAATTTTCAAAAATAGTCTTTGGTTGTGCTTAATTATTAATTTAGATGTCTTCAAGTAGTAACAACGCGAAAGGGGGAACTGGGAGAAAACGGAAGTGCGAACTCAAGAAACCGCTACACCCAGAACCTTCAATGTGCGTAAATTCTCCTATAATCAGTGGCAATTCAATCGGCCAACTATAGACCAGGATATTATAGTGTTTCCAAGTGCAAACAACCCCGCGATTTGGGAATTTCCCAATAAGAAGATCGTTCCGATTAACATGCTGCAAAATTTGAAGAATCAGTGGACACGTACAGAAGTCTTCTACAACAAAGAATCCGAAAGAATGCTTGGCTGAGGAACAGAAAATTACCAGTATGAAGAAAGTGCTCGAGGAACACTCAAACCGGCTAGAGGAGCTAAAAAAAATGAAAAATCAGGCTATCATGAACATAAAAATGATAGCGTCTATATTGGAGAAATAACTTTAATAGCATGTATAGTATGCTTTTTATGCTCCAAGAACAATAAAATTAATTCTTTATCCTACATTTCGTCGCCTACAGTCCAAAGTTAAAGGATTTGTTTACAACTCTCGAGGACAACCGTTATGAAATCCCCAATCAAAGACATATCCATGTAACATGGTATCGGTATCTGCTTGTTAAGCAGATAGTGGAACTCGTTTACGAGTTTCTTTTTAGTGTGGTTTATTTGTTTGGTTTTTTGTTTTTGGGTTTGTTTGGGGTGAAACGCACGCAATGCGCCTCCCCAGACTAACCCATCTCCAGACCAGGGTACTCCCTTGATAGCCGGAGGGCCGATCGCAACCACCATGTCGAACCCAAATTGCAACGTTAGCATTAGCATGATTGTTTCGATTAGTTGTTTTGTTGCTTCTATATTGGGGGTAAAGATGGAAATGACGACATGATGATTTAGATCAGCTTCTACAGCCCATTATAGAGAGTACCTGCTCATGAACATGAGCCAGCCGGAGGAGTGCTGATAAACAGAAATCTAGGTTTTGATATATTCAGTCCCGTTATATCGCAGTGTCGGGAATGGGTCACGTTTGACGAACTTGTGAAGTAGTATAGAGTTTCCTCCTTTAATTACTCGGCTAATAAGAACTACTCTCAATGACCCATTTCACCGTTTGGTAACTTTTTTTTAAACTTCTGCGAGACCGTTCACAGTAAAAATACGGCAATAACCATAAGAGAACCAAACAACGTCTGCCAAGTTGGGTGGGCAGTATAGCTTGCTCACATATTGTAGTTGTAACTAACTAATCTGGTTATTTGCAATTTAATTGGCACATATACATGGTTTTTCAGTGATTTCCCGCAGTTTTGAAGGGTTCCTGCGGAACATTACCATGTTGCAAGTAAATTGTCTTCTAACACTCTAGCGTTATGATGGAAGTGGCCAAATATCAAGCATTCGATAACCATTGACAGTTTCTGAGAATAGAGAATAGTAGTAGTAGTGAGTGACGTCATAGGTCTATAACTTACGCCAAATTCCCATATTTCAGAATCTAAAGCATATGCAAGTTGCAAATAGTAGAATTAGTTGAAGAACATAGTACGAGTCGAAATGATTGATAAGTCGACGTTATAAGAAATTAATGTTTGCGCATGCACATAGACTTCACTTGGCGAGCCTCTCAAATCAGCTGACTCAGTTCTTAACGCTAATTTCTGCTATTTATCCTATGAAGCTGAAATTGAAACTGTAGCCTCTCTGAGACACGTAGAATATGATTTTCACTTGCCAAACTATCCAAATCAATTGATTGAGTAAGCATTGGACGTCCCCTCGAAATTGAACTCTAAAGAAACATTAGTGTTTATTATTATTAAACTTTATTGTTCAATAGAATATTAGAGTTCGGTATATAACACAAATAGTAGGACAAGCCAAATTTATAGGGTACGTGTAATAAGGTATAACCAAACAGTTGACCTTAGCCACTTAACTTTTAGTGTACACACAAATCAATTAATTAGTTGAGAACTTAATGTTTACTTAGGTTAAGAGTATAGGTGTTAATAAATAAATAGAGCTAATAGATACACAGCGTTAAAATATTCCGATAGGGGTTTCACAATAGACGGTCTTGAGGGAGCTTCCTTTTCAGTCTGCAGTTGGGTCTGTTGGTTGGAGTGGTGGATTAGATGACATGTTATTGTTTGTTACTGATGATGGCCTAACCGTCTAAATCGATTGAACATTGTAACTCTTGATTTTTAGAGGAAATAGACAACGTTTTTCACTAACTTCCGTTTTGAAATGGGTTTCCACAACTTCGTCGCGAGTGATTTAGTTCGAGTTAGATGACATGTTGGCTACAAGAGGATTGCTGAGACTAGTCATGGTGGTATACATCTATGCATATTTTTCTTTTATTACTACGTTTACCAACGGTATATTGAGGTCATTATGGAGGGCATTTTTCCGTACGTGCCAGTCAGTGTTTTACCAGTGATAAGGCGTAGAACTCTGTTCTGTGTCACCTGTATCTTATTGATGTGAGTTCGAGCAGCTGATCCCCTGATTTCACACTAGTAAATCTATCGTCTATCAGATGTTTTAGCTGTCTAATCCGGTTCCTTATTTTGTTCACAAGGTATTTGATTTGAGTCTCCCAGGTAAATTTGGGGTCCAAATATACACGCAAGTATTTACTAGAAGCAGTTTTTGTAATTTTGTCTCCGTTGTATGTAAGTGTCCGTGAGACTCTCATGGCGCAGGGTTTAGAGGATTGCTGCAGAATTTTGGGCATTAATAGATAAACGCCATTTGTCGCACCAGTCAGCAATCTGGTCGATGCATGTCGGTTGCATTTCATGGCTCACCGTGTTGATTGTACTACCCTGCATTAGTTCTACCTTGTCATCAGCATAGTACGCAGTGACAATTCCAGTTGAAGACGGCGCGTCATGTACATAAATGAGGTACAAAAATGGTCCCCATACACTTCTTTGCAGGACCCCTGCGCTGATGTTTCTGGATGCTGATTTAGCTGCGTCACATTTGACAGTATACGTACGGTTATGTGTAGAGTATGCGGTAGTGGGTGTCTGGAAGATGCATTACTAGCATTACGCGCTGCCGCACAGTGGGCTCAAGTGCGATTCTGGGAGAAAAAAATTATTTTATGAGCTATTCTTATAAGAACTTCAGTGCTGATTCCGAATATACCCCTTCTTCCTATACCTAAAACGGCTCCTCCATGACTTCCAAGATATGTTTCAACTTTTCTCCTACAAATAGGGTTCAAAACCATTTTCGTTCCATCAAAAAGTTATAGGGGATAAAATTCTGCGTCGATTGTCTACCAGAAATCCTTAAATAAATTGATTTCTAAGAGAGTAATTGTATTTCAATGTCATTGCACTGAAAACGTAGTACTTTATTCCTATTAGAATTTAATATAGAGGATAATATCGAAAACTTGGCCAATATACTGACGAAAATAGGATTCGGGGAATAACGCTTCAGAGGTAATTTCCTCAGCAACATCAATGATCAGAAGAGACCAGACAAAATACCCAATAATTTATGGTAAGACTTTGGTCAGCAGTCACGTGACCCATGTTCAAGGCAGAATACTATAGGTACCAAAGTATGCTTTGATCAACTAATGAGGAAAATTGAATCGTATTTTACGACAGTATTTCAAATAGAAAAAGTAACTTGGAAAACACCCGATTTAGGTAAAGGCACAAGAATAGCTTTCTTATAAGAATAGCTTCAAATAATTTTTTGTCCGCCTAGAATTGCATTTCGACTATCTGTTATTTTTGTTGCAATTCATTCAATAGCAGATTCACGCGTCAGATGTTTAAAAGTCTCTATCGCTGAGAGATTGAGTTGTTCGTTACGATACCGGAACTCCTCGCGAAAAATCAACTTATTTATTTTTGTTGGGGTCAGGACAGGCCGTTTTTTGAATATATTAGAGAGTTTATTTTTCTTCCCGTAATTTCCTACCCATGTACGCAAAAAGACTGAAACACCAACTGCGCATGCGCGAATTTACGCGTCAACGCGTAAGAACTACGCGTGATCGGGAAAAAGGCCCACCTACACGTAGGCAGGAAAAATGCTTTCGTAGGAATCCTGTCCTACGCGTAGTCGTCATAACCTGGCGCAAAGGTTACCACAGTTTTAAGAATAGGTTAGGTATTCGGTCTCCCTCTGACTTTCGTCTAATAACGTTCCCCTTCCACAATTTCCTACCAAGTCAAAAAAAGTACAAACCTGTGATAAATATAATTGTATTATGAAATCAAATTCCGTTGATTATGTGAGCAAAGTACCTACGTATTTCGTCCGACAGCCAGATATCCTGTTCGCATACTCTGGAATAAATGCTGTCGTTGATACTTTTCCAATTTTAAAATAGATACCTACCTATTCTTTGTGAGCATTCGCAAGTACATTCGCAAGGGGGCTGGAGGTACTACCAATTAAGTGCAAGCTAAGTGAAGGGAGATTATAGCTAATGAGATGAAGTGAAAGGAGGGGAAGAATAAATTACTGGTTCCAAGCTTTACATAAATGGGCTTATCAGTGGTGAAATATATTGAGGGATATCCTCATTTAAACATTTACCAGATCTGTATCTGATAATTTCTAATTTTTCAAGTACATTCGACATACCTCCCTTTGGACAAAAACCCCCTTCACTTAGCTTGCCTTTATTGGTAATACTTCCAGCCCCCTTTCCTTTCTCTTGGCCAATGAGATTCAATCTCCCTTCGCCTGTGACTATATAAGCTGTGTCCATTCTTATGTGTATTCAGTTATTGTTTGTTACTGATGATGGTCTAACCGTCGAAATCGATTTAACATTGTAACTCTTCATTTTTCTTGGAAATAGACAACGTTTTTTTCACTAACTTCCGTGTTTAGTTACCCAGGTTATCCTAAGCGATTCCCAGATAAGTAACGAATGTATCCTACAGCTTTTCATAAGGCGAGCGAATCAGAGAGGATTTCGGGAGGTTTAAAATGATAGACGGGCGTAGGCGAGTGCTCTTCCAAGGGAAACTAATTTAATTGATTTATTCCGACATCAAAGGCGATTCCTCAGCGGAGTTGGATATCCGAAATACCACTATTGACGGCGCTAACAGGTCAAAAGCGATTGGGCCAGCAGCTCCATCGGATTATGAACTTGAATCAAAAGTTGGATCCCCAGAAGCGGAGTAAAGTGCGTTTAAATGGAGGTAGATGAAACTTTTCCGAGAGAGTTCAAGATTAATTTCTCATTTGGAAAGTTAGAAGTAACTCATAAATATTTCCATTTATAAGTAATTAAAAGGGCACCTTTTCTTCTTTCGTAATTAAACAAAAGGAGGAGCATTTGTGAGGAGTTTCATCAATTTCAACAGGAATTCCGAGAAATTCTCGGTAATATCCCAATGCCAGAGACGCAACTCGAATTATTCTTCAATTGTCTTGCTATAAGAAAAGAGATGTCTTAGTTAACTATACTTAGTAGGGGTTATATTATAAAGGTCACTCTGGGAACATTACTATTGCATTTAATCACAGTTTAATGTTGATTCAAGGAGTTTTATATCAAAATATTGTTATTATTCAAAAGTGCACTGCTGCCTCAATTTATTAGATTCCTTATTTGACTGTAAGGGTAAATTTAATACAGAGTGTTGCAATCAGCTTAAAAAACGCTTGCATACGAGTCTGCAACACATTGGGACATTTTATGTCTTTAGTTGCAGACTCGTATGTGTTGCAGACTCGTATGCAAGCTCTAAGAGTCACTCAGCTGATCCGGACCGTAGGGATCGTCAAGTAAATGTCATAAAGAGGCTACATACGAAATTACAGCTTCCTAGAGTGTAAAGTATAGAAATTACCTATTAAAATTATTTAACCAGCGCTCCAATAAATCAAACGGTTCTCGCTATATTCGGATCACCTGCTATGAATCAAATCATCGAAACACCAGCTCAATGAAATCATCAGAAATGAACAAGCGGTTGCAATCATGTTCACAGTATCAATTATTGAGAATGATCACCTGTGTGTAAACAATTATTCATATAACCATGCTCATAACTCAGCTTGTTGGCCACGCACTTCGCAGTAGTTAACATAAAATGGTTGGATAAATCGAGAGCTTTCGAACGAATGGTCAACCAATTTTGTGGAATGAAAAACGAAGAAGTACCATTTCCCTAGCAACGACTCGGTTGTAAGCAGAAACCATCAGAAAACCAACCGTAACGCTTTTTTTTACTTTTTTTTAACGCATTTTTTTATGTGCCAGAGTAAAGAAATGTCAAAATTTTCTGGAACCCTGCCAAGATACGTTCTGACATGATTATATAGGTTCTGATCATCATATCACATAGGCATGTTGTTAACCTTTTACAAGTTTTTTTGGGAATAAAAATTATTCATTGATTGATTGACATGGACTCCGTATATACTAACGCAGCTAATTATTACACAAAGGGGTTTATTATTTCTGTATTAGACAGACCTTCTGCGAAGATAACTATATATATATATATATATATATATATATATATATATATATATATATATATCTATATATATATATATATATATATATATATATATATATGCGTACCTACGGGCTCACCTGAACTGGGCACCAGTGGCAACTATACCACCGGAGCTGGCCATTTTCTAAATCTGAGGTAGGTAGAATCTGCTCCTGAATTTTTACTAAGGGATTGACTATTTTATGTTACGTATTTTTGAGATGTGAGCTTGCGAGCACCCGGACCACTAAACATTTCACACGTATTCGTAGGTACAACGGGTCTATGTAGGTATCCAAATGAGCTTGCAGGAGTTTAGGTTTGTCAATTTGAAGCCAATTTTTAGCGAACCTTTTCTGTTTGTATTGACCGATTGTCATTAAAGGCCTTTACAGCATTAATTATTATCATTTAATAATGATTAACAGGACGTTTCCATTTGTTTTCGTCACGTCACGGTGGGGTTTTCTATTGATTTTCACGTACAACCAATGCGTTACTAGGGAAGTGTAACTCCCTTAGTTTTCATAGCAGGAAAATCGTTAGCCACTTTTTGGAATGCTCTTATTTTATCACAGCATCTCATAATCCCTAAGCCTCTGTAGTGTCAAGGAAAGCTGATTTGTTACTCTCAGTTATAAACTAATATTGCTAAGTAACCATAATGAACTAGTAGTGTGTAAAGTTAATCATTATTAAATGATCTGACTGTAGAACCGTAGGTCTACCGTCCGTTTTTTATTTCTTGACGTTTTGAAAACGATCCGACTAGGTTGTTATGTAGTCTGGTTACAATCTTATATATTAAATTCTTAATGCTTGGTGTAGGTAATTACGTAAAATTATTTCCCTTATTTAAATCAGTAAATTTACTCAAAATTTTAAATGATTTATTTTACAGATGAACTTTAAGCGAATTTCGTGGAAAACAAAATATTGCAATGGCTCAAAAAATTTTAAAATCAAAATTTTCGAAAAATTTCTTCATTGAAATCCGTTTTGAGGCATTCTGAAACGAATCCTAGAGTTTAACGCTTTTTCATATGTATGTATAATATGTGTGTTTGTGTGTGTGTGTATCGTTCCATATGATAACTCTCCTTAGGATTGAAATAAAAATTCCGTTCTTGCGCCAAAAAATCAGCCTTTCCAAACGAAAGGATGAGTTCGTTGGCCAGCACTTTTTGAGTACGTTAAAGTGATCAAATTTCAGAAAATCTGCTAAAAAAATCACTAAAAATGGCTAAAAACTTCTTTTTTTAATATGAAAAAGCGCAAACTTCAGGAAACGTTTCAGGATTCCCCTAAACGGATTTCTGTGAAGACATTTTTCTATAGTTTTGATTTTAAAATTTTTGGAGCCCTTGCAATAGCTTCAGTTTTTACAAAAGTTTGCTGAAATTGATAATTGCATCCAGCAGTTATAAAAAATAAAAGTGGGAATTGTGTTTGGAGGTACAACGGTTTCCTATGTGTAAAGTTCGCCATCATCATCTTTGGTTACATGGTTTTAACTCAACTGAATGCCTTTGTGTCGAACTCTGTCTCCGCCCACCTACGTCCCATCCAATCTGCAGATGGTCGTAGATTCTGAAAACTAGACACCGTCTCATCAAACAGGTGAAGTTAACGACTCACCCGCCTCTTTGTCACATCGCGGGCTCCTGCCATATATATTCATTCCCTTTGCTTTGACGCTGAATGAACTGCCAACTTCCAGGTTTCCAGGGTCTTTTCCTTGAATACATTCAGCGGTGCAACACAACCAAACGACCCATTCGAGGGTTCCGCGGCACTGGTTACGGCGATTACCTCGACGACTGAAAAGTAACGTTGCTTCCAAGTTCCCTCGCGCGAACCTCTCGCCCTCTTCAAGTGGTTTAATTGGAACGGGAGGGGTAGAAGTTTCAACGTCAACGCAGTGCAACCGTAAAATTATGAAGTTTTCTGCCGAGTCCCGCTAGTTACACAAGTATTGTCTCAACGTCAGGAGGGAGAACAACTTCAATTGCAGGGAGAACATTTTATGATTCTCGTTTTATAATCCTCTTTTAAAAAAAAAACCTGATGCGCGTTGCATTTTTGAGCGTACACAATAGCTGTGTTCCAAGCACCGCGAGTTCATGAACTTTTCGAAACTGGTTCGTCGCCGAATCTTATGCGCACGTGAATCGTGTTCTAAGCGTTTTGAGTTCAGGAACTCAACACTCGCTCAGGTGTTCCCACCGCCTTCGGGTTCATGAACTGAGTTCGGTGAGTTCATGAACTTTTCAGAACTGTTCGGGAGTAGGGTTGAGAACTCGAACTGTAGGAAACCTTTCAAAACCTTCCGAAAATTCATTTCACCCCAAACCTTCACGCTAAATGCCTTGTCATTAGCCTGCTTGTTGCGATATCGTTTTTCACATCTCTTATTCAATTTGCTTCATCTAATAATTATTACAACCGTCTGTTTTCTTTTATCAGCTGTCTACACATAGAGTGTACAAGCGCCACTGAAACTCTGAAAATCCACGTATGCTTAACTTACTCATATTGAACAATCGCTCGAAGTATTAGACCACCAGGAAGAAGGATTGGGTCTTTGGTCGGAACAAGCTGGGCAATCTATCCATCGGGAGTTTTTGAAGTTCTGGAATCGCCGCAAATTAAATAATATGTTTGACGAGAATTATGTCACTAAAGTGGGAGAAGCAGTTGTAGAATTTTCATCTTTGCATATCTGAATTCTGACAACATCGAAATTCATTATTGTTCATACATAAAATAAAATTGAATTAATCAATTCTAATATAGTGTATTTTTTTCACAACCAAGTCCTCCCCTACCATCCTCATCTGACTCATTCTCCTCCTCTCTACTTCTAAATATATAGGTGCAAGTGTTTGTACATGTATATATATATATATATTATATTGCGCCCATTGCAGAACTAAACATTTTTTCGAATTTTGTAAAAATTTCAGCTAAAAGTGAGTTTTTTATGGCATATGAACAGCTATGATTTGGAGCTGAAGTTTTTTACTTTCAGGAGGCTTCAAACAAATTTTTGGCGACCACCGGAGCTTTTGGCATGGGCGTAAAACCTTTTCCACCTTCCTGAGACCTGTGTACGCACTTGGCCCACCCTACCTTACTTGAAAAAATGTGTTTAGCATTTTTTTTTTTTTTTTTTTTTTTCGCCTTTTTTCAATAATGGTTTGAGAGATTTTGATGAAATTTTCAACAGTCACTCTTCTTCTGGGTAGGAATGATATCCCGTACCCTTCATAGCTGGGAAAATACTCTGAGGGTGGTAATTAGCGAATAACCTTCAAAAATAGTTGAATATGCCGTTTTTTCCACCTTTTTGGCCTTTTCTTCAAAATGCTCATAGGATTTTGATGACGAGGTTTTCACGTTACTTAAGACGACGCTAGCGCTGGTTGGTGCATTGAGTGTCAGGTGAACTATAGTGTTCCCACTGACGGGCTTTTGAACCTAAGAGTTTCGTGAACTCGTGGAACCCATCGAGTTCATGAACTCAGACGGGTGCTTGGAACACAGCTATTATTGTCCACATAGAGCTCATGGCACTGCTGGGATGAGTGCACTGGTGGGGTCGGGACTTATGGTTACCATGGAAACATATTGGTAAGTAATGCATGCATTACAGGGACCCCCCTATGAATGGATTGTATTTATAATTAATAACTTCTAATTTATTCAAACCTATATAAACTACCAATATTAAAGCTCTTTTTAATGCAAACTTATCAAAACTATAGGTACTTAACTATTTTTGGAAAACGACTTAGAAATTGGCACATGCTAGTCTGAAATTAACTAATACACGGATACAAGGTACAAATCCTACTGGTTGGTATGTTCTAGCATCAACACATCTCAAATCACATTTTATTGATATCATTGAATCACATTCCTCAGGATTCGCCATCCTCTATTTTCATAGTGAAATGACCGCAGCAATTACAATAAAATCATCCCTTTAAAGTACGTATATTTTTTATACCCCCATTTTTCTTATTCATCTACTCATTTGTCAAAGCCAACTTGCAAAATTGTTCGCATGTCATCCCCTTCATATTGTACTTAGTGATTACAAGAGATTTCACTGACTCCACACAAAGTCAATTCCTTTCCTTCGTCCACTGGGCATTAATCAGAGAAAAATCCCTTTCCGGATTGGTGCTATGCCCAGAAACACAAAAATAAAATTTGCATACTTTCTGCACGGAGTAGCACTCCAAGTTCTTCCATGACTTGGAGTACTGCGACCATTGTTCGAGGATCCGGCCTCGGGCAAACACCTGGAGCCTATTTCATAAAGCAACAAGTGGCTAGTTACAAGCCAATTTTATGTACAAGTTGTAAAAATTGAGTGTGCAATCGTTTCATAAAGGTGCAAGTGTAGACTTGTAGTGCACAATGAAAATTAACAAGTGTACAGGTGAATTTGGTCAAGTTACAAGTGTTTCCCCATCATTTTGAACAACTCACTGTTTTACAGTTGTAAAAAATGGCCGATTTTTAACCTACGTCCATTCACCTGTAAACTTGTTAATTTTCCAGCATTGTGAGTTGACAATTTTTCCTATTTTTCAGTGTTTAATAGGTATGTGGGAATCATCTTCTGCTGATGAATCCAGACAAGCCTAGACGACGCCAAAGATTTTTTCGGCAACTAATAAACGCTCATTAGTGGGTATTTTTGAGTTTAACGGGAAATTTCGGATGACTTCCGAGACCCTTGAAAGATTCAAATGGTGCGTGACCCTGTGCAATTTTTCCTGATCAGGTATTGAGGATTTCCCCATCATTGAAAAACAAAGTGAAGTGTGAAGATCATCTCGAAGTTACAGATGACATTCCTAACCCAGCAGCATTATGACTTGATGAACTGATTAATCATTTCCGCTGAATGAAGGAGAAAAATCCAGTTATGCCAGCCATCAGAATAAGTTGAAATCAAATACACACCTTCTCCACTTTTCAGTTTATAATTTGTCTGTCATCCAATCATTACACCTTGTCATGTAGGATAAACATCCTATCGTGTACTTAACACCATTTGTATATTATGATTCGCTGACAAAACTTCAATTTCGGCATCCCGCTTGACGTTGTTCATTTCGTCTGTCCCCACACGCCATTTTTCTTTTTTGCTACACTTGTAAACTTAGCTTCTACAAGTGTAACTTTTCTACACTTGTACTCTTTGTTTTGGTGAAACACTTGTTCTAGTTTACCGCGCATTACAAGTACCTGTACTTGTTAACTTGTACACTTGTAACTTGTTGTTTTATGAAATAGGCCTCTGGGCGTCCTCCCTAATTATTTTATTTATTTATTTATCTTTTCAAGTTAACGGTGTTTAGGGGAAGCCCCGAGGGGAGTTTTGTGCCTTTGAGGGGTTTTCTATAACAATTAAAAAGTGTAATATGTAAATAGTAAAGTATCGTGTTAAGCATTTTACACAGTTCCTTGTATACCTACCTTCTTTGCTCAGTTATAGTACTATTATTAATCTTTCTCCAATCCAAAAATGTAGATGGAATTCGACAAATCTGCAGATGAAGTGAGTGTTCGGCTTGTGCAAATTCTATAGGTAGCTAAACTAAATACCAGTACCTACCCACGTATCTCAATTCCCACTCGTAATCCTCTCTGTCAGTGAGGATTAATCTCTTCGGACGTTCATTGTACAAGTATTTGCGGAGAGACTGTCTATTCCCACATAAAACCTCCCACGCACCGAAAGCCCGAACAATATTATTGAATCAATGGTCAAATACGAGAACTTTCTCCACAAGCTTCATCCACCAATTGTTAACTGTGTCGCTTCCGATACATTTTGGTCAATTTGTCTGTTTTCAAGAAGCTAAAGTAAAAACGTTCTTGTAGAAAAATTGGAAAAAAGATAACCAAACATGCATCAAACCTCATGATTTTTTTCGCTCATCAATTTATCAAACTGAGACTGCACAGAGAAACCGGCAAGGTTACAGCTCGCGCCCAGTACCTTTAAGGAGGTCTCGCCGCAGCACGTAGCCAGGTACAACCAGCACTAACTGTTGAATGGTCACAGACTTTGACTATCAGTTACCTAGCAACCAGTCAGAAAAATCGATCAGAATGATGTGTAGAGTTTGGTGGTCTGGATGCTCTCAAGCTCGCAGCTCAAATAAGAAAATATTCTAAATCAATCCTTTTACTAAAATATAGAGTAGTTGGACAAATAGATCAGAATATGTTAATAGTTTGGTGGTCTGGATGCTCGCAAGTTGTGAAGAAGTGTAGGTAAATGTTGAATGCGTAAATAGTTAACCAATTTGCTATAAAAGCGTTAGTTGTGCCTCGCTTCGTGCTACGACGAGACACACTTTACTTTCATGTTATATTTGGCGTCATCACCTCATTGTGATAATACCCAACAGTTTATTTTATACATTTATTCTTTATTTATTAATATCAGTGGGTGGTGGTGGTTATGGGGAGGGGGGGGGGGGTTGCGAGCCAGATTCAATAGCTTGTAAAAGACTCACTCGCGCCTTCTATCGTCTTCGTTTTCATCTACTGTCTACAGCGTGGCTGGAGGATTTCTAAAATCTAAATATAACCTGGAAACAACTCCGAAACTGTATTTTACATTAATTTTTGAGATGATGGTCTTCAATGTTGACCCTCCGTTTGGCCGCAAGTGGATTAAAAAGTTTGGCTGCATCATTATGGTACATGGTCCGCTGTGAAAGTGTTATAGTTCCTGTGTACCAATCATTGTGTATTAGGTACTGTCATGGTATAACCAGAGAATCCTCAGAAATTTTAACATAAAAGCTTCGTTCTCAGTGCGCGTTCTGACAGTTCTCGAACTCATCCAAACCTGGACACAAAATCCCGGGGCGTTCCGGAACTTGTGGAACCGCGTTCTGCACTGCGAACGATTTCAGAACTTGGAAGTGGAATAACCTGTGTTGTTGTTTGTAACCTCACTCAACTTGTCTTACCTTCTGGTCTCCTTTTAAGAATATTCTTAGTGCCCGTGAATATATTACTTAACTATATTATGCCCGTGAATATTACTTAACTATCACCCCACGGCAAAAGAAGAAAACTCGGCGCTCCGCGCCTCGCCAGGGGGCAAGCCCCCTGGACCCCCGGTTACTTCTATTTACATACTTCGGACGAAATTATTGAAACACAGAATGTGTTTGCGTTGTCGCGCAACCAAGTGACAACCAAACAAGCGTCATTGTTTACTATTCATTTATAACATCAATTTATATAGTTATAGTATGAAACTACGAAAAAAAATACGAAATAAATTCGTGATAAATCAAGAGCGATTTATCAAGTAAATGTCCTAAAGAGGTACATACGAAATTACAGCTTCCTAGAGTGTAAAGTATAGAAATTAGCTTTAAAAGCCACTCATCTGATCCGGACCCTGGACATCGTCAAGTAAATGTCCTAAAGAGGCTACATACGAAATTACAGCTTCCTAGAATGTAAAGCATAGAAATTAGCTTTAAGAGCCACACATCTGATCCGGACCCTGAGCATCGTCAAGTAAATGTCCTAAAGAGGCTACATACGAAATTACAGCTTCCTAGAGTGTAAAGCATAGAAATTAGCTTTAAGAGCCACACATCTGATCCGGACCCCGAGCATCGTCAAGTAAATGTCCTAAAGAGGCTACAAACGAAATTACAGCTTCCTAGAGTGTAAAGTATAGAAATTACCTATTCAAATTATTTAACCTCCGCTTCACAAATCAAACCGTTTTCGTAATACTCAGATCACCTGCTATGAATCAAATCATCGAAACACAAGCTCAATGAAATCATCAGAAATTAACAAGCGGTTGCAATCATGTTCACAATATCAATTATTGAGAATGATCACCTGTGTGTAAACAATTATTTATATAACCATGCTCATAACTCAGTTTGTTGGACACGCACTTCGCAGTAGTTAACATAATATTGTTGGATAAATCGAGAGCTTTCGAAAGAATGGTCAACGAATTTTGTGGGATGAAAAACGACGAAGTACCATATCCCTAGCAACGACTCGGTTGTACGTGAAAATCATCCGTCACACATTTCGTTACCATCCCGCGTTCCATTTTCGGCTAGTTAGTCCATGGCTAAAACACATTCTGTGTTAAAACGGACGGTAGACCTACGGTTCTACAGTCAGATCATTTAATGATTAATAATTTAATGATTAATTTTACACATTATTAGTTCATTATGGTTACTTAGCAATATTAGTTTGTAACTGAGCGTAATAAATCAGCTTTCCTTGACACTACAGAGGAAGTGAGTGTTCGGCTTGTGCAAATTCTATAGGTAGCTAAACTAAATACCAGTACCCACCAGGATTATGAGATGCTGTGATAAAATGAGAGCATTCCAAAAAGTGGCTAACGATTTTCCTGCTATGAAAACTAAGGGAGTTACACTTCCCCAGTAACGCATTGGTTGTACGTAAAATCAATAGAAAAGCCCACCGTCACGTGACGCTCGTGACGTGACGAAAACAAATGGAATCGTCCTGTTAATCATTATTAAATGATAAAAACACGATGATTGAGGAGTATACTCGAACGAATTTGAGTTTCGTGGACGTAGACGAGATTCAAATATAATTTCAATCTCGTCATCATCGTTTACAAACCATGAAACACCATCGTCGAAACTATCTCTTTCCGAAATTGACCAGCTAGTTGACATTTCGGTCATAGAATAGGTACTTACACTAACGTATGGAGACTAAAGTATGATTTCGATGAAGAAGAGAGTTGTTTACTCCACGAGATCCGAAAAATTGTGAAATGCGCATGCGTTAACTATACCCTTGCGTTCGAGTTCTGACAGTTCCAAAAAAAAAAAACGAGAACTGTCAGAACCGTTTGGAACTGGGTTCGCAAAACACTGCGAACGCCGAACTCAGCGTTCCGGAACTGGGCGTTCTGGCACTGCGAAAGACAAAACTCGACTGCGCTTGCCCAGAAACGTTCCGAACTGGCAGAATGCACACTGAGAACGAAGCTAAAAATCGTCTCGAGAATTGAGCGACGAGCCTTGACGGCTGCCGAACACAATAGGGCGGCTCTTACTCGCGGTAGATGTTACATTTAACTGTTGCCGTTGACCTCACTAATTGACCCAGTGAGAGACATCGTTGGCACTCACTGACAACCCTTTACCTTCACCCCTTTTCTCTTTCTGGGCGGACCATTAGTTCCCTGGGGCGCCTCCCTAATGAGCCGCCTTCTGTTTTCAAAGCTTCACAGCGAAGAAAGGCGTCACACGGCCTTCAAATTTCCCTTCTGTGAAGAGTCGAGACTCTGGGGGTAATCAACCTTTAAAAGACACAATGCGAGTTTCAAGGGGGCTCGTAAGTGTAAGTACCTAATCAAATAAATAACGATATTTGTAAGATCATTTTAGCGAATTTTTGTAGAAAATGAAGCTATTGCTACGGAACTGTATCTTAGGCATTTATCATCGTATAAAAATCGTTAGCCAGTCGTTGGAAAGCTATCGATTTACCTAACCGTACGATGTCAACCACTGAGCAGTGCGTGGCCAACAATCTGAGCGTGGTTGCCCGAATAATTGTTTACATACAGGTGATACTTCTCAGTTAATTTTGTAAACATTGCAACCACTATTAGACTGAGAAGTGAAAACAAAATGCCTGAATGTCTTGCAGACTTATATGAAAGATTTGTCTTGTCAATGGCCTTTGAGAAATGTATGCCTCCGAATCTGGTTTTGCTATACTTACAACTTTCTCAGCCAATCCATTAGATTGGCTGTGATTGGGACTTTTTTTTTAGGTTCAGATGGATTAAAAATCGGGGATATTATTTTGATGACAGATTTTTGATAAGAGGAGTGATTTTTTTTTTTTTTTTTTTTTTTTTTTTTTTTTTTTTTTTTTTTTTTTTTCTTCCTCTTGTGTGTGATGGAGGAGAAACACACCTGTTGCTTCTGATCCTCTCGTGTCACGGGTTTTCGGAAAACTGATTCATTTCGTATCAGCTAATATGTTGGTAGTTTAGTCGGCCGTAAGTACTTGTGTCGTTGGAATTAGTCGGGATGCGGCCCAGGGAAAAAAATGAATTTATTTCATGTTGTTTATTAAGCGACGTTTCGTCCTCTTAATGAGGACATCTTCAGGATTTGGTGTGTCCAGGAAAAATATAATCGTCCGAATATAACGGACTAGTCATATATGTAACAATAACAGTGGTTCACCCAGTCAAAAAAGTCAAAGACATGTTCTTCAGAATATCAAGAAAGGTTGAAAAAAAAATGTCACCAGAAAAAATATACAGAATGGAAAGGAAGAAAACGAAAAGGAAATATAGAAAAATATAGATTGAAAAACAGTTTGTTGACTAACGGATGGATGAAATGTTTTTCAATCTATATTTTTCTATATTTCCTTTTCGTTTTCTTCCTTTCCATTCTGTATATTTTTTCTGGTGACTTTTTTTTTCTTTTTTTTTCAACGTTTCTTGATATTCTCAAGAACATGAGACTTTGACTTTTTTGACTGGGTGAACCACTATTATTGTTACATATTTGACAAGTCCGTTATATTCGGACGATTATATTTTTCCTGGACACACCAAATCCTGAAGATGTCCTCAGTAAGAGGACGAAACGTCGCTTAATAAACAACATGAAATAAATTTAAATTTTTCCCTGGGCCGCATCCCGGGTATTAGCTAATAGTATTCTAGCTGAAAATCGGAATCTAATCCTTGACGTAGTGGTAACTATTGATATCTAATTCAACACGTGTGCTTTCGCTTTCTGTTCAATCAACTCTACCATCCGTATTGCGTTACATGGTAAAACATACACGCATATCTGTTAATTAGGTGTGTTATATTGTCTGAATCAACTGAGGGGCCTATTTCCCGGAACCTCGCTATTATCCTGGAGATCCACGCGTACGCACATTAATTAGCCTATATTCCACCAAGTGTCAATAATCACCTCCTCGTGCGTGTTGGATACCTTTTAGTACATACAGATGAAGAGTTGAGCTGACTTGCTCAACTGGAATGTTGTAAATAGCTGCATATATCTGATTCTTTCGGAACCAGCAACAACACTACTGCCGTTTACTTAAGAAACTCAATTTCAGGAGTAATTATAATTTATCATTTGATAATGATTAACAGGACGTTTCCATTTGTTTTCATCACGTCACGAGCCTCACGTCACGGTGGGGTTTTCTATTGATTTTAACGTACAACCAATGCGTTACTAGGGAAGTGTAACTCCCTTAGTTTTCATAGCAAGTAAATCGTTAGCCACTTTTTGGAATGCTCTCATTCTATCACAGCATCTCATAATCCCTAAGCCTCTGTAGTGTCAAGGAAAGCTGATTTATTACGCTCAGTTATAAACTAATATTGCTAAGTAACCATAATGAACTAATAATGTGTAAAATTAATCATTATTAAATTATCTGACTGTAGAACCGTAGGTCTACCGTCCGTTTTTTCGTAATTAAACCCAGTAGTACTCAAGGTTATTTCATTATCAAAGGACATCAGTGTTGGACATAATCTTATCTTCAAATACGAATACGATTGTGATCGCGATAATTATTCGTTGATTCTGAGTCAATTGCGATTATATTCGTATTCGTGTAATCGTATTCATCTGTCGGCGATTACACGTATACAACCCATAAAAATGCGCCACGGTCAACAATTTTAATATTTTTGGAGTCGTTGCAATAGCTTCATTTTCTACGAATATTTCTGTAAGAATTGCATGAATTACAGGGAAGTCCCTATGAATGGATTTTAAATCATTTTGGTGCGAGCTAAAATAAGATAAAAAACAAAAATATGACTTCTTGAAATCCCTCCCACCTCCGGATCGCCCCTCCACCGACAGTAAATTTCCATCATGAAACTTCCAGCATGACGTTTAAAACTCCTGGCATATTTTCCAAAACTAGACCAAATTCATAATTGAACAAAAAAAGATCATGAAAATCTGACGAGAATAGATTATCAGTTATTTATTATTTATCAGTATCACCCCCTCCATTCACTCCCTCCCACGATGAAATTTAAAAATCCTGACATACTTTACAAAACCATATCGAATTCGTAATGGAACGAAATAGGAATCACCAAAATAGGTCGAGATTTGTAGCTTGGGCAGCGCTTGAAAGAATCGGTAATTATCCTGTCCATCCACCACCACGACAGCAATTCCGAAATTCCCAAGGTTTGTTGCACAACTAGACTGAAATTGGAATCGAACGAAAATCGGTAGAGAATTGTAGCCTGAGTGGCCTCGACGAAATTTGTTTAAAAGAAAAAAAAACTTTTTTTTTTTTTTTTTTTTCTTTACCCCTTCTTTTTCCCTTTTTCCATCAAAAATTCAAAATTTCCGGGTTTTTTTGAAGAACTAAACTAAAATTGGGATCGAACAAAGAAATAATCTGGAAAACTGGTCGAGAATTATGGCCTAGGCAGCGAAACACTCACAGACATACACTTATATATGGTTTTTTCACGGATTCGGTCTTAAAATGGTCTAAAATGGATTCGTATGCGGGTTTTTTCCCCCCTGTGAAAACGGAAGTTAGTGAAAAAACGTCTATTTACTCGAAAAATAAAGAGTTACAATTATAATGTTCAAATTCAGCTTGAACAATATATTAACGTTTGTATTTAAATAATAGTATTAATATTCAGAATAATGTCTTCATATAGAGAACGAAAGATTCTAATTTTGTTTTAGTTTACAAATATTACAAATATGTTGCTTAGTCATGTGTAACAAACAATAACTGAACACACATTAGAAAGGCCCCAGCTTATATAGTCACAGGTGAAAGGAGATTGAATCCCATTGGTCGAGAGAAAGGAAAGGGGGCTGGAGGTACAACCTATCAAGTGCATGCTAAGTAAAGGGGGATTATAGCTAATGAAGTGAAAGGAAGGGATGGACAACGTTTTTTCACTAACTTCCGTTTTGAAATGGCTTCCCACAACTTCGTTGAGAGTGATTTAGTTTGTTCTTGTGCTTGGGTTGTCCCCCACCCCATGGATCAATCCCAATAGGCTCTTGTTAATGATGCCTTGCCTATAAGACATATCTTCAGAGGGACGTCTTAAAAAATGAAAATACTATACCAACGTTTATTTCTTGATATTCCCACCAAACTCACTGGGGGTTTGAAAGTAGTGAAATCTTCCATTAACTCCACAAAATTGTCAATTATGAAGTCGTATTCTGTCTTTGAGAAAATTTCAACTTCGTAATATAAATTCTTACAGATTTGAATGAAAACCAAATTTTTAAAAAGGATAAATAGATCAAGCAATCGTGGCGGCTTTTAAACGCTTCGGCGCTGGACATTTAATTCCGATTTCATTCCCACCAACCGAACGAAGGGAAATCAAAAATCTCGTCAAAAGATTCGGTAATGACAACGACAACTTTTGCGAAAGGGAAAAGATTAAGGAAGCGACTCCCCCACCTGGTTCTCGAAAAGAAAGTAAAAGAGAAAGAAAAATAAACAACAGACCCCCCCCCCCCCCCACTTTGAAGGGGCCCCGCTACATTTAATTTTTCTTCCTCATTTCTCGCTTTCCCATCACAAAATTCAAAATTTCCGGGGTTCGTTGCACAACTAAACTAAAATTAGGATCGAACAAAGAAAGAATCTGGAAAATTGGTCTAAAATTATGGCCTGGGCTGCGTCCACAAAATTTGACGCACACAAACACACGGCGTGGTTTTTTCAAGGATTCTGCTTTTTTTTTTTTTTTTTTTTTTTTTTTTTTTTTTTTTTTTTTTTTTTTTTTTTGTGCTTGGGTTGTCCCCCACCCCATGGATCAATCCCAACAGGCTCTTGTTAACGAAGCCTTGCCTATAAGACATAGCTTCAGAGGGACGTCCTAAAAAATGAAAATACTATACCAACGTTTATTTCTTGATAATCCCACGAAACTCACTGGGGGGTTTGAAAGTAGTGAAATCTTCCATTAACTCCACAAAATTGTCAATTATGAAGTCGTATTCTGTCTTTGAGAATATTTCAACTTCGAAACATAAATTCCTACTGATTTGAATGAAAACCAAAT
Source organism: Adelphocoris suturalis (assembly GCA_030762985.1). Taxonomy (NCBI): domain Eukaryota; kingdom Metazoa; phylum Arthropoda; class Insecta; order Hemiptera; family Miridae; genus Adelphocoris; species Adelphocoris suturalis. The sequence goes on along the minus strand of CM061042.1, from coordinate 49,879,643 downwards.
ATTTAAAAAGGATAAATAGATCAAGCGATCGCGGCGGCTTTTAAACGCCTCGGCGCTGGACATTTAATTCCGATTTCATTCCCACCAACCGAAGAACGAAGGGAAATCAAAAATCTCGTCAAAAGATTCGGTAATGACAACGACAACTTTTGCGAAAGGGAAAAGATTAAGGAAGCGACTCCCCCACCTGGTTCTCGAAAAGAAAGAAAAAGAGAAAGAAAAATAAACAACAGTCCCCCACTTTGAAGGGGCCGCGCTACATTTAATTTTTTCTTTCCCATTTCCCGCTTTCCCATCTCCTTCGGTGGTGAGGGGCTTGCAAAGTGGGTCATTAGTCCCATCAAAGAGTTTTTCTTAGGGCCGTAATTAAGTAATCCCGCGATAGCCGGTCCCACAGGGGGCGGCCTAAAACCTCGGAGGCGCTGTATAATTCGGAGGAGCTCCGACGAAACTCAGTGACCCTCCCACATCTCCCTCTTAAAACCTCTCTCGAAAATCGCGGGATTAACTCCGATGTTTTTTTTCTCCACGGGGTTTTAATCACCTCTCGGCACCCAATTACGCGAAATGACGAATTTAATTTTCGTTTTTGGTCGTTTGTTAAGGCAGAACTCGGGAGTGAATCGGAGTTTCCCTTTGAACCTCCCAAGTCTACGGATAGTAGGCGCGATAAGAAACAGAAAATCATTAGTGTTTCGGAAAGTACCTGGAAATTGATGGAGGGAGGAAAAAACGAGCTTTCGATAAATCAAACTTTAAGAAACAATTTCCACTCAAAGGATCTCCGTTTTAAATTTATTCACGAGCCAATGAGAGCTAATCCTGACTTCAACGAACCGATAAATGAGCCTCAAAGAACATTATTTCGCGGAAAACTACCGGTATTAGAAGAACTGTCTGCAGATTAGACATCAAAACAAATTTAGAACTCTGGGATTAAGTTCTTGATCTGTCTGTTATGGTTCGTAAATTGGTTCGGCATTCTAAATTTCACCAATATTGAAGTATTTCCTGCATTGAGCACGAATGATGTCAGTTTGGTCCACTAGCACCAGTTCTAATTACATTATCACTAACCGCGTATCTAAATTTTAATGTGTTTCCTCCAGAGATGGGCGTAGTTAACTAAAATCTTAGTTGGCTAAATTGTCAACTAACAACTAATTTTCCAACTAAGTTAGTTGGAGGTTTAACTATTTTACTTCAATTAAATTGGTTGTAGTTGGGGAACCAACTAACTAATTTAGTTGGTCCTCAATTAAGTTTAAACTCCAACTAACAACTAAAACTTTTAACACAGAATGTGTTTACGTGCGTTCTCGGACAATCAAGTCGAGTCACGAGACTCTAGACCCTGGCCAACTTATCTGAATTTTTACTAAGGGACTGACTACTTGATGTTATGCATTTTTGAGATGCGAGCGTAGCGAGCATCCAGACCACTGATCTAAGCTAAAAATTGATCTGTGTAAAATCTCATGGCGACTGGGGCGATGGGAATGCCACGCGGTGGGTAGTCGGACTAGAAGAGAAAAAAGAGGAAAGGTCACTCAGAAAGAGGAAAAAGAACTCAGCTGGTGAATGCGAACCTGATATAGGGACTTAGCAACTGAGTTTAGAACATCCGTTGCTCTACTCGTTAAGCCCTTAAAACTTGTGAAAATACAGATAAGATGGGAATTGCGGTAATTATGCGCGTTTCTAGATTATTTATGCGCGATCATTAATGCTATCAATCCTCCGACGATAAGATTCATACAGAACCTTCTAAAACTTAACCCATTCGATCCCCGGAGATTTCATTGAAATCAGGCACATAACAATCGAGTGAGTGATACGTGTAAAGATCTAACAAGGGGTAAAATGAGATAAAACTAGAGGTAATTAATCAAAGTGTTACACAATTCTTGAAGTTGCTTACCGTTCATGAAGTTGTTAATTATACCATGCGAAGGATTTATAGAGGAATGCAAAGATTATCGGACACAGAGAGACATTCGGATACTAATTACCATCTGAAAGTGTTCTGGGTTGGAGTCCATGCACGATCTCATGTTTTATCTTTTGATGAATGCTTTGGAGTACAAGTTGCGCAAAATGCCAGATACTGCTAATGAGCGTCTATTGCAACAATCAGAAAGGGCTCACCGATGGGTTTTAGGAGCTAACAGACCGCCTGGCCTCAATTTGAATTATTTATTGATTGCGAAAAATGGCACCACAAATTATTCTGTTTCGGCCATGGATACTAAAATCGGAACCACGCAACCTGCACTCATGAAACCATTTCTATTCTCGCTTTCTGTGATCAAGACTTGATCGAAATATTAGAAACAATTCTTTCGTTCTATACCTATATTCTTTTTGACATGGATATGTCTTTGCTCTGGGGGGTCAACCAAAAATTGTCGTCACGCAAAAGTTGACTTATTTTCCAAACTAATGATTTTCACGTACAACCCAGCCGTTGCTAGGTGAATGGAACTTCTGCAGTTTTCATCGCACAGAAATCGATCACCACACGTTGGAAAGCGCTTGATTTATGTGATAAATGTTCACATCACATGCTACCAATTTCCCCCTCCTTACGCACCTGGCTACATTCCTAAACTAAGTTGATTGGACTGTAAACAATTTTCGTTTGGCGGAAACTAAATAGCATCTGTATTGGAGAAATAACTTTAATAGTATGTATCTAGTATGCTTTTTGTGTCTCCAAGAATAATAAATTAAATTCTTTATCCTACATTTCGTCGCCTACAGTCCAAAGTTAAAGGATTTGTTTACAACTCTCGAGGACAACCTTTATGAAATCCCCAATCCATGTAACATGGTATCTGCTTGTAAAGCAGATAGTGGAACTCGTTTACGATTTATATATATATATATATATATATTTATTTATTTATGTAAAGCGCAAACTTCAGGAATCGTTTTAGAATGCCTCAAAACGGATTTCAATGAAGAAATTTTTCAATTTTTATTTTAACATTTTCCGAGCCATTGCAATAGCTTCATTTTCTACGACAATTCGCTAAAACCAGCAGTACAGCGGAATGTTTATCTTAAGGATGGCTCTACGTAGGAGAGTTGAATTCAGATAATTAAATTACCTCATTTAAATTTTCCAAGGATTAACCCTGTAATTTCACGAAGGGGGATCCCATTTCATTTTTATATGGAGAGGTCGTACCCAATTCGAGGCGGAATCAAGGAGCCCGCTATTCCCGCCCTTGGGGACTCCGCTCTCACGTTGAATGAAGAATAGCACCATCTAAAAAGTAACGAGAGTCCAGAGGTAGAAGAAAAAGGGTCGTAAAAAATGTGGAACGGGCGGAGAGGGGGAGGAGGATCTAGGGATTGAGGATAGAGATGAGAAAAACTTTTTGGTTTGTAGTATTAAACGTTGGGCGGGATTCCGCGCTGAGCTTCGATATTTTCCACAGTGGAAATCGCCGTTTTCCGTCTTTCCCCCGCTCCTTTCGACTTAGCTCGATAATGGCGGGATACTTCGAGCCAACTCCGATATTATGGGAGACGGCGGTGAGAGGGGGACCGAGCCCGTTTAACAAGTGTCGGAATGCTGGAATTGGGTCTTGTCTGCGAATGCAAATGGAATGAGTGTTCTTTTGCTTTTTTTTTTTTTTTCGTTTTCTTTTATCCGGGGATCTAAAACGGAGCGGAGTTATGACCATTGGCAGAAGGAAAAGATGTCTTCTCAGACTGTCGAACAGAGGCTCCCCATTTGATCTTGGTGGGGACGAAGGGCTGAGATTGGGAGGGACTGAGAAAAATCAGCTTAGTTGTGATCGGGTCACGATCGGATTATCATAATTGGAAACCCGGTTATTGTCGGACTCGCGCACGTTCCGATCCGTTTCTATCTTCATAGACCTAACAGGTAGTCCGAATGTATGTACCTATATATTGGTGTTCTAAGACCAAACGTCCAATCCCCATTTTCGTTGTTGTGTGGTGGGTTGCCATCTCCTTATGTAGGGAGCTAATTAGCACAGTTCTACCGCACTACCACAAAACTGAGAGTCGTATTTGATGGTTCTTGCAAAACCGACTCAGGGATATCACTCAATGAGGCGTTGATGACAGGGCCTACAGTTCAAGAAGACTTGATCTCTATCATAATGCGATTTCGCAAGTACCGTTATGTCATAACAGCTGACATTACCAAAATGTATCGTCAGATAAATATGTCTGAGAATCTCAGCAATTTACAGCGCATATTTTGGAAGGGTGATCCAAATCAAGATGTCAGAAAATATAAATTAAATACAGTTACATATGGCACCACTCCTGCAAGTTACCTTGCCACCCTCTGCCTGCCTTAATATCTTTGCAGATACATCTGAAGATGTATACCCATTGGGTGCCAAAGCTGTAAGGCTGGATTTTTATATTGATGACTGTCTTACTGGGTCTGATGATTTACAACAAGCCATAATTCTGCAGCAAGAAATCATCCAATTATTGACTTTAGGTCAGTTAGAACTCCATTAATGGTGCTCAAATGACAGAAGACTTTTAGAAGCAATCACTCCTGAAAAAAGAGAAAAATATATAATTGATTCTGAGGACCAGTCTCCCATAAAAACTCTTGGGGTTTGGTTCCGATCCTTGTCTATCTTCATAGACCCAACAGATAGTCCGAATGTATGTACCTATAGATTGGTGTTCTAAGACCAAACGTACAATCTCCACTTTCGTTGTTGTGTGGTGGGTTGCCATCGTCCTTATATAGGTAGGTTGGTAAGAGGATGAGATATTATAGGCTTCTCATTGTTCTTATGTGTTAACTAGCCGCTCCGGCTCGCTTCGCTCGCCTCCACGTCCAGCTAGGGGCGCCCCCCTATTAAGTTGCTCGCTTCGCTCGCAAGGTGTGGCTGTATAGATGCGATGGTATTTTACTGTCGAGTGGGACTTGTAGAATGATTGGAAACAGTAGATCACTAAGGGTAGTATTTAACGTCTGTAGGGGATGTTGCTCGCTTCGCTCGCGTCAGGATGTTATACTGTCCACCCAACTTGGCAGACGTTTTTTACTACTATTAAAACTACGTGGAACCACGAAAAGTTTATTAGATTTAATAAAGATAGGCCATTATTATTATTATATAGGCGTGGAAGGGCTCTCCTTTTCCCGGTCTATTGTTCTGTTGAAAGGTCTTTCAATCGGAGATGTCCTTCCTTCAACAGGTTCCGAATACAGAGTTCATCGGAACCCCTTCAGATAAAAACGGCCAGCGTCGCACTGGACGGCACATTTAACTTCTCATTTTAATCTCTTAGCCTCTCTCCCCCTCGCATTTTGTCCAACTTCCCGTCACTTTTTTCGATATCCGATTTCGGATTCAGATTCGGCGGAATCAAAACTGTATTTCGCTCCCAAACACCATCCCGAAAAACGTCTCTTTATGGGTATATTTTAATGAGAAAAAAACGAAGTTTTTCGTCGTAATTTTTGAAAAAACGGGTCCGTACTCTTTCATTTTTTTCGACGCATTTCCCGATACTTTTTTCGCCATCCGATCGCGCCGCCGTTTTCCTCGTACAAAAACCTACGAAACCGGTATTTTTCCGGAATTTTCGACGGCCGTTTAGAGGGGTAGGGGAAGCGGGGAAGTCGAAAAAGATGTTAAAATGGGCTCCCACCCCCTCCCACCATCTAGCCCATGGTTCGGTTGGGATTAGAAAATTTTAAAATCGCTTATTATACACTTTCGGAAAATCCCAAGAAGATCCCCCCACTCGTAGACTCCCGCCACTCTGCTGTTTGGCCTTGCATAGCATGGAACGGAGTCCATTTATAATTTTTGTCTCAAAAAATGTTGATTGACATCAACACGGAAGTGATACGCAACTGGTAAATCATAGTAAAAATCGCCTTATAAACTACGACGATCGCATCACCTGATATGATTCCAACGGAATTCTCACTTTTCAAAATCGACTTTACTATAACTTTGCCTAGATGTCTATAGGCAAACATTTCAGTCTAACGTTCTATCAGACTAACATTTCTCGTGGAGTACGAAAAAGATGTATCTAGTAGGTAGTGCATTTAGCGTTTCTAGCACAGAGTCAAGGGATTCGTCAACCAATGCCCAATAACTGAATAGTTGTCGATTCTATCCATTCAGCAACATCCACCCCTTGTGCTTTATGCCTTTGGTAACTAAATATATCGTAAATAAGGATATAAATTAAACAATTTCTTGTATGGAGGGATATCATTTATTATTTGCGTAAAGATTTTTCTTTCATTTTTTGGAAAAAGGGGCTTCTCACATAATGCACTCGGCCCCTTTTGAAAGCTGCTTTTCGTTATTCCTTACCTCCTCTTTGATCCGTTTCGGCCCTACGAGCATTTGAAGTTGAAAAGAATTGATAAAAATCTCGCTCAGATGCCTAATTAAGTCAGAGATGAACAACAATAAAAATTTTTACATTTGGAAAATGACTGTTATTTAAACAGCCTTAGGTTTTATCATTTAATAATGATTAACAGGACGTTTCCATTTGTTTTCGTCACATCACGAGCGTCACGTCACGGTGAGGTTTTCTATTGATTTTCACGTATAACCAATGCGTTACTAGGGAAGTCTAGCTCCCTTAGTTTTCATAGCAGGATAATCGTTAGCCACTTTTTGGAATGCTCTCATTTTATCACAGCATCTCATAATCCCTAAGCCTGTGTAGTGTCAAGGAAAGCTGATTTATTACGCTCAGTTATAAACTAATATTGCTAAGTAACCATAATGAACTAATAATGTGTAAAATTAATCATTATTAAATGATCTGACTGTAGAACCGTAGGTTTACCGTCCGGGGGGTAGAGATGAAACGCCTTATCGTGAATGGAAAACACTTTTGCGCATGTGCGTGCAGATGAGGCGCCTCATCTACAATAAGACAAATTTATTTCACCTAAACATAGGACGCTTTATATTAATATAATAATAATAATAATAATAAGCGTTTATTCTGCTGGGTAGAAGAAAGTAGTACATAATGCAGACATGAAATACATTGTTAGAGTTGTTATGACGAAAAAAATTTTTATTATCCCGAACCAACCTATCTCATCTCTTCCTGCCTATCGCAAAGTAACCTTTCACATCGATAACAGTGATATTCATTTCTTGTTGGTATTCATGATTCATGAAAATTATATTCATATTCTTGTTAATAAATTTTCAAAATCTGCCATTGCGGTACCTTTTTGAGAATAGGAAAAGAACTAGGAAACTTAGAAATGCTGGAAACTGAACACACGAGATAGGCGGAAAAATCCCCTTGGTGGTTCAGCGTTACTTGAAGCTAAGTAGCGTCACTCTAAGATGAAACTCTTTAGGTTATTATACCATCCGCTGAGGCTCGCTCCAGATGGTAAAACCCCGAAGTACCTTATCCCTATTGACTTATCGTTTAGGAACTCTCTATTAATATATGAATAAACAACCTGAATAACTCGTTGTTACAACTTTTTACAATTTTAGCATGGAACATGCTTTAGCCTTGGACTAACTAGCCGGAAAATGTCACGCGGAATGGGTGACGCGGGATGGGTGACGCGGATGGGTGACGAAATTTTCTTATGATTTTCACGTACAACCGAGCCGTTGGTAGGGAAATGGAACTTCCGCAATTTTAATCGCACAGAAATCGTTCACCATTCGTTGGAAAGCTCCTGATTTATGTCGCATTTTTATATCAGAGTGTTATATTAATGTGTGAGGTGTTTATCCAATAATTCGATGGTTTATGAATAATTGTTTACACACACATGATCATTCTCAATTATTGATATTGTGAAAATGATTGCAACCGCTTGTTAATCATATTACCACTTGTTAAAAATCGATATATATATATTATTATATCGATATATATATCGGTATATATATATAGCATGTTCCATGTTTCTCGAATTTTAGCCGCAGGCTCCAAACGGTAAGCATCCGGGGGTCCAGGGGGCTTGCCCCCTGGCGAGGCGCGCAGCGCCGAGTTCCTTCAAATACGTATTTGAGATTTGACGATTACTAATGTACCGAGGCTTCCATTGATCCAACGATTAAAAATTAATCAAAATTGCATTATAGTGTGTGTTGTAAGAATTTGCGAACATATTGGCACACAAACGCGAGACCGAATTTGTTAAAAAGCTCTAGGACTCAAAAACGAGCCAAACTTTTGATTTTAGTGGAAGGAATCTGTTTTGTCTTTGAAGGTGGCGCAAGGCTATCGTAACCTTGAGGGTCTCACTGTCTCACTCGATTGGGAATGTAAATTTTTTTTGCGCTCAATCATAAAAAGCGCACAAGCAAAAAGTTGGACTGGTTCTGAAGGTCAGACAAGATGTTGTCCCACCAGCCAGACACCCATCCTATTTGCCTCAGAATGGGTGTTATAAAAATATTTCAGATGGTAACTCCGCTTAAATTTTCCCGTAGCCCTCAAATCCAAAACCAAAACTTCATTAAAATCTTGACGTTTTGACACCAACTTTGGTTTTTTCACAGGGGAACCTCCTATTTTTATTCAGATTCAGATTCAACGTAAAATTTCATGAGAATTCGGGCAAAGATGTGGGTGAAACCAATTGAACTTTTTTCAATCTACCAATTTCTACTTATGATACATGTCATTTTCTGTCCATGTTTCACGCCAAATCCAATTCGTCAATCAAAAAATTAAAAATTCCAATACTGTTATTTATGATTTATTCATTTATTCTAGGGCGAAGCCAACTAACAGCGATAAAACTGCCAACACATTCTAACTACAAACACTGGCTGGCACTTAGCCGAAAGGGATTTGCTGAGTTCTGCGATGAATAGTCACAAATGAGTACGTAGCTCAGTTACACATAGAGTACACTGAGTACACCCATAGCCAACAGATTCTACCTACAAACACTGACTAGCACTTAGCCGAAAGGGATTAGCTGGGTTCTGCGATGAAAAGTCAGAAACGAGAACACAGCTCAATCCACACACAGAGTACACTGAGTACACACACAGTCAGCATACACAGCCAACAGATTCTACCTACAAACACTGACTGGCACTTAGCCGAAAGGGATTTGATGAGTTCTGCGATGAAAAGTCACAAATGAGTACGTAGCTCAATACACACACGGAGTACACTGAGTACACACACAGCCAACAGATTCTACTTACAAAACACTGACTGGCACTTAGCCGAAAGGGATTTTCTGAGATCTGCGATGAAAAGTCACAAATGAGTACGTAGCTCAATTCACACACTGAGTACACACACAGCCAACACATTCTACCTATAAAAACTGACTGGAACTTAGCCGAAAGGGATTTGCTGAGTTCTGCGATGAAAAGTCACAAATGAGTACACAGCTCAATTCACACACAGCCAACACACTCAGCCAACACATTCTACCTACAAACACTGACTGGAACTTAGCCGAAAGGGATTTGCTGAGTTCTGCGATGAAAAGTCACAAATGAGTACGTAACTCAATACACACACAGCGTACACCAAGTACACACACAACCAACACATTCTACCTACAAACACTGACAGGCTTCCTGAAATATGCAAAATAAATAATTGGTTTTGTGTTCTGAATGGAAGTGCCTTCAATTTAATTCGATTATAATCTCGAAATGCACATAAAATATGTACCTATATCGGATACTAAAATGTATGCTTACATGGCAAGTAGCAGGCTTATTCAGTGAGTTCGTGTGACGTAATGCCGTTTGCTATTTCTATACAGTTCAAAAGGTATTCAGAGAATGTACCCTCCGAATTCCAAATCCCGTTTTCTTTTGGATAGTAAATTCCTTTCCTTCTCTCCGAAAAGGTCGTTACTTAATACTGGCAATAAATTTTTCTCGTTTCCCAGAGATTTGGAGAATGTAAACCTCATGGCACACTGTACCGTAGTGTTTCAATTGCAAGGAATGCAGTTACTTCACTATTCACTTTGTTCTTATAATGATAGTTGGAAGTAAGAGGAAAATTCTCTAGGCTGATTCTCTCTGCCAAGATTGGAAGTTATGAAACACAACCTGTCAGAGGCTGTTTTCGTGCGTTGAAACTTGAAAGAACGTTTATGAACTGGCGGGTAACGGTTCCCTGAAGTTGAGTGCAGACTCTCTTCGGAGTTACAGCGTTTCGCATGCAAACTCGCAGACTTGCAATTTCTCCGTTATGTAGCTCAGAGTGATTTCAATGACAGTTGAGTTGAATCGGGCTATCATCTCGGATTTTTCAACCCTACCTTTCTCTCAAGGAATCAAATTTTTCTTCAGAGAAGAAAAAAAAATTCTAGTACAAACGACTCCTCGTAAAAAATGAAGCTATTGCATTGCATTGTCCCCAAAAATTGTAAAATCAAAAATTTCAAAATTTCTTAATCCGTTTGGAGACAATCTGAAACGAATCCTAGAGATTAACACTTGCATTCCAAACGAAACGACGAGTTTGCCAGCATTTTTTGAGCACATTAATTTGGTCAAATTTAAAAAAACATTGCTGAAAACAATCACTAAAAATAGAAAAAAAGGCTAAGAATCGCGAAATTTATATTTTTAGCAGAATATTGCTCAAATAAAGTTTATTAGCTATAAAATAGAACATTAAAAAATTTATGTACAAAATTACGCTGAAAAATGTACATTATTTCATTAAAATGTGCTAAAAAATCTATAAAAACTTCAAAAAAGTTAAAACTCCAAAATCTTTTTTTGAATCGCAGAATATTATTTAGAACGAGTTTTTTGCCATAAAATTTGTAGTCAACAATTTCTTTTACCTCAAAGTCCTTAATTTACAAAATTCGCTCATACGATCATGCTGCATGACTGGGACGTTTTTGGTAAAATATGATTGAGCTTGAAAATACCGTCATTTGAATGTTAAATTTCGATGAATTAACCGGACACTCCGTTTTGATGGAAGGTATTCCACAGTATTGGGCATAATCTTATCGTCGAATACGAATACGATTGTAAACGCGATAATTATTCGTTGATTCTGTGTCAACTGCGATTATAATCGTATACGTGTAATCGTATTCGTCTGTCGGCGATTACACGAATACAACCCATAAAAACGCTGCAAATTATTTCACAAAGGTTTATTATTTTTTCAATTGAGTATGATCGTAGTTTTAGTTGGCTTGCGTACGTCATAAGGCCAGTCCAGACTCCTCGGCGTGTCCCATTTCGAGTTGCCAAAACCTATACTTCTGTAATTATATACGCATGTTTATATTTCTCGATTTGAGCTCCTATCTATTCAAATAGTTATTGCCTTAATAATATCATTATCTAACCACGTACGAAAAGTCGAGAGGATATGTTATTAAATATGCGTAGGAAAAGCATTGGTATTAACACACAAATATGACCTAGAAAAAAACATATATTCATGGCTCGAAGGAACGCCGTACCCACCACAAGGTGCCGCGGCGCCGGCGCCTCCTCTCACTCCACCCCCCCGCTCACCCCCTCCCCCTCACCACCCACCGTGACCCCCTGCCAAGCGTGCCAGGCGTGCGTGCGTGCGTAAGTCTAACAAAGCCTTGAAATGACACTTTTTCGCCCGTTTTTGGCCCATAGCATCTATGCGAGGAAAGCGATCGGGATGGTTAAACGTTAGGACCAACTAGACCCCTAATGGAGTCTATGTGCGAAAGGACGGGTTTTTTAAATCAATTCTTAGGCCTTTTATGGCCCGGACGGCGGACGGCGGACGGACATTTCAAATTTGGATTCTACGCACCTTGAAACGTAAAGTGACAAAGTTTGAGGGGGGGTTAGAAAAATTTTTTGCTATACGATCACATAGGCTTATTATTGGAAATAATAAACCAAAATGCGTCACGGTCATCAATTTCAATAGGGCGTCCCTCCTATAATATGCGAAGCCTTGCTAATATTACTTAGCTTCAGAGGGACGTCCTTAAAGCGAATTCAACGATTGGGGCCCAGCCTATTTGTCTCTAATCTATTTCAATAGGACGTCCCTCTGAAGCTAGGTAATATTAGCAAGGCTTCGCATATTATTAGGAGGGATGCCCTATTGAGATTGATGACCGTGACGCATTTTTATAGGTTGTATTCGTGTAATCGCCGACAGACGAATACGATTACACGAATACAAATATAATCGCATTTGACTCAGAATCAACGAATAATTATCGCGAATACAATCGTATTTGTATTCGACGATAAGATTATGCCCAACACTGGTGTTCCACTCCCCCATAGCCCCCAGTGCGCCACTCCCTCAAAGATATCCTGGACCCTCCCCTGTCTCGAACGAAGGTGTCAACGCGTAAATTGTAAATCGTTTCAAAGAATAATACTAGTATCAGAGAAAGGACTTTGTAGTGGAGCCAGGAGATCGTTATAACACGATTACCCTCTAAAAAGTGGTGTTTTTTCCTCTTACTGAAGCGAAGTTTTTTTTCCCCTCTCTCCCTCTCGTCGCTTGGAAAGGAGAGGGCGATACGAACGTATTTTCATCGGGCATTTATAATGGAGAATCAAATATTGACGTAGTAATTTCAAGTCCCTTCCATGAGCTAGGGGAAAAAAGTGTTCTCCAACGAAAATAAGGCTCCGTATAATAGAGGAAAACGGGAAAAAAAAGGAAAAGAAAGTCCATCCCCAATTTTCATCCTCCATTGTGAAGTATAAAAATTGAGAGGTCAGATTAATCAAGAGAGTCGGATGGATGTTTTTTCCTCAAGAAAGAATAATTGAAGTTCATGATGTGGAGTGTGATTACCGACGAAAATAAATTCTAAAAACACGGTTCTTATTTTATTTAAAGTTACTTTTCAGATTTACTTACCTCTCTCAATTTTTAATTTTGGATGGGAGGTAATAGCCTGCAACCCCCTCATATAACAGATGCGGGGCAAAGAAGCTGCACATTGTTACATAATGGTTTACTCTGTACACAAATTGTTACAATTATTACTGTGTTTGACAGCCCTTCTATGCAGATCATTGGTCTATCTCTATCTCTATCTCTATTATTAATAAGAATGAAACTCCGTTTGTCTGTCTGTTTGTCTGTTTGTCGTGTCTATGCACGGCCAAACGGCTGAGTGAGGGGAGTGTACGAGTGGGGGGATCTTCTTGGGATTTTCCGATAGGGGGAGCGAGCAAATTTAAAATTTTCTAATCCCAGCCGAACCATGGGCCGTAGGGCGGGAGGGGGGTCGAAGTAAGAATTAATGTGCGCTTTTTGGACTTCCCCACTTCCCCTACCCCTCTAAACGGCCGTTGACAATTCCGGAAAAATACGGGTTTCGTAGGTTTTCCTACGAGGAAGACGACGGCGCGATCGGATCGCGAAAAAAGTATCGGGAAATGCGTTAAAAAAATGCGAGAGTACGGACCCGTTTTCTCGAAAAGTCCGCCAAAAAACTTGGTTTTTTCCGATTAAAATATACCCCATAAAGGTACGTTTTTCTTTGGGTCCGCCGAATCTGAATCCGAAATCGGATATCGAAAAAAGTGACGAGAACTCGGTCAAATTGCGAGCAGAAGCGAGCAAAGCGATTAAAATGATTCTGCCGTGGACGAGAGAAGGCTCAAGAATTGACGTGAAGGGTTCGATGTCACAACATTGCGAGGCGAGCAGGTATGCCTACATAGGTACCTACCTTGCGAGCGAAGCGAGAGCCATTTCAAATAATAAATACGGACTTTGTCCTACACATATACAGGTATACCTTGCGAGCGAAGCGAGCAACATCCCCGAATAAACTTTTCGTGGTTCCACGTAGTTTTATAAGATTTAATTTGTTTGTAATAATTCCCAACTGAAAAAAACGTCTGCCAAGTTGGGTGGGCAGTATAACTTCCTCAAGCGAGCGAAGCGAGCAGCATCCCCTACAGAAGTTAAACCTACCCTTAGAGATCTACCGTTTGCGAGCGAAGCGAGCAGCATCCCCTACAGAAGTTAAACCTACCCTTAGAGATCTACCGTTTGCGAGCGAACCGAACAACATCCCCTAAATGCCATACTTTGCGAGTGAAGCGAGCAACATTTTCTACATGCCAGACTTTGCGAGCGAAGCGAGCAACATATCCTACATGCCAGACTTTGCGAGCGAAGCGAGCAATATTCCCTACATGCCACACGTTGCGAGCGAAGCGAGCAACTTAATGGGGGGTCCGGGGGGCTTGCCCCCCGGCTGGACGTGGAGGCGAGTGTAGCGAGAGTACGGACCCGTTTTCTCGAAAAGTCCGCCGAAAAACTTGGTTTTTTCCCATTAAAATATACCCCATAAAGGTACGTTTTTCGGAACGGTTTTCGCGGGCGAAATACAGCTTTGATCCCGCCGAATCTGAATCCGAAGTCGGATATCGAAAAAAGTGACGGAAAGTAGGTCAAATTGCGAGCGGAATTGCGAGGGAAGCGTTTAACATCAGAAATTAATCGACCACGGGCCGCCGTTACACAACGTTGCTTACCTGAAGGGACCCTCACAGGGGGGTTCCCATTTGCACTTCTACGCAATACCTTGCGAGCGAAGCGAGAGCCATTTCAAATAATAAATACGGACTTTGTCCTACACATATACAGGTATACCTTGCGAGCGAAGCGAGCAACATCCCCGAATAAACTTTTCGTGGTTAATTTTGCCGTGTTCGCGAGAAGGCTCTACGAAGACGTCAAGGGGTTTGTCAGGTATTTCACAATGTTACCTGCAGGCCTATTTCAAAAGAATAAATACGGGTTTGTGGTTCCACGTAGTTTTATAAGATTTAATTTGTTTGTAAGAATTTCCAACAGAAAAAAACGTCTGCCAAGTTGGGTGGGCAGTATAACTTCCTCAAGCGAGCGAAGCGAGCAGCATCCCCTACAGAAGTTAAACCTACCCTTAGAGATCTACCGTTTGCGAGCGAAGCGAGCAACATTCCCTACATGCCACATTTTGCGAGCGAAGCGAGCAATTTAACGGGGGGTCCGGGGGGCTTGCCCCCCGGCTGGACGTGGAGGCGAGCGTAGCGAGCCGGAGCGGCTAGTTATTAATAAGAATGAAACTCCGTCTGTCTGTCTGTCTGTCGCTCTGTCTGTCGTGTCTATGCACGGCCAAACGGCTGAGTGGGCCGGATCTACGAGTGGGGGGATCTTTTTGGGATTTTCCGATAGGGTGTATAAGCGAATTTAAAATTTTCTAATCCCACCCGAACCATGGGCCGTAGGGCGGGAGGGGGGTCGAAGTAAGAATTAATGTGCGCTTTTTCCACTTCCCCGCTTCCCCTACCCCTCTAAACGGCCGTTGACAATTCCGGAAAAATACGGGTTTCGTAGGTTTTCCTACGAGGAAGACGACGGCGCGATCGGATCGCGAAAAAAGTATCGGGAAATGCGTTAAAAAAAATGCGAGAGTACGGACCCGTTTTCTCGAAAAGTCCGCCGAAAAACTTGGTTTTTTCCCATTAAAATATACCCCATAAAGGTACGTTTTTCGGAACGGTTTTCGCGGGCGAAATACAGCTTTGATCCCGCCGAATCTGAATCCGAAGTCGGATATCGAAAAAAGTGACGGAAAGTAGGTCAAATTGGGAGGGGAATTGCGAGGGAAGCGTTTAACATCAGAAATTAATCGACCACGGGCCGCCGTTACACAACGTTGCTTACCTGAAGCGAGCAACATCCCCGAATAAACTTTTCGTGGTTCCACGTAGTTTTATAAGATTTAATTTGTTTGTAAGAATTCCCAACTGAAAAAAACGTCTGCCAAGTTGGGTGGGCAGTACAACATTCCCTAATAAACTTTTCGTGGTTCCACGTAGTTTTATAAGAATTAATTTGTTTGTAAGAATTTCCAACAGAAAAAAACGTCTGCCAAGTTGGGTGGGCAGTATAACTTCTTCAAGCGAGCGAAGCGAGCAGCATCCCCTACAGAAGTAAAACCTACCCTTAGGGATCTACCGTTTGCGAGCGAAGCGAGCAACATCCTCTACATGTTTCAATTGTAATACATCGCATGTGTACAGACACACCTTGCGAGCGAAGCGAGCAACATGATGGGGGGTGCCAGGGCAACATTCCCTTACATGCAACATCCCTTACATGCCACACTTTGCGAGCGAAGCGAGCAACATTCCCTACATGCCACACTTTGCGAGCGAAGCGAGCAACATTCCCTACATGCCACTCTTTGCGAGCGAAGCGAGCAATTTAATGGGGGGTCCGGGGGGCTTGCCCCCCGGCTGGACGTGGAGGCGAGCGTAGCGAGCCGGAGCGGCTAGTTATTAATAAGAATGAAACTCCGTCTGTCTCTCTGTCTGTCTGTCGTGTCTATGCACGGCCAAACGGCTGAGTGGGGGGAGTCACCGAGTGGGGGGATCTTCTTGGGATTTTCCGATAGGGTGTATAAGCGAATTTAAAATTTTCTAATCCCACCCGAACCATGGGCCGTAGGGCGGGAGGGGGGTCGAAGTAAGAATTAATGTGCGCTTTTTGGACTTCCCCGCTTCCTCTACCCCTCTAAACGGCCGTCGACAATTCCGGAAAAATACGGGTTTCGTAGGTTTTCCTACGAGGAAGACGACGGCGCGATCGGATCGCGAAAAAAGTATCGGGAAATGCGTAAAAAAAATGCGAGAGTACGGACCCGTTTTCTCGAAAAGTCCGCCGAAAAACTTGGTTTTTTCCGATTAAAATATACCCCATAAAGGTACGTTTTTCGGAACGGTTTTCGCGGGCGAAATACAGCTTTGATACCGCCGAATCTGAATCCGAAGTCGGATATCGAAAAAAGTGACGAGAACTCAGTCAAATTGCGAGCAGAAGCGAGCAAAGCGATTAAAATGATTCTGCCGTGGACGAGAGAAGGCTCAAGAATTGACGTGAAGGGTTCGATGTCACAACGTTGCGAGGCGAGCAGGTATGCCTACATAGGTACCTACCTTGCGAGCGAAGCGAGAGCCATTTCAAATAATAAATACGGACTTTGTCCTACACATATACAGGTATACCTTGCGAGCGAAGCGAGCAACATCCCCGAATAAACTTTTCGTGGTTCCACGTAGTTTTATAAGATTTAATTTGTTTGTAAGAATTTCCAACAGAAAAAAACGTCTGCCAAGTTGGGTTTGCAGTATAACTTCCTCAAGCGAGCGAAGCGAGCAGCATCCCCTACAGAAGTTAAACCTACCCTTAGAGATCTACCGTTTGCGAGCGAAGCGAGCAGCATCCCCTACAGAAGTTAAACCTACCCTTAGAGATCTACCGTTTGCGAGCGAACCGGGCAACATCCCCTAAATGCCATACTTTGCGAGCGAAGCAAGCGAGCAACATTTTTTACATGCCAGACTTTTCGAGCAAAGCGAGCAACATATCCTACATGCCAGACTTTGCGAGCGAAGCGAGCAATATTCCCTACATGCCACACGTTGCGAGCGAAGCGAGCAACTTAATGGGGGGTCCGGGGGGCTTGCCCCCCGGCTGGACGTGGAGGCGAGCGTAGCGAGCCGGAGCGGCTAGTAATCATTAAGCCTCGTATGTAATATATCTGTTACCGGCAAAGTATGAAATCCAGGCATTGTATTCAATGACTAGTCGTTCTATACAATACCTGCACTCTTTAGTAATCATTAAGCCCCGTATGTAATATATCTGTTACCGGCAAAGTATGAAATCCAGGCATTGTATTCAATGACTAGTCGTTCTATACAATACCTGCACTTTTTAGGCAACGTAAGAAATTCCTCTATTTTCAACTCTCTTTAGACACAATGGCTAGGCAATGAAAACAATGCCTAGGCAGTCTATATAATGCCTACCATTGATTGCCTAGGTAAAATATAAAATGAGATTCATTTTACACATTGCCTGCTCCATTCAGGTATTGTAAACAACGACTTGGCATTGTACACAATGCCTGATTTTAAACTTTGCCGGTAACATATCATTAGAACATGGCGCATAGTGCCTCCCAAAAGGGTTCGATGGGGGAGTCGACAACTGGTACTGCTACCTTAAATAACAACATTTTTACATGATATTATCTAAGATCAAAGAACATCATGATACTAACCAACGATTACACTAGATTACTACCTATGTAATTATATTACACTACATGAAACGGATTCATCTAAGTGGTGTTTTTACAATTCCAGTCATGGCTATTACTTGTCCAGCTTGAACTAGTTTAGTCCCAATAATTCTGCTCCGTAAATTATAATGGATACTTACTTGAGTTGTAATATATATTTGACACTGTTTCATAAGGTGGCTTTGGCTTCGTGGATAATAGATAAGTTATAAATACGCTCCTATAATTTCCAGAAGGCACTGACCGACGTTCACAAAATAGAATTAATTTCCATGAAGCTTATTGCGTCCAGGCGATAATAAAAACTTTACTGTCCCATATAAAGAGGACGGTTTATTCGTAGCATTTTATTGCAGACTGGTTGAAAGTGTATCTAATATCTGAACACTTCAGATTGAGCCTGTTGTGTTTGGACGTTCGGAGATATTTCTGCAAGAATTATGAATATTTCTAGTACACTTGCCTACTTCGGAAATATTCCAAAGCTATCGAAATATTGAACAGATGTAAACAATATGATTTACCTATGTGTAGTTCCATTACGACTTGCAATTGAGCAATTCCATTATAAAATCTGTGTAGTGCAATGAGGAGATTATAATCCACTTTATCGAAAAAGAAACCCAAAAAGTTCCAGCCATGCAGCATGACCACATGAGCTAATTTTCATAATTTTTCGAACCATATTTATGCTTAACTGTTTAGAAATTCGAGCAATTAGAGTTTAAAGGAATTTTAAAAACATTAATTTTTTAGCAAAGAAAACTTTGCCAAATTATTAACTACTTTTTAAAAATCAATTTTGGATTCTCAGTTTTTTTTTATTTTTCAGTTTTTAACGATTTTTTATCACATATTAATGGAATTTAAGTATATTTTTCAGCGTAATTTTGTGTATAAACGTTTGAATGTTCTAGTTTATAGTTGATTAACTTTATTTGAGTGATATTTAACGATTTTTGTCGTTGTTTGCCATTGATGGTGATTTTTTTTTCTGCACATTTTTAGAAATTTGACCAATTTATTGGTCTCAAAAGTGCTGCCCAACGAACTCATGATTTATCCTAGAATGCTTGATTTTTATCCAGAAACGGAAGTTTTAACACAACCCTAAGGAGAGTTATCGCCTGGATTGACACTCACTCACATAATACAGGTCCCACGGAAAGGTTACACTTCATTTCCCCTGAATGCAGCGTGAAAAATTGGGATCAACGCCATTCTTCATAATTTTTCACGTAGATCTCAGGTCTCTGTATGAACTGCGCACTTGATAACTTCAAAACTAGAAAAATTGCTGCAGTAAATCAATAAAACTTTCTTGCCCCCCCCCCCCCTTTTTTTTTTTTTTTTTTTTTTTTTTTTTTTTTTTTTTTTTTTTTTTTTTTCTTTGCCAGTGGGGCAAGTGCGTTTTTAAATAAGGGGCAAGTGCGTTTCATTAAAAACCGCATAAAATTACCAGGAAAAATAAGAAAATCAAGGTCTTGAAGCCTAGTTTCCATTCAGAACCTCTTCCTCAACCCCCACGCACAACCGCACGCTTTTCCCAAACCTCAGTCCTATCTGATTCTGCAAAACTCTGGAGTCTTCAAATTCTCTCTCACGCAAACCTCATTCCCCTACCGACAGCGAATCAGAGGACAGCTAATCAGAGGACAGCCAACAAGTGGATGAGTTTATTGACCATTTTATCAACTCGGGAATTCACGTTGAGTTGCTAAAAATGATCTATTTTGCAGCGTTTCATCGTTCATTAAAAATTCATTTTAAATTTTACCTAAAATCTACCTACATTGGTTAATTTTATTTTCATTATTTTTCGGGTAGAAAGTTGAAAACGCACTTGAGCAACTATACGTACGCACTTGTCCCCTAACAGGAGGCAAGTGCGTTGTTTGAATGCTTCTAGGTTTTTGCCAATTCTTAATGAATAACTAACCAATTCATTATATCCACACGTTTTTCGACGTAGAAATGTCTGGGGAATGTAGTAAAACTGTAGTCATTATTCAACTTGTAGTTTGAAGGAAATACTAGCATCACAAAGTCAGATTTATGAAAAACAGGTACGCACTTGCCCCCCCTGACCCTATTAAAAAAGGAAAATTGAAAGAAACTGAACCAAGAATAATGTTGGATCAAGGATGCCTCATCACGAAATTAAAGGAAGGCAAACTTGTAAGCGAGATTTGAGAAAGGCTGAATGAGAAGGCAAGTTGTTGGCATTTTATGGCCTCATAGAATGAGCTCTGAGCCGACGAGCTGGTTGAACCATGAAGAAACGCGATTTTTTCTAAAGATGGTACTAAAAAAAACCGCGCTTCTCTATGGTTCATAAGCCCCAATCCGAGGACGAAATAAGATATTGAAATTCTGGTTTGACCTTCGTGTTCAGCATATCTTTAAAACTTGATGCCACACGGAAAAAAATTATTTGTTCTTTTTTTTTTAGTTTTTTAGTAGATACCTACCCAATTTTCCCCAATTGAATTGGGACTTTCAAAAAGTTTGGGTTTTTTTCCCCTGATTTTTATTTGCACAAACTTAATATCTGGAACCCCAAAAGCTCTCCGAGTTTCACCTCGATATCTCAAAAATTGTGGGGGAAGTTGGGGGGGGGGGGGGGTCAATTTTGGGACACCCTGCGTAATTCTAATCATAGCCAGAAATTGAGGTACCCGGGGAATTCCATTATTTGATATTCCACATTAATTTACGATAGATACTGAATCGTCAATCTATGAAATCGTTTTAAAACTACATAGCTCTTGTTATATAATCATAATCATGGTCGGTATTTGAGGTTAGAAGTGAACCCTTACAAGGTCCACGGCGAATTCCATTATTTGATATTCAACAGTAATTCATGATACTGATACGTCGATAATATAATGAAATCATTTTAAACCTACGCATACCTAATCTTCACAGCAACCACTACAAAGGAGGATAACAATAAGCTCAGTCAGCTGTTATCTGGGGTGGAACTTTTGCATCCGGGTCACTACCACCAAACTATTTCAAGATTATTACTAATGAGATTATCGATCTTGTTTTACTTAACACAGATGTGGCTTGACACTACGCATTACGATTCACGAATCTGTTTCGATGCTCCAAAGTTACCACATATTTGGGGTTTATCGTTTAGTTCACATTTTACTGCATCGGAATCGTGTTAAAAGATCGGAAATTTCGCCGTTAAATCATGTGACAAAATGTGCTTAAATTTCGAAAACCTCAGCTAAAATGTGGTTATGGTATATCAATACAACATAATTCCTACATATCTATGGATCGTAAAGATAAAAGTTCCAATCACGCAGCATGATCGTATGAGCGAATTTTTGTAAATTATCGTACTACATACGATATTTACAACATTGTTTCGAAACTTTAGGACTTTACAAATTTTGCAAATTTACAAATTTTACAATTTACAAAATTTAAATACGACATTGTTTCGAAATGTTAGGACTTTAAATAAAAAGAAATTGTTAACTGCCAATTTTATGGCCAAAAAACTCGTTCTAAATAATATTTGGCAAATAAATAGTATTTGGATATTAAATTTTTAGGGGGTTCTTCAGTTTTTATAGATTTTTTAGCAAATATTAATGAAATTTAGGTACGTTTTTCTGCATAATCTTCAATGACAACTACACTGGATTCTGAGTAACTAATAAGAGGTAAATACATCACGTCTAATTGGACATGTAAACGGCTATGAGGTGATTCTAGAGGGTACTGCAACGGACATAGGTAGTACAATGTAGGTACCTACATTAGGAACTAAAAGATAATAAATTATGAATAGTAGCATAACTAATTAAAACTATATAACGAATTGAAGGTGAAATTGAGGTGATGAAAGGAGGACGTTTGATAAAATTAGCTAGGTTTAGTGTTTTCTACTTTAGTAATTTTGAATAAATAGATAAACATTAGCTAGGTACATTGTTTTTGTTTTAGTTATTTTGAATTGATAAGTCTTTGATGTCTCTTTAAAATTGATGTCCAATTTTATAGATGATTTACTTTATTTGAGCAATATCCTACTAAAAAATATCAACTTAACGGTTTTTAGAAAACACTAAACTTAGCTAATTGTATCAAACTTCCCCCTTTCATCACTTCAATTTCACCTTCAATTCGTTATGTAGTCTTAATTAGTTATGTTACCATTCATAATTTAGTATCTTTTAGTTCCTAATGTAGGTACCTACATTGTACTACCTATGTCCTTTGCAGTACCCTTTAGAATCACCCCCTTAGCCGTTTACATGCCAATTAGACGCAATGTATTTACGTCTTTTCTGTTACTGGCCGCTCTCATGTTCAGGATAAACGTGGGGTTTATAAACTAAAATGTTCTTGCGGCTACGAATATTGCGGTCAAACTGGTAGGAAATTCAGGGAAAGAATAGAAGAGCATCAGGAGGATTTCAGGGAAAATAAGGGTAAGTCTGTATTTGCGAAACACCTTAAGGAATCCAATCACAGTTACAATTTTGATTTGACAGTTACACAGATTGTATAATTTCTTCATTTTTGTCCAAAGGGAGGTATGTTGAATGTACTTTAAAAATTCGAAATTATCAAAAGTGACACATTTGGTAAATGTTTAAATGAGGATATCCCTCAATATATTTCACCACTGATATGTCCATTTCTATAAAGCTTGGAATTATCCGTTCAAATTGTTGAAACCAGTAATTCTACCCCTCCTTTCACTTCATTAGCTATAATCTCCCTCCACTTTGCTTGCACTTAATTGGTTATACCTGCAGCCCCATTTCCTTTCTCTCGACCAATGGGATTCAATCTCCCTTCACCGGTGACTATATAAGCTGTGTCTTTTCTAATGTGTGTTCAGTTATTGTTTGTTTCTGATGATGTCCTAACCGTCAAACTCGATTTAACATTGTAACTCTTTATTTTTCGTGGAAATAGACAACGTTTTTTCATCAACTTCCGTTTTGATTGGAAACGGTAGATCACTAAGGGTAGATTCAACGTGTGTAGGGGATGTTGCTCATTTGAGGTGGGTTGTCTCACTCCCTTCGCACGCTCTATGTGGAATGTTAAGATATTTAATTAAGATTATGCGGAGCCACGAAAAGAAAAACAAAAAATAAAATCTTATAAAAGGTGCAAAACGAAAAAATTAAATTGCTGTGTAATAATTTGCTGCGTTTTCTATGTGGGAGCACGAAAAGTTTATTGGGTTTAATAAAGATGGGCCATTTATCTGCGTAGAACGGCTATCCAATAAAGATCATGTGGACCCACGAAAAGTTGGCTGTATATGTGAGGAAGTTATACTGCCCACCCAACTTGGCAGACTTTTTTCTGTTGGAAATGACTATCGAACGCGGCACCTTATGTGGAACCACGAAAAGTATAGTTTTAAGAACATTTCAGTACTTACAGAACAGTCAGATGTTGAATGTGTGTAGGTACGTATTTGTTTTCCAGTTCTATTTTCTAAAGGTAGGTCATTATTTTATTTGCGTAGAAGGGCAAACGGGAGACCTCCCCGAGATCAAGAGGTTCGAAGGCAAAGATCAGATAACTACGTTGCGACGGAATAAGGAAGAGCGACCAACGTTTTTGTCTACATTTTCGTTCACTACAATCGGAAAAAAGAATTTCATGTCTCGAAACTCGCATGGGATCAAATTGTAACTTCAACGAATATTTGAAAGGCTCTCTTTCGTTTCTTGTGGTGAATTGCTGTTGCGGAGCAGCTGTTTGCCATGGCAGCAGCTAGGTTGAAAGCCTCATTTTCCTTCCATGTTTAAAATTCGTGTTTTTATGGTTTTATAATAGAAACACGTTAACGAGTGATTTTAGGAGTAGGAAAGACCAATTTAGGGGCAGAAAGGCCTCATTTTTTGTAAAGTCTTGTTTAGTTATAGAATCATGGGGTATATTAGTGATTAAATAGGTTGAAAAGCTAGTAAGAATTTAGATTCGAATAATCAGCTGACCTGATTCATTCCAGTCTGGTGACCAGTGCTAATCGATTCCTCGTGACCGAAAATACCTACACAAAAAATCAAAATCCTTGAACGAAAACAAAATTCGTTCGGGCAAATAGTGTATACTTTAGAGTATTAGATTAAAACCCCTAGTGAATCCCCTTTTACAACATTTCTAGATAATGGCGTATATATAAATGTATGTTTCAGACCTTGGTGATCATTATCGATAGTGCCATCATCGCCATAAGCGGTTTAATTGCTGTGTAACAAATAAAACATAATTTTGATCTGTATTCGCTCTAGTTCAGGAACTACCATTATTCTAATATCCGCAAAGTTGTTTCTAACAGTATCTTTTTTACTACCCTGGATTTAGCCGTTAGTTTGTATTCCTTCCTCCCACACATCGGTGATAGGTAATCTCCAACGCCTTCCATTTTGCTGTTGCATTGAAGAAACGGAAGTTAGTGAAACAAACGTTGTCTATTTCTACGAAAAATAAAGAGTTACAATGTTAAAATCGATTTCGAACAATAACTGAAGACACGTTAGAAAGGACATAGCTTTTATAGTCATAGGTGAAGGGAGATTGAATCCCATCGGTCAAGAGAAAGGAAAGGAGGCTGTAGGAACAACCAATTAAGTGCAAGCAAAATGAAGGGGGATTATAGCTAATCAGATGAAGTGAAAGTAGGGGAAGAATTACTGGTTTCAACAGTTTGAAGGGATAATTCCAAGCTTTACAGAAATGGACTTCTCAGTGGTGAAATATATTGAGGGATATCCTCATTTAAACATTTACCAGATCTGTCACTTTTGATAATTTCGAAATTTTTCTGGTACATTCAACATGTACCCTTTGGACAAAAATGAAGAATTTATACAATCTGTCTAACTGTCAAATCAAAATTGTAACTGTGATTGGATTCCTTAAGGTGTTTCGCAAATGCAGACTTACCCTTATTTTCCTTGAAATCCTCCTGATGCTCATCTATTCTTTCCCTGAATTTCCTACCAGTTTGACCACAATATTTGTAGCCACCAGAACATATATATTTCGTAGCCACAAGCCTCAATGTATTTCACCATTTCTGTAAAGCTTGGTGAAAACTGCTGAACCCAGTAATTCTTCCCCTCCTTTCACTTCATCTGATTAGCTATAATCCCCCTTCACTTTGCTTGCACATCTTGGTTGTACCTCCTGCCCCCTTTCCTTTCTCTCGACCAATGGGATTCAATCTCCCTTCACCTGTGACTATAAAAGCTTCGTCCTTTCTGATGTGTCTTCCGTTATTGTTTGCGACTGATGATGGCCTAACCGTCAAAATCGATTTAACACTGTAACTCTTTATTTTTCGTGGAAAAACGTTTTTTTACCAACTTCCGTTTTGAAATGGGTTTTCACAACTTCGTCGCGAGTGATTTAGTTCGTTGCATTGGAGGCTCTGCAGTTTTGTCGAATCTTCTATTTTCGAAGCGATGCATGATACCTGTGCAGATTTCCCTCGATCTACCAATGATGATCCCTCGCCGACTCCTTAATGCTATATATCCGTCATATCTTTCCTAGCTCAATCTTCGAATCCCTCCAGTCATCTCTGATATCTCGAAGCGAATGAAACGAAGCGTAAAGACGCTCGGATTCCCAGTTGCTACTTTACTCAAAGTTTATCGACGTGGCAGTAACTCCTTCGTTAGCTAACTTCCCAACGATCGTACTCTTGGCAAACTGAATGGATCGGGAGAGCGAAGCGGAGTAGTTATTATCCTTTCTTAGAGGGGAAATTTAATTATAATAAGATGTTCCCTTGGGAATGAAACGTGTTTACGACGCTCGGGTTTCCTAATCTATACTTAATCTCTTTTGACAAAACTTTGTACCTAATGTAGTATGGATGCTCCTTTTACTAGATTAAATCGCTTTTAATTCTAACAAACATAAATATATATATTACTTCTATTACAGATAATGTTAGAACCACTTTGTCTTTCTATCAATCAAAATAAATTGTAATGTAACTGTATAGTCGGTATTGTCTCAATCAGAATAGTTATGAAAAACATCCGTCAAGTTCTTTGGAAAGTATTGCTTCCAAACTTAATGAAATATGGTGGCAATATGATGAGACAAATTTACTGAAGGCAACGAAAACTCCATCATAATTGGAGTTTCGGCTCATTGCACTCAACAGTAAATTTAATGTTCGTAGACCAAACGACAATGACGTTTTGGCTAAAGTTGATCCAATCTAGCAAAATTCATAACCAATCATCTTTGGTCATTATAGGTCATGAAAAATTGATGATTCATTAATTCACTCTTGCAATTAATGTAATGTTTGTAGACCAAACGGCATTGACGTTTTGGCTAAAGTTGATCCAATCTAGCAAAATTCATAACCGATCATCTTTGGTCATTATAGGTCATGAAAAATTGATGATTCATTAATTCACTCTTGCAATTAATGTAATGTTTGTAGACCAAACGACATTGACGTTTTGGCTAAAGTTGATCCAATCTAGCAAAATTCATAACCGATCATCTTTGGTCATTATAGGTCATGAAAAATTGATGATTCATTAATTCACTCTTGCGTAATGATGTTGACATGTACACGAGACAGTAAAAAAGTTTACCGTTACAATAACTGAAAAAAAGCATCAAAATCAGATTGTGATTTTGTAGTTACAGTTTTGCAGAGAATCAGGGTTTTACACTGACTGATATAACCAATGATCAGGTTGAACGTTTGATTTCAACGTTTTGCGACAGTGCGATTTCTTATGACTTACGAAACACATGTTCAGCATTTTGGTAATCTGCCACGTTTGACCTGGAGTGTTCAGAGCGGGAAAACTGTTGTGCTTTGGCAGTAGTAGCTTGATGTGAGTGGTAAGGAACGGTATGTTCTGAGAACTGTTGCGTCATCAGTACTTGAATCATGATTGTCCAGAAATGGAGTTTGATGGCCCTTTTATGCTGTTTCACCAAGAGGAGCGGAAGCTGTAAAGGTGGGTGGAAGTGACCCCCATCCTTCATCACTCCCTAAATGGCAAGGAACAGATTTGGCGATGCAGTTGAAGGGAAAGCTTTCTGTTAGCCGTTCATAAAACCCTCACTGAGGCGTCTTGTGTGACGACTGGTCTGAAGTTCATTCAATATTTTGAGCAATATTTTGGTTTATGGGTTTAATATTATTGATCGTGGGAGTTCGGTGTTGAAGGTTTTCGCAATATATTATACGAAAGTAAATTTCAAGCTTTCCAAACGAAAGGATGAGTTCGTTGGCCAGCACTTTTTGAGCACATTAATTTGGTCAAATTTCAAAAATGTAATTAAAAATATGGCTAAAGACGGCTAAAAATCGCTAAGTTTACATTTTTTGGTAGAATATTGCTCAAATAAAGTTTATTAACTATGAAATAGAACATTCAAAATTTATGTACAAAATTATGCTGAAAAATGTACTTTAAAGTAATTAAAATGTGCTAATAAATCGATAAAAACTGCAAAAAAATCTAAAAATTCAAAACCGAATAGGAGAGCATTTACGTTTTTCCCCATAAAATTAATAGTTAACAATTCCCTTGCACTCAAAAAGCTGAAATTTCAAAACAATTCAACATTATACAATACGCTCATAGGATCATGCTGCATGACTGGAACCTTTTTTTTTTAATTTCCACTCGCATTTTACGTTTTAGACCATTCTGAACAACTTTGGTTCCGTGTCTGTGTGTGTGTGTGCTCGTGCGTGTGTGTGTGTGTGTGCCTGTCTGTCTGTCTGTCTGTCGTGTGTCCGCAAATCCTTGTAACAAGCTTATTGTCCACAGTGGTCATCCGATTTGGATGACATTTTCATGGGATGTGCGGGCTAGGGGTAGATGGTCCCCTATCAGTATCAGAACCATCATCGACATTGACTCAATACCTCACTCTGCGCATGCGCAAACGTAAATTCTTCCAAGCATCATTTTCTCACGCCCTAGTCTTCCGATCTTGCTCAAATTTGGATGGTATTTGGGGGATGACGATTTGATCATCCCATATCAATTTCAACATGATTGTATCATTAATAGCTACTGCGCATGAGCCTATGTGAAATCCTTGTAATGACCATAATTACATTGAGTATAATTTTTTCGTTTCTTAATTGACCAATTATGATATTTCATGCTACTTCTTGATTTATTCTTTTCCACTATGGAATTTTTCAAGATCATTTAAAACTTTTCAATGATCTATTCATTCATGATAGGTAAACGAGGAAGCTATGTGCCACACCCAACTTGCCGACTTTTTTTATTGAACTGCATCGTTTTGCAGTCTGTTAAAAAAAAGATATTCAGTATATATACACTTTGTTTACGAGAAGGTACTTATGAACTAATCGCTCACATAATTAACTAATATAACTAACCACTCATATAATGCTCACATAATTATCTATTAAACGATCACCATCATTGCAGAAACTTAACCGGTAAAGTGTCCTCAATAGCTCAACTGATTTAAGTTATTTTTAACATTCATGGGGACCGTGTGCACGTAATGTAGTTTCTCTAGGCGTACGTAAAGGCGATAGAAAGATAAACTCCTAAACTCTCGCATTACATCCAGTTGGAAACTCGTGGGTAATATAATTCAGCCTCAACTGTTGAGATAGCAGTACAAACATTCGCTCGATCCCAAGTTTCAAGAACCGACCTTCGCGAACACAATAAAACTGTGGGAATAACATAATATTATTTTCTCGACCCACCTATGGTAGAGAATTGTGTATTCTGGGGTGAGGTCGCATAAAAGTCTGGCAAGCTCTTGTGGCACATAATTTTTCTCTTACTTACTCTAACAAGCTCCTTACATATTGGTGCAGATCATTTTAAAATATTGGTATATAAATGTAAGGTTATACGAGCACATAATAACAGCCAGATATGAATAGGGCCACTTTTAGATGCATAGAGCAAATGGTTGGCAAATCCGTGGGAAAATAATCCCATCGAGATTAATGAGGCGATGTGAGGCTTCACACCAGTTTCCTACCGTTACTTTTCCAGTATTCATGGATGCTGATGATGTTTTCATGTGGAAAACTATGCAAATTATTTATTTAATAAGTAATACGGGCGTGCCCAATATATAAAACGAAATACAAAAGAAAATGTAATTGTTCACAAAAATAATAAAAAAGTAACGTCCGCGTTTAAAAAGAAATGACACCATACTCAAACACTGACACACAGTTGAATAATACGAAAGGCACTTGTTGGAAGATGTGGTTCTCAACAATGTGGTGCGATGAGCTGCAGGTGGTCGAGTAAATATTTCGATGGCTTGGCATTCATTCATGGCTTGATTCATAAGACGTGGCAGTCTCC
The DNA here is from genome assembly GCA_030762985.1 of Adelphocoris suturalis. Lineage (NCBI taxonomy): Eukaryota > Metazoa > Arthropoda > Insecta > Hemiptera > Miridae > Adelphocoris > Adelphocoris suturalis. Next base: position 49,850,180 of record CM061042.1, on the reverse strand, counting down.
ATAACGGCCGGTGGTACAAATAAATAATATGTGGGAGGAAATAGGACATTAAGTATGCTTGCAGAACGGGAACCTGAGCGGGATACTGGAAAATCATATCGTAAGTTGGTCTTAGGCGTGATAGATACACCCTCACGCCTAACTGTGTCAGAAATTACAAAATTGCGCATATGCGCAAACGTGCGCAAATGACATCAACTTCGTTATTTCAAACGGGAACCCCCATTTTTTATTGCAGATTTGAATTCTACGTGAAATTTTATGAAGAGATGACCCATGATTTTTTAGGTCCGCGCAAACGGGCGCAATTCCGCTCTAAAAGTGCAATAAATGTGAAATGCTGAGTTTTTGAAGATACTTAATTGCCAACGGCACGTTGTACAATGTATTGCCTAGTCCACTTTGTTTTGAAATTTGAGCAGCTTGAGTGCAAAGAAATTATTAGCCAACAATTTTATTGCCAATGAACTCATTTCGAATCATATTTTACGATTCGAAACACATTTTGGATGTATAGCAATTTTTCAGTTTTTTAATTCGAGTTTTCAAACAAATATTAATGAAATTTAGGTGCATTTTTCACCATAATTTTGAGAATAAATTTTTTACTGTTCTTTTTCATCGTTGATAAACTTCTTTTGATTAAAATTCTGCTAAAAATATAAATTGAACTATTTTCAGACGTTTTTAATAATGTTTAGTGATTTTTGGGCACATCTTTTAAAAGTTGACCAATTTAATGTACCCAAAAAGTGTTGGCTAACAAATTCATCCTTTCGTTTGGAACGCTTGATTTTTTGGCGCAAGAACGAAATTTTTACCTCAATCCTAAGGAGAGTTATCGTCTGGAATGACACACTCACACACACACACACACACACAAATATCATACATGTATATGTATATACACATATACTCAAAACGGATTTCAATGAAGAAATTTTTCGAAAATTTCGATTTTAAAATTATTGGAGCCATTGCAATAGCTTCATTTTCTAAGAAAATTCGCTAAAATGGGGGTTGCCATTTGAAATAACAAAGGCGCAATTTTGCCATTTTTGAGATCCATACAATAAAAAAATAAAGATTGAAAACAAAAATTATTTTTTGACCCATTATTAAAAATTTTAGCAGAGGAGGGGGGGGGGGGGATTTTGGGGACACCATGTATACCTGTATCGAACTATCTGTTACGAGTATTATACATATAACGAAATAAGTTTAACTATATTCAATGGAAACAAATATGTTTAAATATAAGAAAATCAGTTGTACTATTATTATCTGACGTTTTCGAACACAAACATGTATATATTATGATTAATTTGTAACGTAAAATATAACCTAGTATAAGATGATATTGTAATTATTATGGCTGAATGTAAATAAATACTATGCCAATAAAAAAATAAAAATAAAAAAATAAAAAAACTATCTGTTAATAATTCATTCTGATCTACGTCTCATTATCTAATTCCCAACCATTATCGTCAAACACCCCACAGTACCCAATCTTAGAAACAAGAATTTTACTGAGCTCTGTTAAAAAATAAAAACCAGAAATTTACTGAGGTCTGTTTTTTTTATTTTATTTTATTTTTTATTTTTATTTTTATTTATTTTTTTATTTTTTTTTTTTTTTTTTAAGATTTAAGCCGCATCTCAACCAGAAGGGTCATTAGCGGCATTATTGAGGGCTGCTATTCACGAGTATAACTTTCACCTCGATCCAAATAGCTGAACCAATTTTTTTTTTTTTTTTTTTTTTTTTCACGCTGTTCAAAATGCAAAAATGGGTCGAAAATTCCGATTTTGGAACCTTTGGAATCTGTGTGAATGTTCCATTCCGGATATTTTTGCAGTAAGTACGTAACTTCTTCCCTATGGAGGCAGCAGAGATAGTCAATGAGTAGGAAACTCGGCACCTAATGTCTTTGGGTCTAATTAAACACGTGTTCGTGCCGGAAAGAAATCACGGTGGCTTCACACTGTTAAGTTTTCCTTTCATGACTCGTGAACGAAACACTTCTCCTTCCTTTTGTACCGGAGCGTAACGAGGACACAGGTTATTGCCCTAGGTGTGTTTTGTTTGTTTATTGTTTCCAATGATACCTACACGCTGTAAAACCTTAAATCGATTATCAATGTTTAAAATTAATAAGATTATTTATCAACTTTTTTTACAATTATCAACTTTTGTAATCGAACGGGGGAAAACAGTTCAACTCCATCCCTCTCCCCTCTAAGCACTACATTTATTGATTTGCTGCTTCTACTCACACCAAACGCTGAAGTAGTTCAAACAAAGTTTCAAAAGTAAACGACTCTCAGCTATGTTTCAGTTTAAACCTGAACTTGTACCTCTGGGGTTCTTCTCGACAGCCAGCTATCGTTTTCCGAGAACATAGGATCCATCACCAGCCGGACAATACGCATCTTGGGATTTGTTAAGCGAAATGCTAGGGATTTCAACTGTATACTCGCTTTAGTCACCCTATTTAAGTTGTTTTCTCGGTAATTATCGATTTCAATTAAGGATGCGAAATCTAGTGGCAGAGAAATGAACACCCATAAGCCATCGTGTAGATCAGTGGTCCCCAGATACTCTCATCTCGATAATGACGAAAATCTGCTCAAGGAGCTGCACCTTCCAACACACCACAGTACCTACTATATGTTGGACATTTCCTTCTTCACTACCCACTACTTCACTTTCACGGAAATTTCGGGATTTCGTAGTAGGTACTTACAAGCGTAAGTATTCTAAAATAAAATCTAACTTCAATAGAAAGTACAATAAATACAGCAAGTACAGTTAAATTAACAATGATAAGAAGTAAGTACCTACTTAATAGGTACCTACTTCTGCTAAACAAACAATTGGAGAAGCAAAAAGAAAGACATTTCTGACACCAGGTACCTTCTTCCACTTGGTTTTGTATTTTTCTGTCAAGAACACAGGCATAATAGACACAAATGACTTTACTTTGGATTAATAATGTAAATCTATGTAGTGAATGAGCAGTTTTACCTTCAAAAGCCTTCAAATGTATCCCTCTTGTTTCCACTATATTGGGAGCAATCGCAGCTCCGCCATTTCTAATTGAGATTGCCAGTAATTGAGTCCCTATTAATGTAGATGCTACTACATCAACCAGCTTGAACGAGTTCACCGTCGGTTTTTGCGTTATGTGGCATTCAATTACGCAGCACTTAATTAATCCTGCACAACCCTGAATCCTATGGATCGACGCCACTTGGCCGATATAAGTTGGTCTTTGGCGTGATAGATACACCGGCACTCGTAAGGATGTCAGAAATTACAAAATTGCGATTCTTAATTGAACAGTTAGTAAGATTAATAGAACTGCTTCCATCATGAAGCCAACAAAAATATTCACTTACTGATGGCATAGAATTGACGTTGGCTGCTCTCCACTCTTTAATCGTTCATGGCTTTCTTTCAATCAGATCCATCAAAATCTCGTTTTACGTTGTACATCTCTCGAAATATCAAGGTTATGAGATCGTAAGGGCACTATATGCATACACAGGCGCAACACATACCTGCCTACTTTATGAGAATAATAGCCCGAGAATCCCAAGCGAGTAGGCATTTTCCCCCAAGCAGTTTTCATGCGGTCTTAAGTAGTTCAGTTTATTGCTCTCTCGGGAAACATTTGAATCCTTTTCCACTGACTACCGTCAGCGGACTCGTATTTCCTTCGTAATTGCCCAACAACTCTTTTGAGAGAATTTCAATCCTTTCAAATTGCGGTTGGAAGCTAATGGGCCACTCTGGCAGGTACTTTCATTTAGCGGGAGGTAGTCCGTGAAATTCCCAATTCTTGTTTTTGTGATTGAATGTTTCATAACCAACAATAAGCCGATTCAATATTTCAAACTTTGTAACGATGAAATAAGGGAAAGGATTACCAAAGCTAAATACTAAAATATAATGCATTTGACAGAGTTGAAGTTCTTAAATTTAATGTTTTATTCCATTTAGAAACTTGATTGTTCTTCAAACGACGCAGCACAACTCCATAAATTAAATAACTTTGCCGTTAGTTAAATATCAGTTCATAATCATGTCAAAGCGGCTGAACTGATTTTGACGTAGTGTTTAAAAGATCATCGCGGGTGCAAGTAGATCATCGTAAGCTCTACCTACCTGGAGTTAAAACAGATTGGCTTCTTCCTCTTGACCGAGGTTCTTATAATCAACAGTAGTTAAGGCGGCTATCAAACGAATATACATCTCCGCGACGATTAAAAGAGAGAGAATTGTCCAGAATAAAAGAGTGGGTGTGTAGCGATTTACTATGTACCATCGAGGTAATTAGGGACACATATTCAGATGATCCTTTAATACAGAGCCTGTAGATCGCAACACCAAACCACAACATCGGGCTCAACCATAACTTTTATGTGGGTGCGTGCCTAGCCATGTGGGTATTCATGGCAACGAGTATGCTGATGCCCTTGCGAGGAGAGTCATTGGTGATAACTCCATCGATATGTTGCCTACACGCATTGAGGATCAAGTCTCCTACATGCAACATAAAGCCAATTCCATCTGGCATGAGCAATGACATGATGAGGTCACTGGTCTGCGTGGTTTCCTTCAGGAATTGTGCCCAGTGGGCCCATTCGTAACTCAACTTCCAAGAAGGGACTGAATAGTGGTAAACTGGGTTGCCACTGGCCATACCTGTCTTACTCACAAACACCTGCTTAGAGCAGGAGCTCGGGAAGTTGTGTGTGGGGGTCCTTCTTGTCCATCTGCCACTTCCTGGAAGACTGACAAGACCTTATGGACCTCCGAGTCCAGCATCAGCCCCCTCAGTGGGTTGCCGTTTTATCTGGACCAGACAAGGTCCAGTCCCTGTTGTCGTACCTGAGAGCCACTGAGCTCTACTACGAACTGTAATATCTGATCTGTGATATATTTTTGTACAATCTAGTCGTAGTTTTATTTTACTTTGCTGATTATATATAGTAACATATGTTTAGTTATTATCCTATTCTTGATCCAGTCTTGGTTGTATTATTTTATTTTTGAGGTTTTTTATTCGATTCAGGAGCTAAACAGTGGTCATCAACCAAGCCTGTCCAAATTCATCTGGTATGGTGGTTCTAAATTATTTAAGAACATGAAGTTGCGCAACTTGGTAGGACAGAAACGATCGAATTGGCTGCAAGATGTTGAATTATCGCCTAATAATTTAGTTACCTACTTCTTTAAATTTATTCAAGTTTTACTTGATATTTACCTTCTTACTTGGGTGGAATTTCAAATATATTCTGTGCAATATTTCTTTCACTTGATGAACTAGACGAGGAAACCAGTTAAATACAGCACGTTAGTAATGTATTTGCCTAATGTCTATCGAGATAGTAAAACAATGAACCTGCGTTTAATATTAAACATCATTGTAATGCCTTATGAAGATAGTTATTTTCCTCAATTTCAGACCTTACGGAAGACGAGCTGGAGACTTTGAGAGCTGATATAGAAGCTGTGTTCCGCCCAAGCACCGACCCAACTGATCTTCCCAAGGAACTCAGGTTGGTCGCTGAAAAAGAACTGAACGAGTTACCTGAACGAATGAAAGCCAACATCAAAGAACTTAAACAGCTAATTGAAGGTATTAAGATATTTTTCAAATTAATTACCTCGTTAAATCATTATTAATGAGTTGGTGATTAATTCTAGCATCTGTATTATGTAACAGCCCCCTCCGACTTAGGCAACCGTTACTTTCCCAACTATCTGCAAAATACTTTCCTTACCGTTGAGCACGGCAACCATTATTTCCGAACAACCTCAAAATTTGGTTCTTAAAAAGAATATATTTTTCCCAGATATCCAGTTTCTTGATGATCTGTGTGTGCAAGTCCTTGCCTCGAGCATCTCAATGTGTTCGTGCAAAAAGTCCAATCAAAATTTTCCTCTGAAAGTGACTTTTTCATTTGCTTTTTGCGTTTCAGAGCTAGCGGATATCCATTTCGGTTCCGTGTCTATTTGTCTGTGAGCCAATTCCTTTCAGGCTCATAAATATACTAAGTTGTTGTCCGATCTTGGTGCAATTTTTAGGGATTCTGAGGATCACCTCCGAGATTATCCCCAATGTATTTCATTGTAGTCGGAACAAAAAGGGCCTGTGCGAAAGCTCAAACGTGAATTTTTTAAAACGTAGATTCCTCTCGATCTTTTGGTCCGCATTTCGTGCAAACTCGGATGGTAGTTGGGTATAGCTAGTCGATGTACGAGTTGTATTGTGATTGGATGAGAAATAACTATAGCGCATGCACGACAATAAAGTTTATTGACACACGTTAAACTCCCAGACTAATTAGAGAGTTTATTTTTCTTCCCGTAATTTCCTACCCGTGTATGCAAAAAGACTGAAACACCAACTGCGCATACGCGAATTTACGCGTCAACGCGTAGAACTACACGTGTACGGGAAAAAGGCCCACCTACACGTAGGCAGGAAAAATGCTTTCGTTGGAATCCTGTCCTACGCGTAGTCGTCATAACCTGACGCAAAGGTGACCACAGTTTTAAGAATAGGTTAGGTATTCGGTCTCCCTCTGACTGTCGTCTAATAACGTTTCCCTTCCACAATTTCCTACCTAGTCGAAAAAAGTAAAAACCTGTGATAAATATAATTGTATTATTAAATCAAATTCCGTTGATTATGTGAGCAAAGTACCTACGTATTTCGTCCGACAGCCAGATATCCTGTTCACCTACTTGGGAGTAAATGCAATCGTTGATACTTTTCCGATTTTAAAGTAGATACCTATTCTTCGTAAGCATTCCCAAATACATTTCGTACTACAGAGTCGTAACTACCAACATAAAGATTCAGACAACGAGCAGGTTCGCGCTTAAATAATAAGTTTGTATACAAGAGCTGTTGTCAGTTCTATAACAAATTGAGTAGGTTGGTATAAGAATTTGTGCTAGGTAGGTACCATCTCAGATCCTGGAAATTACCATTTGATAAAGCAGGGAAGGCGCTCAAAACGTACTTGATGTAGCTAGATGAAAAATTGAATAATTAGACAAAAAATAAAAAAGATGCCGTAATCGCGGCGCTACCGGACGGTCACCCATCCAAATACTAACCAAGCCCGAAGTTGCTCAACTTCGGTGATCAGACGAGAACCGATGTTTTCAACGAAATATGCTTTGGCGAATACTATTTTTTTCTTAGGTAGAACCTAGTTATTCGGTGCCTGTGAAGATAGCTGATAAAGCTGTGTAAAATGATTTCAAACTTTTTCAACTCGATCTCGAATTCAAAAGAATCGTTGACTTTGAAATACTAAAAAGACTAGCGTGACGATAGCGTTTGATTAGTAGTGTACATACGTGTAGAAATACGCGAAGAGCTAGCATCTGCAGTTGCTTGCTCTAGACGCTTCTCTACGCGTGTGGGAAAATCGTACGGGAAGAACAAAAACTCTCTATTGAGCGATTTGGATGACATTTTCAGGGATTATGTAGGTTAGCTCCTAAAAGGGTTCCTATAATTACCGTCAGGTCATTAAAGGAGTGTACGCATGCGCAATCATATATATTCTTATAACTTCAATTTTTTTACGATCTTTCGGTCCAGTTGGGTATAGATATCAGGAAGGTTTCTTATGAATTGCATCACGATCTTTTGAGTAGTAACTATTCCACTTGCGTATAACCAAAATTGGTTGACACGTGTGAAACTCCGAAACAAATGGACCGATTTTGATTACATTTTCAGGGTTAGCTCCTGAAACCCTCCCCCTCCTGATTTCATCACCTTCAAATTCCAATGCCATAGAACCAGTAGTAGTGTATACTCATGCGCAGCCATGAATTTCTGATTCAGACGTAATCGGTTCGTTCAGCTAATTCTACCGTTCCAAAAAGTCGCTCCGCGTACTGAAGAGCTGAGCCACAAAATGCATGATATCATCCAATTCGGGCCAAGTCAATAGTAGGATCGCTGTCTTCTAGAACGTTGCATTCATTCTCCCATTCTATTTTACTGCGCGTGCGAGTGAGAACTCCTTCAAATTGGATGATATCATGCATTTTGTGGCTAAGCATCTTTAGTGAGCGGAGCGTCTTTTTGGTGGAATATTCTAGGAGAAAACAGTTGGAATGTACGGGCAGATCAGGATGGAGTCAATCATTTCATTAGACTTTTGTTGTTCCAGAGACGGACTGTGAAATGTGAATTTCCTTGAGTGGAGAGAAATTAGCTCACTCAGCTGATCAGGAAAGAACCCCTCAGTTTATTCGTCTCTTGATTACCCTGGGAGACTTCCTACCAAATTTCGAATTCCTAGAGTCAATGGAGAGAATATAGCTCACATAGCTAATCAGGATGGAATCTATCATTTCGCATTCACAATGCTAGAGTGAATAGGAGAGAATAGAGATGCTCAGCTGATCAGGATACAGCCAGTTATTCATTTATCTCTTAATGTACCAGAGAGCCTCTCTATCAAATTCGCACTTTCTAGAGTGAACAGGAGAGAATTTATCTCATTTCCGCACAACCGTGACATCGATAGCGCTCTGGTAGTTTTGACGTTTTCGGGAGCTATCTAAATCCTTCACTGATTCCATAGCTAACCTGGTGAATCGTTAAATTACTAAAACTCTGTTTTTCGATTACGGATATCACTTAAAGACCGGGTTCCTTTGAAGCCTATTTATATATACTTCGTCAAGGTTGTTTGTTTTCAAAAGGATTTTCTGTCCCTCTTATCTCTGTAAAGATACTTGTTGCTGAGCGTCGTTTTACTCGGAACCGTGGAGAAAGGGAACCTGAAACTGAACGATCAAAGGGCGGCCTTCCAGAAATCTGACAGATTTTCGTTAGATACGCCGAAACTCGGAGGTCGCCTTCTCTCTTTTGCTCTAGTACGCTCAGAAAGGGGAAACTTCTTTATGCCACCTTGCGTCGAAGGAAAGGAAGTGAGTACCTATAGATAAGCAGGGTAGATTAGGAATACCTTCCTATTGCTCTGAATAGGAGACTTTCTTCATTTCTACCAAAGAAAATTGTTCTTTGGAGTTGTTTTTGTTGGCCTCAAAGATCAAAGGTGTGATTGGCAGCAACGTGCAAACAAAACCCAGAAATTCAAGATCCAAGCAAGTAAGTAAATAAAGGTGTGTGAGTGTACAAGAGTGAGTGAAAGGTCTTATCTATCAGGTTTTTGCATGCTTAACATATTTGTGGAGATCAGTCGTACGTATGAGTAATAATTTATGAATGCTTATAGAATAAAAAACTTCTGACAAGTTGGTTGGGCACACATATTAAAAAAAATATATATATATATATATATATATATATATATATATATATATATATATATATATATATATATATATATATATATATAAATATATATATATATATATATAATAATATGAATAATAATAATAATGATAAAACATGTTTAATTATACTAATAGCATAGTAAGTGTACATAGACCATTGTAAAAAAAAAAAACATTGCATTACTACATATAACATAATAAGTGTACATAGACCATTGCATTAGTACATTTAACATAGTTAGACCATATCAGGTCCGCCATTTAGTATGTAATCAGACGCCTCACGCAACTTGAAATGTTCAGACGCCTCACGTCAAAATTACAAACACTTGAAAAAGTCAGACGCCTCAGTCAAAATATAACAGTTGCTCGATGTAATTCTTTAAATTGTTCAGACGCCTCACGTCACAGCAATCACATTTATCATTGTTCAGACGCATCACGTCACATCGGCACAAGATTCCACTCTCCAGGTATAAAATTAGCACAACCTTTGTTACACCAAAATAGTCTCTCAACCTTAGCCTATATCGGATTATAGTACTTTCACTTTCTATTATTATCTCCAATTCTAGGGGGGCATGTGTTATGACCTCCCAGAAGTCAACAAGTAGAATGTGAAGAGAATAAAGAAACCAGGAAGAGAAATACAAAGGACGGGGAAAACCCAAGTTAATGGTGCCACTACCTTCCTACCTGCCCCGATGGGCGAGGGACAGGGAAGGAGGGCTTTATAAGGGCTATGCCCACAACACTAAGTCTCACTCGTCCTGGGTATCGCTCTTGGTAAACTTCCTTATACCTCCGTGTATTCAATTCAACAACCTTTTCGTTTTACTTAAAAAACTCAAAACTTTCAAACTGATGAAATTGGATGGGCTAACGCTCGGGGCCATTTCATCACGTCCAACAGCAAACTAAAACCTTTTCGTTTTACTTAAAAACTCAAAACTTTCAAACTGATGAAATTGGATGGGCTAACGCTCGGGGCCATTTCATCACGTCCAACAGCAAACTAAAATCACTCTACACATCTTTATCTACGTAATTGGATGGGTAAACCTACCCGGGGCCATTACGTGATAAAATACAAAATTTGGTTAGCTCCCATTAACTTATAAAAATTGGATAGGTCACTCGACCCGGGGCCATTTTTATAAGTTATCAAAAACTCACGCACAGAATTCTGAGCGCCCGATTCTCCTACTAACTCGTAAAATTGGATGGGTATCAACCCGGGGCCATTTTACGAACTTAGTAAATAAAAATCTATATAATTCGCTTTACGCGAATTATCAATACAAGCTCCCTTCTTGTTCTATTGTCGTTTATGTATTGGATGGGACACTAAGTCTCGGGGCCATATATGAATAAACAGTAGAACCAAAATTTTATGACTAATAAAAATAAGTACCCTATAGAGGGAATAATTTAATGTTAGGAAAACTAGAACCTAACAGGCAGCAAAGCTTTTTCAACATTAAATCACAGTTTTCTCCCCTGATCAGCAAAGTAAAAGTAAAATTGACCACACCGTTGGAAAGGTGAGATTTTGGCGCAGTTTTTTTCGTCTCCGGGGATAAAATTTAATGGAAGACTTTCGAGCTATAGAGCTTCGAATTTTGCCAGATTCCCAAAGATTAGTCAAATGCCAACTTTCATCCGGATTTCTCTGCCATTAACCCTGCTTATAAAATTTTGAAGTGGTATCAGGGTGGTGGGAAATTTAACGCTCTTTCCGACAGTGTACTATTTTTTATTTTCTCTGTCATTTGAGTTTTTTTCTTAATTTTCTCGGTTATTTTAGTGGTATAAGGTTGAAAACACGAACAAAAATCTTATATATTGAATTACTCGAAAACTAAGCGTTTAGAAAAAACCTCTAGGAGGAACTTTTTGTTGCAAATTAGTTGTACAATCAATCCCCGGATTTTTGACAGTTAGGTTTGTTACAGCCTGTATAAGGGGATAGAATTGGTAGGATATTGTCTAGAGGTTAATCCGCACATTCCTTGAAAATTTCTTCAAAATCGCCTCATTAGTTTCGGAGTGTTAACCAGTGTTGGGCATAATCTTATCGTCGAATACGAATACGATTGTAATCGTGATAATTATTCGTTGATTCTGAGTCAACTGCGATTATATTCGTATTCGTGTAATCGCCGACAGACGAATACGATTACACGAATACAACCCATGAAAATGCGTCATGGTCATCAATTTCAATAGGGCGTCCCTCCTACAATATGCGAAGCCTTGCTAATATTACCTAGCTTCAGAGGGACGTCCTTAAAGCGAATTCAACGATTGGAGCCCAGCCTATTTGTCTCAAATCTTTTTCAATAGGACGTCCCTCTGAAGCTAGGTAATATTAGCAAGGCTTCGCATATTGTAGGAGGGACGCACTATTGAAATTGATGACCACGACGCATTTTCATGGGTTGTATTCATGTAATCGCCGACAGACGAATACGGTTACACGAATACGAATATAATTGCAGTTGACTCAGAATCAAAGAATACCTAATTATCGCGATTACAATAACCAACATTAGTTTAGCGCATGCGCAATAGTTATTATTCAACCAACCGCGATAATAGAATTCACAGGGCATCATACTGGACGTAGCCCTTTAATCTTCCCTCCCCCCACTGAGTTTGAACGAAAACGAAAAATGGACTAATGGAGCCTGAAAAATCGACGTTATGCGCATGCGCACAAGCTACCATTGGTCCGACGGCAATGAAAGGTATAAGGGACCGTCTAGGAGCTAAACCGACGGTTCTGGAAAATTTCATCAAAATTGGACTTATAGTTTTAGACGTGACGAGGATTTACCGCAGACTGACGGTCAGACACACATTCAACCAAAATTGAAAGCAAGCTCTGAATCGCAAAAAGTTGGTGAAAATTTTGATTTTGGAAAACAATGTTCTCGACTTCTCGCACCAACATAAAGTTTCCCTACCTTCGGTAGTGAAGTAGCGATAATCCGAAGGCGAGGGGTCAGCCTTAAACTTTCTACCGAAGAAAGTTCAAGTGAAATTGGATGAAAACGGTAGGTAAGGACATCCAAAGGACCAAACATTTGCACATGCGTAACGGAGGGTATGCTCATAACAGTCATAACCCATCTTTGATCCCAATACCTTGACAGTTTTATGGGATGATTTATTTGTGAGTACTATAAAAGTTAAATGAGTTTCAATAATTTGAAAAAATGATAATAATAAAACAAGGCTGTGATGAGAGCTGTGATATATATGAAATGAGCTATATTATATTTAAATGCATTTTATCATAATAGCTCAGTGTATGTGTTACGGGTAATGCCCGCCAACAGATAATGATAATGCTAATTTGGCCGGATAAAGTCAGCCTTAACTAGGCGCGGTGGGTAAAGCGCGCAATGAACACAAGATTACGTAATTCGCGAGGTTTAACCCGATAAAGCTGCCTATTCATGTTTGTTCAGGTCGATGTTTGTGTTCTTGCGTTTCCTATTTTATTCCATGCTCTCGTCTCCTTTCAAAAAGTGTAATTGCAAGGGGAACTGCAAGTCAAAAAAATGTAAGTGTGTCAACTCTAGTTTAAAATGCAACTCGAAATGTCATTCTAGTTCATCATGCACAAACATGTAAGCAACGTGTTAAACTTCTTTCTTCTACATTTGTGACATCAATAATTATAACATTTTAACTTGAAATTATAGAATAATATTCAAGTTTGTTGTCAGTTCACCTTATACCACCTTTATCCAATCGCTAATGCATTACCCGGATAAATCCTGCAAGTTCAACATTTTCCTGGCTTTATCCACCCGTTTTGGATAGTCCTAACTTTATCCGGCTAATGCTAGCGTTATCCACTTGCGGGCATTACCCGTAACATATGCACCATCTAGTATTGTAATTTTTATTTTTGGGGTGTTTTATTCCGCTAAATGATTTTGCCAGACCAATCTTTCAGTGATATTCATGATGGCTCCCCTTAGAACTCTGCGTCTTGCAGTATGCAGTATCTATAACTATTCTATATAACCTGAAACGAGGCGTCAAAGTGCATTTTTTCGTCTTTCTTCAGTTTTTTGCTCAACCACTCCTACCAGTCCTCCTCAGTCAGTTTTGATGAAATTTGAGACGTAGGCAACATTTGAGTAGATGAAGTGGTTTTTATGGTTTTGGAAGTGGAAGTTGAATTTGATAGCGAGACTCTCTGGGACATCAGAAGACGAATAAACTCAGGGGCTCTTTCCTGCTTCAAATTCATTTTTTGATAGGTTAGTGACAGATTTAGATTGGTTTTAAAGTGGAGACACATGCGGAACTACACCCAATGACACACCCGGAGGAGGAGATATGTCTTGGAGCGAGCTCGTTGTCACTGACAATTCCATTAATTCATTTGTCAGTGCCAGCGACCAAACTCCGTTCTATTTTGATGGAGTCACCCCATAAAGAGGCTTTGACAGCTTCAGAATTCGACCAATATAAACGTGATGGAGGTTTCTAAATGACGAAAAGGGATGAATTTCTAGGTAACCAACTGGTCAACCCAAAATGTAGCGTTAACTACACTGCTGTGAAAAATTAAGGGATCACTGTCGCCAAAACTCAGTTTCGAATTTGTGGTGGCCGAATCGTAAAATACCTGTCCACTGAGACAAATTCTCACTTGTCGTTAAATACACATCCAGAAAAAGAGTTTACGACAAATCCCAGCTCAATAGAATGGTCCAGTCTAAAGTAAACCAAGAACATCTGCTAAGTTGGGTGGGCAGTCTAGCTTCCTCACTTATTGTAACAGAGGCGATAGAATTAATTGAAGAAAAAAGTATGAGTCGAAATGATAGATAGATCGTAGATAGGTAGATTTATAGATTCTCCATCACCATTGAATAGTTCAATAAATGCTTTAACTCTCTCTCTCTCTCTCTCTCTCTCTCCCTCTCACTCTCTCTACATATTAATTATCTATATCTATATAAGGTAATATTGAGATACCGTGACCGTGTAGTGATCTATACTCAAGTGTTATACATTATAAGACTAGTGATTAGTGAACCGTTGCGTGTAGGTACATCTACGGTATTTTACTCAAATTCCTTACTGCTATTTGAATGAGAAACCACATACAGTATAGGAATACTGCAGCGTGAATAGGAAATTGAATAAAACTCAATAATTTATTACACATTTATTTTTTCAGGAGAAGAAGGGCTGAAATCGAGGACTGATGATCTCTTCTTGGCTGCTTTTATTCGTGGAAGAAAACATGACGTTGGTAAAGCGTTTCAATGCGTAAGTATCATAAAATGACTACAATAAATTCATAACCAAGAAATCGTGCGTTCCTTTTTGACTTGGTTATGTCTAATGGCTGGGTGTCACTCCGAAATTTGCGTGATACGAAAAAAGTGACGTTATTTGACTCAATTCCCGTAGTGGTAGAGACTTGAAATTTGGCATGTAGCTCCTACGGGACTTACACTTCAAGCAGAATATGGCTGGATCAGCTGAGTGGCTCCCAAAGTTAATTTCTCTGCTAATTTACATGCTACTCTACAGTAAACCCCAGTAAAGGTTCGAGAAGAAGAAACGAAATACTGAACTCATCAAACAATATCGTGTTGGAAAGAAGTTGCTCTCCTGTTCACCCTAGGAAGTTGAAAATTGTCTGTGCAGATTGCTTAATTTTTCCCTTAATGCGAAAAACAGACATCTAGCTGCACCCCTCGTTTGCTGTTAACGTGTTTTAGATTCACGTATGACTCAGAATTTCCTTTGACTCGGACTTTCCTTAAAGTAGATTTTTGCGATTATTCGTAGAAAATAAAGCTATTGCAATGGGTCAAAAACGATTGGTCCTTATGAAGCATTCTGAAACAAGTCCTGAAGAGGAACGGAAGTTGCAGGTTGAAAATTTAGGGTAAAAACCAAAAGGCAAGTGAGTGATTGGCGAATGGTGTATGTGTGTCAAATAAAACATATAAGGATGGTATACGTGTTCTTTTATATATATATATATATATATATATATATATATATATATATATGTTGTTGTCTGGTGAATAAAAATTAGTTCCGTATTGTCAGTTATTGTTTTTTATTTAAAATTGTCTTGAAATGTACATGCTCTTGTAGACCCATTTCATTCGGTACATGGATATATATATATATATATATATATATATATATATATATAAGCAACGGAAGTAGTTGAAAAATAAAGAGTTACCTACAATGTCAAATCGATTTCGACGGTTAGGTCATCATCAGTAACAAAAAATAATAAGTTATCATAACAATTAACTTGCAACGATTTATCGTCGCGTGTAAACAGGATATCGTAGTGATAAATTTGACCCGGCATCAATTTTTGTGAAGCGTTACTACTTACTGGGCGTGTAAACAGGAGACTACGATTTATCGATACGATGTCACCCAATATCTCCTTTCTTTCCTTAAATTGGTTTTTTATTAATCTCCAACGTTTCTCCCCAGAAACTGGGGCTTCTTCAGGGAGACAAAATTCAAAATATCTCTTTTAATTAAAAATCTCTTTTTGAATAGCAGATTAATATTTAGAACGAGTTTTTTTCTATGAATTGGTAATTAGCAATTTATTTTCACTCAGTCCTCAATTTTCAAAACAACGTAACATGATACAGTACGATAATTTACGAAAATTCGCTCATACGATCATGCTGCATGACTGGAACTTTACGAAGTTGTCAGGAATCGGGCAGGTCATCTTTTATAAAGTACCTCCTAAAATTTATTTCCTTTGGTATATATATATCTACCTTGTGTAACTTGTTTTACTCCTGATACATAATTTCGTTCCACCCAAATTCGCATGCGTTTTCTATTATGTTTACTGATGGAGTACCATGGATGGAGTAGCAACACAGGGAAGTGAAATCTGGAAGTGAACGTGTTTGAATAAACTTATGAACCTGTCTAAAAAACTAAGGTGGTCAAACTTGTTTTCACTTTTTTCTGGCAACTTTTTCAAGCTGCTCAAGTTTGAGATGAGTGGCCCAGTGGTTGCATTCACCGACCTGTCTGACTCAATTCTCGTTCGCGATCCCAGAAGAAGGTCCTGGAAGAAAATGGCAAAAACCACAGAAATACAAGATATTCAAATAAGATATACTAATTCCATTTTTAGCATTGTGTTTTTAGTTCAATCCTTTGCTTGATGGTTTTTTGAATGTCAACCATCTGTTTCGAATTATTGTGAGCTGACTGAAATTTCGATTTTACTGTGCTTTATCTGCAATATTCCTACCCGTAAAAACAGGCATTTTCAGCTCATTTCGTCCTTTGAAGTAATTTAAGGGTCTTCGAACAACTAAGACCCTTGTTCTCATGGGGATGGAAAACGTTGAAGTTGTATGCATATTAACACTTGCTCAATCAGTTGGAGGTCGGAAGTTAGTAGGTACCTATGCGAAGGAAGAAATTCTAAAGCTTCGTTCTCAGTGCGCGTTCTGACAGTTCTCGAACTCATCAGAACTGGGACGGAAAATTCCGGGGCATTCCAGAACTTGTGGAACCGCGTTCTGCACTGCAAACGATTTCAGAACTTGGAAGTGGAATAACCTGTGTTATTGTTTGTAACCTCACTCAACTCGTGTTACCTTCTGGTGCTCCTTTTCAGAATATTTTTAGTTCCCGTGAATATATTACTTATTATGCCCGCGAATATTACTTAACTATCACCCCACGGCCATAAAAAAAAATTAAAAAAATTAAAAAATTCCACGATGATTGAGGAGTATACTTAAAAAATTTTGAGTTTCGTGGATGTATATGAGATCCAACTATAACTTCAATCTCGTCCTCGTCTTTTACAAACCAAACACCATCGTCGAAACTATCGCTTCCGAACTTGACGAGCTAGTTGACATTTCGATCATAGAATAGGTACTTATAGGTACTAACGTATAGAGACTAAATATGATTACGTATGATTTCGATGAAAAAGAAAAAAGTTGTTTACTCCACGAGATCCGAAAAATTGTGCAATGGGCATGCGTTAACTACGTCTTTGCATTCGAGTTCTGACAGTTCCGAAAGAAAAACGGGGACTGTCAGAACCGTTCGGAACTGGGTTCGCAAAACACTGCGAACGCCGACCTCGGCGTTCTGGCCAAGAACGACAAAACTAGACTGCGCTTGCCCAGAACCGTTCCGAACTCGCAGAACGCACACTGAGAACGAAGCTTAACATGACTGAGCGGTGTAAGGCCGAAAAGTGCCATGAAGAATTCGGTTAAAAGAAAAATCGTCCTTGTCTTTTTATCACCATTTATCGGGATTCATAGTCGACAGTTTCCTATAAATAACGATGGGATCGAATCCATTAAATTACGATTTCAAGGGACCGACTGTTTACTACGAATTACGGGAATTTTGCTACAAATATAAATCCGGATCCTGCTAATTACCGTCAAGATTCCTTTATACCATTAGGTTTATTGTATTTCTGGGTGTGGCAATTGGGCAGTTGGTGGCGTCAATAAAACTGAGGCTAATGAGCATTGATGAATCGCGCTGATATTACAGGCCTGCCTAGATCCGTAACGTGAATCGTAGAGACTTTCAGAAAGCTGTCGGGAAATAAATAGTGCTATAATATTCCGGTCATCATCGGACCTAATGATCTATTGAGGCAACCCGCTGACGCAAAAACAGGCGACCGCTCACTATTGCGATGTTTCAGACGCTACCGGGTTCTGGTTTTTCTTCTCCCTTTCTCTCCAAACTGTCGCTTGCCGAGTTTAATGACCGGTGAACCGAAGCGACCGCCTTCCAGTCGGTTCTGAGGGACGCCCTTCTAGTGAACGAGAGACCCACAATGCGAGTCAGTAAGGCGACCATTCGAAAGTTTGATCATTTAGTCACTTTTTCAGCAAATTTTGTTGGCGATAAGCTATTGTTTTTTTTTCCCCCCCACAGATAGTAATTAACAGTCTATTGTTTTTCTCTCTACTTTGTAAGTGCTTCAGTGCTGCCAGTGCGGGGGATTTATCCCCTCGTGGGGGATTTTTAAGGGTTCAGAATCAGAATCATATATTTTGTCAAAACATGCTATTATGTAGGAAAATTGTCAATGTAATATTGTTGTATAAAGTAAATTAACATTCATGTAGCCAATAAAGGGGGAGAAAAAAATTGATTAATTTAAAAAAAAAATAAATAAAATGAAACAAAAAAGTTATGGCTGATTATTATTAACCCGCCTAAAAGGCGGCTCGGCCGGGGCTTCCCGACCGAGCCCGGACCCGACCCACCATGGCGGCCTCCCGGGGGGAGCCCACCTATTTCTAGGTAAGCACCCCTTTGCTACGATTCATAAATAGCGCAACCGAAAACCATCAGGCGAGACCGACCCCGAGCCGATCGAGAGCCCCGAACCTAAATAATTTGCTCGCTATAAAGCCATACACTCAAGAAATTACAATCGCACTAAAAACAATAACTCATACAACTTGTATAAATCTAAAAAAAAAAATAAAAATATTCAACAGTTAACAAGTTATTACAGTCATTATAGCCTTTATAGCCACAGTCATTATTATAGAGAGGGCTCTCAGAGCCCTAGGGGGATGAAGTGTGGGAGGGGATTTCTGAGGGATTTTTTAGCTTCACTGACGATCCTTGATTTCTATTATTTTTTTACTGCCTTACATATGTATCAAAGGTGAATTTCACCATAAATACAAATGAAAAAATGATCCCTCCACTATAGATCGTTCTCAGAACAAAGACAAATTACACGAACGGACAGAGTCAGGCACGAACGTTAGTTTGCCAAACCAAATCAGACAAGAGTTAGTAAAGATGTAGGATAGGGAAGGAGTTTGAACCCCAACAAAAATGATTTTCTCCAAAATTTTGGAGGAAAAATGTACAGTGGGTGTACTTGTATTTTTTTCCTATTTTACTTACTAGTCATACTTGTTGGTTTACATTTTTTTGGTGATCCATGTTATGTTGATGTTAACCTATTCAAATTTATTACTCGTGTGAAAGTTACCCATCAAGTTTTTCTTTTATTGACAACATGATTCACCATAAGTACCTACCTGCCTACTGTTGGTAACGGAGTTTCACCTATTTTTTGTAATAATCCACTCTTTAATTTCTTTCATATTGTTTTCCTTGTTATATGACCTTTTATTACCTACTTAATAATTCAATTTGTGATCAATATTGTGTCCAAAATCGCTTTTAACGGCACCTTAAATTTGGGGGATTTTCTGGTTCTTCCTGGGGATTTTTTCGTGAATTTGGGGGGATTTTTTGCTGAAACGGGTTGGCAGCACTGTAGTGCTTCCATCAAAGGAGAAAACACTTGAATTATGAATTAATTGTATATTTAATCATTTCAATATCCTATGAAACACTTGCGGTAAATCACTCTTTTATATCACATATACGTTAAACACTTTCAATTTCCGCCAAGTCCCTATAAATTATGTCCAAGATATAACACGGCTGTACTAACCGCTGTATTACTTACTGATCTATGAAGCCTTCAATGACAAGTGGGTTGCTGTGGCGTTTGTTTTGTTGGGCAATATTCTTCATACGTTTTTGAAGGATTTCTGTTGGGGTTTGCAGACCAAAATCGTTATAGATGGTTTCATTTCTCACGAAATCTGGTGTATGAACTATTCTCTTCTGCAATATACGGTTTTGTTACTGTTCAAGCCTCCTAAATTGTGAAAGAGAGCATGTTCCCCATACGCCTATAGCATATGTCCATATTGGCACAATTAGTGTGTTGTACATTATCATTTTATTTTGTACTGACACGTTCCGGCTATCTAATAGTGATTTAAGGCAACAGACTCTACTTCGTACTCTGCTAATTAGCTCCGAAATGTGTTTGTGGGATGTCAGTCGCTGATCGAGGTATACACCGAAATATTTGTATCCTGTAGTCTTTGAGATAGGTTGCCCAGCATAAAATACAGGTGGCTCGTCGTATTCGCGGTTGTAAGTGTATGTCACAACTGAGGATTTAAGTGAATTGATTTTCACCTTCCATTTTTTACACCAACGACCCAGCACCTCTAAGAGTTTCTGGAGTCTCCGTGTTGCTACTAACTGATCTTCATCGCATACCGCATAGACAAGATCGTCCGCATACATTCCGGGAAAAGCTTGATTTTCTGGGAGAGGGATAACATGGCAATACTTGGAGTTGAGGGAAGGAGCCCAAACACTTCCCTGAGGAACTGATGCTTTCATACATCTTCTCGAGGAATGCTCATTTTGTATCGTTACCACAAAAGTTCGGTCTGTTAGGTAGTGTCGGATCATTGAGTACAAATTGTTGGGGAGATGGGTCCGGAGTTTTATTAGGAGGCCTTCGTGCCATGTACGGTCGAAGGCTTGATCTACATCAAAGTACGCTGATCTACAAAATTGCCGTTTTTGAAATGCGTTTTTGATGAAATTTGTACACCTCTGCAGTTGGAGAGGGCATGAGTGAAATTGGCGAAATCCGAATTGTTCGTTTGGTATAAGATGAGCTGAGTAAAGCCTGAGGTTTAATCGCACAATTGCTTAAGCTATTGTACGATCAAAAATTAAAATATGCTATTGTTCCTAACTTCCTTGAAAAACATGCTTTTACCTTCCATAGAATCACATCAATAGGGTTGAATTTAAACTTCAATTCAACGTGATTGGCGGCTTCATAATAAATGTTGTTTGTGTTTCATAAATAAATATACAAGGGTGTGCCCAAAACAGGAGTCGATGTTTAATGCCTATTTAAAAGGAAATTATTATTAGCAAAATACAAAAAACTATTTTTTGGAAATTCTGCAACTATAGGTACTGTTCATTAACTCTGCGTAACAACTAAACATTTCATGTGTAAATATTTTGAAATTAACAAAATAATTAATGGGGTTTCCCTACATTTACTCCCCCTCCAGGAACGACTCCGGTTAATAAAAGTAAACTTTGGTCAAATCGTGGTTTACGTGTTTGTTCTTTTCCATTCTCTTCGTATTGTTTAGTCAGGATGTTCCGCTAGTTCTTGAAACTTTCGGTTCTTCAGTGGCAGTGTTGGTCATAATCTTATCGTTGAATACGAATACGATTGTAATCACGATAATTATTCGTTGATTACGAGTCAACAACTATTATATTTGTATTAGTGTAATCGTATTCGTCTGTCAGCGATTACACGAATACAACCCATAAAAATGCGTCACGGTCATCAATTTCAATAGGGCGTCCCTCCTATATTATGCGAAGCCTTACTAATATTACCTACCTTCAGAGGGACGTCCTATTCAAATAGATTTGAGACAAATAAGCTGGGCTCCAATTGTTGAATTTGCTTTAAGGAGTTAACAATTTACCATAGTTAACATTTTACCATAACAAATATTTTTGCAGTTGAAGAACTTCTACGATTTCAAGTCTCGATATCCGGACTTGTACAAATTCCTCTACCCCAGCGTCAACCCTGAGGTCTACGCTCAGAACCACTTCGGCAACATTTCTACGCTGGATAGGAAAGGAAGGAAAATATGTTTCATCATTCCATGTAATTTTATAACTTTATTCACTTATTTCTTAAAGTCATTTACATTATTCAAATATTCCTACCGTATTCTTCATAGAGAAAAAGATTGCATGTGTTGTTGCCTGCATGATTGAATGTTTGTTAATTTTTCACATCCCATTTGGTATTTTTTGCAGGTTCAGTAGGTATTTAAAACGAAATTCCATTAATATACAGTGTTAATACTCTAAATAATTCAAACGGTAATGTTGTTAATAATTCGAAATGAGCAATTCAGTCATTTTTAGCATGTACAGATGACCAGAGTAATATATTGCAGAACAAAGAGATTTGCATTCAATACGGTAACCAGATCTTGTGTAAGATAATGATATGTAAGTAGGTAGTTATTTATATGAATCCCATGTGGTTATTATAAGATTATATTGTAATCATATTCATAATCCATACATCCATAATCCATACATATTCCATATAGTCGGTTCCATGCCAAGCCGACCAAACTGCTTTTTTGGTGATTTCACTCGAAGGCAGATTTTGAGTTTTTTTTTCTACACCACATTATACTGAAAGGAAAATACATTATTCTAGCCCCAAACAGGTGATTCAGAACTATTCACTTTAGCCCAAGTCGAAATCAAGCCTAAGTCACCAATCTGACACTGGTTTGGCATGCTGGGATTCTCACAGTCATCAGTTAGGAAGGTACGATGTCACCAATTTGATCCAAGAACTGGAAAACCAATCTTCTCCGAACGTAGCTTATATGCTATGGGTACGAGTTGTATCTCTTATGGTACTGTCACACCCCTCTCTATCTATGAGTGTGGATTTAGGCCCCCATTGCACCTCTGGGGCGGCCTAAGTTCATTACAAGCTTATAGCATACTATTTCTAAACCAAATTTAGAAAGCTTGCAACAGAGGTGACCTTAGAATTCCAAAAGCGTACCACGCATTCTTTTCTAATATTCCATCACGATCAGCATCGAGTCGTGATTGTTTACCAGCCCCACATCTCTCTGAAGAATCAGAATATTATGAGCAGTGATCGTTTTGGTCTTTCTGAATTTTACTATGCAATTTTGTAATATTTTATTCAAAATAAACTTCGATTTTTGAAAATCAAGTAAAATATGAAATACGAGTAAATACAGAAAATAAGAGTAAATCATGGTTGATCATAAAATAATCTACTTATGGGTGGTTCATTATTGAGGAAATAACCAAAAAATTGTATTTCACCAAAGCGAAAACGTCAACAAATATTACCTACTGTGCCAAAACCACCAGTGTGCATTTAGACCCTTAAAAAAAAAATTAGGTATTGGAAATGTATGCAGTGTGTATGTTTTAAACTAGGTATGTTTAGAACACATCCATTAATGTCAATTTGAGGCTGAAATATTGCTCACACCATTTTACAAGGTGTGGCAAACACTTCAAATGGGATTTTCTCAGAGCATTGATTTTCCAGTTTGGTGAGTGCCAAATGAACCCCGCTCTCATTTCGATTTAAATAATATTAAATTTTCTATAACAAAAATAGGTATATGCGTATTTTGCCTTCGTCTGTTGTGTTCTTCTAAATTAACCTTTGAGGCCTCAAAAAATCAAAAACTTGCTAAAATTGACGAGACTCTCTCGAACGAGCAAGTTTGTCCCCCACCCCGGCAACTACTTGGAACCGTTCCCTACAAGAAGAACTGTGAGTTCTTCAACTCCGTTCAACCTGTTTAGTGGACATGTAGGTCAGAATGAAGTGTATAGTTTGGTGGTCTGGATGCTCGCAAGCTCGCATCTCAAAGATACATAACATCAAGTAGTCAATCCCTTAGTAAAAATGTAGATTAGTTGGATATGTAGATCAGAATGAAGTGTATAGTTTCGTGGTCTCATAACACGATCACATAACAGTTTAGAAACGTAAATGTGACTTTTCATTTGTGGCTCATGAGCTGCTCCGAGTTGAACGGAATTGAAGAACTCACAGTTCTTCTTGTAGGGAACGGTTCCAAGTAGTTGCCAGGGTGGGGGACAAACTTGATCGTTCGAGAGGGTCTCGTCTAAAATTGACATTAATGGAACATCTGCTGTACCCAAGTCATATGTTTTAACATTTAAAAAGCTGGGTGAGTAGCTTCCTCTGTTTTTGCTTCCTCACTACCGAACGTAGGGAAGCTATGTGTTCGTGCTTGAAGTTGAAAAAAATTTTTGTCCTCCAAAATCAAAATTTCTACTTTCTTTTTGCGTTTCAGAGCTTACTGATCAATCAAATCAGAAATTCATGGTTACCCATACCACTGAATCTACTACTGATTCTACAGCAATGAAATTTGAAGATGACCATCTAATAAGGCTAACCCTGACATTTTCATCAAAATCGGATTTTCACGTGCCTCAACAAACATTGGTTTTGCGCAAAGGCAATAGTGAGTGGGCTTAAAAGATGAGATAAGATTCATAGGGAACCCTTCTGAAACCTATACCCAACTACCATGTTAATACTAAGCAGCAAAATTTTAATACTATTTACAACGAGTTTTTTGTCTGAAAAAAAATGAAGATGAAAATTTCTTCGGATTCAAGGTGCTAAAATTCCAAAACAATGTAACATGATACAATTTACGAAAGTTTGCCCATTCGGCCATGCTGCATGACGAACGTTTTTGAATCCCATCTACTACTCCTGTGCCACAGATCCTAACCGATAGGATATTAAATGGAATTATGGGTTCGTTCTGGAAGTTAACTACATTATTTCGAATAATATATTCATGACAGAGACCACGTCATGAAGAAATTGTTCCCCGGGCCTTGCTCACCATCACCGGGCCAGTAAATCTTGATGACCCGAAGATAACGTCCGTATAGGGTCCAGTGCAAGAGCTAAGCTTTCTCCTTTCAAATGCAAAACTGCTGATATGGTCTTTTGAATATACTAAATTATCCTTTAGCTACAAATTAGGTAGGTACTCAATGCTAACACGCCTATCGGTAACTATGAGGCAAACTTGAGGGGCTTTTTTTCATTACCGCGATAAATAGGTACCTAACCTACCAACGTAACTTTTGGAATAAATACCAATTCATTTGAGCAAACATAGTAGAGAGTTCCTAGTAGGTCCGTAAAACACCATACGTCGTGCGGTATTGACCATCCGTCGCCGTAACTCTGACGCAATGAGTTACGGTGACGCTTCCTTCCGTACAGATACGTTAACGGATCGCAATCCGGAAAAGTAATTGTCTAAAATAACCTTCTTCCATGGACTCAAATAACCTCCTAGTGACAATTTCCTCCTTCCATGGATTTAGCGTTACAACTAGACCCGTTAAGGACTTGACGTGACTTTAAGGTGTAGTAAAGTTTCTCGTTACTGCACGCCGTATTGAGACCGACGGATCTCCAGGAACTCTCTAATGATCAAATAAATATATACTTATCGAATACGTGCAGGTATCATGGAGCTTTCTAAAACGGGTAGGTAATAGGATTTAATGGATCCGCTACATCGGTTAATAGTATGAAAACATACGAACCAAGCCAGGAAGAAATTGGAACCTAAAAGTTCCAGTAATGGATCATGGTCATATGAACGAATTTTGGTAATTTATCGTAAAATACTATGTTACATTGTTTCGACATTTAAACACTTTGAGAGCGAAGAAATTGTTAACTGCCAATTTTATGTCAAAAACTCGAAGCTGCGCGCTTTGCAAGGGACTCCGCCCCTTGACCCCGCTGGGGGAACCCCACACACCTTTTGCTGTCACCTTAAGCCTCAGCTAAACATTGGAGGAACTTTTTTTCTTTTTTTTTTATCCTACACCGGGGTGCCATCTTCTTCCTGGCAACCCAAAAAATATTACTTTTTTCCTCCAATCGGAGTCGTCTTCACCATTGCAGAGTCGTCTTCATCAGAAAGCATTGGAGGAACGTGGAACACGCTCCATTTCAAATTTCAGCTTCATATGTTGAATAGCAAAGGAATTACATCCGCCGCTACTTTAGTCTCATTTTTCGTGACATGTTTTTGTGACATTTTTCACTTGCTAGGTCCCGGTAAAAGCGTATTACACGCTAAAACTCGTTCTAAATAATACCTCTTCTGAGTTTCAAAAAAGATTTTGGATTTTTTTTTTTTTTTAAATGTAGTTTTTATTGAATTTTTAGCAAATATTAATGAAATTTAAGTACATTTTGCAGCCTAGTTGTGTGCATATTGTTTAATGTACTATTTCATTGTTGATAAACTTTTTTTGACTGAAATTCTGCTGAAAAATGTACATTTAATAATTTTTTACCGTTTTTAGCCATTTCTAGCGAATTTTTTAGCACATTTTTTAAGTTTGACCAATTAGGTGTGATCAAAAAGTGCTGGGCAACGAGCTCATCCTTTCGTTTGGAAAGCTTGATTTTTTTCCTCAAAACAGATTTCAATAAAGAAAATTTTCAAAATTTTGTATTTCAAAATTTTTGGAACTATTGCAATAGTTTTATTCATTACAAAAATTCCCTAAAAGGCGTACACACTTTTATTATATCAAAAATGCGAAAGTTTCTAGAAAACAATCAAATCCCCCCCCCCTTGTAACCTACCTTCCAAAGAAATAGTACTTTTTTCATTGTATAATTTCAATGTATAGGTACGTTCTGCGTGAACGATAATTTGAGCCCCACAAATGCTTATTTTTTTTTAATTTTGACTCTAAGGCCAGACATTGATGGCCAGACATAATTAATTATAAAAACAATATGATTTAAAGCTGCTTTCATTGTTTACGAATGAATGTTTATGAGCTGTTATGTGCAGAAACCGTTCTTTCATGAAATTTCATTTCAATCCCAAGGCAGTCTGGAGTGATTATCAAATACAAAATATTCACTTTATTCAGTTCACTTTTATTGTATAACCCGTAGGTACTACAAGGAGTTCCTTGAATAAATATTAAAAAATAGCACATTATATCTTGCCTTCATTTCTGCCTCAACAAACAATGTTAGACTTTTACGTATGATGTATCAAATAATTACTTATATAGGTCTACATAATTTACGTATTGATAAATGAGCACTGCATAGTTAGCATAGATCACAATCAATGATGCGTGTATTCAAAACATTTGTATGTTCCTTCAAAATGCAGTCGCAGTTTTGAAGTTTGGTTGTGATTACATCAAGGCATTGAATCACCTGATGTAACTCGGAGGTCGACATTCTCGTAGTTGCAATTATTCGATGCGACACCGGTCTGCTCTTCGAGTGCTGCTGACTAAGGAATACAGTATTCGGTCGAGTGGATAGTCCTTTCCCTTCGGTAAACAAAAAATCACCAACCAAACTCGCAAAAATGATTGACAATAATTGATAAATGATGACAATTTTTTTTTTTTTTTTTTTTTTTTCCAGAATTCTACCCGTTAAAAATTTATGAAAATTGTTATTGCTGAGAGTTGATCAAAGAGCAACCACAAAAAACAAAAACTGAAACGAAATTCACAATACAACCCTGCTAAATCAATACTTAATACGGAGCTCGCAAAAAACACGTGCGCTCGGCTCGGCTACCTAACTGGAACTCAACACAGAATATTCTAAAATTGCTAAATGTTCTCAATTGTTCTTTTTTTTTACAAAAACTCGAACATCAGCTGTAAAAGTAATTATTGGAGTTTGATCATGAGCTGTAGGTATGATTTCATACCGGATTTATGTACATGAACATGCATTTTATAGGGAGCATACATTTACATAAAATATATGAATTCTAATAACTACTCAAGAACGTGGGCTAAGATATTTTGTTTTCCTCTACAGACAGGTTCAACATCGATGAAATACCAATGATGGAAAACTTCAAAATGGGAACTTCAATGTTGGAAATGATGCTCAACGATTTAACTCTCCAAGTGGTGGGGACCGTAATGATTTTCGACATGAGGAATCTATCCCTGCTGATGCAAGCCAGAATGGCGACACCAAGTTTGGCATGGCATCTGTGCATGATCGTTCAAGTGAGTATCCTTTTCAGAGAATCATTTTTAGTAACAATCTTTGTGACAGAACAAGAAACATCCTTAAACCTCCATCACAATTTGTTCGTCCCGTATTTCAATATAAAAAAGGGACTCAGTATGCTTCCTCAGCAAAAAAGAGAGGGCACCTTATTTAAAAGTGCTTCTTATATACTTTTTTTGTATAGAAACGAACCCCCTAAAAACAGAATACCTACCTGTACTGTAGCAGGGTGGCCAACTGGAAAAGTCAGGAAAAACCTGGAATTTTCAGGGAAATCTTCGCGTCGGGAAAAGTCAGGGAAATATCGAGGAATTTAGCAAAAACCATCAAATGCCAGAGATTCTTTAAAATGAAAACTTTGTGTAATAATTTACAGTGTTTTTAGGTATACTCTAACTCCTAAACAATCAACCTTCAATAGCGTTCTTTATCATATTACATATTATTTCGTAGGTGACTTATGCGAATGACAAAAATTATTATCGAATGGTGGTTAAACTGTTCAAAGAGTCTTTGGCTCCTCTGTTTACTACATCACCTAGTAGTAAACCACATGTAAGAAAAATCAACAGAGTATTGAACTAGGAGCAAACCCAGCAGACTAGTGGATTCATCCAGTGAGAGTCCCAACAACTAGTTTGTATAGGTACATAAGCTACGACTTCTCAGAAGGGTTAAGGTGAGGGAAATTGGCCCATTGAAATGTGGAGTCTTGTATAATAACTTACGGCTTACCAACGAACGATTTTTGTGGGACGGAAAATCGGGAAGTTATGTTCTCACTAGCAACAATTTATTTATAGGGTGAAATTAAGCCTGACATTTTTTGCTGTTGGACAAAAGTTTGGAATTATCCTCAGAGCTAAGAAATATCCACGTCATATATATATATATATATATATATATTTTTTTTTTCTTCATTTGAATTAATAAAATTTGAGCTTCAACATATCGCTTCAGATTACAAATTGAGAGACCGTAAAATATTAAATAAAAAGTCATGCAGCGTTCTAAATAATGGTCTGCTATTCAAAAAATGTTTGGATTTCTAGCTTTTTCTGAAGTTTTTATTGATTTTTTTGAAGCACATATTAATGAAATTCAAGGACGTTTTTTGTACGATTTTGAGCATACATTTTTGAATGTTCTAATTTAGGTATAGTTGATAAACTTCATTTGAGTAACATTCCGCTAAAAATGTAAAGTTGACGATTTTTAACCGAATTGGTCTTGGGAGTCAATGTCTAACTGCGATTTTTTTTTAAATTGGTAATACATTCTTTCACAAATGCAATTACTTAAAAAAATGTATTTTTTCCCCCATGCTTCATTATTACCACCAGTATGCTGGAGTAGGTTGGTTTTTCTCTCTCTCTTAAATTATACGATTTTCGTTTTAGAAGCATTAAAGGTGGCGCGTTATACCTACTTTAAAATGACGAGAAAAAATATATTTGACAGCTATTTTTTGTCAGGAAATCTGAAGTTCAGACAGGGAAATGTCAGGGAAATTTTAAATTTCCATTTGGGGGCTACCCTGTGTAGGTAGGTACTGTAACGGGCGTTGATCAGAAGTGTCACGATGTGATGTGATGACACAGCGCAACTGGATTTTCCAGTCCCCGTCCATTCTGAAGAATATTAATTTACCTTGTCAGTCGAGTTTAAGATCCCGCCGCGAACAATTACTCCCCCAGTTCCCCCACGACTCTCATGTTTGTGGTGGTATCCCCTTACATTCCTCTAAATCAAATAAATAACGATAAATAGTGTCATATACGTGTGTGTTTCCATCATAACAACATAAACCCGAGTCACCCTCTATTTGTTAACGTTATACTGGGGTCAGAACTTTTACGAACCCACACAGACCTGACCTCCTTTGTGAGTAATTCAATTACAGAAAACGGTTTTTTGAGTTTTCGCAAAGTGTTAATCTCAATCTTGATTACGCGCGGAAGATATGGCTACATCAGAGGACGTTATACTAGCTGTTCATTCAACATCGATGGGCTCATTTAGCTGAGGAGATACGGACATTTGACCCCCCCTCCAGCCCATATGCACTCGCCCTGTCCTACCGCTGAACATTAAGACATTGTGAAGAGAAATTTGAAGACTGTGTTTCCTTTCCGAGCGGTATGATGAAGAGAAAGCTACGGCATGAGTGGACCGAGCTCAAATACAACATCTAGGCCCTTTTACACGTTCATAAAACTTACAATGTACCAACACAAAACTGAGAAAAGTATCACTGGCAAATCTAAAATTCAATTCTGATCGCCGATCCGCCCGAAAACTGTCCACATTCACGACCATCGTAGCATCGAAGGTGACAACAGTGTCCTATCTTCTCCCAGTATTCCAAGGACAAATCTACAGCATCCTTTGTCCGCCAGAACGATGACCATCTGTATCGCTCGATATCAAAGATATCCTTCACTGCAAAGATTCTTGAGAGCTTCTTATGTGACAGTTTTTCCATTCTCGCCAATCAAGTATTACCTAATACCCATCATGGTTTTCGTATAGAAAAATCTACAACAAATGTGGTCATTTTTCACAGTTCGAATTCAAACAATCATCAGGCATTCCTCAGGAGTCTCATTTTGGGACCCATATTGTTTAATTCGTTCTTTAATGATTTAGCTAATGAATTGAATGATAATAATTTTTTCGCCGATGACTTGAAATTATACAAGTGTATTACGAACGAGTAGGACTCGACATCTTTTCAAAGTTCACTTGATTGTTGAGTTCGTGGAGCTGCAGGAACTTGATGTACTTATTTGAACGTAGAAAAATTTAATGTCATCACCTTCCATAGAATTATCAGCCCAATTCACTATGACTAAGTATACTATTAGTGACAAGCTGAACTGGTGAAGGACCTTGGCGTTCTATTAGACCCAAAATTATCATTTGTCCCTCATATTGAAACCATATTACTACCAACGAGCTAGTAGGATGTTGGGCTTCATTTTCCGTTCCTCCAGAGATTTCACAAATATCTTGGTATTGAGTACACTGTGTGTAACATTGCTTCGTCCATTACTTGAATATTACTCTGATGTCTGGTCTCCTCATTATTCCACTCATATTAATTCCACTGAAAAAGTAACTACAGCTCAAATTTCTGCTGATATTCTATAATTCCCGCAAAATATTATCTCAGTACTCTAGAGCTAATTTTGAAGTGCCCTATGATGGATTGTTGAATCAACTCAATCATTACACTCTCGAGCGGCGCAGGTTTATCAATGGCCACATGTTCTTGTTCAAAATCTTAAATAATATGATGGACTCGGACGAATCGCTGAGCATGGTGTGTTTGTGGATCCCGGCTTTTAATTCGAGAAATCTAAATGCATTTTATGTCGCCACATATCCAACTAATTATTTGTACTATGCCCCAATACCTCGAATGCTACGAGCTGCAAACACCCTACCGTGTTTGCAGCTCGTAGAATTCGAGGTATCGGGGCATGGTACAAATAATTAGTTGGATATGTGGCGACATGAAATTGGGTGGTAGGACCCAATATCTGTACAGGTTATTTCCAATTTAAATCCCATATAAATGAAGCCTTTGGGCACAGCACCTAATCACTTAGTTCTGTTTGATCTTACTGCTCTTAAGTACTTTATCTTAGTTCTTCGCTCCGTCGTATTTTAATTTTTAATTAATGTATAATTGTAAAAGCTATTAAGCGTACATCCTAATACTGTATTCTAACCTTTCTCCGTATATTGGGCGCCCCCGTGAATAAATAAATAAATCCTTGCCCTATCTGTGGCCGATGCCAAAGAGCCATAAAGTGCTGGTGTTTCCTCCAGATGAGTACAGCGCAATTATGGCACAGCACTCAGTTACATGAACTGTGTATCAGCTGCCTAGCACCGCACTCTTCAAAAAATTGCCCTTCGCGGAACGTATGCGCGCAGTGTTGAAAGCGTCATCTAGCGCTACACGACAGTGATTTTAGCGAGAGAGCAGCGGGTACAGAGGAGATGACATGGCACTCAGAAAATATTGTAAATAATGTGCAATGCAATCATTTACACGATCGTGGTTCTGGATTGGAAAATATGGATCTAAGGTACCTTGACGAAGAAAGTGACAAAAACCGCAAGCTTCCACCTGGGGACAAGTGAGTACTGGAAGAGGGAAGGGGCACGGGCCAGAGATGGGCAAAAATTAGTTGCAGCTAACAGCTAAAGCTATTAACTAACACCTAATTTAGCTTAAAAAATTAGCTGTTCTTCTATAACTAACATCTAATTTATCTGTAACTAAAGCAAAGTAGCTAACAGCTAATTTATCTATTAGTTAAAAAATTAGCTAGCTAATGAATTATGTAGCTAATGCCAACACTGGCACAGGCCGGCAATATACAAATGCTTCTCTGAATTCATCAACCCACAGTGATCGAATATCCAAAATTGAATTCATACCTTATCGAACAACTCGAGGAAGTTATAAACAATGTGAGGGCATCTCTCGTGAATGAGTGGATATTAATTAGGTACGAAATCAATGTTGATCTACAATTACATTTGGCAATACACCCCAAAGCTCTTCGGAGAAGAGAAGGATTTCGAACGCTTTTCAGTCTTAATGGAAGATTTCTTGCACGAGATTAAGGCGATGCTAAAAGATGACATGATTAGAATCGATAAATTCCTGATAGGATAGCCCAACTCTGCAGCTAACCAACTTCTGCAAGACCTTTAGTTTTATTTACCTAGCCGACCTCCACAGCTTTTGAGTGGACATCTAATTACATGAACTATATATACCTCTACCTTTCAACCTTTTATTGTAGGTACATGTTTAAGCATTCCACCTCAAACTTTTCAAACGGCTTATTTTTGGAAATGTGTTCAAAATTGTTGAATTAAAAATACGGAATATTAAGGATTAAAAGTACGGCAATCATACATCCTACCTGTTAGTCCAGTCCAAATCCCACTGCGGTATGTGTTTACATCATAACAACACATATGTACCCGAATCACCCACTATGTAATAATGCTACAGTACCTACTTTATACCAACTGCTACCTAATAACCAAGTGACTTTTTTCACTATCAACATAATATAAGAGATGATATTATTCAAGGTCATAATTATAATACTACTAAACCAAAATCACCCTTTTAACTGTTTTGTTTGCAGGATAAAATCCCAATGAGGTTAAAAGCTATCCACATCGTCAACCAGCCGTTTTACTTCAATGCATGTTACGCTCTATTTAAGCCGCTCCTCAAGAAGAAAATCAGGAAAAGGGTAATTGCTTGTCTCTTATATGCACGAAGCATGAACGCTTCCACCTGTGCCAATCTTATTTATAGTGATTCATGTATTAGTATATATATTTATTTATTTATAATTACTGAGGTTAAGGTTTATTAAATGAGATACCTACGTGATTTAATCACTAAATACATTTCTTTAAATGGCGCTCCAAGGAAGAAATAAAGAGAGAGGATTCTCAGACTAATATGATGTCGAGATATATTGAATATAATCCAAAGAAGCAATTGGGTTATGAACAGAGATGGGCGTAGTTAACTAGAATTTGAGTGAACTACTAAATGCTAGTAATCGTACTACTAAATGTAATTTTCAACTAATTTATTTGTTAGTTGGTAACAACTAGGTACTTTTCCAACTACAAACAATCTAGCTGGTACTCAATAAATTAAATTCCAACTAAAAACTATAATTGAGCCTGGATAAGCTTGTCAAGGTTATCTGTCTGCTTGTGACGGGTGCTTTCCGGATTACTCCTACTAGGAGTTTACAGATAATTTTGAGTGTTGCACCCATAAATACTCAAGCCATGGTACCGTCAATGCATGCTACTATTAGGCTAATGAGGACAGGTGAGTGGAAACACAACTAGGTACCACACACTAACTCATAATAGACAATCAAGTCATACCCTAATAGCACCAGCTACATTAGGGTTTATCCCTAATCCGATCTTGGTCAAATTTGGATGATAGTTGGGAGATGACGATTTGATCATCCGATATCAATTTCAACATGATTGTATCATTAATGCCTACTGCGCATGCGCCTATGTGAAATCCTTGTAACGACCTTAATTTCCACTGTTTTCATCCGATTTAGATGAAATTGTTAGAGAATGCGCGGTAAGGTTGTAGATGGTCCCCTATCAGTTTCATTGTTGCCAAATCAATATTTCATTCTGCGCATGCGTAAACGGTAATTCCATTATGTTTTAATCGTTCACACTCTAGTCGTTCGATTTTGCTTAATTTTGGATGATAGTTGGAACAAGATGACTGATTACCTCAAATCAATTTCGACACGATTGTATTAATAGCTACTGCGCATGCGCCAATGTGAAATACTTGTAATGACCTTAATTTCCTCAGTTTTCATGCGATTTTTATGAAATCGTCAGCGAATGCGCGGTTTAGGTTGTTGATGGTCCCGTTCCTATTTCATTGTTTTCAACTCATCAGTTCATTCTGCGCTTGTACAAACGTAAATTACATTGTGTATCATTTTTCCGTTTCTTAATTGACCAAGTATGACATTACTCGCTACTACTTGATTTAATCTTTTCCGCTATGAAATTTTTCAAGATCATTTAAAACTTTTCAATGATCAATAGGTTTGGTACTTATGTATTATACCGACCACACCTAATAAGGAACACTGAAATAGATATTTTATAGAAACGAACATTATATCATGAAAAACAACTCTTTAATTACAGAATTACAAAGATTATCAATTGATAACGGGTTTATATTAATTAAACAATTACAAACTTACTACGATTATCAATTGTTATTGGGTTTCCTGTGATGCCCAAGTAGAATTCGCACAAGTAGAATGAACATGAATTCGCACAAATAGATCAGAATGCTGTGTATAGGTTGGTGGTCTGGATGCTCGCAAGCTCGCATCTCAAAATTACATTACATCAAGTAGTCAATCCCTTTGTAAAAATACAGATTAGTTGGACATGTAGGTCACAGGCATCTTTGTAATTCTGTAATCTTTGTGATCTCTGTAATCTTTGTAATTCTGTAATTAAAGAGTTGTTTTTCATGATATAATGTTCGTTTCTATAAAATATCTATTTCAGTGTTCCTTATTGGGTGTGGTCGGTATAATACATAAGTACCATAGGTTTATGATAGGAAAACGAGGAAGCTATGTGCCACACCCAACTTTGCAGACATTTTTTTTATTTTCTCGAGTTAATGGTTCACTCAGTTATATTGATTGCCAGGTTTTCATGCACGGAACGGACGTTGCTTCTCTCCACAAGCACATCGACCCCGAGAACCTCCCAGAGGAATACGGTGGCACTCGACCTCCTTTCAGTAGCCGATTGACCACCACAATTATTCAACTGAACGAATCCAAATTCAAAGGTTAGTAAATTTAGTACCTACCCTAACAGGCTTCTAGAAATAGTCGAGAAAATCTTTAGGATTCAGTGATTGGATATTATAACTAGTCCTCACTAATGTTCACATTCATGTTATATTTCGTCGAAGGATGGCCAACCGACAGTTCAGTGTTAAATAGTTCATACGTAGGAAGAGTTTCTGTTATAACAAGGATCTATGAATTTATGTTGGCAAATGACCGGTAACAAATTAATGTTGTTGAAAAAATCATAAAGGTATGTATTGCACAAGTATAAATTACCGATATAAAATAAATATTTTCCGTTTTCTGTGTTACAGAATGGGAAAAGTACGGATTCAACAAGAAATGAAAATCAAAGGAAGGTTTTCTTCAATAATGCATGTAAATATCTACGATTGTAAATATTGAGGAGCAATGCAAGAGCATCAATAGGTTTACCATCATCTAGATTATGTTAGAAACGAGTAAACTTGATGTACCTACGTAATACAATGATGAAGAGCTACATTTATTATATTTTGTTGAATATATAAAGAATACAAGTGACCTTTGCTTTTATGACGTCACAAAATGTTGTACATGTTACCGGCAATGTATGAAATCCAGGCATTGTATACAATGACTAGTCGTTCTATACAATGCCTGCACTTTTTAAGCAAAGTATGGAATTCCTCCAGTTTTAACTCTCTTTAGACACAATGGCTAGGCAATGTTCACAATGCCTAGGCAGTCTATATAATGCCTACCATTGATTTAGGCAAAGTATAAAAACCCATCATTCTGACCTATATGTCCAACAAACCTGAATTTTTACTAAGGGATTGAGTACATGATGTTATGTATTTTTGAGATGCGAGCTTGCGAGCATTCAGACTACCAAACTATACACATCATTCTGACCTATATCTCCAACAAAGGTGACCAGACCAGGTAAGAATTGATCAGAAGGACATTTTGCCGAGTGCACGATCAGGCATTCTATACAATGCCTAGGTAAAGTATAAAATGAGATTCATTTTCCACATTGCCTGCTCCATTCAGGTATTGTATACAACGACTAGGCATTGTACTCAATGCCTGATTTTAAACTTTGCCGGTAACATACACACTACTTTTGGTTCACTTGTTCAGAAAAATTATTGTTATCCAAAAAACATTCGAAGTGAAAATACAGAGGTATGTGTATGTACCCAATGAATGAATCGTGTAGGTACAGATTTCAATAATGTACCATGTACCTACAATGTACATCCACAGATATTTCTCAAGATCGTTTGTACTTAGTTGATTTAATTACTGGTTAATAGCTGTTGTTAATTGTTTGAGAACGGTAGATGTTATTAATTCCATTGTACTGGATAATAGAGAAAAACCAGGGTGGCCCACAAATGGAAATTTTAAATTCCCCTGACAAAAAATAAACATTTTGAAGTCAATTAGCGAATTTTCGTAAAAAATGAAGATTTGCAATGGTTCTGAAAATTTTAAAACCAAAATTTTTGAAAAATGTCTCCATTGACATCCGTTTTGAGGCATTCTGAAACGAATCCTTGAGTTTAACGCTTTTTCGTATATATATATATATATATATATATATATATATATATATATATGTATATATATATATATATATATATATATATATATATATATATATATATATATATATGTCCTTCCAGACGATAACTCTCCTTAGGATTGAGATAAAAATTCCGTTTTTGCGCCAAAAAATCAAGCTTTCCAAAAAAGGACGAGTTCGTTGGCCAGCATTTTTTGAGCACATTAAATTGGTGAAATTTCAAAAAAGTACTGAAAAAATCACTAAAAATAGCAAAAAACTGCTAAAAATCGTTAAATTTATATTTTTTAGCAGAATATTGCTCAAATAAAGTTTATTAACTATAAAATAGAACATTAAAAAAGTTATGTGCAAAATTATGCTAAAAATGAAACGTACTTAAATTTCATTAAAATGTGCTAAAAAATCTATAAAAACTCCAAAAAAAGTTAACCACACCAATTTCAACAGTAAGAAAGGCAAACCACCATACCCACGCCAACAAGTTGTTGTGTCTCTCACTGGATCAGACCTCTAATCTACTGGGTTCGCTCCCAAGTTCAATACTCTGTTGATATTTTTCACATACGGTTCACTACTAGGTGATATAGTAACAGGAGAGCCGAAGACATATCCATGTCGCAATGAATCAGCGTGCAGTGGTGATACTCTTTGAACAGCTTAAACATCACTCTTGATATCATTTGTCATGCGTATACCTACCTATGAAATAATAAGTGTGATAAAGTATGCCGTTGAAGTAGGATTTCTTAGGAGTTCGAACATACCTAAAACTGCACCAAACTATTATATAAACTTTTCATTAAAAAATGCCCTGACATTTGGTGGTTTTTGAAAAATTCCCTAACATATCCCGACGCAAAGAATTCCCAGAGATTTTCCAGGTTTTCCCTGACTTTTCCTGTTGGGGGCCGCCCTGAGAACTTTGATTACGATTGTTACATATATCTCCCCACTGTTTAAGGTAAATTTTGAATTATTATTTCAAGAGGGAATGTTATGATTTGTTCTAAGGAGATTGAAAATATATTGTAATACTGTACCTTATCCTACTACATTTGTGAATTGACATAAATCATTTTACGTTCGTTTTTTTAATATTGGATTTATTTCCCTTGTCTGAAAATACAGTCGCGAACGTGATTGGGATTTTCCTTTTTATCTTTCGGTTTTTGTCTTTAAATGTAAAAGTACGAGTACAATGCCAATGATGAGGCTGCGGCCATGAATCGCAGGGTGGAATTTAAATACAATTACAGCAATTTAATTAAAATTACAGGCATTTCCCAATCTCTTCCGGAAATTACTGTAATCTGATTATACAATCAAACTCCTTCGGGAAAGTCGATTGAGATTATATTTATGTAATCAGAGGAAGACATTGTTACAGTCCCACACAATTTATGCCCACCCCTAACCTTAAGCATCCACCAGCGTATTTGCTTAGAATTACAATGACTAGCCATATTGGCCAGGAATAAAAGTAAAGAATACAGGGTGGGCAACATCATATTACAAAAACTTCACTTTTAGTGTTTTGTAAAAATAGTTCCAAACTCTACAAGCACAGCGTTGCCACCAACCAGCAATTTCTTCCTCTGATCGCAACCGACTATCCCGAACATAAGCTGATTGTATAATATAATTATAGTAGATGAGCAATGCTGTACGGCCAAACAAAACCACAGAGCATTTGCAGTCAAGTTATTTTAATTGCTTATTTCATTCCATATTTCATTCATTAATTAACCTACAAATGGAATTCCAACTACTTACATTTGAAAATGGG
This sequence comes from Adelphocoris suturalis, assembly GCA_030762985.1. NCBI lineage: Eukaryota > Metazoa > Arthropoda > Insecta > Hemiptera > Miridae > Adelphocoris > Adelphocoris suturalis. Next base: position 49,811,456 of record CM061042.1, on the reverse strand, counting down.
TAATGGGGAACTTTCATCGTTGGAATTTCATACTTTTGACCTCAAATTCGGATTCAGTGCATGAATCCCCCCCTTTACAATTGTCAGCTCACACTTTGGCCAATAAACGGGTAGGAAGATCTAGTGCCACATTCTAGTGCCGTGACATATCGAGCAAATGAATTTCAAGAGCCGTTCAACTGGGCAGACCCATCATATAGCACCTTTTTGAAAAGATGTCACTTAGAACTTTCTATCGACCAAATAAAAAATAACCATGAAGGTGTATAGTGTATGGTCAAATGAATATGTGACTACATGTATGTGATTATGATACCTATGTACATGTATTGGTGTAAATGAAACTTGAAAGGCACACCGTTCCAAGTATTTTTTTTCCCCAACATGCGCAAAAGTCTCTTCGTTAGAACATTGATTATGTTCATAAAGTAGTCCTGTTTGTGTGGCTGAGAATGACGACGATGATGATGGTAGATAATTGGTTATGTCCTAACGGGTCTCCGAACTAACAAGGTCCGCCGCTAGGAGCGCTAGGGGGCGAAGGACCTAAGGTCCCCGCATCATCAATCTCATCAATACTGCTCGAAAATGAGAATAATATTATATTAACAAACTATAATAATGAAACACACAAACGAAAAACCTGTAAAAATCCAAAAAACACTTGTGTCTGTCACGACTGCCCTCACAGGTGTTATGATCAAGGAAAACTCTCACAGTCGAAGAGGTTTGATTACATCGACCTCAGAGTACAACCTGTTGGATTGTTGCAACTAAAGAGAATCCAAGAATAAGAAACACGAGTTCCAGCTCTGTCAGAGGTATCAAATATTTTTGGGTCGTAACAGCTGGTGTAGTCAGTAAAGACACAGAATACTACGAAACAACAAATACCTAATTAAATCCCTCTCAAGCCAAGACTAAAAAGCATCATGTTCCCTGATGTAGCATCTTTCACTTCCTCACTCACCTTAGTCAAAACACACCGTGACAACGTTGAGCACTCGACTTCTGGACATCTTCCAGCTAGCATCTCTGAGCCAGCGGCCTGGAGTTTCACTTTGTCGTTCGTCCGACCCCAAACCAGCCGAGACGGCTGGTATTCGACTCTAGGAGAATGTTATGATCAAGGAAAACTTTCAATCGAAGATGATTGATTAAATGGGCCTCATAGCACAACCTACTGGAGTGTTGCACATCGGTAGGGTTCTTGTTTAAGGGCTGCACTCTACCTCGAGCTTCTCATGTTCGGAGCACCACTGAGAAGTGGTTGCATGATCGTGCAATGAGCGACGATTCCTCTGTTGCGTAAACGAACTTTTTCATCACGCATCAGAAACGTGTGACCTAATTATCATCGCGCAATAGTACGAAAAAAGGTTTAATTTTCATTGGAAGAAGAGCTTCTTTTGCTAGGTGGGAGCTCGTATATTACTATATCCCTAGTTTAACAAGCATGTAAGGAAGAGAAAACCATGCGATTCAATTTAAATTTTGCCGAAGAAAGAAGGAGAATTCCATTACCTCTACGGTGAATTGCAAAGCCAAGAAGATGTATTTTATCAGTATGCAAGGATGTCAGCTGCAACCTTTGATTATGTCCATCTTCAAACAACCTCAGGAAGAAAGGTTGATGTTGAAATTAAAGTAAGTGGATAGGTACCTATAAATTTGCACTTGAAATATCAACAGTAAACAATAACTTCTCGGAATCAGTAGTACCCTGGTCTGGTTACCTAGCCTGTAACTTGTTCACCTGGAACCCCTTTTTTCCACTATTTAATTGCAAGACCAAATGAAACTTGTTTGAAGTTCAACGACGCGACCGTCTTTCAATCGACACGCTACAAGTGAATTAGGACAATCCAATTGGAAAACCAATTGTTAAACAACCGCAAGAAAGCAGCACGACAGTTTCAAAACACAAACTGCGACTGCATGTTTTGGGGGAATGTCTGGGTAAGTACTGTGGGGAAAAAACACCGCCAGAGTGGGTACTTAAGTAGCGCCTGACTGGGTTACCGCTCACCTGACCATCAACAGCCCAACTGGGTACCAACTATGGTGTGTTGGCCTGATTCTCTCACTACAATTATTTCAAACATGACCCTGTATTTCCTGGATAACAAATTTCTATGAACTAAGTTTTCTTGAGCAGTATCAGTAGCCTAAGTTGTGACAGTTCCCGTCAGAATCCAAAAGAATGCGCGTCCCTCGCTCCGGCGTGATTCTCAAGTTCTTGAAATGCTGTGTTTGGCGATAGATGAGGATCCAAGAACAGGAAAATCTTCCCTGAACATGCACATAAATGCTGTTAGTACGAGTTGTACCTATTATGGGTACTATCACACTCCCCTCTCTCGAGGATTTAGGCCCCATTGCACCTCCGGGGGGCGATCTAAGTCCTTGATAAAGTAGAAAGGATTAATGGGAAAAAATTATTTTAAACTAAAATTTTTAAAATGGAAATGAGAACTATAATTTCGTACGAAATGGGAGAATGACCCATATCCATCTCATAACACATTAAAACACAGCTATAATGAAGACCAGGATCGGAGCGAAATGGCTTATTTAATTGGATTCAAAGTAGCTCGAACCTTGCACCCAGCTGGGCGACGGGCTGTCACGATGCTCGACCCCTGTACCCGGTCGGGTTGTCGTGCCCCACCGGCCTCCCGCTTACTTGTACCCAGTTGGACATCCCCCAATGTTTTCACCAAATAGGACGTGTTACTATGTACCTACATATTCAAGGTTTGATTCCATTGTTGCCTGTAAACGCGACAGTGGCTCTTCACGTGACCACTTCTTAATGGCGACATAACCAGAGGGTAAAAATGTACAGAATCAACCTTTTTAACGAAATTCTGCTACGTGTCTACAGTGGCGTAATTTGAGGAGGGACAGGGTGGGCAGAGACCCCCCCCCACATGATCCCAGAGGATGTAGAAGTTCATCTTGCAAATGATGCTTCGTAGACAATAATAATTTCAGGTTACTAACGTCAGTATCTATCAATTACATCAAGTTCGAGGATGCAAACCAAAAGCACATCTTGCGGGTCTGGTTACCTAGCAACTTGGAAAGCTCCTTCAAGGCTGGTTCGAGGGAGGGCCAAATGCCGTGGATAATATAATTGCCCATCCGAGAGAAGCGAAATAACTGCAGTAAAAAAAAAGGTAAGCTGGGTACTATAAAGAAAAACTATGGTGAAACTACTTCGTTTCCCCACTTCTTTTTGGGCTTGCCCTTCCTCATTTCACTGTGGAAGCCACAAGCCATTTTTCCTCTCTCTCACTTCCCCTACTTTCTCCACCTTTACTGACCACCGATTCACGTTCGATTGATCAATTCATTGCAGTAATTGATTGTGCCCTTCTTACCATCAATATGTTTTCTAAATCATAAAAGTCTTCAATTGTCCCTGATTTTTTGTATGAGTCCCAGTAGAAATAACGGTAAAATAGTATTAATAGAATCTTACGAGGACTAAATGCCAGTGGTGATTGAAATATCCATAGTCGAATGGAAACGATTGAAACAATCGATATGTGAACCAACCGATGAATGATTATACCATAACCGGTAAGTCAATGATAAGCCTATTGCTCCCCAGTTCATGAGCATTTTCATATAGAAAGACAGATTTAATTTGGTGAGCATGATCTTTTTGTGTCCAATAAGGGGAAGGTTAATTACCTTAATTTATAACTCGTAAGGTTATGCTGTAAAAATAATAAAATGTGCCTGCTCTTCTCTATTCATCTCCCTACATGATTACGCTCATTTTCTCTCGGTAGGTAGGTACACAAGACTCAAATTCAAAATAATTCTAAAGTGATTGTTTTCGCTTTTTCATTTTTCAATAATGAACCTTTGTAATCGACTAACATTGTAACCTTTCCGTAGGACACCCTTTATAGGCGCTACAATGCCCTCTTTGTGACTATTAGTACCCACTATACATATTTATACGATAGTTACATACATAATTTTTGACTGTTTTTGTTGCCCCTCCTCATCATCAGTTCGTTCGGTGATGACCAAATTATTCCATTTAAACACCCCCCCCCCCCCCCCCCCCCAATGTTTTCCTAACCACAAATACCTTCCCATGGTTGAGGCTAGAAAAAATTTTAATAGCCTGTGATTGAGGTTGACGTAATATAAACATATTCGCCCAATCGGATCCTCAGTTTGTTCAGAGATGACAAAGATGCCCCATTTCAAGCCCCCTCCCCTAAAAACACCCCTATGGGTCGAAATTGAAAATCTCTAAGTAGGCTGTGGTTTTTTAGTGTTATCCAAACATATTTTATCAATCAGGTCCTCAGTTCCTCTATGATAAATGGCTTTGCTATGCAGACGGTGTGAGGCGTAACACAGTAAACAATGGTTTCGTCAATAATCGTTCCCGGGTACGCTTTTTCCAAGGTGCAAAGCGACATATAATTCAAAGAAGGTTTAGCATAAAACAAACCAAGAATCATGTAATAAATATAAAATTTTATTATTTATTCTAAAAGAGCAAATACCTAAAAGATGCAGAAAATAACCTAAAATAGGTGATATTATGGATAGCTGATAGGTACCAAATATTACTTATTGGCCAGGCATTGTATAAATAGCTAAATATTAATTTTACATAACAGTGCTCAGAAGAAGGTAGCGGTTAGCCTTTGCTAGGGTGACATTATCGGGTACTTACATATTAACGCCACCGCAGCTACAGATTCGGTGGTTTTCAAGTATTTCGTATCGTATTTCTATTTGTTCAACTAGTCTGTAAGTCCAACTAATCTGAATTTTTATTAAGGAATTGACTAATTGATGTTATGTATTTTTGAGATGCGAGCATCCATACCACTGATCTTTATGCGGTGGCGTTACTTTATTGCAGTAAGAAGACGAAAAACGAGTAGTTACCTACATGATTAGTTTACAAAATTTTATACAAAATATCGTAAACGCATAACATCAAAATGTTAGTAAAATCTAATTTTTGACATTTTACTTTTTTTAAGAATAGAAAATTTAGAAGCAAACAGTTCCTTTTAGCAAATTTTCGTAGAAAATGAAACTGTTGCAATGGCTCAAAAATTTTTAAAATTAAAACTTTTGAAAAATTTCTTCATTGAAATCCGTTTGGTGGCATTCTGAAACAAATCCTAGAGTTTAACGCTTTTGACATGGATATGTCTTTGCTCTGGGGGGTCAACCAAAAATTTTCGTGACGCAAAAAATATGTCACAATTTTTAATGATGTTCAAGTGCAACCAACCCGTTGCTAGGGGAATGGAACTTCCGTAGTTTTCATCGCACAGAAATCGTTCGCCACTCGTTGGAAAGCGCTTGATTCATGTGATAAATGTTCACACCTCAAGCTACCAATTTCCCCCTCCTTACGTACCTGGCTACACTCCTAAACTAAGTTGATTGGACTATAAACAATTTTAATAAGCCGGTTACAATATTCTTAACGTAAAGCAATAGCATCATTTACTCCACTCCATAGGAAACATTATCATCCTCTTGACAACAGTCGACTGTAAACAACAACTCACTGTAGTGGCTCCACAGTTATTTTCAACATTTCTATAAGTAAACCGTTGTTTTGTTGGAATTAGTCGGGATGCGGCCCAGGGAAAATAAATGAAATTATTTCATTTATTGTTTTATTTGATAACGTTTCGTCCTCTTACTGAGGACATCTTCAGATCTTGGTGTGTCCAGGAAAAAATTTATAAACATCCGAATAACGGATTTGTCAAATAAAACAGTGGCTCGCCAAGTCAACTCAATGTCAAGAAAGCAAGATCTGAAGATGTCCTCAGTGAGAGAACGAAACGATAAATGATATAATTTCATTTATTAATGAAAAATCAGGCTATATGAACTAAAAGCTCTTATTTGAATGCACTTGAAAAACCTGACTAAAGCTGTTGTCCACAGGTCTACGAAGCGTTTTCCACGTAGGACACAATTTTTTCCCCCAATGCAGCACAACACACCGACGCGCCGATTCGATTTTCTTGCCCGGCTTGATGGTCCCGTTGGAACCACATAAGATAAAACGTGATAGTTCCAAATTTCAACCTTTTAAGCACCAATTGCCTCAGAGAGAAGTCTACCATAGGTAACTGTGGGCCATATAAATAATAAACTGACTGCGTGGAACTATTGAAGAAAAAAATCGTAGACCTAATGGGTAATATTTCCCCTACAAAAGGGCATTCTATAGTTGATGGGGATCCTGAGGTTGTTGCTTGCAGCTAATGTTCACCACCATACATATAATAAAAGCTTCGTTCTCAGTGCGCGTTCTGATAGTTGTCGAACTTATCAGAACTGGGACAGGAAATCCCGGGACGTTCCGGAACTTGTGGAACCACGATCTGCACTGCGAATGATTTCAGAACTTGGTAGTGGAATAGCCTATGTTGTTGTTTGTAACCTCACCAACTCGTGTTACCTTCTGGTGCTCCTTTTCAGAATATTTTTAGTTCCCGTGAATATATTATTTATTATACCCGTGAACATTACTCAACTATTACCCCATGGCAATAAAAAAAATTCCACGACGACTGAGGAGTATACTCGACAAAATTTGAGTTTCGTGGATGTAGACGAGATCCAACTATAACTTCAATCTTGTCCTCATCATTTACAAACCAAACACCATTTCCGAACTTGACGAGCTTGTTGACATTTCGATCATAGAATAGGTACTTATACTAACGATACAGACTGAAGTATGTTTTAGATGAAGAAGAAGAGAGGTGTTTACTCCGAAAAATTGTGAAATGCGCATGCCTTAACTAAGTCTTAGCTTCGAGTTCTAACAGTTCCGAAAAAAACAGGAACTGTCAGAACCGTACGGAACTGGGTTTGCAAAACACTGCGAACGCCGAACTCGGCATTCTTGGCGTTCTGGCACTGCGAACGACAAAACTCGACTGCACTTGCCTGGAACCGTTCCGAACTCGCAGTACACACACTGAGAATGAAGCTAAAGTTATCACACAAAAAACATCAATGACAAAATTTCTTTATTTGAAAATATTGGTAGGTTTTAAATACTCCTCAACATTCATTTCTGGAATATCCCTTGTAAGGTAAGTGAGATTTTCTACTAACTCTAATAATCCTCTTATCAAAAACACCATTTACTAATGTTTTTTATGATTGTTTTAGCACCAAAAAAATGAGTAGCCGATAATACAATTGTAGAGTAGGGTGTTTTCGAAAGACGCGTTTTTAGATGCGAATGTCTCCAAATGTTACTAATTTTTGAATTGTATAGATACTACTTCGAATATTTTAATGACAACTGGTTTTTGAATAGTTTGTTAAATAGAAAATTAGAGAACTTGTTCAGTTGACAAGTGAAGATAGGTTCGGTTACCTAAGTTCCCATCTACTTTACTTTTGGTTTATTATTGCCATTTATAATCGACCAAGAAAACAAACATTTTTAACCACTCCTCAAAATCCAAAAGCTCCAGAGCTTTTCACTGAAACTACAGGACCAAAGTTTATGAAACTTGGATTATAAATTAAATCACTTTTGGAGTCTATTTGGTCCTAGAAGGTCGGCATCAATCTCGATCAACCCTAAAGGGTTTAGGTTTTAAGGGCTGAAATATTAAAAAGTAGAGATCACAAAAATTTTCAAGTTAACCGTACCTTTTTTTATGGTTGTCATTGATAGTATTATCTTAAAGAATCGAATGAAACCACCCGGAACATTGGACGTAAATCAGTTCGCTCTCCCTAAGTGCTAGAACTATGAGAGTGAAATCAAGCGCGAGTAGTGACATCCTAAAATTACTGAGTTAATCGTTGAATTTCATTAATTATTTCTAGAAAGTGTAAGCGGTTGTAAAATCGGAACGTAGTAAGACTCGACTTATAAATCAATAACAAAACTCGGCACCCTGGACCCCCCGGTTGCTTTCCGCTTTGAGCCTTCGGCTAAAATGCTAAAACATGAAACATGCTTTCTTCCCGCTAATTCGTAAATGTAAATACATTTAAAACTACGACATAAATGTTTTACTAATCGAAATTAGAACAGAGTACCTACGTAGGTAATTTTCTGATATGGTGATATGGTTTTCGTCTACAATTACTATAACCAAGATTAAATTCTCAACCAAGTGACAACAAAACAAGAGCCATTGTTTACTATATCCATTTATAACATAAATAAATATAAAACTATGGCAGGAATAGAAGAACAAGTACGAAAGAAATGCGTGATAAATCGAGAGGTTTCCAACGAGTGGAGAACGATTTTTGTCCGGTGAAAAATAAAGATGTTTCATTTCCCCAGCAACGGCTTGGTTGTACGTGAAAATCAAAAGAAAACATTTCGTGACACATCCGCGTAACGTTTTTTGCTAGTTAGTCCAAGGATAAAGCATGTTCCATGGTAAAATCATAAGTCTTAGTTGTACAAACTAATAAATGAAACCGTAAAAATATGCCTAATCCAACTATTCCTAGCAACATCTACTCCAGCTAAGATAGATTTTTGTCAGAATCCTGAGTGAATAGGTATCTAGGTACTCTTCAAATAACATTTGCTTTAACTGTTATACCTCCACATCCTTTTGACATTTTCATGTCTTTGCCCTGGCACATTGCACAAAAAACTGTCACGCAACGTAACGTAAATATTTTGACGATTTCCGCTTAAAACCGAGTCGTTGCTAGGGAAATGGTACTTCGTCGTTCGTTATTCGTTCGAAAGCTCTCGACCATATTATGTTTACTAAAAGTGCGTGGCCAACAAGCTGAGTTATGAGCAAGGTTATTTGAATAATTGTTTCAGGTGATCATTCTCAATAATTGATATTGTGAACATGATTGCCACCGCTTGTTAATTTCTGATGATTTCATTGAGCTGGTGTTTCGATGATTTGATTCATAGCAGGTGCAAATATTGCGAGAACGGTTTGATTTGTGAAGCGGTGGTTAAATCATTTTAAAGGTAATTTCTATGCTTTACACTCTAGGAAGCTGTAATTTCTTATGTAGCCTCTTTGACATTGACCGATGCCCAGGGTCCGGATCAGATGATGGCTTTTGAAGCTAATTTCTAGTTTTACACTCTAGGAAGCTGTAAGTATGTAGTCTCTTTAGCACATTTACGTGACGATGCCCAGGGTCCGGATCATGAGTGGCTCTTAGAGCTTGCATACGACTGCAGGGGGGTAGGTGATGTAGCCTGGCTCGAATTCAATGAAGTACCCACGGGTGTCGGAACAATGAGTCAACACGATCGCGAATTCAATTAAATACCCAGGGGTGGGCCGTTTCTCTTATGCACGGGTGAGATCTGCCTAGTAATAAATACAATAAGAAAACACACATGAAAATGTCCCAATGTGTTGCAGACTCGTATGCAAGCATTTCAAGCTGCTTTGTCTTTTTATTACAAATTATTACATGAGGGCCAGTAAATTTTTCCGATTTTAAAAAGCTGAAATATAAGAATCTTCACATTTACCCCCTCCCTGACGCCCCAGGTCCTCGGGGACAATGAAAAATGAATTCATCTCGAATTTTACTAGTGAAAAACTTTTTTTTTAATTAAAATTCCCCAAAAAATGTATTCCAAGTTATTTTAGAAACAAGGAGGGTATTCTCCTACTTATTAAATTTCAAGGCCATGTTAATTTTCTTTTGATTTTCACGTACAACCAAGCCGTTGCTGAGGAAATGAAATTTCTTTAGTTTTCAACGGACAAAAATCGTTCTCCACTCGTTGGAAAGCTCTCGATTTATCACACATTTCTTTCGTACTTGTTCTTCTATTAATGTCGAGGTTTATATTTATTTATGTTATAAATGGATAAAGTAAACAATGCCGCTTGTTTTGCTGTCACTTGGTTGATATGTTAATCTTGGTTATAGTAATTGTAGACGCGAACCATTACAGAAAATTACCTACCTAGGTAATTCCTTCTAATTTCGATTCTTTTAAGTACTAATATTCACCTTTTGGCCTCATGAAATGCACTTAAATTTGTCATACAAATCTAGCCAAACATCAATGTTGTATCACCTAGGGTTTCTACGAGTTGTCCTTAATTCACACTATTCTAGCCAATACTTTGTATTGAACATTAAGCTTTGTGCGAAATAAAATTTGCTTTTTCATCTTCGTACGGAAATTATTAACAATCACTGAGCCAACTTTTACCTTGAGTTCTTTTAAAACAAGTATAATATAACAATGATCATATTCCCTCTTAGAGCATCTACTGTACCTCCGACCATACCTTAGACATTTAGAGAGTTTTTGGTGACAACTAACGTGCCCTTAACGTCACCCTAACGTAACCAAGAGTACGTGACCTTTAGGGGACGTTAGCAACATAGTACGTTAGACAGGCTCATTTAACGTCACCTGTTAGGGGATCTAAAGGCACACGACACATGCCTACCTTTCTTGTAAATTTAACACTAAACACCTCAAAATTACACGAATACTAGAAGGGGAAAGTGGGGAACATTCGACCAGGTGGGTACATTCCATTGGCCCTGTAGCCTTTATTTTTGAATGTGGGCGCGAATAGCCCCAATGTGCTGCTCCTAGATGACACCACAACTGGCAGGAAACTATGAGAAACCTTCCAAACTGAAGATGAAAAGCGTCAGTTTGTATTGAAGCGGTAAGCAAAAAACAAGGTGTGTGAAATCACATTTTTGTACTCGAAAATTATCATATGAATTGTAAACTTGATTGGATAATTCTCAGCCTTTCAGACGCTTCAGGATTTCTAGTTTTAGGTTCACTATCTTTTCTTTTTCAAGATAATGCCATTATACCAAACCCTGGTGACTGAAAATTTCTGTTTTTATCAAAAACAACCATGGGGAACATTCGACCATTAACTAGTGGGGAACATTCGAGCAGCAGTGGAGGATGGTCGAATGTTCCCCACATACTTAACAAGAATTTTAAGCATGACAAAACTTTATATTTTTGAATTTTATTCTTTCTAGATGCCACGCCGGTGTAACAAAAAGATAAATAGATCGTCGTTTGACGAGGATGTTTTTAAACAGGCCATTCAAGCTATCAGAGGAGGGATGGCAGTTTCAGAGCTTGGTGATTAATTTTGGCTCCTTGTCTGTCTGTCTGTCTGATGTCTCTCTGTTTGTGGTAAATCCTTGTCACGCCCAATACTATACCAAGTTTCAGTCCGATTCCAATGAAATTTTCAGGAATTGTGCGGGTTAGCTCCTAGACTGTCCCTTATAATTTTCAATACCGTGGAACCAACATTAGCCTGTACGCATGCGCAAACTTGAATTTCTCATAACGTCTATTTCTCATCATCTGTTGGTCCAATTTCGTTCAAACTAGGTAGGTAATTGAATATGTTCTAGAAAGATGCTCTATAAATTATATCGCGATTGGTAGAGTAATAACCTAAAAATTAAACTCGACTGACACAGGCAACACTCAGAGTCTAATGGGGCGATTTTGATGAAATTTTCAGGAATTGTGTGGAATAGGTTCTAGATGGTCTCCTATAACTTTCATGGCCGTCGCATAAATAGTATTCTGTGCGCATGCGCAAGCATATATTTATTATAACGTCGATTTCTAATCATCTATTGGTCCGATTTCGTTCAAATTCGGGGAGCAGATGGGTATAGGTATGTTCCAGAAGTATTCCCTATGAATTATATCGTGATTGGTGGAGTAATAATATAGCGCATGCGCAAAACTCAAAATTGATCGACACAGAAAAAACTCCGTGACTAACGGACCGATTTTTATGACATTTCCATGGATTGTGCGGTTTAGCTCCTAGATAGTCTCCTATAAATTTCATTACCGTTGGATTAATAGTAGTCTCGGAAGCAAAAGCGAAATTTATGGTGATTCTTGTTTCTGTTGTATTACTATTATGAATCGAGTGAAATATATTTTAAATAAGATATTAAAGATTAGGTTTGGGGTCTCCACCGTAAATTTTGGCAGCTATTATACAGTGGAGCGCCATCCTCTGATTTTTTATATCTGAACTGATCTTTTTATCCTATTTGATTTGTATAAAAATGCAAAACAAAGTTTTATTAAAAATACCGTTTCCAACTATTTGTGTTTCTCTCTGCTGTTCATACCCTACCATAAATTTACATTCATACTAGTTTCACAGGGTGTCTACAGGTCAAGGATTCCCGGAAAGTCTCGGAAAAGTCACGGATTTAATAGTAGGGCACGGATATTTCCGAAAGTAACGGATTTTATAGAAGTCACCGATTTGTATGGCGTCGGTAACCAAATAATCATAATATAATGCCAGTACCGGGATTCACAAGACATACGAAAGAATCAATTGAGATTTTTGAATCTACATTATTAAATATTTTTTACATTGTATTTTACTAATATTCCTTCAAGTAGTCTTGGACTTCTGTTCTTTATAAGTAGGCTAGAATCATTAAAAAAGCTACGAAGATCTAATTTTATTGAGGCTACTCATGATTACAGTAGGTCTACTGGTAAGTATTTCGGTACGCTATTCCTAAAGAAATTAAAGCCTGTAAAAGGTCACCGATTTTTAAAATTTAGAACCCCAAAAGTCCCCAAAAAGTCCCCGATTTTTATTTTACAGATCTAGTAGACACCCTATTTCAGGGTAGATTTACTGACAGACCAGATTCGGCAAATTAGGTGAAAAATGAAATTAGATAAGGTGTTGAATGCCCCATGGCCTGGCCAAAATGTACCCACCTCGTGGGGTTCATCAGACAATTTCGTACTTCTTCGATTTGCAATTTATTTAAATACAAGGACACTTCTTTAAGGACTTTCCACTATTTTATTCTAACAGTAAATAGTCACAGCATATAACGATTATTTCAATTTAAAAGTCCATGTAGACTGTCATCAGTGCAAATTTTACGTTAAGGGGTCGACTGTTTCCCACTTTCCCCTGAATAATGTTTTTTTTTTTTTTTTTTTTCAAATGACCCATTAATTATGTTGATGTAGCGGGTAGGTTTTGTGAACACCCCTCAAACTAGGTTATTTTACATTTCAAGTCGCGTAGAAACCGAATCTACTATGTGAAGTCTGCTGTCTAGCTTCACTAGCCTTCAACTCACACAGGCTCTATTCGATCCTTGGTTTTATTATCATTTCACATATTTTAAATGAGAAACCTGAATTTTAAGACACTATTTCTTCGAGGTACTGTTTCTAATTTGCCTGATCTCTCAGCTGTTTTCACGTAAACATTGCTTGAAGTGCTGCTTCAGGGTGAATTCCTGATTCATTGTCAGAGAGATAAATATTTTTTCGTACTTGTTGATGAATTAACCAAAAACATTAAGTTCGTAACGACCATAATTACCTATAAGTAACAACTAAACCGCGGTGTTTCCCACTTGAGGCTTACTATCTTTGTGCTAAATCCATGCCCTGTTTAAAAATTGAAAACTAAAAATGAGAAATTAGCCCGCACTGTACTGAAACTAACATGAAATTCGAATTTCGGATTGAAAATCGGTGTTTTATGTCGAAATAAAGAAGTTGACCAGTAGACAAGACAGCTGGAGGAACTCCATTAACTTGACATCAAAATTAAGGCAACCATGAGGGCATCTTGTCCCATTAGGGTTAGCATCTTCATTTGCTCCATCAAGACTAAGGTGACGGGTGACGTTAAGTTGAAGTCGCCAAAAACTCTATTATAAACGTACAGTACCCCAGATGGGAGTTCAATGATTATATCACTGGCAAGTAATAAATAAATAAATTACGGTATAAAAATATACATATAATTAGTACTTCATAGTGACTGGTAGTGGATGTTTCTGGTCTTCTAAGTTTCGACTCCACGAATTTTCTCTTCAGCAGAACAACTGTCAACCAGGAACACTAGAAATTGTAAAATACAAAAAGATGTAAACTCATTCGCAATAAATAACTGTGTTGATATTTCAAAAAGATGGCGGTTAGGTGCCGGGATGTTCTCAAGAAACTACACTTGGTATAGCACACACCTTATATTAGACAACAGTAGCGTTTGTTAAGCTCCAGGAAAATGACTCTCACAGTCGAAGAAGTTTGGTCACCCTGGCCTCTTAGCTCTGATCGCTAGCGTGTTGCAACTTTGGGAAATTTCCCGTCGTTGTTACTTCTCAATGCTAATAGAGGACACAAGGTAAGGGATCAGTCTGGGTAGTAATCAGGATCAGGTATACAGATATTAGGAATCAATGTAAATATCAAGATCGCTAATCAGATGACTGAGGGAATAGGCTTACCGCCTGCTGAGAGTCAGGAACGCTAATGAATCGGGTCTCTCCAGTCTTGGCATCGCGTCACAGATCTCTGGCTGCATTCCTAACAGCATCGACAGATGGCGTTTGCTATTGGTGTTGTTACATGTTTATGGCTCTATTTTGTTTAAACCAATTTGCTTGTTACGTCTAGAACCTCGTGTTCAAGTGAAAATCGTTGTAAAATTAATGATTTTTCCAGTGCTGGATTGGAAAGCTTAGTCAGACTTCTAGGTCCCTGGTCCACCCAAGTTTCTGTCGTCGAACAGAGCCTTCTACTAACTTTTGAAAGCCATCAAATTTAGTATAATTCTAAGCAAGGTTGTTAGCGTATCGAGCAATTTATTGTAAAGAATGAGGCCAGGGTTATCAAACCTCTTCGACTGTGAGAGTTATTTTCCTGGAGAGTAACACGTTATACCAATGTTGAGAACCAAAGGATTCACACGTTGCTTCGGTTGTATCAGTCATAAGCAACAAATAGGTGCATACCCCTCATCTCCACAATTTCCAGGGGGTACCTATTTATAAGAACCATATTTCCAGAGTCTATCAAATAGGTATTAAACTTTCTTGAATGAGAGGCTTCACATAGTTATTCAATATTCACGAGACAATATTGTTTCGCCACAGCACGGAGCGAGGCACAGCTAACGCTTTTGTAGCAAATTCGTGAACTATTTACACGTTCAACATTTACCTACACTTCTTCACGACTTGCGAGCATCCAGACCACCTGACTATACACAGTTATCCTGATCAATTGTCCAACTAATCCATCTTTTACTAAAAGAATTGGTAGGATTGGTATTGGTGGTTGATTTTTAGCAAATTTTCGAAGAAAAAGAATCTATTGTAATGGCTCCAAAATTTTTAACATCAAAAACATATATGCCAATGAAACAAATGCAACGTTGGCTTGTAATTACCCAGACTTAACCTACCTGCAAAATCAGCAGCCAAATTTTTAGGTAGTTACCAAACATACATTTAATGAAAACAATATTTTAACCAACCTGTACGTGTTCTGATGTTTTATAAGTTGATGTTGTCATCAAGAACAGTGCCATTTTCCTTGATTTGGATTGCATCAGTAGCCTTCACATCTGCAAAAACCCATGAAATTTAATAAAGAAGTAACTGGCATAATAAATCATAGCAATGTAGGAACGCTAGAGAGATAGTCAGAAAAATTTTGGATTTAACCAATAATTTAAAATCGAGAGACTTTATCTAAACTAAGACTTTTCCTAAATAATTAATATTCTGTTGTAAAAAAAGTAATTATATAGGTTTTTAGATCATTTTATTGAATTAAAGGACTGTAAGTATATTTTTCAACATGATTTTTCGCAAACATTTCTGATTGTTACAGTTCATAATTAATCAACTTTTTACACGTAATATTCAGCTGAAAAATAGAAATTTTACGATTTCTATACATCGAAAGACGAAAACAAAGCGAAGATTCGTACAACTACATGGCGGTTTGGTAAGTGCTCCGACTGAAGTGGAATCAACAAGTCAACTGGTGTGGAAGGACAATGCCGTTCTTTGTCATTTTAGTTGAGTCAATGAGTGTGGTGGTGGGGAGGGGGGGGGGGGGGCAGTTCCAAATGAAAGGATGAGTTCGTTGGCCAGCACTATTTGAGCACATTAAATTGGTCGCATTTCAAAAGTGTACTAAAAAATTCACCAAAAATAGTTGAATCGGTTAAAAATTGTTAAATTTATATTTTTTGGTAAAATATTGTTCAAATAAAGTTTATCTACTATAAAATAGAACATTCATAAATTTTTGTACAAAATTATGCTGAAAAATTTATCTAAAATTCATTAAAATTTGATAAATATCGATAAAAATGGCAAAAGAAGCTAAAAATTCAAAACCTCTATTGGAATGGGACATTATTATTTAGAATACGTTTTTTGCCATAAAATTAATAATTAACAATTTCCTTGCACTCAAAAAGCCCAAATTTCAAAACAATTTAACATGATACAATAGGTACGATAATTTTCGAAAATTCGCTCATAGGATCATGCTACATGACTAGAACTTTTTTCTACTTCCGTTCGATGTTTTTGCCAGAAAAACAGTTTTTATCTCAAGATTATTGTAGTGAGATTTTGCAGGAAATATTTAAGAGGAAACTGTTTCCAGGTGAGCAAAATCTTAATATTTTAAAAACAGAGTTTTTGCCACCTCGGCACCACTGTGCGCCACCGCCTACAGCCAACATATGGTTAACTTCCATCTAGGGTTTTATTAGTTCAGACGGCAAATCCACGCTCATCGTTGCTTACTGGAGTCATTCATTAAATTCACAAAATTCATCACACGCAGCCACAACATCTTACATCAGAAAGACCTGATGGCCTCAGCCTGGTGGCTTCTTGGCCTTGCCTCAGATGTGTATGCGATGTTAGAGGTGTAGGTCTTTTAACTATGCATTTATTTGGGATTGAGAAGAGGGAGGGTAGACGAAACAAAGGAGGTGAGGCGAGAAATGAAAAATATTTTACTAACTAAAGGCTCGGGAACCCCCGAAACGTATAACACTAGAGTTAAAAGCCAATGTGAAAGGGGTTAGAACACCAATTAAACAGTCAACAGTAAACAATGCAATCACTAAAGATACTTACAATATTGGTTAACTTACTTTTATGTGATCTCTTGTGTATCCTTAGAGCACTAGCGTGTGCAGTGTTGTGGCCACATATATTGCAAGAGTAGGGTTTCTCACCTGGCAGACATAAAAGACTCTTAAATCTTATAAGTGTGAAAAAGAAAGTGAGTGAGGTGTACGACATCCCCAAGCACAATTTTTTTAAAAATCATAAGATAGGTGTGAAAGGGCAGTTAGGATCTTTAAACAACTTTGGTTTATCAAAACTTACAAACATAATACTAATGGTTTTGTCGAAAAGTAGTACAAAAAAGTAGTCCCAGGATAGTTCTCTATAAGAAGAGAGGGGATGGGTGTTTTAGTCTGTATGCCACTGTGTGGTGAACCTGACACAAAGGATGAGAAAGCCCAGCCTTGTAGTCAGTGTTCAAAGCATTTTACCAACCCCAATTAAATTTTTTTAAATTTATATTAATTAAAAAATGGTTTTTCAAAGAAAAACTTTTTTGTTCGTGACAAATTTTCACGACTATTTCTTCACATTGGAAAATACTGCTAACAATTAACATAAAATGTAATACGCAACAAAATTACCTGTGTGAGTTCTCATGTGGGCTTTCAAAGTTCCGAGTTGTCGCGCTCGGTAGTTACAGCAACCACAAGCGTAGGGTTTTTCACCTAACAAACAAAACGTAACTAACACTATACAAAATACTTGGTACCACTATTTTTCTGAAGTTAGGATAAGGCCTGTTCCACAAGGTGGTTCATTGATTCAACTACTAGAACTGACAGGTTTAAAGGATCGTAGGCTGGAAATAAATAAAATAATAATAATAAAACATTTATAGGCCCAGACATATAAATTTCGTCCGTAGCGGGCTCACATGAACTACGTATGGTAAAATTACAATAAACATTACATGGCGGCAAATATTTAGAATTAATTACAAATATCGAATTGCAACAAGAAAAATTAGAGGGGAAAAATGTACGTGAACTAAACTTAACAGCAAAAAAACCGGCGCACCCTATACTTTGTTATTTTTTCACCTTAGCTTCAATTGGTTAATTTTTTTTTTTTTTTTTTTGCATGTGCCAAGTAAAGTCGGTATCTTATGAGAGAACAGCAAGGAACAGAGTGGCAAATAAAACATAGCCGTTTGA
Source organism: Adelphocoris suturalis (assembly GCA_030762985.1). Lineage (NCBI taxonomy): Eukaryota > Metazoa > Arthropoda > Insecta > Hemiptera > Miridae > Adelphocoris > Adelphocoris suturalis. The sequence goes on along the minus strand of CM061042.1, from coordinate 49,793,343 downwards.
AAAAATCAGCTTTATTCACAAAACTTCGATGTTTGGACAAAAGTAACAAAACATTCTTCTGTAGTTATCGTGAGAAAAAAAATTGAAAAATTAATTTTTTTTTGGAAAATAAATTTTTTCATTATCGGGTGGTATGTTCCCTTGCTTGTACCACCGACTGTATTCTTCTCGGCATGCTGTTGATCAAATTTGAAACCCTTTCTTGTCTGATGAGGTCCCATTCTGCGAGGACCGCTGTCCTGAGGTCATGGAGGTTTACAGGAGGGTTCGGTCGCTTTCTGATGCACCTCTCTAGCTCGTCCCATAGATGTTCTATGGGATTGAGGTCGGGGCTGCGAGCTGGCCATTGTAGGGTGCGCATGCCTACCTCTTTGAGGTAGTCAGTAACCACGTTTGCTACGTGTGACCGCGCGTTATCGTCCATAAAAATAAAATTATCGCCGATGTAAGGGGCGAATGGCACTACATAATCTTCCAGGATGTCAGAAATGTACCTCAGTGTGGTTAGACTCCCTCGGGGATACACATGGAGTTCCGTTTTTGCCTCTGAAGTGATTCCACCTCAAACCATTTCAGACCCACTGCCGTAAGGCACCCTTTCAGCACTCTTAATGTTTTCCGATGAGTCGAGGTTCTCACTATTCGCTTCAGATCGTCGTGTTAGAGGGTGGAGGAGACGAGGGCAGCGTTTCGCTCAGTGCAATATTTCTGAAAGGGTGCCTTACGCGGGAGGTTCTGAAATGGTTTGGGGTGGAATCACTTCAGAGGCGAATACGGAACCCCATGTGTATCCCCGAGGGAGTCTAACCACACTGAGGTACATTTCTGACATCCTGGAAGATTATGTAGTGCCATTCGCCCCTTACATCGGCGATAATTTTATTTTTATGGACGATAACGTGCGGTCACACGTAGCAAACGTGGTTACTGACTACCTCGAAGAGGTTGGCATGCGCACCCTACAATGGCCAGCTCGCAGCCCCGACCTCAATCCCATAGAACATCTATGGGACGAGCTAGAGAGTTGCATATGAAGGCGACCGAACCCTCCTGTAAACCTCCAAGACCTCAGGACAGCGGTCCTCGCAGAATGGGACCTCATCAGACAAGAAAGGGTCTCAAATTTGATCAACAGCATGCCGAGAAGAATGCAGGCGGTGGTACAAGGAAGGGATGGTACCACCCGATATAAAAAAATTTATTTTCAAAAAAAAAAAATTAATTTTTCAATTTTTTTTCACACGAGAACTGCAGAAGAATGTTTTGTTACTTTTGCCCAAACATCGAAGTTTTGTGAATAAAGCTGATTTTTTCGAACGGGTATTTTTTATTTGCCACTCTGTTTCTTGCTGTTCTCTCATAAGATACCGACTTTACTTGGCACATGCAAAAAAAAATTAATCAATTGAAGCTAAGGTGAAAAAATAACAAAATATAGGGTGCGCCGGTTTTTTTGCAGTTAAGTGTAGATGAAACAAAAATATGATTACTTAAGTGAAAAAAAAGAAGAATTTGAGAGAAAGAGAGGAAGGAAATTGAGCATCCATCGTAAGGGGGGAAAGGGGGGGGAGAGTGCACATAATTAGTGTATTCAATTGTTGGTATTCAGGTGTTGCTTAAGACAGTTTAAAAACCGACCAATGGAAGAGGATGTACGAACAGACAGCGGGAGGGTCTTCCAAACCCTAACCCCAGCCACCACAGAGGACCTGGCCATGGTTCGACTGAAATGGCGAGTGATGATTAGGACATTTGACCTAGAAGAGGCAGCTCTCGTGGTCAGGTTGTCCAAGTAGTCAGGCAACCACTCAAGATCAAATACAGCGATTTCAGGTGGCGAAAAATAAAATATTTACTACCTAAGGATATTACTACATAAGGGTAAGCAAAGTATATGTAGCCCAGAAACGGAATGTCGTGCCTTAACATTAAAAACATACTGTAGGCAGGCATTGCAGGCTACTTGGAGTTTTTTGTCCAAGGGAATCTAAGGGAATCTCTGAACGATTAAACACACAGAGACTCTCGTGCATGGGACAATAGTCACCACTCAAGGTAACAATTCCACTAGTTGATTAACAGAAAAGACTCTACTCGCAATCTGAGCCTTAAACCAGTTGCTTAGTTTAATCGACCTGAAGCCAGGGTTACCACACCCCGTCCAACAAAAGGGGTATTGTAGATGTTAAAGAGAGGTACGAAGGGGGATCTGATGATTCTAAAAGGGGCTTATTTAGGAGTCATGTTTTTGGCTAATTACACAATGCTCACATGTATCAATTTGTAGTTGAATTTGAACAAGTTATTTTAGTTGATGCTTAGAAGAATCAAAGAAAGTAGGTAAATTATATTAAGTTTCTGAGATCATTGATTCAGGGACTGCGCTGAATAACGAAGTTGAAACTTACCAAGGTCTACATGAGACCAATAATTATATTAAAATTAAACAAATAAATCAGCTTTCCTTGACACTACAGCGCAGCGGCGGGATCATGAAATGTGATAAAATGAGAGCATTCCAAAAAGTGGCGAACGATTTTCCTGCTATGAAAACTAAGGGAGTTACACTTCCCTAGAAACGCATTGGTTGTACGTAAAAATCAATACAAAATCAATATTTTCGCCGTGACGTGAAGGTCAGAAAAAAATTGAAACATCCTGTTAACCATTATTAAATTATAATAAATTTTAGTAAAAAATGTAGTTTTTTTTTACATTGTTGGCGAATTTTCGTAATTTTGTGAGAGTGGTCAAACAACCTTCTAAGATAAAATTCATATAAGGGTCATTAAAGTTATAATATAAGAGCATGAGATTAAACCGAGAAGACTTTTATAGTGCTTGTAATGAGATTGATGAATCAACAGTAATTTTTCACAATAAATATATGTACCTGTATGAGTTCTCATATGTTCCTTCAGGTGATTAACAAACTTGGTTCGATAGTCACAACTATCGCAAGCATAAGGATTACCTGACAAAGTAATAAGAAAATATTGAAGAGATACAAATATCACACTGTAGAATATAATATACACCCATAATATAGTGCACAGTAATATATTAACGTCAATAAAAGTATGATCAGCAGGTAACTAGCTATAAACTTACTTGTGTGGGTTGTCCTATGTTTTACTAATTTATTGAAATACGCAGATTTGTAGTCACATTCATCACAGGCGTAAGGCTCACCTAACAGACAAACAACATAATGAAATTAACAGACATGAGAACCATTACAAGAATCATTGTTCATCATTGTATAATAAGCTCTGCCCACAATTTTTTTTCTTTTTTTCATTAGGAAAATGAGATTATGTTGAGATGATACCTATTTAGTATTTTTGCGAGTTATGTATTGTTGATTATCAATTAACTTCGGAAGATTTGATGACGTCAGCACTGCACTTGGCTGGGTGCACGAAGTCTAAGATCCACGAGTCCGTTGAGACAACTGTGACAGTTCCCGTCAATTCTAAGAGAGGTCGCGTCTATCCGTCGCTCTAGCGGCGGATCGAACGCACCCTGCTCGAATTATTGAGCTGCTGTGATTGGGGATAGATGGGGATCAGATAACTGGAAAATCAATCTTCTCCGAATGTTGCACATTACGCGATTAGAACGAGTTGTATCTAATACAGGACTGTCACACTCCCCTCTCTCTATGTAGAGCGGATTTAGGCCCCATTGCACCTCTGAGGCGACCTAAGTCCGTGACATGGTAGTGAGAGCGTGGTTTCCTGGATTACGCATGGTTATACCTAGTACATCCAGGTCCACTATTTTTGAGGGCTGTATGTTTCAGAAGAAACTTGGCCCAGGTTTCCAGAAGGAATACCCATTATAATCCCTTGGATTCATAAATAATTTCTTGACTTATAATTTCTCAAAATTTTCCTCTCATATGATTTCTATTTTCATACCTATGATATCAGGCCTTTGCCTTTTTTATTATTATACATATATTCTAATTAAAGGGTTTAAGTCCCCAACGTGGGCACATATTTTTATATCTATTTTATTTTCCTCTAGGTATAAGTCTCCATAGTTGAGCAACCGTTTATTCCCGATTGTTCCAATCTTTGAGTGGGGGTTAACTACCTAATGAATACTTCATATGAAGATTCATTGACAATCCATCCTGTTTTAATTTCTCTTTTTTATCCCCAATCACCAATGCAGCTATTTATTAATGAGCATCAGTTCTCCACCAGTAAACCATCCCACCTGGTTTACATACTTGTTCATCAAACAAATATGTTTTTAAGGGGAGGAGTGTGACAGTTCCCGTCAATTCTAAGAGAGGTCGCGTCTATCCGTCGCTCTAGCGGCAGATCGAACGCGCCCTGCTCGAATTATTGAGCTGCTGTGATTGGGGATAAATGAGGATCCGAGAACCGGGAAATCAATCTTCTCCGAATATAGCACATTACGCTATTAGCACGAGTTGTATCTACTATGGGACTGTAACACTCCCCTCTCTCTATGTAGAGCGGATTTACGCCCCATTGCACCTCTGGGGGCGACCTAAGTCCGCGACACAACCTAACAATCGATCTTGATGACAATGGTGAGAAGCGCACTACCGAAAGGTGTGCCACTTTGCCGCGAGGCAGGAAGTGAAGAGTCAACTGTAAAAACATAAATTCCTGCTCTATAAGCGACCATCCTATTTCTGACATTCATTCTGTTTACACCTTCTAACAACCGAGTTTCATAACATTTTCTATTCCGGATTCTCATTTGTTTCTAAAACACCGTTGTCTGCTCATAATGATTGGAGAGAACAGAAAGCTCAGCACGGGAAAATATGCAGAATACCATAGAAAACTAATACTAACGTTGGACAAGATAACAGTTATCCAAGAGGGATGCTCTTTGAGTATAAATAATAGAGAGTTCCCAGAGATCCGTCAGTCTCAATACGGCGCGGTAACGAGAAACTTTACCACACCTTAAAGTCACATGAAGTCCTTAACGGATTTAGTTGTAATGCTAAATACATAGAAGGAGGAAATCATCCCTAAGTTTGAGGTGATTTTAGACGATTAAGTTTAATATGCGAAGCCTTGATAATATCATCTAGCTTCAGAGAGACGTCCTTAAAGCGAATTCAATGATTGGAGCCCAGCCTATTTGTCTCAAATCTATTCCAGGACATCCCTCTGAAGCTGGGTAATATTAGCAAGGCTTTGCATATTATAGGAGGGACGCTCTATTAAAATTGACGACCTTGACTCATTTTTATTGGTTGTTTTGTGTAATCGCCGACAGATGAATACGATTACACGAATATGAATTATAATCGCAGTTGACTCAGAATCAACGAATAACTATTGCGATCACAATCGTGTTCCTATTCGACTATAAGATTATTCCCAACACTGGCTGAAGCACTACTGCTAGAAAAATTTGATTTACTGACAACTGAACAAAGGTTGGGATATGCCAACATTGGTAAGAAAATTTAGGATTAATCCCGGAAAAATTAAGAACTACTAGATTTAGTTACTGATGAATTTATAATAATCAATACAGACTCATCGTCGTCATCTTCAGATTCTGTTAGTTCTTAATCCTTGGATAGTTCTTCCGAAGAAGAACCTCAATAATACCTCCATAAATATATCTTGTATTATTTTTACAATACCTAACATCCGTTTATCCTATACATAACTTAGTTTAATGCTTCGGGATTAGACTCTTTACATGTCAGGGCTCTAGTTATTCTCTTGTTCAAAAGACACCAAAAACATTCACATGCCATGTCAATGCAACCTTTCTACAGTAACTTTTAACATAACTTTTTCACTTCTACTTGAGAATGAGAGGTAAGCCATGGGGAAGAACTTCTGAAAAAGCAGTGGAAGGTTCCCAAAGGGAGTATACCTCGAAAAGGGGTGGGCTGTCAGGTACAGTGTGGTAGGAGAGGGGATGTTAAAACCTCGTTGAGCTGCAAGAACTTTCACTGGACGTTGTGGAGAAACACACCAAGTTACAGTGTGCGACCTCTACCACCTAAAACGTTTCTGCCAAGATGCTAAGAAATAGTGGTTTTTCGTATTATTTATTTCGGGTTCTTTTCATTAAATCAGTAAACAAAAACAATTTTACTGAGAAATGTCTCGAGGGTGGGTGTATAAGTTGTTACAGTAATAGCTGGGCAGCTAATTCTCCAGATATAATTCCCCTTTACCAAAAATTTTCTTACACTTGGAGGTCCGACATACTAATTTTGGATTAATTTGGAAGAATCAAAGCGGGCCCTTGGTAGCGAAATGGCCTATTCACTGTCTCAAATTCTTTAGGAAATTGGGAATACCGATTCCTTTAAAGTTAAATTTTTACAAAATCGGAAACTGCGAACTAGACTCTGTTTCTCTTAGACAAACCCTACTAGAAGACCTGTTCTCGGCCAGCTCCTATCCCCAGTATTCTGGAGGACAGCCTGAGATCTATGGTAATTTCAATTGTCCATGCCGCCAAGGTCAGACTCGGATGGCGTCAAGTACAATAAAGACCCAGTCCAAAAACTGAATTCCAACCCTAGCCAGAACCAGTTGGTACCAGTTGTCCAATCCTTAGCAATAGAACGACTTACTTGTATGAGCTCGTGCGTGTGCCTTCAGCAAAGTGATTCGTGAAGCTCGATAATCACATTTATCGCATGCGAAGGGCTTCTCACCTTGCAAAAAATACATAATATTAACACTCTCATAAAAAAATCGGCATCGCAGAAATTAATTCGATCGGGTACCCCACTGGTACTCCAAATGAACGTTGTTCGTTTTAATGGTTAGGTACTGCTCAATAATGCTTGCGTATAACCAAAAGTAAAATGTACTAATGCACTAAAGTGGTTTCCTCATTATATTCTGATCCCTACTGATTCTTAATTAGTTCCCTACTTATTTTCAAATATACAAGACATTGATCGGGATTGTGTGAATCACAATTGGGCACCGAACTTTGGATTACCAATTCAATAAACTGAATGCAGTTCCGTTTCTTTCCATAACATTACTCTAGTGTGCCATGTGTTCCATGAGATCCAAAAAATTGTGAAATGAGCATGCGCTAACCACATCCTTGCGTTCGAGTTCTGAGAACTCCGAAAAAAATGGGGACTGTCAGAACCATTCGGAACTGGGTTCGCAAAACACTGCGAACGCCGAACTCCGCATTCTTGGGGTTCCAGAACTATGCGTTCTGGCACTGTGAACGACAAAATTCGACTGCGCTTGCCCAGAACCGTTCCGAACTGGCAGACGCACACAGAGAACAAAGGTTATGTCTCCCGTGAATCGCATCCCATTAACTTTTAGATAGTAGTTTCTGCTTGTCAATGATAAATATAAACCCAAAGCTCCTTTTTCAGAGATCTGGAATACAATTACAAAGTATGGAAGGACTCAGATCAACTTCGGAACTTCACAGACTAATTTCTTTCCAAATCGACTCATGGTACGGAAGTTTAAATGGAACTCCTTCGGGACTCCTCAAAAACAATTACGAGATACGGAGGCGCAATGATCAGCTGAGGGTCCCCTGAGGCTAATTTCTTTTCTTTTCGACCTGCCTTTTTTCCATTTCCTTTGACATTTTTCCTAAAGTTTTTCGACACTTACTACAAAGCGGAGAATTGTGGGGTCCTGGAGCTGTAAAGATGTGAACCCTTTTGGGAGGCACAATGCACTAAGTTTTGATCATTTACTATATACTTACAGGGTTTAATAATACTTATAAACCAATGATTAGCGTAGAAGGGCTATCTAATACAGAAATAATATACCTATGTGTAATCATGTGCAGCGGTTTTTAGTTAAAAGCTTTTTTTCTTCGAAAATTCCCCAAAAGAGGAATGTCGGTTTCTATATTTTTGTGGCTCTGCCACATATATGCTACCATGCCAAATGTTATTTCGTACCTAGTTTGCATGAAAGCTCCATAGGAGAGTCATCGTTTCAAAGAATCACTCTAAAGAATAATTATTTTAGAATTATGTCTATTTCTGTTGCAAAACTTAATTTAATTTTCTGTGAAGATGAAATTGGAGAACTTTTAAATAGATACATAAAACTGTAAACGAAGAATATAATTCGTTGCCTAACGTAACGAAAATAAGTAGGAAGAATTTTATAATACGCTTTTTCTTAACGGGAGGCGAGTGGGTGGGGGGGACAAGAAATTCGATTTTGGGGTGAATACATTTTCTAAAACTACATCATTTTCTGAACAAAATGAATATATTTTCAAAATTTTACAAACATGATAGCGTCAGCTTTATCAAGATAAAGCTAATGTAAGATGAGGTTATCTTATTCTTCTTCTACTTGTGTTGATCATTTTTATTTGTCCTAGCCTGCGTCAGTGTCAAACAGTGTTTCAATAGTTTCTTGAGAGAGAAGTAGAAGTTTCCACCAAACGAAACGAGCAAGTGCTTCGGCCGGAGTCGAGGCGCGTTTGCGAGAGCCGAATTTTTTTCAATCGTGTTTTTCTCGAAACGACGTTTTCCGCTCTTTGGGAACATTTTTTGACCGGCCTGTTTGTCGTATCGGATCGAATTTTTTTTTTCTAAATTACCGTGAGAAGTGTGGGAATTGAATGACTGGAAAAAATACTGGAAATTTCCTGGGGGCATGCGCTGGTGGATGAATGAACGACATGATAAAACCTCCATTTTTCATCCAATAAAACCTGCCAACTCATGCAAACCATCATGTAGTATCGTATTCAAGAAAATTCTCCAATCAATCGAAAGATGACAACATGAAGAGTGAATTAAAAAAATAATCAGCTCAATTGAACGAAAAATGAGGGCAGGGCAAGTTCCTGAAGTACCCCCTTTTTTACGTTATATTGGTCACCCCCACGCCTCCCGTTAAGTTAATAAGGTTTTCAATTAACCTAGATGATTACGGTTTTGTAAACAAAAATAACCTGACAGTTTGTCACTTAATGACTCACCTGTGTGGGTCCTCACATGTGCTTGCAAAGTACTGCGATACGGAGCTCGGTAAGAACAGAATGCACAGGCAAGGGCGTCACCTAATAAAAGATGAAGACTACGTTGAAAATGTACATGGAACAGTATAAATGATAACTTAATGGAACCCTAGATCTTGACAGTAGGTATAACAATCAACATCAACAGGTAACATTTGTGTATGCGTTTAGTAAATACAAACTATACCTAACTTGTTCATAACCCATGGTAACTCTCAGAGCCCTACTAATCCAGCAGATGAAAGAGGTTGTTACCAGTAACAGAGTTATAGGATGCAAGCTGTAACTTTGCGTGTTTCTCTGCTCAGAAGAGCAGGGCTGCCCAGTGGGACCCTTTTTCCACTAAGCTTTTCCCACTTCCTTTGAACCCCATCCCGATCTCTTGGCCGTCCCACAGTCTATCCTAGAATAATCACGTTCATCTATCCAATGCCCATCTTTACCAAATAATTGAAAGAGTTTAATTTAGAAAAGGTTGGAAATTAACGGAGATTGAAGCTCAAAGTCTTTCACCAGAGCGCTGTACGAGTTTAAACTCCAACTGACATGGTTACATGGTCATGGACATGAAATTACATAATATCAGTTATGATCTATTTATTTAATAAATGAAAAGTTTTAAGGCCCCTACAACGGAGGGAAATACATGAGGGGGCAAATTGTGAGAGAAAAAAAATCGACAATTCTTAAATGATAAGATAAGTAGTTCAAGTTTCTACACCTTTTTTAATTTACCCTCATTTCTCTGTGATTATTTCAATGTTCTGCTACTAGGGAGAGGTCAACTAGTAGAGCTAGTGGGGGAATCATGGTGTTGGTCAGGAGAATGGATGGATGGTCGGCCTCTCTCGTCGAAAGTTCAAATTTTTGGATATTTGTACGGCTATGGTATTCACGCTCCATAGTACTGGTGGTGTTCACCCCTGCACTTCATCACAAGACTATTATTGAGATGTTAGGTGAAGCACTCACTTCTTTGAAAGATAAAGCACATGATGGTGCCCTTCTTTTGCTCCTGGGGACTTCAATTGTAGAATCAATAACAAGCATGAGGCTGACGAGCACTTGGTCCTTGGTTCTAATCTCAACTGTTCAAGACAGACTCAGGATTCCAATTAACAAGAAAGGGAGGTTATTCCAGAAGCTCTGCGAGGATCATTCACTTCTTGTGTGAAATGGGAGGTCGCAATGTGAACATAATGGGGAATTCACTTATATTGGCCAGGGGTGGTGGATTTGGCATTGATGAACCTGGACTGTTTGAATATGTTCACTGAATTTATGGTCAGGGTCTTCCTAGCACATGCCTCGTATTGCGACCTTGCAAATACGACTAAACAAGTAACGATCGACAGCCTTCAATCTCCGCCAATAGGTTAGAGATCATCAAAAGGAACTCTTTAAAATGGACATAAATAACATGGAATGGATTGTGGAAGGCCATGACGTGGATTTGGAGAGAATCTTTTTAGATTTTATCCATATTATCTGGAGGGGTGCTGAAGCTGCAGGGTTGATTAGGGCTCCATCTATGTTGCCAGTTGGGGCATCAGGCAATAAGCCGTTGTTCACTGTAGACTGTCGAGAAAAGAGATATTTCGTTAGAAAAGCTTACAGGATGTTTGGAAGGAGTGGCTATAAACCTGAGTACCTTCAGAGATATCTGCAAGCCGAAGTTGATAATAACCTAGCAAAAAAACTAGCTGATTAAGACTATGCCTCAAAAATAGTTACCACGATAAATAACTGTCGCAACTTGAGCGATTTTTGGGATTCTGCAAGGCGACTTAAGTGGAAACCTTGGGTGGCAAACCCAATTCATGTCGAAGCTTAGATTGAGTTTTATGGCTCCCTCTATAACACCATTTCTGCCCCTGTGGTCGAGCTTTTCCTTACTGCTTACAATCCAATCTTGGACCAAGAATTCACCCTCCAGGAGGGGCTGTCATCAGTAAGCTCAAACGTTCTAGGGCACGGGGTTGGGACGGGATTCCCAATGAAGTATTTCAGATGCTCCCAGAAAGCTGGCTGCAGCAATGTGTGAAATTTTTAAATTGAATCCTGATAACCGGCATTGTACCTAAAAGTTGGGGCAAGATTAAACTCCGCTTTCAAACTAAAGACCTCTGGCTCTGATCTCCACTATGGTCGACATATTTACTGCCCTGATTGCTGCTAGATTGAGTAATTGGGCTGAAAATAATGATGTTTTACCTGAGGAGCAGTGTGGTTTTAGAGCTGAGAGATCTTGTACTGACCAAGTATTTACGCTTCAGTTTCTGGCTTGCATCTCAAATGCCCGTATGAAGACATCTGTTGAGCACTCCTTCATGTGGGACAAATTGACAAAATTAGGCATCAGCACTCGCCTTATTCACGTTCTTAGAAACTTGTACAGCAAGGCAACGTTTCTTTTGGAGGACCCTATTACACATGAAACGGCGGAGCAGAAAATAACCAAAGGAGTCCTGCAAGGCGACTCCCTGTCTCCCTTGTGTTTTATGCTGTTTCTTGCAGATCTTGGTAAGCACATGAAAGAATTTGGATGCTCGGACGTTGGAGTATGTATCGACTTTTAACTATTTGGGGGTTCCTATATCCAGTTCATCAAGGTCCGAGGTAGCAGCAAACCTCTTTGTATTCAAAGCTCGATCAGCAGTGGGAGCTACTGTAGACCTGATGAGAAAAGGTTCAGTTGTCAAGTGGCCCGCAAAAATCAGCCTGTTTGTGTCATCGAGTCTGTTTTGTTTTAAGCAGTGGAGTTCTGGGGCTTGAGATACCTGAACGATTTGGAGGTTGTACAGAGTGGGTTTTTGAAGCTCGCCCTTGGTTTGCCTCATTCTACACCTGGCCATTACTTCCGCTTAGAGACTTTTTATCCTCGACTGTGCATTCAGGCTCTAAAGAGAGCATTGAACTTTTTTTAGAGGGTGTTGAAGCTGATGAGTGAGCGTTGGCCCTAAGATCTGCCTGGGGCTGTTGCGGGAGCTTGATGGTTCGGAGGCAAACCTCCCTCAGCGAACTGGATTTCTAACCTTAGTGGCCTTCTTCAGACATTGGGGACGAAACGGATGTGCATCTGAACGAGACTGAGTTTCTTAGTTCTGTTCAACAATATCAGTTCAATCAATATCAACCATTGGCTATCAGTGGACATTAAGCTCTGTCTGAACTCCAAATATAACAATTTCTATCGTGTGACATGTTCATTTGGAGAGCCGGAAGCCTACCTGGGGAATATGCAATCCTAGGAGGAAGAAAAAGTTATTGCACAACTCTGCCTTTCATACACCGGCCACCTACTGTTCTACATCAAAGCATTAAAATACGCCATTGACTGTACGGAAAGATGTACGAACTGCAATAGAAACGAGTCAGAGTCAGTGGTTCATTTCCCGTTTCTGTGCCCTCTTTATCTACCTTATAGAAACTCCTACTTGGCGCCTCTAATTCCCGACTACTCCACAGCCGACACCATGACCATCCTTACAGCTCACCAGACTACGGGAGTTATTGTCACTCAATTCACCAAAATCTTACCAAGCCATCTACAAATACGTAATTTATTCGCTGAGGCTAAGAGCTTTTCCTTGAACGAATGAAATCCATCAACAGCATTTTCCAATCACCTACATTGTCTCCATCATTGCTGCTTCATCTACATCACGACCATTTTCTTACGACCTGCTTACAACAGATAAATCAGTGAAGTTCCATTCAATAACCCTTCTTTTATTATATTTACTTTGCTGTTTTGGAAGCAACGTTCTTTTTACTTTGCTTTTATTTCTTCATGTCACTAAATTAATCAGTGTTCGTTTTACAAATGCTTACTCCTTAATTTGTTTCCTATTGTATCTTTTTTGTACTCATTATACAATTTGTATCATAATTATATAATCACAACTCCTTACAATGCGTGTTTTTTGCTAATAAATGTATTGATTGATTGATAGATTTATAGTTCAAGTTTCTCCAGAAGACTTTGCCCATCTCTGGTCGACCTACAGTTTGCATCACTTGCAACCTACCTCAATCTATAGATGTAGTATAAAATCGTCTATTATTGGTAGGGCAGAGCAGATTGATCTTCTAAGGGAAAACTAGGTACCAACCGTAATCTGTAGGAAACCCATGCAATGAAAATTTTAGTGATCATACAGTGGTCGCACTGCACTCCCAACACGGTGAATTTTTCTCTCCGTTTCGTTTTAGTGTCACAGTTTGAAGTTAGTAGGGGGTCTTTGAAGCATTTTGTGTAGTGCTGTAGTTTTTCATTGAAACTATTTACTTCGTATTACATTCTAATTCAATATTATTTATGATTAACGCATTGTCTAAGCCTGCTGTTCAAAGTGCCAGAAAAAGGAAAAGTGGTTTGTGATCAAGCAAGAAATGTCTTGTGCAATAATTTATCAAATATGCATTACAAACTAGAACCGCATTATTTAGTTAACTAACCTAAAGCACGTACAACAATTTTTTTTGACAATTGAAGGAGGGAAATCATGGAAATTAGGGTACAAATTTATGAACACTGCTACAATCCCGATCAACATTGAGATGATAATACACAAGAAGTGAGAGATAACCCTAGGAACATCAACCTGCTCTGGATTACCTATGTATACGTTACCTGTGGCGTGATGAGATGAATTGAATTGACCCGTGTCATATTGCACATTTTCTGCAGATTCTTCATCAGGATCAGGATTTTGTTCTGTTGCGGCTAAGGGGTCATCCTGAGGTGCCTCCTCCAAGACTATCGGCTCTTCTTTGACATTCACAAGGACAATCTCTCCGATTTGATTATCATCATTTTCTGATGTCATCCTTCTCTCAACTCCACTGTAACAATATATTTAACAGATTGGTAATAGGTTTTGGGTGCACTTGCTCCTTTTTGAAGTAGGAGCACAATAAATTACTTCGGTGTGAACTACCAGTAGGTCAAACAAACACGAATTAACAATGGGTGATATTCTCGAGACTTGGACACTAGCGCACCCTTACATCGAGGCAAGGCGAAATCAAGTTATTTCACCTTGTTGTCATGGTGACGAGTAAACATATGCGAAAATGCGCCATTTGTGAACGAACCTGGACAACAGCGTAACATAGTCTCACCTAGTTCCGAGTCAATATTTTCATTATTTGTAATACGCAAGGTGATAAATTGTATGCAAATTACATCAAGTTATTATCAGGTGTTGACCTCAAACGCTAAGAACGCAAGATTTAATCTGTGGGGTAGAGATCCATATGAAATAGCCAGGTGAAGTTAGCAACGGTTTTCAGCAACGGTCCATAATTCCGTTAATATTGGTCGAATTGAGTCCAAATTTCGCACATACACTCAGTACCCAGACTCGCACCCTCGAATGAGGTCGGGCACGGCGTACCTACCTCGGGGGCGGCTGTGGAGGCGGCTGGGGGCGGTATTACGCACTTCCCGTGGATGTGCCGCTAAAATAACTATCAGAATCGGATTCAGCACCCTAAAAAACCCCTATGGCACTATTTTCGTATTTACTCGCAGTTTGGGAGAAGGGGAAATTTTGGCATATTAGACTGGAGGGGCACGAACAAGCGGACTAATAGCATGATAGCGTCATACCTTAAATATTGGTCGAATTGAGTCCAAATTTCACACATACACTCAACACCCAGACTCGCACCTCCGAATGAGATCGGGCACAGCGTACCTACCTCGGGGGCGGCTGTGGAGGCGGCTGGGGGCGGTGAAACGCACTTCCCGTGGATGTGCCGCTAAAATAACTATCAGAATCGGATTCAGCACCCCAAAAAACCCATATGGCACTATTTTCGCATTTACTCGCAGTTTGGGAGAAGGGGAAATTTTGGCATATTAGACTGGAGGGGCACGAACAAGCGGACTAATAGCATGACAGCGTCATACTTCCAGCAACGGTCCATAATTCCGTTAATATTGGTCGAATTGAGTCCAAATTTCGCACATACACTCAGTACCCAGACTCGCACCCTCGAATGAGGTCGGGCACGGCGTACCTACCTCGGGGGGCGGCTGTGGAGGCGGCTGGGGGCGGTATTACGCACTTCCCGTGGATGTGCCGCTAAAATAACTATCAGAATCGGATTCAGCACCCTAAAAAACCCCTATGGCACTATTTTCGTATTTACTCGCAGTTTGGGAGAAGGGGAAATTTTGGCGTATTAGAGTGGAGGGGCACGAACAAGCTGACTAATAGCATGACAGCGTCATACCTCCAGCAACGGTCCATAATTCCGTTAATATTGGTCGAATTGAGTCCAAATTTCGCACATACACTCAGTACCCAGACTCGCACCCTCGAATGAGGTCGGGCACGGCGTACCTACCTCGGGGGCGGCTGTAGAGGCGGCTGGGGGCGGTATTACGCACTTCCCGTGGATGTGCCGCTAAAATAACTATCAGAATCGGATTCAGCACCCTAAAAAACCCCTATGGCACTATTTTCGTATTTACTCGCAGTTCGGGAGAGTTGGAAAAGGGGGGCTCGAATGGGGGCGGCTGGGGGCGGTTATGAGGACTTCCTATGAACATGACGCAATACCAACCGTCAGAAATCTACCTAAATACATATATATCTATAATCTGTGTTGATTCTGTTCACTTAGATGAAGGCGTACATTTTGCGAATTTATTGCAGGGGCACGAACAAGCTGACTAATAGCATGACAGCGTCATACCTCCAGCAACGGTCCATAATTCCGTTAATATTGGTCGAATTGAGTCCAAATTTCGGACATACACTCAGTACCCAGACTCGCACCCTCGAATGAGGTCGGGCACGGCGTACCTACCTCGGGGGCGGCTGTGGAGGCGGCTGGGGGCGGTATTACGCACTTCCCGTGGATGTGCCGCTAAAATAACTATCAGAATCGGATTCAGCACCCTAAAAAACCCCTATGGCACTATTTTCGTATTTACTCGCAGTTCGGGAGAGTTGGAAAAGGGGGGCTCGAATGGGGGCGGCTGGGGGCGGTTATGAGGACTTC
Organism: Adelphocoris suturalis; assembly: GCA_030762985.1. NCBI lineage: Eukaryota > Metazoa > Arthropoda > Insecta > Hemiptera > Miridae > Adelphocoris > Adelphocoris suturalis. Next base: position 49,777,317 of record CM061042.1, on the reverse strand, counting down.
CTATGAACATGACGCAATACCAACCGTCAGAAATCTACCTAAATACATATATATCTATAATCTGTGTTGATTCTGTTCACTTAGATGAAGGCGTACATTTTGCGAATTTATTGCAGGGGCACGAACAAGCTGACTAATAGCATGACAGCGTCATACCTCCAGCAACGGTCCATAATTCCGTTAATATTGGTCGAATTGAGTCCAAATTTCGGACATACACTCAGTACCCAGACTCGCACCCTCGAATGAGGTCGGGCACGGCGTACCTACCTCGGGGGCGGCTGTGGAGGCGGCTGGGGGCGGTATTACGCACTTCCCGTGGATGTGCCGCTAAAATAACTATCAGAATCGGATTCAGCACCCTAAAAAACCCCTATGGCACTATTTTTGTATTTACTCGCAGTTCGGGAGAGTGGGAAAACGGGGGGTCGAGTGGGGGCGGCTGGGGGCGGTTATGAGGACTTCCTATGATCATGACGCAATACCAACCGTCAGAAATCTACCTACATATATATATCTATAATCTGTGTTGATTCTGTTCACTTAGATGAAGGCGTAAATTTTTCGAAATTTGCAGGGGCATGAGCAAGCTGACTAATAGCATGACAGCGTCATACCTCCAGCAACGGTCCATAATTCCGTTAATATTGGTCGAATTGAGTCCAAATTTCGCACATACACTCAGTACCCAGACTCGCACCCTCGAATGAGGTCGGGCACGGCGTACCTACCTCGGGGGCGGCTGTGGAGGCGGTTGGGGGCGGTATTACGCACTTCCCGTCGATGTGCCGCTAAAATAACTATCAGCATCGGATTGAGCACCCTTAAAAACCCCTATGGCACTATTTTTGTATTTACTCGCAGTTCGGGAGAGTGGGAAAACGGGGGGTCGAGTGGGGGCGGCTGGGGGCGGTTATGAGGACTTCCTATGATCATGACGCAATACCAACCGTCAGAAATCTACCTAAATACATATATATCTATAATCTGTGTTGATTCTGTTCACTTAGATGAAGGCGTACATTTTGCGAATTTATTGCAGGGGCACGAACAAGCTGACTAATAGCATGACAGCGTCATACCTCCAGCAACGGTCCATAATTCCGTTAATATTGGTCGAATTGAGTCCAAATTTCGCACATACACTCAGCACCCAGACTCGCACCTGCGAATGAGGTCGGGTTTAAAAAATCGGGTCGGTTTAAAAAGGTTTCGGGTTTATTAAAAATTAATTAAACAATTAATGTTTAATAAATTTTTAATTCTTCTCATTTACCTTCATAGAGCACATTTTTATTAATTTTAATGAATAGCCAGGGGCTGTAGAAGGGGCTCAAACAAAATGGCCGGATTCTTTTTTAAACTATTCCGAAGCACCTACTGACTAATAATGTGTCGTGGTTTATTGGACACATTTACGATGAATAATTAATTATTTATTATATTATTAATTTATTTACTTAATTTTATTTGTAATTGTTGTTAAATTTTTAATAATGATATTTAATAATAATTAATAATTAATATTTATAATAAAAATGATATTATAATATTTATGATAAAAATATTATAATAATATTATAATATTAATATTAAAATAATATTTTTATAATAATATCATAATTAATTAATTATAATATTATAATATTAGTAATATTAATATTATAATATTAAAATATTATAAATATTAATATTATATTAATATTATAATAATATTATTTATAATATTAGTTATTTATTATTAATTCTTTATTATTAATGTTATAATATTAATAATATCATTATTATAATATTAATAATATTATTATAATAATATTAATAATATTACTATTATTATATTAAAATATTATAATATTTATAATAAATAATAATATTTATAATAAAAATAACAATTAATGTTTAATAAATTTTTAATTCTTCTCATTTACCTTCATAGAGCACATTTTTATGAATTTTAATGAATATCCAGGGGCTGTAGAAGGGGCTCAAACAAAATGGCCGGATTCTTTTTTAAACTATTCCGAAGCACCTACAAGAGCTGGGGATCCCAAATTTGGTATGTAGCCTTCAAATATTCTGTAGAAATGGCGTAAACAATTGTTTTTCGAATTTTCATGAAATTGTGGAATCTAGCAAACGCCGCCTCTGAGAGCAAAATGGACTTCAAATTCGGATTCAGCGCATCAAAAAATGTAAGGATACCAATTTTGGTGAATTTTAGACAATTTCCAGGGGCATTTTGGGGAGATTTTCATGAAATTCATGAAATTTTGAATATCCGGTGAACGAAGCGTCGTAGCGCAAAACGGATTTCAAAATCGGATTCAGCGACTCAAAATACTTACTGGAACACATTTTCGTCAAATGTCCTGTGAGTTTTAAGGGAGAAATTGCGAATTTAAGAAAAAAAATGAAATTTCAAAACAGAAAGTTTTTCCAGAATGAAGGCCAGGTGGGTTCAGTAAGTGTTCGCTCGGCTTTTTTGGCAATTTCAGTTTCGCAAATTTTTTTTTTAATCTTCATCTTTTAGGTAGGTTATCCGTATATATTATTGAATATTTATAGTGGGTTTTCACCACCATACAGGTGTGAATCAGTGGGTGGGGGGTGGGGGTAGGTCTGAAATGTTTGATATTTTTAGTTGTTGCTTATGGAGCACCTACTTGTGATGAGGATATGAAATTTAGGTTTTCCCTTTCAAATCACCCAAAAAAACATAATTTGAAGGAATTTGTGAGATTTTCATGAAATTGTGGATTTTGCCATTTGCCGGTGAATGGATCGTCGTAGAAGGAAACGGATTTCAAATTCGGATTCAGCGCCTCAATTTACCTACTGGAACACATTCTGATGAATTTTGAACAATTTCATGGGGCATTTTAGGGAGATTTTCATGAAATTCATGAAATTTTGGAAATCCGGTAAAATGAGCATCCTAGCGCAACACGGATTTCAAACTCGGATTCAGCGCATAATAAAATACAAGGATACTAATTTTGGTGAATTTTAGAACCTTTCCAAGGGCATTTTAGGGAGATTTTCATGAAATTCATGAAATTTGAGATATCCGGTGAACGAAGCGTCCTAGCAAAAAACGGATTTCAAATTCGGATTCAGCGCCTCAATTTACCTACTAGAACACATTTTGATGAATTTTAATCAAATTCCAGGGCGTGGTGGGGGCAGAAAACGTATACCCCTCTTGCATATAATGTGTCCTAGAAGATGGGACACGGCGGGAGCTTAAGTTTTTTGTAAATTTAGACATGACTACCACAAAGAGCAAACGATTTACCATAACAATTGGCTACTTTACTTACCGTTATTGTGCCCAAAAAAATAAGTAAAGTAGCCAATTGTTATGGTAAATCGTTTGCTCTTTGTGGTAGTCATGTCTAAATTTACAAAAAACTTCAGCTCCCGCCGTGTCCCATCTTCTAGGACACATTATATGCAAGAGGGGTATACGTTTTCTGCCCCCACCACGCCCTGGAATTTGATTAAAATTCATCAAAATGTGTTCTAGTAGGTAAATTGAGGCGCTGAATCCGAATTTGAAATCCGTTTTTTGCTAGGACGCTTCGTTCACCGGATATCTCAAATTTCATGAATTTCATGAAAATCTCCCTAAAATGCCCTTGGAAAGGTTCTAAAATTCACCAAAATTAGTATCCTTGTATTTTATTATGCGCTGAATCCGAGTTTGAAATCCGTGTTGCGCTAGGATGCTCATTTTACCGGATTTCCAAAATTTCATGAATTTCATGAAAATCTCCCTAAAATGCCCCATGAAATTGTTCAAAATTCATCAGAATGTGTTCCAGTAGGTAAATTGAGGCGCTGAATCCGAATTTGAAATCCGTTTCCTTCTACGACGATCCATTCACCGGCAAATGGCAAAATCCACAATTTCATGAAAATCTCACAAATTCCTTCAAATTATGTTTTTTTGGGTGATTTGAAAGGGAAAACCTAAATTTCATATCCTCATCACAAGTAGGTGCTCCATAAGCAACAACTAAAAATATCAAACATTTCAGACCTACCCCCACCCCCCACCCACTGATTCACACCTGTATGGTGGTGAAAACCCACTATAAATATTCAATAATATATACGGATAACCTACCTAAAAGATGAAGATTAAAAAAAAAATTTGCGAAACTGAAATTGCCAAAAAAGCCGAGCGAACACTTACTGAACCCACCTGGCCTTCATTCTGGAAAAACTTTCTGTTTTGAAATTTCATTTTTTTTCTTAAATTCGCAATTTCTCCCTTAAAACTCACAGGAAATTTGACGAAAATGTGTTCCAGTAAGTATTTTGAGTCGCTGAATCCGATTTTGAAATCCGTTTTGCGCTACGACGCTTCGTTCACCGGATATTCAAAATTTCATGAATTTCATGAAAATCTCCCCAAAATGCCCCTGGAAATTGTCTAAAATTCACCAAAATTGGTATCCTTACATTTTTTGATGCGCTGAATCCGAATTTGAAGTCCATTTTGCTCTCAGAGGCGGCGTTTGCTAGATTCCACAATTTCATGAAAATTCGAAAAACAATTGTTTACGCCATTTCTACAGAATATTTGAAGGCTACATACCAAATTTGGGATCCCCAGCTCTTGTAGGTGCTTCGGAATAGTTTAAAAAAGAATCCGGCCATTTTGTTTGAGCCCCTTCTACAGCCCCTGGATATTCATTAAAATTCATAAAAATGTGCTCTATGAAGGTAAATGAGAAGAATTAAAAATTTATTAAACATTAATTGTTATTTTTATTATAAATATTATTATTTATTATAAATATTATAATATTTTAATATAATAATAGTAATATTATTAATATTATTATAATAATATTATTAATATTATAATAATAATATTATTAATATTATAACATTAATAATAAAGAATTAATAATAAATAACTAATATTATAAATAATATTATTATAATATTAATATAATATTAATATTTATAATATTTTAATATTATAATATTAATATTACTAATATTATAATATTATAATTAATTAATTATGATATTATTATAAAAATATTATTTTAATATTAATATTATAATATTATTATAATATTTTTATCATAAATATTATAATATCATTTTTATTATAAATATTAATTATTAATTATTATTAAATATCATTATTAAAAATTTAACAACAATTACAAATAAAATTAAGTAAATAAATTAATAATATAATAAATAATTAATTATTCATCGTAAATGTGTCCAATAAACCACGACACATTATTAGTCAGTAGGTGCTTCGGAATAGTTTAAAAAAGAATCCGGCCATTTTGTTTGAGCCCCTTCTACAGCCCCTGGCTATTCATTAAAATTAATAAAAATGTGCTCTATGAAGGTAAATGAGAAGAATTAAAAATTTATTAAACATTAATTGTTTAATTAATTTTTAATAAACCCGAAACCTTTTTAAACCGACCCGATTTTTTAAACCCGACCTCATTCGCAGGTGCGAGTCTGGGTGCTGAGTGTATGTGCGAAATTTGGACTCAATTCGACCAATATTAACGGAATTATGGACCGTTGCTGGAGGTATGACGCTGTCATGCTATTAGTCAGCTTGTTCATGCCCCTGCAAAATTCGAAAAATTTACGCCTTCATCTAAGTGAACAGAATCAACACAGATTATAGATATATATATGTAGGTAGATTTCTGACGGTTGGTATTGCGTCATGATCATAGGAAGTCCTCATAACCGCCCCCAGCCGCCCCCACTCGACCCCCCGTTTTCCCACTCTCCCGAACTGCGAGTAAATACAAAAATAGTGCCATAGGGGTTTTTAAGGGTGCTGAATCCGATTCTGATAGTTATTTTAGCGGCACATCCACGGGAAGTGCGTAATACCGCCCCCAGCCGCCTCCACAGCCGCCCCCGAGGTAGGTACGCAGTGCCCGACCTCATTCGCAGGTGCGAGTCTGGGTACTGAGTGTATGTGCGAAATTTGGACTCAATTCGACCAATATTAACGGAATTATGGACCGTTGCTGGAGGTATGACGCTGTCATGCTATTAGTCAGCTTGTTCATGCCCCTGCAAAATTCGAAAAATTTACGCCTTCATCTAAGTGAACAGAATCAACAAAGATTATAGATATATATATGTAGGTAGATTTCTGACGGTTGGTATTGCGTCATGATCATAGGAAGACCTCATAACCGCCCCCAGCCGCCCCCACTCGACCCCCCGTTTTCCCACTCTCCCGAACTGCGAGTAAATACAAAAATAGTGACATAGGGGTTTTTAAGGGTGCTGAATCCGATTCTGATAGTTATTTTAGCGGCACATCCACGGGAAGTGCGTAATACCGCCCCCAGCCGCCTCCACAGCCGCCCCCGAGGTAGGTACGCCGTGCCCGACCTCATTCGCAGGTGCGAGTCTGGGTGCTGAGTGTATGTGCGAAATTTGGACTCAATTCGACCAATATTAACGGAATTATGGACCGTTGCTGGAGGTATGACGCTGTCATGCTATTAGTCAGCTTGTTCGTGCCCCTGCAATAAATTCGCAAAATGTACGCCTTCATCTAAGTGAACAGAATCAACACAGATTATAGATATATATGTATTTAGGTAGATTTCTGACGGTTGGTATTGCGTCATGTTCATAGGAAGTCCTCATAACCGCCCCCAGCCGCCCCCATTCGAGCCCCCTTTTCCAACTCTCCCGAACTGCGAGTAAATACGAAAATAGTGCCATAGGGGTTTTTTAGGGTGCTGAATCCGATTCTGATAGTTATTTTAGCGGCACATCCACGGGAAGTGCGTAATACCGCCCCCAGCCGCCTCCACAGCCGCCCCCGAGGTAGGTACGCCGTGCCCGACCTCATTCGAGGGTGCGAGTCTGGGTACTGAGTGTATGTGCGAAATTTGGACTCAATTCGACCAATATTAACGGAATTATGGACCGTTGCTGGAGGTATGACGCTGTCATGCTATTAGTCAGCTTGTTCGTGCCCCTCCAGTCTAATATGCCAAAATTTCCCCTTCTCCCAAACTGCGAGTAAATACGAAAATAGTGCCATAGGGGTTTTTTAGGGTGCTGAATCCGATTCTGATAGTTATTTTAGCGGCACATCCACGGGAAGTGCGTAATACCGCCCCCAGCCGCCCCCGAGGTAGGTACGCCGTGCCCGACCTCATTCGAGGGTGCGAGTCTGGGTACTGAGTGTATGTCCGAAATTTGGACTCAATTCGACCAATATTAACGGAATTATGGACCGTTGCTGGAGGTATGACGCTGTCATGCTATTAGTCAGCTTGTTCGTGCCCCTGCAATAAATTCGCAAAATGTACGCCTTCATCTAAGTGAACAGAATCAACACAGATTATAGATATATATGTATTTAGGTAGATTTCTGACGGTTGGTATTGCGTCATGTTCATAGGAAGTCCTCATAACCGCCCCCAGCCGCCCCCATTCGAGCCCCCCTTTTCCAACTCTCCCGAACTGCGAGTAAATACGAAAATAGTGCCATAGGGGTTTTTTAGGGTGCTGAATCCGATTCTGATAGTTATTTTAGCGGCACATCCACGGGAAGTGCGTAATACCGCCCCCAGCCGCCTCCACAGCCGCCCCCGAGGTAGGTACGCCGTGCCCGACCTCATTCGAGGGCGCGAGTCTGGGTACTGAGTGTATGTGCGAAATTTGGACTCAATTCGACCAATATTAACGGAATTATGGACCGTTGCTGGAGGTATGACGCTGTCATGCTATTAGTCAGCTTGTTCGTGCCCCTGCAATAAATTCGCAAAATGTACGCCTTCATCTAAGTGAACAGAATCAACACAGATTATAGATATATATGTATTTAGGTAGATTTCTGACGGTTGGTATTGCGTCATGTTCATAGGAAGTCCTCATAACCGCCCCCAGCCGCCCCCATTCGAGCCCCCCTTTTCCAACTCTCCCGAACTGCGAGTAAATACGAAAATAGTGCCATAGGGGTTTTTTAGGGTGCTGAATCCGATTCTGATAGTTATTTTAGCGGCACATCCACGGGAAGTGCGTAATACCGCCCCCAGCCGCCTCCACAGCCGCCCCCGAGGTAGGTACGCCGTGCCCGACCTCATTCGAGGGTGCGAGTCTGGGTACTGAGTGTATGTCCGAAATTTGGACTCAATTCGACCAATATTAACGGAATTATGGACCGTTGCTGGAGGTATGACGCTGTCATGCTATTAGTCAGCTTGTTCGTGCCCCTGCAATAAATTCGCAAAATGTACGCCTTCATCTAAGTGAACAGAATCAACACAGATTATAGATATATATGTATTTAGGTAGATTTCTGACGGTTGGTATTGCGTCATGTTCATAGGAAGTCCTCATAACCGCCCCCAGCCGCCCCCATTCGAGCCCCCTTTTCCAACTCTCCCGAACTGCGAGTAAATACGAAAATAGTGCCATAGGGGTTTTTTAGGGTGCTGAATCCGATTCTGATAGTTATTTTAGCGGCAATTCCACGGGAAGTGCGTAATACCGCCCCCAGCCGCCTCCACAGCCGCCCCCGAGGTAGGTACGCCGTGCCCGACCTCATTCGAGGGTGCGAGTCTGGGTACTGAGTGTATGTGCGAAATTTGGACTCAATTCGACCAATATTAACGGAATTATGGACCGTTGCTGGAGGTATGACGCTGTCATGCTATTAGTCAGCTTGTTCGTGCCCCTCCAGTCTAATATGCCAAAATTTCCCCTTCTCCCAAACTGCGAGTAAATACGAAAATAGTGCCATAGGGGTTTTTTAGGGTGCTGAATCCGATTCTGATAGTTATTTTAGCGGCACATCCACGGGAAGTGCGTAATACCGCCCCCAGCCGCCTCCACAGCCGCCCCCGAGGTAGGTACGCCGTGCCCGACCTCATTCGAGGGTGCGAGTCTGGGTACTGAGTGTATGTCCGAAATTTGGACTCAATTCGACCAATATTAACGGAATTATGGACCGTTGCTGGAGGTATGACGCTGTCATGCTATTAGTCAGCTTGTTCGTGCCCCTGCAATAAATTCGCAAAATGTACGCCTTCATCTAAGTGAACAGAATCAACACAGATTATAGATATATATGTATTTAGGTAGATTTCTGACGGTTGGTATTGCGTCATGTTCATAGGAAGTCCTCATAACCGCCCCCAGCCGCCCCCATTCGAGCCCCCCTTTTCCAACTCTCCCGAACTGCGAGTAAATACGAAAATAGTGCCATAGGGGTTTTTTAGGGTGCTGAATCCGATTCTGATAGTTATTTTAGCGGCACATCCACGGGAAGTGCGTAATACCGCCCCCAGCCGCCTCCACAGCCGCCCCCGAGGTAGGTACGCCGTGCCCGACCTCATTCGAGGGTGCGAGTCTGGGTACTGAGTGTATGTCCGAAATTTGGACTCAATTCGACCAATATTAACGGAATTATGGACCGTTGCTGGAGGTATGACGCTGTCATGCTATTAGTCAGCTTGTTCGTGCCCCTGCAATAAATTCGCAAAATGTACGCCTTCATCTAAGTGAACAGAATCAACACAGATTATAGATATATATGTATTTAGGTAGATTTCTGACGGTTGGTATTGCGTCATGTTCATAGGAAGTCCTCATAACCGCCCCCAGCCGCCCCCATTCGAGCCCCCCTTTTCCAACTCTCCCGAACTGCGAGTAAATACGAAAATAGTGCCATAGGGGTTTTTTAGGGTGCTGAATTCGATTCTGATAGTTATTTTAGCGGCAATTCCACGGGAAGTGCGTAATACCGCCCCCAGCCGCCTCCACAGCCGCCCCCGAGGTAGGTACGCCGTGCCCGACCTCATTCGAGGGTGCGAGTCTGGGTACTGAGTGTATGTGCGAAATTTGGACTCAATTCGACCAATATTAACGGAATTATGGACCGTTGCTGGAGGTATGACGCTGTCATGCTATTAGTCAGCTTGTTCGTGCCCCTCCAGTCTAATATGCCAAAATTTCCCCTTCTCCCAAACTGCGAGTAAATACGAAAATAGTGCCATAGGGGTTTTTTAGGGTGCTGAATCCGATTCTGATAGTTATTTTAGCGGCACATCCACGGGAAGTGCGTAATACCGCCCCCAGCCGCCTCCACAGCCGCCCCCGAGGTAGGTACGCCGTGCCCGACCTCATTCGAGGGTGCGAGTCTGGGTACTGAGTGTATGTCCGAAATTTGGACTCAATTCGACCAATATTAACGGAATTATGGACCGTTGCTGGAGGTATGACGCTGTCATGCTATTAGTCAGCTTGTTCGTGCCCCTGCAATAAATTCGCAAAATGTACGCCTTCATCTAAGTGAACAGAATCAACACAGATTATAGATATATATGTATTTAGGTAGATTTCTGACGGTTGGTATTGCGTCATGTTCATAGGAAGTCCTCATAACCGCCCCCAGCCGCCCCCATTCGAGCCCCCCTTTTCCAACTCTCCCGAACTGCGAGTAAATACGAAAATAGTGCCATAGGGGTTTTTTAGGGTGCTGAATCCGATTCTGATAGTTATTTTAGCGGCACATCCACGGGAAGTGCGTAATACCGCCCCCAGCCGCCTCCACAGCCGCCCCCGAGGTAGGTACGTCGTGCCCGACCTCATTCGAGGGTGCGAGTCTGGGTACTGAGTGTATGTGCGAAATTTGGACTCAATTCGACCAATATTAACGGAATTATGGACCGTTGCTGGAGGTATGACGCTGTCATGCTATTAGTCAGCTTGTTCGTGCCCCTCCAGTCTAATATGCCAAAATTTCCCCTTCTCCCAAACTGCGAGTAAATACGAAAATAGTGCCATAGGGGTTTTTTAGGGTGCTGAATCCGATTCTGATAGTTATTTTAGCGGCACATCCACGGGAAGTGCGTAATACCGCCCCCAGCCGCCTCCACAGCCGCCCCCGAGGTAGGTACGCCGTGCCCGACCTCATTCGAGGGTGCGAGTCTGGGTACTGAGTGTATGTCCGAAATTTGGACTCAATTCGACCAATATTAACGGAATTATGGACCGTTGCTGGAGGTATGACGCTGTCATGCTATTAGTCAGCTTGTTCGTGCCCCTGCAATAAATTCGCAAAATGTACGCCTTCATCTAAGTGAACAGAATCAACACAGATTATAGATATATATGTATTTAGGTAGATTTCTGACGGTTGGTATTGCGTCATGTTCATAGGAAGTCCTCATAACCGCCCCCAGCCGCCCCCATTCGAGCCCCCCTTTTCCAACTCTCCCGAACTGCGAGTAAATACGAAAATAGTGCCATAGGGGTTTTTTAGGGTGCTGAATCCGATTCTGATAGTTATTTTAGCGGCACATCCACGGGAAGTGCGTAATACCGCCCCCAGCCGCCTCCACAGCCGCCCCCGAGGTAGGTACGCCGTGCCCGACCTCATTCGAGGGTGCGAGTCTGGGTACTGAGTGTATGTGCGAAATTTGGACTCAATTCGACCAATATTAACGGAATTATGGACCGTTGCTGGAGGTATGACGCTGTCATGCTATTAGTCAGCTTGTTCGTGCCCCTCCAGTCTAATACGCCAAAATTTCCCCTTCTCCCAAACTGCGAGTAAATACGAAAATAGTGCCATAGGGGTTTTTTAGGATGCTGAATCCGATTCTGATAGTTATTTTAGCGGCACATCCACGGGAAGTGCGTAATACCGCCCCCAGCCGCCTCCACAGCCGCCCCCCGAGGTAGGTACGCCGTGCCCGACCTCATTCGAGGGTGCGAGTCTGGGTACTGAGTGTATGTGCGAAATTTGGACTCAATTCGACCAATATTAACGGAATTATGGACCGTTGCTGGAAGTATGACGCTGTCATGCTATTAGTCCGCTTGTTCGTGCCCCTCCAGTCTAATATGCCAAAATTTCCCCTTCTCCCAAACTGCGAGTAAATGCGAAAATAGTGCCATATGGGTTTTTTGGGGTGCTGAATCCGATTCTGATAGTTATTTTAGCGGCACATCCACGGGAAGTGCGTTTCACCGCCCCCAGCCGCCTCCACAGCCGCCCCCGAGGTAGGTACGCTGTGCCCGATCTCATTCGGAGGTGCGAGTCTGGGTGCTGAGTGTATGTGTGAAATTTGGACTCAATTCGACCAATATTTAAGGTATGACGCTATCATGCTATTAGTCCGCTTGTTCGTGCCCCTCCAGTCTAATATGCCAAAATTTCCCCTTCTCAGAAACTGCGAGTAAATACGAAAATAGTGCCATAGGGGTTTTTTAGGGTGCTGAATCCGATTCTGATAGTTATTTTAGCGGCACATCCACGGGAAGTGCGTAATACCGCCCCCAGCCGCCTCCACAGCCTCCCCCGAGGTAGGTACGCCGTGCCCGACCTCATTCGAGGGTGCGAGTCTGGGTACTGAGTGTATGTCCGAAATTTGGACTCAATTCGACCAATATTAACGGAATTATGGACCGTTGCTGAAAACCGTTGCTAACTTCACCGGGCTATATGAAATGTGTGTTGGGGAGTTGACATACAAGTGTTCTAGATGATCCAGACATCAGCCGCAAAGATGTTGTGGATTACCTATCTAGTTTTAGAACTCTTCTTTGAATCAATTGAAACTAGAAATCTTTAGAGTACTGTGAAAGCGGTCTTGTGAAAGGATGCATCATGAGAGCTCTGTTAGGCGGGAATAGTAAGTTGTATCACATGTGGAAAGGTAAGTACCCAACTAGAGGTAAGGTATACCTACGTACTTTCCGTATATTATTACTTGTTCATGTAGGTAGTTCATTGATCAAAACGAAAGTAGGTACCTACCTAATTACCTTTTTTGTCCATACAATTTGCGTAACTGCAAAACTCGCGCAATAACTGCACTGCCATTGCCGTCTTTATGAAATCTTACCTTCAGAGGAATGCATTTCAAGGTTTTTTCCTTGCAGCTGGTTTTTAATTCATGTTGCATATTCCCTGATTCGATATTTGACAAACTTGCTAATCAGCGGTTGTATTCGTCGGCAAAGCAACGACCCACCTACTTTGTTTAGGCACTTTAAACCAACAGCAAATCTGGTAGGACGTACGTACCTACCTAAGTAGTTTCGTTTCTTGATGTAGCAACCCAAGCCTGGCCTTTCCTGCCTTGTTTATTTTGACAAATCTCTCCTTTTATTCATTCAATATAGCAAGTAAAGCTTCCTCAGTTAAGCATAGTACTACGAACTTATAATAAAACGCTGATGAAGCTACCTGAGCAATGGCTAGGTACCTACACAGCAGTACAGACACCTGAGGAATTTTCAATCATCTTTTCTTTACTATTTTTCAGGTTAATTATTCTCAAAGCCTAAACGAATGAAGTTCTTTAGTTTTCTGACACTGATTAACTACTATAGTTTGTAGGCTCCTAGTCCAAATAAAAACAAGTTCACGTTAGATTGGTATTGTTGACAGCAATCTACAATCAATTATTGCGCTGGCAGGCATGATTATTATAACATTTAGTCAAATTAAAACTTTGTATTGCTACAATACTATACTTTTTCAAAACAAAACTGTTGAAAAATGGCCTTATAACCACGAATTATGTTGACGTGAGACGGCAAACTTCTTGTGAGAAATAGGTTGGTTGAGTAGCGATTCATTGACGTAGGGCGGTATCATGGCCGACATTGGCTGAAACGCGAACCTACTCCAGGCGTGACGTCACGAGAATATGGGCCATAGATATAATGATTTGATGGAAAGGTATAATAAATGTGGTGGGTACATATCAGGGCTTCAAATAATATACTAACAATAGTTCCATAGATGCCCGGTTTCGATGCTCTACTCCAAAATAGGCTCTGTGAATGCAATATCGTAATTATACTGTAAATTTTACTTTTCATTTACTCAATCTTTAAAACGAAAAATCCAAAACATTTTTTGAATAGCAGAATATTATTTAAAACGAGTTTATGGTAAAAATATTGGTAGTGAACAATTTCTTCGCATTCAAAGTACTCAAATTTCCAAACAATGAAACGTAGGTAATATAATTCGAAAACATACGAAAATTCGCTTACACGATCATGCTGCATGACTGATAGGTAGGTAGGAACTTTCAATTTAAATTGTATTAATTTTTCATATTTTGATTTAATTTTTGTTACTATACCAATTTTATATTTTAATTGCGATGAGAATGTTATTATACATAGAGGTAAGTAGTTTATATTTTTAATAGATATATACAAATAATTCTATATTTTAATTTAATTTTTATTTAGATTAGGTAGGTAGGTAAGACTTATATTTTTCTTCTATCAGATTTTGTAAAATTGTTTTATAATGGTCTTCCAACCTACCTATTTCCACTTATTTCAGCATCAAGAAAGCCAAAAAAGATTGACTCCTTAATGTCATGTAAGTATTCTCAATGACGTGGAATAATCGAGTCTTCGATTGTTCCACGTCATTGAAGTGCATTCTTCCACGACATCAGAGGTTCGTTGGGACAGACAATCCAGAACTCGTTCTACTGGTTCTGGATTTTCTTCAGAACAGTTAGTTCGAGACACTCACAGAATGTTTTCAACATAAGCCCCGCTATATTTGAATTTATCTTCGATTTCTTGCGCATTGTTATGGAAAATTACTGTTAACCGCTCTGAACCATCGAAGCGCGTTCAGAATGGTCTGTCAGAACAAAACTTGAGGATTCCCCCATGGAACATTCACTGTGAACTGTAGAAGCTGTTTACAGTGAAAAATGAAGCATATAGTGACCACCCACAAAAAAAACTTCAACATAATTAAACAACTCATTAAGAACATTAATGAAAGAAAACTAGTTTTTAATTGGCCCAAGTTACTGAGAACAATAAACATACACACCTGAGCAAGACTGGTGGAGCGCCAGTGAGCCACCACACAGCCGTTTCGAGTTTGTAAAGCCGGTTTCACATGGAGCGGAAGACGGAAGGACGGATCGCAATCTGATTGGCTGTTGGGACAACAGTTGAGGAAGGTGGGTGCCATGTTGTCGAAGTGGGCGGACAGCGGTAGACATTTTTATACCGTTACCGCGTTCTGTCGATCGGAGCGCGAGCTCATTGGACAGGAATGTTGATAACCACAAGTAGACGTTTCACATCAGATAGGCTTTCAGTAGGAAGGTTATGATTCCATCCACCAAGGTGACTGCTTCATGTGAACAATCTTTCCGACTCCGCCGCCCCTGCACTCGTTTTTCCATCCTTCCGTCTTCCGCTCCATGTGAAACCGGCTTAACGGGGGTCTGTTGGAACCTGCCGTGTTGCCACTACACACCACTTTTTTCCCTTTCCTGAACTATCACATGGGGACCAGGAAGATAATTTTATGATCGTTCCACGGCATTGAGGTTTTAGTTTGGGCACTGCAGTTTTGTTATAATTATTGATCAGTTTACTTCAGGAAAAATCTAGTTTCATTGTTTCTCAACCAGGTCTACAGCCAAGTATAGGAGAATCGGAATTATTAAGGGGATTAAGCTGCCCATTCACAATCCTGCTGCAGGAACTGAGGGGAACCAAGAACTTTCCCCTCTTATTGCACTGGAGGCGTGCAGGACATGTGTGGAGGCCTTCCTGCTGCAGGTGTCCTGCAGAGATCGTCTGATGGGTTTCCCATAAACAATCCTGCAGTCCGGGGTCTCCCACCCTATCAACTTGCTAGATCCGAGCGTGTGTGGAGCTGCCGGAAGATCTTCCATGTTCTAAAGCGGCCCATTCACGATCCTGCTGCAGGAGATGGGGAGTGCGAAGAAGTTCCCCTCTTCGCTCTCTTGCCCAGAGTGTGTTCTCCATAAACCGAAGGTTTCCCGCCAGTATACAGTATTCTGTGTTTACCTTCTCCGTTCACCATTCTTCAATGGCTCCTTATTTAAGGTCTTCCAGCAGCTCCACACACTCTCGGGACCTAGCAGGTGATAGGGTGGGGGACCCTGGACCGCAGGATGGTCCGATGGGAAACCCATCTGGAAGGCCTCCACACACGTTCTGCACGCCTCCTATGCAAGAAGAGAGGGAAGTTTTTCGTTCCCCTCACTTCCTGCAGCAGGATCGTGAATGGGCCGCTTAATCACCCGCCAACACAGGAAAATAGGTTACCTCAGAATACCGTATACTGGCGGGAAACCTTTGGTTTGAGCTGGGAATGACGGATGGTGATGGAGAACGCACTCTGAGGCAGGAGAGCGAAGAGGGGAACTTCGTTGCACTCCCCACCTCCTGCATCAGGATCGTGAATGGGTGGCTTAACCCTTTCGCGACGGCCCCCGTATTAATACGTCGGCACAGATGTCCTCCGTAACGCCTAACGACGTATTAATACGTCGGCCATCAAGTGCTCCGTAACGCCTGCTGACGTATTTTGGCGTTTTCGAATTTCCCTCCCTCGACTCTTATGCCATCCGTTGAGAGGCATTGTAACTAACATTTGTGTCTAGTATCTAATAGAATGCGCTGAGATCAAAGACGTTGTTGAGAGTTCATATTCTGATCAAAATAGCGGGGGAAACATTGACTTGGTCACTGTTTTGTTTTTTGCCTGCATTCGGTCTTTGTCATAATTTTACTCATACCTGTTTCCATACTTGTACATTCTTTTCCGTTTTTATTCCTCACCATGGAACACCGCAGGTGGACGGATAAGGAAATTCTTAAAGAAATAATAACCGGGAGTGACAGTGAGTTAGGGAGTGATGTGATTGACGTTGAAATTGAAGCTCGTTCAACAAACTTTTTGGATCAACTCAAACGATAGTTTTGACGATTTTCTCGATAATGGTGATCATGATACTTGGGAAATTTCAAATTCTAATATTCTTGATCCAGTTCCGAAAAGCGAAGGTGGTTCACCGTGCGTGGAGGGCCAATTATTCAGGCACCGGTTGGAGGGCTCCGAGGCAGCCAGGCCAGGCACGTTGCAGTGGCTGAACGACGCTCGTCGCGAAGGGGTTAAGGGGTGGGTGAGTTTCAGTGGATTAGCCTGGTATCAACACTCCAAAATGTACATTTGGATACTACCACGTCATTCGTCATTGAGTAATTTCACTGCATCTAGCAATTATGTTCTTCTTAGTCTAGTTCCATCCCTAAAAATGTTGTTCCTCAATCAGAAGCTCCTAATTTAAATTTTGACAAGTGGACTCAAGCCGAAATCCTATTAGTTCCTGAGTTGGGCTACTGAGACTAAAAATTGACCCTCTTTGTGACATTCACCCAAATACCTCTCAATGTGACAGCTCCGAAAGAGGTCGGAGGCAACGCAACGACCCTGGGGGCAGCTGTGGAGGTTTTACGGACTTCCTGAGAATATGCCACGGCCCCATTGGAATCGGTTTCAGCACCCCAAAAAACTCCTACGACGCTATTTTCGTTGATTCTGGTAGTCTGGTGGAGTGGGAAAACAGAGGCGGATGTGGGGGCGGAGCTCTTCGAATATTACTTATAGGCAAAATTAAGATGAAGGAATAATACTACCAGATCCACCAACTTGCTCTCTTATAAATGTGCCGTCACCATTTGGTAAGGTAATAAAAGAGGTACCAACCCCCAAACGAGCAATATAATTGATTTACTTCTGGCCAAATGACAATTTTTTTGCATGGAATCTTGGAATTTCGTACGAAATGGTACGAAATGAAGCCAAAACTTCCCATTCTAATATAAAGCCACCCATCAACGTGAGAAAACTAGAACACAACATTAAATACTGCCACAGCCTGCCAAAGGAACCTCTTACATTACAAAGAGGCAACGGTAGTGGCACTTACAGGCTTCCTCAAGTGTTTCGAAGAGAAAATCATTGTGGGAGGCCAAACTGGACTTCTCTTCCTTTGAAAAAACTACTTACAGTAAAAGTTCTGTATTTTACATTGCATGCTTTGATTTAGAAGATATATGTAACGGAACTCAAAATGACACGTCTCTTGGGTTACTTTAAATATCAAACTTACCAGGGAATTAATAGGGTTACTGCTTAACCCTAAACTGGTCGACTACCTTTGACAACCAAAAAAGATAGAACCCTTCTGTCAACAGTACACAAAACAAGAAGCATACCCAATACTTTCACCGACCTTTTTCACTTTCACCGTCGTTTTTCGAAGATGACGACCCCCTGTAAACAATCTGGATGAAATGATGACAACTGACAGTTAACTTCTTCTTCTTCTATTCAGTGTTTTGACCAAGCTTGAACCGTGATCAGAGCAGGTCATGGAAGAAGAAATATCTCTGGAGGAGTGGATGGTCGAGAGATGAAAAACACGGCAAATTATTACATAAGGGTTTATTATTTCTGTATCTGCCCTTCTACACAGAACACTGGTCCGTAATTATTAATCCCCGTTTATAGTATATTTATTATCGAAACTCGGGGCTTCGCCATTGGGCTCACTGCATTACAGCACCAGGACTTCATACTTTTACACTTTCAGTAAAGTTGAGGAACAAAATGACCTACGACTAAAGTCATCTTCCCATCAAGTAGAAGAGTTGCATGCACTGCATATTGTTTTGGAACTATGTTTGTTCAGCGTACAGCATTGCGGTTGGTTTTAAACAATTCTTTGGGGTTATATTTACCATTGACAAGTAAAACATGGAGAAATTAATAAAATTTAGTTCATCATAAATACACATTATTCGCAATATGGCTCGGTTGGCACCCACTGCGGCAGATAGGGTTTTCCGGAGACGCTCCTACGTATCGATTTGTTTATCGATCGTGGGCAAGTGCACATTAGGGATAAGCATCGATGAACAAAACATCGATGTTGACCATCAAACCAATACATCGATGTGCGAAAAACATCGATGTATTTTGGTGCAAAACATCGATGTTTTAGGATCGATGTTTTTAAAAATCATTTTAAAAAGGTTTTTTTTTTTAGGAATAAACTAAATACAATGAAACAACTAATTCTAATTAAAAGAAATACAATGAAATACACAAATAATTGTATACTTAAAAAATACAATGAATTACTCAACTAATTTTATATTAAAAGTGGGTGTACAATTTATTAAATTGCAACAACTAAACTACGTATTATTTACAGTTTTTTTTTTTTTTTTTTTTAATTATTCCCAGCTCCAAAGCGTCTCATCAATGGAATGGAGGAAAACCACTTTGGATATCATTTTTCCTTCTGGTCTGTTTCGGTGTTTGTTCCACTAACACTAAACAGACAACAGAGAACGAGTGAACTGAACAGTAATTGGAATGCTGCAAGTTTTTAGCGAGGTTATCTTATGAACTTATGATGTTATGAAGCCAAGGAGTAGTGGAGGGAGTGAAAGGCTGTTATCGGAGGGTTTCATTCTTTGAGTATTAATACTCAAAGGTTTCATTGAAGCAAGTAATTCCCGCCGGGGGCCATCTTACTCTTCTCAAAATTCAAACTGTCCTCTTTATTTAATTAATATTTATTACCCATTAACCAAGTTTTTAGAGAATGGTTCCTAAAAGCTTTAGCGTTGAAAATAAAATTAGCAATTTTACGTTTATAAAACATCGATGTATGAAAACATCGCTGGTTAACATCGATGTTCGAAAAACATCGATACCTTACCATCGATGTCAAAAACATCGAACATCGACATGAAAACATCGATGTTTTGAAAACATTGACCATCGATGCTCATCCCTAGTGTACACTACAAGAGTACAAGAGAAAAGAAGCGGCAATTTCTTGTTGATGCATCTGAGAAAAATGTGAATTTAAAATTCCTAGCATTTAAGTTGTAGAATCATCGGGTGTCAGTTCAAGTAGAGGAGTTCTATTATAGAGGCCGGAGTTTCGACTGAATCAAACTGTAAGAAAAATTGTCTTGAAGTTAACCCATTTCATTTTAAGAGAACGAGAAGTCGCTGCGACCTTGAAGAATTAACTGTTTTCCCCTCACAACGAATAATTGCTTCTCCGCGGAGCACACATAGAGGGATCCCCCACTCTTCTTTTCAGCCATCGAATACTCTCGATACTATCGATTCAGCCTCCCAACATATCGATTTGATTTTGAAATAAAACGACAAAATTTGAAAAAGTTCCAGTCAGGCAGCATGATTGCATGAACGAATTTTCTCAAATTACCTATTGTATTGTGATATGTTAAATTGTATCGGAATTTGAGTACAAAGAGATTGTTAAAACCAGCAACAAATTGAATAAAATTGGGCGATTCAAAAAATATTTTTTGCAGTTTCTATAGATTTTTCAGCAAATATTAAATTAATTTAAGTACGTTTTCAGCATAATTTTGTGCAACCATTTTTTTTATGTCCTAGATGATCGTTGGCAATTTCGTTTTGACTAAAACTCTGCTAACATTTTTAGAAAACTTATAAAACATTGAAAATTAAAATTCCTCCTGACATCATATCAAGTTAGTGGCTAACTGATTAACTTTTAGGATAGGTAGAATAATTTACAGAGCACTAAAGCGCACTGATTAGCTGAGGAACCTCTAAGCCTAATTTTTGCTTCCTCACTACCTAAGGTAGAAAATCTTTGTGTTCTTGATTGAAGTCGAAAAAAAAGTTGCCCTCCAAAATCAAAATTTCCACTTGATTTTTGCGTTTCAGAGCTTGGTGATAAATTTTGGTTCCGGGTCTGTCTGTGGTGAATCCTTGTCACGGCCAAAACTATACCTACCAAGTCTCAGTCCGATTCCGATGAAATTTTCAGGGATTGTGCGGATTAGCATCTAGACGGTCCCCTTATTACTTTCATTGCCGTGACATGAATAGCAGTATGTGCGCATGCGCAAACGCTAATTCATTATAATGTCGATTTCTTATCATCTATTATTACGATTTCTTATCACTACTACGATAACAAATAAGAGTTAACTGCATTTGAGATCTGACTGCATCGATGTGTTGGGAGGCTGAATCGATAGTATCGAGAGTATTCGATGGCAGAAAACAAGAGTGGGGGATCCCTCCATGTGTGCTCCACGGAGAAGCAAGTCACAACTCACAACGAATGGGGTCTCGGGATGCCGCTAATGCTGTGTTTCACATAAAGAAGAAACCCAATCCTAGGAGAGGAGTGGCTCCATTTAGGTTGTGACTTATCTCGTGAGGTATACCACCTACCTTCTAGCAATCCAGTGACCTTTTCGTGAAGCAGTTGAGTTAAAGGTGAGTTAAAATTTTCAGACTATGATCATTCCTGTTGTAAGATCGATCAGCTTAAACTCTTTCAATATGGCAAAAAAATTTAGCTTACTGCGTCTCATTAGTGTAGGTCAACCAGAGATGGTACCTAGTCCTTGGTCCGTGTTTTAGACCCGGTAACCGGAAAAAAAATCCCAAAAAAATGAAACAATGGTGGAAGAAATTCATAGTTTTATATGCATCTTTTTATCTTACATAGTAGTACAATACTCATATTTATGTAGGTCTCTATAAGTTGTTTCGTCATCTACCAGCAGTCAGAAAGTCAAGTTCATGTGTTGTTCCTCACTCGAGGGGTCAAACGTACCTTGTTAAATACGCGATCTTAAATCATGGGGGGGGGGGGGGGGGGTCTGTTCGTTGTATCTGAGTAAAGATGGATGAACGGGATACTGAAACCGACAGAACTTTGTGGGACAAACTAGGTAGGTCGGGCCAAATGTCCTCCATCATAATAGGGAGTTCCTAAAGCGATAGGGAGATAGAGATGAGGCACCTTATCGTGAACGGCTGCGCATGTGCGGGCAGATGAGGCGCCTCATCTCCAATAAGACAAATTTATTCCTCCTAAATATAAGACCCTTTATCCAGAACCAACCTATCTCGACTCTTCCTCCCTATCGCAAAGTAACCTTACACATCGATAACAGTGCTATTAATTTTTTGTTGGTATTCATGATTCATGAAAATTATATTAATTTTCTTGTTCATAAATTTTCAAAATCTGCCATTGCTAAACCTTTTCGTGAATAAGAAAAGAATTAGGAAACGTAGAAATGCTGGAAACTGAACACACGGGATAGGCGGGAAAATCCCCTTGGTGGTTCAGCGTTACTTGAAGGTTAGTAGCGCCACTCTATGATGAAATACTAGAGAGTTCCTAGTAGATCCGTAAAACACAATACGTCGTGCGGTATCGACAATCCGGCGCCGTAACTCTGACGCAATGAGTTACGGTGACACATCCTTCCGTACAAATACGTTAACGGATCGCAATCCGTCAAAAATCGTCAATCGTAATCGTCAAAAATAACCTCCTTCCATGGATTTAGCGTTACAACTAGATCCGTTAAGGACTTGACGTGACTTTAAGGTGTGGTAAAGTTTCTCGTTACGGCACGCTTTAATGAGACTGACGGATCTCTAGGAACTCTTAGCATCCGCTGTGGCTCGCCCCAGATGATAAAATCCCCAAGCACCTTATCCCAATTGACTTTTCCTCGATCAGTCGTTTGACTACAATGAGTTACAGTGACGCATCCTTCCTACCGGATCACAATTCGGAAAAAAACGTAATCGTCTAAAATAACCTTCTTCCATGGACTCAAATAACCTCCTAGGGATAATTTCCTCCTTCCATATATTTAGCGTTACAACTCGATCCGTTAAGGATTTGACGTGACTTTAAGGTGTGGTAAAGTTTCTCATTACCGCACGCCGTATTGAGACCGACGGATCTCTAGGAACTCTCTAAATAATTAATGTTTGCCCTCTACGATATCAAATATCCCCTCCCGTCATTTCTATTCAGTCTAAGAGTAGGTAAGGTAATGTACGGGCGCCACCTGCAACATTTTGGATAAGGAGTAAGAATAAGAACATGACGAACGTTTGCATCGAGTGCAGTTTACAAATGTCAACTAGGAACGTGATCATTACAAAAATGATACAATTAAGTAACTAATCAAATCAAAATTGACGATAGGCACCCAACGATTACCTCGTGAATTTATCCCCCAGGAGATGAGTCCTTTCTACTACAAAGTGAGCAAAAGCCACCCAAGTAAGGGCATCCAGCATACAATAAAGTAATGAAATCGGAATGTTTTCACATCCTGATTAGGGTGTGTCATTATTCAACTAAGTTTAAGAAAATAATTTATTATTCCACTTAATGTCGCTCATATTTTATGTTTTCAGTGCTCCAAGATGGCTTATGAATGTTTCTCATGCGATCGAAGCTTCAGAGCTCAGTACAGTCTTGAACAGCATTTGGGTGACTTCCATGATTGGCCATCAATAACTGATGACCTCAATGCAAGGCTCCAAAACTGCCCCTATTGCGACGAAATTTACGAGGATTATGATTGCTACCTTGAACATGTACTCTTTAGTTGCTCAGAAATGCAGGACACTGACTTATACTGGGACCGGCACTTTGAAGTACTAGATGTCATCCTTGAGGCAGTCAATCTGTGTTTTCCTAAAAATGGCTGGAAAATAGTAAGTGGTATGTATAGTGGATATAAATATATGTTACCTCTTGGGATACAAAATGCACCTGGTAGCTGGAGCCCTGACATCCTAATTTACTCTAGGAGCAGAATGGAAGCCATTATTATAGAGCTCAACGTGACCTGGGAAACCAACATGGCCCAAGCTAATTTGGACACCGTTGCAAGAATGGATTACTGGTCCCAACAGTTCGAGGATCGTGACTATGACTGTGACTGCTATAGTGTGGAGGTTGGTGTTAGAGGATTGGTGTCGAATTCCTTCCATAAATGTTTCAACGATCTCGATCTCGATGAAGACAAAATCTCTGAATATGCCAAACGCTGTTCTGCTGCTGCCTTAGAGTACTCGCAGAAAATTTTACGTGGGGAGGGAAGCAATGAAGATTAGAATGTCTTAATACCCATTAAGATTAAGGATATGTGATGCTTGAAAGGGTAGGGGACTTAGGTTTTGTCTATGGTACAAGTCAATAATTAGATACGTGCACATTTTAATATGAAAGTAGATTTTACCCTGAAACTTTTGACATTAACCGCACTCTTTTTCTTCAGATTTTAAAAGTTTCAAATAATTACTACAGTCAAAGTGGTCAAGGAGTATCCCACACAGGCGAGAGGGTTTCTGTGACGAAATTTTGGAAAATCAAAGAAAAATAACTTTTCATCGTAGAAGAGCAAGGTTGGTGTAAAAATTCTCAGGACAGGAACTAGCTTCACTTAAAAATAATAAATATACAACGAGGGAATACCAGTGATTGCTCCGGGGACTCGGATATGGGTATTTTTCTCGATTCTATATCTAAAAAATTGTACATGTATTTTTTCTTAGCATCTCTTAAGCCTTCTGAAGTTCAGAATCGATATTTGGTTTATTTTTTGTATTTTTTCAAGAAGTTTTTCGGGTTTTGGGGCTAATTTTTATCACCACACAAATGCAACCGATCAAGGAATTTGAGGGGCGTATTCTTCGTGTTTTTCTACGTGGATTTCGATAAAAACATTAACAGTTTCGTCCTAAATTTTGAATTCAGCACCTCGAAGTACATTTACGTCTTCAACAGCACTTCATTTTTCTTCGAGTACGCCTACTTTTTTATTACTATTTTCTTTATAACTTTTCTACATCCTATTCTATTTCAGTAACCGAATTTTTAGCCAAAAGAGTTGAAAGAATTTTCATTTACTGGATTTCGTCCGAACCTATAGTGATGAGCTGTTTTTTATTTATTATTATTATTATTATTATTTTATTATTTTATTTTTTTAAGGCGACTTAAAGCTTAAAAAAAAAACAGCACATCACTATAGGTTCGGACAAAATCCAGTAAATGAAAATTCTTTCAACACTTTTGGCAAAAAATGCTGTTCCTAAAATGTGTACAGAATAGGATGTAGGAAAAAAAAAAAAAAAAAAAAAGGTAAAAAATTAGAGTAGGTACGCCTACTTTTTTATTACTATTTTTCTTTATAATTTTTCTACATCCTATTCTATTTCAGTAACCGAATTCGTAGCCAAAAGAGTTGAAAGAATTTTCATTTACTGGAGTTTGCCCAAACCTGTAGTGATATTTAAGCTGTCGAAGATATTAAGTACTACGAAAGATGTACATGTACCTACTTTGAGTTGATAGAACTAAATTCAAATCAGTCACATTTGAAAGGTGATGAAAATTCCCCCAAAACCCAAAAAGCTCCTTGGACCCCTCAACTCCTTTCCGAGGTAGCATTGAGAAAAAATATCCCCGGAGCAGCTGTCATTAACCTTGTAGGTACCAAACACATTTATTGGGTATTCTGACTATTTCAATGTCTCTTCTGTTTTTATTATTTTATTAATTAATAGTTGTTAAATAGTTACTAGTTTATATTATTATTCTTGGGTTATTAAATTTCAAAGTTTGGTGTCATTATGTTAATTTTTTTATTTTTTTTATTCATTAACCATTCTCCTTGACATTTTTAAGTTAAGAGATTGAGCGGTAAAATATCTAATCCAGCCCCTTTAGGAGCACCGAGTTCACATAACACCAACTAAATTTGTTTCATGCGGCTTGAATTTATCTGTAAACTAACTAAAACTTGGTTTGATCATACAGAAATATCGAACATTATTGTCAATATTTGTTAATCGGATTTCGATCTTTTCTCCACATCCATGTCATTTATTCTTGCGCAGCTCTTTCCCATTAAAACAACTGCGGAATGATCCGGAAAACAAGTGAGATATTTTGCTAGTGTATAGTCACATAAACAGCTCAGGTTTTCTAAGGTGATTGTGCCAACATAGTGCACTACCCCGAATCATTTGGATAAGATCTAGAAATTGGAAAATGAGAAGACCACACATTGTTTGACGAATCTTATCAAGTCATCGGTATAATAATCATATTACAGAATTATAATTGATTGTATTGAACGTTTCTTTTATAAGACATTACACTATAACCATATTGAATAAACGATATTTGCTTCAAAATTATTTTATTCACCCATCAACTAAACATTAGAGACGTATTGATTTTGAATTTAATGAATTAGAATTTGTTAAATTGTAAACGTTTAATTTATTGTGAAGCCATCATTAAGAAAATTGTCTCAAGTAGTTATTTATCTACTAATATTAAAACCATGGAAACAGCCACAACATTCATATGGCTTCTTGAGCATGAGACGTTGGTGAACAATCAATTTGAGACACGAGACTCTAGACCCTGACCAACTAATCTAAATTCTTACTAAGGGATTCACTACTTGATGTTATGATTTTTGAGATGCTAGCGTAGCGAGTATCCAGACCACTAATCGAAGCCACGGAGTGAGTAGTCGAACTAAAGACCAAGTCAGAGTCTCGTGTCTCAACTCGATTGTTCTCGAACGTCTCGTGTTCTTGAGCTTTGTTAATATCGATAAAACATGTTTTAGGACTAGGGGTAATGTGAAATTTCCATCAAGTCAGGAAAAGTGTAAAGCAACACGGATGAACAAAAGATACCAATTGGTAAGTAATTATTTTTGCTAGATACTTGTAAACGAAAGTTTACCCGTAGCTCTCTAGAAACAAGAGCGAAATAAATGTTTGCCCACATTCACCTAGTTCAATGTTGAAAGCATACAAAACATATCTATGATTCAATGTTATTCCGTGGGAGAAATCAAAACAGTCTGAAATTGAAATTATTGCCTTTTTTATTTATTTTAGTTTTGGTGCTTTTGGAAACCAGTTTCAAATTTGTTAGCAGATTATTACACTCAACTCAAAAGATCTCCCCCTTCTAAGTCATGAATACGT
Organism: Adelphocoris suturalis; assembly: GCA_030762985.1. NCBI lineage: Eukaryota > Metazoa > Arthropoda > Insecta > Hemiptera > Miridae > Adelphocoris > Adelphocoris suturalis. The sequence goes on along the minus strand of CM061042.1, from coordinate 49,750,595 downwards.
CGCCAAGAAGGAAATTTGATATCACAAGAAGGGATCTTCCTATGAAGTTTGAATGAAAATGAAAAAAACTCGTCGGATACCGGCCCTATTCTGAGCAAAGTAGGACACTACACCAAATTAAAGCTTAGTACGACAAATAGCCCAGAAATTAGCTTTATGAGCCACTCAGTTGATACTGGCCCGAAGCATCTCCAAACAGGTTTAAGTCTTAATAAGGCTACATGCCATATTACAGCTTCGTACTACAAATAGCCTAGAAATTAGCTTTAGGAGCCACTCAGTTGATACTGGCCCTATGCATCTCCAAGAAGGTATAAGCCTTAATATGAGGCTACATGCCAAATTACTGCTTCGTACTACAAATAGCCTGGAAATTAGCTTTAGGAGCCACTCAGTTAATACTGGCCCGAATCATCTCCAAACAGGTTTAAGTCTAAATAAGGCTACATGCCATATTACAGCTTCGTACTACAAATAGCCTAGAAATTAGCTTTAGGAGCCACTCAGTTGATACTGGCCCAATGCATCTCCAAGTGGGAATAAGTCTTAACAAGGCTACATGCCAAATGAAGGCTTCGTATGACAAATAGCCTAGACAGTAGAGAGTTCCTAAAGCGATAGGGGGATAGAGATGAGGCGCTTGATCGAGAACGGAAAACACTACTGCGCATGTGCGGGCAGATGAGGCGCCTCATCTAAAATACAAATTTATTTCACCTAAACATAAGACGCTTTATCCCAAACCAAACTATCTCATCTCTTCCTCTATCGCTATCGCAAAGTGATAATTTCTTGTTGGTATTCATGATTAATGAAAATTATATTCATTTTCTTGTTCATTAATTTTCAAAATCTGCCATTGCGAAACCTATTCCTGAATAAGAAAAGAACTAGGAAACTTAGAAATGCTGGAAACTGAACACACGGGATAGGCGGGAAAATCCCCTTGGTGGTTCAGCGTTACTTGAAGATAAGTAGCGTCACTCTAAGATGAAATGCTAATTCGACCCTCTTGACTTTATCAGGTTACTATCCGCTGTGGCTGGCCCCAGATGATAAAATCCCCAAGCACCTTATCCCAATTGACTTATCGTTTAGGAACTCTCTATTAGCTTTAGGAGCCACTCAATGATACCGGCCCTATGCATCTCCAAGTAGGGATAAGTCTTACGGCAAACGAGGCTACATGATCAAGGGCAAACAAATTACAGCTTCGTATTTCTACTTCCGACAAAGCTAGAGATCAACTGATATAAGAATCCGACTTCCGGACGGATTTATAGCATTTGATGGGCCGTCCGATTATACCATTCTCAACCTTCTGATCTGAGTACGACGAGCTTTCTACATGATCCAGAGACGAGATACTCAACCTTCTTCATCAAGACTTCTGGTAGCCCGAGCATAATACATCCTGTATTACTACCATCGACCTTCAATAAAACTTGTCACCCGGTTCAGAGGATTAATTCACTGAACGTCCGCTGGGGTAGTTGGAGTCTAGTCGCCCGGGCTTTCGAAATATTTCGTCAGCCGACCGGAGGGGCTAGCCAGTTGATCATCAAGCAAAACCGCATTTGGTTTGATCAACTGAAAAGGCTTTTCAGCCCGGAGGATCTCAATTAAGTGTTGGAAACGAGTCCCCGTTGTAACTGTTCTTATCATAACAAGCGGAGGACCCTCTAGCACCTGCTGGAAGCGAGTTCCTGCCAAGCCTCGTTCTTTTATAGAATTTAGAAGGCAAAACTTCCTAGATGGAGCGAACCCCTTCATTTCGCCTTCTAGACGAGTTCGTGCTGTCGGAAACGACTGCCAGACCGGGAGGCGCCGCTGATCAAGGTGACAGCGCGCACGCGACTCCTAATCGCATTCCCCGGCCGGCACGTGCCATGGCCTACGAAGCTCAAGGCCTAGCGCCGACGAGTTATTGGGCGCAGCCTCCGTGCAAGACGCTAGCCCTTCTCATCTCCCTGAGACACGGCGAGATCGAGCTTTGGATATGACACATTCACATACATCTTTCGCAGATGTCAAATACACTGTCGAACATATTCAGACCCCTCCAAAGGGAAACTTCGGAGATTTCACTGCTAAAACAGAAATTCCTCCACAGCTACCCATTGGGTATGCGACTGACGTGAGTGCTTATCAGCCTCAACAAGTGCATGACCTGCACGGAAATAAAGGTACTTTTCAGTACCCCAAGAAAATTACCTCATATTATAATGAGAACTCTCGATTAGAGCCAAACGTCTACCAATATTCACCAGCGAGAGAGTCACATTTAGACTCACGCAGCGAAGTTCGACCTGTCACAAATTCATTACAAGATTCATATTTTTCCTACCAAGCGAAATATAACAATACTCGAGAAAACAACGGTACTTTCTCGTACCTCTCGCCCGAACACTTTCAAGGGTCAAGCCCGCATAACCATCTCAATAACTCGGCTCGCAATATTCCGCTAGGTATTCCGACTCCTAGCCAAATGTATATAAATCCACTACAGGGGTAAGTCTTAACGAGGCTACATGTCAAATTACAGCTTCGTAAGATAAACAGAATATAAATCAGCTTCAAGAGCCACTCAGTGGATACTGGCCTGAAGCATCTCTAAGTAGGTATGAGTCTTCACGAGGCTACATGCTAAATTACAGCTTCGTACGACTTACAGCCTATAAATCAGCTTTAGGAGCCAATCAGTTGATACCGGCCCTAAGCATCTCCAAGTAGGTATAAGTCTTCACGCTACACGCCAAATTACAGCTTCGTACGACAAACAGCCTAGAAATTAGATTTTGAAGCCACTCAGTTGATACCTACCCTATGCATCTTCAAGTAGGTATAAGGCTACATGCCAAATTACAGCTTCGTAAGACAAATAGCCTAGAAATTAGATTTAGAAGCCACTCAGTTGATACCTACCCTATGCATCTTCAAGTAGGTATAAGTCTTCACGAGGCTAAACGCCAAATTACAGCTTCGTAAGACAAATAGCCTAGAAATTAGTTGATACCAGCCCTATGCATCTCTAAGTAGGTATAAGTCTTAAGGAGGCTACATGACAAATTACAGCTTTTACAATTGATAGCATAGTGATAAATGTGTGACAAGATTTTCTGTCCCAAAGTTCTAACAGACCTCCGCCAAAAGATATATCCATGCCAAAATAGTTTCTCGTTTCACTATAAAATTGTTTAGAGATGCGAGCTTATGAACATCCACACCACTAATTTTCAACGGAGTAAGTTTTTGCGGAGACCTTTTGAAAATCGTGTCAAAAAGAAACCATGTAACAACGAAATATACAAGAAGACTAGAGATACCATCGCCTTGTGATCACCATAGCCAACTTTTCTTTTCAACCTGTTTAAGCTAACATTTGAAATAGAGGTAATAAACGTATTCTACGTACATCACTATTTAGCCTTTAGGCGCAAAATGTTTTTGACATGGATATGTCTTTGCTCTGGGGGGTCAACCAAAAATTTTCGTCACGCAATAGTTGATTTCACGATTTTCCCAACTAATGATTTTCACGTACAACCCAGCCGCTGCTAGGGGAATGGAACTTTCGTAGTTTTCATCGCACAGAAATCGTTCGCCACTCGTTGGAAGCGCTTGATTTATGTGATAAATGTTCACATCTCCAGCTATCAAAGTCCCCCTCCTTACGTACCTGGCTACATTCCTAAACTAAGTCGATTGGACTATACCAATTTTCGTTTGGCGGAAACTAAATTTTGTGAAGACACATGATTCAGTTTGGCGAAATTTAATATTTACTGTCAACTGCTTGTTGTTGACATCATTTGGGGAGTTAATAACATGTGGAGGACAGTCTAGACATGATTAATGTGTTTCCAAGTGCAAAGAACCCCGTTATTTGGGAAATTCCCAATAAGAAGATCGTTCCAGTTAATATGCTGCAAAATTTGAAGAATCAGTGGGCACGTGCTGAAGTCTTCTACAACAAAGACTGCTTGGCTGAGGAACAGAAAATTACCAGTATGAAGAAAGTGCTCGAGGAACACTCAAACCGGTTGGAGGAGCTAAAAAAAAAAAGATGAAAAATCAAGCTATCATGAACATGAAAATGATAGCGTCTGTATTGGAGAAATAACTTCAATAGTATGCTTTTTGTGCCTCCAAGATTAATAAAATAAATTCTTTATCCTACATGTCGTCGCCTACAGTCCAACGTTAAAGGATTTGTTTACAACTCTCGAGGACAACCGTTATGAAATCCCCAATCAAAGACATATCCATGAAACATGGTATCTGCTTGTAAAGCAGATAGTGGAACTCGTTTACGAGTTTCTTTCTGAAACAAAATAAGGAAGCGTCACACAAAAATTTTTCCATAAACTTCACATAGTAATTATAAAGTTACCAAAAAAGGCAGTTTTTCCACGATCATTTGTGGTTTCAAAGTATGTTATAATTATTTCAAAACACTGTTTAAAAAAATAAAAAGGCGGAATTTCAAGATCAGCTTTTAATAAATTTCAAAATTGTAAGTACACATTCTTATTAGATATATGAAATCTCTTTAAGAGATCAATTTGTTTAACAAATTTTAACCCAAGTAGACGATTGAGTGATTTAGCGGTAACTTAGTATATATACCTACAATTTGTGTTAATTATAAACAAAAATAGAATAAATTCTAATGGCTAAGCAATGAAGAAGGAACTGATTTAAAATCACAAAAAGTTTATCACCCTATTGATGAAGAGAAATGTACACACTATTATAGCTTATCTCCCCACATGTAACTATCTACTGATATTAAATCTAAAGGGTTATTTCCGATAGTAGTAATAGTAAAATTTTCATTTACATCAACGCAGGAGGCGAGCGCTTTAAACTGGATTCACATGGAGCGGAACGAGTGTGGAAAGCCGAAGGATCGAGGGGGTGGATGAAAGATTGTTCACATGTGAACGGAATCATAACCTTCCTACTGAAAGCCTCTCTGATCTGAACTTGCGGTTATCAACATTCCTGTTCAATGAGCTTACGCGGGGCTCGACGGAATGCGGAAACGGTATACAAATTTCTACGGCTGTCCGCCCATTCCGAAAACATGGCAGCCACCTTCCTCAACTGTTGTCCCAACAGCCAATCAGATTGCGTTCCGTTCTTCCGCTCCATGTGAAACCAGCTTTAGATGTAAGGACATCATCAGGCCTGATGATGATGTCTTTACATCAAAAGCCCCCTCCCTTCCTCATCCTCCAGGAACTTGACTTGCTAGTGACGGACTCCTCCGAAAGTTTGGTACATATGTAAATAAAAATTTTACTATCTATCAAACGTATTCTCGTTCGATGGGGAAAGCAAAGACTAAAAGCCAATGAAGACAAGTACATGTGATTTCAAGATCACAGACATAATAGGCATTTACTTGAATTATGAGCTATCTAACAGGTCGTCGGAAAAAAAAAGAAAAACCGTTGAGGAGTAAACAAAAAAGCACAAATCAGTCTGTACAGAAACCAAAGTGTCAAGATTGTAGTGAGCGAATTTTCTCAAGTTATAGAATTACGAGTATATTACGTTATATTATTTTAAAATTCGAGCACTTTGAGTGGGAAGAAATTGTTTCCAATTTTACAATTTAAAAAAAAAACTCGTTCCAAATAATATTTTGCTATTCAAAATAGATATTGAAGTTTTTTTAAAAGCAAATATTAATGAAATTTAAGTTCATTTTTCTGCACAATTTTTGCATAAGTTTTTTAAATATTCTGGTTCGTCGTTAATCAACTTTTTGTTACTACGATTCTGTTGAAAAAAGGTCCAGTCATGCAGCATGATCGTATGAGCAAATTTTCGTGAATTTTGTATTATATTATGTTAAATTGTCTTGAAATTCCAGAACTTCACGTGAAAAGAAAATTGATAACTACCAATTTTATGGTAAAAACTCGTTCTAAATAATTATTGACATTACAAAAAGAATTTGGATTTTTAGTTTATTTTGTGTTGTTTTTATTTATTTTTCGGCAAATATTAATGAAATTTAAGTACTTTTTCAGTATAAATTTATCCATAAATTTTGTATTTTTCTAGTTCATCGTTAATAAACTTCTTTCGACTAACATTCTGAAAAAACTATAAATTTAACAATTTTTAGCCATTTTGACTTTTTTACAAATTTTTTTAACTTTGACCACTTTAATGTGTTCGAAAAACTTCGGCCAACGAACTCATCCTTTCGTTTGGAAAGCTTGATTTTTTGGCGCAAGAACGGAATTTTTATCTCAATCCTAAGGAGAGTTATCGTCTGGAAGGTCTCACGCGCACGCGTTAAACTCTAGGATTCGTTTCAGAATGTCTCAAACCGGATTTCAATTGGAATAATTTTCGAAAATTTTTGGAGCTATTGCAATGGCTTCATTTCCTACGAAAATTAGCTAAAAGTATGATATGAGCCTGCTCTGTAATGAAGAATCTAAAAATTATATAACTAAATAACTATTATTTTGCGGAATACGACAATTTAAATGTTTGATTTGGTTATAATGAGCCATTAATAACAAAATTGACTTTTTTAACCCCCGAAATTCGCTGGTTGGCGTTCTACAATGCCTAAGTAGCATTCAGAAAAAAAAATCTCTGTTACGATAGATCCGTGAACTGAGTTTGAGGAACTTTCCCTACATCCCAGAAGATCAAACGAAACAGCACCAACCCATCTGTTTTACAAAAAAGCAGACTCTACTATCTCCTTTTGTTAACTCCAAACCTTTAGCAATAACATACTTAGGTAGGTAATAGCGTAAACGAGAAAATAATTCATTCAATAGTAATTACTAACCCCATCAAAAACAACAAAACGTGAAATTAACATCAACGATTTTATGTGTGGAGAGCAACAATGAATTGACACAAAAATATAAACTTATTCGTACCTAAATTTACCTAAACTACACATTGATTGTTCAATTTGGAAAATTTCCTAATATTCCATACACTACGTTAAACCTATTTGCTTTAGCATTCACGATAACTTTAAAACAACTTCAGATATGAAGGAAATAGTTATTGCACGGCCTTAAATGGTACATACGTCGAGTTAAAAGTTGAAATCTAAATCTAGTTAAGTACATACCCTCTAAACGTATAATTTATATTATTTATACCTAAGTAACAATGAGCAACTCGTAATAAACTTCAGGTAGGTACATTAACAATAACATTAAAAAATAACAACACGAATAACAACCTCAAAGCCCTAGCGTAATCGAGGATATTGTGAATTTCAATATTGAAGGATACAACATTTGTACTTCATTAAGCTCCTTAGGCCCTTTTATACAACAGGTACTCGCGTTTCAGAATTTGGGTAAAGACTCGAGTACATCAATCAGCTTGTAGTCAACGTATCAATCCACTTACAGCCAACGTAACTAGTACCTATTAAAACATATTTAAACAACACAGATATAACCCAATTTTTATTTTTATTTATCTATTTTATTCATTTATTTATTTTTAAAGATGGACAGCAGTAACGCCAGTTTTCAAAACCAGATCCATGGTAAATAATTATAATTTCTGAGAAGCACCAAACTTTGCATTCCTTGAAACTAACAAATAGGTAGTGCGAATACCTGCACAGGCATAAAATAACCCCTATAGAAAACGGAAGTTAGTGATCAACGTTTTCTATTTCCACGAAAAATAAGGAGTTACAATGTTAAGTAGATTTTGACGGTTAGGCCATCATCAGTAACAAACAATGGCTGAAGACACATTAAAGGACACAGCTTATATAGTGACAGGTGAAGGGAGATTGAATCCCATTGGTCGAGAGAAAGGAAAAGGGCAGGAGGTACAACCAATTAAGTGCGAACAAAGTGAACATATAATCGTCCCGAATATGAAAAACGTTTGAGATGAGCTCGAAATACGCCACTGGTCAGTACAGTCGAACTTTATCTCAATAATTGAATCTGCCACCCCTTTTTGAGGTCATTCTTGAATTCGATTGGTCAACCTACGGGTGTTTCAGGGAATACCTAACCTTGAAATAAACAGTTTAATGATTAGGGCATTCTCAAGTATTTGGTCCGAACTGGATGTGTGGTATTCATAGTGTCTCAATAACATGCAAGTCGTCAGAAACCACCGGAGGATTTTTCGAATAGCAGCTTACAAGTTGCTCAGCCTAGCTAACAGCTGGGGCCTATTTCATAGAACAACAAGTGAAAAGTTACAAGCCAATTTCATGTACAAGTGGTAAAAAAATGTGTGTGCAAGCGTTTCATAAAGGTACAAGTGTACACTTATAATGCACTGTGAAAATTAACAAGTGTACAGGCGAATTTGGACAAGTTACAAGTGTTTCCGAATCATTTTGTACAAGCCACTGTTTTACTGTTGTAAAAAATGGCCGATTTTTAAACTACGTCCGTTCACCTGTAAACTGTTTATTTTCCAGCATTGTGAGTTGACCATTTTTTGGTGTTTAATATGTGGGAATCATCTTCTGCTGAAGAAAACAGACAAGAAAGAAGCATTCAGCGTAGAAGACACCAACGTTTTTTTCGGCCACGAATAAACGCTCATTAGTGGGTATTTTTGAGTTTAACGAGATATTTAGGATGTCTTCCGAGACCCTCGAAAGATTCATATGGTGCGTGACCCTGTGCAATTTTTCCAGATCGGGTATTGAGGATCTCCCTATCATTGAAGAATAAAGTGAAGTCTGAAGATCATCTCGAAGTTACAGATGACATTCCTAACCCAGCAGCATCAAGTCTTGATGAACTGATTAATCATTTCCGTTGAATGCAGGAGAAAAATCCGATTATGCCAGTCATCAGAATAAGTTGAAATCAAAAACACACTTTCTCCACTTTTCTGTTTATAATTAGTCTGTCTTCCAATCATTACAACTTGTCATGTACGATAAACATCCTATCGTGTTTTTATATTATGATTCGCTGACAAAACTTCAATTTCGGCATTCTGCTTGACGTTGTTCATTTCTTTTGTCCCCACACTCCATTTTTCTTTTCTGGTACACTTGTAAACTTAACTTCTACAATCGTAAATTTTCTACACTTGTACTCTTTGTTTTGGTGAAACACTTGTTCTAGTTTACCGTGCATTACAAGTACCAGTACTTGTTAACTTGTAACTTGTTGTTTTATGAAATGGGCCCCTGGTCGTTCGACTTTCAACAAGTGGTAATGAACAAAACATTTGTACTTAAGTATTACAAGTAACTAGAAAAGAGAATTGCAAACGAACCATATGCCAAATTACTCCACTGACTGCTTGGAACAAGTAGGCCATGATAAATGGTACAACATTTTTTTGATCTGCTCTCTCATTCTAGAAGCGAAGTTGTTTAATTTTAGCTAACATTCAAGGGTTTTTACTTGAACCTGTAAAATGGTCCTGGATTGATTTGAGGTAAAACGATTTGGTCTAAAATATAATAATAACGACAATAACAATGAAATAATTCAATGTTCATTAACAATCAAATGGACTAATGGGTGCAGAATGAATACGCTAGTTTCATAGTAAGAGCATATTAGGTTTTTGTGTTTTAACAATGAGCCAAAGCAAGTCATTAGCTACTAAAAGATATTGCTTAGTACAATGGTTCAGAAGGAGTTGGGTATAAGCCATTGATAGTTGTTTTTGCAGTTACAGTAAAACTCCAACAGGTACTTGGGTAATACTATCAAAATTGACAACTTTTTCTATTGCATAACCAAACTCGCATGAATCTGATGCAAGTTTAGGGGCAGGAATTCGGCAAGACTAATACAATATAATGCTTTGTTTCAGCTATAGCAGGGTTTCCAGCTTTAGAGAAGCTTGACGAATAGTGAATCAATGGGTTTGGTTTAGTTCAGTTTTCTTTTGTTATAAGAAGGTTTTCTTTCTATATATCGGAACTATATTATCTATTGCCTGAATTCTTTCTTTAAAGGCCCATTCGACAGAACTGGATAACCTCAAACACAGAAGAGACTCCCGAGTTTTAGCAAATTTATTGTTCAATAAACCTTTATCTACTGAAAGGAGGACTTTCGATCAAAGTGCACCTATATCTGGTCATCAACGTTGAGGTAGAATGTATGCCACAAGGTACTACGTACAGGACAAAATAATGTTCAGAATCGATCCAGAATAGAATTGAATGTCTCTTCGCCCTCGCTCATAGAATTTCGAATCCGTTTGAAAAATAAAAATTTGGAGAAAATCAGACCTCGAAAAAATATGCCTTTTCTACGTCGTTTTCCAAGATCTCAAAAGATACAAATGTTATTGGTCATAATAATAATAACTCAAGAACAACTAGTAACACAAACCACTCACATCACTTATCTATGACCATTCAATCGATGTTATTAGGTGGGTGTATTGATAGGTAGGAATGTAGCAAGCACCTTATTGGTTTTACACAAGCTAAGTTTAGGCTGAGGCAACGGATGTTACCACCACCTTTCCTTGTAAGCTTTACATTTGAAACTATTGGGCAACTGGAAACCCTTGGCTACAGTCGAACAAGTTTGAAGATACTTTGGAACGAGCAGAAAATACAAAATTCTAAATGAAGGAGAAAGAGAATTTTTCCAAAAACGTCGAGTAGAATGGTGGCAGTTGTACCTATGTTTCTGACAGAAGGCGGTGGTAGTGGGGAAGTACGTGGTTTGTTGGGACGTGAAGGCCGAACTCAAGGGCTACAAGGATTGCAAATTCTGAAGCCAACAACTCACGACGATTCAGTCGTAGGATGGACTCGGTTTTCTGAAACAAACGGGAAAACTTTTTATTTCTGCGACACTGCGCAAAGTTAGCATAATTGAGAGTTCCTAAAGCGATAGGGAGATAGAGATGAGGCGGTTCATCGAGAACGGAAAACACTACTGCGCATGTGCGGGCAAATGAGGCGCCTCATCTCCAATAAGACAGATTTAGTTCACCTAAACAAGATGCTTTATCCCAAAGCAACCTATCTCATCTATTCCTCCCTATCGCAAAGTAACCTTACACATCGATAACCATTCATTTATTGTTAGTATTCATGATTCATGACAATTACATTCATTTTCTTGTTCATAAATTTTCAAAATCTACCACTGCGAAACCTTTTCGTGAATAAGAAAAAGAACTAGGAAACGAAGAAATGCTGGAAACTGAACACAGGGAATAGGCGGGAAAATCCCCTTGGTGGTTCAGCGTTACTTGAAGATAAGTAGCGTCACTCTAAAAGATGAAATGATGACTCTAAAAAGATGAAATGCTAATTCGGTCCTCTTGACTTTATCAGGTTACCATCCGCTGTGGCTTGCCCCAGATGATAAAATCCCCAAGCACTTTATCCCAATTGAATTATCGTTTAGGAACTCTCTAGTATTTGAAGACATAGTGCTACGTCGATTGTAGATGGGCTCGAGTCAAGAAGCTGACCAATTTAGAGAAGCAATGGAAATATTAAAATGGACGACTTTTGACCGTTCCAACGGGCCAATTAGCGTTAACTACGGGAGGCAAACTATAAGGCAATGATGAGAAATAATGATTTATCGTAAGGTGTGCTACTGTCCCTACACGTCAGGACAATCCAGACATGGAAATATTTCTGTTATGATTAGCCATCATTTTGTTTTCAACTGTGAACAACTGAGCTTCAAATTGCTTCCTATTCCTTTCTAAACTGCTGTGAAAAATTAAGGAATCACTGTCGAAAAAACTTAGTTTCGGATTCGTGGTGGCCGGACCCCGTAAAACACCTGTCCACTGAGACAAATTCTCACTTGTCGGTAAATTGACATGCTGAAGAAGGGTTTACGACAAATCCCAGCTCAATAGAATGATCCAGTCTGTAGTAAAACTAGAACACATTTTGTAAAAGAATTGATTTTCGCGTCTTCAAACAAATGGTCGTCCAATTGGTCTCTTTCAAGGGCTTACAAAAATTGTATGGGTCATTAAAAAGCAGAGTTCAAGCTGAACAATTAAAAAAAAAATTCTTCAAAAACGGTTCATTATTCAAGGATTTACAGCAAAAAAATCACTGAAAAAAGTAAGACTTTTTAAAAATTGTGTTCAAAATTAAGGGATCACTGTGTTTTCTGCTTTTTTGTGGTTTTAAGGGATGAGCTGAGCTGGAGGCGTGAAAGTTGGTTGCCAGGAGTTCAAATATCACAAAAAACATAAGATTACAAAATTTTTAAAAATTGACTGTTCTCAGACAATCAAAGTTTGGGTGAACGGTATGAAATACCATTTTTCTTGTTTAAAAATTACCCGCACCATCCTGTCTTTGACTGAGGGTCCTATCTCAATGACAGGATGGTGTGGATAATTTTTAAAGCAAGAAATGGTACATCTCATTTCAAACCGTCCGCTCAGACTTTGATCATCCTTTTTTTAATTGTTTTTGTGACAGGTGTATTCCTAGCGACCAACTTTCACTCCAACAGCTCAGCTCATCCCTCAGAACCCCAATAAATAGCAAAAAACACAGTGATCCCTTAATTTTGAACACAATTTTTCAAAAATCGCTTACTTTTTTCAGTGAATTTTTGGCTGTAGACCCCTAAATATTGAAGCATTTTTGACGATTTTTTTTCTTCAAATTCTTCCAATTCTTCAAATTGATCAACATGAACTCAGCTTTTTAATGACCTATAAAATTTTTGTAAACCCTTGAAAGAGATCAATTGGGCGACCATTTGAAGACGCGAAAATCGATTTTTTTACAAAATGTGTTCTTTTACAAAAAGGTTAAATTGGTGATTAAAAAAAATTCTCAACAACAAAACATTTGCAACTTGTATTGTAGTTTCACCAGTTAATTAGTAAATAGGTACAAATTCCCAAAGTGTCGTGTATTAGATTTGAGTAAATGAAAAAAATTACCTCAAAGCTTGAATAAAAATTCATGAAAATTCGGAACCTATTTAAATCGTTACCCAATTAATTTTCTAATCAATTTACTATTTTTTCAACTCTTCGAGAGTTTATGTGAAAACTTGTAAATTTTCAGCGACATTTTGATGTGCTACGGTATTTGTAACATTCACTTATAGCTTTGGACCAACGGAGCTTCGTTTTAGTAGCCCTAGACTTACCTCGATAACATGCTTCAACTGATCTCCTTTGATATCATTGAGTTTCGCAGCAAGGATGAGAGATGCTCCAGCACACAGTTTCCGGTTCTGTTTGTTGACCAGGTTTTTGAAAATTAGACGTTCAAAGTAGACGTAGGAATAAGCAGTGGTTAGGAGGTCCGGCGAAGCGATTTTCCGCATTTCCCTTTTGATGCTCCTCAATTTACTCAGCGTGAGCTCAATATGAGGGAACTTCTCCTTGAATTTGTCGTTCAACTCTTTTTTAAGGTCTGCTGACCTGACGTAAAGGATAACTGATGTCTGGAAAAAGAAATCCCATTCAAAAATATAATTTTATCTAGTAGGTCTTAGTAGTTGTCATAGATGAATAAATTAAAACATAACAAAGGGGGGTAACAGGATCAACCTATTCGATTATTTGCAAACCCAAAACAGCAGAAATGTCAATGCAAACCAGACGAACGAATTAAAAGAAAAATCATCAAAAATAAGTCAAGGACGAGTCGAGTTATTGATAAAACTGTACCAGAAGGTGAGAAAAGTTAAGAAAAAGCTACTTTTCAGGAGTGCGTTCCCGCGTTGCCACCTTCCCTCTCCGCCGATCTTCGCCCATGCCCGCAGCCAATCTCACCGCTTCCCCAATACACATCTCTCTTCCAGCGGCGCCTGACCCCTACCTCCACGCCGGGGACTTCTGCCATCACCCCCACCCCCCGCAGGGCCTATCAAACACCTCCTCAACAATTTTCAAGACGCATCTCGCTTTAGGCTACAGTTTTGACGCAGATCGTACAGCAGCCATGCCTGATCACCAATTCCATCAATCAACGTCCAAACTCTGCTGGTATCACGCCCGTTGGGCTTCCTCTGCTCGAAATTGCCATTTACCCTGCGCCTGGCACAACCCACATCTTTTGAGGACACAACTTCGCTACCCACCTTCCAGATGTTCTCAGGCGACACTCCCTCCTCCTCTTCGCTTCAAGAGCTCCAGGACCCTCAGATACGAGACTCACTTCGTACTCCCGCCTTCCAGACGTCTTCAGTCGACTCTCCGTCCTCCTCTTCGCTTCAAGAGCTCCAGGATCTTTGACTGCAACACTCCATACTGTCTTCACCGTCTCCCGGACTCTCTAATCTACAAAGAGCTCAGGCAACCTCTAACACACTGACCAATAGGCGTATTACTGTCTTCCAGACGTCCTCGATTGACTCCCCGTCCTACTCTTCTCAAGAGCTTCAGAACTTTCAACTGCCACACACTGGACTACATAGAGCTCCGACATCCTCTACTATACTCAATCATATGTGCAACAAAGCTCCACAGGCCGTCTCACTATCCAATAACTATGAGCACGTGACCAGAGCCCGCTGAACACTCTCGCTTCAGCCTCCAGCAACAGACACTATTACTAGTGTCATCACGATAAACTCAACACACGAGAATACACCTACATAAATATCTTAGCTACCAATGAAGTGCTCCAGCTCTCGGCACCACCACAATGACTGAAGTCATAACTCCTCTGCCTTCCACCTCCGACGACACTTCTCCATTGGCAGCAAGATCTATGTCGACGAGAGGACCTACTACCACGCCTACTCTTTATGCCATGCCTCTCTCATTTAATGATATTTTTCCCAATGACCTTTAAGCGATGATTAGAGAAAAAAGAAGAAAAAACATTTATTGACTTTTCATGTCCAATTCTACCATATCAACATTGCAATAACCATGTACTCAACCTTAAGCAAACTCTGCTCTGTACTTTGAAAAATTCACATCAGTTCCAGCTACTAATAGCTTTTTCTTTTACAGTTACCGTCTTGGCTCACACTTCCACGGGTCCGGCTCCTCCTCCTGCAGCACACCTCCTCTACTGCACCCAACTCCTCTTCTGCAGTACACCTTCCTCGCTGCACACATCACTTCTCTACTCAACACACCGCTACGACAGGCATTGCTAATAATCCATCATAATCGAAACTGGTCAGCAAGAATTACACCAGATTTTTTCACACTCATGTAATTTGTGGCTAAAAAATCTTATAAAGGGGGGGGAGGAGTGTAGAATACACCCGGACCCGTGGAATCTTGTCACTCTTATCTGGCCTGGGGGCTGCCCCCCCCCCCCCTCACCAGGCCAGCACCTATATGAAGAGCCAAGAGGGCCATCAAATATACCATTCTCATCTAAGACTTCTTGGAGTTATTATTTTGGATATCTTGCATCCCATCCGAAGGTATCATTACAAAATCTAAGTAATGATAAATTAACGTTTGCACAAGCACTCAAGCAATTACTGATCTAACGGCAATTTATAGGGACCGTCTAGGAGCTAATCCGCACAATCACTGAACATTTCGTCAAAATATAGTGTTGTTTCGGGTGTGACAAGGAATTGGCACAGGCTGTTACGATCATATTTGATCGTAGTTAATTGGAACAGCTAGTGGCAAATTCAAGGGCAAGGAGATAGGGGCGCCGTCGTTCCTTCCAAGGACTCTGCGTGTTTTTCGGCAAAGTACACAGATAACGAGTGGCCAGCCACCTTCTCAGATGATTTGCCTTTCAATGATTATCTCTACCAAGTTATCCTTCCCTTCCTTTTCCCTCAGATTCGCATTGGGTTAAAAATAATGAGCCATTCGGCCTATCGTTCTCATAGGAGAATCTATACTGCTATTTGCAGGATTTCTTAAAACGTGCATTACGCGGCAACCGATTGTTCGGCATATTTACTGCATAGGCAGGATAATTCTGTTCGGAATACGTTAATAGATATGCAAGTCAGTCAGTTAGTTAGTTCAGTGTTGTTCCAGTACACAGTTCTTCTATTTTATTTCAGGAATCCTTGCTCAGAATTTTATTTTATTGAAGGAGATTTTAGGAGAACAGAGGCTCCCAGATTGGGAGCCTGTAGTGCTGCACAGTAAATTCGGAAACATTTCCTGCTCCAAACAACCTACCATAAGAAACCTCGGATCAGCCTTTCACCCAGGCAACTTAGAGGATTTAGCTTAAAATTGAGAATAAGGAATCATAGAATTAGGATTAAGGACCTAGAATAATTTCAACGAGAGGGTTTGGCAACGTTTGTTGGGTGATAACCCTAGGATTCCTAAACAGGGAAATTATAATCTTCAGCCAATTTAGAGTTCGTATAATATTTTCATTTTTTATTTATCTACAGGAATATTCTATTTTGTGTATCTTCCAACATTTGTAAAAATCTTTCCTTCGTTGTGTCACATTTCCTTCTCATCCAACTCAACTAATTTCGATATTCCTCTCACCCTGATATCGTTACTCCTGTCCCTGGGATTGGTGGAGGTGTACACGAGGGAGACTCGGCCCTTGGTCGTTGACCATATTACACCTATCTGTTTTAGAGTGGACTGGCACCTATATCGCCAAGGGCAACAGAGTTTTGGCTCAAAACTTTTGTCATCCAGTCAATTGAAGGGGCGTTGAATACGCATTCTGGGGTGACAAGACACGTAACCCAATTTGACCAGTAGGCGCTAGAAAAATTAAGTGACATTTTGATTTAGGAGGACAAAAATAGTTTTGAATTATTTCCCGTTCACAAATCTTCCCTGCCTTTGGTAGTGAGGAAGCAATATATTTACCAATAATAGCTACGTTTTCATACTTTCCGAAAATAAATTATTGCAACCAAGAGTGTTACTAAACAACTATCAACAATTTGATAGACTACAATAATTTCTAACACCTGATTTTTTGGTTACTGTTAGATAAAAAATGTTGAAGTACTCGCTCAAAGAATTAACTACCTATTATATCAGCAAAATATGATTGTATTATCTCTTCCCGATTTATAGAAATTAGGCTGCGTCGTGGTGACTGTTGGACTTTGGGAGTTGCTGGCATAGCCTGCCTCATAGAAAGGGAAACATCCTTACAAACTCAACAAAAGAAGAAACATTTTTGGGGACGGAAGAGGTTTTCTTACAGTGTAACTGGTGAATGGCAGAAGACGTTTGTGCTTTCCAGCAATCAGTTCTGGATCATCGAGAGCGTTAGCATCGTACTCCAAGTGTTCTGGACCTACAAGTACGGAAAAGGTGTGTGGAGTCAAGTTACAAAACATCAATGCGTACTAATATTGATAATGATGCATATGTAAAAAAGATAGAGGGGTTGGCAGGGGATGGAACAAATTTCTAAAGGTTGATACAATCACCCTGTAAATTAGGTTCAGAATAAACTAGCTGCAAAGAGTTTAAAGAGGGAGAGCATAAGCCATTAGTCAATAAGTTCATTTAAAGCAAGATAGGACCATTTATTTTATATTCCATTTTGATTCGATTTATTAAATATTGTTTCTCAATATTTGGAGGGAACCATATCAAGTCACAAGTTCCTATTAGATAATTTTTGAAACCAAGTTAGAAATAAGTACTTAAACAAACTGAATCACTTCTTCCCATCATATATGAACGCAATGAAACATTTGGCTGATTTCCGGCCCAAGGGTATCGCTCATTGTTATATATTGAAAAATGTAAGCCCGCGTGATTTTACATACAATTAGTATTACTTATAAGTATTACTAACAAGTCAAAAGGGCCAATGTACAAATATAAGTAATAATTATATTCTAGTTCCACAATAGTTAACCAAAGTTATAGTACGGTCTTCGTAGAAGACTGTTTGCTGAAATAATTTGAAAACACTCGCGAATGTGTGGTTGCGCAGGGAGACAAGCTCGCCAGCACCAACTCTACAAGTCAGTAACCTTAAAATTAATATTGATCCATTTCCTATTCCTCCTTTTGCGGGGAGAGAAGATAAATTTGTACATGTTTAGAAACACATTACAACTTCATCTGTACTTTTGTCTTGGGTTACCGGATACAAATTACCTTTCGCCCGGAAACCCCCCTTGGCTTTACTCTCTATCAAACTTCCACTTCTGTGGATGAACAGGAGGTGATTTAGCTCATCTGTCACACTAGGTAATCAAATAGAAAAATCTAACCAACTTGATTTGTATACGCACAAATAGTTCTTAGAAGGAAGTTGAAGAAGAGGAAAGTTAACAGCATTAGATGTAGTGTGATGTGTAACAAATTTAGAGCTTTCCAAGAGGTGAACGATTTTTGTGGGGTGAAAAGTTCGCAAGTTACAACTCCCTAGTAGTGATCGGTTGTGCGGGAAAATCATTAGAAACACTTTCATTACTCTTCAAGTGGTCTCTCGGATGTTGGTCTCTCAAATTCGTTACGACCCCAAGAGCTAAAGACATATCCATGTGTAACATAACCTCGTGTTTTATGAAAAATGATTGTATTGCTAAGAATTAATTGAACTCACTAAGGATTAATCAAACACTGTAGCACTATTTAGAGAAATGTATAAGTTTATTGGAAACTCTTATCCTAGCAAGGGAGAAAGGGATTACCTACCTAACCTAACCACTACGACCTTAATCCTTATGATATGAAGTATCAGACTCGAATGATCCAGCCACGTCTCATCAAAGTAATCAGGTCGCTCCGTCTTTCTCGTCCTTATTACGCAATATCTTACTTTGGATCACCTGACCCTGACTGCATAGGGCTTCCGTAGAAAGAAATCCCAGGCCTAATGGCTTATATTTCCCCAAAAGGGCCCCTTTTAATTTGGGGATTCTACGGCTGCTCTGTCCCTAAATTTGTTGCTTAGCGCAACAAACTTCTTAATCTTTTTCCAATCTAGGTCTCTGAGTGAGGCCCTTTCGATTGTATAATGTCCCAGGGCCTCCTGCCTAGATCTCCAGAATCTATCACAATCACACAGAAAGCGTTCAGCTGTCCTCCTCGTTTCCACATTCGCAGAGTGGAGAAGGTACCTTGGACATGATAAAAAGGGTCCTCTTAAAGCTAAAATGCCCTGTGAGGACCCCAATTATTTTCCTCATTTGTGTTCTAGGCTGTGATATAATCCAATCTGAACGATTCTAGTCACAGCCAGAGATGCACATCCTAGATTGTCTATACCTACTGTCCTCTTTTCTCCATAGCTCTTTTAGATCTACGATGGCCCAGGTATTTGCCTTGGCCTTACACGCGTTCCGCGTTATGCCTAGGGCTGGGGCCGGCCCGTAGTAATTTCCAGACGACCCCAACCTGGCAAGGCGATCTACCTCCTCATTGATCAACGCCACCCTGCTCGCCCAGGACACGTCACGACCGATAACCCGGCTCGGGTAGCCTGCTTATCTCAGGCTTTTCCCAGCTTCTTCCTTCTCAGTGTGTCACCGCATCGGGTGGTGCCGAACATCGGGCGCACAGTGGTATAGAACCCCCAAAAACGCGATCGAAACTCAATTTTTTCATATTTTTCACTCCAAAAATCCATTAATTCCATTAAATTTGTGGAAAATCCATTAATTTGTGGATTAATACACACCAGTATTATGTGATTGTTCGATGCACATATGTATGTTAATACACACCACACTATTTTGTTCTTACCTAACTAAAAAGAGATTCATCCATTAATATAATATGTATCATCATATAGGTAGGTATCTATTAACTATATAGGTAATCATGATAATAAATAATTATTGATAAATTTGTCCCAAGAAGTCTTACTTTAGAAAACTTGTTTCCTCGAAATTGTTGTTAACAATTTGAATGTTTGTATTGATGTGATAATTGATTATTATTAATCTTGAATATTAAGTGAAAGAAGATGTTATTAATACAATCAATTAGATACTTTTATTAGTAGGTATTATTTGTTTCATTTTTTTTTCCGATAAATTTATTCAAATAAATAAATTTACTAACTAACTAAAGAGCATAAAATCTCTAATAACTAACTAATTTCGATTCAACTTCTATATTTGTTAATTTTGAAGAAAGCGTTGAGCTAACCAATAATACACGTGGGTCTGATGTGAAAAGTTCAGGTAAACAACGAAAAAGCCGAAATATGTCACTTTTGACCATTTCTGAGTCTTAAAAGTGAATAAAAACATGATTTTTGGAATCTACGCACTCAAAAGCATAAAACCTACTCATTTTGGAAGCAAAAGTGAAACAATTAAAACCGCTAGGAGTTTCGATCACGTTTTCGTGAGTTCTGGACCGCTGTGGAGCGGTACACAAGTCAATAGGATGTCCTCTGAATCCCTGAATGCACTGCTAGCTAATAATTAGATATTCGTCGGGTGAAGTGTTATTTTTGTTTGTCAAACGTACCAGGAGTATACAGTTACAATTCTTCCATTATCATCATTTAGTTGCAGTAGTATAGTTAACATAGTTAACTAAATAACAACATAGTTACAATCTAACAACAATGTTAAATCTACCAAAATAATATACTTACAAGGCCAGCTCGAGAAAATCCTGTCAGCTTCATAAAAACAGAACAGATACAACGTAAGAAATAACGATGAATTAGACTGTACATTAAGCAGAATAATATTACAACGCCTTAAATAAAACGGTTTTTAGTGATTAATAATTTCTGTCATCTTTTGGGAACAGGACTCGCTACCATAATTTAAAAGGAACAATACCACAAAATAGTACGCCGCAATTTAAACTAAATTCAAACCCGTCGAATAAAATGTGTTTGCTAGTAAACTTGGTTTTAAAATTATGAATAAACCGTTAAGTTTGAGGAAACGTAACGCAAAGTATATGCTAATAATGGACATCCTTTCTTGTCTTGATGGAAGTTGTAAATAATCATTTTCCATTCCCTCAATTTGACGAGGATAAGCTACCTATGAACAACTATTAATAACTTACTTTGCAAGTTCTTTTCCAAATTGATTGGAGGTGAAACTGGGTATGATCGATGTCCAGCTCCTGATTCATGCGAATAACACCTTCAAATACAACGAATCACAATGAAAAAGTGTATTAATCTAAATAGGCGCGTTGGTACAAAATGTACGTCTGTTCTGCCTAAGTGATACATGAATTGTCATATTACTCATTAAAACGTGTTATGTAATTCATAGTTACCTTGAAACAGGGAGATGATTTTTCAGGCCATCATCAGAAGAACGGTTCAATTTTGAAGGAGCAAGAAATTTTCCGTATGATACTTCCTGAAAGAATTATGAACTATTTAATTCGTAATGACATTAAAAAATGCATTGCTTGTTCGTGTGTGACTGTGCAATGACATTGAGCTTCTTGAGCCATTAACCCTGAACTTGGGAGAAAAGTTTGGCATTTTTTTCCTCCGCTTTGATAATGAATCAAAGGGAATACAGCTTCTGTAAAAATACAGCAGGGCATTGGACCACTCGTATAATTTTTTATTGCTATAGTCTGTCCGCAATGACATTCAGCTACAGACCCGCTCGCAGCGGCCGATGCATGAATTTGGCCACTTGAATTTGGGAATTCTGCTACGGTGTGTTGTTCATGCTGGGTTCCTGGTCACTTGTCGATCCGTTCTGTGTCTCTCGTTTCTCGTTTTATAAGCAATTGAGCAGTTATAAGTTTCTCGTTATATATTTCGTTATAGTTAGTTATATATATCTTGAGTTGTTTATCGAATTTAAAAACATGTAAACTCCCCAATAATCGGGAACGTTAAAAAAGAAGGCTCTTTGTTGTCAAGCCCAAGAAATCGTGTTCAATACTTACAAGTATTTGAAAGACCTAAAAGAAACCAAGCAGCTTCTTAAACTGAAGGGCAATTCACGAGAAGAAACTGCAAAAATCATGGGTGTTTTGTTTCATTGATCGTTAAAGAGTGGAGAAAGTCGATTGATGAAAATGGTGAAACGTCATTCGTAACACCGAAGAAGCAAAAAGGACCAAACTTGATTTCGATGAATTTGATGAAGCGACCCTTCCGAATAAGATTACCGAATTTTATTTGGTGAGAAAGCAAGTGCCGACTCTCCGGACTGCAGCCCTACGAGAAGAGGGCATCTACCGTGGCATCAATAAACGCTCTCGCCCATTGCGTTCTCCTTCTTTACGATCCGGGCCTGAATACTAAAGAAATGGTTTGGGGTGACATCAAGGGGGAGCTAGCCCGAACATCTGTCGGAACACCTATTGGCAAGAAGAAGCAACATCAATATCGGATATTCAATGCATACACGGCCGAAAAGTGGAAGAAGGTATGTTTTTATCTTTAATCTTGAAAGCTCTTCTCACTAGGTACTTCAAAGCACGTGTTCCCTGAATTCACCCGAGATTTATGTTACTTATTTCTGTGAGCACGTCAAAGAAACAGAGGTCAAGTATATGACAAATGATGGCCTCCTCGATGAAAGAGTCAAAGAGTTGATAATTTCTGTGACAGGGAGCTCAGAAGACAGCTCTTCTGACTTCGAAAGCAGCAGTGACGATTTAAAGCTTTTTCAAAACTTCTGCTCTTTTATTAAACATTTTGAAACATAATAAAAGTTTTTTTTTTTTTTTAATTCAATTTGAAGTCAACGTTCTGTTTCACAATTTGGTTTCCTTTGTCATCCTCTCTTATTATGGTGGTACAAAATCAAGGTAAGTGTAGTTGTAAGAAAACTATGTTAAGAAAGAAATCGACAGGTTAAGCAGAAAAAGAGCCTTTGGATTGTGGGAGGAAGCGTGCCGCTCCAATGGATATACACACTAGAAAAATGGTTCTAATCGGGAAAATTTCCCATGTTTTAGTTCTCTCGTCAGCCTCTGGGAGCGGGTCCGGAGCCCAATGTCATTGCAGACAGACATGTCGAGAGTGTGAATTTTAACAGGGGAAGACAACCTTTCCTGTTCCATCGACCCTTCAGGCAACAAAATTTACTTCTCCTTGTCAAAGAGGGTGTCTTTGCACATGGTAGACTGCATTTACACTAAGTATAATTACAATCTTTCCGGTGCTCTACTTCTTAAATAAGACTAATTTTTTTACACTGATTCAGACGCCAAAGCGTAAAAATACTCAAATGATCACACAATGATTGACTAGAAGGAATACCCACGATATGGTCTAATGTTCTTCTCAGGTGTACGTGGAAAGATTCATGGGAAGTACTCTAAAACCCTGATAGTTGGTTTCATCATGGAAAGACAGAAATTATGCTTATATTACTAATTTGAGAAATGTATTATAACAAATATGAGAAATATCGAATTCGGTAAACTTCAGGAAGAAACAATGCCATTTACCTGGCCATCAAGAGCTTTCTCTATTCCTAGCATAGCCCAGGGGTCCAGTGTGTCGTTTATTGAAGACAAAGGTCGAGCACCAGACGTATTGCGCCTTCGACATCCTCGAGAATCAAACCTATAAAACATAAGTGTTTATGTATGAGAATAATATTAGATAGTGGATCATTACCAACGAATATAATACCATCATAATGGGAAATAAGTGAAGGCTGGTTATAAGATTGGAAGAATATGATCAAGTGACTTGCAGTCAATTCTAATTCACCTATTGGCTAACGTGGATGTTTGAGGAACGTAGATCAGTTAGTTCTGTGGGTGCTGTTGTTGGTTCTGGGAGTTTTGTAAAGTAGGTACTACTTTTCCTTTGTTTGCTAAGTAAGGGCCTGCTATTGCAAGGTGGGAACAACTGTTCCTTTTGGTAAAAACATTATTAACATACTGTTTCACCTCAGAGGATCACTGCTGTTTTTGAGGATGACTCCCGACTCTCTGATACCTTTCCTTTAGCCCTGTGACAACAAGAGTTGATGGATAGAGTGTAATTACTCCTTCAACGGTGAGAGGCGATTAAGCTGCTACACCCATAGGCTCTCCTTAACGCTGAATCAACGTCAGGGATATCTCAAGCTGCAGCGTATTCAAGAATCCAGAAGGAGGAACTACTCCTATCCATCATACTTCCGGGGCTTTCGTAAAGCAGGAGTGGTGCGGGGCGCCAGGACATTCAACAATAGAGGAGTTGGGTGGGGGTGAGGGTGTAGCACAAAACCGAGCTCTGCTAACATGTAACAATGGGAGTGATGGATACAGTGTAATTGATTCTTCAGAGGTCAGAGGCGATTAACCCGCTACACCCAGAGGCTCTCCTAATTCAATGTCAGGGATATCTCCAGCTGCAGCGTATTCAAGAATCTAGAAGGAGTAACTACTCCTATCCATCAAAGCCCATTAAGGTAGAATGGACCCTAAGAAGTACTGTCCGTCCGTGGTGAGTCTACCAAGCAGTACGTAGAGAGAGGGACCCCCCCCCACTCCTCCGTGTCAACCTATGGCGAGCGGAGGAGAAAAGCACAATGTACATCCTATTCATGTGCCGATATCGTTGGTTTACGCAGTTGGCTCATTCCTTTAAATTCTATTCACTTGATGAGGTTGATAACAGAGTTCAGCTGTATTGAGATCTAAGGTTGGGACAGCTCATCAGACTCGTTGCAGACAGGCAGTAAGTTAGTCGTCAATGAGTGTATCATCATCACCAAACACCAGAACAAAAGGCTAAAAAAAGAGCAAATTGGTAAAACGACTCACCTAAACTTGTGATATGGAATAACTGAGAACACCGAGATGGGTATTTTCTGTTTCTGAGAAAGGACAATTATCCTCTGCCCTCGCAATTTCTGAGTTTTAGTCAGACATTTCAGGAATGTTACCTCTTTACGATTGTTTCCTGTAACGGAATAATACAAAGACAGTAAGATTTATTATTACTTCGTTTTATTGAAGAAAATTTATTTTTCATAGATTTGAGTTGTAGTGATCTGGTAATTAATATAAATTGATTGTTTGAAATCATTTATGGTGGCTGAGACAAAGAGACAATATATATTTCGTACTAGTTGGTTCACCCGTGCGTTGCAAAGGTTGACTTCAATATTATCAAATAGCCTGTGACCCAAGTTAAAGTAATTCTGATAGATTCGCCCACTCAGATCCCCAGTTGGTTCAGTGACGTTCAAAACGCTTCAACATCCTCCCTCCTCCCCTCACCACTGGGTCAGATTTCAAACATTTGAAAAAAGTAGTCTTTGACTTGAATTAGAGTAATCCAAACATATTCGATAATCAAATTCCCAGTTCGTTCAGTGATAACAAAGATACCCCATAACTCCTCCCCCATTCCCCTAAAATCCCCCCTTCTATGGGTTAGATTTGAAAATTTTCAAGTAGCCTGTAGTTTAAGTTAGAATACTCCAAACATATTCGACAACTCAGATCCCAAGTTGGTTCAGTGACGTTCGAAACGCTTTAACTCCCCCACCCCCTCCATTGTGGGTCAGATTTGAAATTTGAAAAAAGTAGTCTTTGACTTGAATTGGAGTAATGCAAACACATTCGACAATCAAATCCACAGTTTGTTCAGTGATGACAAAAATACCCCCCCATCCCCTATAAACCCCTATGGGTTAGATTTGAAAATTTTCAAGCTGCCTGTGATTTAAGTTAGAATACTCGAAACATACTCGACAGTCAAATCCCCAGTTTGTTCAATGATGACAAAGATACCCCATTCCCACATTCTCCCCTAAAAAACCCCCTATGGGGCAAATTTGAAATTTTAAACCTTTTAAACCTTCTCTGGACTTCCACAAATAATTTAAAACCAAAATTAGGCGGTCCGGCTGTTCTCGAGTTTTAGCGAGACTAACGAACAGCAGTGGATATTTATATATATAGATTATGAAGGGAAAAATATATTTATAGTAGTACAATAATAAAATAATAATAATAATAGATGGAAAGTGGAAATCGTGTGATCAAGCGGCATGAACACAAATACACATTATTTTGGTTTTAAATAAAACTGTCCTCAAAGGTGAAGGGAGCACACCATTAAGAATAGAAAACACTTGAAAAAATAAAAATAACAATTAATAAATAATGATAAAAAATAAAAACATTTATAAAACTAAATAATAGAGAGGACGTTCAGGATTGCATGACGCCAGCCCTGGGGGTCATGGATGGTGAGGATGGCGGAGGAGGGAGAAAGGGATCAAAGGACTTGTTCCAATAAAACGACCAACAGCTATGGAAAGAGCCCTGAAGGACACGGGTGGTGATACCACAAAGCACTCCTGCCAAAATACCAGAGTACCTGCACCCCAACCAATGGAAATTTTCTTGCACCATACTCCGAGCCATAGAACAGTTCAGGTCATGGCCTTGATATTACAAACTAACTTTTGAGAAATCAAGGCTGTTCATTTTCCAAAATCCAAGCAGGGTAAAATCGTACATTTACGGCATTATCATAAAGAAGATTACTGACAACATATACTTACAAGAACCCACGACCAAAAAATATTGAATCGAGTTTCAAGTCGAAGAGAGAAGTAGTTACTTAGAACTTCGAAAAGTTAGGTAAAAAGTGAAATAATAAGTCTCCATAATCGAAAATTAAATACTGGTAATTACCTCCAGCTGATTGCATGCTTTCAGAACTGCTGAATATCCCCTGAAGCTTGTCATCAGGAAGCTGGTGATGGAGGAGTTTTTTCCTGTAGGGCATACCTCCAAAATGCTTTTCGCTTCCAAAATCACTACCTATCGTACTAGTCCTGAAAATATGGAACACGATAGTTGAAAGGAGTATGAAATTTTCAAAATTAGTTGAAACGCTACATCAACAATCATTGGCCACAAATGCAGTAAATATGAACTGTTCAACTTCAATGAGATCAAATCTAAATCTCGTTACTTTTACTTTTATAAATACTTTATTTTAAGTAAGACAGGATATACAGAGAGATGGTTTCCCACAAGGCAAAGTCTGAGTGTGGGTATTTCTAAGGGATAGAAACCATAGAAATACATTATTTTCTTCTTCTTAGAACAGAAAGGGGAATAAACTAATCCAAACAACAATAAAATATTAAATCAGCTTAAACGGAAAATTTCAAAACATGAACAAACTAATCAAAACATGAATAAATCTTAAAAATTTAACAGAATTTGGCATAGAACAATATTTAAAATCAAATAAATCTTAAAACTTGAACAAATAGCTAGCGCGTTACAAAATCAGTCTTCATCGAGTACTAATACTCCAGTCTCCGCAGGAATAGGAATAAGGATTGCATAATCAGTCTACGTTGTTGGATTATAATATATGGAGAACCTATAATTGATTTAAAACTTGTTGGCTGATTGGATAATCCAATCCTTAATCTGTCTGAACCGACTAGGTTTACTATTTCCATATATTTCCGACGGAAGTTTATTTATAAGCTTAGGCGCAATAAAAGTGATATGGTTTTGTGCCATTTGAGTTCTCCTGAAGGGTGCTGCAAATCTAATAGGATGTCGTGAATTTGGGCGATTTATATTGCCGGCTTGAGGAGATATGTTCTTTTCAGAAAAAATTAAATGGTTTGAAAATAGAAAATTTGTTTAACATCAAATATTTTTTCAATTTTATTATTTAAATTTATAATTTTTGTTTTATATAAATAATTTATAATTATTTATATTTATAAATGATATAAATTTATAATTTGTTTTTTACCTTTCTCTAAATGGCAGAGAGAAGAAGGTGGAAGGTCCACTGTCCGAGTCGAAGAACTTGGACATCAAATTCGGGTGGCTGTCACTCGATGAGTTGAGAAAAGAGGAGTCTGGATGACTTTTCAGGGTGGGGGAAACGTTTTTGGTGAAGCGGTGCTCCTTAGGCTCCACATTTTCTTTGAAGTTCGAGGCCGTAATCAAACCCTCATCGAAGTGGTCAAGCTCTTCACTGGTTTTTACATCAAGAACATACAGCATTACACATTAAACTACTGTAAAAATTTCCCTGAAGTTCTGAACTATGATGATAGGATAGATACAATTCAGTTCGTGCTGGTTCATGAAAATAAAATGCAAATTAAACTAAGCAATTGAATCAATAAATGCAACTTTGAACAAATTGATTAGGTGGCCGTAAGAGTTAAGGCAATCCAAGACCACTGAAGCTAGGATTGAGACAGGAGCTTTCTTTTGTATTTTTTGCGCAATTCTTTGAAAAAATGTTGAAAGTCAAGACGACCCAATAACTGTGTCTTGGGGTCCTTGGGATGGTGGTGAGACGTCAATACTGGCATTATTCAATATTTTCACCAATGCATGTACTAAACATATCATCATGTGCATTGAGGTTTTAGCTTCATACCAGCTGAATTCTGGTTTCTGGTGGATGCTGGTTAGCTCCCTTCTACAAGTTATTAGCTTCATTCTAGAAATCGATAGCTGTTATCAGAAATGGATAGGCGCCTGCTATTTCAGCCGGATGCACCATTCCAGGAGAAGGGCTTCAAGGTCAAGGTTCGGTTGATGGCTGAAGAACCTTGATAAATTGTTGGAAAGAATATGGCCTCTGCAAGGCAGAAACGGATTCAGAATATCTCTGAGGGAGGGGCGCACAGGCGGGTTTGGGAGGTGAGGAACACATCATAGCGAGAAGGGGGAGTTCCAGGTTGAATCGTTGAAATTCAACACCCAAAATATCTACTGTATTCCTGAGCTTTTCGTTTGTAAGGTTTATGAGCACTATACAAAAAGTTATGTCTTGCAGCGTGACCATGTGAAAAATTTTTCGTAGACTACCTATTATATTTATGTTAAACTTTTCTGAAATTTGAGCACTTCGAGAGCAAAAAAGTTTTTAAAAAAATGAATTTTCAGTATTTTTATAGTTTTTATTGATGTTGTAGGTTATTGATGAAATTTGAGTACATTTTCAAGCATAATTTTGTGTTAACATTCTTAAATGTTACATATTGTACTTGATAAACTTCATTTCAATAACATTGGACTAAAAATATAAATTTAACAATTTTCAGTCGTTTTTGCTATTCATAGTGATTTTTTCAGAACACTTTTGAAAATCGATAATTGCTTGATTTTTAGGACAAAACAGATTTTTTATCTCAATCCTGAGGAGAGTTGTCGTCTGGGATGAAACATACACTTATTAGTAACTTAACACTACACTAACACTAAAAGGTTGAGTGAGTTCATATTTTTACGTCAAAATTAACGGAAAAATAGCAAAAGCATTTTTTTTTTTTTTTTTTTTTTTACAAAGGTCGTAGAAGGGGGCTGGCACCCCCTGCGACCACCCTCTGGATCCGACCCTGCTGCAAGGATAGCTCAATGTAACATTCTGGTTTGTCACCATCGAACTGCAGCTGAAGTATTAATAACCACAATTAACAGTTGTCGACAATCGAATGATATGGAATGAATCTAAGGCCTTAAACGGAGCTAGCTAGAGCTAAAGATAAACTGACCCAACCAATTATATTCCTTTAACAGCAACACAAAATATTACGTTAATTAGGTACCACATCAACGGAAAACGAAGAAGATCACCTCGACAGGCTGGTTTCGACCGAGGTATTCTGTGGAACAACCCTGGAATGTAATGTTTGTAAAGCAAACGCCCGAACATAGGTCATGAATGAGCTAACGAAATTGTGGAGGAAAGAAGCCACAAGATAGTTACAGTTGGTCTAGGATGAGCATGACATACGATATAACTGGGTGAGACTGGAAAACAACACAAACAAGAGCAAATGTGAGGAAGTTGATACAAGTCTTCACTAGCCATTTTAGCATTAAGACTAACGGTTTCGTACGTCTACGAGTATATACGGTAACCTCTACACTCAGTGAATGATACATTTTGAGGATCAATGCAAGAAGCACTACGCCATTCAAACCACGCTTCGTATCTCTGGCCAGTAGCGCAAATGTTGATACCAAATCGTCATCCAACAACATTAGGTAACAATTACACAGATTACAACATTGCTATTTAGTTGTCATCTGTGTATTCTTCGGCCAAGCAAATCTTGAGTAGGTATGCAGGGCATACCTGTCTCACTTGCCATTCTTTCACATCACAGCAATAGGTAATAATACTCGAAGATTATGATGGTATAACGAGAAGTAAGTTGCACCGCACTGTTCTACCTTTTCCTTGTTCTTGAATTGAACATTTCCAGCTCATGTAGATTGAAGAAATGCATCTAACTCAGGAAGCTATTAGTTTTAAGTTGTTCAACTGGGAATTAGGAGGTTCCCGCGCACAGCAACATGATTGACAGAATTCTACATATACATAGGTAACAATTAACACCAATATTATTTGTTATAAGTATTCAACGTAGTAAATTGGAATTCACCTAGTTTTGGGAGCAAGGCTAGTGATGGCCCTCGGAGATCCATCCAAGGAGATGTTGGCAAGGAAAGATATGGCTGAATACCTTCTTTTGTAACGACCCGTCTTCATTTCCAAAGAGCTTCCGCAAGAACTAGAATGCGTTCAACGAATGAAAGTAGTACAGATAGTAAATGAATGATCTAAACTTAGGTATCAATATCAAATAGGCGTTTTCGACAGTAAATACAACCGGCTGAAACTGAAGGGTATGTAGATAAGGAGACGATAGGGAAAACCATTGATCTTGAGCTGTTGTCTATAAAATCCGCTACTAGCGCTAAAATCTGTTCGTATGAACGATTTGAACATATCCCAATCCGTTCAGAGTACCGCGTTCAGAACGGTCTGTCCGAACCACAGAGTAGAGTTGGAGTTCGAAAACTTAAAACGGATAAAAATGCCGATATAACTTGGAAATTCACCTAGCAACCCAGTTTTAGGGTATGCTCTATACAAAAGTGTAGGGCTCTATACATAATAGGTATAGAGTCCGATTGTCCATGTAGGTAAATGGACACTAAAAAAACTGAGTTGCTGAACAATTTTCACACATATTTTCAAATCCTTATCGAGTGTTGTCACCAGGAGACTTTAGGCAACAAAATCCAATGAAAATTGATCCAAAGTTGAGGTTTGTTTGGACACGTAGATCTGAACCAGTTCGGAATCGAACTGCAAAGGGAGGGATGTGAACCATTAGAACTCTCTTAACTTCTCTTTCAGAACTTTTTCTCTTTATTTCGACTAGTTCGAAATTTATAACCTCCGATATCCTCTCTCCCTCTCTGTTCTAGAAACTCCACTTCGATTGTAACTCGCCACTGTTTTCTCACAATTTTCATTTTTCTGACGCATCCTCATTTCTGAAATAAATCCAACTTCATCATCGCTGATGGGGTCCACCATCATTTGAACAATCCATGATGATGAATAACAGTGGCGTAGTAGGAGGATAGAAGATGCAGAAATTCGTTGTAAGGATACAATCGAAATTAATAATTGTACGCTTCTAACTTCAGTCGGTACCTATATACCTTCAATTGGAGAATGTTCCTATAATGGATCCGGTTGCCTAGTAACTTTAGACGCTCTTAGGAATTAAGATAGGTACCTACTCATTAGGTAAAGTTTGTGTAAGGGCAAAATGGAGTGGACCATAATTGTAGGACAAGAAAAGGAAATGTGGATAGATACCTAGGTACCTACTGCAAACAGTGCAAACTGAAATCAACAAATCAAGTCGTTCCCCACTACTTTCTAATGAAGGGGGTAACAGTAAAATATGATGTTTTAATTTTAACTAATATCGTCAGCTTTTGTGATTCTTTTTTGTTCAACTAAGAATTTTGTCTAGTTTTGGAAGGTATATTAGGATTTTCAATTTGCATTATGGAAGAGGTAATAGTAATAAATCATGATGTTTTAATTATTCAAGTCAGATTTTTTAGATCATTTTTTAAATTCGATTATAAATTCCGTCTAGTTTATAGAAATATGTCAGGAGCTTCTAATTTCATACTGTAAGTTTTATTATTTGAATTTGCTGTCGGTGGAGGGAGTTAATTGGGGGGGGGGGTCGAGAAGTCATGATATTTTTGTTTTTTCTCTCATTTCAACTCTCACCAAAATTATATAAAATCCATTCATTGGGACGTCCGTGTAATGCATGCATTACTCACCAATATGATTCGTGTAGTTTTGCGTATTGGCGATATTGCACTTTTCATACCGTACTTATAATAGTTAGGGCATAAGTTAGTAAGGTATTTTGAAGTGAAAGATCCTCCCATTATTCAAAAGCAATTATCTCATAACCAATCTTCCAAAGAAACAGAAGAATCGTTCTGCATTTGAATATTAAGACAATATCTTGTACATAAGACACAGTTTTACAAAAACCATGGGTTCACCTGGATGGGGCAAGGAATATGATCAGAGGAGCTTAACAATTGAATAAATGAATACTTCATGGCACTTTCCATGTTATTATATTATTTTGATTTTACAAACAATTTCATACAATTCTGTCAATACAAAATACAATTCTCTCAATTTCTTGTTTAAAGAAATTAATTTGAAACTTTGTAGCTCATACATATTGATAAGTTAGTAAAAAGAAAAAATTATTATCAACTACATTAGGTACTGAGCTACCACATCAAGAGACCTACAACGGACCAAAATAATCTGAAGGAAATATTGAAAATTTATACTTATTGTGAAATGAGAGTGAGCAGTCTTCAGTTTTGCGATTTGTGCAGTTAAATACCGCATACACTTGTGCATTACCTATCAAAGAAATTTCATGAGTAGACAAACTATAATAATACAATCTACATTGCACATAAATAAACGATGTTGACCCCAATATGGCCGACTACAGACTGTTCAATTTGCAATGCGACACTAGCGCTACGAGTGGGTCTAGTTTACTATTACAATGTCTTTGTATGAGTATTTTCCGTTTAATGCCTAGGCAGCTAAAACCACTCCTGTTTAAGGCAGCTACACACGTTCCTTCCCTTCCATTAAGTTTGTCTCTTACTTACCTTTGATACCAAAACAGATAAAAATTAATCGTTTGACTTAATTCAAATAATAATCTTTAAAAAATCACTTTGGATTTATTCATTTATTGCAGAAACTACCTAAGTGCAAAATTTTCAAAAATTTATAACTCAAAAACTTGACGGGGAAAAAATTTAACTAAATAGATGATTCCATTAGCATGTTCTTGATTTGGAGACTAGACCTGCTAAATAGTTTTCCAAAAGTTGAAAAAAGCACACTTGGGTGGTTTCTGAAATAAACGATTCAATTGGTTCTTGTATTGTCCAAACAGCCAAAATTGGGCGTGTCCAGTTACGAACTACGAGTCCGAACAAACCCCTGGATGATTTAACTACAAAAACTTACCTAGAAATGAGCGCTT
This sequence comes from Adelphocoris suturalis, assembly GCA_030762985.1. Classification (NCBI taxonomy): domain Eukaryota; kingdom Metazoa; phylum Arthropoda; class Insecta; order Hemiptera; family Miridae; genus Adelphocoris; species Adelphocoris suturalis. The sequence goes on along the minus strand of CM061042.1, from coordinate 49,717,422 downwards.
CGTTTTTTCTTCGATTCTGAGGCTTGACGCACTGATGTGTGTTATATAAGAATTAGTGTTGCCAAAATTCCATGACAACAGAAAGAACACATAGAAAAAGATTGAATTCAAAATCATAGTTTTGGGGGAAAGGAGAGGAACTCAAAGTTGTGTCCATTTAAATCTTTGGACGCCCGGTCTTTAGTTTTGTCCAATGTTTGTTCAAGTGGACTCATATTTCCTCTGCGAACCTAAACGAAGACAGGGAAAAGAGGAACTACCATGGACACAGTTTATTTGAATTATCTGCGCTTTCGTTTTCTGTTCAGACTTATTTGCGGATCGGATATTCTACTGGATTTCAAAATTTTAAGTACAGGAATGTACCGGTTTTTTTGGCCCAAACCTACCGCTTTATCGTGATGGGGTGTTGGTAACCATGAGATTCTTCCCCCTCCTAGGTTCATGGGCTTTCGGGAGACCGCGCCGAAACCGAAAGTCCTCTGCCATTTTGGTGTATGGTACCATCCAGTTCGGTTCTCCGTCGTCGCTTTTGCTGCAAGGTGCTGACCACCAAAATCTGAATTTTTCAAGTAAGAATATCTCAATATAATTTCATTTCTCATTCATATTGAAGGTAAATTTAGACTAAGTACGTATATTGCTGTGTAGACTGGTTTGGTATCCATAGATTTTCTCATCTTTTCTGCAAGGTTCCACCTGTTGAATCTGAATCAGAGATTCATAGCACTTGGGTGGTTTAGTGTTCGCAAGTGGCGACGTGACCTAATGGCCAGGTATATTTCATACTCGAGATCACACCATACGGTGTTCTTTCTTATTGGTCGTATATTTTGTTAGATAGAATACTTGCCCTCTACCACTAAAAGCACCTGAAGACGCATCTGAATGTAGGCTTTGAACCTCTTTCTTTTCTGACTTTCTGATTCTTTTTACTGACTGAACTCTCTTGTATCTTTCTCTTTTGGACTTTTGATTTCTACCTGGGTGCTTCGGTTCTTCCCTACATGGTCTTTCAATAGAAAAGTATTTTGAGCAACCTAAGAAATTGACTCTAGTTGTCAACTGTCGCCATCTTGCTACATCGCCGCCCTTTGTTGGCTGGTTCCCTTGCTTCCAGCATCCCGTGCTTCTTCGTGTTATTAGTACCTATTTATGTACAAAATTGTTACATAATTTTACCATTCAGTTGTGAAAAATTTCTCCCTTCCATAGGGAAACTCAAAGCTTTAATAATCGTTCCATCAGTAGTGCTACGAATTGATTAATTGTTCGTGAATGCTCGCTTGGATGCTGCACCTCCTCACAAATTCCACAAGACACTTGTTGAGCACCTCGTGGAATATTTCTGTAGCATTGAGTGCTAGGGTTCCCAACATGGTCTTACGTAGTGCGTTTTCGTCAATTTGAATAAAAACTACTGACATTCACTTTTCTCTTTTTATTTTATTTAGGTTAGTATTTATTTTTTCTTGTTTGTTATCTGAAGGAGAAACCTATTTCAACGTTGAAATGATTAGTTACCGGCCGCCATCTTGCATCTTAGTATCTGGTCGCCCTTTGTTGGCTGGTTCCCAAGATGCACGCACTTGGTTTCGGAAATATAAACTAGCCATTTCTAATTTCCCGTTGTAAACGGTTCCCTCGTGGGACTTGTAAAAATTTGTGGCAAAAAAAAAAAAAAAAAATCGGAGCGTTCAAATATCCATGAAACCTATTAAAATGCAGATATAACTTGGAAATTCACCTAGCAACCCATTTTTAGGCCAATTTTCCACCATAGGCCATTTTTAATTTTTGGAGATTAATCATTTTTCCCTCTCACCTACGGGCGACCGGGAAAATGTGAAGCATCGTACGTTTACATTTAGTAAACCACATGACCAAAACATCAACAGAGTATTGAACTAGGAGCAAACCCAGCACATTGAGTGGATTCATCCAGGTGGATTCCCAACAGCAAGTTTGTACAGGTATAGAGCTATCAGGTTTTAGAAGTGCAAAAGTAGCGGGACGTGGCTGCAGCAGGCCGAAGCAAGACTGGGCCGTTCGCAGCCCCCTCCACTCCTCGTCCCCCTACCATAAGTTAGTTCGCGGATCGTGATTCGAGGGAGCCCGTGGTGACGAGGGAACCGCGAATCACGATCCGCGAATTAACTTATCGTAGGGGGACGAGGAGTGGAGGGGGCCGCGAACGGCCCAGTCTCGCATCGGCCTGCTGCAGCCCCGTCCCGCTCCTTTTGCACTTCTAAAACCTGAGAGATGTGCAACTATGCGCTACAACTATTTGAATAGATAGGAGTTCAAATCGAGAAATATAAACATGCATATATAATAATAGAAGTATAGGTTGTGGCAACTCGAAATAGGACACGCCGAGGAGTCTGGACGGCCCTTATGACCGCAAGCCAACTAAAACTACTTACGATCAAACTCAATTGAAAAAATAATAAACCTTAGTGAAATAATTTGCAGCGTTTTTTTTTCTTTTTTTTTTAATATACAGGGATACTTCCATAAGAGCAGTTCAATCTGAATTTGGACAATGTTTCATGCAAATATTACCGATTTTTACTACTAGCGAACGGCATTATTTCGATTTTTGACTGATTTTTCAACTTTGAAATTTTTGAAAACTTGATACATATTCTTATAGGAAATTTTACGCTGATTCCGAATATACCAAATGTAAGTACGCTGAAAAAATTATTTCGCACAACAAATCGCAAAAAACAGGCTATTTTGAAATTTTTGACTACATTTTCGAAATTTTCAACCCGAAGATGTAATCCGATCATGCTGGCCAACGAACTTGAACTTTCGTTTTGTGTCCTTAACATTTTAAAATTTGTTTGAAGTTTCTAGCACAATTCTACGGACAGTTATCGTCTGGAATGACTCATAATTCTGTTGAAATTTGAGCACTTTGGGGACAAATGAAAATTTTACTATACATTTTATAGCAAACTAACTTTTTGTCAGTAATATTCCAATGAACAAACGATTTTGTGTATTTTTACAATTTTTTCAAGTGTTCCTATCGATTTTTAGCTTATTTTAATGAAATTTAAGTACATTTTTCAGTACAGTTTTGTGCTTAAATTTTTAATTGTCCTAGTTCACGTTCGATTAATTTTTTTCTAGTAGCATTCTGCTAAGAAATAGAAATTTGTTATTTTTTAGCGGTTTTTTGCCTTTTTTAGTGATTTTGACATTTTCATGTCTTTCATATGGCACATAACAAAAAAATCGTCACGAAAAAAATTGTCCCAAGTGGCCACAACGATGATTATGACCATCAGAAATGACGTTGACCATTGAAAATGTCCCAATGCGTTGCAGACTCGTATGCAAGCGTTAGTTTATCAACAGTTATAAACTTAACGTTTCTTTCTGATGATTTCCGCTTACATTTATCATTTAATAATGATTAACAGGACGTTTCCATTTGTTTTCGTCACGTCACGAGCGTCACGTCACGGTTTTCTATTGATTTTCACGTACAACCAATGCGTTACTAGGGAAGTGTAACTCCCTTAGTTTTCATAGCAGGAAAATCGTTGGCCACTTTTTTAAGTACATTTTTTGAAATTTGGCCAATTTAATGTGCTCAAAAAGTGCTGTCCAACGAACTCATCCTTTCTTTTGAAATGCTTGATTTTTTGGCGAAAGAACGAAGTTTTTATCTCAATTCTATCGAGAGTTATCGTCTGGAATGACACAAATATATATATATATATATATAATATATATATAAATATATATATATATATATATATATATATATATATATATATATATATATATATATATATAAAAGCGTTAAAATCCATTAATCATTTCAGAATGCCTCAAAACAGATTTCGATGAAGAACATTTTTATTTTAAAATTTTTGGAGCCATTGCAATAGCTTTATTTTCTAAGAAAATTCGCTAAAAATGCTTTAAACTTCAGAATATGATTCAGAATAGCCTGAAACGGATTTCTGCGTAAAATTTTTTCAAAAATTATAACTTTTTCTAAAAAAATCTATAAATTTTGAGGCGAGAGCAATAACTTAATTTACTTCAAAAATTCGCTAAAATAACCTGATATTAAAATACGAGTTTTGGGTCGGTTTCTACGTATTATTTTACACTGCATCAAATGGTAACACTTGCGTATTTCCCCAACCCTGTTATAACCACGTCTTATCCTCGCAGAGTTCATTTGGTGTGATAAATCTCATGTGTTACCCATTAGGTGTGAAACTAGTAAGCTAAAGTGTAAAACAAACGTTTTCATGATCTATTTCTGATAATTTGTGAAACAATGTTTGGTAAAAAGGATTGAGCAAGGATGTTTCTAACCCACCATTATTGTTCCAGATACTTCTCAATCAAATGTCTGAACAACGCGCACGCGCACCACGTGGAAGGGGGAGGCAGTCCCGCCCGGACCCCGCGCAAGGGCCCTCTGGCCGATCCTCCGTGAGTCTCGCTTCCCATTACAAATATTCATCTATTATTTAAATTGAATTGTGCTTTTACTAGTTCGTAAACAGTTGTTATTTTTGCTCATCAATTATACAGCTTTTACCAATCTAATTCAACATTTTCCCAATCAAATTCAACATTTTACCTACCAAATTCAACATTTCCCCAGTCAAATTCTACTTTTTACCAATAAAATTCAACATTATTTCCTAGACCCACATAAAAAAGGAAAGAATGAATAGTTTAGAAGAATGAAAAACAGCGAGATAACGTAACACAATTTTTGTAATACACGAAATATACAAAAATTCGGTTACAATTCTTTCCCATGCATGTTAGTGGGTCCAGGAAATAATGTCGAATATGATTGGTAAAATGTGGAATTGGATTGGTAAAATGTCGAATTTGGTTGGTAAAATGTTGAATTTGGCTGGGAAAATATTGAATTTGATTGGGAAAATGTTGTATTAGATTGGGAAAAGCTATATAAATTGAGTTTTGCGCTATTGGGGACGCAATTGTCCTAAGATGCTCAGTAAAGAAGTTTAAACATTGATTTAGACCAGGGGTGCTCAAACTTGAACTGCTGGCGATCTACCTCAATATTTTTAGACTACTTACGATCGACTCTGAGAGGCTACACACTACACATACTTGTGATGCAGGGTTGTCGTACATACACGATACACCCTACCTACCTAGGTAGGGTGTACCGTAGCATATATAGATATTAGCTTTCCGCACAATTTACATTATTTTAGTCAAGGTTTGGGTTAGGTTTACTTAAGTTCTTCTCTACAATATCAATGAAAAAACTCCCAGTTATTCAAAATTGCGAGTTTATTCGTTGTTACAAAACAAAAGAGTTACATATGGTGTTAAACTCAACTAAGGAGTGACTTTGGATGTTGAAGCGTGGCACTGCATGTCCTCAGCATACTTTTCATAAGATGGTGCGTAACCACTGAGTGCCAATCGCAAGCATGATGACATATGATCGTCAGTTAGTCGATTGCAGATATTTTGACTTAATTATCTTCATTTCAGAAAATGCAGACTCGCACAAGTAAGTTGACCCAAACATTGCCGTCAGGGATTTGCCTTAGATTCGGATATTTATCTTCAGATATAAAACACCAGAAATTTGTATCAGATGCTGTAGCTTTGAGATGTATATCTGATATAATCTGCACCAACTCATTTTCAACAGAACATGAGTTCATATTAAACTGACTTGCTACTTCAGTAGCTAATTCCTCAATGTTTTTACATGAAAAAGGATAACTCATAAATGATGCTATATTTGCCAATTTACTGCAATCATAAAAACGCATTTCGAAGTGTCCCAAAATATTTGATAATTCAGCCTCATACGTATCATAATTCAACTGAGGAATCCTTGCTTTCAAAGACGGAAAATGTTTCAGATCCTTTCCTTTCAGTTGATCTATCATAAGTTGCAATTTACTTTTGAATGCGTTTACTGCGCTAATCATCTCAATAATAGTTTTTCCTTTACCTTGAAGCTCCAAGTTAATGTTTAATGGTGTTATTACGTAATAAATTTTTGTAGTTTAGTTACCTACTTATTTAAAAAAAATTTCTTCTCGAGATCTACTCAAAAAGCACTCGCGATCGACTGGTCGATCGCGATCGACCGTTTGAGCACCCCTGATTTAGACTTAGACGATATCTAGGAGGCATTCGCCCACAAAATGAGGGTGAGGGAACAGCCGTTACAAACCTGAAATCATCAATGCTTCTATATATATATATTTTTTTCATTCTGATAGCATAATGTTTTACAAACTCGTAGGGGTAGTCCTTCACTGGCCAATCATTTCGAAACTAGTGCAACGATGATGATAGATGGGTTTCTTCAAGGATTCTGCATGTGAGTTTGAAGTAAAAACCGCGAAATTTCGAACCACTGGAATACTCCAAACACGATTTTGATTTGTCTCCATTGGAAATTTCGGGAGTTAGTCTCCTAAAAAGCAGTGGGTTTTTTTTTAATTAAAATCAAGCCGCATTTCAACCAGAAGGGTCATTAGCGGCATTGAACAAGGTGGCTAAAGGGACACAGGAAAAGGCATGATTCTAAGGGAGCCATGTTGCCATCCTTGACTAAAAAGGAGCGCCATCATGGACTCCACTGGCAACGTGGAGGGGGAAAAAATGAAGGGTACAGTGATGACCACAGTTTAGCCCACAAAGTGGATTTAAAAAATAATAATCATACAACTAAGACTAGATGTAAAATAGGGAAATAACCACATAAATGCTATTATATACAATCAACGAAGTGATATGAAACTACGACTAGATGTATATAAATATATCACAGCTTGTAGTAGAGTTCATAGCGGCTCTCAGGTACAACAGGGATCGGACCTTGTCAGATAAAACGTCAACCCACTGAGGGGGCTGATGCTGGGCTCTGAGGTCCACAAGGGCTGGACAGCCCTCCAGAAAGTGGCGGATGGATAGTGGTGTTATTCGATGGATTCTATAACTGTAGCCACTGCAGAAGCCGCGATTTTAAAGTTATTTCGACTCAAAAAGCGCAGGAAACTGAGTTATAATTGTCTCGTAATATAAATATTATGGTCAAGTTGCATAACTAGGTATTATTACGTTTGTATCTCCCATCATTTCAATGTCAACATCCCACGACACATTCTAGGCATATTGCGTCATCACAAATTGTGATTAGCCGTTGGCTATTTGATGACACTATTTTACAACTTTATTTGTACATTACTTCTATGTACCTAGGGTGGGGGGACCATTGTTTGACAAGGACCCAGTGGTTGACATCTCACCAAAAAGTTTAAATAATAAGGCATACAAGTGTTTTACTGGCTTGATCCTTTTGAATTTTGAAACAAAATACCTTCTCCGTGAACTAGAAACACGGTCAAGGGCTTAGGCCGGTTTTTGTGGAATCTGGAGAAGTTTACCCAACAGAACCTCGTGTTGATTTTTCTTTGGTGCTGTTTCTTGTGATTTTGCTAAGGGAGTAAGTGTTCTATTTTGCTTCACCACGCCCTCCACATTTTCAAATTCGGTTGTTCCCATGGTTTTTCTCAATCAGCTTTTTGTGTAGATGGCATTTATGTTATCATTTTTTGGAAATAAACAAAGATAACATTTGAAAATGTAAATGCCAATTACTATTCCCCAAATTGATGCTACCCTCAGTGATTGACAGTGCTGTCAATATGGATCTCTATTAGTTCTTGCATTCGTTCTTTATTTTTTATATTTATATAAATACATAGCAACTGAGAAGCTGGTAGTTTACCATTAGAAAGGTACTGTACCTATGGTATTGAGAAAACCTTGTACCTACCTATTTTGTGATATTTTCAACTTTGTCTTTATGAATACTCATATTAATTTTATATATAGATTAATTAAACTAAGTTCGAATGCTCAATTTATTAATAAAATGTTGAAATAAATGTTTTGTTGATACACGGGATCATTTATTGCAGACGAACTGCTGTGCCAATCATGAGGGGGTGGTCAATCACAGGTGCAACCAAAAATTTGGCTAGCAAATACTGGGTCAAAAAATTGTATTAAAAAAAACCTAATTAAGTACTATGTTTCGTGGCTTGAATTAGTGATTTTTCCAATACTGAGCAGTTTGAGGGCATCCTGATGCAGCAGTAGATGTAATATTCACGTTTGAACAAACGAAAAAACATGACTTAACTGCTTGTCAAAGACAAAATTTCTCTTAAGGTGTCACTGGCCCCTCCACCCTATATCCCTACCCATGACTTGTGTATCCGATGCTATCATTAATTTGTTTAAGGACTAATAAAAAACAGTAGTTTTTGAAAGTCGGTACCTCCTCAGATTATCGATTTCATTGAGATTGAAAACCGCCGTACTCTCTCCAATCCAACGAGGAAGGTGAATAGTGAAGTCTTCATCGTCTTCGTCAAATTCTAACTCAAAATCCAATGCTTTAATCTAACTCTGGCTCTTTTTCGTGCATGCGCAGAAAAACATAGGAGATAGCTAGGAAAATGCAGCGAACCTGATGGAAAACGTAGCAAAAAAGGATTTAAAATTAAACTCATCTTTGAATTTGATTTTCAAGAAAAAAAGAAAACTATAAGTAAGCAGGTATTTTACACTTTTGAATATTAACACATTTCCAGCCAAAGGTACAAAAAATGACAAGAATATACTTTTTTCCTCATTTTATATTCTATTAGGGTCTGAATAATGAAAAAATGCAAAAAGTTTAAATTTAATTTAATTCTTAATACTAGATATAGAGGGGTACGTAAACGTCCTCTTGGCCGGAAACACTATCGGACGCACAACGTTAGAGAAAAATTCTATTTGGGAAACGGATTTTGTATTAATGCGGTTATAAATTTTCCACGAATTGACAACGGAACTTCTCAATGAGTTCTTGAATAATGGCCGCCACCATTTTTTGCTTCTGACTTGGATTCGATAATTGGCAACGCCATTATCACGCAAGTCTACTCCCCCCATGAAACGGTTATACTCTGAAATCATCATTGGCTGGTCGATCGCTACCTTACCTTTGGCTGCATTGGAAAATCGTTTCACCTTTTGTAAGTATCCTTTGCTTTGAATAAAGCAAAGGATGAGAAGAAATTATCAAAATAGACGGAATACAAGCTCGGATTTTCAGCAGCTATTACCACGCTACCTCCAAGACCCAAATTCGTAGTAATGAAGCCTTCCCCTCCGTAAGGAATAAACTTGAAAAGTAGCCGTCTTCTGAACGAAGACACCATAATTTGAAACCAAACCTTACAGGCTTATTTCTCATAAACATTTTGGAAGAGTGTCGTCCGAAAAACGGTACCATCTCTTCATCAACGGGGATAGCCTGTCTGAAAAAACTCCGAACTTCAAAAAATTTCCGTTGAGCTCATCAAAAAGTGGTTGTAGCTTGGATAAACGATCGTTTTTGTTGTTCAAGGTTTTGAATCGATTTCTACTCATTGCTTTTCTGATGAACATGACTTATTTGTCCTCATCCCGAGACCAATACATGTCGGTTAGGGGAAGCGTGTGGTAGCCAGTAAGAAGTATCCCAAAAAATCTGCGGATTTCATTTGAAGTTGCGTGAAAAACTAAATAATTTTTTTGGCAGGCATATCTAATCTTTTCTTAAACTATCAAGTCAATCAGCTCAGAATCGAAAAATTATAAGAAAATTTCAAATGGTGACAAACCATCACACTGTTGTAGCATAATTTCGGCATCCCCCTTTTTCAGCCCTTGAAAAGTTGCTTCTAAATTTCGTATATCAATGAAAACTTGAATTGAATTAGGTTGGAAAAATGGAAGAACTTATATTCGGAACTTCTCTCCACAATACACTGATGCAATATTGAGAATGAAAAAGTTTTGTTATCGTGATTTGCTTCACCTCGTAAGATAAGTATGTGATTCCGGCCAAGAGGTCGCTCACGTCCCTATTACTGTTTTCAAAGGTCACGGCCGTTCCTTCATTAGGAAGTGGACCTAAATCTTCTTTCATCTTTTGTCTACAATTAAGTTATTATGCAAAACAAGAAAAATACTAATCCGTTCAATTTTTCACATTTAAATTTGACTTTGACGAATCCGAAGAGTGAAAAATGCCTATATTTACAATTTTTCTAACCAGCTTAAGGACACTATGGGGTCAAAATTGACCCCAAATTTATTTCAATTTATATATTATACTCAATAAATAGTTTCACAATAACTAACTATTTAAAAAAATCTAAAATTAACCTACCTACGCAAAGAAACAATAAATAGAATTGAATATGTTAGAATTGAATATTTTATTCGTGGTTTCTTGAAACCATTCTTAGTAAAATGTTCAAAAATCGAAATTTTGGGCATATGAACATTAAAAATTCAGTTCTGAAGATACACAATAATTAAAAGCAAATTATCAAAGCTGACTATCTGTCGAATAGTCAGAAAAAACTGTAACTTTGTAAGTTAAATAGTAAAGTTTTCACGATTTTCCTCATTTTTCACATCTCTTCCTTTTTTCTAACCTAAACTGGTAGACTGTTTTTATTCCGCATTCAATTTTTTATCATCTCATTTTATTAATTTTTTTGACGAAATAATTAATGGTAATTGCAGGATTATATTTAAGCAATAGGCACACATAAAAAACGAAATATGAATTTATTTTTAAAAGTTGTTTTTAAAAACACGACGGAATTATTAGGTAGGTAATATCATTAGTTGTTATAAGTAATTGAATATTTCACAGGTCGTTTCGGTATGACTGTGCATTTCACACACGAGACGGTTGCACCCTGTGCACGACCGACTCGTCTTTTTATCGTTAGATCTTGGGCAAATGTAGCATCGCCCACATACAACTTGTTCAGCGGATCTCGAGGACCCCTGATCCCCTGCCTGGGGATGTACCCTGACTCTTCAGGGTACATAAAATGCAAAACCCAACCCATTTTTTGAACCAAAATGAACCCTGACCTATGATAGCCCATCAAATAGACACATTTACCCAGTTGAGAATCTTTACCTGAGTCACCTAGTAGGAGTGGACGAGAAAAAGAAATACCTACTGACTACCAGATTATAAAAATACTTATTTTCTATGAGAAAATTAAGTGAATTATGATATTATCTGACTTCCCTTGTGAGGAAATCCAAAATACACACTGGGGTCAATGGCTACCCCAACAGAACAAAAATAGGAACGCAGAAGACACACTGGGGTCAAAAGTGTCCCACAAGAGATTCACAACCCTCTGGCTCGAGGTCACAACGTATACTGCCAGATGTTATCACTTCCTCGCCTAGCCAATGCTACCAAGCAAATTTACAAAATATCCCTTTTGGCTAAAAAAAATTTTGAAGCCCTAAAATCAAACGAAATGTATTCTGTGGGGTCAATTTTGACCCCAGAGTGACCTCGAAGGGTTAAGGACAATTTTAAAAGTTGAAAGAAAAAAAAAAATAGCAGCATCCATCCATATGTCTTTAGTCATTTAAAATAGAATAACTAATGAAAAATGAACTGTGGAACTTTGAAAAATTAATAATGCTGAGCGGACATATCCCTAAAGAAGCCCCAGTTCCTGGGGAGAAACGTTGGAGTTTAATTTTAAAAAAGCAATTTAAGGACAGAAGGCTTTTTTTTCCAAAGCTTGTTACAATCTGAACTGTCCTAATAAAGAAACTACTCGATAATTTGCGAAAATTCGCTAGTAAGATTCCAAAATCGTACGTTTTATTTGAGCAGTTATGGAAACGAAAAACGGGTTGGATTGAAAAAATGTCGACTTGGTGAGGTAATCGTTGAATATAGAGGGTTCGCTGGTCCACAAGGTGATAGGCATCCTAGGAATTCTCGAATGGCTCTTGCTGGAAATACGGTCTCCAACACCGGGTTCGGTTCCAAGAAGGCTTTGGCACCTGCAGGGGCAGCGAGGTGCGAGAAATCCCTTGACGTCATTTTGGCGATCAAAAATTGTTACAACTTCTTTCACGTGAGGAAGCAAAAACTAATGAAATACAAAATGAATTAATAATCATGAATTAAATTGAAAACGTCACCTTGGTCTGTTTATAATTTTCGAGTTCTCTCCTGTGTTGATTTCATTTCCGCCAATGTTTCTTCGGAACGAGTTGCACGATCTGAAGCTTTCCGCTTTGAACTTACCAGATAGAGCTCGTACGTTAAATTCTTTTCGATCTGTGATAGTCAAAAATGAATTTTGTAAAAGCGATAACCTCTTGACGTTTTTTCACAATTTGCGCAAAAAACTTGATCTTGAGACGGAACAGCGAGCAGAGAAAACAGGCGTAGTACTACCAAACACCAGACCGCAAACAACTCAAGGCGTCAGGAGTCAGGACCAGGAGTTGTGCCTTGTGAGCTGACAGCTGACTCTGTTCTGTTGAAAACGAACAAGCGATTATGAGTGAGCTAACAAATGACGAGCCATCAGCTGATGAAATGACAAAAACTAGGTAGGTGACCGAGAGAAACACAGTTGTCCATTGGCAGCAGTCTGTTGCCAACGGCAACCACTTTCCCTGACAGCAAATCAGGGGGTGTGAGAAGGGTTGCTAGGGGTCTATTTCATAAAGCGACAAGTTACAAGCCAATTTTATGTACAAGTTGTAAAAAATAAGTGTGCAAGCGTTTCGTATAGGTACAAGAGAAGACTTGTAATGTACTGAAAAAATTGACAAGTGTACAGGCGAATCTGGACAAGTTACAAGTGTTTCTCCATCATTTTGAATAAGTCACTGTTTTACAGTTTTAAAAAATGGCCAATTTTTGTCTAGTCCATCCATCTGTAAACTTATTTTCCAGCATTGTGAGTTGGCAATTTTTTGGTGTTGAATATGTGTGGGAATCGTCTTCTGCTGAAGAATACAGACGAAGCATTCAGCGAAAAAGACGCCAAAGATTTTTTCGGCCACGAATAAACGCTCATTTCGTGGGTATTTTTGAGTTAAACTAGAGATTTAGGATGTTAGATTTGAAAATTTTCAAGTAGCCTGTGATTTAAGTTAGAATACTCCAAACATATTCGACAACTCACATCCCCAGTTCGTTCAGTAACGTTCGAAACGCTTTTACTTCCCCACCATTGTGGGTCAGATTTGAAAAATGTGAAAAAAGTAGTCTGACTCGAATTGGAGTAATCCAAAGATACCCCATTCCCCCTTCCACCCCTAAAACACCCCCTATGGGGCAGATTTGAAAATTTAAACCTTTTAAACCTTTTCTGGACTTCCACAAATAATTTAATACCAAAATTAGGCAAATCGGTCCAGCCGTTCTCAAATTTTAGCGAGACTAATGAACAGCAATTGATTTTTACAAGATAAATAGATAATTATTAAATAAGGCTGTCCAAAAATCACATACGAATATTGAACTTTTACCAAGATAGGAATGTAAATATATTATGCTTTTTTTCAATTCTGTAATTGATTGAATATAGATGGAATAGAAATGAATAGCACACAACACTCGCTGACAACTAATTAAAAAATTCGCCTAAATAATACTTTGAGCCCAAATTCATCCCAAAAATTGTATTTTCATTTTTATAATGTTTTTCTTGATAGTTGCATGTGGTTTAATCGTTTACCAAAAATTCGAAATAAATTTTGCAGATCATTCATATTTGCCTCCAATTGGTCCGGGGGTTGATTTTTGTGATCTGATTATGGAGATCCGAATTGAATTCACAACATGATTCGCTGGATTTGAGTTGTTGGTTGGTTGATATTCCCTTGACAGGGACGTTCCGATACTATCGCTATGAGTAGGTATCGATACTTTTGTTTCGATACTACTGGTATCGTATCGGTATCGAATCATCCGATATTACAGTGGTATCGAAAGAAAATCTGCCGTATCGAATGAGTACTTCCTTTCTAGATTAACATAATTTTAATTTTTCGTAAGGTTTATTTTTCAACAATATTGAAATTACGAGTGCTCAGTTTTGTCAATACAGAAGTAGTAGCTTGCTTTAGAAGATGCAACACGTATATATGGTTGGTGGTGGTAGTAGCTAGTGTTTTCAATTCAAGTCAGGTCGATATCGACACCGATATCGACACTGAGAAGAAGAGATAGTTCGGTTTTCTGTTATCACCAAGTTCGGTCCTTCGGTCACGAAGTTACCACTGTTCGGTCACATTGTGTTACTCTTGTGTTGTGTGTATTCTGTTTCTGTGCCAGAGATTGGTTTGGATAAAATAATACATAAAAAAATATTATTTTTACATTTTGTATTACAATAAAGCTTTTGTATAATTACAAACGTCCGGTTTTGTCTAGATTTTTTTTTTTTTAAGCTTGTATCAAGACCATGTAGGTACTCATTTGATACTACTCATATCGATACTTTTCATTCGATACTTTATCGATATCGATACCATTGATTCGATACTGATTCGATACCAAATATCGTATCGAAAGTGGTATCGGAACGTCCCTACCCTTGACAGGCAGCGTGGTGGGAAGTGACGAAGACATGCTCCAAGACGTAGTTCGCAGTATGGGGTCGCTCTCTACCGCTAACCGAACGAACCATCGACTTCCCTGGCGGGACCACAGAGTGCTGTCATGTGTGTTGTCATTGTCTTGAGTGTTGTCATGTTGTATATAATTCATATTGTAAGGGTTCACGATTTAAACTTAATGAACATATATAACTAATAAAGTCGTCTTGTTTCGAGAGTAGGTACTTCATGACATCAGATCTAAGGAACTGTCGTATAATACGTCACAACTCTGGTAACGTAATACAGTTGTTAGGATTGGTTCCCAACACAACGGACTGACGGTCTGTAGTACATTCGCACCACCGGTGTCGTGTTTAATTTAAGATCATACTTCTACAGGATCATTTCTGTAGTAGATCTTCACTTCATTACCGACCAACAGTCGGCTTCTTGAAACCACGATGACGAAATGTGGTGCTGTACCCTGAGCGTGAGGCAGAGGCTGGGATACTCTTTGGGTATTCTGGTCTCATCGATGACCGTTCAGTTACCCCATACTTGAGGTGACGTGGGTGCTGCGCTTTCTGAGTGGTACTAATAATTCACATATCAAATATCGTTACTCTAAGTCGTTACCCTCCAGATGGTGATTGTCTCCTTAACTAACAGGCTGCTGGTTCACACTGTTCACAGTTTCACAGAATGCGTGTAGAATAGGCACGGTGGTCCGCTGACTGATTCAAGGCCGTCTGAAATGCCGACGAAAACTGACTACAAGGCAGTGTTCCGGAACCTTGTACGAATAGAAATTGACCCCCCGGGAAATCCGAGCTGATCGTTTACTCGTACAAGACGCAAATCAAACATTCAGTTTTCGGGTGTTGTAACAACCTAAATTATGGACTCAGTAAAAAAAAATTGGGTGAAACTAGACCCCAAATGGGGTAGAATGCCACCAACCGCACTTTTTTATCTCAACCCGTTGCCGAGATATGATTTTTTAAAGTTTTTTTCGACAAAAACACGTTTTAGACCATAAAAACCTCATTTTCTCCACTATCGATACACTTTTTTCAATTTTTGACCACATATCTGAAATCAGCGTTAAATTTTGTATAAGAATATTGTTCTCTGGATCTTCAGAAGTTCCTTAAACTATAATCCTTGTTCAAACGTGAGAAAATTATAAAAACCAAGTACTGTCTCCCAATAAATAATCTTGAGACTTATTAAACCTCACAAATTTATTCTTCATTTAAAGAGCTTTCAAACGATGGAGTCGCTTTTGAAATTTCCTTTCAAATTGGTGCAGTTATTTAACCTGGAAGATGAAAAAACGTGTTACCTTTTGGTTATTTTTTTCTTGGTGGACGGGCAGGGATGAAAAAACAAATAAAAACTCGGCAACGGAAACAACGCAATTGCAAATGAAAATTACATTATTGCTTCAAATGCAACTCACAATTTTGTGTTTTCGAAGTGGCTCCCTCGACTGTGGATGCACGCTCTTGCCCTTTTTAGAAACGACCCCAACATCACAGAGTGAATGGACGAACTAACTCATTTTCTTCAGTCAAAACAATTTCCAACGCGTTGATGAGAGACAGAGTTCAACTATTCAATGAGATTAGGAAGTCTTAGTCGTTTTTTACAGCCGCCGTGTTTTTATTTGTTTTCTCATCCCAGCCCGTCCATCAAGAAAAAAACAACCAAAAGGTAACATTTTTTTTTCATCTTCCAGCTTAAATAACTGCACCAATTTGAAAGGAAATTTCAAAAGCGTCTCCATCGTTTGAAAGCTCTTTAAATGAAGAATAAATTTGTGAGGTTTAATAAGTCTCAAGATTATTTATTGGGAGACAGTACAGCGTCGAACATTTTCGGGAAACTTGGTTTCTATAATTTTCTCACGTTTGAACAAGGATTGTGGTTTAAGGATTGAACTTCTGAAGATCCAGAGAAAAATATTCTTATACAAAATTTAACGCTGATATCAAATATGTAGTAAAAAATTGAAAAAAAGTGTATCTATAGTGGAGAAAATGAGGTTTTTATGGTCTAAAACTAGTTTTTGTCGAAAAAAAACTAAAAAAAATCATATCTCGGCAACGGGTTGAGATAAAAAAGTGCGGTTGGTGGCATTCTACCCCATTTGGGGTCTAGTTTCACCCAATTTTTTTACTGAGCCCATAATTTAGGTTGTTACAACACCCGAAAACTGAATGTTTGATTTGCGTCTTGTACGAGTAAACGATCAGCCCGGATTTCCCGGGGGGTCAATTTCTACTCGTACAAGGTTCCAGAACACCGCCTTGTAGTCAGTTTTCGTCGGCATTTCAGACGGCCTTGAATCAGTCAGCGGACCACCGTGTAGGGCTGGGGCCTGCTATCCAGCCCGATTTGCGAGATGTCCCGCAATGCTGCCTACCCGTTTCAGCAAAAATATCCCCCAAAATCAAGAAAAAATTCCCAGGAAGAACCAGCAAATCCCCCAAATTTAAGGTGCTGTAAAGAGCGATTTTGGACAAATTTTTGATCACAAATTCAATTATTAAGTAGGTAATAAAATGTCATTAACAAGGAAAACAATGTGTCGAAATTGAAGAACTCTGTTACTAACAGTTGGCAGGTACTTAGGGTGAATCATGTTGTCATTACAAGAAAAACTTGATGGATAACATTCACACGAGTAATAAATTTGAATAGGTTAACTAACATCAACATAACATGGATATGGATAACCAAAAAAATGTAAACCAACAAGTATGAGTAGTAAGTAAAATAGGAAAAAATACATCATGTACACCCACTGTACATGATGTAGAAAGATGCATTTATTTTTCCTCCAAAATGTTGGAGAAAATCATTTTTCTTGGGGTTCAAACTCCTTCCCTTTCCTTCATCTTCACTAACTCTCGTCTGATTTGGTTTGGCAAACTGTCGTTCCGTGCCTGACACTGTCCGTTCGTGTCATTTGTATTTGTTCTGAGAACGAACTAGTGGACATTCACATTGAATGGTGAAATTCACCTTTGATACATAATATGTAAGGCAGTTAAAAATAATAGAAATCAAGAATCGTCAGTGAAACTCAAAAATTCCCCAGAAATCCCCTCCCACACTTCATCCCCTAGGACTGTGAGAGCCCTTAAAAATCCCCCACGTGGGGATACATCCCCCGCGTTGGCAGCACTGGTCCCGACTGTGTCGCGATTTATGAAGAAATCTAATCTTAGAACATTTTTGTAAGGCGTATGAAAACTGAAAAGATAACCCCACTGGTACATAGATGTCTTGTCTGGAGGTGGCTGGATATCTGGGCTCCCTGAATTTGTTGGAAAACAAGCTACACATTCATGGCCGATTTCACCAAAGTTTAGAATCAACGTTTACCTTTTTTACCTACGTTTTAACTACATACACGAAAATGAGCCACAGAGGATTTGATTAGAGCATTGATTTTTGAGGACGAATTTAACCGTTTTTTATGAAATTGTCAGCGAATGCGCGGTTTAGGTTGTGGATCAGCCTTACACAACCTTTTTCTCTCACGGGCCACATCTGTGTGTTTCGTAGTTGAAGCGGGCCACAGTTCACAAAGCAGGTATTACAAATCTTTGTAATACGAATACCTCAGTCAAGGTACAATAGAACTGTAAAATACATTTAAAAAAAGAAGTATATTTACAAAATCAATATTACAAAAATCATAGTAATACAAAATTAATGTGATTTTTGATATTGTGACAGGTTTTTAACTATGAGAGACAGATCAGTGTCTCCGCTTTTAACGTGGGTTATTTTTGGTATTTATTTAGTCTAAAATGAATTGGTCAGTTCGGTAAGTTAAAATAGGAGTGAAACAGAACCGAAAACTGAAGAATTATAAAATGACTAAATAGATGATGAAACGGGTAAAGGTAGGTAAATTTCATTCTATCGGACAAAAAGTGACCCTAGCTTATGAGGGCCACACAGAAAAGCTTGGTGGGCCGCAGGTTGAGTATGGCTGTTGTAGATGGTCCCGTACCCCAGGGGTGCCCACAGGGGGGGGGGGGGGGGGGGGGATTTTTGGGGAGGGTTAGAAAAATGAGTATTTTTTTAATTTTTTTATGAACAAGTAATAAGATTTATACTAAAAATTTGCTAGCGTCAGCTGTTTTCAATTCTTTATCACATCAGTGTATCATTAACATTACCTATTTAATAAATACCTATTTTAGTTGGGGGGGGGGGGGCTCGAGTCGTTGCGCTTGGGGGGGGGGGTGGGCACCCCTGCGTACCCTATTCCATTGTTTTAAACTCATCAGTTCATTCTGCGCTTGCACAAACGTAAATTACATTATCATTTTTTCGTTTCTTAATTGACCAATTATGACATTTCACGCTACTTCTTGATTTACTCTTTTCCGCTATGGAATTTTTCAAGATCGTTTAAAACTTTACAATGATCTATACATTCATGATAGGTAAACGAGGAAGCTATGTGCCCCACCCAACTTGGCAGACCATTTTTTGCTTTTGCCTGATGTATCAGGAAGGTAGGTCTAGTTAAAACCCATCCTTAACATTAACACCCCCCCCCCCCCCCAACGGTTTTTTTGAAATACTCCTCTACTTTTTCTAGAAGAAAAAAAAAATCTCATGACATTCCCAGGTTATTCTAAAATATGGCCATTTACAACCCATATTTCATTTCGAATTCAGCCGGAAACGTTTGCCAAATTCGGTTAAAAGGGCCAGCAATTGTCAAAATGGTTAATTCTGCTGAATTTGTTTGAATAATTTGCTAATGTAGTTGTCAGCTTAAACTAAAGTAGTTTGCTTAGAGATATTTGTGTTGGAAAACGATTTTTGATAAAGTTAGCTATTAGTTGTCAGCTACAGCTAACGCTATTAGCTTTTAGCTGCTCCTGACAGCTAATTATTTGCAGCTAAAATTTTTAGCTTTTCATTTCAACTAATTGCTAATTTAGCTTGAAAAATTAGGTGTCCCCTCAATAGCGAACAGTTAATTTATCAGTAACTAAAGCAAAATTGCTCAAAGCTAATTTATCTATTAGTTTTAAAGTTAGCTAGCTAATAAATTAGTTAGCTAATGCTGAATGTTAACACTGAACTGTGGTGACGTGGGTGCTGCGCTTTCTGAGTGGTACACACACACACACACACACACACACACACACACACACACACACACACACACACACACACACACACACACACACACACACACACATATATATATATATATATATATATATATATATATATATATATATATATATATATATATACATATATATACATATATATATATACATATATATCAAACCTAAGTTGAGCCGTGTTATTACCAGCGAAGTGTTGATTGAGAAAAAGGCAAAATACACTGCAAGCCACCTTACCAGTCGTAATTTGATTCATATTGATTTGCTAGGTATTTTTGATATATCAATTTTGATAATTTTTATTAGTATATAGAAAAATGAAATCACCCACATTATTTTTCAATTTTAATAATAAACAAACTGTTATTGCGTAATTCACTAGACGTTTAATTCTACATCTTGATTTACTTTTTTCCGCTATGGAATTTTTCAAGATCTTTTAAAACTTTTCAATGATCTATACATTCATGATACGCAACTGAGGAAGCTATGTGCCAGACCCAACTTGGCAGAGGTTTTTTCTATATCGATAAATCTGCGTAATTGTTATGAAGGCAGATAATACCATAATTTGACTGGTTGATCCTTTTGTGGCCCACCTTCCAAGGAGGGACCGGATAGTGGTCAATCGGATAGCCACTGGTCATACCCGTCTTACTCACAGACACCTGCTAGATCCAGTAGCTCGTGATGTTGTGTGTAGGAGATGTGGGGGTGGTTTGTCTATCCGCCATATGGTTTTGTGGAGTTAGCGTTTCGTGTTTCTGACCACTCAATGGGGTTATTAACCGTATTATATTGACTGATAGGTCAACTATTGACCGCAAATTGAAATCAGCATTCTTCTACATCCCAGATACGAATTTCTATTTCACAATCCCGGGTATTTCGTTTCTAAATTATCCTAAGGTAAGTCACGGGGAAGGGGTGGAGTCTACCTACCTAATTTGCCAGTCAAACTTCAACCTGCAATCAACCTGAAAGAGGGGGTTAAAGTATGTGTCCTCCTACTGTATTTGCCCACTTTTTGCGATCCAGTTGAAAAACTACACAAATGCATATAATGAGTATTACTATTCAGGAATTACAGCTTATCTAAAAATGCCGTTTTTCATGGTAGATGAGAAAAGGGTCGTGATTACTAGCGCTTGATACGTCATTCTGCGGAACTATTATACTCCCCTAAAAGATTGCTGCTACTGTATTTGAGACCTTTTTGCGATCCCAGGTAGGACCATACATATCATGAATATATCTATATAGGAGACTGTGTCTATACAGATTTCTCCAAATGTTTGACAAGATCCCACACTCGCTTAATGATCAGCAAAATGAAAGCTTTCGTTTTTTGGTGCTATGCTTGACTGGTTCTCCAGTTATCTTACCAATCGCTTCCAAATTGTGAAAGAAATCTTGTTCATATCCATTTGCTACTTTGACTTTTCCTGAAAGTGTTCATTTTTCACTCATTGCTGATTACTTACCTAAAGATTTATTCAATGGTCAAATCCGAATCCGATTCTCACAATATTCAATTAGCCCTAGATTTATTGAATGGATGGTGCAACATAAATAATTTGTTTCTCAATATGGATAAATGCGCTACAATCACGTTCAGCAGATCGCTTGCCCCATCGCATTTCGATTATTGCATAAGTGGTGTGAAATTGAGTCGTGTGACGTCAATCAAGGACTTAGGTGTGCTTTTTGATGCTCATTTGACATTCTTGCCTCTCATTGACAATATTTGTGCTAAAGCACTGAAATCCCTGGGTTTTTTAAAGCGAAATTCGAGTGAAATCAGTGCTTTTGTAGTACTATACAACGCATTTGTGAGGTCCATTCTGGAATATGGCACTATTGTGTGGGCTCCGTTTTATGCTAATGTTACTGAGCGTATTGAGAGGGTACAACTTCGATTTGCACGGTCTGTTGCTTTCAAGCAGGGTTAGAATTCTCGGATTTCAATTATAGGGATATTCTTCAACAATGCAATCTTTCCACCCTGGAAAGTCGACGTCATCCTGCAGATTGTGTATTTGTTTTAAAGTTATTTCACAACAAAATTAATTGTCCCCATTCACTGCAGAAGCTTGATTTTAATGTAACTCCCTACAGAGAAGTAATGTTTTATTTTATAATCCTACGTCTCCAACAAATTACCTCCTCAACAGTCCCATTTGCAGGGCTCAAATATCATTTAATCGCATAAAGAGCGATAGTTTTCATTTATTTTCTAATGCATTGGTTGCACTAAATTGAAGTTTTCTTTCTCTTTGCTGTATAGCCTTTTTTCTCTGTCTCTTGTTTTAAGACATAAATACAGTTTATTAATTTTACTTCAAGTTTGCCATCTGAATTTATGTTCAATTGTATATTTCACGGTATGTAATTAACATTGTAATTGGGCACGTTGGCCCGTGTATAATAAATAAAATAAACTATATCTGGAATTACAGATTCTCTACAAAATACCGTTTTCCGTGGAATGTTGGAAAAGGGTGGTGATTACTAGCGCTTGATACTTCATTCTGCGGAACTATTACACTCCCGTAAATTCCTGCAGCTGTATTTCAAACCTTTTCACTATCCATAACCTTTTTAATATCCTAATTAATGCCTCCGGTAGGACTATTATACATATAATGAGTGTAACTGTATCCAGGAATCATGAATTCTGTAAAAATTCCGTTTTCCGTGGAAGGTAAGAAAAAGGGTGGTGATTACTAGCGCTTGATACGTCATTTTACGGAACTATTGCACTCCCTTTAAATGTGTCCTCCTGCTGAGAATTGAGATATTTTTTGCGATCCTATCGAAAAACTTTACAAATGCCCCAGTTAGGACCATACATATCATGATTATATCTACATTTGGAATCACGGATTCTCTAAAAATACCGTCTTGCATTAATAAAAACGATCTCGGTAACGGATTGTCTTGTACGTTTATAGTTGGATGTCCTTCCTTCCCGAGTCAGTTTTTCTACCTTCTCGAGGACCGGCTCGGCTCCGGTCAGCTGGACCTCATACTTACCTGGTGTAGGGGTTTACCTTGATCTTGAAGGTGGTTCCCCCAGGGTGAGGCCCTTCCATTGCACTACGGTTGGGTTGACCCTTGCGAATACCCCAAATGTGGGTATCTCGGGCACATAATTTTTGTTAGTAGGGACTGCGTTCGCGCTGTCCCTTATTTACATCACACATGTGATTACATATCTATTAGTCACGTTAACGGTATGTTGTAACGCACCTTTTTGTGGGAACAACAATCTTGCATTGGATGGAAATATCCAATATTTCCCCAACTAATGTTCCGCAATTTCGTGTCACATTATTTTACCTGTTGTTCTTAATGTCAAGTTGTAAACTCCCCAAAAGCTGCTAGAAAATTGAAATGGAGCAGAATTTGGAGGACATTTTTATTCTCTTGATGTCATGCCCGAAAAAAATCCTCTAAACCTCTAAAAACCTAAGTTTAGAAGTTATAGGCTAAATACTGAAAAATGTGGCATTCACGCTACATTAACGGTTTTGGCGCCGCTGTGCTATATCTTATCGGCACCAAAAACAATATCGCGAATTTTGGGTATATGAGGAGTATACTTTTAAAATCTCAGGTCGATAGGTCCTAAATTGCGGCCTTCATTGCTTCACAAACCATCTGACAAAAACCCAAGTGTAGATCAAGTCAACTGGGGAGACTTCCGCCCAACTACGTTCCTGATATCCCTATCAATATGTCTGCCACGTATTTTCTGTCACTTCTTTCCCCTTCACCATAACTTCAATCAACAACTCCTTCTCCCGCCTTCGTAAAATTTTGCTGTATTTTTCTCTTTCCATATTTCTCCACAGAACACCTAACTTGAAACCTAATATCACAGTACTGTTCCAAACCGAAACAAATAAATATTGAAACTTACCAGCTTTATCAGCAGGAAAACATGTCTAGGAACACTAACCTCGAGGCTAATCAAAGACTAACTAACTCCCATCTTGAAGTGCATGGTGAAACACAAATGATCCTAACTCACGGAATTAGCTTAATTCCCTTAACAACAAAAGTTTGTTATCCCCCATTTTAGCTCTTAAATGGTGAAACCCGTTCTTATACCCGCGTCGAGTCTTAAATGGAAAGGTGAAAAGAAATAGTTCTGATGAAGGCCGGGTTAAGCCCATGGGTGCGGATTTTTTTTTCCCCCCTCAATATAATGGAAGTAGATCCACTTTAAAATGTTTGGCATCAATCGAACTCTCCTGCGAAAACTACTCGACGTAGGAGAGTGCGGGTGGTATCAAATAATTTCTTAGGGCCGGTTCCACCTGTTTTTAATCAACGTTCACTCATTAAGCCGAAGATCTGAGCTGTTGAACAACGATATTCGGTTTCACCAACTCCGGTTCAGATAAATCAATGATCAAATGCGCTAAATCAACGGTCATAACTAAACCAGCTGAATTCGGGTGGTTAGCGTTCGAATCAACGATTTACTAGGTCGGTACCTTTTCGCCATCTTAGTTTACTTACTTAAACGGCGCTACAGTCCTTGTAGGACCAGGGCCCTCTCAACAACAGATGACCATTCTTTCCGGTCTTCAGCCAAGCTCCTCCACCTCCGGACTCCAAGCTTTGCAAGATCCTCTTCAACGTCGTCGAGCCAACGTTTCCGAGGTCTTCCCCTCAACCTTCTTCCTCCAGGCGATCCATAAAGTAGTGTACGAGGGTTTCTTCCCCTATCCATCCGCTCCACATGACCCAGCCATCTCAGTCGTCCCCGCCTGATGAAAGCCACTATGTCCGGCTGCTCATAGAGGCGCCTTAGCTCTTCATTGTGCCGCACTCTCCATCTTCCATTCTCGCAGACTGGGCCAAAAATCTTGCGGAGAATCTTCCGCTCCCAACAGTTCAATAGGCGCTCGCTTGCAGTGGTGAGGACCCAGGACTCACTACCATACGTAACAACTGGACGGATGACAGTCTTGTATATGACGAGCTTAGCTCGTCGCGAAAGCCCTCTGAATTTCAGAGCTTTTTGGACAGCCCAGAAGCATCGGCTGCCCGCGGCCATTCGCGCCTTGATCTCTGTCATCACATCGTTGCCACTCGTCACTATTGCACCTAAGTACTTAAATTGATCGCAAACTGGGAAACTGTGCGGCCCGACTCTGAATGATGTCTGGGGCTGGGGCGGGTTCCTCGATGTCTTCATGTAAACTGTCTTGGTTTCATTCATCTTTAGCCCTCGCACCAAAGCTGCTTTTTCAAATTCCTCAACTGCCCCAGACAGGGCAGGGACAGTTCTTGCCATGATGTCGACATCATCGGCATAGGCGAGATGCTGGGTTAATCGGGAATAGATAGTTCCTCCAGGGTTCGTCCGAATATTTCTGACTATGCTCTCCATCGCAAAGTTGAAGAGGGTGGTTGCAAGTGGGTCCCCCTGCCTCAGGCCAGTCGCCACGGGGAAGCTTTCTGCCAATGACCCCATCACCTTTACTCTACATGCTGCACGTTTCATTGTCATGCTTACCATGCGTACCAGTTTTTTTGGTATGCCAAGCCCCTTAAGGTCTTTGTACAGCTGGCTTCTTACGATACTATCGTATGCCTGGCGGAAATCGATAAAAAGGTGATGTAGATCAACATTATGCTCATAGGTCTTCTCCAGAACGTGTCGCAGTGAGAAGATATGGTCCATCGTCGATCGGTTACGGTGGAAACCGCACTGGTACTCGCCAACCTCTCGTTCCATGTAAGGAGTGAGCCTATAGTTCAGCCAGCAGGTTAGGATTTTGTATGCAACGCATAGCAGAGCAATTCCTCTATAGTTAGCACAATCCATCTTATCCCCTTTCTTGAATATCGGGCAGATGGCAGCAATATTCCACTCATCTGGCATCTCTTCACAACTCCATATGTGCAGAATAAGCTCAAAGACTTTGTCCCATACTTCCTCGCCACCATACTTGATTAGTTCGGCGGGTATATCATCGACTCCTGGAGATTTGTGATTTCTAAGGTTTTTGATGATTTGTACAATCTCCCCTCTACTAGGGGGGTCAACCGATTGGGCGTCTTCCCCACTTGCCTCCTCGAGACCTACTCCGTTTAGTATGTCAGGTACATCCTGGTTAAGTAGGGCTTGGAAGTAGTTGGTCCATCTGTCAGCTATCTTATTCGGATCTGTTATCAGGTTTCCGTCTTGGTCCTTACAAAAGGATACTCGTGGTGAATAACCCATTTTCATGCTCCTGATACCCCCGAAGAATTCCCTCGAGTTCTGGCAGTCAAAGTCACTTTGGAGTTTTTCCATTCGCTTCCTGTCTTGCGCTCTGCTCTTATCTCGGCAAACTTTTTTTGCTCTGGCCCGTTTATCCTGGAAATCCTGTTCCGCGCTCCTAGTTTTTCTGGTGAGCCGTTTCATTCTGGCTTCATTTCTTTCTTTAAGGGCAGATTCACAATCACTATCAAACCAGTCCTTCTTTGTTGTTCTCTCCTGCACACCCAATTCTTCTTCTGCTGAGGTTTTCAAGGCTTCTTTCAGTGCCGACCACTGAGAATTCAGGTCGCTTCTGCTCAGATCCTCAGCTGATTTTGCAGATCCGAGTTTGGAGGCAACTGCAGCTTGATAGTTGGTGCGCACACTTTCCACTTGCAGCTTATCCACTTTAAACTTCACCGGTTTATCCAGCTCTTTCTTTGTCCTTGGGACCATTTTCTGTTTGTATTTAGCACATACCATGAAGTGGTCTGAGTCCACATCCGCACCACGGTGGCTACGAACGTCCTGGCAACAGGTTGCGTACCTTCCTTCGATCAGGATGTGATCGATCTGATTTCTTGTAATGCCATCAGCCGACACCCAGGTTTCTTTGTGAATTTCCTTGTGTGGAAAATAGGTACTGCTTACCCTGAGGCCTCTCTCTGTTGCAAAATCCACAAGGCGGAGGCCATTATCGCTTGTGTCCTCGTGCTTGCTATGCATCCCAATTGTAGGTCGGAAATAGGGTTCTTTACCGATCTTGGCATTAAAGTCCCCTAAGACAATTTTCATGTCTCCAGCCGGAAGTCGATCATAGCACATTTCCATTGTCCCGTAAAAGTCATCCTTTTCCTCGTCTTCTTTTTCTTCCGTTGGGGCGTGCACCGACAGGAGGGAGAGGTTCTGAAATTTTCCTCTAAACCTTAATGAGCAGATCCTCTCGTTGATGGCCTCGTATCGGAGGAGCGCATGCCTCAGCGATTTCCGTATCATGAAACCTGTGCCGAGTACGTTTCTGGTGTTTCCGCTGTTGATTAGGACATAGTCATGCAGCTCTACCAGTGGCACATCTCTCCACCTGATTTCTTGAAGGGCCACAATGTCTATTTTGTGCCTGAGCAGTTCCATCTCTAGGTTTCGGCTTAGGCCAGCACCAAAGAGGCTTCTCACATTCCACGTCGCAATCCTTAGTGTAGTTCCGTTTCCTCGCCTGGGTCGTTTCCTGTTATCAGTCCGGCTTCTTTTCTGTTGTTGTGAGTTCATAACAAGGTGATTTTGACAGGGTGGGTTGTTAGCCCTACGCCCAACCCCCAACCTGGAGGACCAGGAGTTTTATGTCAGGCTCTTCTTGCCTTAGAGGTATTGCCTTCACAACGGCTTGGAGATTACCTCTTCCCCTGGCTGGTTTTGGTCCGCCCCGGGTACACCCGGTACCCAACATATCTGCTGGGCATTCCCCGATCCGCCACCTAGGGAGGCGCCCGATGGGAGACCAGCCAAACTCCTCACGAGCATCTTAGTTTACATGACCAAAATAATTTTTTGTTATGTTTTCCCATCTAATTTGCTACATTTTCCTAGTTATTTCCTGCGTTTTCCTACATACACGAAAATGAGCCACAGAGGATTGATTAGAGCATTGGTTTTCGAGGGCGAATTTGACGCGTTGATATGAAGACTTAACTACAATCCACCGTCCTTGTTGGATTAGATAGAGAGAGTACGGCGGTTTTCAATCTCAATGAAATCGATTTTCTGAGGAGGTACCGGCTTTCAAAAACTATTGTTTTGTCAGTCCCTGAACAAATAGATGATAGCATCGAATACACAAGTCACGGGTAGGGATATGGGTAGGTACATACATGGAATGTACGAATACAGCTGTAAAATAGTGTTATAAAATAGCCAACGGCTCATCACAATTTGAAATGACAATGTGTCTAGATGGTGTCGTTGGCTGTTGTTATTGAAGTGATGAGTGAAACATAAAAATACCTAATTATGCAGCTTGACAATAATATATTACGAGTATAACCTGTTTCCTGCGCTTTTTGGGTCGAAATAACTTTGGAAACTCTGCTTTTGCAGTGGTTACAGTTATAAAATCCTTCGGACTAACCACTGCTTTTTAGGAGACTGACTCCCGAAATTTCCAATGAAAACTAATCAAAATCGCGTTTGGATGGAGTATTCCAGTGGTTCGAAATTTTGCGGTTTTTCAAACTCAAATCCAGAATCCTTGAAGAAACCCATCTATTATCATCGCTGCACTAGTTTCGAAATCATAGGGCAGTAAAGGACTACCCCTACGAGTTTGTAAAACATGCTTTCATAATGGATTAAAAAGATAGAAGCGTTGAATATTTCAGGTTGGTAACACCTGTTCTCTCACTAATTATCTCGTTATCACCCTCGTTTTGCGGGCAAATGCCTCCTTGATATCGTCTGAATCAACTTTTAAACTTTGAATCGATAATTAAATAATAAAATTTTGAATTTAATATTTTTTGTCAGGGAACTCTGGGAAGTTGAAAATTTCCATTTGGGGGCCACCCTGATGTATCTGGCGCAGCTACACATGTTCATGTTTTGTAGCCGTACTCCATATTTACTGTTAGAGATTTTGAAAATAGTGATACACCTGTTCAATGAAACATTTGTATTTCGTTCCAGGGATTGCCAGCGGCAGCTAGGAATGTCGTCAAGGACCTCTCACGGGAAGTCCAACTTCTTAGAGTTACTGGTAAGTTCACGCTTCGTCATACCTTTATCAGTTTTGGGAGTCTCCCTTTAGACATGATGAAAATCCTAACTGAAACTTCTTGGTGAACCCTTATATATTCCATGGTTACTTATCATTTTACAATAAGTGAGCAAATGTGTTCCATTCATACAGCATGATCTTATGAGCGAATTTTCGTGAATTGTATCGTATAATGTTGAATTGTTTTGAAATTTGAGCTTTTTAAGTGCAAAGGGCTTTTTTCAGTTTTTATCGATTTTTTTAAGCAAATTACAATGAAATTTAAGTAGGTACGTTTTTCAGCATAATTTTGTACATACATTTTCGAATGTTCTATTTTATAATTAATGAACTTTATTTGAGCAATATTCTGCTGAAAAATATCAGTTTAACGATTTTTATCAGTTTTTAGCCATTTTTAGTGATGGTCCCCTATCAGTTTCATTGTTGCCAAATCAATACTTCATTCTGCGCATGCGCAAACGCAAATTCCATCATGTTCCACCTTTTTTTTTAACTCTTTCTTTTAACTTCGATTCTCTTCTTGAGCTCTTGAGACGAAATTTCGGATCGATTTTTAACACACTTCCCGATATCCAATCGATCTGAAATTTTGCACACGAGTTCATGCTGGCGTACATTTTAATTTATCAAATTTTCGCGAAGAAAAAGTTAGTTATACTATAAATTTTATATGGGAAACCTTACAAGTGTTTTTAAAAAACTTTACAAATGTTTTGGCAACACCAACTTTTAAATATATATATATATATATTTTTTTTTTTTTTTTTTTGTTTCAATTTACTGTTGCCAAGAAACTACCAAATATTGAAACAACAATAAAATTAACCGAGAACATGAGAAAAAGAAAGAGTTATATTAAAAACTTGTTTTTATGGGTTCTTTTTTTTATTTTCTAGTCGTTCGAGTCCGGTTAAATTTGGATGATAGTTGGAAGAAGATGATTACTTCATATCAATTTCAACTCGATTATATCATTAATAGCTACTGCACATGCGCCTATGTGAAATACTTGTAATGACCCTAATTTCCACAGTTTTCATCCGATTTTGATGAAATTATCAGCGAATTTTCATTGTTTTCAACAACAGTTCATCCTGCGCTTGCACAAACGTAAATTACATTGAGTAGGTATAATTTTTTCGTTTCTTAATTGACCAATATTATGACATTTCACGCTACTTCTTGATTCACTTTGTTCCGCTATGGAATTTTTATAGATCATTCATAACTTTTCAATGATCTATACATTCATGATAGGTAAACGAGGAAGCCACTGCCCTCCACTCACGCGCGGTAGCAATCATTACCGTCATCGTAATTTCTTCTGAGGAAGGCTTTTGAAATTCTGTTTATCGAGGCCCCGCTGTACGTACCTGTTCTTAGGAATATTCTAAATCCTAAACAATCGAACTTCAACAATCTAGTTTATTATACTACACATTATTTAATAGGTGGGTTATCCGATTGTCAGAAATAATTATCAAGAGTGGTGATTAAACTGTTCAAATAGTAACACCCAGATACATTGTCACATCGATTTGTCTTTGGCTCTCGGTTACTACAACGCTTGGTAGTAAACCATGTGTGGGGAAAAATCAACTGAGTATTGAACTAGGGAAGGTCGCCAAGCAGAGTAGTGGACTGAACCATTGAGAGTCCCAACAACTAGTTTGTATACATAACCCAGGACTTTATGAATCTTAGAGATCTGGGAGTGGTCGTAGTCGAATCAGCGCTGAAAAATATTTCGACTGTTACACCCCACATATATACATATATGTATATATGCATATATATATATATATATATATATATAAAACGTTAAAGTCTAGGATTCGTATATATATATATAAAACGTTAAACTCTAGGATATATATATATATATACGACGTTAAAATCTAGGATTGTATTATTTGATGTACGAAATGGATATGTAGGGGGGTCCCCGTTCCTTCCTCAGAATTTTTAAATTCTGAATCCATCTAAATAGCTCAATTTTTTCTTTGAAAATTCGTAAAAATGACAAAAACGGTATTTGATTTTGATATTTTTTGTCAGGGGGATCTGAAATTCGGTCTGGGAAAAGTCAAATTTCCATTTGCGAGCCACCCTGTTTCATGTGCTCTAGTCCTATAATTTATCTATGTTATAGAACTATTATATTTATCCTATAATTAATCTGTTTCAGGTTTTAGTGAAAGTTCAGCCTCCAGTCACGGTGGCAGTGGAGACGCCAGCTGTAAGTCAGTTGCCGGCCCACGAGCAGGCGCCTCTAGTAGGCCCTCTCGCCGAGCTCCTCCTCCCGCAGACAACGTGAAAACCCGTCCTGACCACATAAATGTCAAAAAGGGTACGTTGTTTCCACTCTCCTGATACAGATAGGGAAGGAATGCCAGGTGAGATGGGGAAAAAAACCGCACAAAGTTGGAAAGCATATTGAACAACTCCTTTAAAATTATACAGGAAGTAATTCCACACATAGTTATTGATTGAAATGCATTTCTTACATAAATGTTCTATCAAGTAGACATTCGCTCTACAATCCAATAACAGGGTGGCCCCTGACTTGAAAATTCGGGGAAAACCTGGAATTGTCAGGGGATTCTTTGCTTCGGGAAAAGTCGGGGAATTTCGCAAAAACCACCTAATGTCAGGGTCAGGGGCATTTTAAGCGTTTTCAAGTATGTTTAACTCCAAAACAATCAAACTTCAATAGCGTACTTTATCATACTAAGTGCATATTATTTCATAGGTGATACGAATGACAAAAATAATTATGAAGAGTTGAGGTTAAACTGTTCAAACTTAACAACGCTACACGCACATAAAAGGTGAATGGTGGCTTCCCTGGTAACGACATCACCTAGAGTAAACCGTTTGTGAGAAAAATCAACTGACAGTAAAATCAAAACAGTAACTTGTTCAGAATGGTGGGGAAACACTTGTACCTTGTCCAAATTCGCCTGTACACTTGTTAATTTTCACAGTGCATTACAAGTCTACACTTGTAACTTTATGAAACGCTTGCACACTCATTTTTTACAACTTGTACATTAAATTGGCTTCTAACTTGTCACTTGTTGCTTTAGGAAATAGGCCCCTGGCAACTCTGCTTCGAAACCATTCAAAGCTTCCCCCTCCCCATCGGCATCGAAGGAGTGATACATAACAGTTCATCCTATTTAATTTATTTCACATCTTCGTTTCTATAATTTGATTGTTCTACGTTGATTTACTTCTCTCTCTCATTGACCTTCTCGTCGATTTCCAGGTATTTCCGGCCAAAAAGTCACCCTCCAAGCCAACTACTTTAACCTCAACACCCGCCCCGACTGGTCTTTATATCAGTACCGAGTCGACTTTTCCCCAGAGGAAGATCGCACGGCCGTGAAAAAACAGTTGCTCAAATCACACAAATCCGTCCTCGGGAAAGGATACCTTTTCGACGGCACTGTGCTTTTCGTGGTCACACGACTTCACCCTGAGGTGAGTATGAAGTTTTACCTGATGCAAACTTGAGTTCTTATCATAGAATTGCTTAAAAGCTGGTTGTAATTTGTTATATATATATATATATATATATATATATATATATATATATATATATATATATATATATATATATATATATATTCACAAAATTAGAAAAGATAACAGAAAAAACGTCACAAAACTATTTTTATATTTCGGCTTTTTGCCTTTTTCAAACTAACAAAGAAATTGAATAATTGTGGGAAATTTGTGTACAACGTTGACAAGGAATTTTGGTAACTTTGGATTTGGTATCATCGTCTTATGTTGAGGCCTGGAGGATCGTAAGCACCTAAAACGTTGCTATGTGCTTTTTCTGATTCATGAAGCAGTCTCTTGTTCTCGTGGGGTTTCATTTTTTTCAAAACTTTTATGCCGAAACAGTCATCGAACGTTGTGTTGTGGGTTGTGGCATGTCGGCTTACAGGCAGGTCTTCATTAGCACTCACCACAGATGCTCGATGATTGTTAACCCTGAAGTTGAGTTGGGTTTCGGCCTTCCCTACGTAAAACGCAGGACACTCTTTACAAATCAACTAAAAAGGCAAAAAGCCGAAATATAAAAATAGTTTTGTGACGTTTTTTCTGTTATCTTTTCTAATTTTGTGAATATAATCAAGCTCTCCTAGAGTCATTTTCAATACGTGATATAAAATATATATATATATATATTCAAACAATTTTCAAGGAAAAACAATAATTGGCAACATAAAACTAATTTATCATTTTCTCCAACACCTTCATACCATAGCAATCATCAAATGTAGCATCATGCGAAGAGGCATGGCGGCTTACTGGCATATCTTATTTTTTCATAGCTACTGATGATCTATGGTTATCAACCCGCAAGTTACAAGTGCTGACTCCGCTTTTTCTACGTGGTGGCCAGGGCATTCTTTGCACATCAACTGGTAGACACACATAGGCGTCTGGCAATCTGCTGACTCTTTGCATGCGTATGAGTTGGGGTTATTAGCATTCAAGAAAATGAGACCCACAGAACATAAATTAATGCTGCTTCAATCAGAGAGGGCTCACTCGAATGTTTTGGACGCGTATGATCCTCCGGGGTTGAAGATCGGACGTTCACTGGGCAACCACACTTCTCCATGGCAAGATTTTCTCAACAATTTACAAAAATCAAATTTTCTTTTCTCTTAGTTTGAAATAGGCATATAAGCCGAAATATAAAAATTAGTTTCATGTTGCCAATTATTGTTTTTCCTTAAAAATTGTTTGAATATGTACGTGCTCTTGTAGAGCCATTTCATTCTGTTATATATATATATATATATATATATATATATATATATATATATATATATATATATATATATATATATATACACTTGTGGTTGGTTTGAAACAGTATATCTTGGCACTGATTTGCATTGAAAATTATAACACAAATAAAGAATGGTTTTAGGAAAACTTACACAATTATTTACATTTCGGCGTTTGCTGCCTTTGTCAAAATGAAGAGCCTTCTAATATCTAAGTTCAGAAATAATTTTTCGTACCACGATTCTGCAACCGTCTGAGTCGCCCTTCAATCTGGGTCTTTCTTATTATCTGCGTACAGGAAAACCCTGGGATTGTCAGGGGATTCTTTGTGTCAGGGAAATGCCAGGGAATTTCCTAAAAACCACCAAATGTCAGGGAATTTTTAAAATGAAATCTTGGTGTAATATTTTGAAGCGTTTTCAGGTATGACTCCTAAGCAATCAAATTTCACTAGCGTACTTCATCATTCTAAGTACATATTATTCCATAGGTGAGTTATTCGAATGACAAAAATAATTATCAAGAGTGGTGGTTAAATTGTTCATAAGTAACAACGCTACACGCACATAAAAATGGAATGGATGTGCCATTGGCTTCTCTGGTAACTACATACCTAATAAACCTTTCGTGAGAAAAATCAACAGAGTTTTGAACTAGGGGGGAAAAAACCCAACAGAGTAGTGGATTGATCCAGTAAGATTCCAGAAACTTGTTTGTATGTATAAGCTAGGATTTCTCAGGTGGGTTAAGGAGGGGAAAATTGGCCTATTGGAATGTGGAGTCATGTGTTATAAATTCACAGAGCAACTTTCCAACGAACGATTTTGGTGGGATGGGAAATCAGGAAGTTATAATAATCTCTCTGGCAACGATTGGTAGTAGGTGAAAAAAAGTGAGACATATATTGTGTCGAAAATTTTGAATTATCCCCAGAGCTAAGAAATCTATGTAAGGAAAAATGTACTTCAACAAATAGCTTCAGATCACAAATTGATAGAGAATATTAAATATTAAATAAAAAGTCATGCAGCATTGTATGGGTGAATTTTCTTAAATTATCGTATAACATTTAGGTCAAATTGTTATGATATTTTAGCACTTCGAGGGCAATGAAATTGTTAAATATACGTAGACTACATATAAGTAGTCTATTTTTCTTCTTTAAATTATACGATTTTCGTTTTAGAAGCATTAAAGGTACAATAAAATCACGAATAAACAAGAACAAAATTGCCGGGGCATAGAGGCATTATTGGCAACGAAAAGGCTGACGAGCTCGCGAGAAGGGGCTCCCAAACCCCATTCGTAGGGCCTGAGCCAGCAGTCGGTTTACCAAAAACCATCTTCAGAAAAACCATCAACACGTGGGTCAACCAACAAACCGCTAAAAGATGGGTCAATATTGAAGGACACACCCACAGTAAACTCATGGTGGCTGAACTCAACACCAAAATTACTGAGGGGCTACTTAGGAAAAACCGTAGGGAACTAAAAACACTGGTTATCCTCATAACCGGTTTCGCACCCCTACGATTTCACCTACATCGCATAGGGGTCACACAAAACTCAACCCTCTGCAGATTATGTGAGGAGACTGACGAAACGGCATCCCACATAATCTTCGAGTGCCCTGCACTCACCCATCGCAGAATTGAGCTCTTTGGGGCCCAAACCCCGATGAGCTCCATTCCGAGCGAACAATTAATCAAGAGCCTACCACCCCTCATCAGGGGGCTGAGTCTCTTTGATTAAACAAAAAACTCTCAGGAAAGTACAATAAGCCAACAGGCTTCCGTGCTGGGGGCTCAAAACCCCCGCCCTGAGAGTTTTTCTCTACATCTACATCTACATGGGTGAATTTTCTTAAATTATCGTATAACATTTAGGTCAAATTGTCATGATATTTTAGCACTTCGAGGGCAATGAAATTGTTATATATACGTAGACTACATATAAGTAGTCTATTTTTCTTCTTTAAATTATACGATTTTCGTTTTAGAAGCATTAAAGGTACAATAAAATCACGAATAAACAAGAACAAAATTTTGAATTTGATATTTTTTGTCAGGGAAATCTGAAGTTCAGTCAGGGAAATGTCTAGGAAATCAAAAATGTCCATTCGGTGGTCAACCCTGCTTGGACTTGTGTGATTTCATTGTTCGTGATCATTTAATAGTGTTCGATATTTTGTTTCAGCCTCTCGAATTATTCACCAAAGATGAAAGTGGTGAAAATAATATTAAAATCACCATCAAACGAGCCGGGGACTTAGTTGTTGGAGATCACAACTACCTGCAATTATTCAACATCCTTATGAGGAAATGCCTCGAAGGCCTTCAGCTTCAGATGGTCGGACGAAATTATTTCGACGCGAAACAAAAAGTCGAAGTGAAGGAGTTTCTACTGGAGTTGTGGCCGGGCTACTTGACGTCCATCAGGTAAGTCGTCTTGTTTTAGTTTACTAATTGCTTCCGAGTCTACCTAAAGCTAGCGAAAGCATTGTTTTTACTATCGAGAGAAATCAAATTATTGGTCTCCAAGATCAAAATTTCCACTCGCATATTACGTTTTAGACCATTCTCAACAACCTTTGTTCCGTGTCTGTCTGTATGTGTGTCTTCGTCTGTATCTGTCGTGTGTCCGCAAATCCTTGTAACAAGCTTATTTTTCCCCATTTCCATCCAATTTGGATGAAATTTTCAGGGGATGTGCGGGCTAGGGGTAGGGGGTAGACGGTTCCCTGTCAGTTTCAATGTTCCCAAATCAATACTTCATTCTGCGCATGTACGCAAACGTAAAATCCATCATGCTCCATATTTTCTCACACTAGTCGTTCGATTTCGCTTAAATTTGGATGATAGTTAGAAGAAGATGACTTGATTACCACGATTCAACACGATTGCATCATTAATAGCTACTGTGCATGCGCCAATGTGAAATACTTGTAATGAATTTAGTTCTCATCCGATTTTGATGAAATTTTCGGCGAGTGCACGGTTTAGGTTGTAGATGGTCCCGTACATATTGCATTGTTTCCAACTCATCAGTTCATTCTGCGCTAGCACAAACGTAAATTACATTGAGTATCATTTTTTCGTTTCTTAATTATGACGTTTGACGCTCCTTCTTGATTTTACTCCTTTCCACTATGGACTTTTTCAAGATCATTCAAAACTTATCCATGATCTATGCATTCCTGATTGGCAAATGAGGAAGCTATGTGCCACACCCAACTTGGCAGACGTTTTTATATTACTTCCTTTACCTTCCTAAATCCACAATAGATCCTCTGGGTCGCGGTGGGGGGTTACTGAAATACAGTACCCAAAGTCCCTGTACCACCATTAAAAAATGATAATAATCCTTGGGAGAACAGGAGAGAATTTAGGTCACTCAGCTGATTAGGGAAGAGCCCATCATTGTATTTGTTTCTCGATGTCAGAGAGAAGCTCCCTATCAAATTTCAAATCCCCTGGGTGGATAGGAAAAAATTAAGCTAAATCAGCTGATCTGGTTGGGACCATCCATTGCATTCTTCTAAGAAGGTCCTGAGAGACCGACCCTACGTCAAATTTCTCTTTTCTAGGGTGAAAAAGTAGAGAATTTAGCTCACTCAGCTGATCTGGGCCGAAGGCATCGTCAAGTTGAAGTCCTGCAGAGGCTACATGCCAAAGTCCAGCTTCTTAGCGTAAATATCGTAGGGAAAACTTTAGAAGCTTGACAGAGAGTTCCTAAAGCGATAGGGAGATAGAGATGAGGCGCCTTATCGTGAACGGAAAACTACTGTGCATGTGCGGGCAGATGAGGCGCCTCATCTCCGATAAGACAAATTTATTTCACCTAAACATGAGCCGCTTTATCCCGAACCAACCTATCTCATCTCTTTCTCCCTATCGCAAAGTTATACACTGTGGCTCACCCCATATGATAGAA
The DNA here is from genome assembly GCA_030762985.1 of Adelphocoris suturalis. Classification (NCBI taxonomy): domain Eukaryota; kingdom Metazoa; phylum Arthropoda; class Insecta; order Hemiptera; family Miridae; genus Adelphocoris; species Adelphocoris suturalis. Next base: position 49,679,981 of record CM061042.1, on the reverse strand, counting down.
TCCCCCTGGGCACCTTATCCCAATTGAATTATTTTGTAGGAACTCTCTAGTGTCCACGCAGAATGGACCCCATCCATGCATGGGATCTTTCAGGACTCCAAACCGCAATATCCTCACAGGGTCCTCCAAGTTGATGGATAGGTATATATATTTCAAAATGTAAGAATAAGCAACCTTTTCGATTCAGGCGGAGGAATTAAATAAACAGAGCTTAAATAGCAGCTCGGGTACATACAGGTCTGTTCAGTAGAAGCCTTTAGTATCAACAACTGATAAAATATGAACTTAGGGATATGAACTGTTAGATAAAATCAGGACGAAATGCGGTGTTATCCCGCACAGCGGAGTGATAGAGTGATGACTTATTGAAAGCCCAGCTACAACTGAAGAGCCGTGGAAAGGAATCGCCCAGACGGGAAGTTTTAGGTTAAGGTTCAGCGTTACTTGAAGATAAGTAGCGTCGCTCTAAGATGAAATGAATGCTAATTCTACCCTCTTCACTTTATCAGGTTACCATCTGCTGTGGCTCGCCCCAGATGATAAAATCCCCAAGCACCTTATCTCAATTGACTTATCGTTTAGGAACTCTCTAATATCCCAGAGAGTCTCCCTATCAAATTTCAACTTCCAAGTTTCTTGCGAGTCTAGTAGTGGTTGCAATCATGTTTACAAAATTAACTGAGAAAGATCACCTGTATGAAAACAATTATTCAGGCAACCGCGCTCATACCTCAGATTATTGGCCACGCAATGCGCAGTGGTTAGCATAAAATGGTTAGGTAAATCGAGAGCATTCCAACGACTGGCGAACGATTTTTGTACGATAGTAAATGCCTAAGATACAATTCCGTTGCATCGATTACGTTGTGAGCGATAACCATCAGAAAATAGGAGCATAACGCACTAAATGTCACGTAACGGTAATATTTTTGGCCGGGTGTTATAATGACAAAAACATGTTCCATGTTGAAAAAAAAAAAATCATTAGGCATCATGTTTGTAGAACATGTTATGGAAATGGGATGTGAAACTTTTTGACACTTCGTTTGTGTCTAGATCCAAAACTCTGTAGTTTCTATGCTAGTTTGCCCGTAACTGGTGACATTCTAGGTGGCAAAATCTCAGTCATTCCAACGCGTTGAGTCGATTTCGACCTCTCCCAGATCTCTAAATTCGTAAATGAGTGAGAAAAATGGATATTTAGATGAAAATGCCCACAATTGACCACATGTTTGAGTTCGGCTGGCTACATGTCCTATAATTTTCTTTGCGATTTCGTCTGATGGCTGTCCCCTCAGTTTTATTCGCATCTTTTCTTCGAAAATGTGCTCCATTAGCCATACTGCATAAATTATATATCTGCTCTAATGACTTTTTTTTCCCCCAGGCAACACGAATCTTCAATATTGATGTGCGCTGAAATCACCCATAAGGTGATGAGGAGGGACACCGCTTACCACCTTTTGAATACTTGCTATGAAAGAGAACGAGATGAGCGGAAGGTGAAGGTACGTTCGATTCATTGAAATTTGTTTATAATATGTGTGTACTTTACCGATTTAATGAGCAGAGACAGGCCCTCGTGCATATCCATTCTGGTGGTGGCGGTTGGCGTAAGCTTGGTACATACCTGTGTACAAAAACAATTGGTGGCTAGGGCTGTGTGTGTGTGTCTGCGCGCATATATGTGTACGTGTGTGTCCGATCGCATATATGTTTATGTGTGTTTTTTTTGGTCAGTCTCCTCTATCTTTTCACCAGCATAAGGTGAAGGTGGTGGATTGAGGAAGGGTTTTCCTATCCATGTTAAAGATCTGGCGGTACCTTGGGGTCGACTCTATGGGTGTGTTGCTGTGTGATCCTTGGAGGAGTATTAGCTCATATAACTGAGGCTCCATCGAAGCCATAGCAGAATCTGAGAATCTGTGCCTCCTTCGAACGTAGTTATTGTCTAAGCTAACCTATGGGTTAATCTTTGGTAGGGTTAATATGTCCCCCATAGTAAGCCTACCAAAGATTGACCCTCCCCCCCCCCCCTCCCCGGCTGCTACAGTTAGACCATGAAATTAACTCTACTGTGTCCCACCTGGTTTCTCACGGGTGTCCCAAGTGCCTACATCCACGCACCAGTCAAGGCTAGTGACTCTGGTCTCTTTCAGCCATTATTCCATCTCTATGCTGCCAGCGCCATCTTGCCCTTAGTGGCTCTAGCTGGGGGTTTGCCCACAGTACTGCTGACCTCGACCTCGTCAGGCAGCAGAAGTGGTATGACCGAGCAACACCAACTGCTCCAAAACCCAGCTCATCTGCTGACTTTGCTGCTGCTCTGCATGATTCAGTGGATGGTGAAGAACTCAGACAGTGCTCCAAACCCTCCATTTCCTCCTCATAGAGAGTGGAATGGTCTTAGGGCATTCATGCAGTTCGGATGGCTTCACTAGCCACTTCGGTTGACATAATCTTATGATAGTCTTTGAACAGTAGATATGACGTTTCTGTTTGTGGGAGGGGGGGGGGGGGGGGGAGAATCTGTTTGTTGTAGTGCAGCAGTGTTCAGACTCATGGTGGTCATTCTACATTATGATGCTGTTGCCTCCCTCCCAGCCTGGTGGGTCTGTCATAATCCTGGATGTCCAAGTTGTCAGTGGCAGTAGCAGTGTTGACATGGAGCGGACCTGGTGGGGTGTGGCAAAAATATCTGACTTCTTGCCCCCCCCCCCCCCCCCCCCCCCCTCCCTGTCACTTGGCATATTAGATGGTCTCTTTCTTTCCACATGCCAGCTGCTGGATGACTGAGCACCTACGATCTGCTTGCCAAGTACGATAGAAATGATCTGCGGCAAGCAGTACTCGAGCTAAAAGGAATGGTGGCCACGACCGTGTCGAGACGTGTTGTGAGGAAAAATTGCCAGTGTAACTTGAGTTGGGTATCTCGGGAGCAGTGCTTCGTGAGATCAACACTCGCCTCCTGAGAAGTTCTTACCTCAGTCAATTGGAGGTCGTTTTGTAGGGGTATTTCTTTTCATCTATCTCTCCCTCCTCCTCCTTCATCAGCTTCCTTGATCCCAAGGGCCGGCATCGGGTAAACGTGGGTGTCCTCCCCCCCCTCCCGTTTAATTTAGTTTTATCGTTTCTATTTAACGGAGTGCCCCCTCCCGCCTTTGTTTGAGGGGTTTGGAAAATAACTGCACTGAATTAGCATTGATTTTTTTCCTTTTGTTAAGGCTAAAAAATTTTAAATCATATCTTTAGCCTCAAAAATTGTTTGTCAATTTAGAACATTTGAAAAGTAGTAGCATACCTAATTAATTATCCTTGCCATAAAGTTCTTTTCACTTGACGTGAAATTTGCTGATACTAATAATCAATGCCCTCAGTTGTGATGGAAATTCTAACTAATGTGTGCTATTTCATTTCACAGGAACTCTTCGAAGCCTGCATCATCGGAACCATTGTTCTAACGGGATACAATAACCGGACGTATAAAATCGACGACGTGGACTTCACACAAAACCCAAACTCGAATTTTTTGTTGAAGTCTGGCGAAAAAATGTCTTTCGTAGAGTACTATCTTCAGGTAATGAAATATTATTTACGTATTTTTATAACCCCTTGATGATGATCCCCCTCAGAATCGTAGTGTTGATTTTTTTCATAGGCGCGTTGAATCTTTCAATAATCAAATTTTAGGAATACATTTCTTCCATGGAGTGAAAAGTGTGGTTTCCTCATTTTTTGTTTTAACTGGACTATTAGAATCAGTTGATGGCCGAACAAATTTATGTATTCATAGTACGGGGAGAAGACACGATTAGTTATAAATCCGGAAAATTTGACACTGCATAATGCCTCATCGATTATAGTAGTAGGTAGAAGTGTAGACAAATAGATACAGAAAGGGAAGGGGACAGGACAAATTGAAAATATAAATAACTTATTCATGCAGCATGACTAATAGAGCGAATTTTCAAAGATAAGTTGTGGATAACATTAAATTAGGCACTTAAATTCTAATGATCGAGACCAACCATGTCCTGAATAAAACTGAGGAGACAGCTGTGTGACGATACCGCAAAGACAATTTTACAACACGCAGCCAAACCCGAAAATTTGGTCAATGAGCGTTACCCATGGGTCTGAATTTATTAAATTTTTTCCATTAAATTTTTTGTGTTCACAGCTGATGGGAAAAGTGAAATGGTTCAGGCGAAATCCCGAATGTTTGCTTAGTTTTATAAATTACATACTGCACACTGGTGACGTCACATTTTGAGCTTCTTCCTCCAAAGAACAGCTCAAAAGTTGAGAAACTTAAATGGATATTATAGTATCCACAACTTTTTCCCCTGTGCACTCTCGCGAGCTCTCTAACTAACGAATTCCTGTCTGGTGGCTAACTTGCATCCATCCCCCTTTGAGAACTGTTATCTTGTCTGACTTTTCGTATTGCCCCCCTCCCCAGGTTGAACTTATGTTTTCTCTCCAATCAATTATGAGTAAACAACAGAGCTTTATGCGGGAATGTTATAATGCTAGAAATAAATACTGATGGAAACATTTCTTTTGTCCCCATGATCCTCACAGAAGAAAACTTTGGTTTGACGCTGTTAAGGTAGTTTTTGACGAAATTTGCTCGAATTAATTGCTCGTATGGTTGGGAAATTGTAGAAGGGGAACACAGAAATAATAAACCATTGTGTATTAATTTGCAGCGTTTTCCGTTTCTTTATGTCTGGGAGAGGCTCTCAATCGAATTTCAAATACTTACCTTGGAGAAACGCGAGAGAATTTAACTCAATCAGCTGATCAGGGTCAAGCCCGTATTTAATTGCTTTCTTTTAAGAGGCTCCCTGTCGAATTTCAACTTTCTAGGAAGAACAGGAGAGAATTTAAGCTCAATCAGCTAATCGGGTGATGGCCGTAATCTAATTCGTCTCTTGATGTATCAGAGTGGCTCCTTATAAAATGTCAACTTCCTAAGAGAAACGAGAGAATTTAGCTCTATCAGCTGATCAGGATGAAGCACGTAATTTGATTCGTTTCTTGATGTATCAGAGAGGCTCCTTATTAAATTTCAGCTTCTTGGGAGGAATGAGAGAATCAGCTGACCATGATGAAACGAATTGATTTCGTCTCCTGATGTCCAAGAGAGGCTCCCTATCGAATTTCAGCAAGGAGAAGCTGGAGAGGAGCACTCAATCAGCTGATCAGAATGAAGCCCTTACTTAATTTCATTCGTTTATTGATGTCTCGGACAGTCTCTTTATTGAATTTCAACTTTGAATGATGCGACAGTACAACGCCGCATCGCATATTAGCAACGAACCACCCTACTGAGGTGTAACTGTATACATGATTCCTTAGCGACTAAGTTCGTTTTATATCGATTATATACAAAGCATATAGTCCTAGCACCATTACGTGACGATTTTCTAGTTTACTGATCAAAAATGATTCTACGTCTTCAGTTCATAATTCTAACGCCAATCTTATTTCACTTTTCTAGAAATATAACATCCGTATTTATAACATGAACCAGCCATTATTAGTCTCAAAATCAAAACCTCGTGAGATACGTGCTGGAATGGCAGCAAATGTTTTCCTAGTACCGGAGCTATGCAGACTCACAGGGTTTACGGAAGAAATGAGGTGAGCATAATTGATACTTCTAGCACTTCTTCTAGCACCAGATAGATCTAGTTTTATATCTTGAAGATTTTGAAAGGTTTTTAAAATTCGAAAAAATCGACGCCTCGTGGTGAGACCCCAGGCTCTCTTTTGCTTGCACCTTGAGCCTCTGCTAAACACTGGAGAAATGTGGAACACGCTCCATTTCAAATGTCAGCTTCTTAAGTTGAATTGTAAAGAACTGAGATCTGGATCTCACTCAGCTGATCTGGGGGGCTCTAGACTTCATGACTCTTTCTAGACCAAATGACTCGTTTCTAGACGTCCCAAGAGGCCTTCATTTCAAATTTTAGCATCTTGAATAGCAAAGAAATTACATTCGGAGCTCACTCAGCTGATTTAGGGGGCCTCAGATAATTCATTTCTAGATTTTTCAGGTCTTCATTTAAAATTTCAGCTTCATAGGTTGAATTGCAAAGAACTTAGCTCCGGGTATGACTCAGCTAGTCTGGGTGGCTGGCTCAAGACTTCTAGATTAGTTTTAGACTAGGGTGGCCCCCAACTGGATGGAAAAGTCAGGGGAAACCTGGAATTGTCGGGGAATTCTTCGCTTCGGAAAAAGTCAGGGAAATGTCGGGGAATTTAGCAATAATCACCAAATGTTAAGATTTTTTAAAATGAAAACTTTGTGTAATAATTTACAGTGTAATTTCTGTAATAACTACTCCTGAACAATCAAACTTCAATAGCGTACTTGATCATACTACATATAATTTGATAGTTGAGTTATGCGAATCACATAAATATAATTATCGAGTGGTGCTTAAACTGTGTTAAGAGTAAGAGAGGATGAGTCTTTGGCTCCTCTGTTTACTACATCACCTAGCAGTAAACCACATGTAAGAAAAATCAACAGAGTATTGAACTAGGAGCAAACCCAGCAGACTAGTGGATTCATCCAGTGAGAGTCTCAACTACTGCGTAGAAAACGAGGATAATTTGCTATGCAATTCTTAGCCTGAAAAAATTTGTATTTAAAAAAATGTTCAAGCCTGGCTGGGATTCGAACCCACGATGCGAAAAAAATTGATATAAAAAAAAAAATTTGGATATAAAAACATTTTCAAGTCTGGCTGGGATCCGAACCCACGAACTTGCGCTTCGCGTCAGGGACGTTACATAAAAAATTATTGGGGGTCGGCCTAAGAATTGCATAGCAATTAGTATATAATTATTATTAATTGCTATGCAATTCTTAGGCCGACCCCCAACAATTTTTTTTGTAACGTCCGGGACCGCGAAAAATCCGTCCCCACGCGCGAGGTCGTGGGTTCGAATCCCAGCCAGGCTTGAAATTTTTTTTACAAAATACAATAAGAATTGCATAGCAAATTATCCTCGTTTTCTACACAGTAGAAAAGAGAAAAGATCCGGCGAGGCGTGAAGCGCCGATTATAGAGTAGGGGGTCAAGGGGCGGAGCCCCTTGCGAGGCCCGAAGGGCCGAGTTATTATTATTATTATTATTATTTTTTCCTTCATTTTTAATTGAAACAATTTGAGCTTCAGCATATCGCTTAAGAATACAAAAAGAGAGACCGTAAAATGTTAAATAAAATGTCATGCAGCATTCTAAATAATGATCTGCTATTCAAAAAATGTTAGGATTTCTAGCCTTTTCTGAAGTTTTTATTCATTTTTTGCACATATTAATGAAATGCCAGGACATTTTTCAGTATGATTTTGTGCATACATTTTTGAATGTTCTAATTTAGGTATAGTTGATAAACTTTATTTGAGTAATATTCCGCTAAAAATGTAAATTTGACGATTTTAAACCAAATTGGCCATTTGGTGCTTTTGGTTTATCATTTCCAATAATAAGCCTATGTGATCGTATAGCAAAAAATTTTTATAACCCCCCCTCAAACTTTGTCACTTTACTTTTCAAGGTGCGTAGAACCCAAATTTGATGTCCGTCCGCCATTCGCCGTCCGGGCCATAAAAGGCCTAGGAATTGACTTACAAAAAACCCGTTCTTTCGCACATAGACTCCATTTGGGGTCTAGTTGGTCCTAACGTTTAACCATCCCGATCGCTGTACTCGCATAGATGCTATGGGCCAAAAACGGGCAAAAAGTGTCTTTTTGAGGCTTTGAGTGTTAGACGTGTTAGACGCAGTGAGTCAGAAGGAACCGAGACACCTGAAGTTTTTAGATAATCATATTTTTATGATAATGTACCTACCTAACAAATGTAAAAAGGTGAAAGTCAATAATGATAATGAAAGTGACGATGAGAGTATGAATAACCATCTCAAACAAAGACTAAGTATAGGATTCCTTGTTAAGAGATTTAACACCTTCAGTGCGGGACCCCAAATTGTGTCATTGTCCGACCTGAAAATTTTTCGGGCAAATAATTCGACATAGGTGCACTCTTTCGAGGAAATAACTCCTAAAGTCATTCCATATGAAAAATACGTGATTCGTGACTTCGTGATTCGCTTTTAGACACCCCTAGGGCCTCCATTCCAAATTCCAGCTTCTACAAATATGTTGAATAGCAATTTGCTCCTTATCTTAAGCTTGCCACTGACGATCGTTCCAAATGGAGTGGCGCGGCGCGAAATCATGCGATATTGGAATGACTGAAAGAAGAGTCGAAAGTGGGGGTCATTCACGATCACTCCACTCCAATCCACCAGTGCCGTTCTGTCTTTTGAACTGGAAGTGGTGTGTGTCTGCGATCAAAATTGCCTATTATAAATAATTTGATTTATTAATAATAGTTTGAAAAGCGTCTTCTCGCAAGATGGACGAAGAAGAATTTCTCCTTTTGGCCACAGTTGTATGCTTGTACGCCAAACAAAGAAGACCCAAACGGAAGTGGGTGAAACAGTGGTTTCTCAACAGAGGACAGTACACACACGTAAATTTACTTCAAGAGCTGCGGTCAGAACCATCTGACTGGAGAAATTACTTGCGAATGAATGAAGAGGCCTACTGTCAATTACTCCGTTTGGTCACTCGTAGTCAAACGTAGTACCTATATTGGGGAAAGAACCGACAGACAAGACAATGAGCCTGTACGACTGTAGATCACAGGAAAGTGTACGGTTTCCCCACTCACGTTCGTTCCGTCGCGCCATCTGTCCGTACTTCCCGGTCGCGTTTCCCCATTCACAAGCAGTTGGAGTGATGATGTTTTGGCGCGGCGCAATGGCTTTTGGACTGGTTGGATTTCCATCACGCCCCGTCACTCCACTCCATACCCGACGAGTTTCGCCATTCGCGTCATTCCATTGGCGCGCTAACTCGCCATTTGGCTTGTTGGAACGATCGTCAGTGGCCAGCTTTACTCAGCTGATCTGGGGGTTCTAGACTCTGTAGGTAGGCATATCGATGACAAAAGTCATACTTAGCCCGTATGCCCTATAGTTGGGCTGTTGAACCTACGGAGCTGAAATTTGATGATGACCTCCTTTGAGATACCGAGAATATAATTTCAGTTCACTTAGGTACCTACGTAGGGACCTCTGAGCGTAATTTTTTCCTTGGTCGATTTATGATATTGATACATATTGCTGATATTGAGCTCCTGTGGGGCATCTATAATACAATTGCAAATACGGAGGGGCTCAGATCAGCTGTGGGACACTGAATAATTCACGGAAACGAAACACACAGGTTTACGGGATCGAACACAATTTATTGTGATACAACAGCGGTATAAGTTGAATAAAATGGGAGAGCAATACAATCGTCATGAGACACGGGAACTGAATGAATGCAGGTTACACATCTTTCCGCAACTTGCGCGCCGAGAGCGCTACTGTCCATACACTGGTTGAGGAATATCAATTATTCAACACAATAGGTAAAGATGAACATAAATGGTTAACATGAATACAATAATCTTTGATTGCGTTGAACAGTTTCGGGAGCACAGATCACTCATTAAGTTTAATTAGTTTAATTACATTCGGGAGTAGTTTCCTTGTTCCATTCAGATACAGCTACACTAGCGCTCGACTCGGGAGTTCGGTGAACTCCGAGGCGGGAGATATGAATTTAGTCAGAGGCGGGAATTATGAATTTTGGTCACGACCAAACATCCTCCCCCCCCCAATTCCAGCGGAATTCTAACATGGTAACTCAATTGTCAATAGGCAGGGGGCACAGTTTTCGTACGGGTCGATCAATAATGTTGGTGCTAGTGCGCACCTTTGCAACGCGGGAGACATCATCCTTGCCGGGGATCAACTCAACTATAATGCCTTTTGGCCAAGAGAGAGGGGGAGCATTGTCTTGCATGATCAGAACAACATCGCCTATTTTGGCTGGTTTGAATGGGGTGTTCCATTTTTGTTTGGACTGCAAGTCTAGTAAGTACTCGGTTCTCCATCTCTTCCAGAACTGCTCGACTACAGCGTTAACAAATCTCCACTTAGGAGTGAGACGCGAGCTGAACTCAGCGACCGTAGATTCGGGAAGGGCAGTGAGGGGCCGCTGAATTAAAAAATGACCGGGAGTCAGAACTAAGAAGTCATCAGGTGATTCTGATTGATGAACTAGAGGGCGACTATTTAGAATTGCCTCAACACGAGACACTATTGTGGTGAACGTTTGTAGATTAGGGGTATGCGATTGTAACGTGAGGATCAGCAGCCGTTTGGCTGACTTGACTGCAGCTTCCCACAAGCCTCCGAAGTGGGGAGCTCTGGGTGGAATGAATTTCCATTCAACTCCCCTGGCGGCCAAACGCACTTGTAGGCTCTCGGAGATACCAGAATCCATGGCCTTGCGAATTTCTGAGAATAGTCGGGCGGCACCGGCAAAATTGGTGCCATTGTCAGACCAGATGGTGGTAGGTACTCCTCGACGTGCCATGAAGCGTTCAAGGCATTGAAGGAAACCATCAGTTGTAAGGTCCATTACTGTTTCTAGGTGCACTGCTTTTGTAGCGAAACAAACAAACACAGCCAAGTACACCTGAAATGAACGGGATCCCCTTTTTCCTAACAAAGTGATTTCGAATGGACCTGCGTAATCAATGCCGACCGTTTGAAACGGAAAGGCTCGTTCAACACGGCCTTCGGGCAGCTGTCCCATAGTTGTCTCATACGGTACAGGTTTTATAGAGGAACAGCGGACACAACCTTTTAAGCAACGGGACACTACGGCACGACCATTGATGATCCATAGGCGAGAGCGGAGGTATGCCAGAGTGGCGCGGGGACCAACATGTAGACAGGCTTCATGTGCCTGCTTAACTATCAGTTCGGTCAGCTTGTCTTCCGAAGGTAACAAGGCGGGATGCTGAGTTTGATACTCCAAACTACTAAGGGCCAATCTACCTCCCACTCTGAGTAAGTTATCGGGGGCAAGGAACACGGAAAGTTGAGCTACAAATTTTGGTAAATTCTCCTCCTTCCCACGGGATTTCAGGGATTGGAAGATTTGCGGGAAATGCCTTTGCTGCGCACGGCGAACTAATCTTCTCTCCGCCGAACCAAGTTCAGCTGTAGTCAGCGGACCCGAGCGCTTCTTGAACGCCCGACAATTGTGCGCAAAGCGCAATACCCATCCTATAACTCTCTTTAAGTGAGAGTAGGAACTAAAGCGAGACTCAATGTCAAGAGGCACATCCCCCGTCCCGGCGACCAAGGCAATGGCACGGGAAGCTCGGATTTCCGAGGTTACATCTGGAGAGGACAGGTCGGGGCGTACCCTTCTAATGGGCCACTCCGCTCTTGGTGTGCACAGCCACTCCGGACCACTCCACCATAGTGAGTCATTCACTATCTGGGATGGTAGAGCTCCACGCGAAGCTACGTCAGCGGGATTGTCCTGAGAACGCACGTGAAACCACGAATCGGGCGCAACATGATTGAGAATTTTTGCTACCCTATTTCCTACAAAGACCTTCCATATTGGTGCAGGATCAGCAGTTATCCAAGATAGAGCTATGACACTGTCAGAGCAGGTGACAATATGCTTGTCTGTGACGGAAGGGAAATTGGGGCGTACTTTCGAGATCGTCTTGCTCAATAGTTCGGCGGCGAGCAGCTCAAGACGGGGAATAGTTTCTAGTTTTAAGGGAGCTATTCTGGCCTTAGCCATAATCAATCTGGGAATATATTGGCCATTCACATCACTGACCACGTATATCACGGCAGCATACGCCTTCTCTGAGGCGTCAGCGAAACCCACTATCCACTGCGAAACGTTGGAGCTGGGAACGTGACGAGGAATCCTAAGGAGCTGCAATAAATCTAAGGATTCGGACAATACCTGCCACTCTCTCGAGAGGTGTTCGGAAATAGGATCGTCCCAGTCGCATTTTGAGCGACAGACTTCTCGCTGTATAGATCTGGCGAATACCGCCACCGGGATCACCCAACCTACGGGGTCATAGATTTTTCCTATCTGGCTAGCCAACTCTCTTTTCGTGCGAACCATTGGGGTAACAGGTACTTTGAAAAAGAATGAATCCGATCTGGGATCCCAAGCCACTCCCAACATTTTGAGAGGCTTCTCCTCCTCTCCGGTCATATCTACACAGTCCGTATGCGGACTGACGTGCTCTTCGGGAATCCCTTCTAGTAGGGCGAGATCACTAGAAGCCCATTTTCTGAGCTCTAGGCTAGCGGAGGCTAAAAGTGCTTAAAGTTCTTTTCTTACTCTAATAGCCGTTTCGATAGAGTCTCCTCCCCCGTGTACGTCATCTACATAAGTGTTTTGCAGCAACACTTGGGATGCCAACGGAAAGGATTCCGCGGAGGTTTCAGCTAAATGTTTTATCACGCGGTTGGCTAAAAACGGAGCACATGCTGTGCCATACGTAACTGTGGTAAGCGCAAAGTCCTTAATGGGATCTTGAGGAGAATCTCTCCAAACTATACGGAGCATGTCCTGATCCGGAGAGGGATGTCTGATTTGCCTAAACATTTGCCTAATGTCGGCGATGAATGCGAATTTAAACAGCCGGAAGCGAGTTAATATCGTAGCTATTTCGGGGAGGAGACTCGGTCCTACATGTAATATCTCATTGAGGGATCTCCCATTTGAGGAGCGTTGCGAAGCGTCGAAAACTACTCTTATTTTTTCTGGAGGGTCGCCTTCTCGGCGAACGGCGTGATGCGGTATGTAATAATGGGGTTGACCTAACTTTGGAGGCTGAACGAATCTCATGTGGCCCTGATTAAGATAATCCGACATGAATTCCCTGTAAGCGGATGCTAGCTGATTATCAGCTCGGAATTTACTTTCCACACTATATAGTCGGCGGAGGGCAATGTTGCGGGAGTCACCTAAAGATGATTTATCTTGCGAGAACGGGAGTGCCACCTCATACCTTCCTAACGAATCACGGGAGACGGAATTTAGGAAAATTTCCTCGGCTTCCTGTTCAGCAGGAGTATAATGGGCAGCTTCTTCTACTGACTCTATTTCAAACATACGACGGAGAAGATCATTAGTTTGCGATTCTGTTGCGCTACTGCAACTGACTTCAAGGGTGGATACTTGACAACAAACGTGTTCGGGAACTACACTCGTTCCCTGGGGGGTTTGCAACTTATTGGCAATCGTAAACAAGGAGACTGACTCAGTTGGTCCGACAAGAGGGGGAACTAACGAATACAAATTACGTATGAATACAGGTGGCGAGCTCAAGCGAGCGGGAGCGTCAACGGAAGTGTCAACGGAAACTAGGTCACTGACATCTGAATTCAGGGTCAAACTAGCGGGAGCGTCAACGGGAGTGTGAACGGGAACTAGGTCAGTAACAGCTGGTCTCAAGGTCAATGGGGTGTCTTCCCCTTGCTTCACACTTTCATTAAATCGGACCTTCCTTTCCTTGAGGAAGGGGAAGCGATAGCTTTTCTCATAGTTAGTGGGAAATTTTCTGGGTATGTTGCCTAAAGCTACCCAACCTACACGAGTTCTCATGAAGTGGGGCCCCTGACCTTTAGGCGCTGCTGTTTCCGGGAGCATGAGCGCTGCAAAGAGACCTGAGCTAAATAACATGTCAATATTGTCTTTTTTACTAAACTCGGGATCAGCTAACTGTGATTTTAATTTTCCCCCTGCCCTTGGCATATTGAAAGATCGACTCGGAATAGGTATGGTTAATTTGTCGATCACCGAGGCTCCTACAGTTAAGAAAGTACCATCCTTAAGATGCAATACTAACGAGGTCGTAAACCTCAATGCTTGTCTAGCTGCGCCAACGCCACAGATCTCAGCGTCACAGGGATCCAGAGGGAGCTTGGCTCTTCGAGCCGCTTCTAAGGAAATTATATTACTTTCCGCACCAGAGTCTAATAATACTCGGATGCGTTGCGAGCGGGAGCTACGAGGTGGAGATATGTAAACTAGTGCTGTAGGTGTCAAGCTAGGATCATTAAATTTGATGGCTCTTTTTACGCAGTCATTAATTGAGGGTATTTTTAAAATGGATTTGGGGTGGTGTTGGAGGTTACTTTGTTTATTGTGAATATTATCAATTGAGTGAGAGTTTTTTCTAAAGACATGAGTAGATCGGGATTTACTTGATTGGGCGGAAATACAATTAGTAGCATTACAATCATGAACGGAACAAGGAAAACCATGACTAAACTCACCAATTGTAGCGGAACGGCGAACGAAATTGCGGGATACATTTTCGCCACGCCTAGAAGAGGCGTGGCCTAAACTTCAGAAACTTGAATTACTTTTTTGCGAATTATTACGTGATCTGAACTCGCGACTTGAGATACTGCCTACACTTAATGCACTTGTATCACTGACTTCACTTGACTGACTGCGATAGCGGGCGGAATCCTGAGGCGGTAGGAGCGTCCTCTCCAGACCACCGGACGCATTGCTGGGACGCACGGTTTCCCTTTCAAAGGTAGGGCTACGTCTTTGTTCAGGTTTGACGACGGGTTCACATATAAGGTAGTGATGACGTTCATTACACTCACTACACCTTCTTTTAGACGTACAGTTCATCACTCGGTGGTATGGGGAAAGACAGTTAGTGCAGAGATTGTTACGTTTGATTACATTCTTTCTCTCCGCCAGGGATTGTCGCTTAAAACGATGACAGAGATAGAGAAAGTGCTCCTGATTACAGAACGCACACGGATACGGGATCACTCTGCGAGATGGGCCCAACTTTGGTTTGGAATCGGAAGGATGAGCGGCGGGAACGGGATTTGGTGCTCCTTTGGAGCGTGTGGCGGACTCTAGCGGCACGGGCTGTAACTGCACAACCCTTAATTCCTCTTCAAGGAACTCCAACAACTGCACGTGCGTGGGAATGAAGCCCTCGTCCTTTACTCGCTCCCTATTAAATTTCTGCTGAAGGGCGGCGTCGATCCTCGAGAAGAGAGCCTCGAACAACAGGAAGCCCGTTAGATCGGGAGCTTCCACCGAAAAAATCGCTTCTATCCATGCCTTGGCTGAGGATAGATACTGCTCGAAAGTACTGGCGTCCATCTGATTCAATTTCGGGATCGTAGTTCTTTTGGCGAAGGTGGCTCTGGCTATTCGGTATCTTCCGGAATTCTCCGAACACAAATACTGATAAAATTGTTCGTAATTAGCAGCTTGATGCGCTGTCCCTTTGAGCCATTGTTCCGCCTGAGAGACTAACTTCCCTTTAAGGGCTTCGAACTTCACGGGATCCGGAAGGTGCGGAACATTATGTACTGCGGAGTTAAAACTTCTGATAAAATGCGCAAATTTTGTGATGTCTCCATCATAAGTCGGAACGGATGGAAGCAAAATGTGCATGACTTTCACTGCTTCGTAGGGAGTTTTTACATCATGGAACGAAAATTCACCTTTTGTGCGCGTGGACGCGATGGCTACCTCCTTTTCTGCTATCAGTCCTTTTGCTTTTCGACAACCTTCGATAATATACGGGATCCAGGCTAACCTTAGCTCTTCCTTGATGTCGGAACCGTTCACTTGTTCCAATAGTAGTTCTCCTTCATTGAGGATGTCCGTGGTTACCCGAACTGCGGAGTGAGGTTCTTGATTATCGTCATTTAGGTTCTGATCTAATGCCATGATCCATGATGAGATTTTGCGGTATATAATCTTGATATTTTCCGGCAATTTATCTACTTTGCCGTGCTCCATGCGGAATCCCTTTGGCTTGGCATCCGTCATGGTTAGGCTATCCACTGACGGCAGTGAAATCGGAGGTGAAGGTTGACGGGATTTACGCTTTGATTTCGGCATCCTGATATTACGAATTCTTTTTACTGGATGCGGAACTCGGACCGAAATAAACCGCGATAATTTCACTGCGGGATCCAAACCGAATGAAACTTGCGATTTTCAATATGGCGCACTCGGCGTGCTTGACGAAAACGGGATCCTGTTACACAGACTGGAACTAATGCTCAGCTCTGCGAACTAATTTCCCGGGTTTAACGGCACCAATGAATATTCACGGAAACGAAACACACAGGTTTACGGGATCGAACACAATTTATTGTGATACAACAGCGGTATAAGTTGAATAAAATGGGAGAGCAATACAATCGTCATGAGACACGGGAACTGAATGAATGCAGGTTACACATCTTTCCGCAACTTGCGCGCCGAGAGCGCTACTGTCCATACACTGGTTGAGGAATATCAATTATTCAACACAATAGGTAAAGATGAACATAAATGGTTAACATGAATACAATAATCTTTGATTGCGTTGAACAGTTTCGGGAGCACAGATCACTCATTAAGTTTAATTAGTTTAATTACATTCGGGAGTAGTTTCCTTGTTCCATTCAGATACAGCTACACTAGCGCTCGACTCGGGAGTTCGGTGAACTCCGAGGCGGGAGATATGAATTTAGTCAGAGGCGGGAATTATGAATTTTGGTCACGACCAAACAGACACCTTGGGGCTAATGCCCGGCGCAAATAGAAACGCAGGCTAGTGGTGGTATGTGAGATCCTTGTGTCCCTAAAAATACTATTAAAAATCGGTATTTTGTCAATAGAGCATCTGGGGTGTCGCAGTCGAAAATTTTCAGCGCGTAGTCGGTTGCGACCACTCCCAAAAATCACGCAAGATTCTCTAAAAAGTGAGAAAAATCGATTTTTTGGGTTAAAAGTGCCCATAATTGACTGAATTTTGAAAATAAGGGAATGCGGGGTGTAACAGTCGAAGTATTTTTTAGTCGATGTGTGTCTGAGTCGATTGTGACGACTCTTAGGTCTCTAACAGTCATAAATAAGTGAGAAATGTAGATTTTTAGGTGAACTATACCCATAATTGACCAATCTTTTTTGTTCGTTTGTGTGTCATAACATTTTCTTTGTGATCACGTCAGACGGCTGGCCGCTCAGTTTATTTATTCACTTTTCTTTGAAAATTCGCTCTATTAGCCATGCCGCATGACTGAGTATTTTTTCCTGAGTTGCGTCACCTCGCCAACAATACTTATATGTATGGAAAATGCGAAAACAATTGAAATTAAATGTATTGACATACATTTGCAGTCAGTATATTTGTGGCTATAGGCAAAGCCAACTCCACCAAGAGTTAAAAACTGCCTATCGCAAAATATTTAATAAACAAAGTGTTTGTGTGCGTTTGTGTGCACGTGCATGTGTGTATTCGCGTGTGTATGTGTGTGTGTTGTCATCCAGCGGTTGGGCTGTTGAGCGTGGACATGGAGCAGACCTGGCGGGCTAAAATAAATAAAATTTACAGAAATGACCTGCGGCAAGCGATTTTCAAGCTTGAAGGAGTGGCGCCCAATTATCAAGGTTACAGCTGCAACCGTGTCTAGGCGCGGGGTGTGGTGCGGGAAAAGCGCCACAGAGTTACTTGAGTTGAGCATCTCAGCAGTAGTGCTCCGTGGTATCACCACCCGCGCCCTGAGGGGTTGCTATTTAAACTGGTGGTTATTTTATAGGGGCACTTCCTTTCATCCCATTCTTCCTCCTCATCCTGCAACATCCCTTATCTCTAGAGCTGGCGTCGGGTAAACCTGGGCGACCTCCCCACTTTTTATTGATTTATTTGTTTATTTTTCAATTTAATGGTGTACCCCCTCCGCCTTTGATGGGCGTCAAAATTTCGGCTATCAACACTATCGACAAATGTGTGTTTGCTATGCGAATGTATCCCTGTTATTATTTATGGATTTTCAATCTTATATTAGGTTTAGACGTAGTTTTGCACGTGCCAAATTTTCTATATGACTTAACTAACCTTATGATTTCTATTTTTCAGGTCCAATTTCCACCTTATGAGAGCTCTAGCAGACCATACAAGAATGGCCCCCGCATCACGTATCGAACGCCTTATGGGTTTGAACAACCGGCTACAGTCGACACCCTCAGTGAGTGGCAAATTCAAGATATTTATTTACGTATATAGTCTGTAATATTGTCAATTGCTTTATCTAATTGGTTCCATAGATTTCGAAGGTCGATGCCAACTCGATAGAGGGGAGTTTTAGGAATGAAATTATTGCGCAACTCTTCCTTCAATCAGTAACAATTTGGGTATCCTTTGGAGCGAGCCCCACTTGTCCAAACCAAGTCTGGTTCTATTTTTATTTTATTTTATTTTCATTTGATTGGTTTTTTTTAGAATTTGAACAATAACTCAAGCGTGGTGGGGGGGGGGGGAAGTAACAACTTGGGTGTCAAAATTTCGTCAATTATTTATTTTGGTCAAGTTGTTACTTCCACTCGAAGCAGGCACAGTTCTCACATGCAATCATTCCATGTGGGAACTCGAATTATTGACTATTGAAATTCCTACGATACTATTCCCCTTCCGAAGAAGGTATTTGTACTGAATGTTTAAAATTTGGTTCAGTAGGTATAAGGAAGAGAGTGTGGAAGAGTTTATAGACCTAATAAAACGTCCGCCGTCACCTCCACAAGGTAAATTAGGATTGCACTATTTGATGGAGTTTCCAGGGTCCGTAGACGTTGCCATCTGCATCAGATAGTAGGGGAATTTGGTTATGAGGAATTTCCGAAATGACAAGTAAATGTTTCCAGACTCTAGAGTCCGCCGTCATCTACCACCGCCTTGATACGGGAAAATGGCAAACTGACCAATTTAGTGGTGCAATTGAGATGTGGGTTCCCCCAGGCTGGCAGATGCCGTTCCTTCATTGTGCAAATGTCTCGCTTTAGCCGTTTCATTGGTCATTGTAGCACCTCTTTGAAAAGCTCTCGCTCAGTTTATTTAGTTCAAGTTGATCAATCTCTGATTGTGGACTGATGGGAGTCTTGGGTAGTTTGAATTCCGCATCCAAATAGACGCTAGATCGTTTGTATTTTCTTATGGCTATCCAACGATATGCCTAGCGCTCACGCCGTTGGGGCTTAGAACTAACAAGGTCGGGCACTAGAAGCGCTAGGGGGTGGTGGATCTTAGGAACATGATGGTTTACATGAGTTTCTTCTTTTTGATACTTTGCATCATCCCTTTTCCTTTCCAATTCGTTTCACGCTCCATCATCATCGTCAATTGTGGTCATAAATGAGGATTATATTATTGATAAATGAATTATGCAGCTTAAAGCCATTTCCAATCTTGCAGCATAAAGCCAATAAATTCCATCTGGCTCGAGCAATGGCAGAGCGAGGTCACTGGTCTGCATGGAGTCCTTCAGGACCTTTGCCCGATTGATCCTTCTGTGACCCACCTTCCAAGGAGGGGCCGAATAGTGGTCAATCGGATAGCCACTGGCCATACCCGTCTTACAGACACCTGCTAGATCCAGGAGCTCGTGATTTTGTGTGTGGAAGATGTGGGGGTGATTTGTCTATCCGCCACTTTTTGGAGGACTGCCCAGCTCTCGTGGACCTCAGGGTCCAGCATGCACCACCTCAGTGGGTGGGTGGGTGTTCCACCAGACGAGGTCCAGTCCCTGTTGGTGTACCTGAAAGCCACTGACCTTTACAACGAACTGTGAAATGATTGATTATTTATGTGCATCTAGTCACACCTTTATTTAACTAAAATGTATAGTATTCATCATTATACATTTATCAGTTGTATTTGTGTATTTGTAAAGATCATCTAGCCGTAGGTTAGTTTTCATTATGGGGTTTTTTTAATGCTCTTTAGGGGTCACAAAGTGGTCATCGCTGTATCCCTTAAGGCAGTGTGCGGCGATGCCTCGCTTTGTGGGTTATTATTATTATCATCATTATTATTATTATTATTTCTCCCCCTCCGATCTACCAGTGAAGTTCGTGATGACAATCCGTTTAGTGACGGACGTTCAGCATGGCTCCCCTTAGAATTGTGCCCGTTGCAGTGTCCCTTTGACACCCTTCTTGATTGATACTTACGGTTGAGACGCAGCTTGAATTCTAAAAAAGAAAAAGTTATAATGAAGAAACATGCACACAAAAAACTAAAACAACTTGTCCCTGTCTCAACTCGATTTCATATGCCACAAAGGAAGAGCTAATCGGTAGGGTCTTCTAGATTCTTCCCAATAACAGTAAATCCAGTCATGACGCAAAAAACCAATTTGAAAATTGAATGTTTAATGGCAGGTAAAAGAAGATCTCAGCAACTGGCAGATGACGCTCGCGCCTAACTTGATTTCATTCCAAGGGCGAATCCTCGATGAGGAAAAAATCGTATTTTCCAAAAGCATATTAAAAGCCGGCCCCGAAGCCGATTGGACGAAGACGATGCGCAACCATCCCATGTTCGATATGGGCACCCTCAAGAGCTGGTGCATCATCCATAACGCCAGGTAAGCTGGAAACTATTAGTGAATTCACAAAGAAAATTATACAGTAGGGTCAGGCGGGCGGGGCAAGTGCGTCTCCTTTGTTTTATTTCGCTATGAGGACACTTTATTTTAATAAGTTTCTTAGCAAATGATAGAACTGGTGTTTATTATCACCTGATTAAAATTTTAACCTCCTCAGTGAACAAATAAGCGTAATTGGAACCATTTTCCGCGAAGCCTTCGTCGGAGTGTGGATTTGAGGGAGGTAACAGTTTTCAATGGTTTTCTTGTCTAAAAACCCTTCCTTTCCTGATTATTCCACTGTTTATCTTTCAACCTCTCGTCTCTCTATGAACTGCGCACTTGATAACTTCAAGGCTACAAAGTTGCTGCAATAAATCAATATAACGTTCTTGCCCCTATTTTTTTGAGAGTGGGGCAAGTGTAAAACATGTAAAAAGTAAAAAGCAAGAAAAAACCACATGACCACATGATTTTCATTAACAATTCATTTTAAATTATACCTAAAATCTACCTACATTGGTTCATTTTATTTTTATTATTATTCGGGTAGAAAATTGAAAACGCACTTGTTGCCCCCTGTTGGGCAAGTGCGTTGTTTGAATGGTTCTCTAGGTTTTTCCCAATTCTTGATGAATTACAAACTTCAATTCATTATATCCACACGTTTATCGACGTAGAAAGGTCTGGGAATGTAATAAAACTGTAGTCATTATTCAACTTGTAGTTTGAGGGAAATAGTAGCATCACAAGTCAGATTTATGAAAAACAGGTACGCACTCCCCCCCCCCCCCCCCCCCCCCCGACCCTACAGGAGCCAAGGCTGAAAACAGGTAGTCATTTAAGGATAAAGTTGAGTAAGGATTTATTAGTAATTCAAGATTAGATTTTGAAAAGTTAGTCCGTTCTGCGTGAGAAAATCTTTTGTCTGCCATCTCGAAATTGGCGGCATACAAAATGGCGGGCTTATAAAGGCTTAATTTGCCCATTTTAAAGTTTCTCCTATAATTCCTCCTCCCCCTGTCTAGACTTTTGCCCTTCAAAATCACCTAGCGGCCTTGAGTGTACTTTAGTCCAGTCACCCATTTTCAAAACAAGATTTCTCCACCTCAAACCATCGTTTTCTAATTTAAAAAATCCTAAACTCAATTTTCATTACTTAATTGTGGTGTGAAAAAGTTGGGCAACACCAGTTCTGCCGCATTCATCTCATTATCAGTCCGACCCATTCATGTCTTTCTTGTAAATAATCTATAAAAGAGGATGTATGTATATATATATATATTGCCTATAGACTCCGAAACCGCTCGACAGATTGTAATGAAACTTTCAGGTATTATTAGGCATGATTCAAGGATTGTTCCTGTAAAGTTTGGTGCAAATCCGTTCAAAGGGCTCTGACCCAGAGGGCATAAAAGGGTGCAGTGTCAGGTTTTAGAAATTTTAGTGGTTGTAGAAATAGTTGAACAGAAAGTACTGGTACCTTCTTGACGGCCTACTACATTTTTTTTTTTTCGACATTTTATGTCTTTACTATGGCACATAAATGAAAAAGCGTCACGCGGGGAGCGTCACGCGGTGAGCGTTACGCGGAGATTCCCTAATGATCCCACGATTCTGAGATTTGGTATGTAGCCCCTTGAGGGACTTCTGAACACAACTGACCGATCCCAGATCAGCTGAGTGGCTCTAGAATCCAGTTTTTTCCCTAATGATCCCACGATTCTGAGATTTGGTATGTAGCCCCTTGAGGGACTTCTGAACACGACTGACCGATCCCAGATCAGCTGAGTGGCTCTAGAATCCAGTTTTTTCCCTAATGATCCCACGATTCTGAGATTTGGTATGTAGCCCCTTGAGGGACCTCTGAACACAACTGACCGATCCCAGATCAGCTGAGTGGCTCTAGAAACCAGTTTTTTCCCTAATGATCCCACGATTCTGAGATTTGGTATGTAGCCCCTTGAGGGACTTCTGAACACAACTGACCGATCCCAGATCAGCTGAGTGGCTCTAGAATCCAGTTTTTTCCCTAATGATTCCACGATTCTGAGATTTGGTATGTGGGCCCTTGAGGGACTTCTGAACACAACTGACCGATCCCAGATCAGCTGAGTAGCTCTAGAATCCAGTTTTTTCCCTAATGATCCCACGATTCTGAGATTTGGTATGTGGGCCCTTGAGGGACTTCTGAACACAACTGACCGATCCCAGATCGGCTGAGTGGCTCTAGAATCCAGTTTTTTCCATAATGATCCCACGATTCTGAGATTTGGTATGTGGGCCCTTGAGGGACTTCTGAACACAACTGACCGATCCCAGATCAGCTGAGTGGCTCTAGAATCCAGTTTTTTCCCTAATGATCCCACGATTCTGAGATTTGGTATGTGGGCCCTTGAGGGACTTCTGAACACAACTGACCGATCCCAGATCAGCTGAGTGGATCTAGAATCCAGTTTTTTCCCTAATGATCCCACGATTGACTTAATAACAGTTTAAAATTACGATCAATAAACAAATTTAATTTGGGCGCAGCAACGCGCGCGGGGGGAACGCTAGTATTATATAACTATATATTATATAAAATTATATAACTATAATTCCAATTCAAGTGAATAGATATAATGGAAATCAAAATATATATACTATGGTTTCGTTATTATTTGTTCATATTCCTAGAAAATCCCGTGGGGGGCAGGACTCAAGTTTTTGACTGCGTATGATCCCTAAAAAGAAAAGTTCAATAAGCATTATGTCCCTAATAAAAGTATATCTTTCGATGAATTTGAAATTTTGTTTAAAACTGTTGAAACTACTTCTTCTGTTTTTCAGAGTGAAGGCGGACGTCCATAGCTTCGTCCCCATCTTGCAGAAGTCAGGAGGCACCTTGAAGTTTTACATCCCTCCTCCAATTTAGTAAGTAGTTTCTTGATTACTTAAAATTAAAACTGTTTTAAGAGAGTTTTGTTGAAATGGCTTCGAATGAATTTAGAAAAATATTGAAAACTTTATTACGAAGTTTTTTTTAGTTTATCACGTAAGCAGCAGCTACTAGTGTTTCGACTGTTATGAAACTCTTGGGGCAATCAAATCTTCATTTCAACTTGGGGTGGGGGGGTTGTTCTTTACTTTTTAGAAATGTAACCAGCGATGGACTAGTGTTTTACTGGACTAATTTTCCACCAACAGGCAAAACGTGGGCACAGAAGCACTAGTAAACTAACCGAGAATATTTAGTTTCAGGCGTTATCGACAGAACCGCCATTGTTCAACTCTTTTGGCGGCAAAATGAATAGAAATTCCTTCAACTGAGGAGAGCGAATGTTTCGTTTTTATTTTAAAAATCGCGGCTTCCGGGTTTTTTTCCAATCTTTTCTTTGAAAATTCGCCGCAATATCAGTGTACACACAATAGCTGCGTCAGTAAATGGTCTTCTGCGAAGGCCGTACTATAATGACAAATTTACATTAGTTTGAAAGTGAGGACACATACGGAACTACACCCCTAAGATCCGCTCGATGCAAAATTTTCGTTGCTCGTCTCACCACAAACTCCTGATTTCCTATTGAAATTTCTCTACACGGTTTATTGTAAGATGACAATACTCAAAGGGGTTGAATGTTAAGATAAAGTGGAACGAAATGGAGAAATTGAAGTTGATGTGATATACAACTTTTTTTAAAATTTTAAATAAGGAATTTTCGCAGTTTTCCAGCTGAGTCGTAGTACGAAAAGAGGTTTTTCTAGCGCAAGCAAATCGGAAGCTAACCACTGAGTCGTACTGTACGAATAGAGAACCATTGTACGATTGAATGAAACGATTCAAAAGTCGCACAAACGTGACTACACTACTTCTGAACTCCAAATCTTCTTAATTATGCTCGAGTACCTAACGTGTAATGAATTCTTTCATAATTGGAGATGTATGCATTTTATGTCTTTACTTTGACACATGACCGAAAAAAAGCGTTAAAAAAAAACGTTACGGTTGGTTGTCTGATGATTTCCGCTTACAACCGAGTCTTTGCTAGGGAAATGGTACGTCGTTTTTCATCCCACAAAATTCGTTGACCATTCGTTCGAAAGCTCTCGATTTATCCAATCATATTATGTTGATTACTGCAAAGTGTGTGGCCAATTAGCTGAGTTATGAGCATGGTTATTTGAAAATTGTGTACATTGAGGTGATCATTCTCAATAATTGATATTGTTAACATGATTGCAACCGCTTGTTAATTTCAGATGATTTCATTGAGCTGGTGTTTAGATGATTTGATTCATAGCAGGTGATCCTAATATTGCGAGAACGGTTTGATTTGTGAAGCGGTGGTTAAAGGTGGTTAAATCATTTTAATAGGTAATTTCTATACTTTACACTCAAGGACACAGTAATTTCGTATGTAGCCTCCAGGGGTCCTGATCAGATGAGTGGTTCTTGAAGCTAATTTTTATGCTTTACACTCGAAGAAGCTGCAACTTCGTATGAAGCCTCTTCAGAACATTTACTTGACGATGCCCAGGGTCCGGATCAGCTGAGTGGCTCTTAGAGCTTGCATACGAGTCTGCAACTAAAGATATGAAATGTCCCAATGTGTTGCAGACTCGTATGCAAGCGTTTATTTGAATAGGTATCTTACCGATAAAA
This sequence comes from Adelphocoris suturalis, assembly GCA_030762985.1. NCBI lineage: Eukaryota > Metazoa > Arthropoda > Insecta > Hemiptera > Miridae > Adelphocoris > Adelphocoris suturalis. Next base: position 49,654,961 of record CM061042.1, on the reverse strand, counting down.
TTTCACTTCAGCCCTTCATTTAGCTTCCTGCTAACGATCTATTAACTGTTGGAAAAATCCAGGGATAAGAAGCCTAGTGAAGTATAATATAGTGAATACAGTGTAATATATTTTGGTTTACGTTTCAAGATGCATAGAATCCGAAAATTGATTTAAAAAAATCCGTCTGTCCGCCGTCCGTGGCTTTTCTCCGAAAATACTAGACGAACTAAATGAAACTTGTGTTAAAAATCATGTCATGCAACCTTGAAATGGGATCAAAAAAATTTATTATAGCGTTATAGGTTATCGTCATGGAAGGTTACTTGCGTATCCGAAGCTGTATTTAGTTTCCCTTGAGCTCCGAATAGGATTTTTCTATTCGTACAACGAATCGACCTCTAACCGTTAGCATTTTTCGCGCATGCGCAATGCTCCATTTCTATTCGTTGTTTCTCCCGCGTTGCAAAAACTCCCTTATAAAACCTTAAAAACTACGTACCTCTGGAACGGATTGAGATGAGAGGTGTGGTTGGCGGCGTTGAACTACATTTTTAGTTTAGTTTAACCCCCTTGAGTATTGTCATCTGCTTGCAATTGCAGTGCACCCTGTATATTTTTAACGTTGTTGATTAATTGTGGTTTCGTCGCAGCTTGGAAATCACCGACGACCGCATGAACTCCTACGTGTCAGCCTTGGAACGTCTCATCGCCACCAGAAACCCTCAGATGATTGTCTGCATTGTTCCGAATAATCAGAGCGATCGGTAAGACCTTGCAACATTCATAAAGTAACGTACATGAAGTAAATTGGATAAAATCATGAAAGAAAGAAAGGTAGAATGTAGTATATAAATAGGAAGATGAATTGTTATTTTGTTTTATGGACCTCCAAATAGAACAGGGTGGCCCACAACTGGAAAAGTCAGGGAATTTTGCATAAACCGCCTAATGTCAGGGAATTTTTTTAACGAGAACTTGGTGTAATAATTTGTTTTTTGGTATAATATAACTCCTAAATAATCAAACTTCATTAGCGTACATTATCATAACAGGTTCATATTATTTCATGGATGAGTTATACGAATGACAAAAATAATTATCAAGAGTTGTGGCTAAACTGATCTGAAGTAACAGCGCTACATGCACATGAAAAGTGAAAGGATATGCCATTGGCTTCCCTGGTAACTACATCACGTAGAGTAAACCATTTGTGAGAAAAATCAACCGAGTATTGAACTAGGGAGAAAAAACCCAGCTGAGTAGTGATTGATCCAGTAAGAGTCCCAAAACTAGTTTGCATACGTAAGCTAGGACTTATCAGGAGGGGGAAATTGGACCATTAGAATGTGGAGTCACGTGTTATAAATTCACAGAGCAACTTTCCAACGAACGATTTTTGTGGGATGGGAAATCAGGAAGTTATCTTATGGAAAAGATTGGTAGTGGGTGAAAAAAAGCGTGACAGTTTTTGCTGTCGGACGATAATTTTGAATTATCCCCAGAGCTAAGAAATCCACGTAAAGAAAAATGTACTTCAACAGATCAGATCTTCAGATCACAAATTTGGAGACCATAAAATATTAAATAAAAAGTCATGCAGCATGATCGTATGGGTGAATTTTCGTAAATTATCGTATTACTTTTAGGTTGAATTGTTATGATATTTGAGCACTTTGAGGGCAATGAAATTGTTAAATATAAGGACACTCATATAAGTAGTTTTTTGTTTTTTTAATTATACGATTTTCGTTTTATAAGCATTAAAGGTACAATAAAATGACGAGAAAACAAAAACAAAAGAAATTGAATTTCATATATTATTTGTTAGGGAAATCTGAAGTTCGGTCAGGGGAATACGAAATTTCCATTGGGGGCCAGCCTTTAGAATGCAATTCCTACGTAATTCCTGAATTCCATGAATCCACTCTCCAAAGATAGGGTCCTTTTTTGTAAAGATCTACTATAGGACGCTGCCGCAAACCGAATTTGTGCGTTGTTGACTCTTCTTGAAGTGGGTCATCTACTATACAGGGTGTTAGCCTTTGGCACATGACACAGACTAATCGGTTGATCAACTAATTTGCAACGAAAGTTGCCCTATGACATTTTTATTTCGCTTGAAATCTGCATTTTTTCAGTTGTAAGTCTTTCGTGATTTCGTCCTTAACTTCCTTGATTACCTGAGAAAATTCAAATTTAATTGTTGAATTTCCCATCGCCCCAATGTACCATAGTTCTAGCGAATTGTCATAGAAGATAAAACTATTGTATTGGCTCGGAAAATTTTTGAAGCATTTTTTTCATTGAAATTCGGTTTGAGGCATTCTGAAATGATTCCTGAAATTTGCGTTTTTTCATGTGTGCGAGCATGCGTGTCATTCCAGACGATAACTCTCCTTAAGATTGGGATAAAAAAATACCGTCCTTGCGCCAACAATTTGTGAGCACATTAAATTGGTCAGATTTTGTAAAATGTACTTCATAAAATCACTAGAAACGGCCAAAAATCGTTGAATTTATATTTTTCAGCAGATTTCTAGTCAAAACTGAATTGTCAACGATCGCTGAAAAACGTACTTGAATTTCATTACTATTTGCTAAATGATCTATGAAAACTGCAAAAAAAAAAACCCCAAAATCTTATTTTTTAAAATTTTATTATTTATTTATTATTATTATTTTTGTTTTCTTCGTAAAATTGGTTTTTAACTATTTCGTTCCAGTGATATTGTTCAAATGTCAATAAAATGTAACATATAATACGATAGATAGTTTATGAAAATTCGCTCTTAAGGTCATGCTGCATGACTGGACCCTTTTTTTTTTCTCTTGTTTCTACGCTCACCAAAATCATATAAAATCCATTCATAGGAACCTCCCTATAATGCATGCATTACTTACCAATATGTTTTTACTCTGAATTGAATCATCCGAACCCCTTTATAACCTAATTATCTCAAATTTGTGAGTTACAGTGGAAAACTTACAAACCGAGAATGATTGAGTAATGTATAATTATATTGTCCTAATGTATATATATATATGAATGATTGAGTAATATATTTTCCTGGTCCTTAGGTATGCGGCCATAAAGAAAAAGTGCTGCATCGACCGAGCAGTTCCTACTCAAGTCATCGTCCAGAAGAACCTGACATCAAAAGGCGTGATGTCGATTGCCACTAAAATCGCTATTCAAATAAACTGTAAAATCGGAGGCACACCGTGGACCCTGCCCATTCCTATGAAGGTGAGTTTTTCACGACCAACTCGCTGGTTCACTTCAAATAATACTTGTGTCTTTTAGCGGATTGCTATACCCATACCATCCCCCCCCCCCATTAGGTGAGCAGAAAAAAAATAAAAATAAAATCGACCCATCCTCACTTTTTACTACATTATTCGTTTGGAACTACAACCCACTGAAGATAAGGAGCAAAACCCTCATAACCTGTCAGTCCATGAGGAAATTGTTCTAACTTAATTTTATTTTACAGGGGCTGATGATCTGCGGTTATGATGTCTGTCATGACACTACAACAAAAGGCCGCAGTTTCGGCGCCATGGTGGCGTCCATAAACGACACGCATTCCCGTTATTTCTCCGCAGTATCCGCCCACACCAACGGCGAAGAGCTCTCGAACGACCTGTCCATAAACATAATCAGTAAGTTTCAAAATTTATTTTGTATTTATTAGCTTTGTTATTAAGTAATTGTATTATTATTATGTACACGCATAAAAAGCATCAAATGATCAAAAAGTTATAGATATTAGATAGTTTTTGTTCTTCCCTTAATTCCCGTGTACGCGATATGACAGAAGTATCAACTGCGCATGCGCGAATTTACACGTCAACGAGTAGAACTACGCGTGTACGGGAAAGAGGCCTACCTACACGTAGGCGGGGAAAATGCTTTCATTGGGATCCCGTCCTACGCGTAGTCGTCATAACCTGACGCAAAGATGACCTCAGTTTTAATTTTAAGAGTAGGTTAGGTATTCGTTCTCCCTCTGACTGTTGTCTAATAAAGTTTCCCTTCCACAATTACCCACCTAGTCGAAAAAATTAAAAACCTGTGATGAATGTAATTGTATTATTAAATCAAATTCCGTTGATCATATGAAGAGAGAGAGTACCTACTAATGCAGTCGTTGATACTTTTTCGATTTTGAAGTAGATACCTATTCTTCGTAAGCATTCGCAAGTAGGTACATTTCGTACTGCAATGTTGTATCAACCAACATGAAGGTTAAGACAACGAGCAGGTTTGTTCTTAAATAATTAGTTTGTATACAAAAGCAGTTTGTCAGTTCAATAACAAATTGAGTAGGTTGGTAGTAGAATTTGTGCTAGGTACCTTCTCAGATCCTGGAAATGACGATTTGATAAAGCAGGGAAGGCACTCAAAACGAACTATTCCACGAGGCATGATTAAGTAAACTTGATGTAGCTAGATGAAAAATTGAATAAATTAACAAAAAATTAAAAAAAGATGGCGTAATCGCGGCGCTCCCGGACGGACGGTGACCCATCCAAGTACTAAACGAGCCCGCTGTTGCTTGGTGATCAGATGAGAACCGGTGTTTCCAACGAAATACACTTTGGCGAATACTATTTCTTCTTAGGTCGTAGGTCTGTTAATTACTCGAACCTAGTTATTCGATGCCTGTGAAGAAGATAGCCGATAGAGAGCAGAGTGTAAAATGATGTCAAACTTCATCTACTCGATCTCGAATTCAAGAGAATCGTTGACATTGAAATACTAAAGAGATAAGCATGACGATAGCGTTTGGTTAGTCGTGTACATACGTGTAAAAAATACGCGAAGAGCTAGCATCTGTAGTTGCTTGCTCTAGACGCTGCTCTACGTGTTATTATGGTAAAATGTACGGGAATATCAAAAACTCACTACTATATTAGCGAATTTTCGTAGAGAATGAAGCTTGCAATCTCGCTTGGAAATTTCAAATCCGTGTTGGGGCATTCCAAAAAGAATCCTAGAGTTTAACATATACATATGTGTCCACTCTAAATGACAACTTTTTTAGGATTGATATGAAAATTCCGTTCTTGTGCCAAAAAATCAAGCTTTCCAAACGAGAGGACGAGTTCGTTGGCCTGAATTTTTGAGCACATTGAATTGGTCAAATTTCAAAATGCCTAGTTGTGAAAAAAATCACTAAAAATGAAGAGCAAAAACGGCTAAAAAGTTCCAGTCATGTAGCATGATCGTATGAGCGAATTTTCGTAAATTTAACGTATTGCATAATGTTGAATTGTGTTGAAAATTGAGCTTTTTGAGTGCAAGGAAACTGTTTACTATTAATTTTATGGCGAAAAACGTATTCTGAATTATTGTCTCCTATTCAAGTAGAGGTTTTAAATTTTTAGCTTTTTTTGCAGGTTTTATCGATTTTTCAGCAAATTTTAATGAATTTATGTACATGTTTCAGCATAATTTTGTACATAAATTTTTGATATTTCACAGTTAATGAACTTTTCTTGAGTAATATTCTATCAAAAATATCAATTTAACGATTTTTAGCCGTTTTTATTAGCCATTATTAGTGATTTCTTCAGTACATTTTTGAAATTTGACCAATTTAATGTGTTAGAAGATGCTGGCCAACGAACTCATCCTTTCGTTTGGAAAACGTGATTTTTTGGCGCAAGAACGGAATTTTGATCTCAATCCTAAGGAGAGTTCGGCCAAAAGGCTTAATTTGGTTTGGAAAAGGTTTAACACGGTTTAATTTGGTTTAGAAAAAGTTTAATTTGGCCTGGAAAAGGTTGTATTTGGTCTGACATTGAATGCTATATTCAGTTCGTAGTAGAGCCCAGAGGCTCTCTCAGGTACAACAACAGGGGCTGTCCTTGATCATTTTTGCATATTTGTGCTAATAGTAAGTTGAACTAAATTTTTGTTTTAACCTCTGTTACAGAGGCAGTTGTCCGCTACTCCGAGTGTAATGAAGGCAATCGGCCCAAGACAATCGTCATCTACAGGGATGGCGTCGGCGAAGGACAAATTCCTTTCGTCTATAAGCATGAAGTGAAACTGGTAAAGGTATGCACCCTAACATTTTAATATCATTTATTTATTTATGTCTTTAGAGTCTACAAGCACGCTATTTATTCAAATGGGACTCTGCAGTTAACCACAAGTTTCTTACTGGGTTAAAGTTAAAACGGGTTTCAATGGGTGTTCGGAAAAAGGGCCTATTTCACAATATGAATTTCACAGGAGCGCTAAAAAATAGGATATTGCTAACGACCACTAATAAAAGTCTGCTAGAGTGACGGTAGACCCTTCTTCCATTGGGGATAATGAAATGAAAAATTTTTTTTCTCGCACCCATGGGCTACACTCAGCTCAACCCGGCCTTCATCAAAACTATTTCTTTTCACCTTTCCAGTTAAGAATCGACGCGGGTGTAATGACGGGTTTCACCATTTAAGAGGGGATAACAAACTTTTGTTGTTAAGGGAATTAAGCTATTTCCGTGAGTTAAGATCATTTGTGTTTCACCATGCACTTCAAGGTGGGTTGGTTAGTCTTTGATTAGTCTCGAGGTTAGTGTCCCCAGACATGTTTTCCTGCTGATAAGTTTTTATATATAGGTATATATATAGTATATATATATATATATATAATTTTTTTTTTTTTTTTTTTTTTTTTTTTGGTTTGAAACAGTACTGTGATATTAGGTTTCAAGTTAGGTGGGTGTTCAGTGGAGAAAGAAAGATGGAAAGAGAAAAATACAGCTGAATTTTACGAAGGCGGAGAAGGAGTTGTTGATTGAAGTTATGGTGAAGGGGGGAAGAAGTGACAGAAAGTACGTGGCAGACGCACTGATAGGGAAATACAAGGAACGTAGTTTGGCGGAAGTCTCCCCAGTTGACTTGATCTACACTTGGGTTTTTGTCAGATGGTTTGTGGCGCAATGAAGGCCGCAATTTAGGACCTATCGACCTGAGATTTTGAAAGTATACTCCTCATATATATATATATATATATATATATATATACTCGGCCCTTCGGGCCTCGCAAGGGGCTCCGCCTCGCGCTTCGTGTCCCCGGACATTATAAATGGGGACGTTACATGAAAAATTATTGGGGGTCGGCCTAAGAATTGCATAGCAATTAATATATATATATATATATATATATATATATATATATATATAAGCGCAAACTTCAGGAATCGTTCCAGGATGCCTAAATCCGGATTTCAATAGATATTTTTCAAATATTTTGATTTTAAAATTTTCCGAGCAATTTCAATAGCTTCATTTGCTACGAAAATTCGCTAATGGTGGCTCATAAACTTTATTTTGATATTTGATACTATAGCTTCTTCATGACTTGATAAAATGCATTTCGGAAACTTCTTTTGGCTCTGCTGAAAAGTTGGGGGGTTTTGCATAAATGATGGTTTACCTGTAAGTTCAGACACGATACTTGCAACATTCCGGAATCAACATAGATATCACAGTCAAAAGGGGTAAAACGTTATCACAATGGACGACGAACTGACACTTGTACCCGAATATCCTCCAAATTTGAATGATATCGGACTGATGAAGCTTTAGAATCCAATATACGGTATTAGCAGAATTTAATGTGGATAAATCCTGCAAAGGTGGTAGCTTTTTGAAAATCACGAATATTGCAATGTGCATGCCATGCCCACCTTGAAATAGAATTATAAAAAAACTGATTATAGGTTATCGTAATGGAAGGTTACAAGCGAACATGATGTTTTTCGCATGCGTAATGCTCCATTTCTATTCGTAACTCCTCCCACTCGACTACTACTCAGCGTTGCAAAATCACTAATGTGTTTTAATTGAATCCTATAATTTTCAGGATAAGTTGTACGAGCTCTACGGTGCTCAGATGCCCAGATTCGCTTTTATAATCGTTACTAAACGATTGAACACCAGGTTGTTTTATAATAACAGGAATCCGCCACCTGGAACCATCGCTGATGACTGCATAACTTCGCCTGACAGGTAATTCCCAGGTTATGAATTTTTGCTTCTTCGCTACATAAGGTTGGAAAACTTTGTGTTCGTGAAAAAATTAAAAAAAAAAATGTCCTCCAAAATCAAAATTTCCACTTGCTTTACGCGTTGAAGGTTGCTGATCCATTTGAACGTGTCTGTCTGTCTGTATGTGGTAATTCCTTGGCGTGCCCAAAACTGTACCATGTATAGTAGATTAATTTCGATGTAATTGAAAAAATGGGATTGTGCGGGTTACCTCCTAGACGGTTCCCTATGATTTTCAATTACGTCGGCTCACCAGTAGATAGGGTTGCCAGGTGTCCGGTTTTGGCCCGGACAGTCCGGTTTTTCTCTAAGCTTTCTGGGCCAAAATTGAAAGCCGCTCTGGACGCCAAATGTCCGGTTTTGTGTTCAAACAACGCGACTTCTTTAATAGGAAATTTCGACAGCTGTTATAGTAAATGACTAGCTGCCCTCTTTCAATATGATCGTTCCAATAAGCCTTAATTTGTACTGAATGCCCAACCTCATTAGGTACCAACTTGCATCCATACTTTAATTTTTGTATTACGAGTACTTGTTCGTTAAAAAGACATTCAAAAAAAGAGTTTATGACAAATCCCACTTTTAAGTAAACCAAGTAAACTTTTAAGTAAACCAAGAACATATTTGGTTGGAAAAATCTAATTTCGTGTCTTCAACTTAAGGCTGTTCAAACCCTCCTTCAGGAGGTTTTATTATCATAACATTTTAAGTAGTTGATCAATTTTCACACTCCAAAGCTTGATTAGTTCAATTTCGTTTGTAGTTATTCCTCGAGGAAAGAAAATTTTAAACTGAATTTAAATTGTATGAAAATAGTCAAGATTTCATGGTTTTTTAACACTTTCTCAGGCATTTGTGGACCGATTTGCATGATTTAAATCACGCTGGAGTCTATTTTCCATCCTCTGTCCGCTCCACGAAAGAAAACGGTCAATTTACGAGTTTGGAAAATAGGTAAAACTGGAGCTGCAAACTGCGCCCCTAGCGGATTTATCTCAAACTGCTAGGACGTGGCGGGGAAAGCCTATCCCCCACTCTGCTCCCGAAGGCCGGGCGACCGCCCCCTCGATCGTCTCCCTCCCCCCCTAACTGCTCCCATTAGGTTAGCATCACCATGGCAACAGGGTGATTTTTTGTAGAACTGGAGTAAAAAAATGAAGTACAGCCTAATTCCGCCTTCCTCAACAACCGACTAACCTTCCTAGACTTCTGTTTTACTTTCCCAACATCCCAACAGAGTGGAAAGTAATGTCCACTTTTACTTTCTCAGCATCCCAATAGAGTGTAAAGTAATGTCCATTTTTACGTTCCCAACATCCCAACAGAGTGGAAAGTAATGTCCATTTTTACTTTCCCAACATCCCAACAGAGTGGAAAGTAATGTCCATTATTACGTTCCCAACATCCCAATAGAGTGGAAAGTAATGTCCATTTTATACGTTCCCAACATCCCAACAGAGTGGAAAGTAATGTCCATTTTTACGTTCCCAACATCCCAACAGAGTGGAAAGTACTGTCCACTTTTAATATCCCAACAGAGTGGAAAGTAATGTCCATTTTCACTTTTCCATCATCCCAACAGAGTGTAAAGTAATGTCTACAACTTTGACATGTCCATGATCTATCGTTTTTCCCCTCAAGGGAGAAATTTATATATGGGTCATTCTCACTGAAAAGGGCAGTTCTGAGTTCAAGTTTTTTTAAGTAACTTGTTAGTACCTACCCGGCTCATTAAAAAATTTAGTCCAACTGTCAATTCCGAGAACTCTACTACAAAAAAAGGCCATTAATTTTTCAACTTGGAAAGTGCTAGGTTATAACTAAAATCATCGTTTTTACCAAAAAGTAACCAAAGGATCTTAGTAACCTAGGCTTTTAGTTGCGATGTGTTCTTCGACGTTTCAGATGTTTTCGATTTCTTAATAATAAGAATACCTTTGGGACATCAAGAGGTGAATGAAATGACGAGCAATTTGAAAAGCAGGCCCGTAAAGAGCTAAATTAAAACAACAGACAACAAATTCATAGTAAAAGCAAACAGCATACAGATAAAACACGGCTAAAGCATGTTCCATGTTTCTTGAATTTTAGCCGAAGGATCTACGCAGTAACCATCCGGGGGTCCAGGGGGCTTGTCCTCTGGCGAGGCCCGAAGGGCCGAGTTTTAACGATTTCTTTCTATTGAAATTGCTCAAATTTCAATACAATTTAACATTTAATAGTAGGTAATTAGAGAAAATTTGCTCATACGATGATGCTGCATGACTGGAATTTTTTACTTTCATAAATTATGTTCCTCCTTCTAAAATTGGCTAGAAAACCAATTTTTATTCATAAAAAAAATCAAATAGATGGTCATCATTGGAAAGCATATGCAATTCCATTTCGGCATAAACAATTTAAAAAATTTGTGAGTTGCTTGAAACCGTGCCAGAAAAATTGGAATTTCGCGAGTTTCAGAAATCGGCGACAATTCACTGTGCTCGCTCGAAAAGTGTTTCTAAATTGTACATGCTACTGACGGGAAACACTTCCTTAGTACTACAGTTTTCCAAATAAAAAAAAAAAAAAAAAATTTTCCACCATGTGAAATAAAATGAGCATAAGAATCTGTTACCACTAAAATAGTTTATTTCAAATGATAAAAAAGTGCAGAAAAAATAGAATGTTGCAAGCAATTAGTTTAAAACTAACTTCAACTCATGCGGATTAGAAGAGAACTCATGAGAATTAGAAGAAGAAGAAATTCAACTTTAAATTGAATAATGTTTTTGAGCCTCTGTCGTAATTTTTGTTCTTCGATTCCCTGGTGTCCTGGAGCCAGGGCCGAAAATATGTAGTAATTTGAGGAGAAGGTTTGATATTAGATTTTGAAAATTTAGTCCGTTCTGAGTGAGAAAATCTTTGTCTGCCATCTCAAAATTGGTGGAATACGAAATGGCGGCTTCATTAAGATGGCTTAATTTGCCCATTTAAAAGTTTTTCTCTAATAATAACTAAACCGTACATCCTACAGAAACTTTTATACGTAGCAAAGTTGTAGAGAATAAAAAAACAAAACGATTCGATCCCAAAACTCTGAATTACCTCTTAAAATAAGCGAATTACAAACAAGTGAAACTTGGGCTAATTTGGGGCCAGTCCTCTCCGCCCTCCGTCTAGACTTTTGCCCTTCAATATCACTTAGTGGCGTTAATATTGGTCTTATTTCTGTCTGCCAAAGCTCATTCTACTCAAGATTAAATACTTTCCAAAGTTCGCTTCAAAAAGTTTTTGCTCAGACCGTTTCTCATTGAAGTACAAAGTAAAATGCCGTTTTTGCTAACTTTATGTGTAAAATGGCACAAAATTCAATAGTTCGACTGTAAGTCCATAGGGAAAGGTCTCACCTAAACTATTGTCGATGCAAACCTTGGAAAGTATTTAATCTTCAGCAGAATGAGCTTTAGAAGACTGAAATCAGACCAATATTAATGCCACTAAGTGATTTTGAAGGGAAAAAGTCTCGACGGGGGGGGGGGGGGGGGGGGGGGGGGGGGAGAAGAGGACTAGCCCAAAACTAGCCCGATTTTCAATTGTTTATAATTCGCTTATTTTGAAAGATAATTCAGAGTTTTGGGATAAAATCTTTTTTTTATGCTCTATAACTTTTCTACGTATAAAAAATGCTGTAGGATGTATGGTTCAGTTATTATTAGAGAAAAAACTTTAAAATGGGCAAATTAACCAATCTTTATGAGGCCGCCATTTTGTATTCCACCAATTTTGAGATGGCAGACAAAGTTTTCTCACTCAGAACGGACCAAACTTTCAAAATCTTATCTCAAACCTTCTCCTCAAATTACTACCTATTTTCGGCCCTGGCTCCTGGACAATCTGTGATGTATTTTTTGATCCTGATAGTGAAATAAACTTTTCCCGTGCTCTCAATTAACCACATCCTACGATTTTCTTCTCCGCAAAGTGGGATGATTCAATGAAGATATTCATAAATGAGCAGTGGGGAACAAATTTGTAAGTGTAGTGGTCGATCTTGCATTTGATTTTGTTTTTTAAAACGATGTTAGTCTTGAAGATTGTTTCGCAGATGTTACATATTCGATTGACATATTTATGATGACCGCTGAATCAATTCTCCTCCGTTTTTTATTGAAATAAAATTGACAGTTGGATTCAAAGGCCAGTTCTCGTTTGAACCTGTGGATAAACATTCTTAACATTTGATTGTCCGTCCTAGAGCTCGCACTAAATATCCAGCAACATACTCAACTATTTCCAACACCAAATCGGAAAAACTGTTTCTTGTAACTCGGGACAGTCGTCATTGTCGTATTCTTCTCGTAAAACTCTGGAATCCACCATACTCGATTTAGGAGTAGATAAATTGATACTTTCTTTTATATAATTTTTTCATATAACTTTCTTTAGTATTATCTTAAGCAAATCAATTTTGTTCAGTGGTAACGGCATTTCCTCTGTAGGCATCACTTTCATGTAATTGTTTGTGAATAATTAATTTTCTGAAAAAAATGGTAAAATTCATAGGCACTCGGATTATCATTTTTTCCTCCTCTCCTTCTCATGTAACCAAAAAATCTCTACAGATGGTCCCGGCTAACATTATGCCTGGGTGTGTATTTTAAAACTTTCTCATGTTTTACCAATCTATCGCACAAAGTTCTCACTGCTGATGGAAATCAGGAAACCAATGAAACCAGTTTTCTGGGATTCCTTCTGCGCCAGTTTCCCACTTTTTTCTCTCAAGGATCTGATGTAATTCTCTGCCTTCTCAAGCTTGCAAAAAATGTCACCCTCATTATTTTCATTGATGGCTTGTTTTGAATTATTTTCTTTGATGCTTCTAGAGTTTAAAACATCAATGAAATCATTGATGATTTTGATGAAATCAACAGTACCCTCACACTCCTCAAAGCCCGAAATCTGCTTTACCTTACAATATTTTATGTCGTCTGCCACATTTCTGCTCAGTAATTGGTGTGATAAATTTACTTTCATTTTCTGGTTTTAAAGTTGACATGTTGTTTTTTAATTTTGGTCCCTAAGTTCAGTCCTTCCATTTTCCCGTAGCTGCAGCAGCTCTGCAAAAGATTCCCATCCAATAACTCTCCCGTCCGAGTCCATTAGCTCCCGCAAGTTGTGGAGGGAATAGTGAACCACCTTTTGCATATGGCATGGGTAAAAAGTATCCATGGAAGTTGCAGATTTAATATAGGTGGGGTTAAAAGGAGTAGGCCATTCTGACACATATTGGTTTTAGTCATCTTTTTAAATTTAATTGCATTATATTATTTATGTTTATTATTATCTATAATCATTATTTTTTATCTTTTGGTATAGATGTACTAAACTTTTGATGGGATATCTTTTCTTTTTGATGACGAGTTTTTGTGATGGCGCGTGATGGTACCTACTATTTACGCGATTCTTAACCGATTTTGATGATTCTCGTTTTGTTCGATTATTTTACTAGTCTGGGCGAAGAATTGAATTTTCTGAGAAACTTTTCTCAGTAATTAAATTGCAGTGTTGGGGAGGGGAAATTACCGATACACCGTGATACTTTCAACCAATTTGTACAAACAGTTCTGCTCGTAACATATTGATGTCCAGTAATAATCACGATCTATTCGCTATTTCATGTATTTCATTCGCAGAACCATGTACAACCCATTCGTAGGGACGTCCCTGTAACGCTTGCATTACTTACCAATAAGTTTTTTGTATGAAAAGCTGAAGTATGTAAAATTAACCAAACCCTATCATTTATGTGCTTACGAAGAGCCCTGTCCATAAGGGGATTGTGCGGGTAAGCTCCCAGATGGTTGCCAAATGGATTGGACAAGAAGCCGATAGGAATTAAAAAAAAAAAAAAAAAAAGAATTGCATTGAGGTTCCCCCTCAGTCGGATGCGGGGTGAGGTCGTAGTCGTTCTCCTATGACGTCATTAAGTTCTCTTTATATATATATTTTAGGCCACTTCCCATCTTCCAATACCTTCCAGATCCCCCCCCCCCCCCCCCCCCCCCCCTGGATCTTCCTTTTTAATAAAATATCGGCATAATCTTCTAATGGATTAAAATAAAATACTTGGAACTGCCCATTACGTCTGTCGAGTTGGTGGGAGTGACACGTCAATCATCTCCATAACATGATTGTATAGATCATTGAAATGTTTTAGAAAACCTCAAGAGATACTGTGGTGGATTCCTAGGGTTGGGTGGAATGTAAAACGGAATGTAAAATGTGAACCTCATAGAGTACCTACCTATTTGTTCTCTAAACTTACGCATTCGTAGAAATCGTATGATTGAAACTACACAGACATACAGTCATGATTAAATTCATCTGGGCGGTCAAATCGCCTCTTCCGTACTTACTAGCATCCAGATTTAAGCAAAATTGGTGATATGCAACGAGGCAATGTTTGATAGACTTTACGTTTGCACATGCACAGAACCATCAGTGAATTGGGGACTGTTAAGTCCATTAGATACCATCTACAGCATCTGTAGAAGTCATGTTTGTTACAACTAATTTAGTATCAGCAGTAATAATGATACGATTGTAATGGAACTTTAGTAGGGCAATCAAACCGTCGTTTCCCAGCAACCCTCAGAATATGAAAGTGATCGGATGAATAGACCATCTCATGTTTGATGGATGTATACGCTGCACAGAGTGAAGTATTGATTAATGAGCAACAAAACTAAGGGGACCATCTGCCGTCTAACCGGTACATTTCCTGAAAACCTTATAAAACTCTGTTGGAAACTGCAAAAATTAAGCTAAGGGACTAACCTTTACAACCCTCAAATATTTCATCAAAATCGGACTAAAGCCGAAATTGGTATGGGCAGGGAACCAAAATTGATCCGCAAGTTGTGATACAAAAAAAAGTTCCAATCATGAACATGATCGTATGAGCCTTTTTTTTTTCTCTTTTTTTTTTTTGAATTACATTTAGGTTGAATTAATTACCGATTTGAGCACTTTTTATGCAATGTGATCGTTAACACACGCATGCATGTGATGGCTAACTATCTATACGTTTCTCGGCAAAAAAATTTCTAAATAATATTCAGCTCTAAAAATAAATTGTTGGATTCTTGCAATTATTTATAGTTTTTAAATGACACTAATTACTATTGCTGTGAGATTTCAGCGGATTTTCGTAAAAAATGAAGCAATTGCCATTGCTTCCAATCATTTTCGAAAATTTTCTTAATTTTGAGGCATTCTGAAACGGATCTTAGGGTTTAGCGATATGTACGCCGTTTAAACGCGAGAAAAAATATAATACATACCTATAGCAAATCCAAATTGAATTCGACATTGTTGTCCAAATAGATTTCGATATTCTTCCATCGAACTTAATCAAGTCTAAATAGATTTCGAAATTTTTCCGAATAGAAATGGACATCTTCCTAATAGGTTTCGACACCTTCCGAAAAGGTTTCAACATTTTACAAATAAATTTGGGCATGGTGTGAATCTGAGAAGAAATCTCCCCGAAAAACCATGTCACTCTATAATTTAGGAGATCGTCTAAATGGTAGATTATGGATTGAAAAGGTATTGCATTCCAATTCAAGAATGTAGGAGTTTGTTTTTGTTTCCAGAATGTAGGTATTGGCAATTTGTATGTTATAGGGTGTCACAGTTGTTGTTCCTTACTTTTATATTTGGAAAATGTCGAAACCTGTTTAGAAAATGTCGAAACCTAGAAACTGTTCATCATGCCATTTTGAAGGTGTACATTTCTAATTGGAAAATGTCGAAGTCGATTTGGAAATGCTATGTAAGATGTAATGTGTATGTATTTATGTGCCAAACTATAGCTCCTCAAAGGGTTGAGATAAAATTGCCATCCTTGCGATGAAAAAATTCGAGAATTTTGCTTTAAAATGGTTAAAAATGCTAGTAATGGTTGAATTTTTATTTTTGCAGACTTTTAATCAAACAAAGTTTGCCTATCAACAATGGACTGGAACATTATTATATTATCAAAAAAATTAGGAAGGAAAACGTACTTAAATTTCATTAATATTTGTTTTTAAAAAAATTGTTAAAAACTGCGCAAAAAGACAAAAGTTCTAAACTTTATTTTGAGTCGCAGAATATTTAATAAAGAAAGACGCAAAAAGTTAATAAATCTTTACTGATAAATACTATGAACCTATGTATGAAAAGAATGATGACTTTCTTTTTTTAGCATTCCTATTATAATGAAGAAACCTTTTTTTTCTTAACTACAGTCACAAAAACCGATCATTTTATTTGAAAGTAATGCACTCGCTTTTTCCACGATGGTTTAGAAAAAATAAAAACAAAAACTCTAGGACTGCCGGTTGCCGGCGAGGGGGGTTGGGCCGGGGTTGGCCGGCGGTGTATCGGTGTGGCTTTATGGGCATGGATGGGTGGGGGAGATATCAACTTCCCCTCTTGCTGACTGCCGCTGGCGCTGCCAGTTGAGCTACCATTGAACTGAGTCGGCAACCCGCAATCATCAGAGCGCTCTCTCGGGCTAAGACGAGCGAGGGCCTCGCGTTTGCACAGCCTTAATGGTCTTTTCAAGGGTTTTCTAAAATTGTACAGGTCTTTGAGAGGCGGATTTCATGCTGAACTGTTGAAAAATACTTCATAATACATTAATTTCTTGTTGGTATTTATGATTCATGAAAGTTATATTCATTTTCTTGTTGGTTGGTGTGGGGTATCACTCCAGTAACTTTTGTGGAAAGATACCACACAAATTTAGGTTAGATTTGGAATGCAGAACTATCAAAATTGAGGAACCAGAGGAAATTAAATTGGAATAAAATAGATTTTTAAGTTAGAACTAAATTATTCGAACGAGATCTGAGAAGCGAATGAATTTTTATTGTTTAGATAATCCTAGTTACCAGTATGACATGCCGCCATGCCATGCCGGTCACTGGTTGTAATTAAATAATGAATTAAAAAACTGAAGACTAAAATAAAATAAATATTGAGGGATCTTGCTGTAGGTAGGTCCCCACAGCTACTCCCCCTCCAGCGATGTACATGTGAAGAACATCGCTTCGTGGAACCGATCTGGGAATTTAACCATACTCCCTGATCGTGTCTTCTCGTGTTCTGGGGTTTCTGTCTTCTGTGTTTGTGAATTATGTTTTTGTGTTTCCCGTCCTTTTGTGTTTTGTCCTTCTGTCTTCTTTCCTTGTGTCTTCTGTTCTTCTTTCTTTCGTATTTCTGTCTTCTGTTCTTCCTCATCTTCTGCTAACAAATATGCAGGCTTCAGGCGATCTATTGAAATATTCACACTGACTCCTTTAATTTCGAGTTTGAAAAATTTGTCAGTTCTTCCCAGAATTTTGAATGGTCCTTCATAAGGATGGTCCAGGGAAGGTTTCAACTTATCCACCCTTATGAACACATGACTAGCTTCTTTCAAGTCTGAATATGAAAGGAGTGAATTTGCTCTTCAGTTTCTCGTTTATTGGCTTCAACTCCCTCATCTTCGCTCGCAACTGATTCACAAAATCTTCTTCACATACTTCTGACGAAGTTGATTCTTCGAAGAAATCTCCTGGCAATCTAAGGGGCATTCCGTAGACCATCTCCGCAATTGATGCATTGGCTTCTAATTTAATGGAGTTCCTTGAGCTCTAATTGCCGCCTTCATTGTACGATGAAATCGCTCGATTTTACCTTGAGCTTGGGGGTGGTATGGCGTGGTTCTTTGTAGGGTTAACCAAATCATAAATATTTTCAACATAATTTTGATCAAGTTGAGCCAAAATGTAATCGAATCTTGTATTTTCTGAAGTAATTCTTCTCAACTTAAATATTGCCTCTACTTGGCAGAACCAAATGTCTGGTTTTTGTGGCCAGAAAGGTGGGCAGGCTTCGTTACCTTCCTCAGCAGGCAGAAACTGATCTCCATCTCCATGCAGCATGTTAATTTTGAAAGGGGTCACCAAATGTGGGGTATCACTCCAGTAACTTTTGTGGAAAGATACCACACAAATTTAGATTAGATTTGGAATGCAGAACTATCAAAATTGAGGAACCAGAGGAAATTAAATTGGAATAAAATAGATTTTTAAGTTAGAACTAAATTATTCGAACGAGATCTGAGAAGCGAATGAATTTTTATTGTTTAGATAATCCTAGTTACCAGTATGACATGCCGCCATGCCATGCCGGTCACTGGTTGTAATTAAATAATGAATTAAAAAACTGAAGACTAAAATAAAATAAATATTGAGGGATCTTGCTGTAGGCAGGTCCCCCCCACAGTTGGTATTCATGATTCATGAAAGTTATATTCATTTTCTTGTTCATAAATTTTCATAATCAGCCATTGCAAAACCTTTCCGTGAACAAGAACTAGGAAACTGAGAAATGCTGGAAACTGAACACACGGTATAGGCGGGAAAACACACCCCCTTGGTGGTTGAGCTTTACTTGAAGATAAGTAGCGTCACTTTAAGATTAAACACTAATTAATCCCTCTTGACTTAATCCCAATTCGTTTAGGAACTCTCTAATAAGGCAAGCTGATTCCTGTCGGTGTTGCTACTTCGGTCCTCGGCCTAGACAGCGATTAAGTAATCCGAACTTATCGGTGTTTTGTTACAAATCGCGTAGTAGTACAGACTAAATTTTCAAAATCTTATCTCAAATCTTCTCTTCAAATTACTACCTATGTACTACTAGAAGTCTTCCAGAAATTATAGTTTATTTAGTACCGACCGGTTTCACCATGCAAGGCCTCTTCAGGACATCAGGTGTACCTATGTTGAGTTTGCACAAATTCTCATTAGTCAATTGGGATAAGGTGCTTGGGGAATTTATCATGTTGGGCAAGGGAGCCACAGTGTATGCTAACGCGATAAAGTCAAGAGGGTCGAATTAGTGTTTTATCTTAAAGTGACGCTACTTATCTTCAAGTAACGCTGAACCACCAAGGGGATTTTCCCGCCTATTCCGTGTGTTCAGTTTCCAGCATTCCTACGTTTCCTAGTTCTTTTCTTATTCGCTAAAGGTTTTGCAATGGCAGATTTTGAAAATTTATGAACAAGAAAATAAATGTAAATTTCATGAATCTTGAATACCAACAAGAAATGAATGTCACTGTTATTGGTGTGTAGGGTTACTTTGCGATAGGGAGGAAGAGATGAGATAGGTTGGTTCGGGATAAAGCGTCTCATGTTTAGGTGAAATAAATTTGTCTTAAGGCCGTATCACACTTGCATTATTTTCGCATTTTTTCTGCGTTTTAAACGCTGAAACTTGAAGAAGGCAAACTGCGTTTTTTCAAGTTCAGTAGTGAATGTTGAAGAGGAATAACTGCAAAAACTGGCGCATTCTGGCGGAATGCGTTTTTATTAAATCTGTCAGGTTAGGGCTCCTAGGGGGTTTTCATTGAATTGTAACCTCCCCAAGGGTTATGTTTAGCATTTTTCTTGCGTCAAGCTAAAAATTAGAACATGTTCTAATTTTCCCAAGTGAGTTTAAAAACGCTCCGCCAGGATGCGCAATGGTCGAAAAAGCTGACCTTGGAAAAACGTACTTCTTCTTCTTCTTCGCGTTTTTGCGTTAAAAACGCAGAAAAAACGCGAAAAAAATGCTAGTGTGATACGGCCTTTACGAGAGATGAGGCGCCTCATCTCCCCGCTCATGCGCAGTAGTGTTTTCTGTTCACGATAAGGCGCCTCATATCTATCTCGCTATCGCTTTAGGAACTCTCTAATAACTTGATGTTTATACGTTAAATAATGTAAAATAGGAAATAAAAGAAATATCAGCTCATGGGCTGGAAAGAAAGCCCATGTACTGATATTCCTCCTATACAAGTCTATGTTCGCAACTAGTAAGAATCTAAATATGTTATCTATTTCTGGTAGCATCTAGATGACTTATGTTTATGTTCCATTGTTCGCAGGTACGATTTCTTCCTCATCAGTCAGAGCGTTCGTCAAGGGACTGTGAGTCCCACATCCTACAACGTCATCGAGGACACCACAAACCTCACCCCTGATCGAATGCAGCAACTTACATACAAGTTGACCCACCTCTACTTTAATTGGAGCGTAAGTCCCTAACCGCAATTCTCGTATTTTCCCGATTTGCGCTGTAAGGTTTTCAATTTTAAACAGAGTTTTATGGAAAAACTTTGTAATTTGAACTTGGAGAGCAAAGGCACACAATCGAACAGTGTCACATCTTATCAAGGAACATCGATAGCAGCAACAGCAATCGTTATATCGATCAATCGAATTCACATTACCATTGAAATATAAAATTATTATTTTAAATTTGTTAATTCCTTCGTTATTTTATTAATTTCTCAGTTTTTTTTCTAAATAATTATCGCTATAATGCCTAATTTATTATCCCCACCCCCTATTCCTCTTTTGTTGTCTCTCTCTCTCACACACACACACACACTCGTGTGTGTGTCACTTCGGAAGATAACTCTCCTTAGGATTGAAATACATTCATTGGCCAAAACAATCAAGCAATCTAATAGAAAGAATGGGGTTTTTCGAACACAATGATCCGGTCAATTGAAATAAAAGTAAAAAATAAAAAACTTGAAAGCATAAAAGTTACTTATAAATTACAATGCCAAAAAAAAAGGCTAAAAATCAAGGATTTTCCTACATTTATTTCGCATGATATTACGTAGAAAAATATTATAGATACCCAAACTGTGAACATGGGTTCTTGAATATGGAAAGGTTATAGGTTCCCAAGTTATGAACTACTAGTACGTTCCAACACATTATTGCTCAAAATTTGCTTAAATTTACACTTGATTTCATTAAAATAACCTTGAAAAAATCTATAGAACCGCTACACATTTAAATATTCAATGCTTAGTAGAATATTATTTTTTAAGATTAGTTGCCATTAAATATGGCCATTTCTGAGTCGGCAAAGTGCTTGAAATTCAAATAATTCAACTTACTTCTAATGAAAACCCTTTTGAGGATTCGCTCCTATGGGTATGCTGCATGATTGGAAATTTTATTTATGAAATTTTTTGTTGATTTATGCGTATTTCTTGTTTCGTTTTACAGGGAACTGTCCGTGTCCCGGCACAGTGCCAATACGCTCACAAACTCGCTTTCCTGGTCGGGCAGTCGCTACACCGCGCACCGAACCCCGGTCTTGACAACTTGCTGTATTATCTGTGAAGACTCGTTTCTCCTCCTGCCGTCGAACGAAAATGTAAGTATTATTGCTTACGATCATACTCAGTATTACCGTCTAACGGGGATATGATACGGAATTATTGGTTTTCTGTGGTTTTCAGGTTCTAAAAGTGAAGGCCGCAGTATGTACGTATATACTGGGTGTCTAAATTTGAATGGACCAGGCATTTATTAATCAATTTTTTCAAAGTATCATCAAACTTTAAATGACAACTGCTTTTTATTTTTGAAATGCCATTCAAATCGTAAAATCTTATTTAGATTATCACGCGCCACATTTACGCTACGACTCTTATCTCCCGGTTTTTAAATTCAAACTTTGTTTTAAAAAAATCGCTAAAATGAGGTTGAACTAAAAAAAAGCGAAGCATTAGGGTGGCCTCCAACTGGAAAAGTCAGGGAATTCTTTGTGTTGGGAAAAGTCAGGGAAATGTAACGGAGTTTTGCAAAAACCACCAAATGTCAGGGAGTTTTTTTTAATGAACTTGGTGTAATAATTTAAAGCGTTTTTAGATATATTAAATCTCCTAAACAAGCCAATTTCAATAGCGTACTTTATCATACCAGGTACAAATGATTTCATACGGGAATTCGGGGATCGCGATTCGCGGTTCCCTCTTCACCGCGGGCTCCCGCGAATCACGATCGGCGAATTCCCCTATGAGAGGGGAAGAGGAGGGGAGGGGGCCGCCAACAGCCCGGTCACGCATCGGCCCGCTGCACAGTACTTTGATTGTAAGGGTCAGCTGTTCAAAAATCTGTTTTTGGTGGATTCTGGTAGGGAATGTTATGCTGATCACGAATATATATGGTTGTGGGGGTCGTAAATAAGCCCTTAATAGGTAAAACTGAAAAAAAAGTCAACCAAACGCGCTATTAACTTTTTTCTCGAAATAATTCTACAAATTTCATCTTATCAAAATCATAAATTTTTTTAATCACCATATCAACTACCTGCCTACTAAAAGATTACCAAGAACCACTAAAAGAAGAAGCCTTTTCTTTTGCCAAGCATTCTGCTTTGACGTACTAATTCGTAATATACCTACGAGAGAGGGGAAAAAAAAGGCACGATTAGGAAACCTTTATAGAAAATGTATTGAATAAATTATTTCAACCAATGTGTAATTTATATAAATATAAATTTACATGTACACAGAAGGGTATTGGAACTTAATAACTAGGTAGTACATGAACAGAAAATTAATAAGGGCTAGGTTTATAAAGAGAAACGAAGAGTGAAGAGAACGAAATGAAGAGTGAAGAGAACGAAATGAAGAGTGACCAAATTTTGTACACGCCTCTTTTTCGTCAATGAACTGCATTCGTGAAAGGGCTTCATGGGTCTTCCACAATTCGATCCTGAACGGGTTTTCGTCGCACCCGAAGGGAAAAATGGTTCAAAAAACGAACTCGGCAGATTCAGCCACTTGATGTGACGTTTTTCAAAAACCCCATTTTTCCTGAGGCACTGTTCCCGCAGTTTTCCAACGTAGGCGTGGAAGAAAGAAATTTTTATTTTTACTTCGTCAATATCCGATTGAAGACCCAAATCAGACAGCAAGAATGAGAGGATGTTGCCTTTTTTTGCTTTCCATGCTCTTTCCGGACTTCCATTTTCCGAACAGTGTTCGATTTGTAGGAACTGTGGCTGAATAGATTGAAAAAATCATAGAAAAAAGTCGCGGGTAGTCGCAGAAAATTCCAACGGGATTGAGTGAAGGAATAGTGTCAAAAAACATATATCAAATGATCTAACTCCTCTTTTTTCCTCTTTTTGAAAAATTCATTTCCTAAGGTAGAGGTTTAGTCGAAAATTTTTGGGATTATTATGGTAAAGATTTTACGGCGTAATTGAGGGAAATTCATACTTGAAAAATTAATGAACCACATAAATATAGCCCATACCTGTGTCGTAACTCGTCATGAAGAGCAGAGCGATCTCAGAAGTAGCTCGGACGATTTCTGCACTCGTAATGAACAGGTAGTTCATCGTTAGTATTTTGGGTGAAATGAGTTGTTGACAGTTGGACCGCGGAACTTGCCCTCTAGTTTTCTGTGCGAGGCTTGTGGAGACGGGAAACCTTTTGAATCGTGCGCACGGACTATCCTAGGATAGATTATTGTACTCGGGTTCAAGAATTTTGACTGATCGTTTTTTTGATACATACTCAAAGTACTGTGCGCCGCAGCGCCGTCCCGCTCCTTTTGCACTTCTAAAACCTGAGAGAGCTTTAGTAGGTGAAAAAAAGCGTGACATTTTTTGCCGTCGGACGAGAATTTTGAATTATCCCCAGAGCTAAGAAATCCATGTAAGGAAAAATGTACTTCAACAAATAGCTTCGGATCACAAATTGAGACCATAAAATATTAAATAAAAAGTCGTGCAGCATGCATGGTCGTATGTGTGAATTTTCGTAAATCATCGTATTACATTTAGGTTAAATTGTGATGATATTTTAGCACTCCGAGGGCAATGAAATTGTTAAATATAAGTAGACAGTTTTTTTCCTCCTTTAAGTTATACGATTTACTTTTTAGAAGCATTAAAAATACAATAAAATGACGAGAAAACAAAAAAAAAAAACTGAATTTTATATTTTTTGTCGGGGAAATCTGGTTCGGTCAGGGGAATTGAAAATTTCCATTTGGTGGTCACCCTGTTTTAATTTGTTTATCCCCACCCCTACTCGTGAAAACCACATTTTGTGACACAAATACCCACATTTCTCCGCTTTAAATCAACTTTCCGCCAGTTTTGACTACGTTTTGGGAATCTGCATTAAATTGTCTTTAAGAACTGATGATTTTCAAATTTACCTAATGCCATTCAGGCTCATTTACTAGAACATATTCGTCGTCCCTATGAATGGATTTCATATAATTTTTGTGAGATTTAAAATAAGAGAAATAACAAAAATATGACTGCTCGGACTCCCCCCACCCCCCATCCTCCTTTAATTCTCTCCACAGACAGCAAATTCCTATCATAAGTATGGAATTTTAAACTCTTGATATCCTATCCAAAACTTGAACGAATTCCTCGTTGAACAAGAAAAGAACTCATCAAAATCTGACGATAATAGTTGAAATTGAAACATCATGATTAATTACAATTACCCCCCCCCCCCCCCCCCATTTAACCACTTCCATAATTAAATTTGAAATTCCTGATATGCGATCCAAAACGAGACCTAATTGTTAAATTGAAAAAAAATCACGGAAATCGGACGAAAATTTAAATTGTTTTTTGTTGCACAACTAGACTAAAATAAGGATCGAACAAAAAAAGAATCTCGAAATTGGTTAATTGTGGCGGCGTCGACAAAATTTGTTTACCACACACAAAACACTCCCCCGTATCCTATCCTCCAGGATCGATTCCAATAGGTTGTCCCTCTTGAATGAGAAGCCTTTCCTGTATGACCTAACTTCTGAGGGACGACCTAAAAATGAATCAAATTAGAAAATGGAAATTTAAAAATGTTAAAAAAATGAGCAACTCCGTCAAAATTATTCTTGTGTACCGGTCAACTTACACGAAAACTGCTTCATTTAGTACTACTCTTACCAACGGTATAGCGAATCGAACTTTTACTTTCATAATAGTCCATAAAATTGTTTTTAAATGGCGAAATTCGTGTATTTTCTTTTTTTTTAATGATACCATGGAATTTCTTGAAAAATGAGAGCAGGATTCCTTCAGTATTTATCGGTTGACAGGAGAGGTCACTCATTTAATAAATGAAACTAAATGTACAGTTAGGTGATGTGGGTGCTCGGAAGCTCGCATCTCAAAAATTAAACAAAAAATCATAAATGAATCTTTTTAGTTAGCTATAGATTAGTAGGCCTAATAGATCAGAATGTTTGGTGGTCTGGCCTCCCGATAGCCGATAAGTAAACAATAAATAAATAACAATAACAATTAAATAAACAATAAATAACAAACATCTCCTTCACATCGAATCTTGCATAATACAAGAAATTTTAAATCAGGCCGATAATTTACCAGGCATAATTTACCACCAGCCACACTTTCTATTCCCCCCCTGATCTAATTCATGAAGATACTGCATGCTGCAATTAAAATAATGGAATCAAATTAAGTATGTACCCAAATCTTGAAAACACGGAATATATTATCGTTTCAAGGTGGAGGGGTCCTGCATTTGAATTAACTAGTTTACACCTTAACTTTAACACCTAAAAAACAACAAATAATGATAATTTCTGTTATGTTTTGTTCCAGTCTCGGCGCAGATGTCCAGCATGGATTTTCGTAGATTTAATACAATTTGTTACCTAAGTTATGTAAATAATTTGTTCAATTTGAAACTTTTATTGTTCGAAATCCTATATAGCTAAGTCCGTTCATAGTTGTATATGTAATTATTTTTGTGTTTTTCAAAATTCTGGTTTACGACAATTATTGTTTTAAAGGATTTGTTAATTTTGAAAGGAATGAGTATATACATATTCTCAAAGACCTAAGTTACGTAAATAGTTACGTAACCTCTGTTACCTAAGTTATGTAAATAATTTGTTCAATTTGAAACTTTTATTGTTCGAAATCCTATATAGCTAAGTCCGTTCATAGTTGTATATGTTATTATTTTTGTGTTTTTCAAAATTCTGGTTTATGACAATTATTGTTTTAAAGGATTTGTTAATTTTGAAAGGAATGAGTATATACATATTCTCAAAGACCTAAGTTACGTAAATAGTTACGTAACCTCTGTTACCTAAGTTATGTAAATAATTTGTTCAATTTGAAACTTTTATTGTTCGAAATCCTATATAGCTAAGTCCGTTTATAGTTGTATATGTAATTTTTGTGTTTTTAAAAATTCTGGTTTACGACAATTATTGTTTTAAAGAATTTGTTAATTTTGAAAGGAATGAGTTGAGTACATACATATTCTCAAAGACATGGTCTTTCATTTGTTTGAACGCAAATTTTGAATGCAAAACAAGCACATTTTGCATCTATTTTAACAAACACTCGTTTTAACGATGTTATAATGATTTTAACGTTGAGAATTTGCTGTACTAGTTTGAAATCTTGTAACGTACTTTTAATAAAACCTAGTCAGAATCATTAGTGTTTAATTATTTCCTTCATTACGAAAGATGCTTCATAGAACGGGGCAACTTTTAGCATGGGACATGTTTTAGCCATCTTTTAAGAGTCACGTTTTTATGTGACGAAAAACTGTCACACAACTTTTCGGTACTTTTCCGTTATCCCTGTCAGTAATATATCCTTAATAGGTTTACATCACTGGTTGATTTACTATGGAAGGGCAACGCCGTTAGAGTTGATGGTAGGATGTGGGCATACGCCAACATGAACATCGCATTCAATCATGTTGATTCGCATTTTGTTCTTCAAAATAATTCTACGTCCATGTTACATTTGTGAGAAACCAATATTAATCAATTTAGCACTATCCAGGTACTTATCTATGCTACATCCAAGGACTTGAATCTATATCCAGCATTCACCATTCATCACTAAAAGCAATAGAGGCGCCATCTCCAGTATTCTGAATCAACTATTAACTTCCCCCAACTACCAAAGCGTCGAGCTGTCTCCAGACTCTTTCAATGAGCACCAACAGCACCCAGCTCTAGCTTTAATTTTCATTAAGACCGGACTAAAATGTGAGAATTTCTGTAATCCGAATATACTTAATACCTAGGAATTGTGTAGATTTCCAACACAAGCAATTTGGGGACTCTGAGGGACCAGTGGCGTGCGTTTCAGTCTCGGGAGTGGGTTGAGTGATTCGGTCATTCCCGAGTTAAATTTCGTACCATTTTGGGGATGAGTACCTGTTTCAAATTTTATTCAAGTATCGCTTCTCGGCCTCTTGGCTAAGATCAAAGTGTAGTATCTGTTCTTATCAGCTTTGTGATCTAGATCGTGCTTCTAGTTTACTATTTCACGAATCTAACTAATTTGTAATTTTAGTTAGATTTAGTTAGTGGTTTTTGTTCAAGAAATTTGTGAATTTGATTTTGAACTGTGTGTGGTGTTTCTCATTGTCGTGTCCGGGTAGGAATAGTTAACTTCACGACCTGGTGCCTTCCCCTAGCCACGTAGGGAATTGGGTTGCCACCAGGTGTAGGGCACGATGGCGGAGGGTATGATGACCCAGCCCTTGGTACTTGATGACTCCGTACTAAGGGTATGGCATCCCCTACCCACCACCTCCACCAACCAGGTGCCCCTCCGCTGTCCAAGGTGCTCTACCGTGTTTTCTACCCGGGCATGGACAGCCTCTGTCCGATCTGTACAGAGGCACCTACAAGAGATGCACATGACCTCGGTCAGCATTGGACATCTGTGTAGACCATGCGGCGGACCTACAGGCATGCACCCCTACCGTCATACATGCCTGAGGGGGGTGTTCGTCCTACAGCAATCACCCCCGAGAGCGGATGGCAGTGTCCAACATGCCCAGAAAAGTTCCCGACTAAGAGAGGGTTGGTGAATCACACCAACGCCCACAGTGCAAGAGAGAGGAGGGCGGCGACACAACCAAACCTACCACACCCTGCGACTCGAAGGACGTGCGCCGGTTGGCATCCAACAACAACAACTCGCAACCCACCGGCCACCGTCTTCAACTCAAGCCCCAACGCCAATGTCGTCAACCATTCCGGATTCACCACCCTCTCCTCCTCCCCCGCTCACTCCGCCGCCACCATCGCTGCCTCTCCGTTTGAGCCGATCTCCTTCACCTGGGCCCAGTGATGATGAGATGACAGATGACATCATCCCCCCTTCAGCTCCGCCAGCTACACCTCCACGGAGTGGGACCCCCGACTCTCCTTCCTCCGATAATGAGGCCTTCCTGACACCCTCAGCTGAACCCAGAGGTATGTTGAGTGTCTCAAACCGTTTAAATACTGCCCCTTTGTCCGCGGCGTTCGGAGGTTCTTCTATGGTGCTCCCTTGTGTTGTATCTCGCCGATTCGCAGACTCACCATCCCCTCTGCTCCCCCCTGATGATGCGTCATCCCGAGGCACCCCTGATGTCAGTCAGGGCCCAAGGGAGCGCACTCCCTCTCTTTCTAGTCACAATAATATATTAAGCTCATTCCCCCTTAGTAATTTAACTTCTCCCACTACCCTGGTTTCCCCTATCAATGAATTATTGTCCGATCTAGTCACTCTTCCGCTTCGGGGTCATCAGAAGTACCCTCCCCTCCCAACGGCCTTCAGCCACCCCCAATTGGCCCTCAGCAACATCCCCCTGACCATCAGCCACCCCCTAGTCATCAACTAAACCCTGGCCCTCAGACACCCCCTGGCCATCAGCCTTTTCAAACCCCCACAGGCCCTCAGCCATCTACCTCCCCATCCCGCGTTAATGACCCTCCAGTACTTGAGCCCCCATCTCCATACCCCCTTCAGGGGTTTAAAGAGAAACTTTCAGCAATCCTAACTCTACCCCGCAGCCAAGCAACATGGGAAATGTTCCTTCAAATATATAATGACCTTATAACGTTTTCCCAGGCACATTTAAAAATAAAAAACCTCCCCATTAGACCCCTTTCTGCCCCTCAGGCTCGGCCCCCCTTATCCCATGTTGCACTTCAAAAATTGTACAAGAGAAATAGACGACGTGCAGTCCGGGAAATTCTCAACCCTCCATCTGAGATTTCTGTAGAAGAGGTCACCTCCCATTTTGAGGATGCCTGGCGCCCTCGACAATGGGACAGGTCAGTCCTTGAGGGCCTTCCTCAGGTGGCTGACCCAGTCAACCTGGCCCCTTTCTCATCCCAGGAGTGTAGGTATCGACTTAATAAGTTCGATAATACATCTCCTGGGATTGACAAGATTGATTACAGGGGTTGGAGGACTCTTGACCCGGACTGCCTAGTCATTTCCCTTGTATTCTCCATTTGCCTTCGCTTCCAACAGATTCCCCCCTGTTGGAGGCGATCAACAACAATTTTGATCCCCAAAAGCCCAAACCCTGGGGCGTCTCTTTCCGACTGGCGCCCAATTTCCCTCTCCCTAACAATTTATAAATTATACACGGCCCTCCTGTCCGATAGGCTGACCGCGTGGTGCATGGCCCATAACATCATTTCCCCCATCAGAAGGGCTTCATGCCTTTTGATGGTGTGTTGGAGCACAACTATGTCATCGAATCCCTTATTATAGGTGCTCGAACATCCCTGGGGGAGCTATGCATTGCGTGGTTGGACCTAGCATTTGGTTATGTCCCCCATGATGCCCTGGTGGAAACACTAGGAGCCCATGGAGTGGGCGACCAGATGGTTGGCATAACAAGGGATCTCCTGTCCGATTTAACATCTGCCGTGGCCTGCTCTGCAGGACAGACTGATTCCATTCCAGTCCTCAGTGGCATCAGACAGGGGTGTCCCTTGTCTGGACTTTTATTTAATATTTATATAAATAGCTTATTTTCTTGCCTTCCCCCCTCCAGTTCTCACCAGGCTCTGGTATTTACCGATGACCTCACAGTTATCGGTGAACCAAAGACCCTACAACCTCTTCTTAATTCTGTATCCACCCACCTAGGGAAATTGGGCTTCCAAATCAATCCTCGTAAATGTAAGACGCTCCATGTCCGCGGATATCATCCTGTGGGGGTGTGCAATACTTCATTTTCAGTCCTGGGTGTCCCTATCCCAGTGTTGCCTGAGGGAGAGGCCTTCACTTACCAGGGAAACCCGGTCGGTTTCAGGGTCCTCCCTCCTCGGGCCACATTAGAGCATATTACATCCTCTGCTCTTAAGATCCTTAGATCTAATTCAGCCCCCTGGCAGCGCTTGGATGCTCTCCGGTCCTTCATTTTTCCAATGTTGAATTTTCCCATGAGAAATGGGAAAATTCTGAAGAAGGACTGGGACCAATTTGACCAGGTCGTAAGGGCAGGGGTGAAGCGCACCCTCTACCTCCCCCAGGAGGCATCTAATGACTACTTATATGGGGCTAGGTTCGAGGGTCTGTTAGGTATTCCACGAGTGAAGAGAGCGATCTGGCCCTCATTGATAATGGTTATAAGGTGCTGACCAGTAGGGACACAGCTTTGACCACTCTGGCCAAAGACGATCTGCCGGCCGAGGTCACCAGTCGCGCTCCCAGTCATAACACCTTCCACGATGCGATGGATCGTCCATCCGTCTCCGGATCCGATGGATCCACCATGGTCTCAGTGTCGTGCTGCGTCCAGGCGCCTCAATGTGTCTTGGACAACTGATAACGACACCGAGACCCCCTCCATCCACGTTGGTGACACTGGCATTTCCCCCTCATCCCGATCAAAATTGTTGAAATTCCTCCACTCCCATCTCCAAAAACTACTCGGGATATCCCTCCGATCAAAACAAAACCAGGGTAGGGTCCCCGATTGTTTAAAAAGCTCTCCAGTGTCCAGCCTTTTTTTATACACTGGAGAGTTTATGAGTTTCGCGGATTGGCGGTTTATACACAAGGCGAGACTGAATGTGGTCCCGCTGAACGGTGTCCGGCATGGGGCGGGTTACAGGCGGTGCCGGCGAAGTGGGTACCAAAGTGAAACTTTGGCCCACGTCCTCAACCACTGCCTCCCAATGGCATCTCACCTCCAAAACCGCCACAACTCCATCGTGGCAAGAATTAAACAGGCGGCCTCTTATCGTTCTTGGCAGGTGATAGGGGAGAACACTTCCGTGGATGTCTCCCTACAGAGACCGGACCTGGCACTGAGGAAAGGGCGTCAGGTCCTCCTTGTGGATGTGACGGTGTCATTTGAGAATCGACCCGAAGCCTTGGATGCTGCACGGAGCGAGAGGATCCAAAACATGAGCCAGTCCGTGCAGCTCTTCGTGCCCAGGGTCTTGAGCCGTCAATCCACCCCATCGTCATCGGATCCCTGGGCACCTGGGATGAGCGGAATGATAAGTCCCTCCTCAAATTCGTAACAAGGAGGTACTTGAAAACTATGGCTCGCCTGGCTGTTTGTGACGTCATTGCCTGGTCTCGCTGCATGTACATGCAGCATATAAGTGGGAGACAGCAGCGCCCAATCCAATGGGCAGGGACCAGGCAGACCACCACCGACGTCTCACCGGACCAGCCCCAACTCCATCTCGGGGCAGACAGCCAGGATGATGTTGTTCCGCCATCCCAGGGCAAAGACACCGCCACCGGGCAGGATGAAGCCACCGAGGAAGACCCTGCAATGGAGCAATAGTGAATCCCCCCCCTCCGCCCACAACCAACATGACGAACTTTTAATTTAACTAATGTCATAAAGTGCAATGTAAGAGTCCCTACCGTCCCAAAATGAAATACTCTATATTTATATACTTACTTGCCAAAAATTTGTAAGAATATTTTTTCAATAAAGTATCTGTTCTTATCAGCTTAATCTCTGGTACGGTGCTCATTGAGTGCCCCTGAAGATTAAACTGATTTTTGGAAATTGACGGAGTGCTAGGAGCTTGCTCCACCTCTGTCGCGGGTTGACCCGGTATTGCAGTACCTCCGGGAACGGCCCACATAAAGAATGAAATATTACATATACATATGGGTAATAAGTAGTAATCTATTAATTAACACCTTTTTTGTACTCTTGTACATGACAGCTCTTTACATCTTGTTCGCAAATGTGAGAGATGAGACTTCCAGCATATCTTTACATAAGCTCAAGTAGAGGTATCTATCAGTGAACGTGATTTAATGGGACCTCCTCTTCTTAAAAGCACCAACTTTTCTAATGAGTTGGTAAGGAACTATCGCAGTGTTCATTTCATAGCACAGAACTCGTTTACCATTCACTTCCCGTAAAAAGCTCCAATTTTACTGGAGAGTAGTAACTTAACTTTACATCACTGTACTTCAAATGAAGCCGAGTTATGCACAATATAGTCCATTAATTGGAAAATGCGACCCCGCATTATTAGCGGGAAGATCAAAAAAAGTTCCAGTCATGTAGCATGATCATATGAGCGAATTTTCGTAAATGATCGTACTATGTCGAATTAGACATGTTATGATACAATAAATATAAACAGTACTAGTGATGGCAATGTTTCATGAAAAATCGATTTTTGGAAACATCGATGTATCGAGCTCATTAAATCGATGGGATACAAAAATCGAGCCCAAAATATCGATGTTTAAAAACATCGATGTTTTAACATCGAAGAAGACAAATTTTGTTAAAAGAAATATAAGTACTTGAATTTAATATAAAGAAAATAAGGTAATAGGCTACAAAATAGTAGTTTCTGAAAACGAACATTTAAGGGTTTAAATAAAACAATCATTTCATTTTGTTGCTGTATTTGTTAGCATTGAAAATACTAAAGTAATAGATTAATCAAAGTTATATAATAATGATAATAAGTACAATAACTTATTTTAGACCCAACACACCATGTTATGTGTTTAAGGTAATATAATAAACCTAAAATGTAATAAAAAAAAAAATAAAAACCAATAATTTAGTATAGTAAAAAAAAAATAATAATCAAATTTACGATACTTGAATATTCTCGAGACACAATTTTGATTTAAGACTACCCCTGGGTGTTTTGAAACATAACAGGCAGACAGACAGACAATTACCATGCAACAGAGGTAGAATCAGTGTGTCCGATGGACGGAGGTGCTTGCGGATGTGACTCATGTGAGAGTGGGAATGGAAGGGGTATGAGGATGAGATGAGAGGAATAATCTATGGTGAGGGGGTGGGGAGGAGATGGTGCAGACCGTTCCCATTTGTATCTTGATACGGTCAGCTGGATATTTTAATAGACAATTTCTTTCAAAACAAAATATAGAGCTTGTATATCTGAATTTCCGGTTCGAGATTGTCGGTAAAGCTACAGAAGTAAAAGCTTTATTCCGGCGAGTTAAAAAATCGATGGTTTGGGATGAAAACATCGATGTTTGATAAATATCGTACAGCGAAAATCGATGTCTAAACATCGATGTTTGAAACTAAAAAATCGATTTTTTGAAAACATCGATTTTCTTTTGCCATCACTAAACAGTACCGAAACTCGTAAACGAGTTCCACTATCTGCTTTACAAGCAGATACCTACCATGTTACATTAAGTTGGGGATTTCAAAACGGTCCTCCTCGAGAGTTGTAAACAAATCCTTTAACTTTGGACTGTAGGCGACGGAATGTAGGATAAAGAATTTATTTTATCATTCTTGGAGGCACAAAATAACTTCAATTTATAGTATGCTTTTTGTGTATACTATATATTGAAGCATATATAAATTGAAGCATTGATATATAAATCAATTTATATATTGAAGCATACTATAAATTGAAGTTATTTCTCCAATACAGACGCAATGAGTTGTTAACAGTCGACTGTTGTCAGGGGATGAAAATGGAGTGGAGTAAATGATGCTATTGCTTTACGTTAAGAATATTGTAACCGGCTTATTAAAATTGTTTATAGTCCAATCAACTTAGTTTAGTAATGTAGCCAGGTACGTAAGGAGGGGGAAATTGGTAGCTTGAGATGTGAACATTTATCACATAAATCAAGCTCTTTCCAACGAGTGGCGAACGATTTTTGTGCGATGAAAACTGCGGAAGTTCCATTCCCCTAGCAACTGCTGGGTTGTACGTGAAAACACTGAAATTTTGACATCAATTTTGCGTGACAGAAATTTTTAGTTGACCCCCCCAGAGCAAAGACACGTCCATGTCAAAAATTGTACCAATTATAACATGAATCCC
Organism: Adelphocoris suturalis; assembly: GCA_030762985.1. NCBI lineage: Eukaryota > Metazoa > Arthropoda > Insecta > Hemiptera > Miridae > Adelphocoris > Adelphocoris suturalis. The sequence continues at coordinate 49,620,963 of CM061042.1, read as the reverse complement.
ATGGAATCCGGTTGCTATAAAACAAAACATGAACCATAGAATCCAAATCCTGTTAGGATTAAAATGTATACTTCTGGCTGTCCAAAAAATCAAAGTAAGTGTTGGTATAAGATAGGAGATCCTACCAAAAAATGATGTGTTAGGAATTTCGATCAGTTAATAATTTTGTAACAGCAAATGTTTGTTTACCTGAATAAAATATATATCTATCAACAAATAGTAATAAAAAGGAACAACTATATATTTATCCTCCAATCAGGTATGTCCTCCTCCAGGGATATGATAAATTTCAAGTAGCCTTTGATTTAAGTTAGAATACTCCAAACATATTCGACAACTCAGATCCCCAGTTCGTTCAGTGACGTTCGAAATGCTTCAACTCCCCCACCCCCCTCCATTGTGGGTCAGATTTGAAAAAAGTAGTCTTTGACTTGAATTGTAGTAATCCGAACATACTCGACAATCAAATCCCCAGTTTCTTCAGTGATGACAAAGATACTCCATCCCCCCCCTCCTCCCAAAACACCCCCTATGGGGCAGAATTGAAATTATAAACCTTTTAAACCTTCTCTTGACTTCCACAAATAATTTAAGTCCAAAATTAGCCAAATCGGTCCAGCCGTTCTCGAGTTATAGCGAGACTAACGAACAGCGATTGATTTTTATGTATAGAGATAAAATTTGCAATTATAAGAAATCGAAAAAGATTTTCCTTGTAACTAGTACTGAAGTAAAATTTACATTTAGTTTCGACCTAAAAATTATGAGAAAATTCTCCGAACTTTCAACTAAAGCCAAATGGAGGCAATTCATTGTTAATGAAAAAATTGAATCATATTCTAGTTAACAGAATGTTGTATCTAAAATAAGCTTTTAACTCCTTATTAAAGCGGTCAAATTCCGTTTTTCTCTTATTCAAATAGTTTATTCAATTAAAAATATCTGGTTTTTTGAGAATTAAATTTAATTTGATTAATTTTTTTTTAATATTTTTAAATCTAAAATTGATCAAGTAGGATAATTAATCAATGTTTCTAAAATATTTATAATTTTGGGTAGGATAAAAAATAGGTAGTATCATATTTTCTATTTATGAACTAGCTGGTTCACCCGTGCGTTGCACAGGTTGACTTGAACATTATCAATAGCCTGTGACCCAATTTAAAGTAATTCTGATAGATTCGCCCACTAAGATCCCCAGTTGGTTCAGTGACGTTCAAAACGCTTTAACATCCTCCCCCCTCCCCTCCCCATTGGGTCAGATTTCAAAATTTGAAAAAAGTAGTCTTTGACTTGAATTGGGATAATCCAAACATACGCGGCAATCAAATCCCCAGTTTGTTCAGTGATGACAAAGATACCCCATTCCCCCCTCCTTCCCTAAAACACCCCCTGTGGGACAGATTTGAAATTTTAAACCTTCTCTGGACTTCCACAATTAATTCAAGGCAAAAATGAGCCAAATCGGTCCAGCCGTTCTCGAGTTTTAGCGAGACTAACGAACAGCAATTGATTTTTATATTTATATATAGACTAGCTTGTTCACCCGTGAGTTGCACAGGTTGTCTTGAACATTATCAAAGAGCCTGTGACCCAAGTTAAAGTAAGTCTGATAGATTCGATCACTCAGATCCCCAGTTGGTTCAGTGACGTTCAAAACGCTTTAACATCCTCCACCTCCCCTCCCCACTGGGTCAGATTTCAAAAATTTGAAAAAAAGTAGTCTTTGACTTGAATTGGAGTAATCCAAACATATTCGACAATCAAATCCCCAGTTCGTTCAGTGATGACAAAACCCCATTCCGACAATCATCGTTGATCATTCTAGCGACCTTACTGAACATTTTTCAATAGATTTTATTTTCCCGAAATCGCCCTTATACTGAGTTTGTTCAACCACATGACAAGTGACAACGGATATGAGATGTTACCATCGAACTATGTGTTTTAGTTCGATAGATGTTACATAGAGCAAGAGCAGGAGAACGAACAACCAATTAAGGATTAGGTATTTGTCTTGAACTGCAATGTTTGGTTGGTATCTCCTCCACAAGATCAATGGTTCTCCTGATTCACTCATATGTAGATAAATAGACAAAGAAAGAGCTTCATTATTATAAGCTCTGGACAAAGATGATGTTCTCTCTTCTCTAATGTCATGGAAAAGCAGCATAAGGATAAGGATGGTTTCTTGTCGCAGAAATTCGTTCTTTTCTCAGCATAATATTCGCCGCACCCACAGTATATCTTTTGCTGCTTGAGGATACAATTGAAGTATACTTTTGTTAAGTATGTCTGTATTCGCCTCTTGGATCGCTATGAACTCTTGGGTTCCTCCATGGTAAAACAAACTTCTCTCCTGCTTCGACAGAAGACTCTTCCCTAGAAGATACGAAACCAACTTGAAAAACGAGAAGAATAAGTTTTGTTTTTGCTTTTGTTTATTTGAGAGATTTGTTGTCAAGGCAACTGTGCCGTGGCCGTGTGCCGCTAGAAGGTCGAAGCTGTTCGAAATTCGCATTAGATTCCTGGCATTTTATTATTTTACTGGGACAAATAGGTAGGTGTAGTAGTTTAATTATAATTTAACGTGAGCTAATTCATTTTCCTTTGAGTTTCCTCGCCGCTACAAATTTTTTATCCAGCAAATTGACAAGTCAATATATTTTCCAGGTATTGATGAAGTCTGGGTTGATCAGTGATTTATTGTAGAGCTGATCAAGGCGCTTTTTTTTATAATGAAAATGGATGGATGCTAAGCCGTCGTTTTAGGAACCGTCATCATGTTCATTTACCTCAGCAAAAAGGTAGGTATTTTTGTTAGAAGCCTAAGTATGTACCTACTTGTACGGTTCAGTAGACACAACGTACGTATATCTAGGCATAGATTCTCTAGGTAAAAATCAAGTGCCTACTAAGGTACTGCTACAGGTGTGGGTTGAGTCACAGCGGATTAAATAAATAATTACGTCTCTAAGAAAGCATATTGACTTGGGGCCCTGTCTGATAAACAGTACCTAGGCACATATGCGGATATATACCTACCTACCTACCTAAATAGTATTGTGGTAGCTATCGTTCAACAATAGAGCATATCTTAGACTGTGATGGCACTGAAGTAAAATACTTGAGGCCGTATCAAACTAGCATTTTTTCCGCATTTTTAATGCCTAAACGTGAAGAAGAGCGTTTTTAAACTCACTTTGGAAAATTAGAACACGTTCTAATTCAATTCAACAGTGGGAGCCCGAGTAAGTCGGGAGGACCAATGACTTTTAGTCCCCTTTTAGAACACGTTCTAATTTTTACCTTGACGCCAGAAAAATGCTAAACATAACCCTTGGGGAGGTTACAATGCAATGAAAAACCCCTAGGAGCCCTAACCTGACAGATTTAATAAAAATGCATTCCGCCAGAATGCGCTGTTTTTGCACTTATTCCTCCTCAACATCCACAGTTGACCTTGAAAAAAAGCACTTTGCCTTCTTCATGTTTCAGTGTTTAAAATGCGGAAAAAATGCAAGTGTGATAATGCCTTTATATAATAATATGGTACCTGCCTTCAGGCATTTGCTACATATGTGTTGTCTGATCAATTTTTGGATTTGTTCGCAGATTGCAATTTCTAACAGCGTAAAGATCTTTTGCCTTGCTTGGAACAGCAAACAAGGATGGATCGCTGTGGGTGGAGACGATGGTCTACTGAAAGTTCTCAAGTTGGATTCGGGTAGGTTATAATTGTGTACCTACTTAGTACAAAAATACATTACCTACTGTCGTTACATTTGGGGATAACTCCCATAGTTGAAGAGTTTTGATTAAATTGGCCCGAGTGATTAGATTCGGCGTTTCTCTGGGCTTCTCCCAAAGAAAGGCGCTAGTTCGAATTATGCCGATGGAACTATATAATTTTTGGGCCGTTATATTTGGCGCAGTCAGTGGAACCCAAACTTAAATACATATTCTCGCTTGAGCCAGATTGTAAAAACATCACGTTCCCTGAGGTAGCATCTTCACTACCTCACTTACTGAGTCAAAACACTGTGCAAATGTCTTTGGTCAACTGTGACTTCTCCCAGCATGCAACTGCTAAGCCCTCAGTTTCATCCTGTCATTTGTTGAATCCCAATTCAACTGAGACAGGTGATATTTGACTCAAGGGAATACGTTTGGATACGGCATACGGAATTGGTTTGATTTATATATGGTCTCGGCCACCAAGTGCATAACGGCGGCAGTCTTTCTTCGATTTCTGTCAAGTTATCTAAAATTTCGGACCGTTACACTAATTTATATATATTCAAATCGTCCACTCGCTCAGCGCCAATAGGAGGCAGAGAGTCGCCAAAAGACTGTTGAGTGCAATCTGGAATTGCGAAGGACTTCATGTAACCTTGGAAAAAAGGGAAGAGCCTCTTGTGTTTCACATATCTTGCTGGTCTGCAGAGGAAATAACTCAAGCCATGTTAGGCAAGAGCTGACAGCAGACTAATCCAAGGGCATCAGCTGGAAAAGCCGCATTCCCAAGCAAAATCCTTTCCTATGCACGTTAAAACTCCTACTATTAAAGAGCTTCCATTAATATGCTTCTCCCAGGAAGGATGAATGGGTTCAAAATCGGCCTAGGTATCTAAAATTTTCAGCCAACAATGCTAGTTACAATGACACAGGCAAGCTGTGTCTAAACATTAATATGCAGTCATCGGGCCAGGTAATTCAGCTAACTCTTGGACAGAGTGGAGTCTGCAGCTGGGCCTCCCATCCATAAATGAAACTACTGCAATTTCCCCTACCCAAAGTACCCTATGTGCATAAATTCATGAAATCAAAATGAGCGTTACCCACACATTTATTTTATATTATCAAATGACAATAGAAGTTTGCCCGCTCTTTATCATGATTTTAGGCGAATTTTCTATGATTTTGCAAAGTTTCGTGCACTAGTGATTGCATTCCTTCTAGTGTGGGACCCTACTGCCCAGTGTGACGTCACAGGTTCAAAAATGTTTGAAAAGTTATAGAAATAAAGCTTATATCGTAAGAGAGTGCGATTTGTGTCAAATTGCTTTGGACAAAATCTACTTTCTTTGGACACAGCCATGGGCAACGCTTATTTTGCTAGTTTAATTCCAACGAAATTGTCGGAATATTCTTTCATTTAGCTCAAATACCATACAATGTTAACCCAAGTAATAAATGTTTAATAATTTGTTTATTGCTGCAGTCAAATCTAAAGGAGTGGGGAATTCCACAAATCTGTCTATGAACCAAAGCTTGGGTGGCCACAATGGAAGGGTCCAAGTAATCACATGGAATGAACAACACGAGAAGTTGACGACCAGTGATCAAAATGGACTGATCATAGTTTGGACTCTTTACAAAGTAATTCTAACTGCATTATTAGGTAATGCTGGATTGATAAATTTCAACAATCCAGCTTTTTATCATTAATTTATTTGTGCATACTGATTTAAATTAATTTGGGAATAATTATGGAAAGTCATAACTTCTTTTCATATTCTGCTTTGACTTATCAATCTTACAGGGGATATGGCACGAGGAAATGATCAACAACAGGAATAAATCTGTTGTGAGAGGCATGGCTTGGGATTCAGAAGGGCAGAAAATCTGTATTGTTTATGAAGATGGTACGTCTCTATTCAATGTAGTGCAGTACGAAATACAATGGATTGAACTCCATATGGAACAATCAGAATACTTTTTTACCGTTCACGTCTTGGTTGCATTTGTTTGAACTCTATTGGTTTTTAATGAATTTATATGTTGTAGGGGCTGTGATTGTCGGATCAGTCGATGGTAACCGAATTTTCGGAATTGAGTTGAAGGGAACCCCACTCACTGGAGTTCAATGGTCGCCAGATGGCAGATGGCTTGTATTTAGTTTGAAAAATGGAGAAGTTCAGGTTTACGACAATCAGGGCAACTTTTCGGTAAGTTTGGTAGTTCCCTCTCCCATTTTTCAAGATCCACATAGGTATTTAATATTATATCATTGTATTATGGTTTTTCATTGAGGAATGGAGGGGAATAGTATAAGGGTTTCATATCAAACACAATATTGATTAGCAGACTTACGTTACACTCCCTCAATTATTTCTCCACCATTACATTACACTCCACAGATTATTTCATCGGTGTTACATTAAACTCCCGATTGGGAGTTGATTCAGGGCCTGGGGTACAAGTCAAGGTTTAAACTGAAACACAGCCAAACGTCGTTTACTTTTTAAACTTAGTTTAATCCACTGATCGCATTTGACGTTATCACTTTGATTTTGGAAACTGGAGTTTACATGTCAAAGAAGGAGGGAGAAGGATAATACAAACAGGCAGTATAAGCTCATGGAACTATCAGACCATTGATTTCGGACATTGTTTATAACCTTGTGAAAGGGGGAAAGAATGTGTTGGTATTTGATGTCTTGATCAGTGTTATTCATGTTCAGCTGAGTTATCTTCAGTATTTCTTGCAACAGAAGTTTTTCTCGTTCATCTAAATTATTCATATATTTTATGTTATCGGTTTGTCCTATCGTTTGATGAAATTGCAGGAAAAGGAAGAGTCACAAGTTTCAGTAAATCCGATAAAAGTATTTTATTGCACTTGGTTAAAATTATTCTGGTATAATAAAAATCGAAAATACGGATGCTGACGACAAGGCAGCAAAGTAAAAGGAATGGGAACTAATAGTTGTAGAATCCAATAGTTCCTCTTCAATCCATTTTCGAAATGATTTGGGCCTTCCTGGAAGACAAGTAGCTGCCTTGAAAACACCTCCTTCAATTCCACGATATATTCATCATCAGAAATTTATCTCCTGATTTAAATTTATCCACATTTTCTCAATAATATAACTCGCTGGAGAAATTCTTCTCTAAAAACTCATAGAACAGTTTAAACAGCCCTCAACAACCGTTACACTAAACTGCCGTACTAAGGATAGATCCCGTATCTGCATATTCGGCCATATTGAGTTATTGGTACCCCCCCGTTCGGAAGGGTGGTTTTCTTTCCATTTTGCTAGTCTCGAAGTCGGATCTCAACGGGAAATGCCTCAAAAAACGGCTTACAATTATCGCATTAACCACGTCTTGGTTCGATTTACTTGGGTAACGCGATATTTTCCCCCCAGCCGTCTTGTTGTCTACTGGTTGACTAATCAATTTCTTCATTTTGATATGAATTCGAATTTCATGTTAGTTTCAATACAAATACGGGCTAATTTCTCATTTTTAGTTTTCAATTCGTAAACAGGGGATGGATAGTAAGCCTCAAGTGTGGAACACCGCAGTTTAGTTGCACTTATAGGTCATTAGTCGTTACGAACTTCATGTTTTTTGGTTTTCCGTTGGGCAAATTATCAACAAGTATGAAAAAGTATTTATCTCTATGACAATGAAACAGGATTTTACCTGACAAAATCATCAGTGAAGGCAGCACTTCACGCAATGTTCACGTGAAAATAGCTGAGAGTTCATGTAAACTAAGAACAATACTGCGAAGAAGTAGTGTCTTAAAACTGAGTTTTCTCATTTAAAATATGTGAAATAATACTAGAAACAAGGCTCTAATCAACCAAATAGAGCCTGAGCGCAAAAGAACTAATGAAAATCCCGTAATTGGCCTTTTCTAGACCAAAACCCGCATCTGGGCGTCAGATACGACTGTTTCATTAGTAATCAGATACATAAGAATACAATGTTGAAAGTTCAGATATGAATTTATTTCTTAGTATTTTAGGACCCGTGGCGTCAGATTCCATTTCGGAATCAGTGGTAGATTCGATTTTTCTTCCCAGTATGATCATACGAATGTATTTTCTCTTCCAGATCAGATACGGTTTTCGGAGGTTGGCAACCAAGATTATTTCTCTTAGTATCCTGCATATACGAGAAAATGATATTTTTTTTCCGCCACGCAGAGCGATACCTACTAATTTTGTATAGAAAAAAACGCATCAGCCTTAGTCTTATTGCAAAACAAAAACTCGTATGTGCACCAGATATGAGGAAATCGCCAAGTGCACATATAACGCCTACTCCTTTTTTTGCAATTTTCTGACCAAAATAATGTTTTTTCAGCCACACCACGCGATTCAGGGAGAAATTTCCTTTGGAATTAGTGTTTTTGAAACTCGAGACAACGTAAAATACAGCTAATATCAGGGAATTCTGACTCAAAACCTAGAGACGCATTTTCCCAAAAGTAGGGTTTGGTCAGATAGGGGATCTATTCTTAGTTCTGCAGTATAAGCAGAGCTTAGCTCTTATCACAAACTATAAGCGCCATTTAAAAACTTGTACTCCTGGCATAAACTGCATTCTCCGTTTAGACAGCAGTTTAAACGTTGAGTGAGATTTAAACTGGTTTTGTTGAACACTCCTGACCCTCAGTATTTTACTAAACCTACTAATGGAATAATCTTACATTCTAGATAGCTTTATTAACTTCACAAAATGTAACCATTCTAATTTTACAAATTTCGTAATTTCGTTCTAATAACTATCTATTTTTTATTTATAGATGAAGGTGAACATTCAGTGTTTCCCTTCCGCAATGGTAATGACTGGGGTACCTGTGGTGTCCATGACGTGGTATGATGGGAGGAATGGTTACTTCGAGAAAGACTGCCCATGTTTTGCTATTTGTTATCAAACTGGACAAGTTCAAATCATGAGAAACCAGAATGATGAAAGTAAGCTCACCGTTCAGGATGCTTTAGTGAACTGAATATTTGTATCTTAATTTTTATCATCGAGTACAAACTTTTGTATATTTTGATTTATTATTTGCCGCTTTACACTTAGAAAAAGAAGAAAAAAATGAATTTCAAAGATTGAATGAAAAAGTGGCCTGTCACTTGTTTTTTCCCTTTGAACCAAAGTTTATGAAAAGTTACCAAAGTCCAAAGTTACTAAATTCGACATTAAAATCACATATGTATCTGCCAAGGATTTTCTCGAATTATCTAAAATTTATAATTTGCCCAAAGATTGGAATTTTCAGAATTCAGTAGGTAGATATATCAATAACTTCAAATTAAAATAAATTTGTATGTTAGATTTTGATGGATTTAATTTAAATAAATCGAATGGAACCACATGGGCTGCTGAGCACCTCAGTATGAGCTTAGTGGTGGGTATATAATTATGTTTTCTATGTTCAAAACAGTGATCTGTACAAAAGGGCTTTCCTATAAAGAAAATTTGTGTTGCATTTTTCCTCTGGGTACTTCAGAATGTTTAAAAGGTGAGGAGTTAAGGTTGTTTTATTCAACCTTATTTATTAAACAAATGATGGTCAAAATTGAAATAACGACCCCCTCCCCCATACCAGATTATACCAATTTATTTTGGGGAAGTAGTACATTTCTTGAAAATAGTTGGCCGTTTTCTGATGCGCAAGGACTAATTTTTAAATTATGGGTTTAATTTAATTGATTTGATAATCCATTTAATTTATCCATTAATCTTATTGTCATTGGCCTAGTATTTCATCTGGTGAAAATACGTCTATACTATTTTGTAGAATGGTACCAACAACCTTTGTACGGTTTCTTCGTTCGTCTTGGGAAGGCAACCTCTTGGCCATCTTTCTTCTTTCCTCTTTAAGGTCCTCGCACACTAGGCAGGAATAGAGCGGGAAACAGTTGTGGGATCCAGGTCGTATTTTTTTTGCTTCTGTGTTATTGAATGGAGAGGCGAAGACTAGCTGGTGATGGCTTTGGCCTTGCACAGGACTGGACACGCCATGACAGCTCTCGAAGCGAAAAATGCTGCACTCTGGCACGAGATGTTCTCCTCCCACCTTCCAATGTTTACTTGTCCTCGTTCACGGCTGCCGCCATCTTACATCCTGTGCCCTACCTGTGGCGTTTCCCGTGCCGACCCTGCCTAGTGTGTGAGGACCTTCTGGTACCACGGAGAGAAAGAAGCACCCCAGAGGTTTAGAGTTGGGTGAGAGTTAGCTTGACCAATACCTGTAAATAATATTGATAATGATGCATTATTCTTGTAGATCCAGTGCTTATAGACACAAAAATGAATGCAGTGAACTGCTCCTGGAATCACAATGGTAGCATTCTGGCCATAGTAGGATCTGCTGTACTACCAGAAGATAACCGAGAGTCTAACGTTGTCCAGTTCTGTTCACTCTTTGGAGAGGTAACTATTGTGGCTCTTTCTGGTAACTTATTTTTCTTTCCACATACTACCGCACACATCCGCATTTATTGACATGGATATGTCTAAGGCGTGGGCTACCTGTGAAATTGTAACACAAAAAGAATGCAACCTTTTCTATTTCGGTTGATTCTCACGTAAAACTAACCCGTTGGTAGGGAAATGTAACTTCCGCAATTTTCATTGCACAAAAATTGTTCGCCACTCATTGGAAAGCTCTTGATTTATGTGAAAAATGTACACATCTAAGCTACCAATTTCCTCCTCCTTTCACATGTGGCTACATTCCTAAACTAATTTGATCGGACTATAAACAACATTTTCATTTGGCAGAAACATAAATGCATAAGTATCTATAAACGATTGCCATCACGACCGAATGACGCTGTTAAAACTAAGAAATACGTGACACGCGCTCTTTTACTTCTGAACACAACTGACCAATCCCAGATCAGCTGAGTGGCTCTAGAATCCAGTTTTTTCCCTAATGATCCCACGATTCTGAGATTTGGTATGTGGGCCCTTGAGGGACTTTTGAACACAACTGACCGATCCCAGATCAGCTGAGTGGCTCTAGGATCCAGTTTTTTCCCTAATGATCCCACGATTCTGAGATTTGGTATGTGGGCCCTTGAGGGACTTCTGAACACAACTGACCGATCCCAGATCAGCTGAGTGGCTCTAGAATCCAGTTTTTTCCCTAATGATCCCACGGTTCTGAGATTTGGTATGTGGGCCCTTGAGGGACTTCTGAACACAACTGACCGATCCCAGATCAGCTGAGTGGCTCTAGAATCCAGTTTTTTCTTTAATGATCCCACGATTCTGACATTTGGTATGTGGACCCTTGAGGGACTTCTGAACACAACTGACCGATCCCAGATCAGCTGAGTGGCTCTAGAATCCAGTTTTTCCCCTAATGATCCCACGATTCTGAGATTTGGTATGTGGGCCCTTGAGGGACTTCTGAACACAACTGACCGATCCCAGATCAGCTGAGTGGCTCTAGAATCCAGTTTTTTCCCTAATGATCCCACGATTCTGAGATTTGGTATGTGGGCCCTTGAGGGACTTCTGGACACAACTGACCAATCCCAGATCAGCTGAGTGGCTCTAGAATCCAGTTTTTTCCCTAATGATCCCACGATTCTGAGATTTGGTATGTGGGCCCTTGAGGGACTTTTGAACACAACTGACCGATCCCAGATCAGCTGAGTGGCTCTAGGATCCAGTTTTTTCCCTAATGATCCCACGATTCTGAGATTTGGTATGTGGGCCCTTGAGGGACTTCTGAACACAACTGACCGATCCCAGATCAGCTGAGTGGCTCTAGAATCCAGTTTTTTCCCTAATGATCCCACGGTTCTGAGATTTGGTATGTGGGCCCTTGAGGGACTTCTGAACACAACTGACCGATCCCAGATCAGCTGAGTGGCTCTAGAATCCAGTTTTTTCTTTAATGATCCCACGATTCTGACATTTGGTATGTGGACCCTTGAGGGACTTCTGAACACAACTGACCGATCCCAGATCAGCTGAGTGGCTCTAGAATCCAGTTTTTCCCCTAATGATCCCACGATTCTGAGATTTGGTATGTGGGCCCTTGAGGGACTTCTGAACACAACTGACCGATCCCAGATCAGCTGAGTGGCTCTAGAATCCAGTTTTTTCCCTAATGATCCCACGATTCTGAGATTTGGTATGTGGGCCCTTGAGGGACTTCTGAACACAACTGACCGATCCCAGATCAGCTGAGTGGCTCTAGAATCCAGTTTTTTCTTTAATGATCCCACGATTCTGAGAATTTTTATGTGGGCCCTTGAGGGACTTTTGAACACAACTGACCGATCCCAGATCAGCTGAGTGGCTCTAGAATCCAGTTTTTTCCCTAATGATCCCACGATTCTGAGATTTGGTATGTGGGCCCTTGAGGGACTTCTGAACACAACTGACCGATCCCAGATCAGCTGAGTGGCTCTAGAATCCAGTTTTGACATTTCATGTCTTTGCTATGGCACACAACCAAATTTTCGTTATGTCACGTTACGTTACGTAACGAAATATGCTCAATTTCTGATCATTTCAGCTTACAACCGAGTCGTTGCTAGGGAAATGGTACTTCGTCGTTTTTCATCCCACAAAATTCGTTGACCATTCGTTCGAAAGCTCTCGATTTATCCAACCATATTATGTTAACTACTGCAAAGTGCGTGGCAAACAAGCTGAGTTATGAGCATGGTTATTTGAATAATTGTTTACACACAGGTGATCATTCTCAATAATTGATATTGTGAACATGATAGCAACCGCTTGCTAATTTCTGATGATTTCATTGAGTTCTATTGATTTTCACATACAACCAATGCGTTACTAGCGAAGTGTAACTCCCTTAGTTTTCATAGCATGAAAATCGTTCTCCACTTTTTGGAATGCTCTCATTTTATCACATCTCATGATCCGTAAGCCATTGTGGTGTCAAGGAAAGCTAATTTTTACGCTAAGTTATAAACTAATATTGCTAAGTAACCATAATGAACTAATAATCTGAAAAGAAGGCACTCGGTAGGTAGGCATAATATTGAGTAGTAGGTACTTGTAAGCAGCTTGTATAACCTACTACTCTGATTATTGGCTCTTTCCCAATCATCTGACTGAGCTAAATGCCTTCCTGTTCATCCTAGTTAGTTGAGATTTGATGGAAGACTCCCTGGGAAATTAAGAGACTATTGAAATGATTGGCTCATTCTTAATCAGCTGAGTGAGCTAAATTCTCTCCTGTTACCCCTAGGAAGTTGAAATTAGAATGGGAGACTCCCTGGGACATTAACAGACGATTGAAATGATTGGGTCTTTTCTGATCAGCTGACAGCTAATTTAATTGAAAAATTTTTAACTTGAGACACAAAACACATATTTCACTGGGGAAAATAAGACATATCCATATACCGATGTATCTGCATGTAGTGTAGATACTCAACATAGGTTTACTGATTTATCTAGAAGATAAAACAGGTTTCTGATAATTATCGCTTTCCATTTTTCACGCTGCGAACATCTCAATTCTTCCTCATTATTCTGAGAACTACTGGTACATATACAAGCTGAGTTGGAGTTATACGTTTGGCTTCCTGGTGTGACGACTACAAATCAATTCCATGAACTACTTAATTAATTACTCGTTGCAAATAATTCTACGTCTTTCTTCATTCACAATTACTCACCTATATTTGTTTCAGTTTGAATCTATAGCGTGGTCTTCAATTTTAGCTGGTAGAGTTTAATTAGATCTATATAATAATGCAGTTACTAAATTAGTTTTGAAATTCTGACAGTGTGCAATTACGTCTACTCAGGGACATGTAGATCTAGACCATTCCAGTTTTGTTCAGCAGTCAGTCCACATGTGGAGATTATAAAATCTAGCATGAGTTGTAAGAGCGCCCTAAACAAGTGACCTTGAGCGTGAATAGTAGTCACAAGAGTGGTGTCCAATAAAGTTAGAGGTATGACGTTCCAGCTGGGACTGTGACGTTGAACGTGACCCAGAGATGGAACAGCTTGAAACAATCATTTCTCGTCTTCAGTAGGTGTTCCACCTGAACGCCCAAGCTTCCACACTCCTCTTTTCTTGTTACTTTCACTTTATCCAATTACTCCTAACTAATAAAACTAACAGACTTGAAGATTAGAAAAAACTGCAAAATAGAAATAAAATTATCAAATAATAAGAGATAACAAAGCGCCAGAGCGGAAATCAACTGGATTCGGGATAAAACTGGAACAGACTATTCAGCAAGGAACTCGAGACAAAAATGTACTCTTAAGGCCTGTGGGTGCTGAATCGATTCCATAGCCTTCTTGATTCGTCATTATTGACCCTATTTTTCATCTAATTTTTGGTTTATTATGTTCAAACATGTATTCTTTTGCTTCATAAACAAGATTGGCGCTGTAACATGGTCTCCTACTTCTTTACAGCATATTAGGACGTTAAAAATCCCTGGAAGAGTAATCACTTGCTGCGTCTGGGAAGGATCGTCTCTCAGAGTAGCTTTTGCCGTGGATTCATTCGTTTACTTTGCAATGATAAGGCCAGACTATAAATGGGGCTACTTTAGTAAGACACTGGTGTTTTCTTACCCTGGTCAAACAGGTACTCACATTACGTTCTGGGACACAAACAACAACGAGGTAAATTAACACTTCATTGGTGAAGACATTTATACAAATCAAACTATATGAATGAAACTATATTGCATTGATTTGACCTAACTTCAGGTTCACAGCAAAATCGTACCTGCTCTATATGGGATTGCTGCTCACAAGGAATATTGCGTTCTAGCAACTAAAACTAGTGATCCCAGTGCACAGTATGGTCTGACTGTATGCAACACCATCTCCACTCCTGTTGATAGTAAGTTTTGTTAATTTCAAAACATCTAAACTTTCCATGCGTGAGTACTGTTCTAAGAAGGCATGCTTCTGTTGAATATGGGGTGATTCGACCACTTCATTTGGAGTATTCAGGGAGCAGAAAACAGCTCTTCGTATGATCTGTGGTACGTCAATAAAAAAAGGAAGTTGAAGAAGAACGTTGTCTAATTTTTGGAAAATGAAGAGTTACGATGTTAGATCGATTTCGAATGTTATAATAAGTAGCAAACAAACACTGAGAACGTTAGAAAGGTCACAGCTTATACAGGGTGGCAGGGGATAAGTGACGAACAATTTTTTCTGTTAATCTGCATCAAAAATGTAGTAAAATCCCGCCAACCACATATTTTATCTCAATCTGTACTCGAGATATGATTTTTCAAAGGTTTTTTCAGGAATACCGTATTTTTTCATTTTAAACTCAAATTTGTCCACTTTGCCTCTTTTAATTTTAACTTTCGACCTCATTTACGGTATCACCACTAAATTTCCTATAAGAATAATGTACTTGGGTTCTTAAAAAGTACCATCCGAAGACCCTCACATCAGCTCAAACAATGACGATTTTGAAATAATAATATTTCTGGAAATCTTTAAAACTTTACTGCTCTTCCGAAAAGAATCCTGGAAACTGGAAAATCTCATGAAAACTGCTTCATCTATACTCTTTCCAACGGTATAATCAATTTTACTTTTATTTTGTTATTTAGGGGAGAATATTTTGTTTTAATGTTAAAAAATGTGGGTTTTTCAATGAAATTGTTGGTTTTCTCGAAAGATGATCCTCCATGAACCTACGAGTATGGGGTCGGTTTCTATGTATTTTTTCAGGCTGTATCGAATGGTAACATTTGTAGATCTCTCCAACTCCGTTATAACCGAGTTTTACTCTTAAACTCGCAAATGTTTAGTTTGTTTGTTTCGCTTAAATGTATGTTTTGTGGGGTATAACTAGTTAATTAAAGTGTAAAACTCTATTATAACATAGTTGGAGATCTGCAAGCGTTTCCATTCGATCCAGCGAGAAAAAATACATAGGAACCGACCCCATACTCGTAGGTCCATAGAGGGTCATCTTTCGAGAAAACCAACAATTTCATTGAAAACCCCACATTTTTTAAACATTAAAACATAATTTTCTCCCCTAAATAACAAAGTAAAAGTAAAATTGATTATACCGTTGGAAAGGGTATCAGATGAAACACTTTTCATGAGATTTTTTTGGAATAGTAGTAAAGTTTTAACGATTTTCAGAAATTTTATTTTTTCAAAATCGTCAAAGTTTGATTTGATGGTACTTTTTAGAACTCAAATACATTATTCTTATAGAGGTAATATTCCGAAAGTGAGGTCAAAAGTTGAAATTAAATGAGGCAAAGTGGAGAAATTTGAGTTTAAAACGAAAAAACACGGTTTTCTTAAAAAAAAAAAAAAAAAAAAAACCTTCAAAAATCATATCTCGAGTACGGATTGAGATAAAAATATGCGGTTGCCGGCCTTTTACTACATTTTTGATGCAGATTAACACACAAACATTTTCTTCACTTATCCCCGTGCACCCTGTATAGTCACAGGTGGGGGGAGATTGAATCTGGAGGGTATAAACTCAATTTTCTTGATCTGTCCATATCATCGGTAAACAAAAGGCATAATTTTTCAATATATAGGAAAGATACGTATAGCGATACAACTGTCTGTAGTACATCAAATCACTCTTTATTCCATAAGAATGTGACCTTCCATAGTATGATCAACCGTGCACTATCTATTCCAATGAGTGAACAAAATTTATCAAAAGAAAAATCAATTATTAAAGCATAGCGGCAAGTAATGGGTAAGGGGGAGATCTCGTTGACACCATATGGGATGAGGTTTTGAGGGAAAAGAGTAGGGACACAATCTCCAATTTGACCAGGGAAGATAACTAAGATAAGGGAAGTAATTTTGGAAGAAAAACAATGGATCAGTATACCGTGTTATGGGAAAATGGCTGATAAAGTTAGTAAAATAGGTTTTACCAGGGACCATTAAAGACAAAATCAGTGTTCAGGATATAAGTGGGGTTTATCAACTGAAATGTTGTTGCGGCCATGAGTATTCTGGTCAAACTGGTAGTAAATTCAGGGAGAGAATAGAAGAGCATCAGGAGGATTTCAGGGAAAGTAAGGGTAAGTCTACATTTGCAAAACATCTTAAGGAATCCAATCATAGTTACAATTTTGATTTGGCAAATAGGCAGTCAGTAGAATGTCTTCATTTTCGTCCAAAGGGAGGTATGCTGAATGTACTGGAAAATTTCGAAATTATCAAAAGTGACAGGTCTGGTAAATGTTTAAATAAGGGTATCCCTCAATATATTTCACCATTGATAGCTCCATTTCTGTGAAGCTTGGAATTATCCTCTTGCTACAACCAGATGAAGTAATTCTTCCCCTCCCGTCACTTCATCTGATTAGCTATAATACCCTTAGCTAATATTAGCTATAATACAATACTTTGTATGCACTTAATTCGTTGTGCCTCCTGGCCCTTTCCTTTCTCTCGATTAATGGAATTCTATGTCCCATCACCTGCGACAATATAAGCTGTGTCCTTTCACATATATGTTCAGTCATTGTTTTTCTGATGATGGCCTAACCCCCGAAGTCGATCCAACATTTAACTCTTTATTTTCGTGGAATTAGACAACTTTCTTTTTTAAATTCTGTTTTTATTGAAATGAGTTTCCACTACTCACATTGCTAATGATTTAGTTCGTGTATGGTAAGAGTTCGACACCCTCGTCATAATTTAGGCAAGTAGGGCTATTGACTGTCTATAGCTCATTCGTCATCGAAATGGTCGTCTTTGTGAGAAGAAAATTTGTCTTCCTAAAGCAGCCATACATATCAGACGAGAAATCGCGACAATCTACATACTGAACCCACAATGTTGCACAAATTTAATGACCTACTCAGATACGCATAATCTTATTTATAACATAGTAATCAAAAACATAAGCATAAAGTAAATGGTAAGTACACAAAACCTAAGGAAAATTATAAGTTAATATTAAAGAAAAGTTAAATAAAATATGAATGGTGGGGGATCACTATTGACGGTTGTTCCATGAGAGCTGCTGCGGAGGGCTGACATCCCAGACGAGGGTAACCGTTCCATACTGCGAGTCATGATAAGATTTACAAGTTGAATTTTTGGTTAGTGGTGAAAGAGCGGCAGGATTTACTAAGGGGGAAGAAGTTCGATAAATAGGTAGGAATTTAAAAGTTAGTGAGGTTCAATAATTTGGAAATCAATTTTGAGCATCTAACTTGCAAGTAATGTAAAGTGCTGGAGTGGGAGGTCAACTTGAAGATGGAGGAGTGTGTTGCACGGTCAATAAACTGCGCCTCAACCAAGACAAAACTAACTGTGGAATATGGAATTCTTTTTTACGGCAACTCTCCCGCCGCCCATGGCATATTCATATTCAGAAACGTGCGATCCGAATCCTGGCGAATGCCAATTCTGGTGACTCCTGTAGGCCTCTGTTCGAGAAGCTGCGACTAATGACCCTGAGAGTCCAGTTCGTTTATCAGATCCTGTTGAAAATCCGAAAAAAACCTTGCCTCATTCAACATGACCACGACACTTGGCATCATACTCAACTCTAAACAGCTAAGAACAACCTAACATTGCGGTACAGTGATGCAATATCGACCATGTTAGAGTTAAACTTCATAATAAGCTCAGTGAAGAATTGAACATCCCTGATTTCATGAGGCAAATTAAGAAACACTGTACAGTGCCCCCCCTTATAGGCAGTAATGGACAGATGGGAATACAGTTCTTATAGATTATTATTGATTTTGATTGATTAGGATTAACTTCATTTTATTGGCAGTTTACCCATTGAAGAATAATTGACGCAAGTTAGGCATCACCAATGGCAATGGTTTGGATGATAAGATTTGAAGGGCTCTTAATAAAAAACTGGAAATCATCAGCAAATGATGAAATCAGAAAAATATGATATCATCAGCAAAGTGAAGGGGCGCATAAATATCATTAATAAGAGGAGAAAATAATTCCTGACCCAGTATCAAACCTTGAGGAACCTTTATCCAAATTGAGGGAAATCGAGTTTGTGTTACCACACGTAACACTTGTAAGGTAAGATCCCACAAATCTGGTGGCAGAAGAAGTAAATCTGAATTTATCGACCTATTTTGAAAGGAGTCAATTATAGTCAACCGAACCGAAGGCATTTTAAAAGACTAGTAAAACGAGGATTGCACATTTGCCCTTGTCAATCCACTTACAGTTTCAGTCACATTCAACAAAGCTGACAGACAGCTGTTTCCACTTTGGAAGCCTGACTGAAGAGGGGGTACAGTAAGTTTTGAAATTAATGTGCTCCCAAATCTGCTTGTTGATCAAGTATTCAAGAATTTCGGAAAGAGCCGGAAGAAAACTGGTGGGACGATATCTTATAAGAATTTAGGTTTGTTTGGAATAATTGGAATAAAAGTCGCACGCCTCCATATTGATGAAAATTTGGAAGACGTTAGACATGCATTGACGAAGTAAGTCAGGTTATCATTATCTGTTCAAACGAACGATTTAAATTAAGATATATAGGTAACCACTTAATTGATGTCATACAAATAAATTATTTATTGTAATACGATAAATATTATTCATTGTCACTAGAACTAATTGACGTTACAAAGTCACGGGGGTTTCCAGTCTAAAAGAGTGACACTGCCCATTACCAACCACTGAAAATTCATACATAATACATGTATTAATTGGATCAATATATTTTTATTTATTTCTTACTGTTATTGCCTTTGTATTTGTATTGATCTGTCTTTTATTAATTATATTTACGAAAACTATAACGACTAAAGTGTAATAACAACAAACTTATGAACTAGTATCTAATTATAAAACTTGATAATAATAATGTTGGAAAAACCAGCTCAGCCTTAGGAAATTAACTATGCATGACAATAATAACAAGGCCTGATTTATTGACTCCTCCTAACTCATCTCACGTCAATGTGGATTATTATCTACTCTTCATTTATATGTTTGGAGATATCCTCATGTTCCATCTATCAGGATCTTCATTATTTGCTGAGCACCAACCAGTCTTTCGTGAGCAGCCATAAGTGAAACACCCACACTCATTCTTTCTTCGTGGCCACTTGTACAGTAAAATACTTTATAACCTGCTTCTGAATACCAGCTGTACTCCTCACTGTGTCTTGTGAGGATCTGCCTATTCCTAGAGTCACTCATCTACACTCATCATTCCGACTGCAGCATTGGGGCACACTAAGATACAACCTAACTGCAGTTAAGGTAAAGGAGTCCTTTCTAAACTTCAGTCAGGTCCAATCATCTCATATCATTATATATACTCAGGTGCAAAAAATTTGGCCCACTCTCTAAATTGGAAGATTTTATGAAGTTGCGACTAATATCCTTTTGTTTTCGACTGGGCTACTGAACTCATTCAGAGGCATTTTTTGTTGTTTTTTTAGCCCGACGGATGAAATTGTTTTGATCTCTCAACGATAGGGAATCGTTTCGAAAGGTGATCGTGTTTTATTGCCTCCTACTTTCACGTTATCTTCCAAGCTGCGATTATGTTCATCTCTTCCACAGGTCCTCAGCTGAGGAGCGAGTGTTTTTCTGTACGTTGAGTCGAGTCGAGTGCATTAAAAAAAAAAAAAAAAAAAAACTTTCTCACCAGAAATGGTGAGACTTCTGGTGGGACCTCTCATTATTGATGGAGGGTCACTGAGATATGCTGCTCAAATGCTAGGACGGCCTTATGAAACCATTCGTGCCACTGCTAGACGTTTTCGAGAGACGGACCATACTCTAGAAGGAAGGGTTCTAGCCGCCCATGAAAAACAATAGCCGCTCAAGACAGGTACTTGTACAACTTAGCCTTAAGAAATCGACGATTAACTGCTTCACAAGGTCGTAACTGACTTGAAAATGCAAAGGGGGTGGATTTAGGTGCTTGGACAGTTCTGAGACGATGGTGGGATCGGCATTTGTCAGCCAGAAGACCCGCCCGCGTTCCAAGTTTAACCCGTTAGCACAGGATGTTGCATCTTCAGTTTGCTCAAAATCACAGTGCTTGGAAACTTGAAGAGTGGAGGGATGTCATGTTCACTGATGAGTGAACATGACAGCCTGCGGGGCTCAGATGGTCGTAAAAGAGATTGGAGAAGGCCTGGAGAAAGGTTTGTTCCTGCCACAATGACTGGACAAGAGCCCTCTGTCCAAGCATTCGAGAGGCATATCTCAGTGACCTTCCATAATTAATGAGAGCTACAGCTTGCGGGACCATTTCCGGTGGGAAAGACATTTTTTCCCCTTAAAGTGATTATTTACGATGGAATGCACTCAATGTACAGAAAAACACTCGCCCCTCGGCTGAGGACTACAGTGCAAGAGATGAACAACATAACCGCAATTTGGAAGTAACGTGAAAGTGGGAGGCAATGAAACACGATCACGTCTCGACACGATTCCCTATGATTGAGAGATTAAAAAAATGTCATCCGCCTGGCTAAAAAACAACAAACAGTTCCTCTGACTGAGTTCAGACAGTAACCCAGTCGAAAACAAGAGAATATTAGTCGCAACTTCATAAAATCTTCCTTTCGGAGAGAGGGCCAAATTGTTTGAACCTGAGTGTATATATATACTCGGCCCTTCGGGCCTCGCCCCCCTGGACCCTCCTAATCTTTTCTCTTTTCTACTGCTTAGAAAACGAGGATAATTTGCTATGCAATTCGTTAAAAAAAAATTATTGGGGGTCGGCCTAAGAATTGCATAGCAATTAATATATATATAAATGTAGGACTCAAGGGCCATCAGAAACCCCCTAGTACATAAAACTACATTAGTTCATGACTGTTTTTTAGTTTTTTATTTTAGCATGGAACATGATTTTAGAATGGACTAACTTCCAGAAAACGTCATGCGGAAGTGGTATTCGGGATAGAACCCAAAGTAGCGCGGTCAAGAATGCCAATGCGAATCCATCATTAACCAACAAAAAATGAATTTGACAACTTTTTAGGAAGAGATAAACGAAGGAGAAGAGATCATGATGGATGATGAATCAACTTTCTCCTTCGCGTCCCTGAGAAATAGGGAATTGAAAAAAGTGGGGATTAGTCAAAAAGTTCCACTGTGTCCCCACGCTATTTATGAGTCAGTAAGTTGAGCAATGAACCCTAAAACCCTTTTGTTGTTTATCTCTGACTAAACAAAGTTGAAGTTTATGTTGAGTAGGATGATACAAACTCTTGAATTCACATGCATCTTATACCTACCAACAGACTAGGGCACCAGTGGCAACTAAACCACCCGAACTTGGCACTTTCCTAATCTTAGGTTGGCAGATTCTACTCCGGGATTTTTACTAAGGGATTGACTACTTGATGTTGTGTATTTTTGAGATGCGAACTTGCACGTATCCAGACCACCATACTATACACATCATTCTGACCTATATGCCCAACTAATCTGAAATTTTACTAAGGGATTAACTTCTTATGTTATGTATTTTTAAGATGCGAGCTTGCGAGCATCCAGACCACTAAACTATATACATCCTTCTAATGTATTTACACGCTAGATGTATTTGAGTATAGCGTGGGGACACATAGGAAACTTTCTAACTAGGCAAATAGTCCCGTATGATCCCCCACTTTGTTTAATTCCATATTTCTCACTTACACGAAGGAGAAAGATAATCCATCATGAAAACATGGGAAAGACGAGATTCTGGGGTTTCCGAAATAGTCATCAAATTCGTTTTTGATAACATAATGACAGATTTACATTGGTTAGAAAGTGAGCACATATACGTAACTACTTTCACCAAAGTTTGTATGAAAACATTATTATTTTGTAATACATGGTAAATGGATTGAATGCATGCAACGAAGTAGTTACCACATGTAAACCTCGGAAAACGAGAATATGATGTATTCCAAAAATTGAACCACTTCTAGACCTGAATGCATTTTATGCTCTAAGAATTTCTGTAAATTCTTGCATGGGGGTTTCAATGAGGTCATAGGACATAATACCATTACATACGATTATCATTTTATTTATGTCAGATAGTTTTTCCAATCAGTTATCCATTTCTAGGTTTTGTTTATGGTTTCAGGAATTAACAATAGTTATGTAAAACAAGTTTTCTATTAAGTTAATATATTTAGTGTTCAGTTTGAATACATTCTTAGTCTCCTGATGTTGCAAGTATGGTTGAAATGATTGTGTGGAGCAGGGGTCTCCAACCTACGGCCTGCGGGCCACATCCGGCCTGCAAGCAGATTTTGACCGGCCCTCGGAAAAATTACAGACTAGAAAAAGATTTTTCTATTTGAAAATAAATTTTCCTTAAAACACTTTTACTGGTAACTACAAGTACAGTAATCGTCTCTATTTTTGTCCCTTCCGTTCTCGATAAGTGTTAAGTTATCTGTAAACCAGCAGCGATCAGCCATTCAGCGATAGTCAGTGTTTTGCACGGACTGTACAGTGGTGGTGTAAGGGCAGAAAGCTTACCCCGACTGTACCTAAGGCAGGACTAAAAATAACTCATCATGTTATATAAAAAATGTATGGGTATTTGAAATAATATTTGCAATTTTTAGTGAAAGTAGGCCTAAGTAAAAATCATTAATAATTGTCTTACTTAATTTGGTATATTTTGTTCACAACATTATTTTTAACTATTTTAAAAGAACATGATTTGAGTTATCCAACAACAAAGATATAAGGGAATATAGCTACTTAGAAAACTAAGCCCGGAATATCTCAATAACCACCACTGTGCACTCTTAATTAAAACAAAACTTCGTGAATGTATGGGGGGGGGGGGGGGGGGGCTCGGGAAACGTTAGTAAATTGTTGGCCCACCTTGTCTCAAATATTTTATAGTGTGGCCCTTCTGTAAAAAAGGTTGGAGACCCCTGGAGTAGAGTATACCAACCAGTATCCAAACAGATATTTGATGCTGATATTGATTTTTTCCCTAATTAGTAGTTGATTAATTGTATTTTACATCATTTCTGCCTTACATGAAATCTTCAATACATTATTACAGAAAAATACATAATTAAATAAGCTGTATTTACATAACTAAAGCGTATATATTTTCTATCACAGTTCTTCATGGTTATAGATCATAATCAGTAAATCTTCTCGCCAGTCAGCATGCAGTTGTTTGATGTGTTCAGATTCAATGTCACAATCAGCAGCAATTAAGTTTTGTAAATCTTCATCATCAAGAAGATACAAGATGGTGTCTGTTACCACTATTGGCAGTGGCTTTTGGCTTCTGTTCAATGTTCCAACTCCAGAATCATGGTTTGTGGTTGAGGGCGATTTAGGTTCATCAACGTTACTAACCAGCAGATCTTGTTGAATCCCAATTCCCATGCTTCTATTAAATAAGGAGTTTAAGCAGTATTCACCAGCACGCACCAGCTTGAATCTTGCTAGTGCATTTTGAATACGGCTGTTGATATGGAACCCAAAAATAGGGAATGGTTGAATACCCTCTTCACACTTATTCCTGAGGTATAATTTCAATAAGTTTCTCTGTACAGTTTCATTCCTCGCATATGCTGCTGCTTTTTTTGGTGGTTTGGTAATTACTTCATGCAGCGACACTGAATCTGTGATGCGATACAGCTTCATACGTCTGATTTCTTTGTTGCACATCGTGTTGTAGGTTTTTTTCATATTATTGATTTCCCCTTCGTATTTCACGCGATACGATAAAACAGACTTTAAATGGCTGTTTGGAACTGGTTCCATTTTGAGTTTAAGATCCAGAACACGTGATTCAACTATTGTGAACAACAATGCTGAACTCCCTAACCCTGTGATACATTTGATTTCCGTTGGGGAGTTCCGAATGCCTTCGCTCAGAGCGAGGTAGACTCTTCCCCTAAAACTACTGTCTCGCTCTGCATGATGTTGCTGTATATAGTTGTTGATCAATTGTCTCCGAGCGTTTAGAATATCTTTCCTATGATTCAGTCTCCTTATCCCAAACACTTCTTTCCTTCTGTAAGGCACTGTGCCAATGACTAGCCGCACTAGTGATTCGTCCTCCAACAGGTCTTTAGGATCGAATTGAACTTTGTTTACCAAAAGTTGGGAGATAATGTCAGATCTGGACTCGATTACAGCTAACTGGAAGGGAGTATGTCCACTACTGTTCCTCGTGTTGATGTCTGCTCCATGGTCTATTAGTAGTTGGGCTACATCACTGAAATAACAGCAAGTTATTGCAAGCATAAGCGGAGTATTCCCTTCGGAGTCTTTGGCATCAACTTCCGCCCCGTGGTAAAGTAACATCTTAATGACTTTGAATCCAACCCTATCATACTTAGAAATCGCTATGTGTAATGGGGTATTACCTTCTGAGTTCACTGTGTTCACTTCTGCACCACAATCAAGTAACAATCTGATTATGTTATCATTATCATCTCGTTTTCGAAATCGCAGAGCCCTTGAAAGAGGAGTGTCTCCATCGGCATCTGCTATATTAATCCTGGCTCCTTGTTCTAGTAAATACTCTATTATATGATAATGGTTCGGGGATGAAATATATCCCGGAATAGCGATCATTAAAGGAGTTTTCCCTTTGTCGTCCTCAGCATTTACATCAGCACCATATTCAATGAACAATCGGACAACGTCGAGATCAACTTCCCTAAATCCTGCAAGTGATATCATCAGTGGAGTCCATCCACAATGGTTGGGCCGATCTCCTTCAGCCCCATTATCCAGAAATAGCTTTATGAGATTGTAGTATCCAACGCATGCTGCTACTTGCATCAAACTGATACCTCTTTGGTCTTCAACATCCATCCTTGCACCATGCTCTATGAGAATTTTCGCAACGTTATATGCCTCCTCGGGGTAACGGAATTTCATGGCCTGAATAATGATGTTGTCTGACGCCCCCTTATTGACCAATAATTCAATAATTGTTAACAAATTCATCAGTCCTTCCATATCTGACTGAGGTAGCTGGACTTCCTTGGGTATGACTTCTACAGCTATTGCTATATCTGAAGGTTCCCAACTAAGAAAATGATGAACAACTTTATAGAGGTTATCTGGGCCCAGGATTACAAATAGTTGACTCATCGCCCAGTCCAAAGGGGTCAAGCACCATAGTGATGGAGGATTAATGTTGTACTGGTGAACATCGGCGCCATGATCTAGCAACAGTTTTGTGATTTCTGTCCACTGACCTTTAACTGCTACGATAAGAGGCGGTGTAACATGGGTGTTCGTTTTATTGCTGTCAGCGCCAAATTGAAGAAAAAGTTCCACGATCTTCAAGTTACCTTTCAATGCAGCTCGATGAAGTGGAGTGTCCCCTGCTTCTTCACTGAGATAGTCAGTCACAGAATTCACTGATATTTCGGCATTCACATCTGCCCCTCTTTCTAGCATGAGTTTTATCACTTCAAAAGCTGCAGCATCGCCTGCTGCTATGTGCAATGGTGTCCACCCAGACACTGATCGACAGTTTACTGGCGCCCCTTTACACACTAAAAGTGTTGCTATGTCAAAATAACCTCTTTGTAAAGCATCAATGAGAAGTTTATGGCAATCAGGAACTAATTCTGTTAAGTTTTGTCCTTCATCGTCCAAAATTCGGAGCAACGTTTCAATATCACCTTTTTCTGTGGCATCTTCAATCTTCATATGAAGCTCAAAAATATTGAATTCAGGGAAGTCTTCATCATCAACATCCGGGATTATATTGGCTTCTGGTAGATTATCATTTCTTTGAACAGCTGGGTTTTCCTCTGGAACGTGCTCAAAATAGTCTTCTATGTGATCACCCATACCCTGTAAATAAATTACTCTGTTATTTCCGTTTCAATTAAAGTTTCAATATCTACCTAATTGCATCACATTTTGGCAATAAACAAAAATATCTGGAACTCATCCAATTCTCAGCTTGCAATTCTGTAAGGGTCTTCATATAATCTCAGTGAATCTATAAACATTTATAATGTTCAAATTGTCAAGGCAGAGGGTTTCAGGAAGCTCTAGAAATACATATCGTTTTCAAAGGGCGAAAACAGTGTGGGTAATACAATATTTGTTGAGAATACACCATTGATCTGACTCAGATGTACCCTCATGTAACCTATTAGTGCCTGACTTGTAATATCCCTGATGATTCCATCAGAATCTCATGAAATTCAGAGAAGGGTGCTTTGTAAATAAGGGGTATTCATTCTCAAAACTCAAGTTTTGACGGGTTCCAATGCGTTTGCAATTTGATTTACCGTAGGCTGCCTTCAAAAGTCAAGTATCGAGGAATCATCGAAAAGCAGCAACAACCCTATTAGCTGCTTTGTGAAACATGCTTATCGATGACACTTACTGTTCTCGTAATTCAGACCTATCGATACGTGAAGAAAGTTTTTCAAATCTCAAGTTTCAAGTTTATTCATGGTTAGGATTAAGGTTTATTATTTTCCAAATAACTTAACTGCTTATTATTTATAACTTGGTTAGGAGGTAACTTCCACTGATTAGGCTTTCGCCGATTGTCATAAGGAGCGATACTTATATTTTAATTTTTGACGAATTAGCCTCATAAAGCTGATGAAATATATAAGAAGTTATTTATTTTTGACGAATGAACAGATTTCTATCCTAATTCTGAAGAGAAATATCGTCTGGAATAGATTTTTAAAAATCCATTCTAGTACATATACAGCATTTCCAAGTCAAATTCAACCTTTTCCAAACCAAATTCATTCTTTTCCAAACTGAATTCAACCTTTTCCAAACCAAATTAACCTTTTTCCTAATTATAAAAAAATGGCAACAAATTAACAATCCTATTTTATAGTCGACACGTGCACCCGCTTGGGATTTTCAATTCCCCCCCCCCCCCCCCTAAACTCCCCTCCTCCTCTCGGGCATGCCCATTGAAATTATCAAAAGTGACAGATCTGGTAAATGTTTAAATGAGGATATCCCTAAATATATTTCACCACTGATAGGTCCATTTTTATAAAGCTTGGAAGTATCCCTTCACACTGTTGAAACCATATTTAGTTATTTTCCCCCTTTCACTTCATCTGATTAGCTATAGTCCCCCTTCACTTTGTATGCACTTAATTGGTTGTACCTCCTGCCCTTTTCCTTTCTCTCTACCAATGGGATTCAATCTCCCTTCACCTATGACTATATAAGCTGTGTCCTTTCTAATGTGTGTTCAGTTATTGTTTGTTACTGATGATGGTCAAACCGTCGAAATCGATTTAATATTGTAACTCTTTATTTTTCGTGGAAATAGACAATATTTTTCACTAACTTCCGTTTTGAAATGGGTTTCCACTACTTCGTCGCGAATGATTTACTACGTACCTGGCTAAAATTTAAAGAACAGAGAATCTGCTTTTGTCCCTGATATCGCTGAATATTATTATTTTTTTTTTTTTTTGTCTTGTATATCCCTGAGCAGGTACATAGACGTACCTTGCTTATTTCGAGTCAACAATGGCCAAACGTTTGGTTGTTGGGCTTCATAGGTAAGTACGTGATTTTTTCCAGATCCCCGCAAACTTCCCATAGCGGAATAAAAATAACTCTGTAATTTTATGCCCCTTGAGGATTGTTCACAACTTGTTGAAAAGCTATCAATTTAAGCTACAAAATTACGTTGACTAAACCACCGTAAAAATGCACCCAAAAATGGGGGGGTGTCACTATTTTGTGACCGCTTTTCAAGAATAACGCGTAAAAACAGATCCTTTGCTACAACAAGATCATCACTCCTGCCCACGAGGTGCCTTTCGATATAGAATGTAATTACTAATGATTAAGTTATTTTACTGTACCTACCTGCTTAATTATACTGTGTGCTTATTTCTGTGATACCATAATGATAAATACGTTTTAATGCATATTGATATTTGCGTCATTCCCGAATATTTGGGGAAAGGTTGAATTTGGTTTGGAAAAGGTTGCATTTGTCTAGGAAATGCTGTATATTTAGTAACTGATTATAACAGATGATCTCTTCTTGGACTATTTCTACTTGTGATCATGGCAAGTCACCAAAATATAGAAGTAACACTTGATACAAAATTTGACTAACTTAAATGCAGGGTGTTAATACTTTTGGTTCGAAACCTTCTAGGGATAGATTGTGCTACAAATTTCCAACAAAAAGTTCCTCCTACAGATTTTTTTAAACGCTTTGTTTTCGAGCGAAGATTTGTTCGTGTTTTCTACTTTATATAATCAAAATGCTTATAACCCATCTAAGGTTCACTGTAAAATCAAAAGAATGTAAACCGTTGAAAAGAACGTAAAATTTCCATTAAGATTAGCACCATTTTAAAAGGTGCTCATTTAGTGAGACGAATCTAGGTCAGAATTGAATTTTTTTGTCATTTATCGAAATCACTACATTTTTCAAATGATCCTATGCCCTTCGGAAAAATTAGATTTCCCGTTTTCCTAACGGAAAACACTTTCCTGAAGTGTCAGTTTTACTTTTTGCTTTGCCAATTAAGGGGAAAATTATGCTTTAATGTTGAAAAAGTCGTTTTTGACATGGAAAATGTGTTAGTCGACGAAGAAAAAACGTCACGAAACCTATATATAAACAAGTTAATAGTGTTGCTATGGTTCCAAGTATTTTGTCATAACATCCTTAATTGTCTTTGTACTTATCTTGATGTTTTTGGTACCCATTCGACGCAAAATTTTATTCTCAACAACTCATGCCTGGAAGCAAATTACCTATAATCATTAATCTATACTTAAAACTTCAAACAACTTTTTTTTTGACATATCATATTTCAAAATGACATAACGTTCTTATTTTCTATGGCTTTTGGCCTATTCTTGGTGATCAATCGACGCAAAGTTTAATTGTCAACAACTTTCATGTATTACAACAACAAAAAGTTTGAATGGTGGGTTGGGCAAAAAATGAAAAATACGGGAAAAAAGATGTTTTTTAGTTTTAGAGCAAAAAACGCCAAAACCATCAATTTTTGGTATAGGAACATGGGTTATATCGAAATCAGCGTGTATTTCCTATAGGAAAAGCTCACAAATCAAAAGGGTGCGCCAGATGTCAAACCTGGCCCACTGAGTGAATTCTGGTTTGAATCAACATATCCATGATCTAAATGTTTTCCCTGTAAAGGAAAGGTTTTCGGGGGGAAAAAAAAAACGCGGCAGGCCCCTCTTACTTTCTCTCTTATGAGAGAAGAGCTATGAGCATTGAAAATCTCTCAGTAATTTCAATGTTTTTTATTGTTTTAAATAAAATAACAATTAGAAAACACAAAATAGTTATTGACACACAATTACTGAATTTGCTGTAAGCCAGTCTCGACGATAACTCTTCCACGAATATGAATTCACAGTCCTTTTTTAATAACTGGTATTGTGAAGTATCCATTGACATCATATTGACAAAATACTTGCAACGGACTCTTCAATAATAACACCTGTAGTTAATGTTCTAAATAAACTTACATTACGTTAATTAAATGACTGATTTCATTGCTAGTATACACATTCATAACAACACCTAACTTGTTTATAGGTTGCGTGAAGTTTTTTCTTTGCGTAACAAAATTTCCGGTTGACCCGTCGAGTAAGACATTTTCAATGTCAAAAAATTATGTGAAATCATATAACTATTCCTGATAGAAGCGTAATTGCCCCAATTTATCTTGTTAAAGGTCAGGGTCTATAATCTACTAAATGAAATGGGTGATTGTGAATTCTGAAATGGGTGAATTAACTCATAGTTAATTTTTCTAGAATATAATGATGATGAAATTGAAAAATCAATAAGTGATTCAGCGTGAAAAACAAATATATATTGCAAATCTTAATTTGTAATCGTAAAAGCTTTACAAACAACTTTTCAGTTGTGATTAAGTAATAACATATTACTCTATGATTTTGTATTTTGTTGCAATTCAGACTAAGATTCCCATTTAACGTCACCAATAAGATTTCCATATCACACCAATCAGACTAGGAAGCTTAATAAATAACCGTAGAAGTAAAAGGAGGGTAAATGCAAAGGCAGAACTTGGTAAACAGTCCGCCAGCTATCTTATCTCCTTCGGCTGACTTATCATCTCTACAGTAAACTCAGCTCGCTGACCTCCCACTACCCACACATGTCACAGTGGAATGATTTGATTGGCTACTTAGAGTCGTGGTGTGGGGGGGGGGACCGTCAGATCGGTCAGCAGAAATTTCTCTGATCGGTCGAACCGATCCACAACTTGGTTCAAACTGGTTTGGTGGTCACTGCGAAAGGACTACTATGGATGCTATACAGTCCCCAGATGGATTTCCCCAAATGGACACTGCGAACGCCCTAAACGCGTTTCCAACCGTTCCTTACCGGTTTGATGGTCACTGCGAACAAACCTATTAGGTTTTACCATCATATTCAACTATGTTTTGGGGGTTTTCGAGGGTTGGTCCGAATTGAGGTGACTCCTCAACGCCAACGTTTCAAACAATTTGTTGTTCATCATCAGGGCTTAGGGAATTAAGTGTAGAAACACTATCTCATATCACACATTAGTTGGGCATGAAGCTACCCAGAAATACAGTTGAGACATTGCTTGAATGCAGACGTTTTTTAAGTGACAAAAATACTTGTTTTACTAATCTAAATTTTTTAGATTAGTAAAACAAGTATTTGTGTCACTTCACTTTGCATTTTCATCAAGATATGAGATAGTGTTTCTACACTTAATTCCCTAAGCCCTGATGATGTACAATAAATTGTTTGAAACGTTGGCGTAAAGGAGTCATCTCAATTCGGACCAACCCTCGAAAACCCTCAAAACATAGTTGAATATGATGGTAAAACCTAATAGGTTTGTTCGCAGTGACCATCCAACCCTCGAAAACCCTCAAAACATAGTTTCATTACAAGTGGTCGAGATCGTCATACACTGGTATCATATTCAACCACAATAGTTTTGAAGTTCCTTCTAGTTTAAGTATTTCTGCCCAATATTTAAATCAATTTATACAAATTTGCCAAATTGATTTTTTTAAACCAAAATTGACCAATTTATTCGCCTACAAAAGGCTCGAGTGTGCAGCTGCATACATCGCACACCCTTCAGGCTGGCCCAATGTACCGCGACGTTTTCTAACATCGATTTTTTATGTTCGGTTTTTTATGTCTGTTTTTCCTCTTCAGTGAAAATTATTTTGAAAAAGCTGTAAGAGAAATAAAGAAATGAAAATTGACGAACACAGAAGGTCCTTCTGGGGGGGGGTCTGGTCTCCTTCGTATTCATCAAGGGGGGCCCTGTAAATACGCCCCTGTATATTAACAATCAGTAGACGGGTTTATGTGAAACGCATTCTATGTTTCAATAATTTCATTCGAAGTATGTAAATAGAGGTAACTGGTTGTCCAGGGGGCTTGTCCCCTCGCCAGGGGCATCGCGGAGCGCTTTTTTTAAAAGCATTTGGGACAAGATGATTAGGAATGTCTAGAGATGGTGAGGGATTGGTGGGGACGGTTCCACCTCCAACCATCTCTAGACCTAGACGTACCTAAGAATTTTTTCCTAATGTATAATCAGATCCAAAAATACTAGACTACTCATTACGAAAGAGTCATGAGAATACGCTGGTGGTGAGAGATAAGGGTGTCCAGCGCTCCCCGCAGATATTGGCAGAACTTGGCTCTTCGTTGTTGAACGTCTAGCGTCATTCTGCTACCCTCAAGCCACCCAAAGGGTGCCCGGGTTGGACGATTGGTCGAAAGACCATGACTTCCTTCGATAGGGATAGAAAAACACTCCCAAATATCCTACAACAATCTATATTCAGCCATACCTACACACATACTATACCAGGGTGTCTACTAGATCTGTAAAATAAAAATCGGGGACTTTTTTGGTTTCTAAATTTTAAAAATCTGTGAACTTTTACAGGCATTAATTTCTTTAGGAATCGCGTACCGAAATACTTACCAGTAGACCTACTGTAATCACGAGTAGCCAATATAAAATTATATCTTCATAACTTTTTATATTGATTCTAGCATACTTATAAAGTACAGAAGTTGAAGACTACTTACAGAATATTAGTGAAATACAAGGTACAAAATATTTAATATTATAGACTTTGCCGACGCATGCATCTGTCAGTACTATATAGATTCAAAAATCTCAATTGATTCTTTCGTATGTTTTGTGAATTCCGGTACTGGCATTATATTATGATTATTTAGTTACCGACGCCATAAAAATCAGTGAATTCTGTATTAAAATCCGTGACTTTCGGAAATATTCGTGCCCTACTATTAAATCCGTGACCCGTAGACACCCTGTATACATTTTCAAGTAACGTATATAAATATGTATACGTGAAGCCATGGTTTTTGTGGAAATGTTTGCCGGCAGAATTGATTCTTCTTCCAAAAACCACGCATTCCATTTACGGACTATATTTGCTACTATAAAACATCAGGAGAAGAAAATTCGGTGATGCTTTGTCCTTCGTTTTCTCATTTCTCTTAAAGCAGCTTAGATTTTGGGGCTAAATATTGGAAAGTTGAAATTCACGCTTGTTGGATCTGAGATAAGTTCTTACTTAATAAAAAAAAGCTCAAGGTATGAGTACAAAAAACTCAACAATTAGTTGAAAGGTGTGTGTAGGGACAAGGTTCTAGTACTCGATACACGAACCCCCTAAATCTCGAAGTCTACTTCTATGTAAAGAGTAGGAAATGATATCTATCGCAGATCGTACCCAAGTAATTTCAAGTTTTCTGATCGAAGTTTCTGGTTAACAATAATTGTTTTGACATTTGAGCTAGGTACCGGTAATATCTGAAGGATCGCCAGTTAACGATGAAGTACCATCCATTGCAAATTCCCCACGCATGTTTTACAGAGCTTCTGATCCGCCAATCAATGTAATCATACGGAGGTAGCTACTCACCTTGAATGAGGTTCTTTCGCGCCCTCAACCTAAGAAGTGTTTTCATGCGTCAGACAATCCTAATTGTTATAATTTGAAGCTAAAGTAACTTGACATTAGAAGAAAAATAATTCCAGATTCTCCACTTTATTTACCTCGCGAAAGTGTTATCACTGTTATCGATGTGTGTGTGTGTGTTTTACTCCAGCTTGGAGTCCTCTGATGCAGGCTCCCAAATAACATGGATAGCTCTAGTCCATGACAGTAGAAATGATCCCATGCCTATCTAATGACCCGTGCCGTTCCTACCTAATTAATTATAATTAAATGTAACTATACAATTATAAATTAGATATTTAATCACAATATTGTGCATGGTCGGTGCAATAATTAGGCCCAACCTCGCGCATAACCAATTGAATATAAAACATGATAAATAATACGTTAAAAATGAGAAATACTTATTTCAAATCAGCGAATTCACTTCTGCTACTTTTCAAACATAGGTATACCTACCTATCATTATAAATCCTTGTTCACAGTGTAACATTGTGTAAATTATCTCAAACTCGTGTTCCTTCCTTATATCAATCTATAGTCTTAATAATCTTTTATTTTTTTTTATGACAAAAGATAATAGATTGCAAGATGCACTGCCACATCGTGTTGCTTAGTCGTGAAGTGCGGCCATTTATAGGTAGCGCCTGACAACTACTCAAACGCACAACTGCATTACTACTAGACTCACTGCAGTCTTCATACATACTATATTTATTACTGTGCTATTTGGCATTCAATAATTTCTACTTGTACTTTATTCTTCAACTAATTCTATGCTTCCATGTTAGAATTTCTGAGGAAGCTATACTGCCAACCTTACTTAGGCCAGTGAATATTACTCAGTACCTACATCCATTTCTGTCTGGTAGATTACTTATCTTTACAATAACAATAATTGTTGTTATTACAACTTGTTTAGGTTTTTTTCTGTTAAACTATTACAATTTGTTTGGGTTCGTTCTGATAAACTTTCTTCAATGGAAGGGGGTGATCATACGAACATGAGGGCTGAGGGATTTCTGTATTGTATGTACGTCTGTTAGGATGACATTTCAGCAATATGGTGCAAATCGGTTTTTGTGATTTGAATATCACGAAAATTGGCCAAGCTGTTTGGGAATGGTTGTACTGTAAAGGCGGTGAATAAGTGGACAGCAAGTGGTACGCTGTTATCCCTAGATGTGTGCTTGGCACAAATTGGATGATATCATGCATTTTTTGGCTTGGCATGTTTTGTACTCAAAGCGTTGGTGGGGGGGGGGGGGGGGGATCACACATTTTTGGCGGTCTTAGAGTAAAGGTGTGGAATGTATTCCGGCTGATTTAGTCAACAGCCAACCAAGTAGATAATTGCCTGTTATCCAAAAATATATAACACTTGTCCAGTTGCTTAATTTCGAAAAATATCCTTCAAGACCATGGTATCGAGTGCCCACCGCTGACCTTAGTCCCTCCTCCCCCCACCCACACCCTCTGAAAATGTTCGGGATGCCTCCCACAGTGTACCCAGGGTGGTGTGGTGTTGATAGGAGTTGATCCCAACGAAATCTAAACACTTTTAGTTTTCCCCCTCCCCCACCATTCCCCTCTGAAAATGTTTGGGATACCTCCCACAGTGTATCCAGGGTGGTGTGCTGTTGATAGGAGTTGATCCCGATGAAATCCGACCACTTTTAGCATTCCTCCCCCACCCATCCCGTCTGAATATGTTTGGGATACCTCCCACAGTGTACCCAGGGTGGTGTGGTGTTGATCCTGTCAAAATCCGACCAATTGAAATCCCCCCCCCCCTCCTTTACCACCTCCACAAATGTTCGGGATACCTCCTACAGTGTACAGGGTTGTGTGGTGTCGATAGGAGTTGATCCCACTGAAATCCAAACACTTTTAGTTGTCCCCCTCCCCCACCCATCCCCACTGAAAATGTTTGGGATACCTCCCACAGTGTACCCAGGGTATCACCCCCCCCCCCCCATGGGGGGGTCCCTGAACAAATTCACCCACTCGATCTATCATAATGCCCAGGTTGAACGTGCCTCCATCCCTCTCCACCCCAACACCAATCGATAGGGTGGGGGTTGAAAAATTTCAAATCCCGGTGGCCACGCTCTGACAAATCCCTCCACTTGGCTGAGTGTGATATCTAAATGGATGCCCCCCCACACCCCCACCCTTCCCTCATGATAAATGTGGTCTAAATCCGAAATCGGTCCAGGGGAACTGGTAGATATGGTGGGGTAAATAATCAGGTGAAAGGAGAACAAAATGAAGAAAGTCCCAAAATACGCGTTTTGACACATCTTTTTAGGTACCTTAGAATCATCCTACCAT
Organism: Adelphocoris suturalis; assembly: GCA_030762985.1. Taxonomy (NCBI): domain Eukaryota; kingdom Metazoa; phylum Arthropoda; class Insecta; order Hemiptera; family Miridae; genus Adelphocoris; species Adelphocoris suturalis. The sequence continues at coordinate 49,584,918 of CM061042.1, read as the reverse complement.
TACAAATTTGGCATCGGGTTCCTCAGACAAGGTGCCTCTCCCAAGATATGCAAAACAAATCGGTGTTTAACCAATAGGGTGGGGTAGGGAGTTAGGCCGATGTTTCTCTTTGTTATATGTACGCGACGTTTGTCTGCATTGTCTGGCATGGCAATGCGAGACTAGTGTTTTGCTTGATTATTGTTTTATGAAACATCCTGGTTGGGTTCAAGTACTTCCTTGTTAATTTGTGTATTGAGTATATTTGAAACCACTGCATTTAGATGTGTTGAAATACTGCTCACCTTCAACTAACTTACATTTCATTGTCTTTTTCCAGGGAAATTTATGGACATTGAACCACTTTTTGTTGCTATCAATTCCTCCCATGTATTCGCTGCCTCAAGAGATAATTTTCTCATCTGGCTTTTCATGACTCCTAAAACGCAATCTACTCTTGGTATCGCAGGTTAGTTGTTTCCACACTAGAGGTGCTTCAGGGTGCGGCCAGAACACGGATGCCTAGAGGGAGGATGTCGATGTGGATGGCTTCCGCGCTAGCCATCCATCCATTTCTATACCTAGCCTCCTGCCTGTGTTGTTCATAACGCGGCAGTCGCGGAGAGCGGCTGCAAAACACAGAATGGAAACATGCAGTGGAGAGGGGTGTGTACTTGAAACTGCCAATCAGAGAAGAAGGAGCATGGATGTGACCTCCCAGGATTGAATTATTATGGGATTCAAATTCATTGACATCGTAGCTAGCCTGGCATTGCTCCTCCTGCCTCATCGTTCTGTCCACTCACATTCAAACATTCGTATTCGTTTATATGGACAGTTAGCATGCTAGCCATCCACATCGACATCCTCCCTCCAGGAATCCACGTTCTGGCCACGCCCTTAGTCTACATCAATGGAGGAAAGTTTTTAATTTATTCATCTTTGAAACTAATCAAGGATTCAAAAAATGCTGCCAGTTCGAGTTGACATTGCCTTTCGTATATCCTAGCATAACACTATATTATTTTTCCATTGTTTTTTAATTGAAAAACATTTATTTCAACCTTTAGGTTCACGGCACCGCAAAGAAAGGCTTTACCACATTGACGATACCCCGTCAGGGGTTGCTGAAGTTATCCAAGACTTGGACAAATCTTATCAGGTAGGAAACGAATTGATGCCAAGAGTTGTGTAGTCATTTTTCTAGGTTTTCTTTGCCTGTAATAGGCTGTTTTGAGTGATACATCATTCTTCTTATTTTTAAATTAGGCATGTGGCACAAAATTTAGAACAATTTGACTTAAAATGTGGAGGGTCCAGGGGGAAAACCCCGTCATCGCCTCATAGATGATTTCGAGAAAAACGTTTTTTAAACTTTAAGCTCAAAGGAAAGTGGAATTTTTGTAAACAAAGAATAAAGGGGAACACCAAATGGATGCATGAAGTGACGGTAAGGGGCTCTGGGGCCTTCTTTAAACTGGAATGATGGGGTTCTTACCGACACATGCTTTCGATTACGTGGTTTTTCTCCAGTATAGCAAATATTCACCCTCCTTTTCCGATGGGATGGCGGGTTTATTTTAAAAAACCGATACCACCATCGCATTCTACGCCCCGAAAACTTTAGTCCTAAAGCTCAGTTCGACCAAAAATGTCAATGTCGGGGTTTTCCTCCTTGACCCTTCATTTGGATTTGGAAAGGTGGATAAAATCTCACGGGGCTGGTGAGTTTGGTAGGCCACGAGATTGCCGGAATGAAAAATTATAAACTAATGAATGTGAGCAAATTTTAATACATCTCCTATCTAATAAACCCAAACCTAATACTATCCCACCTGCTCCACCTTAGAACTATCCTACCAGGTTTCCAGGTGGTGTAGAGAAAAAACTGGACTCCTAATCGAACGATTAACAGATCGGAATAATTTGTTTTTTGATTCATTAATTCACGAGGAGTTGAGTACGAGAGAAATGCCAAATGGAAGTGAGGCCTTCAGAGCGATTTTCAATTTTCGTCTGGACAGCTTGCCTCTTGACCTAGCTACAATTCTCAACCTAGAGTAACTAGCTAAAGGATATACTTCATAAAGAAAGGGTGTGAAGCATTGAACACTAGACGAACCGAGTAGCGACCTTCCTAGTACCAGTAGTAGTACTAGTAGCCAACTTGGGATGTAGTACGTGAGGTGGTCCAGCTTATATAGCTGTAACTTGTCCTGATCAATTATTCTCTGGGAGCATCCTTTAGGGGAAATTCCACAAAAATTGAATTCCAGGGAAAAATGGAATTCCACAAAATTACTAGTGACACCATCCAAAAACTCAGGGAAATTCCCCACAATTCAGACAATTCATTTATAATTATCAAGTTTTGCAATTATCTTTTTTGAGAGTTATTCATTTACTAATAAATAAATTAAGGTAGCGTCATTGAAAATTACTCATCATATCAAGCACCAACATTCCAAATTATGACAAGGGGAACAAAAATATATATAGATATTATCAGTGTGATTATAAAGTGAGTGGAGCACGTGGAATTAACTTGTCTGTCTCAAGTTCCGAACTCCTTCTCCTTCAGGACGTAGAAATATACAGGATGTAGCAATAAACAATGTACCCAGATGCGCCACTATCACTAGATCCTCCAAACCCCCCCTCTAAACTCTTGAGTAGGTATTTCCTAACTCACGAATATTGAGCTCCACTGTTTTTTTTTTTTTTTTTAAATTATAGGAAAATACTTACTGAAAATCACCAGATTCCAGCAGGTTTCAAGAATTTTTACTCATTCCTTTCAACTGGAATTGCTTAACAAGTATTTCCATTGATGAATATTAGTCTAAAAATTTTAAATTGTCAACCACTTTAGGTGTCAAATTATGCAACGATCTTAAAAATGTAATTATATCTATACCTTTTCCAAATTGGCTATGGCAGCTACGCATGGAGGTCTTCATGACAATGAGCACACACCCTCAGACCCAGCTGATGTTCCTCCATTCTGTTGGGGAGTGTAAAGTACCTTCAATAACCTTCTGAATCAGGATAGTTTCTTGTTGATGTCGAACATTCATTATCTCTCTCTGGTCATTGCCTGAAGGAGTTTGCTAACAACATTACCTTCCATTTATTAATACCTTCTTCTATTTACATTAGATGTGGACATGTGGGATTAGAGAAAATGTGGAGATTAGAGATCTTCATTCTTTTGTCTACATTTAATAGGACCTTTCTTGTAAATAAACCCTGTGATTATAGTGAATTGGAACTCCGTGTTGTCTTATCGTGTATTGTGACATATTTACGCTGACATACCTATCTAGGTAGATATATTACCATCGATTGCCACAAAATCTATATTGAATGTCATCTTATTGGTATTTAATCTCTTTAGCATGAGAAAATACAAGAACCATTTTGCTGCTTACTTTATTGTATACTTTTTTGTTTCAGCCAAACACCAACATGACAGTAAGTTCATTTTAATTTTGTCATTGCTTGTATTCGACGAATTTGATTGCATTTGATAATGCCATAAAATTAAAGCATTATGACAAGTTTGGAAAAATTTTGACTTGGAAAAATGTGAATATTCTTGGGTTAATTATGCAGGTCTTCTAAGGGTTCAAATACTCCATCCGAAGTATCAAATATTTTTGGGCTGTAACAGTTGGTGTAGTCAGAAAAAACCCAAAATCATACGAAACAATAATTAATTAAATCCCTCTCGAGCCAACAGACTGTAAACGTCACATTCCCTGATTTAGCATCTTTCACTTCCTCACTAACTTGAGTCAAAACGCACAGTGACAACAACATCGATCGACTTCTGGACTTCTTCCAGCGAGCATCTGCTGAGCCAGCGGCCTGCAGTTTCTCTTCATTGTTTGCCCGACTCCAAAACAGCCGAGACGGCTAGTATTTGACTCCGAGGACATGTTATATTCAAGGAAAACTCCCAACAGTCGAAGAGGTTTGATTAAATTGGCCTCATAGCTCAACCCGTTGGAGTGTTGAGTTGTTGATTGTGAACGATGTTAATTGTATTTTTTTGACCTTTGAACTAATTTTACATTTTATGTCTTTGCTATGGCACATAAACTAAAAATAGTCACGAAAATTGAGTGACGAAAATTGCTCGCAAAAATATTCTGATGATTTCTGCTTACAACCGAGTCATTGCTAGGGAAACAGTACTTCTTCGTTTTTCATCCCACAAAATTCGTTGACCATTCGTTCGAAAGCTTTCGATTTATCCAACCAGTTAGCATAATATACTGCGAAGTGCGTGGCCAACAAGCTAAGTTATGAGCATGGTTATTTGAATAATTGTGTACACTCAGGTGATCATTCTCAATAATTGATATTGTGAACATGATTGCAACCGCTTGTCAATCCCTGATGATTTCATTGAGCTGGTGTTTCGATGATTTGATTCATAGCAGGTGATCCGAATATTGCGAGAGTTTGATTTGTGAAGCGGTGGTTAAATCATTTTAATACGAGTAGGTAATTTCTATACTTTACACTCTAGGAAGCTGTAATTTCGTATGTATCCTCCTTAGTAAATTTACTTGACGATGCCCAGGGTCCGGATGAAATAAGTGGCTCTTAAAGGTAATTTCTATACTTTACACTCTAGGAAGCTGTAATTTCGTATGTAGCCTCTATAAGACATTTACTTGACGATGCCCAGGGTCCGGATCAGCTGAGTGGCTTTTAGAGCTTGCATACGAGTCTGCAACTAAAGACAAAATATGTCCCAATGTGTTTCAGACTCGTATGCAAGCGTTTCGTCTTTACTTCTTTGGATTTTGTGGCATGCTCATCTTTGATAATTGTTCTACACTTTTTGTTGTTTTGACAAATATATACGATTTAGTTTGATGCAACTGAAGTGAAATTTCTCCTTTGTAAGAAGAAACACAAGTTCAAACTCCGTTGGAGGTATCCAATATTTTTGAGCCATAATAACGGATTGAAAAATAAACCTCTTTAACCAGACACAAAAATTGAGTACTATTGTGTAATTATACTGTTTGGGCTCATGTGATGAATCTGAGCTAATTGAATGAATGAAATTGCTGACTCCGAATTGCGACGCTTGAATGTGAGTTGTTCATCTGTTCTAACAAAGCCCTAATCAGCTGAGAACCCTATGTGGCCAAATATGAAGTTTCCATAGCCTTCGGCCTATCAATTTCAAAGTACTCGATAAAATCGAAAACAATTTGCTCACAGCAATAATTGAAAAAATGCTGCACGACTGAAACTTATTGTTTTTACACCCAATTTTCAAAAATAGAGCTGTTCATCTTGAAATAAATAAAATAATAATAATAAATAAATAAAAACAATAGACCGGTCAAAAGCTGACAGTTAGAGGAAGTTTTTTCCAAAGAGCGCCCGCCGGAAAACTCCCAAACTAGAAGCAGAAAATTGGAAGCAAAACGAAGGATTTTAAACTTTACTTACGTAATATCAGGGTGATAGGAAATTTAATGCTGTTTCCAATGGTGTTCTTAGTTCTGAATTTACAGTGATTCTAAGGGGAGTTATGGCCGTTTTAATGTTGTGAGGTACAAAACTCGAAAATGAATTTAAAAATTCAATTCAATAAACACAAAGCGTTTAAAAAAATCTCTTGGAGGAACTTTCGATCAGAAATGAGTTCTAGAATCGTCCCCTTGATTTTTTTCCGAATTTGGTGTATACACCCTATATAGTCCAGTGCAGAGTCGCCAGATGGTGTGGGGCAAAACACTGGACACTATGATGGGCAGACTAAAACTACTCCTTAAACTATCAAACAGTCATAAGTTCCATGTGTAACGGCCCAAAAATATTTGATACCTCGACTTCTCCAGTAGTTGCAACACTCCAACAATCTGAGCTATGAGGCCAGGGTGATCAAACCTCTTCGACTGTGAGAGTTATTTTCCTGGAGCGTAACATTTCCCCGGAGTCAAATACCAGCCGTCTCGGCTGGTTTGGGGTAGAACGAAGTGAAACTGCAGGCCGTTGGCTCAGCAGATGTTCGCTGGAACAAGTCAGCAGTCGAGCGAGGTCATTGTCACGGTGTGTTTTGACTCAAGTGAGTGAGGAAGTGAAAGGTGCTAATGACAAGAAATTTGATGTTTACAGTCTGTGGGCTCGAGAAGGATTTAATTAATCACTGTTTCATATTATTTCGGGTCCTACTGACTGCGCCACTGTAACCACCCAAAAATATTTGATACCTCGACAGGAGTTCGAACTCATGTCCTTACAACAACGGGAAATTTCCAGTAGTTGCAACACTCCAACAATCTGAGCTATGAGGCCGGGGTAATCAAATCTCTTCGTCTGTGCGAGTTATTTTCCTGGAGTGTAACATTTCCCCGGAGTCAAGTACCAGCTGTCTCGGCTGGTTTGGGGTCGGACGAATGAAGAAGTGAAACTGCAGGCCATTGGCTCAGCAGATGCTCGCTGGAACAAGTCAGCAGTCGAGCAAGGTCATTGTCACAGTATGTTTTGACTCCTGGGAAACGTTACGCTCCAGGAAAATAACTGTCACAGTCAAAGAGGTTTGATCACCCTGGCCTCATAGCTCAGATCGTTGGAGTGTTGCAACTACATGAAATTTCCCGTAGTTGTAACGACGCGAGTTCGAACATCTGTCGAGTTATCAAATATTTTTGGGCCGTTAGACATGCATGCCAAATTACAAATGCATTTTCATTATTGAACTATGTCAATACCCTGTCAAATGGAACCTAGTGTTTACTTTTTCTATAGGTATATGTTCCAATGAATATCACTTGCCGACTGTAATAGGTGGAGTCAGATAAGTTTTAAACTAATTTAGTGTTAAACTGGTTCGAAAATGCTGTAGAAACCTCCATAGATCGAGAAAGCAGTAGGTACCTGGATTTTCTATCTCAACCCTCACTCATATTCGAGATATATGATTTTTAAAATTTTTTACTTACCACTTGCTGCTTGCATTAAAACCGTGTTTCTCTACTTCAACTCAACCGAATTTGATATTCGAGCATTATTTCGAATCAGCGTTAAATTTCCTAATAGAATTGTGTCTTTTGATTCTCAAAAACTACCATCTGAATACTAGTATCATACCGCCGTCTGAAACATGAACTATTTTGAAAAATAAATATTTCTGAAAACCCATGATTCTTCAAGTTTTACTTGCCTAAAAATGTCTGAAGATTGTCAAATTTTACAAAAACTGCCTCAAGTAATAAGTCTTTGAATGGATTGATTGATGTTGCGATTTTGTTTCAATTTGGTAGATGCATTTCGGCTGAAATTTGAAAAAATGCATTCATAGAGAAGAGCGAGGGTGGTGAAAGAAATGTTATTGTGCTCGCAATAATTTTTAGCTTGAAGGAACCAGTCGAGGCAAAGTCCCTCTAGAGAAGGTGCGTGGGTAAAGAACCATAGAGCAAGTCATTTTCCGTCCTTAGCATCCACCAAACCGGGAATTTAGCATCCACAGGTTGGCCCCCAAATGGAAATTTTTAATTTACCTGACCGAACTTCAGATTTCCCTGACCAAAAATATCAAATTCAAATTTTTTGTTTGTTTTCTCGTCATTTTTATGTACCTTTAATGCTTCTAAAACAAAAATCGTATGATTTAAAGAAGAAAAAAAAAAAAAAAAACAGACTACTTATATTATGTAGTCCACTTATATTTAACAATTTCATTGTTCTCGAAGTGCTCAAATATCATAACAATTTAACCTAAATGTAATACGATAATTTACAAAGATTCAATCATACGATCATGCTGAGTGACTTTCTATTTAATATTTTATGGTCTCTCAATTTGTGATCTGAAGCTATTTGTTGAAGTACAAATTTTCATCATTTGAGTTTAATTTTTTTTTTTCCTTACATGGATTTCTTAGCTCTGGGGATAATTCAAAATTTTCGTGCGACAGCAAAAAATGTCACGCTTCTTTTCACTTACTATTAATTTTTGCCAGAGACAGTATAACTTCCTGATTTCCTATCCCACCAAAACAGTCAGTTCACTGGTTTCTTGATATCAATTAATGGACATGGGAATATAAAATGATTAACATAAATAAAATTGCTTTGACTTAATTATCCAATTTAGGGAGTACAGATCACTTATTAATCAGGGATTCTCAATTAAATTGGGGTATTAGTTTCATTGTTCCATTCAGATACATTGCATAGGTATTAAGCTGGAGAAGACGCTACGCTAGCGCCCGGCTTGGGAATTCAGTGAACTAACTCTATGGAACGTCGGAGGCGGGAATTACGAATTGGGTCAGAGGCGGGAATTACTAATTTGGTTACGGCCAAACAGTTACAATACCTCTCAATGGATGGCATGAGAGTCGATAGAATGGAGGGAAATTCGAAAACGCGAAAGCAGGCGTTACGGAGCACTTGATGGCCGACATATTAATACGTCGTTAGGCGTTACGGAGGACATCTGTGCCGACGTATTAATACGGCGGCCGTCGCGAAAGGGTTAACCCTCCTGAGAAGTCCTAGCTTATACATACAAACTAGTTTTTGGACTCTTACTGGATCAATCCACTACTCTGCTGGGTTTTTTCTCCCTAATTCAATACTCTGTTGATTTTTCTCACAAGTGGTTTATTACGTGATCCAGTTACCAGGGAAGCCAATGGCACAACCATTCCTTTTTCATGTGCGTGTAGCTTTGTTACTTTTGAACAGTTTAACCACAACTCTTGATAATAAGTTTTGGCATTCGTATAACTCTCCTATGAAATAATATATGTGCCTAGAATGATAAAGTACGCTATTGATGTTTGATTGTTTAGGAGTTATACCTGAAAACACTTCAAATTATCACACCAAGTTTTCATTAAAAAAATTTCCTGACATTTTGTGGTTTTGCGAAATTCTCTGACATTTCCCTGACTTTTCTCGACGCAAAGAATTCCCTAGCTTTCCCAGTTGGGGGCCACCCTGATCCAGAACAATTTCCGCCTGGACGCTTTGACAAAAAGCCGGACTTTCCGACCCGAAATGGGACACCTGGCGACCCTGGTCCAGTGATCTGCACTGAAGGCCTTTTTGATACAGCAATAATAAACCTTTGCGTAATATTCGCAGCGTTTTTCATTGGACTACATATTCGAGCTTATAGTAAATAGCACTTATGATCTTGATTTTTAAGGCTACAGGCGATCCAATCTGCTGTCTGGCTGCTTCGGAGAAGATCCTCGTCATTGGCAGGGAATCAGGCGCTCTGCAGAGATATTCCCTACCTCAAGTTGCTTTGGTTCAACGATACTCTTTCACTTCGAGACCTCAAAGCCTCGCAATCAACTGCACCTCCACGTAAGTCTTGATTTGAGAAACTTTAAGGTAGATAAGGGACGATAGTTGTTAGACTCTCGTCGTATCTGAAGGAGCTAAAGGGATTTCACTTTTCCAGCAACCCAAATGGGTTATTAGTAGACTGTTACTAGACCAGCCTGAATAATAGAACCATCTGGAACCTGAGGAGCCGAGCCCTGGCTGTGAGGACTTGTGCTCCCACACTCATTTTCAAAAAAAGTCCCAGTCATGTAATATGACCACATAAGGAAGATTTTATTATCTATCATTACCTATCTTTTTCGAAATTATATTTTATGTTAAATTGTCTTGAAATTCGACCGCTTCGTTTATACAGAAGCTATTAACTATCAGATTTGCAGTAAACGTTTTTCTAAATAAGACTCTGCTCTACAGTAAAATATTTGAATTAATTATTTGTAGTTTTTTTTTTTTTTTATCGATTTTTATCGTAGTTTAATGACATTTAAATACATTTTCAGCACAATTTTCAGTAAACATTTCTTAATGCTAGTAATATTCTGCTAAATATGTATATCAATTCAACTATTTTTAAGGGTTTTTTAATTATTTGGTAAGCAAATTTTTTGGTATTTGAGCAATTTATTGTACTCAAAACGTTCCAATTACTTAAGGGGTTAAGGTAGTTAGGGCTAATTAGGGTTTTCTCGAAAAAAGAAAAACTAAGTTTGGTGTTGGTCACTACGTAATTTTTCGTGCTGAATCGAATAGTAACCTTGCAAATCTCTTTTAACAAGTTCTAACTAACTCTCTTAACTATGTGTTTTTAGGAGTTAAACTTGGTTATTATGGGGTCGGGACGACAAATGTTAATTCGTAGAGACGAGGGTTCAAAATAATCATTTGCTAATCATCAAACAGTTTTCAAATTTATTTCAGTGTTTTTCACGTACAACCCAGCCGTTGCTAGGGGAATGGAACTTCCGCAGTTTTCATCGCACAGAAATCGTTCGCCACTCGTTGGAAAGCGCTTGATTTATGTGATGAATATTCACATCTCAAGCTACCAATTTCCCCCTCCTTACGTACCTGGCTACATTCCGAAACTAAGTTGATTGGACTATAAACAATTTTAATAAGCCGGTTACAATATTCTTAACGTAAAGCAATAGCATCATTTACTCCACTCCATAGGAAACATTTTCATCCTCTTGACAACAGTCGACTGTTAACAACAACTCATTGTAGTAGTGATGGGCGAAACGAATGATTTCAATAATCGAATACCGAGTATTCGAATGATTTCGATAATCGAATGATCATTCGAATGGGGAGGAAAAACTGCCATTTTGAACCGAATGCGAAACAACCAATAGGATATCTGTATTGGCATCCGAATGAACGTAGTATTCGAATGAGTATTCGAATGCGAAACAACCAATAGGATATCAGTATTGGAATCCGAATGAACGTAGTATTCGAATGAAATAGCAAGTAGGAACCGGAGCGGAGCTGAAACTTCTTGATTTGTAACAGCTACTTCTTATCTCGTATCACTAATATAGGTACCTACTGAATATCACTATCACGTTGTTTACTTTTTTGGTGTTTGATTTGTCGCACCTACCCTGGAAAGAGTGGAATGAGATAAATAAATTCGTCCGGCTCACCGATTCGATAACCCCACTAGCCAGGGAGTCAGAGGGAGGCAGAAAGAGTGCAAATAATTTGGATTCTATCTAGGTAGGTAGGTACCTACCTTGAAACAAGAAATTACAAAGGATGGTTTGCAGTGTCGTTTTTCGACCAGATCACAAAGGCTCATTATTTGAAGAAATAATAAACCAAAACCCGAGCAAACACGGGAAGTAGAAAAAAAAAAAAAAAAAAATTCATGAATAGATTGAGTTGGTAAGTAAAAAATACGATTTGATATTCGTTGCACGAATCATTTAAAAACGGAATGCAATAATAGGTACAACGGAATACAAAAAAGAAACTGCACGAGATTTCGGAAGACTTCAGCTCCAAGTAGCGGTTACTTCACTATTCGCATGTCACAGCTCCGTCTTTCATTGTTTTATTTCGATGTTTGAGCTTCGGGAAGGAGCCGCCAGTTCCGCTACTATACGAATGAAAAAGTATTCGAATACTCGCATCCGAATGATTTCAATACTTCGTGGTTATGCCGCTAGTTTCGCTACTATACGAATGAAAAAGTATTCGAATACTTGCATCCGAATATCCGAGTGATTTCAATACGGCGCTTCGTGGTTATGCCGCTAGTCTCGCTACTATACGAATGAAAAAGTATTCGAATACTTCATATCTCGCATCCGAATATCCGAATGATTTCAATAATCGAATGCCGCATTCGATTCTTCATTCGGATGTCCCATCACTACATTGTAGTGGCTTCTCTCCACAGTTATTTTCAACATTTCTATAAGTAAACCGTTGTTTTGTTGGAATTAGTCGGGATGCGGCCCAGGGATTTGTTTAAAGTTAAAGGATTTGTTTACAACTCTCGAGGACAACCGTTATGAAATCCCCAATCAAAGACATATCCATGTAACATGGTATCTGCTTGTAAAGCAGATAGTGGAACTCGTTTACGAGTTTTCATAGTAAATTGGCAAAAACGTTCGGACATTGGTAGACTCGGAAGTTAATAACGTTTTTTTTTTTTTAAATAAATGAGTCTGAATGGTGTTACATTAGTACGTAAATCATCTGTTCTTAACTACAATTTAACGATGATTCCGAAAATGAAGTCAATCGTTGATTTAAAGAGGAGAAAAAAATGTGGACTTTTATGTCAAAAACGTTGTTTTTTCAAGGAAAGAAAAGAAAAGAAAAAGTGAAAAATCATATCTCGCGAATGGATTGAGCTAGTGCAGTGCAGTTGGCGGCATTCTGCTCAACTTCTGGTTCTGTTTTTTTCTTCTTCTCTCCCTTCTCATTGCGTCACGCTGCGTATGAAATGCGTTAAACTCTAGGAATCGTTTTAGAATGCCTAAAAACGGATTTCAATGAAGAAAATTTTGGTTTCAAAATTTTTGGAACCAGTGCAACAACTAGATTTTCTGCTTGTATTCGCTAACAAAAATTTCTTTTCCTCCCCAAAACGTTTTCTCTCCCAATTATAAAAGTAAAATTGACTATATAGTTAGAAAACAGTTTTTTCTTTTTTTTTTTGGCTCTTTCTTTGCTCAAATGAGGACTGTTTAAATATCAGCTAGGACAATTATTTTGAGTTCAAACTCATTAGAAACTTGAAGATTTTCCGGTGTGAAGTATTGTTGGTTCGAATCAGGGTTGCAAAATGAGATGGGAAAGAACCCGGACAGAGTTGGCAAGCATATTGAAACACTAATTAAACAGAAATTAATGCTACGCATTACTTCTATCTGACATAAATTCCAAATACATCCCGATAAATAACATTTTCTTCAATTGAAATAATTGTTGTTTAAATTATATATATGACATATACATACATTTTATCATTTAATAATGATTAACAGGACGTTTCCATTTGTTTTCGTCACGTCACGACACGTTGGGGTTTTCTATTGATTTTCACGTACAACCAATGCGTTACTAGGGAAGTGCAATTCCCTTAGTTTTCATAGCAGGAAAATCGTTAGCCACTTTTTGGAATGCTCTCATTTTATCACAGCATCTCATAATCCTTAAGCCTCTGTAGTGTCCAGGAAAGCTGATTTATTACGCTCAATTATAAACTAATATTGCTAAGTAATCATAATGAACTAATAATGTGTAAAATTAATCATTATTGATCTGACTGTAGAACCGTAGGTCTACCGTCCGTTTTTTTCTGCACAGATGATTTCAACCAGTAGGTAACATTATTCATTCCTATGCGACAAAAGTGTACGTATCACTTATAGCCAGAAAATTGAATAATTACTCACTACATGTCTAAGGTGCCTAATAATTGCTATCCATCTCCAGGAAATCAACCGCTGAAGGCACACTAGGTACTAATGGATTAGGTAGATTTTACCTTACAGCTAAATAGAGCTAAATGTACCTGAGCTCGTGATCTTCAAATGTCAATTCTTTGATTTATAATTTACGTTGCTGCCTAGTTGAACAATCAACAGCTGAAAATACCTAATCATTTTCTGGTTTTTCGAAATACTAATTAGTGTTGGCATTTCAAGGACTTTTATAAAATACCATTTATGTAATTAACAGTCCATGGGCAGGCAGGCAACATTTGAATCAGTAAACATCTGGTAATTGGGAATTTCGGGACTGAAATCTCGATTTTACGTACATCTAGAACAACTTACTTAACACTTTCAGTGCTGGACTCGAAACCTCTTTCATCTCACCAACCTAAATTGCAAAAAATCTATTTTCACGCAAAAAAATTACTGGAATGAGTGTGTTGGGTCCTGGATAGACGGTTCGAGAGCTGGGCTCATACTGAATAAAAAAAACAAAAAAGTAGAAACCACAAAGGAGGGGAATGGAACCCCCCTTCCCCTTGAGCCCCACTTCTCTATGCAGTTATGAGGGGGAAGAGGACCTGCGTACTGAAGGTGTTAAGTATTGGAACGAAATTGATCACCGGTAGTGATTATTATTGTTGTGACATGTGTTATGTTTTCCAACCTGTTGGTACACACTTGAAATTCAATAGTTGTTTTTTTTTTTCTGGAAAAATTGCAATTCTAGTCAAGAATATAATTTACCACGAGCAATTGATTGGGTTTGTGGAATTTTTCCTTGCAAACAAGCCTTACAAGGTCCCAACTTTGAATTTTTAGCAATATTTATTCCGTTCACATTCTTGCTCATCCTCTTAAGATCTTCTTCGTTCAGGTGTCCTGATCTTCTATGCCATAAATCAATTTGACTGAAACTCTTACTGATGGAATTGAACCCAAAGATAGTTGAAGAACCAGTAATACTTTATATTGTTAATCGTGGGGCTCGAGAACTAGCGCACAATCCAGTACATCACCCTCCAACTAAACATATTGACATCAGGCACCATTTCGTTCGGGAGGTAGTAATAAATGGAAAAATTGGCCTAAACTATAAGCCCACAGAAGAAATGGTAGCAGATATAATGACGAAATCTCTGCCGGGTCCAAGGCATCAGACTTTAACTTCAAGCTTGGGAGTTAGGAGCCAACATCCAGCTTGAGGGGGAGTATTGGAACGAAATTGATCACCGATAGTGATTACTATTATTGCTATGACATGTGTTACATTTTCCAACCTTTTGTTACAAACAAATTCAATAGTTTTTTTTTCTGAAAAAAAGGGACTTTACTATTTTGGATATTTAGACAGCTTTTTAGCGTCGATTGTCAAATAAAAGATGTAGGTAGGTCCTCGACAACTCACGGCTGATTTCGAAGGATTGTAACCTACGGTAGGTCCTCTGAAAACCGGACTTTGGAGTTCAGAGCGACTTTAAATTTTCGTCGGGACAACTTGCTGAAAAACTGCACTGTCCGGGCCAAAAGGTCTGCACAAATGTGAGTGCACTAATGTCACCAAGCCTAGTGAAAAGGGGTAGCAATGACATTTAGGGGGTTATGCTTAAAATTATGTCGCCACACGAAATAATCCCTTCGTGACTGAGGAGACATACTAATATTAAAATTGGTAATTAAAAACTTCTAACTTTCCAATGGTCCTCCTTCTAATTAGAAGACGAAGCAGCGTAAGTCTTGCTTCTTTAGTTCATTTATTACCAGTACTTACTTATCGAATTTTTGCAGGGTAGCCCCCAATTCGAAATTTTTAATTTCCCTGACCGAACTTCAGATTTCCTGACAAAAATGATTAAATTCCAAAATTTTTTTTTCTCGTCATTTTTATGTACCTTTAATGCTTCTAAAACGAAAATCGTATGATTTAAAGAAGAAAAAAAAAAAAAAACTGACTACTTATATTTAACAATTTCATTTTCCTCGAAGTGCTCAAATGTCGTAACTATTTAACCTAAATGTAATACGATGATTTACGAAAATTCACCCATACGATGCTGCATGGCCTTTTATTTAATATTTTATGGTCGCTCAATTTGTGATCTGAAGCTATTTGTTGAAGTACATTTTTCCCTACATGGATTTCTTGGCTCTGGGGATAATTCAAAATTTTCGTCCGACAGCAAAAAATGTCACGCTTTTATTCACTAACTACCAATCGTTTCCAGAGAGAGTATAACTCCCTGATTTCCCATCCCACAAAAATCGTTCGTTGAAAAATTGCTCTGTGAATTTATGACAAATGACTCCCACATTCCAATTTCCCCCCTCCAGAGAAGTCCTAGCTTATGTATACAAACTACGAGTAGTTTTGGGACTCTTACTGGAACAATCCACTACTCTGCTGGGTTTTTTCTCCCCAGTTCAATACTCAGTTGATTTTTCTCACAAATGGTTTACTCAAGGTGATGTAGCTACTACTAGGGAACCTAATGTGTCCATTCACTTTTCATGTGCGTGTAGCGTTGTTACTTTTGAATAGTTTAACCACAACTTTTGATAATTATTTTTGTCATTCGTATAACCCACCTATGAAATAATATGTACCTACCCAGTATGGTAAAGTACGCTATTGAAGTTTGATTATTTAGGAGTTGTACCTGAAAACGCTTCAAATGATTACACCAAGTTTTTATTTTAGTCATTCCCTGACATTTGGCGGTTTTTGCGAAATTCCCTGAAGATTGTGTATTATCCCAACACCCCTATCTGAAATTGAACAAATATTAAAAACTGAAGTGGGTATTCAGCAACCTACATGAATAAAACGCGACTTTCTTTCCAGCCATACACGGGATGGAAGCGTTTCAACATTGGTAGGTACCAACTTTAAAATCGCAATATTTCTTCGGAAGAAAACTTGGGTGTAATGGATCAAATTGAAGCGTTGAATTTAACTCTATGGGGAAACTGGAAAAAGCGCCAACTACTGGACAGGCTTAGACTAAAATGGTAGTAAACCATATGCTACAATGGTACTACAAACAATATGCTACTAAAAATGGTAGTAGTACATATTGGAGATTTTGTAGGAATGATAGATCAATAAAGTTTATTAAAGGAACAGAAGAGTTTTATTCTATTAAATTAACATTACTCCACGACACGCAGGATAAATAAAATAGAAAAATCACCGTTAATCAACCAGTTAGAGAGTATCAAGCAATGCTCTTCCGTTTTTAAGGGTATTGAGTTTCTCAATAAGGGTGTTGACACTTAGCTCACCATGGACAACGTTGTCCCTAGTGCGAACGTTGACAGTTGTACTGGTCTTCTCCTTGTCTCCAACTACTAGAATAAAGTTGTACTGAGCAAGCTGGGCGTTACGAATTTTCTTGTTCATCGTGTCACCGGCATCAAGATCGCATTCGGCCATAAAACCTGCCTCCCATAGTTTATTTTTGACCTCCACGGCGTAGTCATCAAGTCGAGAAGATACTGGGACGACCATGACTTGGTTGGGTGATAACCAGAACGGCCATTTCCCGGCATATGACTCCGTTAGGATGGCAATCATTCGCTCAACTGACCCCAAAATAGCGCGGTGGATCATCACGGGGCGGACTTTTTCACCACTCTCATCTACATACCCAAGATTGAATCTTATGGGAAGTTGGAAGTCCAGTTGGATAGTAGCACATTGGTGGGATCTTTTGAGGGCGTCCTTGATGGTAATATCGATTTTAGGTCCATAAAATGCACCATCACCTGGATTTAGAGACCAAGGTAGGCCAAATGCGTCAAGACTGTCAGCCAGCTGTTTTTCGGCATCGTCCCAAACTGCCAGTTCACCCAAGTACTTTTCTGGGCGAGTGGACAAACACAGGTCAAACGTAAAACCGAAAACGGAGTATACATGTCTAAGGAAATCCAGCGCAGCACCCATTTCCTGTTTGATTTGCGATGGCATGCAGAAAATATGAGCATCATCTTGCTGGAACCTTCTCACTCTGGTCAGTCCACTGAGTGCTCCAGAGAGCTCATTTCTGTGGAGCACTCCAAAGTCTGCCATCCGAAGCGGCAACTCTCGCCACGATCGTACCCGATGATCAAAAATCAGGCAATGACCTGGACAATTCATAGGTTTCAGGGCAAACTGCTCTTTTTCCACATCAAAAGAAAACATATTTTCTGCGTAATGTGCCCAGTGACCTGATGTTTGCCAAAGCTTGGCATTGTAAATATTGGGTGATACAACCTCTTGGAATCCTCTTTTTCTGTATTCGCTACGTATGAAGTCAATCAATGTATTATAGATGTACGCACCTTTCGGTTGAAAGAAGCATGACCCTGGGCTAAGCTCGTGGAAGAAGAACAAGCCCTGTTCCTTCCCTAGACGTCTGTGGTCTCTTTTAGCTGCTTCTTCTTGAAATTTTTCCCATTCTTTCATTTGCTTAGCATCTGGGAACGAGATTCCATAAACCCTTTGCAGAGATTCAGCATCAGCTTTGCCTTCCCAGTAAGAAGATGAATTCTTGGTGACTTTGAAGGACTTAACTTTTCCAGTATGCCTCACATGGGGGCCGCGGCAGAGGTCGATTAAAGGACCACATCTGTACACAGTGGTGGTTGGGGTATCAATTTTCTCTTTCAGGATACGAACCTTGAATTGATTGTACTTGAACATTTCAAGAAGGTCTTCTTTGGTCATCTCTAGTCGTTCGAATGGTTGCTTTTCTTTCACAATGGTTTTGACAATTGATTCTAACGCGGGAAAATCTGCGTTTGAGACCTGTTCGTCAGGACTGTGCATGTCGTAGTAGAAGCCGTTCTCGATTGGTGGACCGTAGCAGAGGCAACCACCGTACACCCTTTCCATAGCTTCACCCAAAATATGGGCTGACGAGTGCCAGAAAACAGCTTGAGCTTCAGCATCATCAAATTTCAGTAGCTGTAGCTTGCAGTTATTAGTCAATGGCCGATCCAGATCCCAAAGAACACCGTCCACTTTCGAAATAACCGAGTTGTCCGCTAAACCCTGACTAATTTTCTGGGCAACTTCGTATGGTGTTGTTTTCCACGACAAACCTTCAATAACCTTACCATCAGGTAAAGTCACACTAATCGGAACATTTTCTTTCGCCGCAAGATCTTCTTCGTACTTTTTCTTGAGTTTGTCCCACAAAACCAATCTCTCATTGATATAACTAGGCCATGGGCTGAGCTCACCTTTTTTCTGATCCCCTTCACCCTTACCTTGTTTGTCTTTCATCGCTTTCACGTCGCTTTTCTTGAGTTTGGCTTTAGACTGGAAGCTTGATAGTTTCGCGATGGGAAAGGAAGGTTGCGTGGCGCCTGGAACAAAGGAATCGATTTTACTCCCGAAACTTTTCATATGACTATGCCACCTCCTCAAATGTGCGTACTTGGCTAGAGCAGCACCTTCATACAATAATGAAATACTTCTAAATAACATTGTATCACTTTCCGATGGTCCATAACCACTCAAGTAACTGTGCTCTGACAAGTACGTGTCTAGCTCACTCAATACTTCATCGGAATTCATCACCACTTTCTTTAATACCAAACCGCGATATAACTATTTTTGAGACTAAAATATAATTCATTACAATACCTGATGGAATTATGACGATAAAATCTCGTATTTACGTCCCTCGTCGATAATCACGGTTGAGTTCTGACTGCGTGGTGAGGTGACGGCATGGATACTATAATACAATAGTATCCCGGTCACTAACCTATACTCGTATAACCTTCTATTCTTCTTTTTCCTTTAAAAAGGTGATGGTAGACATCTCCGAAGTTCCTTCGTCTGCTGCTCGTTTCCTCTCAGGCATGTGATGATCCTAGAAATATGTTCGAATCTATTTATGTTACCAATTCTTCCAGTTCGTTGGGACCTTCATTGGTTAATGATTGCTTGAATCAGCTATTGGATTTGTAAAAATAGATAAATGTACCATTGAGTGTGAGATCATACGGAATTTTATGGGGCTCTACTATTTCGTTAATTGGAATGTATTACTTTTATTATATGTATATTTATTTCAATTGATATTCTCTGTACTGGCAGCTTCTTGGGAATCCTTGTTCATCGATACACACGTGATAGTCTGTGGCTCAAAAATGAGAGAAGTGCTTGTAGTTCAAGGTTTAAACTACTAAACCAAATGGTTTCGTGGAACAGGTGAGCATAAAACCATGAGTGCAGATAAAATACACAGGGTTGCTATTTCCGACACTCCCCTCCAAGTATGGCCAAAGTCCCTAATGCTGGGATTGCGCATCTTTTTGGCCTACTAGAGCGGGTTGCGCAAAGCCGAAAAATTCGGTTGAGAAGTCAGATTTTCATGAAATTCAGTGTAGAATCCGAATCTGAAATAAAAAATGGGGGTTCCCATGAGAAAAAACGAAGTTTGAGTCAATTGTGCACAATTTTGTCACTTTTGAGTCTTTGCAAAAAATCATCATAATTTTTAAAAAAAAATCTCATTTAGCTGTAAGATAACGATTTTAAAAGGGGGTGTGTGAACGGCTCGTTGGACACCCTGTATATTCCTCACTTTCCCCCCCACAAAATTTGATCACCACTGGTTGGAGACCTCTGAATTTCTACACCACTCCTCCAGTTTTCTTATGTCCCCATTCTTGAAAGAGTAGGTACTAGTTATGGGATTGATTGCATGCATGAAATGAGTTGTTGGATTGATTATCAGAAGCCAACCTTCCCTTAAATAAGTACCTACCTTATCCTTATCAGTAAAGTATTCAACATTTTGCAAGGTATGCTTTCATCTTGCCTGGGATCGATCATACATAAAGCATCACCAAGTCGGCCTAAAGCAATTATGATCAGTTGCCATTGTAGTGCTATGTCGATTCATTTGGTGTCGCAGGAGCCTGAAACTCTGCCCAACATTGTCCGGGCATTGTCTACCCTGAGATCCAAGTATCTGCGGATAAATAGGTAGACATGCACACTGCCCCCCCCCCCCCTCCCCTGTTATTTTTCTTCATGTAGGTATTTACCTACTTAAAAAGTATTTCATTTACATATCACTTTGTATAAAAATTGTTTTTTCACTAACGTATTAGTATTTCTCTTTTTGATATCTGTTGTAGATATCTCGTACCATAATATTTTAGTGAATTTTCGTAGATAATGAAGCTTTGCAATGGGTCAAACAAATTTAAAATTTGAAGAAGTCTCCTTCAATGAAGTTCGTTTTGAGGTATTCTAAAACGGACGATGACCAGGATCATTGAAGGGAATGCCTCCCAATGGCTCTCTGTAGTTCCTCTTGCAGCTGATAGTTTAGACTTGACAGCAACCCAGTTTAGAGACGCACTGGCAATGCGTTATGGAAAGGAGCCAGCAGGTCTCCCAGCAAGATGTGATGGGTGTGAAGCGGAACTGACTCTCAATCACGCCTTAAATTGCAAGCGCGAGGTCTCCTGAAACAGGGTCACGACCAAATAAGAGACTCGGTACCCGGGCTTGCAAGATTAGCGTGGGGAAGAGTAGTGACTGAGCCAGTTATGCGTGAAGGAGATGATGGATCACCTGGGCTCATTGCAGACATAAAGATTCATGGAGTTTGGGATAGGGAGAGAGCGGCTTTCTTTGACAATCGCGTAGTAAACACCAACGCTCCTTCCTATTCCAACCGTGATCGGTCTGCAGTTTCCAATGGAGAAGCCCGAGAAAAACATCAAAAATATGATGCAGCAGCCGAAGAACTCAGGGGCTCCTTCACGCCACTCGTCATATCTTGTGAAGGGGTGATGCACAGGGAGTTTGACATTTTTGTGAAGAAATTAGTCTCTACCCTAGCAGAGAGGTGGCAGAAACCACGGTCAGTAATCGCAGGATGGGTAAGAGTAAAGCTACAGTTGGCAACCATCCGAGCGGTTTCCGGAGGCTGCGGGAATCAAGGAAGCCACTTAAAAGTATGATCCCACAGGATTACCAAGGAACGGTGGAACTAGGGCTAGAAGACGGAGCCCCGCTGCCTCTGCTAAGAGAAGAATGATGAAAAAAGAAAACAGCTGACCGGCATATCACAACCCTATCACAAAAATTTAGCTCCAATAAAATCAAATATTAATTCTAAAACGATTCCTGACGTATATCATTCCATTCATTAACATTCCTTAGTACTGAGGTAAAAACTCCATTCTTGCGCCAAAAAATCAAGCTTTCCCAATGAAAGGACGAAGTCGTTGGCGAAACTTTTTGACCACAGCAAACTGGTCAAATTAAAAAAATGTGCTAAAAAAATCACTAAAAATGGCCAAATATATATATATTTTTTAAACCAAAATTCTAGTCAAACAAAGTTTATCAACAATGAACTAGAACATTAAAAAATTTATGCGTAAAATTATGCTAAAAAATGAACTTGAATTTCAATATTAGCAAAAAAAAAATCGAAAAAAAACTGCAAATAAAAGCTAAAAACTCAACATCTTTTTTGAATCAAAGCATATTATTTAGATCGAGTTTTTTGGTCATAAAATTGGTAGTGAATAATTTCTTTGCACTCAAATCTCAAAACATTGTAACGTAATATAATACGAAACTTAGGAAAATTTGCTCACACCATCAAGCTGCATGACTGGAACTTTTTTGTTATTCGAGTAAGCACTGATTGGACTCATGTCTAAAGCTTATTAATTGTTTTATTATTATAATTATATTATTATTATTATTATTTAAAAAATTGGTATATTAGGAACTTGCGAAGTTGCTCCTAACATTTATCCTATAAAAGTCTATCATAGGTGAATGGGGAAGTATCAGATGTCATTATTCTACCCACTTGGATAGTAGGTATGTTATTACTTATAACCGAGTATAAACCACTATCATGAGCCGATTGACTTGTTCCAGGAGATTGTCAGTGATAGACAGCACTGGTGTGCTCACGCTTCTCGATCCTGAAAATGGAGGAGGAGATACAGGGCGGACAGAGAGACGAGATGTGTGGGACATGATGTGGGCTGCTGACAATCCTGATCTCATAGCCATCATGGAGAAAACCAGATTATACATAATTCGAGGCACTGAACCTGAAGAGCCCATCAATTGTTCAGGATACATCTGTTTATTTCAAGTTAGTTCTACCAGTTCTTATCTTTTCGCTTATTAGAGAGAGGTACAGGATAGGAAATGCCATGGGCAAGATGTGGTATGCATGATAGCTACAGCTGTCCCATCGTATGCGTAGTAAGGCAGGACATTTCTTAACTCTCTTTCACCCGTCTTCAGGAGAATTGAGTGTAATTTCAGAATAAGAAAAAGCTTGAGTGGCTGTTTCATTTTATCGTGTTTATTAGTCTATACAAGTTTAAGTACATTCAGTAGTCATAATCATTTTCTGAAGAAGCTGCCGTTCTGCTCACTAAACCTAATGAAAGGACGTCAGTTTATTAGCATCACGAGAAATAAGATGAAGTTGTAGAGTTTATTACGATTTTTGTGAATTTTACAAATGATGCTCAACAATTTTTGACTAGGTTCCTAATAAGATATGAAAAGAGGGTAGAGATTATAGTGACAGTGCAGTAACTATTATGAACTCATAATGTAGTATCTGTGTGTATCCGTTGCTATAACAATTATTATTCAATTATAGTTTTTGTCCGTCTCGTGTTACTCAGTCTCTCTCTGTACTAAAGCTAGTTAATCGTATATTACGCGTGCAAGTGTGTTTTCTTTTCGGCCCTTTTGTCACAACAAGTTGGCAACGAGGATGAACAGTGAAAATTTCGCGGAAAGTTAGTGAAATTGAGTAGAAAACGTTCGCCGGAGTCAGCCACCAGTTACCCAGCTTTCAACACAGTTTGTCTCGCCGAACACAGTTTTGTCGCCGCCACCGCTCTCAGAAGTTCGGTAAACAGTCACATTTCACTTATTTTGTACCTGATTTTCGGTTTCCTGTACAGTACCTCCCAGGATATTGTTTTTTTTTATATTTGTTGTCACTCAGTCGCCGTTCCGCCGCATTTTTTCCTGTTTTAACGTCTTTACAGTCTCAAACATGGATGATAGGCAATTCAAAGAGTTGATGAAGCTTTTGTCTACAGCCCTTGTGAGGGAACCGACCCCAGCTCCACAGATATCGCCATTTGAGAACTATGATGCCAAGAAGGAAAAATTTTCATCATACCTTGAACGTTTTGACAACTACTGCGAGCTCAAGAATGTCACCGACGCGAAGAAAAAGCAGCAGCTGATCTGCTCATCGATTGGAAGGGAACACTACAACAGCCTGGCTGCATTTTTAGGGCCGGAGAAACCAATCAAAGATATTGAATATGATACGCTAGTTGATCATTTCAAGAAAATGCTGTCACCTGCTGTGTCAACAGCTGTCGCCCAGCACTATTTTCTCAGCACCACTCAGCAACCAAATCAATCCATTGCAGATTTCGTTGGAGCCCTGAAGGGGAATATCACAGACTGTAACTTCTACGCTACGTGCTCGTGCAGGAAGAAAGTCTCCATAGCAGACAATTTTCTGCAAGCTCAGTTCATCAGAGGACTCAAGGATGATTGGATACGCGAACAGCTTCTTCAAGACTCAGCTCTCAAGGATTTTGACAACCTACTGAAGAAAGCAACGTCCTTGGAGGCATCACGGATTGAGTCAGATCAGTTGGGCAAACCTCCTTACAGTTCAGCAAGTATAGAAGAAGACACCAATCGTGTTGAGAGACGTTCCAGTCAAGGTCACCACCATAGTCGCAGAAGGTCACAATCCAGTAGCTCGCGGCACCGCCAAAGCTCAAAGCCTAGGGATTCCAGGAGCCGAGTGGATTACAGGAAATTGGGCGTCGATAACCTCTGCTTAAACTGCGGCCGTCCAAATCATCGGTCACGTGATTGTAGGACAAAGAGAGATGTCCTCAAATGCACTTCATGCGGTAAGATTGGCCATGTAGCCAAAGTGTGCATAACAACGCTGCTCCAAAAATCCAACGCTCACACTCTGTCATTTCACAGTAACCAGGATGATGAAACCCAGTCAAACCACGAATTTGGAATTGCTCGGATCGAACATATAGAAGATTTATATGAGGTTGGACCAGACACTGATAAGTACCTCATCACAGTCACGCTCAATGATAAGCCACAGTCCTTCGAGGTGGATTCAGGTGCTCGGTTTTCCCTACTCTCGGAAACGGATTTCCACAAACTAGGCCTCAACCTCCCCCTCCAATCGACTTCAGTCTCATTTCGCTCGTACTCGGATCACGTAATAAAGCCCAAGGGTAAGGTCACTGTTAAGGTTGCCTATGATAACAAGTCAATAGATGCTGATCTGTTTGTGGTGCCAGCTGGTCACGATGCTCTGCTTGGGCGAATGTGGATCAGGGATCTCGGGATCAGCCTCAATGAAATCGATAGTCACCATCGCTCAGCTTCCAACCCAGCAGTTGTGAACTCAATTGAGTCACTTGGAGACATTTTCCAGAAATTCAGTGCGCCACATCATCCAGCAACAAATGGACTCGCTGAGCGCAGTATTCAAACGTTGAAAAGGAGGCCTTCAGCCAGTGACCCGGCCCCACATTCTTCGAAACTACAACAGATTATGATTTGTTGTCGAGAAACGCCCTTGGCTTCTGGCCAATTTTCAGCGGAGCTTTACCTGAAGAGGAGACTTCGGATCAGGCTAGATGCCCTTCTGCCAAATGACCAAGCTAGAGCCCCCTCTAGTCGTACGTCCAGCCGTGTCCGTTCGCTTCAGGTGGGGGAGAGAGTCCAGACAAGGATTCAGGAGTACTGGCAGTTTGGTACCATCACGAGGAAGCTGGGCCAGTACCACTATGTGGTAGAACTTGATTCTGGCCGCAGCTTGAAGAGGCACATAAATCAGCTGGTCAGCACCCTGGTACCAAAGAAACGGGTGGTTTTTGCGCCTCCACAGCAGAGCCGGGGGATTCCGTTCTCCGCAGATCTACCGGAGCATGAGGGGCCGCCGATGGTGGTACGGCCAAGTGTTCAGCCCCCATCTGAGATGTTGCCGCCTGCCATGAGTCGGAGCCAGCCTGCGTGGGCCCCTGGCAGACCAGCAAGGGAGCGTAGAGCGCCTGATCGTCTTAAGGACTACGTGCTAAATAAAGTGGGGGAGAATATAGTGACAGTGCAGTAACTATTATGAACTCATAATGTAGTATCTGTGTGTATCCGTTGCTATAACAATTATTATTCAATTATAATTTTGTCCGTCTCGTGTTACTCAGTCTCTCTCTGTACTAAAGCTAGTTAATCGTATATTACGCGTGCAAGTGTGTTTTCTTTTCGGCCCTTTTGTCACAACAGAGATGTTGAATGTGGACGTGGGAAATGAAAACATTGGAAGGTGGAGGAAGAAATCCGAGCTAGGCAATGTGGATTTTCGCTTCAAGAGAGGTGGCGGAATTTCCCATCTTGAGCCTAGCCCATGCCTTCACTGTCGCATCCCACCTAGTCTGCACATCTCCATTGAATTACGGAAAAACAAAAAATTGCGACCGGCAATCGTTTTTAATCCTTTTACTCTCTAGTGCGTGACAACCTTCAATACCCTCAAGACATTAACAGTTATATCAAAAGGATTCATAATGAATGGGACCTCAAATATGAGAAGCGCAAGACAGAACAAATCACAGCAAATCACTCCAGTGGATGTTAGCAATACACTATTTCCCATATTTCTCATCCCTTGGAAAAGCCCCTTTCCTGTGGTTACATTTATATCGCCTAGCAATGGAATAAGACAGAGAAGAAATTTAAAGAGAGACAAGGTGGACAGAGTTTTGCACAACTCCCACCGCTCCCCAGGGCAAGCAGTGTGAAACTGCTGGCTAAGGAGGCTGTAGTTTTCCTTAATCCCGCTAGAAGGCACTGACCCGGCACTCGCCATTCCGACAGCAGTTCCCTAACCTATTTTGTTATTTCTACAAAAGCAATTTTCATTGTTACTACAACTGTGCTCCTGGAACCTTCAGCAATGGCAAGTTGTGCTTTTATTGTTTACCTACCTATTCGATTATGAAATGAAGCGAACCAACACCTGCTAGATTAAGACCAAAAGTTAACAAATCAATTCTCCGTTCTCCGAGCATCGTTACTCACTATAGTAGGAATCGAAATTGTCAAATTATATAGCAGACCAATAGAACAAGATATAATGCATTCTCTTGAAGTATTGACCTCTTCCGACAATGTAACAAACCGAAATACATGCTTGAAACATCGAAATAATCATAAGGAATAACGACTGAGGAAAAAATCAACAGATGGTGGTTCGCTTAATTTCATAGTGAAAAAGGTAAGAAACAATAAGAACACAACTTACCATTATAGAAGATTCATGGTGCAAGGTTGTAGTAGCAATGAAAATTACTTTTGAAATAGAGGATTGTAAGAGAGTATACCTTTCAAATTTCAACTTCCTAGGGGGTAATAGGAGAGAATTTAGCTCACTCAGCTGATTAGGAAAGATCCAATAATTTCAATCGTCTCTTAGCGTCCCCCTATCAAATCTCAACTTCCTAGTATGAACAGGAGACAATTTAGCTCACTCAGTGGAGTGAGCCAATCCTTTGTCTCTTAATTTCTGCTTCAGAGATCAAATACGATAGAAATCATCAGCTTTAGGAGCCCATCAGCTGATAAGAGGTCTATGCATCGTCTAGTACCTACTGCTTACAAGTACCTACTGTTCAATAGTATACCTAACATGTACCTAGTGCCTTCTTTTCACATTATTAGTTCATTATGATTACTTGGCATTATTAGTTATCTTAGCGCAATAAATCAGCTTTACTTTACACAACAATGGCGTAGTGGAATGCTCACATTTTGTCACACCTCATGATTCCAATCTACACACCTTGAAGCGAAAAGTGAGAAAGTTTGAGAGAAAATACATTTATATTTTTTTCCTATACGACTACAAAGGCTTATGAGGTGTTTCTAGGTTTAGAAATGGCAACTGAATGAAAAAAACGTCTAGTAAGGGAAGAGAAAAATAATCCGTATTTTCTAAATATTAGTAGGAAAAAAAAAACTAGTTTTGTATAATCCTAAGAAATAGTAAATTTTCAAGCGTTTGTACATCTCAGTATCGTTGAACAGATAAGATATCGCCTCGAATTTTAAAATTCATAGGAAACATTCAGTTTGGAGCACTGGAGAATATGGCGGAGGGTGGGTAAGCGGCGGATGGTTACAAAGTAGTTTAAAAGCTATCGCTCTCTGCCGCACTAGCGTCAAGCCCAAACTCTTTCACCCTCAAAATGATGGAATTGCAGCGCAATGATTAATATAAATAACACATTAGGCAACATACTTCTGAGCCAATTTGACTGGCGATGAGAAAGCAATGTTGTTGAACAAAAAATAATTTAAAAAAATATATATAAATGATAATGATGACAGTGATGTGGGAAACAACAGTGAGCTGCTAAGCATTCTTGGCTTGTAATAATGAAAAATATTATCTGTAATGATCTTGGTGGAGAATCTTGTAATTCGAGCTCAATTTGAGAGGGTAACTACCAGCCATCGCCTCGTTCATTATTTACTTCAGCTAGAAATTACGTCGAACGTCAAGTCTACTTCCTTAAATCACAAAACGTTTGGTATAATTTATTTTCAAGGTGCCACGTTTTCGGGGAAAAATATTACATGATGTCCTTGTAGGTTTATTTGACCACCTGAGTTAAACATGTCCTGTGGTATTTGTTTAATAATGAATAAATAAAACCTCTGTAGGAATGAAGTTTGGGAGGGACCAGAGGTTTGGAAAAATCCCACGTTTTAGCGAATTTTTGTAAAAAATGAAGCTTTTGCAATGGCTTAGAAAATTTTAAAATCAAAATGTCAAAAATGTCTACATTGAAATCCGGTTTGAGGCATTCTGAAACGAATCCTAGAGTGTAACGTTTATATATATATATATATATATATATATATATATATATATATATATATATATATATATATATTAATTGCTATGCAATTCTTAGGCCGACCCCCAATAATTTTTTTTAAATGTCCACTTTTTTTGTGTAACGTTTTTTGTCCCGAGATGGGAAGCGAGAGGTCGTGGGTTCGAATCCCGGCCAGGCTTGAAATTTTTTTTTTTTTTTTTTTTTTTCTCGTGAGACGAAGGTCGTGGGTTCGAATCCGAGCCAGGCCTGAAAAAAATTGTTTTTCTCTTTTTTCTCGTGAGACGAAGGTTGTGGGTTCAAATCCCAGCCAGGCTTGATTTTTTTTTTTTTCTTTTTTTTCGTGAGGCGAAGGTTGTGGGTTGAAATCCCAGCCAGGCTTGATTTTTTTTTTTTTTTCGTGAGACGAAGGTTGTGGGTTCGAATCCAGCCAGGCTTGAACATTTTTTTTTTCTCGTGAGACGAATTGCATAGCAAATTATACTCGTTTTCTACGCAGTAGAAAAGAGAAAAGATCCGGCGAGGCGCGAAGCGCCGAGTATAGATTAGGGGGGTCCAGGGGGGCGAAGCCCCCCTGGCGGGGTCAAGGGGCGGAGCCCCTTGCGAGGCCCGAGTATATATATATATATATATATATATATATATATATTTTTTTTTCATTTATCTATGTATCATTCCAGACTCTCCTTAGGATTGAGATAAAAATTCCGTTCTTGCCACAAAAAATCAAGCTTTCCAAACGAAAGGATGAGTTCGTTGCCCAGCACTTTTTGAGCACATTAAATTGGTCAACTTAAAAAAAATGTGCTGGAAAAATCACTAAAAATGGCGAAAAATTGTTAAATCTATATTGAGTAAAAGACTAACATTATTTATAAGACCCTGAATCGGCCCTTCTATAATGCGTGTGGTACTCCATTAGGATATATCCTTAAAAAAAACGTGGGATACGAAAAGTGATTTTATAATTAATATGCAATACAATATATATACAGATATCTCTACCTTCGTAAGAGTTGAAAGGCATTAGAATAATATAGGATTGAATCATTGACCTTTTTTGATCAGAGATTCCAGGAATGCCAGCATTTTTTCCTGGATGGTTGAAGTTCGATCAAAATGTTCTTTTAGCAGGTTCATTCGTGTTTCTTCAAGTTTAATTTTTTTACATTCAGTCTCATGTTTGTAACTATTTTTCCTGTCCTCGACCTGCAGCTTTAATTTTTCGTTCTCCGCTTTCAATCTTTCTACAGCCAAAAGTTCCGTCTTGTACGCCTGTTCTTCTTTCAATTTGGTCCAAACTATCTGCAACACTGTTTTTTTGGATACGTCGTGAGATGTGATGGGCGTGCCTTGCTCATTAGAACTGGTAGGAGGAAAATCCTCAGTGGTTTTTGACGTCGAAAGTTGAGGAGCCGGGGCAGGATTAGATGCAGTATGTTGTACGGCTTGAATTTCTTCATCAATATTTGGGTGTATGAGTAATGGATCCATCGTGCACTCCATTATATCTGAGAGTGGAAACATGGGAGATGACCCCTCTTCGTCCTCATCATTACCCTCAACCTGAAAAATGAATTACAATCAATATCTGCTTCATAATTAATCTGCTTAATTGATATGAATCACACAACTGATATTTCGCCCACCAGAGGCAAAATCCTCAACTCCCTTGTTCCAAAACCCTGTTCCAAAAATTATTACACGACCATGTAAAGAACTTCAACAGCCGGTATTCTCCCACCATTCTTCCTTTTACCCCCTACCACACTACTACTCTATGAGTCTTCTGGATAAACTGGCAAGGTGATAAGCTGGCGTGATCAGGCTAATTTATTTCCTAAAGAACCTTACTGAAACTGTTAATGGAGCATGTATGGGTCAATTAGGATATCACTATGTGAAAAACTACCAAGTTCAGCTAAAGCTGATTTCCCTCCTAATCAAAGTGCCTTTACCGTTTTGAATTAGTTCTTACCCCAAAATATTGGAATTCATATCCACCTGATAAGACAACTTATAGATACTTTGCATCACTTGACAATTTGTTCTGCCTGAGATTTCCATCAAAGAACTACTCAATTCCACACACCTCTCATTAGTGAAAGTCCTTTCCACACACCTATTCGCTTTACAAAATATCTGAAATAATTTGACGTTATTGTTTGGATCGCTCAACAAAACAGCTGGCTAATCAGTAACCATCCACCCACTATCACTCCAGTACTGCCAATATAACTGCCGGTAAAGGGTTTAGGAATTTGAATTGGTTTTCTTGTTCTGTTTAATAATATTTTGTTTTTAGTTATTTCTAAGTCATAATAGTGTATTTATTATTCCTCTTTTAAGCTTGAGTAGGAACAGCCAGTTAGTCGACATTTTTTGAAAGAGCGTGTTGAACTATCTCATCGCTGCCCCAGAAATTCCCAGCTCAACTGTTCCATTAGCATTCAACAAGTTCTGTACACAAGGTATCTCCGTAGCTTTGGGTTTGCACGGTAAGGCTAAAGTTACTATGGATGTGTGTTCTGACGAAGTTTTGTTCGGACGAATTCATCATAACGAATCTTCAAGAACGTGGTCGCATGGGTGGATACACCGACCGCAGTTATTGATAGTCCGAATGTTTCTCGCCATCAAGCGAAAATGGAAAACAGTGATTACCTACCATGTCGTTCAATATTTTGTTGTAGTCCCTAGTTTCTTGTTTTCCTCTATATTTCCACACTTGTTGCATTGCAAATGTGGAAAAAACTCCATTTTCCGAAAGTGAAAATTTTAATGATTTAATCGGCGTTTCCTTTAGTAAATTAGTTGTAGAATCAAGATATGATTTTTTTTGTTCATTTATTGAAGTTCAATTAAACCGGCAGTTATTCTTCCGCGTTCAAAGGACCCCGCTCTTTTTCAATGGGATTTGACTTTCATAGGATCCGTCTCAAACTCTCCAGGATGATTGGATTATTCTCAACACAAGAAACAAAAGTCTCCATGGAAAAAAAAGAGAGAGAGAAAAAAGGATTTTGAGTTATCACGATTTTCGCGCTGGAAATCGTATACTTAGGCTCTTTTATCATGATTTGGACAATCACTATCTTCCACAATTTCTGAGATATCGAGGTGAAACTTGGAGAGTGATTTGGGATGCCTAATACTATGTTTTAAGCCTTAAAAAAAAAAAAATAAATAAATAAATAAAAGTAGGTAGGGACTTCTACTATATCCTCCCCCCTTTTTTGGTAGTCCAAATCCAACTTTTGGATTTTTTATTTTTGTGTGCTACCAATAGGCACTTCAGAACCACACTCCAAGTTTCACCTCGATTTCTCAAAAATTGTGGAAAAAAGTAACTTACCATATCATGATAAAAGGGCCAAAGTATAAGATTTCCAGCGATTAAATCGGGTATAACTCAAAATCCTGTCATTAAATTTTTTTGGGCCCATGGAGACTTCTGTTTCTTATGTTGAGAACAATCATCCTGGAGAGTTTGAGACGGATCCTATGAAAGCCAAATCCCATTGAAAAAGTGCGGGGTCCTTTAGTGGGAATAAATAAAATATCCCCGTTTTTCTAATCTTGTTTCAAAATTTTGCATTAATTGTTTTGAATTAAATACACTATGAGGTATTGTTGTACCCAATTAGTACCAATTACTTGTACCAATTTATGGTTAAAAAAAATCTGGTGACAAAACGTGTAAAAATAAGTAAAATGCAATAGTTTTGAATAGTTGATTAGACCACAACTACCCTATATTATCCAAGTTTTGAGGTTTAGCTTTTTCTTCTTTTTCACTGAGGATCAGATGGTTTGTGTGGAGGGCGTATACTAAGTATTTAATACTTCTGGGTGTAGCACGTTAATCGCATCTCACATTTGAAGGAGGAATTACACTCTTCCATCACTTCTCGTTGTTACAAGCTTCTCCAGAAAAATTGGAATATAATACTTACGTATAACATTTGAAACTAAGGAGATCAGATGAATGACCTCTCCAACTACAGATCTCTTTGACTGTGTTTGATGAATGTGAACTAGGCTTTGAGGGGGGGGGGGGGGGATTTGGTTAACCTACTTACTTCTCAATCAGGATCCCAACTCAATACTCAATAGTTGGATCAATTGTAATACCTCATTCTAGATTCAATAATAATACTTGTTAAAATGGTGTACATACACCTAGGATATAACAATGGGCTATTTTAAATTCGTTTAATATGATTCACTTTTTAAAATTAATAGCTTGAATTGGAGTCTGAGAATTTGGCCACTGATTAGTCATTTTTCCAGGGGCCTATTTCATAAAGCAACAAGTGACAAGTTACTAGCCGATTTTATGTACAAGTTGTAAAAATGACTGTGCTAGCGTTTCATAAAGGTACTTAAGACTTGTAATGCACAGTGAAAATTAACCAGTGTACAGGCGAATTTGGACCAGTTACAAGTGTTTCCCCATAACTTTGAACAAGTCACTGTTTTACAGTTTTAAAAAAATGGCCGCTTTTTAACCTACCTGTAAACTTGTTATTTTCCAGCATTGTGAGTTGACAATTTTTCGGTGTTTAATATGTGGGAATCATCTTCTGCTGAAGAATACAGACAAGAGAGAAGCATTCAGCGTAGAAGACGCCAAAGCTTTTTTCGCCCACGAATAAACGCTCATTTCGTGGGTATTTTTTAGTTTAACGAGAGATTTAGGATGTCTTCCGAGACCCTTGAAAGATTCAAATGATGCGTGACCCTGTGCAATTTTTCCTGATCGGGTATTGAGGATCTCCCCGTCATTGAAGAACAAAGGGAAGTTTGAAGATCATCTCGAAGTTACAGATGATATTCCTAACCCAGCAGCATTAAGACTTGATGAACGGATTAATCATTTCCGCTAAATGAAGGAGAAAAATCCAATTATGCCAGCCATCAGAATAAGTTGAAATCAAATACACAATTTCTCCACTTTTCATTTTATAATTTGTCTGTCTTCCAATCATTA
Source organism: Adelphocoris suturalis (assembly GCA_030762985.1). Lineage (NCBI taxonomy): Eukaryota > Metazoa > Arthropoda > Insecta > Hemiptera > Miridae > Adelphocoris > Adelphocoris suturalis. Next base: position 49,551,687 of record CM061042.1, on the reverse strand, counting down.
AACCTTGTCATGTACGACAAACATCCTATCGTGTACTTAACACCGTTTTTATATTATGATTCGCTGACAAAACTTCAATTTCGGCATCCCGCTTGACGTTGTTCATTTCGTTTGTCCCCACACGCCATTTTCTTTTCTGCTACACTTGTAAACTTAGCTTCTACAAGTGTAACTTTTCTACACTTGTACTCTTTGTTCTAGTTTACCGAGCATTACAAGTACCTTTACTTGTAACTTATTGTTTTATGAAATAGGCCTCAGGTGTTTTCTTAATTTACATTATGTATTCCGTTATTACATCTCAATACCCAATAAGAAATCAGAAACGTTAGAACATTGAAAATAATAAAAGATTAACTATTTACCACAGGAGAGTGAGTAGCAAAAACAGGATGGAATCTACTTTAATTTCTTAACTTCTTTAACTCCTGCATAGTTCCTGCAATAATAGATACATACCTGTTTCTTCTCGTTGATGGTATACTGGTGGTCAGAAATATATGTAACAGCCACGTTTTCCTGTTCAGCCTCTGCCTTTATCATTCGAAGTTTATTGATTTTCTTGAGATGCTGATTATCGTTTGCTTCCCTCTTTAAATCTGAAGCTATCCGAAGAAGCCGGTGTATTTCGTTGTAGTAACCTCTCCCCGATCCTTCTCGCTGCATTATCTTTTTCTCTCTAAAGAGAACAATTAAGTGGTTTACTCTATCTCTCACATTTTTCTTGGTGAAACATTTACTCCTTTTATTCGTCAATTCGTTAGCTATAGTTTTCCAACTGTTATGGTTGATGAATGGATTCTCGTTGACCACTAGAGTCAACATTTCTACATCGTCCTCTTTGGTGAAAGCTATTCGTTTCTTCCTTTGTGAATCGTCTTCCATGGTCTGTTAGAAGAATAGTCAGCTGTAACCTGGAGAAGAAACAAAGTTATCGAGGTTTCATTATAGAACGAGGGTGGTTTTCTCAAATTTCCATAGGGAAATGAAGCTATTGTAATTACTCCCAACATTTTTAAAATCAAATTTAAAATAATTTTTTGCACTAAAAAAGCTCAAATTTCGAAACAATTTAACCATATACAATACGATAATTCACCAAAATTCGCTCATACATCATGCTGCATGACTGGAACTTTCTTTCAACTATCCGCAATGGGGCTCCGAGCATGAAAAGCTCGAGATAGAGCGCAACATGTAAACAATGATCTTACCGATTTGCTATTCATTTGTTGCCTATGAGGGCAGTCGTGACGGACACAAGTTGTTTTTGTTATTTTGTCGGTTTGTCTCGTTATTATTACAATTTATTTATTAATAATATAATCCTCTTTTTTGATCAGTATTGATGAGATTGATGGTGAGGTGAATAAATTGTAGAGCGAAAAGGGGTGAAGGTATCATCAAGGGGAAAGTCATGTCGACTACCATCTTTCTCAGGTCCTTCGCCCCCTATCGCTCCTAGCGGTTGACCTTCTTAGTTCGGAGCCCCATTGTTTTAGTTTTTCTTTTAGCCCAATTTCGACTGGAGAAACTCTGCTGCTCTGTGTTGTTACCAACCCTTGGTGATTAGTAGTTCGTTTGAGTAGCAATAGTAGGTTTGCATACGTATGTTGAGTGCAGAAATACTCCAATTAAATAATTTACTTTTCTCAATTTTTATAAGTCATTTTTTTTATAAGTTACCTCATTATTAAATTTATTTGTTTCAAAAAAGGGGGTTTTCTTCTAAAAAAAAAAAAAAAAAAAAAAAAAAAACAAAGAGTTTATGATAATTTATGATAAGTGTTCAGAGCGATAGGAAAATTAACATTATATATATCAGAAACGCCTCAACTTGTATCCTGGTTCCACCTAAATATTATTTGCGCTTCAGAGTCAACCAACAGGATACGCCCTATCGTAAAGCCATCAGGAGTGGTAGGCAGAGCATGATAGTATGTCAATGCACAAAGGCTGCAACCGTTACTTGGTATAGCCTCTCATAAATGAAAAGCCATGGTTTTCAGCAGCAATGCAATTCAAAAGGCGTTAAGTAGTCCTACTTGTTCTAATTCGAGAAATCTACATTTTTCAGGAGTTAACTGCCCTTAGGAACGATCTGAAAAATCAAAAATGGTGGCAATTGGTCAGTAATATCCCAAGAAAGAATAATTTATGGGGAAAAAAAAAAAAAAAAAAAAAAAAAGCATTATGAGGTCCTCTTTTTGATTTTTCAAAATTCCATGTAATGTTGAATTCTATTAGTAAATGTTGAATTCCATCTGGAAAATGTTGGATCCTATGTAGAAAATGTTGAATTCCATTTGGAAAATGTTAGATTCAATCTGGAAATGCTATAACAGTTGTCAAGTTATTGCCTTCACTAGCAATCCTCCTTTGTACTCTACTGCCATAGGTACCGACTTAGGTAACCCCCCCTCCCCCAAAGAGCATTGCTGTGGGTGGGCATGGCCACAGTTATTTTTTCCTTTTTTGAGCATACACTTTCATCGACTTCCACAATTGTACCTAGCTCTCCGATCGTAGTTAGTCTGTAGTTTCAGAACAAACAGTTCTTACATGTACATAATTATTCTAGCGTACCAAAGATTGAAATAACGTCTACATATAGAACATACCGCCTATTGAGTGGTTTCTGTAGGCCTCTATAGGATATAAGGTGTCGGGGTTCCGGCCAGGTTGGGACTTGTGGGCTTCTAAAGCTGGGTACGCTCTTGAACAAACCTCCGTACCGATCCCCAAACCGTACCTTCGATCCGAACATTCCAACTGAGGATATCGCATCGCCCCGAACATCGGGTACCACTATAGTATGCGGTCTACCCTTGGCGCTTAATCTACGCGACTCACCCGAGGACGGAGGATGCGATCCACAAAGTTGAAAACCGGGAAAAAGGTGAAATATATAGTTTACCTTGGAATTAATTACTCCGATTGAAGACCGTCGTAGTTGCTCATGTAACGGCCCAAAAATATTTGATACCTCGACAGGAGTTCGAACTCGCGTCGTCACAACTACGAGAAATTATTATTCATTTCCCGGAGTTGCAAACGCTCTAACGACCAGAGCCAGGAGGCCAGGGTGACCAAACCTCTTCGACTGTGAGAGTTATTTTCCTGGAGCGTAACATTTCCCCGGAGTCTAATACCTGCCGTCTCGGCTGGTTTGGGGTTGGACGAATGACGAAGTGTAACTGCAGGCCGCTGGCTCAGCAGATGCTTGCTGGAACAAGTCAGCAGTCGAGCGAGGTCATTGTCACGGTGTGGTTTGACTCAAGTGAGTGAGGAAATGAAAGGCATAACAACAGGAAATGTGATGTTTACAGTCTTATGGCTCGAGAGGGATTTAATTAATTATTGTTTCGTATGATTTTCGGGGTCCTACCGACTGCGCCACTGTAACGGCCCAAAAATATTTGATACCTCGACAGGAGTTCGAACTCGCGTCGTCACAACTACGAGAAATTATTATTAATTTCCCGGAGTTGCAACGCTCTAACGACCAGAGCCAGGGTGACCAAACCTCTTCGACTGTGAGAGTTATTTTCCTGGAGCGTAACACTCATCATGAATCAATCAAATCAATCAGGCCAATAAAATTCAGAGGGTAGTTCGCCGTTTAGTGAGTATAGCCCTCGGCGTTCAGGGTTGTGTAAGCACGCTATTGATTCGACGGAGTTAACTGATCCCGCTTCGATTTCCTTTTTAATGATAGGAAAGAGCGTCGCCCTATCCCGTTCCTCAAGGATAATAAACCTACAACACATGCGAATCATTTTCGTGCACTTTTGTTGCTCGGGCTGCAGATCTCTCCCCTCCAACAATTGTACGCACATTTATTTATTTAAAATAACCAAGACGAAAGGGCATCAGATTAAAAAAAAAAAAAAAAAAAAAAAACTTCTTCAGCAAGGAAACAACCGTAGGTCGCACGGTGGAGAGTAGATCACATACTGTATTTAGAAAGTGAGCGTAGATCGCATACTATAATTGTGCCGAACATCCTACCGTGGCGAATCGGGTTCGGGAGAGCGATCGGAAGAATAAAGCGTACTTCTAATTGTATTGAGTTCTCGTCATGGCATCGCTAGAGCAATTGGTGGCTGCCGCGCACATGTTTATAAATATACTTCATGTGAGACATAGGAAGAAGAAACTGCGTTGGTGGATAGGCAAAATTCATTGTGATAGTGGGGGATGTCCCTCACTTCCTACTCCTTGTTCATGTCAATAAACTCAAAGGTGTACTCTTTTCCCCACTGCATATCTACGTTGACTGGCATACCACGTTAAAATGAACAGGTGAAATAAACCCTAACATACCTGTCACATGATATTCCAGTGAGCGTGAATGAGAAACAGTTGATTAATTATGATGGTATAAGATCAAAGAATCGCTTGCATACGAGTCTGCAACACATTGGGACATTTTATGTCTTTAGCTGCAGACTCGTATGCATGCTTCAAGAGCCACTCAGCTGATCCAGACCCTGGGAATCGTCAAGTAAATGTCCTAAAGAGGATACATACGAAATTACAGCTTCCTAGAGTGTAAAGAATAGAAATTACCTATTAAAATGATTTAACCACCGCTTCACAAATCAAACCGTTCTCACAATATTCGGATCACCTGCTATGAATCAAATCATCGAAACACCAGCTCAATGAAATCATCAGAAATTAACAAGCGGTTGCAATCATGTTCACAATATCAATTATTGAGAATGATCACCTGAGTGTACACAATTATTCAAATAACCATGCTCATAACTCAGCTTGTTGGCCGCGCACTTCGCAGTAGTTAACATAATATGGTTGGATAAATCGAGAGCTTTCGAACGAATGGTCAACGAATTTTGTGGGATGAAAAACGACGAAGTACCATTTCCCTAGCAACGACTCGGTTGTGAGCTGAAATCATCAGAAAACCAACCGTAACGCTTTTTGTGAACGCTTTTTTTTCGTTTGTGTGCCAAAGTAAAGACATTAAATGTCTACAAAAACACGAACTAATGAAATAATACAGAGAGGAGTTTCAAGATTTCGTTGCAGCGTTGACGCCGTCCACACTAGTCTCACCCCGTTTGGAACATCCCGTTATTACGCCCAGGAAAACCGCCAACAAGCGGAACGGCACCGTACATACCGTTCCTTCGACCTTAGGTCCTTTGAAGTTTTACGGCCCCGAACTTCGGATTTGTTCGGTTCGGAGGAACATTTCGGAGGTTTGTTCAAATGCGTACGCGGCTGGGATAAGTACAGAGAGGATTACCTACTTATTTACCTACCTACTAGTAGGCACCTGTAATTCAAGTGAATTAGGTATCTAAAATGACCACTACTTACATTCAAGATTATGACGCCGACTTAATGTTTATATAATTCTGAAGATTTTGCATCAATGTAAACGTAAACTGTTGAATCTAGATGTACAGGAACTTAAGAGCTATTCTTCTTCCTTAAACGTAAATAATGACACACTTTGACAGTTAACAATGATCAAACCTTGGTTGGTTGGTTGCTCTCACTTTGGCTGTGGTCCACCTTGATCGTGTGGCCATTGATTTTGTACTCTGCTGGGCTGGATTTGGCCTTTCTTTCCCCTTCGTTGGTCTTGATCTTCCAAGGTCTTGTTGATTTCTTCTCTGTGTGTGTTGTTTTCTCGCATTTTCCTTTTTCGTTATCCATTCTTCTTTAATCCTCGCGGCTACCTCAGGGATATCCATGCAACTCGGAGGGGGAAGTGGACCTGGCGTTGCGGAGTGGGGAGTGCGGCCGGCGTGGGGGGCAACCTCCTTAGAATGTCACATAAAAAAGGTCTGCGGGTCGTGGCCTGTTCAAACTTCTTGAGAGCCCTGTTTTTTTGACGTGGTTCGCCCCTCCGTCGGTAGCCTAGTGGTACAGTTTCTGCTTGCCACACAGTTGGACCGCGTTCGAATCCCGGTCAATACACATGATCTTTATTTTAAATTCGTTTGTTATTTTTTGATAAGGTTTGACGTGGAATATAAATTTTCTACAGCATTTGTGTAATAAAATAGCCAATCATGAGTCCCCATCATTTACCATGACACTATCAACAAATTAAATGTTTTTTTGTTTTAAATCTGTGAATTGAAATTTTGGTTTGATGTGAAAAATTGGTTATCTTGAGCATTTGTGTCATGATCTCGCCAATGGTGAGTCTCGATAAACGGATTTTCTCATTTGTCTTCATATTTGTACTTGTACAAAGTGATGCCTGGGCTTGAGTAGCTTCCACAAACATTGCACTTCCGCCCCATGGCTTTGCAGGAATGAGATAAAATTAATATACCTAATGAAACAATAACAGAAGAAAAATAAAAATAGAATGAAAATTGTGAAATGAAATGAAGAACGCACCGCAAATTAAAAACACAGCACGAGCAAAAGTCGGGATCACTTATGTAGTTGGCAGGGAAAGCGAAAGCCGGTCAAAAACAATGGTAGTGACTTGCTATCTTATCTAGCTCACGAGGTTCTGTGAGAAGCCCCCCTCCACCTTTCATTAGGCCACGCCTACTCGACTGGGGGGGGGGGGGGGGGGCTCGTTCTTTCCAACCCCCTCTGGCCGCACGTTGATGGACGAGGCAAGGGGTGGATGCCTGGTCCACTTCCCCTCCTAGGTTCATGGGGATATCCAATACAACGAAAGTATTGATACCGATATTGAATATGGTATCATAAGCCAAGTATCGTCCCAGAACGGAGGCATTTGGGCATCATATAATTGAACGTGCTTCCCTTAGAGATATTGAGTGGAAAATACAAAAAATTGGCTGATTTAAGCAAAAGGTTTGCTTGCGACGACTCCAACTCGGGGTAACCAGCGGAATCCTCTTTTAAATTAAAGGGGCCTCTTTTCGAGGGAGAGTATAAGCCATTCGTGGTGCCTGAAACTCTTTTCCAATGGTAACCCCGAGCAGTGAGTGAGTGAGTGTTGCCAAGTATCGTTTCCAATATAATATCATATTCAGAAGAACTTGCGTCTGCGGCCTCACCACGGAGGAGGGATTTCCAGAGCGATCTAGCGGCGTTTTTATCAATCTTCGTTATCCGGTCTCTGCTAGCTCTTTTCTCAACCCAAAAGTCCAATTTTCTATTTTAAGTTTCTAAGTTTCAATTTTAGATATTATCCCCCAAATCTGGCAACATCGCCTCAAAAACGATTTGAGAGGACCTATAAAACTAAAATACAAAGGAGGGGAATGACCAAAGCAAGAGTCTTGCCATGGCATTTTATGAAAAAAGTCAACAGTCAACTTAGTTTGTGATTTTCGTTTTATAAAATGCTTAACCTGCTGTAGTGGATTTATATATGTCTTACTAAGAGTTGGTATTCCCAGTGGAATATCTCTAGCCACGTTGGAAATGTGGTTGTACGGGCTTGACCCTTGAAAGGGGTGTTGTGAGAGGTACGAAAAAGTACCGTACATTTTTGGTGGCCCTGAAAAGGGCTGGTGATAAGTGGTGAGTTCACCACACCTGCTAACTAACTAATTTGTGATTTTTCGTTTTATTGAATGTTCATTCATTTTGTTTATTGTAGTAATTTTATTTATTGTTCGCCTCCAGTCATGGTCCTTTCATGGTTCTTTGTGTGGATAAAACTTCAATTTCTTTGTGCAGGGTCTATTTTCAAACTATCTACCTACATTCAAACTATTCATACATACTTTTTCTTGATGATAAATTGTACAGATTATTTTTCGTTTAATTTTGCATATAAATATGTTGATAGTAGGTAAGAATGCAAGGTAGTTCAGGTGCATGCCGGTAGTTCTTTTTCTACCTACCTAATTTTAGTGCGTTGTGCAGATAATTTCAGTTAATCTGCTTCCTAATCCCACAATATAACATTGTGCCATTATTATTTTTTTCATCGAATATTCAAAAGCTGTTCTAGTTACTTGCTTAAAAGATGTTAATGCGAAAGGTTAATACGAAATTGTTAACTATTAATTTTATGGCAAAAACGTATTCGGATTGTATATTTGAAAAGGGGTGACGCAAGGTATCAAGAAAGGGAAAGTCATCAGGTCCTTCACCCCCTAACACTCCTAGCCTTGTTAATTCGAGGCTCGTTTGGAAGAGCTTCATTCTCGATAGTACTTATATTATCAGGTAGTTTAGTTTCTATGGGCGACTTCGAGTCACATGCATGCATGGTGTGTAAGGCATTCCTAAGAAAGGTTAAAAAATATGTGTATAATAATAAAAAATAATAATAATTAAAAACATAAATAAATAAAAAATGTCCCCTCAAATAATATGTCATGTCCTGCCTTCTTGGTGGTGTGCATTAAAATTTGTTAGTACTTACCTACTTACCTTCGAATAACATTGATACCTAAAGGTATGTGCGGAGAAGCAGTCCCGAACCACTCCTGGAGTCGTGGAACCTCAAGTTCGTTGTCTGGAGAAGGAGTGCAGAATCTTTCTGAAGAAGGGGTGACGAATCTTTAAGAACTAGTTCAAGTGGTTCGAGATTTTTGCCAGAACTGCTACCTACCTGTTATAGTTATTACAGACTTAAAACTTCCGCCTCCGTATTCGAACTAATCCGAAAACCGTTCGGACAACTAGAGTTGGAACTGATAGTTGAGAACGCCTCTATCCCCTCCCCCTTTCAGTTCCATTAGTTCTGGTTCGATTCCAATTTGATTCGGGACTGTTTCTCTGGACAAACCTCCTGATGGAAAGTTCTGATGTCTAAGGTCTAATGGGTGAGTTACCCAATCAATATCAGTTTTTTTCTCCCTGTTTCAATATTCCACTAATATATTCTTTAATACCCGTTGAGGCGAATTTTTCTGAACTCTTGAATCCCATCTTCATAAGTCTCATAGTGTAGCAGGACTATGTACGAAATAAGAACTAGAGGCAAATTTGACATATAATAAGTATTGTGTTTCAATAAAAAGGAAATAATCCCCTATAATTATGAAAGTTGTGTGGTTACCTCTGCGCGGTTCAACTGGTATTTATAGATTCAATGAGATTGGTATGTAGTAGGTTGGTAATAGTTTTTACTTTGCCACTCTTTTTGTGTCAATTGTAGCATACGAGTTCATAAAAGGCCGCTACACACGTTCCTTTCCTACCTCCTCAAAAAGGAGCCACGCCCACGAAGGAGGTAGTGAAGGAACGTGTGTAGCCATGAAGGAGGGAGGAAAGTAGGAAGCTCCTACGTAGGAAGAAAGGAAGGTCCAGCCCGTCCTACCTTCCTACAAAGGAGCTTCCCCCACTCTTTTAACCTCCACGGAGGAGCGTGTGGAGGCATTTTTGCTTTCCTTCCTTCCTACTTTTCCCTGTTTTCCCCGCCATTTGTACCAACTCCTGTTATCATCTGTTACCAATCATCCGGTGTCTTGTAAGGTGTCTTGAAGTTCATCATTCGTTTGTTTGTTTGTTTCCCTGTCAATTGATTGAAATGTCCGATGAAAAAGCAGTGTTGAGTGAAATTATTGAAATGCTTAAACAGTTACCTCACTTGTGGGATCAAAGCCATGAACTCTATATGAATAAGGAAAAAAGAAATGAGGGGTACCTCGAGCTTTTGTCCATGTACCGGCAACCCCTGCCAACCGCCACCCTCAAAGATATGGAAAAAAAAAAGTCGATCTGATTTGGTAACTGCATACGTCCTCTGCATCCAGCACACCTAAGAGGTTTTGGTGGCTGAATGTGGTCCTTTGCAAATATAAAGCTTTGGACCACAACCTCCTCTTTTTCCTAGGTTTCTGTGTAGTACCTACTACCGCGAGTGCAATGACAGTTTGAGGTAAATTGTCAAGAGACATCGTGGGAAAAAGATAGGTAGCAAAAATAAAATTGAGGCTGAATCGTTACAAAAAAGGCGCCCAGAACTGGCAACGTGATAATATATTGATGACCGCCAGTGCTGTTGACCAAAGAACCGGGAATTTCCATACAAAAAGGGAAATTTCCCCCACAAAAAGGGAAATTCCCCGCGATGGGTCACACTGAATGACCGTGGGTAGGAAGGGAAAGGGTGGGGGGGGGGGGGGGACAGCAAGCGTAGCAGTAGGAGGAAGGAGGAAAAATGAAGGAGCGCCTGTAGGAAACTTCCTCTTTGAGGAGGTTAGGAGGAAGGAAGGAAGGGAAGGAACGTGTGTAGCGGCCTTAAATGTATTTTTCATATTTCACAGGATCTAGAAATTCGCACGTGCATGCTGGACGAAGTCATGATGACGCCTGATACTTTGAATAGTGAAGAGCACATAGTTGATTTAGAAGTGAAGTCATTGCGGGACACCCGTCAACTCTTAGAAAAAGTTGGCATTACTGAAGCTACAACTTTCATAGAAGAGAATCCGCACCCACGTCTTTGGTAAGTATTATAAGTTGCTTGTATTTATTTGGTGAAATAATCATTTAAGTAGGTACCTTTCGGAGGAATCCGTCGTCTATTGCGAGTGAGTGCCGGGGGCGCTTTCGATGTAAAGTCATCATCATCAGACTGTCGAAACAGTACTGAAGTCAGTCAGTCAGTCTGTGACTTTATATAGAGGGGTGAGTAACGGGGAAGGGGAGGGGAGATGGTGGTGATGTGTGGGGCGGGAGGCAAGGGAAGCAGTGAAAGGTCTTGGTGATGAAGAGGGGGGAGGAGTGCGCTCACCCCCAGTACTCGACTTGCTAGTGAACATGGATTCCTCCACCAAAAGGTATGTAAATAATAATTTTACTATTACAACTAGCGGAAATAACCCTTTAGATTTATTTGGTGAAGATTAGTTAGTTACTGTACTCTCCACTATTCTGTACAGCTTCAATAATTGATCTGTACTCTGTCACGGATTGCAGACTATGGTGAGGTCAGCTGATTCAACAAGCCATCAGTCATATTGCGTTGTCTTTTACTAGCCCCTGTACCCCATCTGACCAGTTTATTATAAATTATTGTAGGTATTATACATTTAATTTCATAGAGTAGTCATTATTCGTTTACAGAAAGATCCAAACTCCTAGACTAGATAAGGAGTTCTTAATTTTGCACGACTTACTGGTAGGTGATATTAGTTTATTGATATTACTTGACGTTTTATGTTTCAGGCGATTATTGGCTGAGGCCGCCATTAAAAAACTGGACCTCAAAACTGCAGAATCTGCTTTTGTTCGATGTAGTGATTACCCCGGCATACAATTAGTCAAAAAACTGTCCAATGTAACCAATGACCAAATCAAAAGAGCTCAAATTGCTTCTTATTTTGGAGATTTCAATGAGGCTGAAAAGCTCTATTTGGATGTTGATAGAAGGTAGACGATATATTTATAGTGTTTTTTGTTTTGTTTCTGCAAATATGTTATTCTAGCTGTACTTTTTTGAAGTATATATCCATTTCATTCAAGTTTTCAAGTTTATGTTGGTATTTAAGCATTGACGGATTAATAGAATTCCGTGGGTGGGGGCGGAAGTCCTCTACCGTGGGGTCTGGGGAAAGTATGAAATATCCCCTCACCAAAAGGGGGGGTCTCCAGGGGTCCTCCCCCGGAAATTTTGTGAAAAAAGTACTGAAAAAACTAGCAGTTTTAGAGGTTTTAGACCCACACTTTATATGTAAAAATGTCTGCCAAGTTTGGTGGGCAGTATAGCTTCCTCACATATTGTAACATGGAAGTATAGATTTAGTTTAAGAACAAAGTACAAGTCGATGTTATAAGAAATTAATGTTTGCGCATGAGCACAGACTACTATTAATCCAACAGCAATGAAATTTATAGGGGAACGTCTAGGAGGTAAACTGCACAATCCTTGAAAATTTCTAAAAATCGGTCCATTAAGCTGGATTCATATGGAGAGGAACGAGCACAGAAAGTGGAAGGACGGAAGGATGGAAAAACCAGTGGCGGGGTGGGGGAGTCAGAAAGTGTTCACATGAAGCGTTCTTCATGGTGAACGGAATCATAACCTTCCTACTGAAAGCCTGTCTGATCTGAAACCTCTACTTGCGGTTATCAACATTCCTGTCCACTGTGCTTGCGCGTAGCTCGACAGAACGCGGAAACGGTATGAAAATTTCTACCGCCGAAAGCTGTCCGCCCCTTCCGACACCATGGCAGCCACCCTCCTCAACTGTTGTCCCAACAGCCAATCAGATTGCGTTCCGTCGTTCCACTCCATGTGAATCCAGCTTTAGTCTCTGTCGATTAATTTTCATTTTGCGCATGCGCTACAGCTATTACTCCACTAATGGCGATATAGTTCATAGGATTTTTTCCCGTAACATTTGCCCATCTAATCCCCGAGTTTGAACAAAATCGGACCAATGGATGATGAGAAATTGACGTTATAGTAAATTAACGTTTGTGCATGTGCACAAACTACCATTTATGTGACTGCAATTAAAGTTATGGGGACCGTCAAGTGGATATTTCGCACAATCCCTGAAAACTTCATCAAAATTGTTCCATTGGATTCGGAGTTTTGCCTGTGCCAATCGTTATTATTCCCAAGCATGCAAAATAGTTGTTACTCTACCAATCGCGATTATAGGGCATTCTTCTAGAACATATACCAAATTACCTGTCGAGTTTGAACGAAATTGGACCAACAGATGATGAGAAATCGTCGATTAGAGACATTCACGTTTGCGCATGCGCACAGGCTACAGTTGATTTGATGGCATAGGGGACTGTCGAGGAGCTAACCCGCACAATCTCTGAAAATTTCATCGGAATAGGACTGAAACTTGGTATAGTTTTGGGTGTGACAAGGATTTATCACAGACAGACAGACAGTCATCAGGCTGACAGACAAACACGGAACCAAAATTGATCAGCAAGGTCTGAAACGTAACAAGCAAGTAGAGAATTTTAGTTTGGAGGACAAACATTTTTTCAACTTCAATCTCGAACACGGCTTCCCAACCTTCGGTAGTGAGGAAGCAAAATTAAAATATAAACATAATTTTTTGGTAAAATTATATCGAAAAATGCTGGGAATGAAACATAAAACGCTGGAGTTATAAATCAATACTACGTGATAACTTGATATAATAGTATTTATAAATTACATATTTATATTGTAAACACAGGATTAAATCATAATACACTCTTTATTTTTTCAATTCGTTTTATTTAGAAACAAAAATTTTTAATAAAAACTCACGATAAAATTAAATGAACTAAGTTCCTACATTTTCCATTGAAGATCAAAATACAAATAAAATTCCTTGTTGAACATCTTTTCATCTATTACTGGTAAAAGTAAAACAGTTAACAATTCACTTCTATAGAAAAACACTGGTTGCAATCAATTAAGAAAACATGATTCGTTTCTTTCTTCTTCGAAACAGTCCTGATTTGTACGATTACGGTATTCTTACCGTAACCAAAAGCGGTCGACGAGAGACAAATACAATACCGTAATATGTTGAATAAACTGATGAACACAAATATATCCCTATTAATAAAAATTGACTATGGTTGTGGTGGTTTGAAGGGATGAGCATTTTGGTAGGCAAAACTCAGACTCATCGTGGTTATTTATTTATTTGTCAAAAACATAATACTTATGTGTGACAATTGTCAATTGGAGATGCAGTCAAACATGATTACAATAAACTTATCCATAGATAAAACATAAAGTTCCTCCTGCAGCCAACAAGCGATAGAATGAGTTTGAGGACCAGCAGACTCAAACACCCGCCCATAGGGCGGCTCGGCCAGGGCGCCCCTGCCGAGCCCGGACCCGACCTACCATGGCGGCCTCCCGAGGGTGCCCATCCATTGCTAGGTGAGCACCCCTAGATACGACTAAGTAATCGAATCATGAGGAAACCCCAGGCGAGACCGCCCCCAGGCCAACCGGGACCCCCAGGCCGAAATTAATTGAAAAAAGTATACCAGCCAGTCAATCTATAAATTACACGCACACAAAACATTCATTCATACAATTAACAACAAAATATCTGACGCACAAAAATAAAAATAAGAAGAATAATATATCTAATGGTTAACAATAATATTATCAACAATTCTATCACAGAAAAATTATATAAAAAGCTAGCACGAGTACTTTTATAAAATTCCTCGGCTGCTGACAAGAAAATCTACATTGGCTACAAGAAAAACATATAACGAGACATTACACTATAAATAAATAAGTTGAATCATGATATGGTAGGTATAACGGTCATCGACGATATTGCCTTAAAAGGACATTTAAAAAAAGTCGTTCACACAATAAAGTTCAGCTTGAAGTAATGGATTCTTGACATTCTTCTTGAAGGCCTTACTTGGAATTGATTTCATAGAAGCCGGCAAGTGGTCAAACAGGCGAGGCCCCACTTGATCACTTGCTTCTCCGTGGAGCACACATATAGGGATCCCCCACTCTTCTTTTCTGCCATCGAATACTCTCGATACTATCGATTCAGCCTCCCAACACATCAATGCAGTCAGATCTCAGATGCAGTTGACTCTTATCTGTTATCGTAGTAGTGATGCCGTTTTTACTTCCGTCTGTGGGACGAAGCACTTGGGGCCGGTCGGCTCCTTTTGTGAGCACTCGGGAACGATCGGCATTCGCTTCACAAGAGCAACACGGTTGCCAACACTACGGCATCGCTCCGACCGGTAAATCTACGGATTTATCCATTTGCAAAGAAAAAATAGATTTATTGGTGAGGAGATTGTGTACTAGTCAATCCCTTAGTAAAAATGAAGATTAGTTGGGCATGTAGATCAGAATGATGTGTATAGTTTGGTGATCTGGATGCTCGCAAGCTCGCATCTCAAAAAGACATAACATCAAGTAGTCAATCCCTTAGTAAAAACTCAGATTAGTTGGGCATGTAGATCAGAATGATGTGTATAGTTTGGTAGTAAAATCCCCTAGACTCTCTTAAGATCGAGCAGGGCCGAGTCCAACAGTCATTACCTGACTAATAGCTTGACAACTATATCTATCTACTCCCCGAGTTCAATCATGCTGCCTGACTGGAACTTTTTCAATTTTGGCGCTCAGAAGGTCGTTTTATTTCAAAATCAAATCGATGTGTTGGGAGGCTGAATCGATAGTATCGAGAGTATTCGATGGCAGAAAAGAAGAGTGGGGGATCCCTATATGTGTGCTCCACGGAGAAGCAAGTCCACTTGATCAGGGCTACCAAGTAGCGACGTACCTAGTCAGACGAACAGTTGGCGGGCATATTTTATCTCTAGTTCTTGTGAAATGGCTATGTACGTCAGATCCTTTTGTAAAGGTGCCCAGATTTTCTTGGACATATAAAGGCTAGGGACAGTAAGCGTGCCGAGTTTGACAAAAAGGTCTCTACGTTAATTAGTGTCCAAGTAAATAGGCCTCATCAGGGATCTAAAATATTAATAACAATATGCTACTCTTAGTCATAAGTCTTAGTTGAAGAGTTGACTAGAGTGACAACTTATATGGTAGGTGTACTAGTTGGGGTACTTACAGGTAAGCAGTATGGGTTTGTTTGTGGTCTTGGATAATACAAAATAATTGTAGCACCAGGTTGTAACTGGTCTGTAATGAATGATATTACAATGTTGTTAGAATCATGAGGTAATAAATAGTTAGAGAAGCAAGAAGTCAGGGTATGGGCTTGGTTAAGTAATGTACCTATACTCCACCAGTACTGTCCGCTCTTTATAGTCTAAAATTTTTGCTACTTCCCACTATATAATGTATTATATAAATTATTATTTACCACATCAAACGTTTGCAAAGCTTCACCTAATGGAACCACAACCAGGCAATAATTTCATCTCATACAATCAACAAGTACTGGTGAGTAGAGGCTAGCATTACTCAACCAAGCCCATATCCCTGACTTATTGCCTCTCTACTATTACCTCATAATTTTAACAACATTGTAATATCATTCATTACAGACCAGTTACAACCTGGTGCAACAATGATTTTGTATTATCCAAGACCAAAAACAAACCCAAACTGCTTACCTGTAAGTACCCCAAATAGTACATCTACCATATAAGTTGTCACTCTAGTCAACTCTTTACAATCTGTACCCTAGTACTAAGACAAAGAGCAGCATATTGTTATTTGTATTTTAGATCCCTGATGAGACCTGTTACTGGTGAAAATATTTGGACACTAATGAACCACGATGAGTTACAGCCTACCAAAATGCTCATCCCCTCAAACCAACCCTACCATAGTCAATGAAAGGCAACACACCGATCATATTAATAAATATTGTATTCCTTACCTGCTGCCTTATGTTTTAAAGAATAAATATGTTATCTTCGATGCTCGTTTCATGATGGAGCTCAACTCAAACACTAAAAACAACTCAAGTTCGCATTTCACCTGAAGTTTGTTTTCTACTGCTCTTCTACTCACGAAATGGTGACGACGGGCAACAACACGACGCGGACACAACAGCGCTGATGATTTTTCCCTCAAGCGCTTCTGGAAATCTTCGGGTTTACCCATGAACATTCTGACACTACCCGCGTCAATTCCCGATTGATCCCCCGTGGACACCTTCACAGTTTGTAGGGCTACCAAAATTCAAACGCAAAGATTAGAAATTAGCAAGGATAGATTAGTAATTTTTTCTTCTGCCTCTCTGTATTTAAGTGTGTTTTTAGTTCCTTGAGTCATCATTAAACTTGCATAATCACTGACCAAGTTAATAAATTTGTACAATTATATATGCACATAGCCTCATTGACTTCTTAAGCGTTAATTCATTCAATAATATTTTTATTCTTCACAAACGTAAACCACAGTTGGAAGTAAAGTTTAAATATTTATTAAATCAATTGTGTATTTCCTATTTATGGAACTCACATAGGCACATATCTTTCATCGATTATAGTACTTACTTAACATTAATTGTGTTTGTAATTCTGTTTTCGTGTCTTCGTCAGAGACTTAGCAATTCAGCTAAGAGAGAAGTTAGGAGATTGGTTTAGAGTCGTGCAACTTATGAAAATGGGAGCCGGTGGGACTGATTCACAGCTTCAATCAGCCTGGAATAACATTGGAGACTTTTTTGCGGAGAGAAGCAATTGGTAAGTTACGTGCATGAATTTATTATAACTCCTCTATATTACAGTTTGAAGCAGCCCCAATTCCTCTAATTAAAGTGGCTGCTAATTTCCAGCCCTTTGATAATACATAAGAATAGTAAGTATTCCTATTCTACGCGTCTTTGAGACATGAATGTCGTGAAGTTTTTCTGTATGTAGGTTGGTATTCCAAATGTTCTAGGGAGAGCGCGAGGGAGTATTACGAGAAATCTCAAAATGTAGACCGGTTGATTATTTGTTATCAACTATTGGAGGACTATGACGCCTTGGAAAAGATTGTAGAGACCCTTCCTGAGAAACATCCTTTGCTGAAGGAAATTGGGGAAGTTTTCATGTCAGTGGGGATGTGCTCTCAAGCAGTGACAGTCTTCATAAAAGTGAGAGATTTCTTTCAGTTTCATATTTTCTATTTATTCTTTCTTTGGCGTTTGGTATTTATAACTAGTTAGTGGTTCGAATGAGTTTGCCTCTCCCCCTTGACTCTGAAATAAACAATGTTATTTATAAATTAAAGCAGATTCTATTCTGCAATTTTCGGAACCATCGGTATGATGCATGACGGCTTACCTACCCTTTATTCTTGTTTCATCTTGTTTTATTTCAACTACTTAGCTCACTATACTAGTTAATTTTGTGTTGCGGCAGTCTGGATTGATACAAACTGCTGTACAAGCTTGTGTGAGCTTGAATCAGTGGGATCAGGCTGTAGCTTTTGCTGAAACCTACAACATGCTGCCGCAGATAGCAACACTTCTTGACAAGTACGCCAATACCCTGATAGAGAAAGATCGTCACCTGGAAGTAGTTCAACTGTATCGCAAAGCCAACCGCCACCTAGACGCAGCAAAAATCATGTTCCAGGTACTTCAGTCGTATTCTATTTATTGATAAACGTGCCATTCATGGTTTCAAAATAACTAATAATTGACAACATCGTGTCTGATATCCCTCTACTATTTGTTCCTTAAACGACAAACGAGTTTTCGAAGTTATCACGATTTCCGGATTTCAGCTTGCTGAGAAGGAGTCACAGAAGAGAAGTAAACCTGTTAGAATAAAAAAATTGTATGTGTTGGCAGCCCTTTTGGTGGAAGATTACCAAAATCTGCGAAATCTTGCTTCAGGTTAGTTGCAGTAACTGAGGATGATTGTTACAAGAATATTTCAGAATCTCTTTGTACGTAGAATTATTTATCAATTTTTATTAAACTTTCAATTTATTTTATTTTTTGTTATTAAGTTGATTAACAGGCTTCACATTGATTCTCATCTAATTTGCAATTGCGGTGTGTTTCTACTCAAACGAAGAATTAAATTCTAACATAAATGTTAACTGAGCAGCGCGGCTTTTGATTCCGATTTGAAACTTAGTTTTCGTGGCTCTTGGGAATAAACACGGTAAAAGTAGGTACCTATCTATATTTCTACTGTTTTATAACTTGATAGGTTTTCAATTTTACTTTTTCTTTGCTAATTAGAAGAGAAAGTGTGTTATAATCTTGATAAACATTAATTACCTAAGTAATCCCATAAACAACACTTCATAAAATCGAGCATAACTAATAAACTAAAAAACTTACTAGTCTAATTATAAAACTCGGCTAATAGTTAGGACATCTAGAAGATATGCCTACGAGTGTTATCGTTCGATTCAGCGTGAAAAAATACGTTGAGCTCTACTCCTATGTTCATGAAACCTCTGTTTTTTAAACATTGTAACGAAATTTTCTCTCCTAATTAGGAAAATGAAAGAAAAATTGAATGTACTGTTGGAATGCTCCCCAAAGTGGGCATCACCCACTATAAGTCTCCTGGTTGAGCAAGTTATATTATTCCCGATTGTTCCAATTTTTGATTGGGGGTTAATTACCTAATGAATGCTTCATATGAAGATACCATCCAGTTTTAATTTCTCTTTTTTATCCTCACTCGCCAATGCAGCTATTTATTAGTGAGCATCAGTTCTCAACCAGTAAACTATTCCACCTGGTTTACATACTTGCTCTTCAATCAAGTATGTTTTTTAAGGGGCGGAGTGTGACAGTTCCCGTGAGAACCAAGAGAATGCGCGTCCGTTGCTCTGGCGTCGGGCGTCATTCTCAAGTTCTTGAAATGCTGCATTTGGCGATAGATGAGGATCCGAGAACCGGAAAATCATCTTCTCCGAACATAGCACATATGCTATTAGCACGAGTTGTATCCCTTACGGTAGTGTCACACCCTCTCTCCCTATGAATGCGGATTTAGGCCCCATTGCACCTCTGGGGGCGATATAAGTCCGTTACATTGTTTATTTGTGTTTCGCAATTTACTCTAATATCGGCCATATTTTCCGGATCACTTTTCACGAAGTCTCACAAGTAGATGCCTACTTAGTTTGTTTCTTTTACGTCATGGTGCTTGGAAATTTGTGGTTCTTACAGTCCGTTCCTTCCTAGGAGACAAAAGGTCCGATTTCATAGACAATGTCGACGGGGTGGACTTCAAAGTAGTGGACGGCGCTTGGAGAGGAGCTGAAGCCTACCATTTCCTTATGCTGGCTCAACGGCAGCTATATGAAGGTATTTTCCCGGGGTGTAGTTCCGTATGTGTCCCCACTTTCAAACCAATGTAAATCTTTCATTATAGTATCAAAAAAAGAATTTGACGACTGTTTCGAAAACCCCTGAATCTCGTCTTTCCCACGTGTTCATGATAGATTAACTTTCTCCTTTGCGTAAATGAGAAATATGGAATTGAAAAAAAAGTGAGGACACATACTTACAAAACTATTTGCCTTTTCAAAACGTTCCGTATTTGTCCCCACGCTATTTTCAAAACCATCTAGCGTGTAAATACATTAGAAGTATGTATATATTTTAGCGGTCTGGACGCTCGCAAGTTTGCATCTCAAAAATGCAAAACATCAACTAGTCTATCCCTTAGTAAAAATTCCATATATATAGATGCTCGCAAGCTCGCATCACAAAAATACATAACATCAACTGGTCAATTCCTTTGTAAAAATGCAGATTAGTTGGCCATATAGGTCAAAATGATATGTATAGTTTGGTGGCCTGGATGCTCGCAAGCTCGCATCTCAAAAATACATAATATCAAGTAGTCAATCCCTTAGTAAAAATTCAGATTAGTTGGACATATAGGTCAGAATGATGTGTATAGTTTGGTGGTCTGGATGTTCGCAAGCTCGCATCTCAAAAATACATAACATCAAGTAGTCAATCCCTTAGTAAAAATTCAGATTAGTTGGACATATAGGTCAGAATGACGTGTATAGTTTAGTGGTCTGGATGCTCGCAAGCTCGCATCTCAAAAATACATAACATCAAGTAGTCAATCCCTTAGTAAAAATTCAGATTAGTTGGACATATAGGTCAGAATGACGTGTATAGTTAAGTGGTCTGGATGCTCGCAAGCTCGCATCTCAAAAATACATAACATCAAGTTGTCAATCCCTTAGTAAAAATTCTGGAGAAGACCCTGCCTACCTTATATTTGGAAAGTGCTCAGTTCAGGCGGTTTAGTTGCCCGATGGTGTCCAGTTCAAGTGAGCCTAATTTTCCGTGGGGGTCCGTAGTCTGTTGGTAGGTATGAGATGCATGTTTATTCAAGAGTCTGTATCATCCTGTACAATATAAACATCAACTCTTTTTAGTCAGTGATCAACAACAAAATGGTTTTAAGGTTCATTACACAACTTACGGAAATAGCGTGGGGACACATACGGAACTTTTTGACTAGGCAAATAGTTCCGTTGTGTCCCCACTTTTTTCAATCCCATATTTCTCACGTACGCGAAGGACAAATTTGATTTATCATGAATCCATTAGAAAGAAGAGATTCGGAGGTTTCTGAAACAGCCCTCAAATTCATTTTTTGATGGGTTCATGATAGATTTACATAGATAGGTTTTGTAGTGTATCATAGATGGGTTTTGTAGTGTAGTATGATAGATAGGAAAGTGGTGACACATAACGAGCTACACCTTTTCCCTATTTCTGTTGCACAACCAACCCACTGTGATTAAATTTCATCAAAACTATTTCTGCCTGATATGAAATTTGTCGTTGTGATATGCAACATTTCCTGTATGTCCTTCACACTCATTCAAATTGTCTCTCTCCGTACCTATGTATACTTATGGAAGACCAAATGGATGAACGTTCGGCGACCTGGGTGGTTTCATCCACTTCTTTGGGGTCTACAAATGAGACCCAAGAAAACATTACTGTTATCTTGAATGTTTTTGAGATCTCGATTTTAGCGAATTTTCGTAGAAAATGGAGCTATTGCAATGGCTGGCTGGTTTCAAAAATTTTAAAATCAAAATTTTTCTTCATTGAAATCCGTTTTGAGATATTATGAAACAAATCTATGTATGTATCCTTCCAGACGATAACTCTACTTATGATTGAGATAAATATTCCGTTCTAGCGCCAAAAACTCAAACTTTCCAAACGAAAAGACGTTCGTTGCCCAGTATTTTTTGAGCACATTGAATTGGTCAAATTTTAAAAATAGTGCTGACAAAAAAAATCACTAAAAATAGCAAAAAACGGCTAAAAACCGATAAATGTAGTATTTTTGCAGAATATTGCTCAAATGAGGGTTATAAACTATAAAGTAGAACATTTGAAAATTGATGTACAAAGTTATGCTAAACAATTTACTTAAATTTCATTAAAATGTGCTTAAAAATCGGTTAAAACTGAAAAAAAAAAAAAAAAAAAAAAATGAAAACTCCAAAACCCTTTTTTTGAATAGCAGATTATTGTTTAGAAAGAGTTTTGTGCCATAAAATTGGTAATTAACAATTTATTTTCACTCAATGTGTTCAATTTTCAAAACAATGTAACATAACGTGCGATAATTTACGAAAATTCGCTCATAATATCATGCTGCATGACTGGAACTTTTATAATATTCCTGCTCCTAATTACTCGTACTACCCTTTGGGGTTGATCTAAATTGATGCCGATGTTACTAGCACATCCTCGGCCGATGTATGATTTCTGAGCCAAATTTTATAAACTTATAAGTTATCTAGTTATACAATATAATATTGTCATTAGGATCACGCCTGATACTGTAACTTAAATCGCTTAGCATTTTATTTCTTCGATGTTTATTGCAGGACATTTTGTGGAAGCTGCTATGACGAGTTTAAGCCTTAAATCCTATGAGGATATCATCCCAATTGAGGAAATATATTGCCTCATAGCGTTGACTAGTATCAATGCAAAAATTTATGGAACGGCCTCAAAGGCATTCATGAAATTAGAAAGCATTGAAACTGTAAGTGTACAGTTGTTTTTCTTCATCTCTACATTCTATACTATTATTTAAAAGTCTAATGGTGTCTGTTTGTGTGTTACTCAATTACGTAAAAACTCATTGAGCTGAAGTCGTTCATCTACATTCTTAGGGTCTCTGGTTAACACATAGGCTATATTACGTACAATCCTCTTGACCAATGGTTCCCAACCTGGGGTACGCGGTGAACTTGTTGAGGGTACGCAAAAAATAATCTGTAATGGTGGGTATAATTATCGTCCATTGGTATGTAGATTCTATGTCGCGTCGGGCCATGGGTACAATAGTCGGCATATATATGTGCGTCCGTGATTATATGGAATGTGAGACTCTCTCAACTCCATGTCTTAGTGCCTTTGACTTATACGGAGTTTGTAGAAAGAGCTTTTTTCATATGCATTTATTAAAAACAAATACCGTAACAAGCTTGATGCAACTCCAGACTTGTCAACAGTGCGGATTGATTTCAAAATGCTATGTGCAACAAAACAGGCCCAAAGATCGCATTAAAGGCACTTCTTGAAAACTTCTATATGTAATCCTACACTATTCTATTCTAGCACTTCCATTATATGTATATTGTAATAACACTTTTATAGTACCTACATTGAAAATAGTAGTTAGAACTTTGGGGGTACTAGGTCTGTAAAATATGGTTTAGGGGTACGCAGAAGAAAAAAAGGTTGGGAACCGCTGCTCTAGTCATGTACCTACTCCTTCATTGAGAACTCGGCTTTTCCTATCTACGTCGCCTGAGTATACAACTTTTTAATTAAGTAAAAACCCGGTCATGACAGAGGAATTGAAGCTATTAATTGACAAAAAATATAGAGAGAAATGGAGACAACATTATATTCAATCACGCAATGCCCGGTTCTACAAACAAATCCAACACTTCCCACCGCAAATACCATGGTTCTTCAAAAAACCAGTTAATAAAAGTCTCGGAAGAACAATATGCAGATTAAGGGTTGACTACGGAATTTGCGAACAATATTTGTACCGGATCCAACAACTAGAGTCACCTCAATGCCGAGCATGTGGGCATCCAAATGGAACCCTTGAACACTTAATAATGGAATGTGCGACGCAAGACGGGAATAGAGCAAACTTTTTCAGTGCAGTGTCAAAAAGAACCTCAATTATTTTAAATTACAACTTTATCCTAGCATCAAAGAATTTATTAATTTACAGAAAATTGTACAATTTTTAAAGAAATTCTAACATAAAAATATAATTTAACTACAGATATAAATATTAACCACATGGCTGTGAACATAATTGTAATGCCAAAATAAAATAATAAAAAAAAAAGGGAAAAACCTGACCATGCGTCGAACTTTTCACGCCAAATGAGGTTGGGGTGGGTAGGCGTAAAGAACTTTCGATAACAAATTCAACGATACCCGAACCCGAGCCGGGCAGTTTTTATTCCTTAATAATATAAATGATCAAAAATTTAAATTCGAAATGCCTTATTAACTGCAGCAATGTTGGTCGGGAATAGTTTTAACGTAACTACCTAACTATGGTTATAAATATTGAGTTGGTTATATTGAGGGGACGCTTAGTTGAAAAAAACGGACGGTAGACCTACGGTTCTACAGTCACATAATTTATTAATGATTAATTTTACACATTATTAGTTCATTATGGTTACTTAGCAATATTAGTTTATAACTTAGCGTAATAAATCAGCTTTCCTTGACACCACAGAGGCTAAGGGACCATGAGATGTTGTGATAAAATGGGAGCATTCCAAAAAGTGGCGAACGATTTTTCTGCTATGAAAACTAAGGGAGTAACACTTCCCTAGAAACGCATTGGTTGTACGTGAAAACCAATAGAAAACCCCACCGTGACGTGACACTCGTGACGTGACGAAAACAAATGGAAACGTCCTGTTAATCATTATTAAATGATAAAATTAATTGGGCACAAAAATTTGAACTAAAGCATTTTGGATACTGCTGGATAAAAGTGCCAAGGTACCTTTGGATAAAATGATTCGGTATAAATGACCCGTAGATGTGGGTCCGTGCAACGCACAGGTAACTGGCCAGTACCATTATATAAACACATTAAACTTGTCCGGAAATGGGATGAATTAAAAGAACCCAAAAATGAAGTAGGTACCTAACTTCTATAAAATGACCTGACACCCTGTTTACAAATCCAAATTTGATTTGTCATTTGTGTTCATGTTTTCCTCGTGGTTTTGGCTACAACTACGTTCTAAGACTTACGTGATCTTGTGTTTACTGAATCATAAATCTTATTTATTTCTGTTTTATAATAATAATAATTTTTTTTTTTAAGTTTACTGAGTCCATGAGGGAACAGTATGCCGAGTTGGCTATGCAAGTGTTCACTAACCATCCTCCCAAAGACCCTCGTGGTGTCTTCATATCGTGCCACACTTGTTCGTCTCCTCTACCTTCTTGGTGAGTGCTGATTGTGAGTACGGGAAGTGAATAAATAGTTGTGCATTATTCAATCTGTTATACAGGGCGGGTTTTACAGCCATTTCCATCCAAAAATTTTTCGTTGAAAGTTTTCGAATGTTTTATCTTGCGAGTGATTACTTAACTTTTGAGTTTTTTTCTCCCGCTCCCTTACATTTTGAATAAACTAGCCATTACTCCCTTATCTTACGAGGCTGTGTTCACGCCTGGTGCTGCTTTTAGTGGAGCGATTGATTTAATCGCGTCTAGGGTCCAGAAATGGGTGGGCACCCTCGGGAGGCCGCCATGGTGGGTCGGGTCCAGGCTCGGCCCACCACTTTTTGGGTGGGCAGGCCTCTTGGCTGGCATTTCTTTACAATTCCTTTTTTCTCATGCAAGAGGTAGATATTTTCAGTTTTTCTTTTTTTTTTGCGGCTACATTGTTGATCATGTTTTTTTTTTTTTTTTTTAATTTACTCCTCCAGAATGTAAGTTGTATTGACAATCGTCCTGCACAA
Source organism: Adelphocoris suturalis (assembly GCA_030762985.1). Lineage (NCBI taxonomy): Eukaryota > Metazoa > Arthropoda > Insecta > Hemiptera > Miridae > Adelphocoris > Adelphocoris suturalis. The sequence goes on along the minus strand of CM061042.1, from coordinate 49,526,339 downwards.
TCATGTGCTTTGACAAATTAATGATTATCAATGAATTATAAGTAGTTAAACCATTGGAGTAAGCGTTAGATTTCCATCTGCATGGGTTTCTATTTTATCCGAGTTTTTAATTGAGAATTTGTAGGTTGTGGATTTTTGAGGGTAGATACATTTTCCTTAATTGCTGGATTTTTCAGTTCTTTCAAACGGCTCTAGTGCCAACACGATATCATGAGGGTGCTCGCCTATTCATCAGTAAGAAATTGTATCCACTGATCAATCAAGGTATCACAAGTGTTCTTACGTTCGAGTATTGTGTCATCGATAAATTGATCAAGAGAATAGAGAATTGTAAAATTTATTGCTGGAGATCATTTGAGAAGCGTTAGGTATAATCTGCTTGCAGAAATAATGAAATATGGGTAGTGAGGACAAGAATATAAGATATGAACGTTCATTCAAATGATTTCGAAGTATTATCTTTAATATTCATAAAATGTCTTTTATGCAATTGATCTTATCCACTTCTATAAATGTACTATAGTACAACATTAATTTTGCCTATCAATACATCGTGTTTCTCCATGAATTGAATGTCCCCTTCGAAGCATTAATATTTTATGTTGTGGGCTTTTTAGTAAAGGTTATCAACCTGCTGGAAAACTGGCTTAAGATTTACACTTGAAATTCCAATTTCGTTTTATACTAATCCATGTTATCAGGGAAGTCTAGGATTCCATCTTGGGTGTCTACGTCGTTTTGCAATTTAGGGCCTGGGACTCTCCTCAACTTTCTTTGAAGAACTGAACATTTAGCTAATGTATTAGATAGTATTTCGGTCCTTTCAACAAAACTGAGTGATTATGTTAGGGTTTGAATAAATACAAATCCTGTAAATTCGTTTACTCATTATTTCTTTATTTTCAAACAGGTCTGGAGTGTGTCCAGGGTGCGAGAACCGCTACCCAGTCTGTATTGTCAGCGGTCGTCCTCTCATGAACCTCACATCTGCTTGGACTTGCAAATCCTGCAAGCACTCTGCGTCCTACAGCGACATTGGGGTCAAGCAGTTTTGTCCTCTCTGTCACTCCTCTGCTCGTCTGTAGAGCCTTTAGGAAATCCACCTTTACACGCTTAGTTTATGGAAGTCTAGAGATTCGAACCCACTCTTCAGCCTAAACTTCAAGTGCCTTGATAAGTTAGATTAGTGAATATTATTAGTTTTTATTTATTCAATTTTTAATAGAAAACCACAATTTCAAACATACTAGTTAGAAATTTGTTAGCACGCAGAATTTGTGAACCTCTAAGGTTCACCTACTCATACAGCGGTAGGAGTATTCATGGTCGGAGAGTGCACGTAACGTGTTAAATGTGCTAAACTTCGAAAACAACTGTCGTAAAAATCCAGACTTTACGACGATAAGATGTGTTATAGAAAGCAGAGTCTGGGGTCTGCTTTATCGGCTTTGTAGTGTGCTATGCTGGAAGAAGTCAGCATAAACCAAAACTTCAGGGTTGGGGATAGGGTTTTCACAACAGACCAACTACAAGTTTCACTGGAGAGATCTATATTCAACCTTCTGCCGTTGGAATAAGAATGCCCCACGTCGCGCTACAATTTTCCCGTCATCAGACATTCCCCTCCTCCGTCCATATTTTATTGACCCACTTAAATTGTCCTAAATCATCATTGTAGGAAATGGAGTCTGGCAAATGTCAGTGAACCACTATCAGTGACATTTGCCGGACTCCCTTTCCTACCGACTGCGCCACTGTAACGGCCCAAAAATATTTGATACCTCGACAGGAGTTCGAACTCGCGTTGTTACAATTACAGGAAATTTCCCGAAGTTGCAATACTCCAACGATCAGAGCTACGAGGCCAGGATTATCAAACCTCTTTGACTGTGAGAGTTATTTTCCTGGAGCGTAACAGCTTTAACATAAAATCGAGACCATGTTAAATGTCGTATCAATCCAAAATGGCGTACCTAAAGCCAACAGCTGATTTTCATTTTTTGCCTACTATCTTGGTCACATGTGTTATTTTCGTGTATCCTAGTGTTTGTAGTTCGTTTTATTTTCAAATTGGTTAGTTTCCGTTGCCTAGTTACACTGAAAAACGCGGAAAGTTGAAACAACTAGATTGCACTGGGAAAAAGAGGAAACAGCATTGTTACTTCAACAGGTGCAACAACTGAAAGATCAGTTTGAGAGTTTTTGTAACTATCAAATAAATGTGCTTAGCTTTATGACTCTTTTAGGACACGTTTTGAGCAATTACTTGTTCAACTCACACACAAAGATATATTTGAATTATTTCGGAATGAAACTGAATCCCTCTAAGCTAAAATATAACCTGCAAGTAAGATTCCGTGTTGTTGTTGTACTCTTTTTACTTGCCTCTCAGTTCCAGTTGCCTAAGTTTGCCTTTTTACTTGCCTGTTATCACAAAAATCTTCTGAAGCTATTTTACAAAGTTTAGCAAACAGAGTTAACATGGGATCCTCATGATTCCTGCAGATTACGACGTTCTCGATTTAACACGCTTAACATAGTTGTAAAGACCATGAATACCCCTAGTATATTGTGTAAACAATAAGAATAATTACTAGAATCCTTCTGTGGGCGTACTATTGTATAGAGCGTTGGGCACTATTGTTCTTAAAGGACTTTTAAAAATGCATTGTGATGTTTTTGGTGATTCTTAGTCTCAAATTTTTGGTTTTGAAAAACCTCTCGAGTTGGTGGCTACAATTTGTTCAGTATTCTCTTATTGGTATATTAGATGTTTCTGAACATAAAAAAAAATTAGAGATTAAAAATTCATTTAGGCAAACAACTATAAAAAGCTAAAATTAAAAACCGTGAATTATGGTTTAGACTCAAAGCTCACTTAATTGATCTTGGTTGTTCGTGTGTTGAATTTAATAGGAATGGAAATTTGCACAATTTTATGGAATAGAGAGATAGAACCTATGTCAGCTGTAACACTTGCGTTGTTGAGAATAAGGTGAGGAATAGATGGAGGTTATCCCCCAAACACGGGGTACCCCTGACCCAGCTGTGAACTGAGGGTTAGTTCCACGGTTGCCGGGGTAAGCTGTGTGATTGGCTAGAGCTGTTAGATGAAAGGAAGATGGCGCCGTATGCAAACTCCACTCACTTCTTCAATTAGCAATATAATTGCAATTGAATTCTCACTTCTTGAAATCAAGTTGGTATACTATAACTTTTGCCACCTAAAACTGGACTTGTGATGCATATGCAGTACATTGCAGTTAAGATAGCAAGGTAGTGTTACAGTTAAATATAAAATCAGATCAAATGCAAGTATAACAATGACTTAGTTTGCTAGCACTTGACGAGAAATCTTGCAATCACTGCGCCAACAGCCAAACTTCATAAGTTACCGCTAGAAAGCGAATTTTGTTGTAAAGGAAGGTAGGTACCTCCTCGTCCATTGCAAACAGTTTTTGGTTTGGAATGCACCATTTTCTCATCATTTGTGGTATTGTGAGTGCTCCATTGAATTAAGTATGTTGCAGTTTATGTATTATATACCGTTGGCATATGAAAATGTCGTATCATATACTAGCAATGTCCATAATATCAGCTGGACCAACCCCAGGGGCAGCTGACCTAACCCTGACGTTCTTTCCCTGTACTCTTCAAGTGCCTGGTATCTTCAACTTATTTAGTTTCGTCTGAAATTATTTACTTGCTCTCTATTCCCTTCTACCCGTGATTGAAAGCATAGGCCGTGAGTACAAAAATAGAAAATCCAACTGATGTACAACAACACTGTGTTGTACATCATTTGTATAACAAATGATTTCTTACTATGTCCATCCTTTGCGATTCCATTATTGTGTAATTTATATAAATTATTATTGATATTGATACTATTACTAATAAATCAATTCTGTTGAAATATTTGTTGGTGATTACGCAGTTAAGATGAAATGTTTGTTAGATATTGATCTTACTCATCAATCTATCCGTCCATTTATTGTGATTGTTAGGTTAGTACGTAGTCAGCTGTACCCGGAGCCCCTTGTATGACTTATTCTTTTCCCGAGAGAATTTTCGATTTAGCTGTATTAAACCTACAACTTTATGGTCAATTTATTTCATGACTTTTATTCTTAGTTAAACTTATTCTAAGACAACCTACTCATAATTTAAGTCAAGGAATATTTTCTGGCGAAATCAGCCTAAAATTTGTATCCCTTCAACAACCCAGTGAACCCCAATGATGCTGTTGATCTCAATAAAAATAAGATAGCGGTATTCCATTATTTCATAGTGCATATTTTATATATTTTTCTAAAATTTCATGGTTAGAAATTCCATTTGTTTTTAAAGTACAAGGGACGGTATAGTAAGATTACCTATGTAATGTAAAACACTGGAAACTTATCTTTATAATGAACTGTCCTTAAATTTTAATTATTTACCTATTATAATTTTAATTGCATTCACTCATTAGTTATTGGCTACAACTTTTTTAAGAGATTGTATTTTCAAATTGTTTCATATTTGCATCCATTGGTTCAAAACATAGGAACTGACATGCCACATGAATTTTAATAAACCTAGTTTATAGCATCAGGCTTGTGTTTGTTTTAGCATGGAACATGCTTTAGCCTTGGACTAACTAGCGAAAAACGTTACGCGGATGTGTCACGAATTTTTTTCTTTTGGTTTTCACGTACAATCAAGTCGTTGCTGGAGAAATGAAACTTCTTTAGTTTTCACCGGACAAAAATCGTTCTTCACTCGTTTTTTTCCCATAGGCACCTGGTTACATTCAATCTTTCACTTCAATTACCCCTTCAAATACATTTTTCATCCAACGTTCCCTTAGAAGAACCATAATTCTTTAAAAAATCGTCTGCCAAGTTGGGTGGGCAGTATAGCTTCCTCACATGTTGTAACATGGACGTATTGAATAGTTGAAGAACAAAGTACGAGTCAAAATGATTGATAAGTCAACGTTATAAGAAAATAATGTTTACGCATGCGCACTGACTACTATTTTTCCAACGGCAATGAAATTTGTAGGGGAACGTCCAGGAGATAAACCACACTATCCTTGAAAATTTCATAAAAATCGGTCAATTAGTCACGGAGTTTTGTCTGTGTCGATCAATTTTAGTTTTGCACATGGGCTATAGTTATTACTCCGCCAGTAGCGATATAATAAATAAGGCATTTTCCTGGAACATATAACCATCCACTCTTCGAGTTTGAACGAAATTGGACCAATAGATGATAAGAAATCGACGTTATAATAAATTAGCTTTTGCACATGCGCACAGACTACTATTTATGTGACGGCGATGAAAGTTATAGGGAACCGTCTACAAGCTATCCCGCACAATCCCTGAAAATGTCATCAAAATCGCTCCATTAGACTCGGAGTTTTGTCATGTCAAACGATATCAGTTTTGCGCATGCCCAATGGTTTTTACTCTACCAATTGCGATATAATTTATAGGACATTTTTCTAGAACATATACCCACTTATCTACCGAGTTTAAACGAAATCGGACTAACGGATGATGGGAAAAAGTCGATTTGACATTCACGTTTGCGCATGCGCACAGGCTACAGTTGATTCGACGGCATTGGAAATTATAGGGAACTGTCTAGGAGCTAACCTGCACGATCCCTCAAAATTTCATCGGAATCGGACGTTTCATCGGAGCTTTGGGTGTGACAAGGATTTACCACAAACATACAGACAGACACGGAATCAAAACTGATCAGCAAGCTCTGAAAGGCAAAAAGCAAGTGGAGAAATTAGTTGGTACATACCTAGTGAAGTACCTACATCAGAGTCCAAGGAAGGAGAAAACGTCTCTCAGTCCCATTGACCTCTTCTCGTCATGATTTAAAACATATGATTGTTGGTTACGCGTTCTATGGAATAGGAAGTAAGGAGAGGGGGAATTTGACACCATGATGTTTTAAGGTAAATTGAGAGTTTTCCAAGGAGTGGTGAACGATTTTCGTGGAATTAAGGCTAACGGAGTTACAATTCCTTAGCAACGGAGCGGTAGTACATGAAAAGAGTTAAGGCCGTATCACACTAGTATTTTTTCCGCATTTTTTCTGCGTTTTTAATGCCCAAACGTGAAGAAGAAGAAGTGTTTTTTTCCAAGGTCAGCTTTTTTGACCATTGCGCATTCTGGCGGAGCGTTTTATACTCACTTGGGAAAATGTGCTTGTTAATCGTCGATAATTTTATTTTGACTGAAAGCCTGAAAAGTATCAATGGAACGACTTTTGCCCGTTTGTAGTGATTTTTTTGGTACGTTTTTAAAATTTGGCCAATTTAATGTGCCCAAAAAACTTGAAAGAGAAAAAAATCCAAAAATCAAGGGTTTAAAAAAGTCCAAAGAGGATATTTATATTGGAAATTAAGGGTGGAATCATTCCCTAGGAGATTAAAAGTCTTGAGTGGGCTGACATCCTGTACAAAATAATTAGGTAGGTACCTATGCTGTAGCGTAGTTTGTTAATACAAGTATAGATGCCTACCCATTCAGCTAATGTACTGTACCTATCTGTGTATTGAGCTCTGTATCTGAGTGGCTCGGCAGTACAATAAAACTGGTGAATTTGCAATTAAAATCTGTTTCGAATTTAATTTCCTCTTGCTAATTTTAGGTAGGTACTTACCTACTCTTATCAACTTAGTTTCGGACGCCTAGTTTTATTAAAAATTGGTAGCTTGGAACTTTAGTATCCTTGCGTTACTGTTTACTTAATACTGGTTGAGTAACGAACTTTCATTGAAGAAGATTTCATTGATCTGAAAAATATGGCTACAATGGAAGATCAGCTTGGACCCGGTAACAAGCATCTATTTGTTTCGGCCACTTTCAATAATAATATTGCACTCTTCATATTGCTCCTTTTTGGAAAGCTCTCCATAGGCAGTGTTAGGAAAAGTGTAATTTCAGTTGGAATTACAATAACCTACCTTGTAATTTTTTGTAATCATAATTGAATAGTCTTAAAAAAGCAATTTTAATAGGGATCTGGAATTACAATTACTTTTAAAGACAAGTAATTCCAATTAAAAATTACAATACAAAATTTATTAGTAATTAAAGTCCAAATAAATTTCTTGTGGAAATGGATCTAGCGAAGTTAAAGTAATTGCATTAGTTAAACTTGAGAAATGCAAATCGACCGAGAAATATAAACAGTGTTAACAGGTTGATTAGCATTCCTGTTCAGCACTCAGAACTGAATAGCATTTGTATAGATAAATCCAAATTCCTTTGTCCACGTAGTAGGTAACCATATCATTTTGATTAAATTTGTACCTACATACTTGAGTACTTATTTGAGTATTAAGTATTGAGTAATTTCTCAAAGTTTGAGTGGGTTCTATTCATGGTGGCACAAATACCGATATTTTCCGCAGGATCCAAACAGTCGTCAGCTGAGCTCATTTCCGAATCCATGTCGCCGAATGCAAGCATTAAGATCATCAGAAGCCCCGAGCCGAGTATGGTGGTTACGACGTTGGTATCCAAAGAAATTGTCAAGCCGATTACACTGAAATATCCGACGTTGTCCAACTTACCTGATGTTAATCCGCACGATAATGAAATTATGGCATTATCCATTCCCGCCACGTTATTTAGTAAGCAAATTCAGTATACCTATATCGCTAGAGCTTCCTCTACTAAAGAAATTAAAACCTTATTCCTGGATTATATCCCTTCCCCAGCCGTCCAACGGTAGCGAGTGGTCAGCCAATCAACGGTAAATACATCCATACATAGTACATACAGAGCCTTATCATCAAGCGTGCCATTAAACTGAAAGCTGCAAGCTCAATTTTTACTTATTGTACATAGGTATACACTTGACCAGTAGAATCAAGGCAAAGTATGCAGTGATGTGCTTGATATGCAGTGACAGAATAATCGCAAAAAAAGAGATCTTTGTATAAGCTGAAGTTTGAAGGATAAGAAGTGTTTTGTCATAGGACAACCTCCCTTCCTTACCTGATCTACTATTGCTGTAGGCTGAGTGGACCTTGGTGGAGTAGGTATTTGTACCTACTGCTAAGTCTCCGTTGAAGCCACAGCAGAAAGTACTCCTGTTTCGCACGTAACTACTGTCGAAGCTGTGGGCTCATTTTTCGCGAGCTTACTGCTGAGTTGGGGGGATATGAATTTAACAATTTTTAGCCGTTTTTAGCCATATTTAGTGATTATTTTATAACATTTTTTGAAATTTGACCAATTTAATGTCCTCCAAAAGTGCTGGCCAACGTTATCATGGTGAAAACCACCCCCTCTTTTCAACAGCCCTTTCATTTGAGAAGTTTGATTTTTTGGCGCAAGAAAGGAATTTGTATCTCAATCCTCAGGAGAGTTATTGTCTGGAATGACTCATTTACATTCATATAAATTTGAAAAAGCGTTAAACTCTGGGATTCGTTTCGGAATACCTCAAAACGGATTTAAACAAAGAAATTATTTGAACGTTGTTATTTTAAAACTTCGGAGCCATTGCTATAGCTTCATCTTTTACGAAAATTCACGAAAATGCCCTGAAAATCACAGCAACTTCTTCGAAAAAGGAGTCTGTTGGATGGCGATGCACATTGTCGCACGAAATTCCTTCAGATTTTGATAACTTCGTCTATCAGAAATGCATTCATTCAGTCCGTTTTGCGAGGAAAGTTGAAGGGTCAACTTGAGAGCTGATTATCACATGAAAACACAGAGTTTTCTGATAAAAGGGTAAGCTCCGACTATTAAAACGCCCAGAAAGTTTTCTTTCAACGTAGAGACCTTCTATAGACATCAAAAAATGAGACTATGAGCGCCGAAAAAATACGGAAAATTCCCGGAACCCTCTGGGCTACAATAAACTAGAGCTTCATTCGCAGAAAAACTGTCATTTCAGTTTTTTAAGTGGTCCTTAGGAAACACTTGAAACGAAAACTTTGAAACGTCATCTCCAGATACTTCAGTCTATATATATTCAGAATATATGCTGCCCAAACCTGTAGGTTTTTAAAAACAAATCAATATCCCTCAAAAAGGCCGTTTTATCCACTGTGCGCCACAGCTCCTTTAAATGATCGCGTTCTTTTTACCGCTGGAACCCACAAAGCGCCAAGAATTCAAAGTGTACGCTATCTGATGAAAAATGACCTAAAAAAATTACCTGGGTTGCTCCACGTCCTGCGGTTAATATTTTTGGTCTTCGAACATCCAAATTAAATCGACGGCGAGTAGATAAATAACACCCGTATGGCGAATGGGGTCAAGGTCAGGTTGGACGTTCAACCTGTTCGACGTCAGATTCGACGTCAGATTGGGTTCGAACGTTGGGTTCGAACGTCAGATTCGACGTCAGATTGGGTTCGAACGTCAGATTCGACGTCAAATCTGACGTTCGAACAGGTTGAACGTCCAACCTGACGTCGCCTGACCTTGACCCCATTCGCCATACGGGTGTTATTTATCTACGACGGCGGTCCTTTTGCCATCCATGCGCGGTGGAGGGTTGAGAAAACGTTTTAACAACTTTATATTTCTGGTATAGGTACTATTTAAACCCCTATGTGATGAAAAATGTTTGAATTCAAAATATTCTAGGCGCGAAGTGATTATTAGGCGCCAAGTGTTTACAGGGCGCGGCCATCATGTTTTGACGATAGCCAATCAGATAATTATCTGAATATTTTTCCCGCTTTTGTCATTTTTAGGGTGGTCCTCCACTGGAAGCGACTATGCGGCTATATAAGCGAATAATCCCATATGCTTGATACATATTAGAGCTCCTCCACTGCAAGCGACCTGAGCGACGCGACTTCGCGTATTTTGAGGCGACGAGCGACTGATCCCATCCGGATGGGATCAGTGGCTTGTCTTCGAGCGACCTGGCTTCCCCCTCCCATGTTTCCTCGGGGGGAACAACACAGTTTCCTACAGAAAAAGCCCAAAAATCATATCTTGAGGACGAATTGGGATAAGAAGGTGCAATTTGCGGCATTTTACTCCACTGTAAAGTAGTTTTACGCATTTTATTATTAATCTTGATATTATCATTTTATATATACATACATATGTATATATTTTGGTATTTGGTTGACTAGTGATATATATCTATATTTGGGAGGTTGAATGACCAGTGTAGTCTTGAGTTTTTTTTAGGTGTTTAATCACAACGTTTCAACCCAGGAGCTGGGTCCTATTCATGTGAATGATTGATGTGCTGGATCTTCCAAGTCAGATGAGACTTTTGAGAAGTAACATACGTGTTGTTGGTGAAGCCAGTTGACATACAATATGTATATATATATATATATATATATATATATATATATATATATATATATATATATATATATATTTTTTTTCTACATCACCTTGTATTATTAAAATACCATACTATATTATGTTTGTTATTCGAAACCCGCACTGCGATTCTCCAGTTACATGAAACAATCGAATCTTCGTATTGGGATGTTATTTTTGTAAATCTAAGGCGTAAGAGCCCCCTCGGACCGCCCCAAGAGGCTCGACTACCCAGTACAGCCCCATAAATTCTCCCCGTCTCATAATGTTCTTCCCCAAATAGCAAGGTAAAAGTAAAATTGACCAAATCAAACCAAAAAATTTACCCCATGCCTATAGAAAGTTTAACGGTGATTCCGAAAATGTGGTCAAAAGTTGAAATAAAAACAAGTAAAATGGAGAAATCAGATTTAAAAGAGGGAAAAAACAGTTTCCTGAAGAAAAACCCCCTTTGAAAACCCCCTTTATCTCCCTTCAGCTCATCGTGGAGGTGGTTAAATTCACCCAAATTTTGCCTCTTTGTCAATATCGGGTTCATCCAGAACATTCGTCGTTTCCTTCTCATCCGAAGGAAATTTACGACAGCATTATCCAGCTAATAATAACTATCTACGTCGTCCATTTTAACCAAATAAAATGCAGTCACTGACCTACTCACCACCACAGACTTCGCGCGACTAAGTCGCCTCCAATGGAGGAGCTCAGTCGCTTCCCCAGTCGCCTCGCAGAAGTCGCTTAGTCGCTTCCAGTGGAGGACCAGGCTTAGAGTTTTCGTTCAGGCCATATTGCTTTCTGTGATTCTTCTGTTCGAATGTTGTAGCTTCGGCGATAGATATTTTTCCCAGTTGAAAATTATGAATGTTTTAGTGTTTCACTATTTTCACTATTGTATTAGTACTATTTACATGAACTAAAAAAAAAATTTTTGTTTATAACTTTCTGCCCTGCTCCAAGGGTGTACGCTAGGTGGGCCCAGGTCCTTTGTACACTAAATAAATAAATAAATAAAAATAAGTATCACCTCACAGCCCTCAGTAATTTATGTGCGAGTTTTCATTATATTCTTTGAAATAGTTTTTCATGCGTTTTCAATTCTTTTTGATATTTAATTACCGCCCCTAATCTCGTATACTGGCATCCCTTATGGGGAAAGGTGATTGAATAATGGATTTGAAGCGATTGAAGACAGAGGAACTCAACTGAGACGCATTTTCTCAAAGGAGGTAACAAAATTCGAGAAACTTTTCGCCGAAGATGATATCGATCTCAAGACAGTAAGTCAGATTTCGTTAAATTAGATGATAAGGCACAGCGGCTTTTCAAGTTGGATGGTGAGGTGCATAATTTGTTATTCTCGTAGGATGAGTTCACTGAAGCCGAAATTATGGACGAGTGCGATAAAACCGAGGAATATGGGGACTTGTATTCATATCCCCCCAAGTTGCCGGCTGCTATCTTCGTAACGATGACGACGGTTATGAGTCAGAGTGATGAATATGGAGATTGGTGCAGGTATCACATTACTGTGCAGGCATCATCACATTACTATACTTTGCCTAACCCCTAGTAGCTAGATAGCCATTCATTGTGCACAGTTACGAACAAGCAACGCAGACGGAATCTGATGCAGCCGCTCAAGGAGTGAATACCTACGATGGACGATTGAAGACCTTCAAAAATGGTCGAAAGTTTTAAGACACCTTGTGTCTGAGCTCTGCAGTGCTGGCTTCTACTATTTGGAAATTGGAGATGAAGTGCAATGTTACGAGTGTGGTGGAAGAATCATAGATTGGAAGTTACAAGACTGTCCTTGGGAGGAGCATGTGAGATTTTATCCAAATCGTTTACATATTATTAATGTAAAAGGATCATTCTTCATTAAAAATGCAATGGAAATAAATGAATGGATCTGATAAAATCAATACTATCGAATGTTGTTTCTCTCCTTATTTATTCCTTTTTCCTTATGATATTTGAGATGAAAAAGAAACAGAACAGAGATAACTAAGTAATATTTGTTCATATTATTATTATTATTCATACCCAACAATTGGATTTCCTTGTTGGGATTATACCCGTTTTTTCATTTTCACATGAGGTGGGGGGATACTTTTGCTCCTCATCCCGCCCATTGATAAAATTAGTAAACAAAAAACACGTCATTTTCCTAGATAATGTTAGGAGAGTCTCGCGGGAGCCCACCTAAAGGCACATTTAGCGCATCCTTCTGGCATTCCGGGCTACTAGTCAGCTGATCGGGTGCCTGATGTGTGTATTCGCCGGCTTCCCGCTTACACTTGAATCTCGTTGCTTTTTAGTGAAGCTGGGAGAATTCGTGAGTTAGGTATCGAAATGGATCCAATATTTTGTTAAGCGGTTGGCAACCATCTCAAAATAGGTTTAGGTAGCATCAGAGATTGAATTAGTGTTCAGCGTTTGAAGAAGTACCTAGGTACCTACCTAGTTTGTATGGCCCATATTCTCGTGACGTCACGCCTGGAGTAGGTTCGCGTTTCAGCCAATGTCGGCCATGATACCGCCAACGAGAATAGAAGATACTAGAGCGGCCCTTCCCATGCAAGCCGCCGAGCCGAAAGTGTGCTCTGCCCCCCCAACCCCTTGGGTCCCCAACCCCGCCCTGCGGAGCGTTACCACCTTACATCAGACCCGTTTCTAGGGAATTGTATCGCTGTTAGTTTTCATCCCACGAAAATCGTTCGCCACTCGTTGGAAAGCTCTCGATTTATCACGCATTTCTTTCGTACTTGTTCTTCTATTCATGTCGTAGTTTTATATTTATTTATGTTATAAATGGACATAGTAAACAACGCCGCTTGTTTTGTTGTCACTTGGTTGAGAGGTTAATCTTGGTTATAGTAATTGTAGACGCACACCATAACAGAAAATTACCTACTTACGTACCCTGTTCTAATTTACTCTGTTTTAAATTGATTTACATTTACGAATTAGCGGGAAGAAAGCTTGTTCCATGTTTTAGCATTTTAGCCGCAGGCTCAAGGCGGAAAGTTAGCCCTCCTGCGAGGGCCGAAGGGCCGAGTTTTATCTGATTCGTGTTGAAGTCAAAAAAATATCTGTATAGTTTATAGTCAAAAAAAGTCTGTCAAGTTAGATGTGACACTTGGCTTCCTCGTTTTCGAGACATGAATGCAGGTTAGAACATTGCATTGTTTCAAATAATCTTTAAAGATTCCATGGAGGGTCAGTTTGAGCAAAATCTTCAATCAGGCAAATTAGAAAAAAGTTCCTGCATGATCGTAGGAGCGAATTTTTGTACATTATCGAATTATTAAAAAAAATAAATAAAAACGAATGAATGAATGAATATGAAATTAATTTCAATGTTGATTTGAATGATTTTTAATTGAAAATGTGTGCACTTTGAGTGCGTAGAAATTGTTAACTGGGTCATTATCATATAAATGTATTTTTCGTGGTCTAAAAGAAAAAAACATGGAAAACTCAAGTTCATGGAATCTATATGTATGCGTAATATAAGTATCCTAGAGTGATAATCTGACGGTTTGCGAGTTAGACCATTTTTCAACTTTACATAAATTTTCAAAAATTCGAAACATAGTTTTCCAATATCACGCGAATGAAGCCCTAAACCATAGTTTTTTCTTGATTTTTGTCCCAATTTTATGGTACTAATACAAAACGTGATTATTCGCTTTTGTGCTCTATGCACCCCTTGACAAGTTCTCAATTTTCTATGAATTTTCACAAATTTGAAAGAAAAAAATGATTATCACACAAGTGACACCTTTATTTAATTTTTTTCATTTATTTAATGTTTCGCAATACATTTTGAGTGTTAGTATACTATACCTACAGTGTTAGTATACTGTATGACCTTTTGTATAAAGCGATCCTCATGTGCGTCAGTTGACATTTTGCCAATTTCCACTAATTTCCAAAAATTAACAATCTAGTAATGGAGACGAGCTAAACCCCTCCTCATCCCTTTGTGACATCAGTGACAAAATCCTCCACCAACGACCAACTCCTCATTCCTGTATCGCAGCAAACTCAGGAATGATCGACATAAATAGCCTTTGTACAAATTAGATAGAAAGGTATGGAATGTACTTCTTCACTAACGCCTGATGCTTTCTTCTTAGGCTCCTTATTGGTACATCCATACGCTACGCAAACACCCATTCTCGTGGAGAAAAAGAAACGACACCAACGAGAACCAAAGAAAACGAGGCGAAAAACAGCGCGAAAACAGTGGCAAAGTAGCGGACACTGCGTAGTAGGCAGGGAGGCCCAAGAAAGTTGGGAAACCAGAGGGTGGGGGAAGCGTGACACATCGTGCGGGCGCACAGGGCCACTCTAGTATCTTCTATTCTCGTTGGATACCGCCCTGCGTCAATGAATCGCTACTCAACCAACCTATTTCTCACAAGAAGTTTGCCGTCTCACGTCAACATAATTCGTGGTTATAAGGCCATTTTTCAACAGTTTTGTTTTGAAAAAGTATAATATTGTAGCAATACAAAGTTTCAATTCGACTAAATGTTATAATAATCATGCCTGCCAGCGCAATAATTGATTGTAGATTGCTGTCAGCAATACCAATCTAACGTGAACGAGTTTTTATTTGGACTAGGAGCCTACTAACTATAGTAGTTAATCAGTGTCAGAAAACTAAAGAACTTCATTCGTTTAGGCTTTGAGAATAATTAACCTGAAAAATAGTAAAGAAAAGATGATTGAAAATTCCTCAGGTGTCTGTACTGCTGTGTAGGTACCTAGCCATTGCTAAGGTAGCTTCATCAGCGTTTTATTATAAGTTCGTAGTACTATGCTTAACTGAGGAAGCTTTACTTGTTATATTGAATGAATAAAAGGAGAGATTTGGTAGTTTGTCAAAATAAACAAGGCAGGTTGTTGCTACACCAAGAAACGAAACTACTTAGGTAGGTACGTACGTCCTACCAGATTTTCTGTTGGTTTAAAGTGCCTAAACAAAGTAGGTGGGTCGTTGCTTTGCCGACGAATACAACCGCTGATTAGCAAGTTTGTCAAATATCGAATCAGGGAATATGCAACATGACCAGCTGCAAGGAAAAAACCTTGAAATGCATTCCTCTGAAGGTAAGATTTCATAAAGACGGCATTGGCAGTGCAGTTATTGCCCGAGTTTTGCAGTTACGCAAATTTTATGGACAAAAACGGTAATTAGGTACCTACTTTCGTTTTGATCAATGAAGTACCTACATAAACAAGTAATAATATACGGAAAGTATGTAGGTATATCTTACCTCTAGGTTACCTTTCCTCATGTGATACAACTTACTATTCCCGCATAACAGAGCTCTCATAACACATCCTTTCACAACACCACTTTCACAGTACTCTAAAGATTTTTAGTTTCAATTGATTCAATGAACAGTTCTAAAACTAGATAGGTAATCCACAACATCTTTGCGGCTGAAGTCTGGATCATCTACACTTGTATGCCAACTCCTCAACATACATTTCAAATGGATCTCTACCCCACAGATTAAATCTTGCGTTCGTAGCGTTTGAGGTCAACACCTGATAATAACTTGATGTAATTTGCATACAATTTATCACCTTGCATATTACAAATAATGATAATAGTGACTCGGAACTAGGTGAATCTATGTTATGCTGTTGTCCAGCTGTGCCTACAAATGGCGCATTTTCGCATATGATTACTCGTCACCATGACAACAAGGTGAAATAATTCGATTTCGCCTTGCCTCGATGTGAGGATGCGCTAGTGTCCAAGTCTCGAGAATATCACCCATAGGTAGGTAGTAGGTACCTACCTAATAAGTGTTGAGTGTACATCTTGATGTTTAATTTTTTGCAGCTCTCCTAGGGCAGATCTCTTTTTGCCTCCATGCTATCAGTATTTTGCTCTTTGCGGAACAAAAAGTGGAAGCTTTGTACGATTCTTGTACAAATCCTACATACTCGTATATAATTGGCCGATAATTTGTCCCGAAAAGAAAAGTTAACGAAAATTTGCTCTTTTAGTTCTTAGTTTAGTTTTAGTTAAGTAGCATCACTGGAAAAGCTCAACCTTCTAAAATAAGTTTCTAGGTAATGTCCTTTTTGTTAGGTACCTATACCTATGTAAGTTTTCCGAGAGTTAATGATAAGTAATTCAATCGTCTCTGTGTGCTGGCTAGGATCTCTGGGTGTGATTGGGGCAGTTTTTAACAACGCTCAACAGACTCAGCGTTAAAAAGGTGATGAAATAATTGTCAACCAAAAATGCTTTTTTGGTTTTGTGGCCAACTTCATTTTCCGAAATTCGACCCACAGCATTAATCTGATCGGGACGGCTAAGGAACTCGTCCTTTCTTTTTGAAAATCTGAATCTCTTTGGAAACATGAAATTTCGGGACGAGCCAAATAGCTGAAAATGATAGGCAACCTTGGTTTAGTAGGAACTTTACTTTGTTCTTTAAAAAAAGTAGGTTAGCCTGCGCTGCGTAAATGAATAATATTGGTGGTATTGAAGTCATAATATCACATATAGTAAGCAAAAAACTTTCAATAAATATAGGTACATGTAGGCACATATATATGAGCAACGGTAACTCGACTGTCGTGGCACGTATGCCTTGACAGGGAAACAGCGTTGAGTTCAGAGCCCTCCATCTTATAAATACTCAAAGAAGGAACCCGATAGGTATCTATTATATCAACGAAGGAACGTGAAACCAGGCGAGAAAACTCGTGACAGTGACAACCACAGAATAACAACAACCGCCTGAACCTGAAATCTAAAGCACGCTGATTCGCGATATCAACAATGATACGTTACCAATGATACGCGATCAGCTGACTAGTACTGTAAGTTGCCCACAATGCCTGAAGGATGCGCTAGCTGTGCCTTTAGGTGGGCTCCCGGGAGACTCTCCTGATAATATCGTAAACGTCATCTAGAGTGGGGGAGAAGTTGCTCCTGGGGAGGGGGGGGGGTGTGACTGGGAGGGTAAACGTCATCGTTTTAATTCGTAATTTAATACGTAATCGTCGTAATTTATGTGCGAGTTTTCATTATATTCTTTGAAATAGTTTTTCATGCGTTTTCGATTCTTTTTGTTATTTAATTACCGCCCCTAATCTCATACCCAAATCGTAGGTAGTATGAGCACCTTTATGATTCATCTAACATCTGCATTAGAGTTAGGGGCTGCAGGCAAAGTGAAACCCTTGGCCATCAAAAGTATTAACCGGCAGCGCTCTTTGAACGCACGGAAGCACAACACCTTCTACTACGCGGCGATGGGCCCGAAGGGACAGACGCTGGTGCTGCGGCGAGGGCTCTCCCTCCGAATCACACTCAACCTGAATCGTCCCATCCTTGACAATGACGTCATCTTCCTTGAGTTTAAATTGAAAGGTTAGCTTACCCTAGTTACAGAATCCACGAAATATGCGTATAGCGACAGCAGCATACACCAGGAATGTTGCGAAAGGTGTGTACGGGATCAAGTTTTCACAGATGGTGAGGGTAAGCTATGACGTCAAAAGATTTATTGGTGGTCTGGATGGTCACAAGCTCACATCTCAAAAATACATAACATCAAGTAGTCAATCCCGTAGTAAAAATTCAGATTAGATGGACATAAAGGTCAGAATGATGTGTACGCATCTCAAAAATATATAGGTAACATCAAGTAGTCAATCCCTCAGAAAAAATTCCGATTAGTTGGACATATATAGGTCAGAATGATGAGTATAGTTAGGTGGTCTGAGTGCTCCCAAGCTCGCATCTCAAAAATACATAACATCACATAGTTAATCCCTTAGTAAAAATTCCGAACAGTTGGATAAATGTACCCCTTATCCTCGTCAATAGCTGTTTCTTCGTGTACATATTTCGCTGTACGCATATTTCGCTAAATTGGTTGATAGGTTGGGGAGAGGAGGTTAATGCCGTCCATATAATTTCTAGTTCAGTGGTCCGCAAGTTACACAGAAGTGATCCTTGAGACATTGTGGTGAAAACCACCCCCTCTTGTCAACAGCCCTTTTCAGGGCTACCAAAAAGAGGTAGACACAACACAAAAATATTTACAAGACGTCGAGTTATAACTCCGTCAAACAAAATATTTCACCAGAGAGAAAAAACGAATTTCTCTCTCAAAAGTGAAATATTAACTAAAAACATACAAGGCGACCTCCCTAGACACTTACTGGGCGAGAGAGATGCGACAAGTATCTCGAACCAAGTCGCCTTGAACGAGAAAACTCAAATAGAGAATCAAACGTCCTCTAAAACTAGCAAGGACAATTCAAACAAGCCTACTCGCCAATCAGAAACACTGATTACAAGAGAGACAATAGGCGAACCAACCAAGAGGCGGCAAGCAACCACCTCTGGTCCAGCAGCCACCCCGGGGACCCCGTCTGAACAACTGACGCAGAGAAAGCACCCGAGGTCCCCGGCTAAACTCAAGGTCGTCGGCTCCGCGACGGACGCTCGTAAGCACCCCGGAGGACCAGCTCAGCTATCATACTCGCAGATACTGAGAAAACAATGTGCGAGCCAATGAGATTACACAGTCGAATTAATGAAATTAAGCGGACCAATCAGGAGGCGGCAGGAGGCGGCCACCTCCCTATAAATACCCCGCTCGGAGCCTCCGAAATTCATTCTACTCTCCGCTCTCGACGACGACACCTCGAAGTACGAAGATTTCTACACGCTCTACGCTGACGAACCTTCTGCATCCCGAGTTCATCTCAAGAACGGCTTCCTACTGCTTTCTACAAGGCCTACCTTCTCTCCACACAGATCTCGCATTGGCATCTACGAGTCCAGTGATTATTCATCCTGCTCATTGCCCAATGTAGTTCATCTGTCAGGACGCCACCCGGTACATCTATCGATATTCTCTTTAGATCGTACGCCCGAGGGACGTTCCGAGCCGTATCACCCGGGTTTCGTAGCATTAGGCTCGTCACCGACCGCCGGGATACGCCGGTAAATTACTCTGCTCATCCGCTCTAATTTACCGTCCAAGGAAGTCTTTTTCAAGACTACAAGGTAGGACCCTGACATACGAGCAAAGGAAAGAAGCTCTGTCAAGCGAGTCCACCTTCCTAAACCCTCTATTTCTGTACATAGAGGCATCGAAACGAGCTAATAATTCAGCTATTTCGATGGAACGTCGGCCGTCTTATTTCCTCATGCAAGGGGAGGCAGACGACGGCGAAGCCGGGCCCCTTAGCCCCCGTAGCGCTACCTACAGGCTACTCGGCCAATCTGCCGGCCCCAGCGACGGCGCAAGGCCCGATCCTCACGACGAGATCGCCTTCTCACCTAACGTATTCGCTAAGGAAACGTTAGATCAAGCCTCGCCTATACAAAAGATCGAGGATACCTTTCAGACCCGCTCTGAAGTCAATCATTACGATTCGACCAAGCTGTCCGAATACCCACGATATTCGACACAAGCCTACCCGGCCGATTCGAGTGTCAAATGCACTCCAAATGTACAAAAAACGAAGGATACTTTTCAGTACCTCAACCAAGCGCAACATATTCCTCCTACAGATATAAATCTTAGGCCGGAATATTACAAAACGGCTCAGTACCAAACTGATCGAACCCAGCACCCACTATGCGAGCCCAGTGCTCCACGCGGCTGCGACACGAACTACCTCTCAGTTCATCCCGCCGAGCAAGTTGACCTTGGCGGATTCGCCCACATTCCTTACAGGAATAACCCGGGGACTAACCCGCATAATCAGAATATAAATGTCCCACTTGGTCTACCGACGCCAAGTAAAACATATATAAATCCACTACAGACATAATTATGGAAAAGCGTTAAATTCTAGGATTAGTTTCAGAATGACTCAAAACGGATTTCAATGATGAACAGTTTGGACAATTTAGGTTTTAAAATTTTCGGGGCCATTGCCATTCCTTCATTTTCTACAAAAATTCGCTAAATGCGTGAATATCGGCCCTGGATGTTTTCCATATGGGCTTGAAGATGTATCACTTGGGATTTGGAATGACCACACGGAAGGTCCGGTTGGGTGAAATGGAAGTAGGTAGTGA
Source organism: Adelphocoris suturalis (assembly GCA_030762985.1). Lineage (NCBI taxonomy): Eukaryota > Metazoa > Arthropoda > Insecta > Hemiptera > Miridae > Adelphocoris > Adelphocoris suturalis. The sequence goes on along the minus strand of CM061042.1, from coordinate 49,505,930 downwards.
AGGCGTCAAAATTATGTTAAGCTGCACGACAGTCGAGTCTTCTACATACTGTATACTCATATCGCCGTCAATGCTGTGCATACATAATAATATATAGTTAGCAGAAATAAAACCGAATGTAGGCAAGTACCATATATATCTGAGGTACGTTAATAAGAATAGGAATATGATAATCAAAACAATGAAACTTTGTGCTTATTTGCTGTTTCATGTCATTCGAAAGTAGTTACCTAATTGGTTCCGTGAGGTACCTTAATTTTCCAATTTGGTGTTTGGCGATTCATGGCTTTAGGTTCATCCAATTAATTAACGCATGGAAAATTCCGATGGGTTCTATCTAGTTAATACTAATATATTACAGTCGATTTGAATTTGTTTTTTCTTGTAAGAAAATTAAGCTTCATCAATTCAGAAACTTCTTCAGTTTCATCTAATTTTCATGAAATTCTTTGCTACTGTGAGGATTGGAGTCTAAATGGTCCCTTAACTTTATACCCATAAAATATTGTATTACCTATATTATGTTACATTATTTGAAATTTGAGCACTTCGAGTGCAAAGAAATGGTTAATTACTAATTTTATGACAAAAACGTATTCTAAATAATAATCCCCTATTCAAATAAATGTTTTGAATTTTTAGCTTTTTTACCCGTTTTTATCGGTTTTAGCAAATTTTAATGAATTTGACATGGATATGTCTTTGCTCTGGGAGGTCAACCAAAAATGTTCGTCATGCTTTTGCGTTTGTGACATCAACTTTTGTTGATGTCACAATTTCTAATGATGCTCACGTACAACCCAGCCGTTGCTAGGGGAATGGAACTTCCGCAGTTTTCATCGCACAGAAATCGTGCCACTCGCTGGAAATTTATGTGATAAATGTTCACATCTCAGGCTACCGATTTCCCCCTCCTTACGTACCTGGCTACATTCCTAAACTAAGTTGATTGGACTATAAACAATTTTAATAAGCCGGTTATAATATTCTCAACGTAAAGCAATAGCATCATTTACTGCACTCCATAGAAAACATTTTCATCCTCTTGACTACGAATAAATTCTTTATCCTACATTTCGTCGCCTACAGTCCAAAGTTAAAGGATTTGTTTACAACTCTCGAGGACAACCGTTATGAAATCGAAAATCAAAGACATATCCATGTAACATGGTATCTGCTTGTAAAGCAGATAGTGGAACTCGTTTACGAGTTTCTTTGATACTTTATAGGGAAAAACGTTTTGCGCATACTTTTCAGCATAATGTTGTAAATGAATTTTTTAATGTTCTATTTTATAGTCAATCAACTTTATTTGAGCAATGTTTTGTCAAAAAATATAAATTTAACGGTTTTTAGCCATTTTTAGTGATTTTATTAGTACATTTTTTGAAATTTGACCAATTTAATATGCTCAAAAATCGCTGGCCAACAAACTCATCCTTTCGTTTGGAAAGCTTAATTTTTTGGTGCAAGAACGGAATTTTTATCTCAATCCTAAGGAGAGTTATCGTCTAGAATGATACATACCTACCTATATAAATAAATTTATATATATATATATATATATATATATATATATGAAAAAGAATTAAACTCTATGATTCGTTTCAGAGTGTCTCAAAACGGATTTTCGATGAAGAAATTTTTCAAAAACTTTGATTTTTAAATTTTTTAACCATTGCAATAGCTTCATTTTCTACGAAAATTCGCTAAACTGATCTCTTTACTCTGAGCTCTACCTATCTATTACATACATTTTGCTTTCGAGTCTACCTATAGGGAGCAACTGTAGATTCGAGTTTCCTGCCTTTTTCACTTGGAGTCAAAAAATTGTCTATTTTCAGAGCGCTCTAGCGGCGGTCCTATTGAAGATAGAAAAAACTTGACAATACATAATTTTCTAGGAAATTTTGTCTTCTTTAATTTTGTACAAGGTAGTATTTTCGCTAAAACATACCGTTTTCGAAATAAATGCAAAAAACTGAAAAAAGTTCGAAATTTTCGATGTTTTTCGCGTTTTCTGAAGTTAGCTCACCTCTGGTGAAGGAGCAAACCTAAAATTCAGATTCAGCGATCCAGAAAACATAGAGAACCATTGAGAAAAAACTTCTATACGTTTTTCCTGAAAGCAGCCTTTTTGAACCTAGATTTACTAGACTATTAGTTATAAAGAAATGTTTGCTTGAAGGTGTAGAACGCAGTGTTTTTGCTGACGGGAGCTTCGTAAGGGTGAAGATCGAAAGGGGTAACCTGACTACGCCGAACAACGAGTTCAAATGGACCGCTGTCTGCGATTTGATTTCCGGAGATGGGCTCACCCTTCACCTCCAGGTAAGGATAGTCTCTCAATGCTACTACTTTCCGAACAACCCGAGGGGTCAACAGATAGTTACGTACCTACAGATGCATTTGAACTGAAAATTTTCTCAAGAACTTCGCTAATATACACACTTGGGTCTTTAGTTCGAGAATGTACTCGTAGGTGAGTGGGAGGATGATTCCCTGTTGCCCGTCTATGATTACATGATTAGTGAAAAGAGTTGAAATGTCCTTGTACGACTTGAACAAATTCAAGAGTTGGGTTTCTTTCTCAAACAAGACTCAATTTGGCGAATAATAATCTCGAATAATCATGATAAAGATGTAAAAAAAAAGTCTGGAAAGTGGGGTGTGGCACATAACTTCCTCGTATCCGTGACATGAATGTATATAGATCATTGAGGTATTTTAGATTATATTATGGTTCCATAGCTGGTTCCTTTATTTGAAGGAAATGATAAATTAAGATGGAGTTTGTTTTCAGACGAGTGGGGCGGGAGAAAATAATGCTCGATGGAATTTACTTTTTCGTATGTGCTGATTAAAATATTCATTTGGATATAATGAAACTGATAGGGGACCATCTACAATCTGATCCGCATATTCCTTGAGAATTTTATCAAAATCGGATGAAAAATATAGTTTGTTTATTGAAGACTGAAAATAATTCAATGTTTTCCTATGAAACTGGGAAAATTATGTTTCGGTCATGTGCGAACATAACATGCATGTTACAAGGATTATGTAATAAGAATTCATTTCATAATATCCATTCGATTCCATCCAAATTTGGAACGTTGGATGGGCTTGTATGGATTAAATTTCTGGCTAATCAATCGTACCCACTTTTCAGGGTGTATGTTTGCCATCTATGATAAAAACATACGTGGTATGATACGTACATAATCCAATTATGCTTCAATGTTCTATGCTTCTAAATTATGATTAGCAATATAAGCAAAGCTGATTTATCTCAATTATTTATCAATTCCTACAATCTCCAGCAGATTAGTGCACAATGAATAATAATTTCGTAGGAATTTTTTGGTAGAATTTCATTTTAAATTAAAATATATACTTTACAAACGAGTTCTGGTTATATAATTCACTATTTATATAAGTTATTTTTAAGGTGCGATTGGCGGATAAAACTCCGTTGGGGCATTGGAGTATGAGGATTCTGGCGACGAGCGAAAACTATGATATTATCTTAACGCCTTTCAGATCCCAAATCTACATCATCGCTAACCCATGGGGGAAAGGTAAGGAATGTGATAGGAAACACTAATTATGTACGAGTATGCGGATATGGGAATGAATAAAATCCGAGAGTTAGGTACCTACATGTTCAGGAGTTGATAGATTTAGTAATAGTGAATTTTCAACTGGAATCATGGTGACGAAGCATCGGTGGTACGGTGTGTATCGCAAATTTATTTATTTATTATTAATACGGGCATAGCCCAATACAACAAATTTACTATTCAATTGGTAAACGCAAAAATAAGTTAGTAGAATTAGGAATGATAAATATCCACATCAGAAGCGTCAAAATTAAAATGACTACATGATCAACCACCTTAGGGAAGAAACAAAAATATTAATACCATTTTTTCCCAAAAAGAGGTTCTCCCCATTACACGAAATTCTAGAACGCACAACCGCTGGTGATAAAAAGAGAAAGATCAAATCCTGGCACTCTTGAACTGCACGATTTAAATACCGCAACAAGGATTGGCTCATAGGGGGGGGGGGGGTCCCCTTCTCTGTCGATTGGCACTTTAATTCTAAAGATTTCTTAGTGCTGAACACGATGGATTAGCTAGAATTGCAAAATATCTTATCCCGTTCTCGGATTGGAGTTGATGAACCATGAAAAAGCGCAATTTTTTCTTAAGATAGGTGCTTATAGAAGAAATCATGTTTCTTCATGGTTCACCAGCCCCGATCCAAGAACAGAATGAGATTTCGCAAGTTCCCATCTTTTTATGAACTAAAAAAATCTCCAAAATAAGGCGTCACTCGGCTATAATGGGGAAAAATTGCATGTACCCGTGTTCCCCCTTTGGGTAGATAGTCCTAAAACTTTTAGATATATATATATTTTTTTCAATTTTTATTTGTTTAAAACTTAGTGTCACGCACCCCGAAACTGCTCTCCAAGTTTCACCTCGATTCCTCAAGAATTGTGGAACAAATATTGTTAGGGTGGGGGGAGGGTAATTTTGGGATACCCTGAACATTCAAAATATGAAAACTAGATTGTGTTGGGTGTGGTGGGAAGGGGGAGGGAGGAGGATTTAATGTCTGCCCCCTCGAATCCTGGATCAGCCCCTGTTTCTATTGTGCTCTCAATACTTTCCTGACGGAGCCGAAAGAGCTGAAACCACAGGGGATTTCAGTGGAACTATTTCGCCCTGGACGATGGTTTTATTTGGGAAACAGCCAACACGTAGACCTACTGCTACTGTAGCAGTGCCTTGGTTGCCAGTGTCAGCGCGTGGTGGGATAAAATGATTCGGGTCAGGGAACTTGAAGACCTCAGAAAAATTGAGAGACCCAACCCCTTGAAGGACAGTAGCCTCTTTGTAACAAGAGAGGCAATTGTAAAGGGGTAGTGGAGCAAACTAACTTGCGCTAGCTAGGGTACCAGCTTTTGGGAAATCCAAAAACCCCAAATTTTGAAAAAAAAAAAAAAGAAAAACTCTGACCTTAAACTTCACTTTTTCAAACTTAAGTGTGATGGGGTTTTATATAAATTTTTATAAATTTTTGAAACTATATTTTTTGTATTTGTATCGAGAGAAACCATTATAACTTTTTTTTCTCACGTTTCATTTTTTCTGAAACACTTGTCATTTGCATTTCTGCTACGTAATTTTCTGACGGTTTGACTCCACGTAAAAATATCAGACCCTTTCGAGACCTTATATTTCCGTGGGCATACATGTATACAGGTAGGCACCTACACTGATAATAATGATGAGGAAGCTTCATTGTAAAGTTTCTTTCTAATAAATTATTATTTCGTTAATCTTTTAAATTGTGGCAATGAATATATAAATGAACTCTTACTTCTAATTTTACCGCCAAAATGCAGTTTTTACGTTTTAATTATATTTCTTCTTAACTGTCATTAGAATGTTTACAATCAACAATCTCTCAAACAGATTTCAGAGGGGCTCCGGACAGCTTAGAAGTGAAACGGAAGGAGTACGTGTTGTCCGACGTTGGCCTCACCTTTGCCGGCCTTGCGGAGAGTCCAGTATCCGTACCCTGGCGGTTCGGACAGTTCGACCAAAAGGTTCTGGAGATCGCCGCCTCTCTCCTCAAAGCCCTTCCTGCCACCTACAGGTCTCACTTGTTCAAAATCGTTCAACACTTGTCGTGGATGGTGAGATAATTGAACATATTTGAAATATTTTCAATCAACAACAAACTCTAAACAAGAAATCTGGGCTGTGAGAAAAAATATATCCATTATGGAAGTACTAAAGTAGGGATTCTGTTGGTTAGATATCTCACATAAAGGTAGGGGACGCTGTTAGAATGGGGAAGTGGTGCTGGTCCACTTCAACTGCTAGCTGACCTGATTGCTCTAGGGGAACCTCGTAGTCGTAATGAAACTGCTCATAAGATGGTAAACTGTAACTTCACTTTTACGAAGCTAGCCACACCGGATCGAGGCCTTTCCCATTTATCGACAAATTTCTCCACTAGTCGCTTCTGAAAAATGTAGAAATCCCTGAGAAAGAAACCTTCTCAAGAGGTGATGAGCGGAGTGAAGGGCCCATGGAGATCTTCCGCAGCGGCACCATATTTTCTGTGCTAACGAGTGACATCCAGTCACGAGTGGAATAGGAATTTTCTAAGATTTATCAATTATCAGTAAAAAATCAAATTTACTCATGGAACTGAATCTAGATTATGTTCAACAACCTAATCTGAAGTGAATGCAGTTGCACGATGAAAGAGGCATCGTTATAGAGAAGACAAATTCAGCTAAGCAGTGGGCTGGAAGTCCTGAAATCTTATACAAGTACAACAAACAAGAGAAACCCGTCGCTGGATCGATGCGCAATCATATTGCGCCTTGCGTCTTCGTCACAGGTAATTTTCTGCGTTTATTGCGTAAATTTACTGAATTTGTCAGACTGACTGGGTGAATTCTAAATTAACACACGTCTTTAAGAATCAGAAAAACATTAAACGGTATTTCCTAACTTGAAAGACTATATATATATATATATATATATATATATATATATATATATATATATATATATATATATATATGTGTGTGTGTGTGTGTGTGTGTGTGTGTGTGTGTGTGTGTGTGTGTGTGTGTGTGTGTGTGTGTGTGTGTGTTGGGCGAATACTAACATGAAAACTAACTGAAGTTCTAATCTTGCAGCAAGATGGTACGAGCAAAATTTCGAACTATCGTAATACAATTTTGCCGTTGTTTTGAAATTTAAGCACATTGAGTGCAAAGACAACTAAGTATCAATTTTAATGGAAGAAAATATTCTAATTATTATAATTATTAAGAGCAAACGGATGAACGTAAAGCGATCCGGGTGGTTTCATTTGATTCTTTGGGATGATATCTGTATTTGAGACCCTAGGCTGTTATCAGCCCTAGGTACCCTGATTTGGAAATATTTAGCCCCCTAGTGGTGGCATTGACTTACCGCGCCATTGGAATTTTAACATGTTGATACTCAAACTTATTTTCGCATTTGACGAAGTTCAGTGATAAATTACTATATTATGTGCAAACCTATTCATAGTTTGCAGGGCTCTGGGTATCGCAGCTAGACCGGTAACATTTTACAATGTGCTCGCAGAAAACGACGGAGGTTTGGGTGTGGATCGGTATTATCATACATTGGGGCATTTACTGCATACTGAGAACCGTAACAACATGTGGTGAGTGCCCATAAATATATACTTATTCATAGATCAAAAAATATTAATTTTATACACTTGTTGTTCGTCTGGGGATTTCGCTTTTCTGAGGCTCTGAATAGATTTGTTAACCCGAACACTCAGTCAAGTGCTGCTGAATTGGTTGATTTGCTAATAATCTATAGGCACTAATACTAGGTAGGTACGTCTTTCCTTTCTACTACTAATTCTTCTACTACTAATGTTTCCAAACATCCTAAAACAAGTTGGGTGTGGCGCATAGCTTCCTCGTTTCCGTATCATCAATGTATAGATTATTGAAAAGTTTTAAATGATCTTGAAAAATTCTAAAGCGGAAAAGTGCGTAGTAAATAAGGATGTAGCGTGAAAGGTCAAAATCGGTTCTTGCTTACGTTGTCAACCTAAGGACGAATTTAGCCCTTACAACAAAATGCACTCTGTACGTAATTTACCTGGTTTAAAATTTCCTCCCAGCAGATCTAAGGAGCCCTGGTACTGCAACTCATTCTGCCTACAAGAGACTTATATTTTCATGGCTGACACGGTTGGGGCCTCAGAATGCATTCAGCATCCTAAAAAGTATCTATATTGTGTAAACGACATTTTAATTTATAATATGGAAGAGGTGATACCCAAAGTACAGATGTAAAGTTTTGTTTTTTCTCCCTCTTTGTTTTAGTTTAGGACAGGTCAGACAGCTCTGGCTCGTCAATACGGATATTGCCTACAGATGAGCTATCATTATTCAGTACCTACGTTTTGGCTGGAAGTTAAAAAAAATATTTTTGTTCATTATTGATTAAATAGTTTTTTTCTCTCTCTCTCTCTCTCCCTCTCTCTTGCACCATCTGAGAAAACTGTTGAAAACAGTGAAAATGAAGCTTATGACAAAGATTTCACAATCGCGCATGCTCAGCATCTACCAATGATACGAACATGTTGAAATTTATGTCGGATGATCAACGTGTCTTTTCCCAACTATACGAACAAACACCGGACAACTAGGACGTGCAAAAATGGAGCATGATGGAATTTATTTTCGCGTATGCGCATAGTGAAGTATTAATTTAGCAACAATTAAATGAATAGGGGACCATCTACTGCCCAACCCAGACATCACCTGATTTAATAAAAATCGGATAAAAACTGTGAAAATCAAGCTTGTTACAAGGATTTCACGCTCGCACAAACACGCACGCAAGAAGTTTGCCGTCTCACGTCAACCTAATTCGTGGTTCTCAAGCCATTTTTCTGCAGTTTTGTTTTGCAAAAGTAATATTGTAGCAATACAAAGTTTCAATTCAACTAAATAGTTACAATAATCGTACCTGCCAGCGCGATTATTGGTTGTAAGTTGTAGCCAACGATACCAATCTAACGGTGAACGAGTTTTTATTTGGACTAGGAACCTGCTAACTATTATAGTTAATCAGCGTCCGAAAACTAAAGAACCTCATACCAAAAAAGTAAAGAAAAAAAATTACTGAAAATTCCTCAGGTGTCTGTACTGCAGTGTAGTTATGGCCATTGCTCAGGTAGCTTCATCAGCGTTTTATTATAAGTTCGTAGTACGCTTAACTGAGGAAGCTTTACTTATGTTGAATGAATAAAAGGAGAGATTTGATAGCTTGTCAAAGTAAAGAAGGCAGGTTGTTGCTACACCAAGAAACGAAACTTACTAGTAGGTAGGTAGATACGTACATCCTACCAGATTCGCTGTTGGTTAAAAGTGAAGTGCCTAAACAAAGTAGGTGGGTTGTTGCTTTGCCGACGAATACAGCTGCTGATTATCAAGTTTGTCAAATATCGAAAAAGGGAAATATGCAACATGAATTAGAAACCAGTTGTAAGGAAAAAATCTTGAAATGTATTCTTCTGTAGGTAAGATTTCATAAAGAAGGCATTGGTAGTGCAGTTATTACGCGAGTTTTGCAGTTACGCAAATTTTATGGGCAAAAAAGTTTATTAGGTACCTACTTTCGTTTTTTTCAATGAAGTACATGAGTTTTTGGTGACCACTAACGTACCCTTAACGTCACGCTAACGTTCCCAAGAGTACGTGACCTTGAGGGGACGTTAACAACGTCTTACGATAGGGTGGCTCATTTAACGTCACCGGTATGGGAACCTAAAGGCACACGGCACCAGCCTAACCTTCCTGTAAATGTAACCCTACTGCTCACCTTAAAATTACTCGAATACTGGTGAAGTAAATAATAATAGTTTTTCTTTTCAAATGCCTCATTACCAACTAATTATGTTGATGTAGAGGGTTGGTTTTTGAATACCCCTCAAACTTGGTTATATTAGGTTTCAAGTCGCGTAGAAACCGAATGTGCCATCTGAAGTCCGCCTCCGCTGTCTAGCTTTACTAGCCTTCAACTCGATCAAAATCCGTTATTTTGCGCACAGACTCTATTCGGTCGATTATAGCCTCGTCTCTATTATTATTTCACATATTTTAAGTGAGAAAACTGAGTTTTAAGACACTACTTCTTCGCAGTATTGTTCAAAGTTTGCCTGATCTCTCATCTATTTTCTCGTGAACATTGCGTGAAGTGCTGCCTCCACTGATGATTTTGTCAGGTAAAGTCCTGGTTCATTGTCATAGAGATGAATACTTTTTCATACTAAACTTGTTGTTCATACCCAACGGAAAACCCAAAAACATGAAGTTCATAACGACTAATGATCTATAAGTGCAACTAAACCGCGGTGTTCCACACTTGAGGCTTAGTATCTTTGCGTTAAATCCATGCCCTGTTTACGAATTGAAAAATAAAAAATGAGAAATTACTTAGCCCCTATTTGTATTGAAACACATGAAATTCGAATTCAGGATTGAAAATCGGCGTTTCATATCGAAATGAAGAAATTGATTAGTCAACCAGTAGACTACACGACAGCTGGGGGGAAAATATCGCGTTGCCCAACCACCGTTATCGTGACATCAAAATTAAAGCAACCGTTCTCCCGGTTCCATTTGGGTTAGCATCTACGTTTGCTCCCTCAAGACTACGGTAACGGGTAGCGTTAAGTTGAAGTCGCCAAAAACTCTCTAATAATATACGGAAAGTACAGGTATACCTTCCTTCTAGGTAGGTACTTACCTTTCCACATGCGATACTTACTATTCCCGTCTAGCAGAGCTCTCGTGGCACGTTCTTTCTCATGGCCACTTTCACAGTACTCCAAAGATTTTTAGTTTCTTAATTATTTCAAAGAACAGTTCTAAAAACTAGATAGGTAATCCACAACATCTTCGCGGCTGATGTCTGGGGCATCTAACACTAGTATGTCAACTCCCCAACACACATTTCATATGGACCGCACAGATTAAATCTTGCATTCGTAGCGTTTGAGGTCATCACCTGATAATAACTTGACGTGATTTGCATAATATTTATTACCTTGCATATTACAACTAATGAAAATATTGACTAGGGAACTAGGTAGACTATGTTATGCAGTTGTCCAGCCGTGTCTACAAATGGCACATTTTCGCATAGTTTACTCGTGACCATGACAACAAGGTGGAATAACTTCGACTTCGCCTTGCCTGAATGAAAGGATGCGCTAGTTATAAAGACTGGAGTCTATCACCTATAGGTTGTAATGGACTTAAACGCGATGGGGGCCTAAATCCACACTCAGAGAGAGAGAGAGAGAGAGAGGAGAGTGACAGTACCATAAGAGATACAACTCGTACTAATAGCATATAAGCTACGTTCGGAGAAGATTGGTTTTCCAGTTCTAGGATCACCCATCCACCGCCAAACGCGGGCTTTCGAAAACACGGGAAGAAACGCCCGACGCCCGTTGGGAAACAACGGAGCGACGGCAGCGCATTCCCTTGGATCTCGCGGGAACTGTCACAAGGTAGACTCGGAAGCAAAAAGTAAACAACCGTTCTGCGTAGCAAGCTGGGTCAGCCGCATTCCTTAATTATTGATGAAAACTACAAGGCGTAATTATAAGTTCGTTTGCGACACTGTCATAATCTCATTATGCTTCGACCATTCTGCGATAGTGCGATAGTGACATCAATAACAATATTTCATCCCCAGGTGCTACAAAGTGATGCCTGAAGTGCACGTGCACAGGCCGGACCTCCCTCGCTCGTTTCAGCCTGCAGGCTGGCAGTGCGTCTCGCACTTCGGCCCCTGTTCGGCGGCTCTCATTCGCGCTGGGCCAACGTGTCGCGGCAAACCCTACGGCACCGACTTCGTCTACCGCATGACCAAAGCTCAGTACGTGAACCTCAAAATGGCAAATCCCATCACACCCATTAAAGTTGTGCCAACCAGAACAGTGATGTAAGTTGTTGGTTGTTGTAGGGGCTTGTTGTGACTTGTGATAGTTCATTTACTTATTAAGCAATAATGTTCCAGTCACGCAGCATGATCGTATGAGCGAATTTTCATAAATTACCGTACTATATTTATTAATGTTAAATTGTTCAAAAATGTGAGTGCTCTGAGTGCGTAGAAATTGTAAACATTACCTTTTATACCTTAGGTTCTATAGTTATTATTTGAATTGTTTTTTTGTCTATTACCCGACACTCAGTGTTTTGACAAATATATATGATTTGCTTTATGACAAAAACATAATTCTAAATAATGGTCTCCTGTACAGTTAAAACGGAAAATGCGAGTGGAACTTTTACCACTGTAAAAGCAACAACCTTTTATTTATTTATTTTTTTAATTTTTTTGAGACAAGATTTTTTACCTTTCAAAAGTGAAAAACATGCTTTCACTATCTATAGGTAGACTTGAAAGCAATTTATGAGATGAAATAAGCATCTGCCAATGCTCCACTTGTACATCCGCACGGACAATTGTTAATAAACTTGATTTTGCAAAGTTAGAATAAATTCCATTAGAACTTTGCGAAATCGAGTTGATATTTACAAATTAATGGGGTTCCGATCTAACAAGATCCGTCCGCATGTACATGTACATACATACAAACAAAAAACGCTTGGAATAATATGGAATAATTAAACCATTGTTCCCCAACTATGCACCAAACTTGAACGAGATTGGACGACTAGGACGTGAAAAAATTATGCTTAAAGTAATTTATGTTTGCGCATGCGCAGTATGAATGAATGATTTGAGAAGTATGGAATTGATAGAGGACCATTTACAGCTTAACCCGCACATCTCCTGAAAAGTTCATCAAAATCGGATGAAAACTGTTGAAATTAGGCTCGTTAAAAGGGATACACATTCGCGCATGCGCAGTAGCTACTACTGATAGGATTATGTTGAAATTGCTAGGGAATGCTCAAATTAATCACTTCCACCTATCCTCCAAATTTGAGCGAGATCGGACGACGGGGGCGTCCGAAAATCATTCTTGTTTGCGCATGCGTTGAGTCAAGTATTGATTTGGTAACAACGAAGCTAATAGAGAAGCATCTACACCGTAACCCGCTCATTCTATGAACATTTCATAAAAATCGCTTGAATATTGTGGAGATCAAGCTTGTTACCAGGATTTGCAGATACACGACAGATACACGCATGCACAAATAGACACACACACACACACACACACAGAAAGTCACGGAACGAAAGTTGTACAGAATGGTCTAAAACGTAACATGCGAGTGGAAATATTACCACTCTAAAAAAACAACAACCGTTTGATGTTTTGGAGACTAAAACTTTTCCATCTCTCAAAAGCGAAAACAATGCCTCCGCTACCTTTAAATTTATAGGTAAACTTGGGAGCAATTCTAGAGATAAAATTGAGCATCTAGGTACCAATGATTCACTAGTAGGTACATCCGCACGAACAATAATAAGTTAATAAACTCGATTTCGCAAAGTTAAGATAAAACCATTGGAACTATATCTCCTCATATTTCCATTATTGACATTGTATCAGCAGATATTTACAATACAATTTCTATGTATCCCGTTCCCACTATCTATCGATCGTTCATGAAATTTAGAGCTTGATTGGCTAATCAATAGATTCGCAAGCAGCGTATAGATATCGCGCTTAGAAATCAGGTGTTTTTTCGATGTTCAACCCTTATGGAAAGCGAACCGTTCAATGTACAGCGTTGCGGGTGGTTTTAATCGATTCTTTGGAATTTCATTTATCAATGACAAGCAAAAAATCATTACTGTTACCTAAAAAGTTTTCGATATTTTTGAATATTGATTTTCATAATTTAATTTCCGATTAAAACTATGAATATGATCCTACTCAATATAAATATTATTGTCCTGTAATACCTTATTTCTAGGATGTGCAATCTCATCGTGACAAAAGCGGTAGCATCGTGGAAAGCAGAAAACATCTCCAGCAACTATTTTGAAATTAAACCTCCTCGCAATTTTCCAAGTAAGTAAATTACTGATTTCTGTTTATGTTCTAGTTCCAGAGTCCAATATTTGACAGACTCGGTCCAGTTTTGGTAAACAATTTACCAGATTTATGTTCCTTTCAAAAGAATTCAACACTTTATTGCGTATAGCGAATTTCCTGAGAAAAACCAAAAACATGAAAATAAAATATTTTGAAAATTTTCCTCATTGGAATCCGTTTTGAGGCATTCTAAAATAAATCAAAATCAAACAAACCTGAAATAGTATGTGCCATCTCAGACGATAAATCTCCTTAGGAGAGATCGTTCATCACAATTTGGATTGCAAGATGATTTGGAGCGTATTTTGGCTTGGAGTATCGAATACAAACTGCCGGTCAACGCAATTAAATGCCAAACTATCTCATTCTCGCGTAATCAAAATCCACTAATTTTTCACTATAATATTGATGGTCTTGTACTGAATAGAGTTTTGGAGCTCCGTGACCTGGGTGTCTTAATTGACAGTCAACTTTTCTTTCGGAGCCATTCGCAGCTAGCAACGTCCAAAGCTACCAGAATGCTTGGCATGGTGATCAGGAATTGTCGGCAGCTCAAGAGTGTTGACATCATGAAGCTTCTGTTTCTCACCCTCGTTCGGCCGCATTTGGAGTTTGGGTCGGAGATCTGGTCACCATCCCACTCCAAGTACATCAATTCGCTTGAATCTATTATTCAAAAACGTTTCCTGAAATACCTCGATTACCGCTTATCTCATGTATATAACCTAAGAGCCAATTATTCAGACCTATGTAAGAGATTCGATGTACTTCCTTTGTCTGTGCTCCGTCAATGGCTAGATTTATCTTTCTTATACAAAGTCTTCTCCGGTGCTATAAATTGCCCTGAACTGTTAGCCAATTTTTCTATTAGGGTACCATCTTTTCATTCTAGACAGAGCAGCCTTTTCCATGTTCCATTTGGGCGTACTGCGGCTCATTCAGCAATGTTGAGTCATAGATCCGTTTTGTCATACAATTTAGTTGAGAGTTTAAACCCGAAAATCGATATATTTCACAGCTCTTTTGGCGAGTTCAAATCATTATGCTGCTCTACCTTGTTGGACCAATGGCTCAAATGTTTGTAGCCCAATATATTTATTTATTTTTTTTTAAACTTTTATCTTTTTTCTATTTTTATTATTATTGTTAAAACTTTGTTATTGTACAATTGTCCGACGTGTGCCATATTGTAACTAGGCTTGCCTGTTTTATGCCACGAATAAAGCTTTATTCTTCTTCTTCTTCTTCTAGGATTGAGGCAGACATTTCTTTCATGCGCCAAAAAATTACGCTTTCTAAATAAAAGGATGAGTTCGTTGTCCAGCACTTTTTAAGCACATAAATTGCCCAAATTAAAAAAAAAAAAAATTTCTACCGCTAACAGGGAAAAAAATCGTGGTATGGATATATCTATTTGATCAGCTGATCAGAAAATACCCAATCAATTCAATCGTCTCTTAGTGTCCCCAGAGAGTCTCCATATCTAATTTCAGCTTCCTAGAATGAACAGGAGAGAATTTAGCTTACTCAGCTGCTCTGAGTCAATGCTAGGGTAATTACATTCAAAAGGAAAGTACTGTTCTACCGGACAGAGAACCCATAGATTCACTATAATCATAAACTGCTTTACATTTTACAGTGATTCTGTTTCAGGTGCTCCTCAGATGAAAGATTTTCCAACAGCGGTAGACGCAACGCGTTATGACGTGGGTGTGCCGAAATACTACAGTGGAGGTTAGAGCTGGGTTGTTTATTGGTTTAAAACACGAATTTTTAAACCATCGTTGTACTATATTTTGGACAAATGTTAAAAAAAGCAGGTAAATTTACATTAAATTAATCTTCAACTTTTTCATAATTTACGTACTTTTTCTCTCCCAGGTGTGCAAAAAAGTCACAGCTTGAAGCATAGGTCCAATGAATCGATGTTTGACAAGATTTTAAAAAACCACCGTAAGTAGCGCTAAAAAAAAAAGGTACTTATGTATTATACCGACCACACCCAATAAGGAACACTGAAATAGAGATTTTATAGAAACGAACATTATATCATGAAAAACAACTCTTTAATTACAGAATTACAAAGATTATCACTTATGCAGGGGTGCCCCCCCCCCCCAAGCGCAACGACTCGAGCCACCCCCCCCCCCCCCCCCAACTCCCCCCCCCCCCCAACTAAAATAGGTATTTATTAAATAGGTAATGTAAATGATACACTGATGTGATAAAGAATTGAAAACAGCTGGCGCTAGCAAATTGTTAGTATAAATCGTATTACTTGTTCATAAACAAATTAAAAAAATACTCATTTTTCTAACCCCCCCCAAAAATTTTAACGACGCAGTTTGCGTCGTGACCCCCCCCTGTGGGCACCCCTGACTTATGTATTATACCGACCACACCAAAGTATCGATATAAAAGTATCGATTTCTGTTCACTCCTAATCGTGATAACAAGAACAATCGATTAACGATAATTTTATTCGATAGCCAACATAACCTCACTTATCCAGTGAGTGCTTGCAAGTGGAAGTGCAAAGTGCTTCGTTTGTTTATAAATTGTTTCGTTTCGTTTAAAATTCGTTTGTTTCGGAATTCGTGTTGTGCTTTGACTGTAGTAAATTAGGGTACTTTAATTCTGTAATTAAAGAGTTGTTTTTCATGATATAATGTTCGTTTCTATAAAATCTCTATTTCAGTGTTCCTTATTGGGTGTGGTCGGTATAATACATAAGTACAAAAAAAAAAAAAAAAAAAAAAAAAATATATATATATATATATATATATATATACATTGTGTTTTTTGTTGTATGTAAAAGAATATAACCAGTAAATTAAAATAAGAATAGAATATTACTAGTTGTTTTTCAGTGCCATTAAAGAATTATTCCAGCGATTTTCATAAATTTCAATAACTGTTTGCTATTTCAATAAAAGTTCGGGTAGGTCCTGGTAACTGTTCAAAAGGCCGGATTCATGCCGCTCATTCTTATAAAATGGACAAATGGAGAGTTCATGTTCAAAATCTTCCAAAATCGCAATTTTCTGAGTCAGCGAGGTCGAGTAGGGTGAGGCTTCGGTTGATTCGGCCACATCCTGTCCTTGCTCGTATAAGCTGTACCTGGTCTTTCTAGGGAAAATTCAGATTGAGCAGCTTTGTATTTCCAGAAATGTTGTACTATTGTACTATTATTGTATATTGTATAGAGTCGAGGGGATACTTACCGATTCTTTCAAGCGCCCAGGCTACAAATTTCGACCAATTCTTATGTTTTTATGTCATTACGAATTCAATATGATTTTGGCACATACGTCAGGAGTTTCAAATTTCTTGATAGAAGTGGGGTAATGCTGGTAAATCATATTATTTTTATAATGCTCATCCGATTTCCGTTCATCTGATTTTTGTGACAGTTTTTACTATTTGTTCGACTCAGATTTTAGTCCAGTTATGTAACCTTGGAAGTTCCAAATATACTGTCGGTGGTGGAGACAAATTTTTGAGGGGGGGGGGGGGGGGGGGGGGGGATTCCAAGGATTCGTGATTTTTTTCTCTCATTTTAATTCTCACCAAAATTATATAGCATCCATTCATAGGGACACCCCTGTAATGCATGCATTCTTACCAATATGTTAATGTATTCAATCTAATCTAATGAACCTACCTTCACCTTCCTACCTACCTTGAAAAAATTATTTCCTTCGAGGAAACTAAATAAATGATAGAAAAATGCGTGTTTATGTTGTGTTACGTTAAAACAGTTAAATAAATAGTTATGACTTTGGCTGAAATTCGGGTTTGTGCTTCTCTTTAAATGTAAATCCCTCTCACTCTTATTTTCGTTGGCAGTTTTGTTCCCCTATTGGTTTATTATTTTCAATAATAAGCCTATGTGATCGTGTAGCAAAAAATTTTTATAAAACCCCCTCAAACTTTCTCACTTTACGTTTCAAGGTGCGTAGAATCCAAATTTGAAATGTCCGTTCGCCGTTCGCCATCCGCCGTCCGGACCATAAAAAGCCTAAGAATTTACTTTAAAAATCCGTTCGTTCTCACATAGACTCCATTCGGGGTCTAGTTGGTCCTAACGTTTAACCATCCCGATCGCTTTACTCGCATAGATGCTATGGGCCAAAAACGGGCGAAAAAGTGTATTTTTCGAGGCTTGAGTGTTAGACTGACGAACGCGCGCACTCCTTGTGGGTGGGAGAGGTTGGGCGGGAGAGAGAGTGAGAGGGAGGGCGTGGCGGAGGGAGTGAGAGGGGAGGGAGGTCGAGGGTGTGTGGGGGAGGCGGAGGGAAGAGAGGGGAGGGGAGGGGAGAGGGAGTGGGAGGGAAGGTAGGGCGAGGAAGTGTGGGGGAGGCGGAGGGAGTGAGAGGGAAGGGAGGGAAGGGAGGGGAGGGAAGGCGAGAGAGAGAGTGTGATGAAATTAATTCCAATTAGAAGAGATTGTTTATGAGTATGAAAATACTCATAATTCTATTCTACGCTTTATAATATAAAGCTTCGCTTCCTTCGGGCGTCCCTAGACGGCCCCTTTATTTATTTTTTTTCCTCAACTTTACTATAAAGCGTAAAATTATGGGGTCCTGGAGCTGTAATGCAGTGAACGAGTGAACCAAATATTGGAAGCACGAAGCCCCGAGTTTCGATACCTAGTAAATAATATATACTATAAGTGAGGCTAAATAATTACGGTCAGTTTTCTACGTTGAAGGTCTGTATGATACAGAAATGATAAACCTTTGTGAAATAATTTGCAGCGTTTTTATTATTATTTTTTTTATTTAGTGGTTTAAGCCGCACCTCAACCATAAGGGTCATTAGCGGCATTGAACAAGGTGCCCAAAGGGACACTGCAAGTGGCACGACTATTAGGAAAGCCATGCTATCCTCCACCACCAAACGGAGTGCAATCACGGACTCGACTGGCAAATCGGAGGAGGAAAAAATAAGGGGTACAGTGATGACCACTGTTTAGCCCCTAGAGCGGATAAAAAATAAACATAAAACCTCAAAAATAAAATAGTCCGACTCGGACTAAATCTAGAATAGGCTAATAACTAAATATATGTTACTTTATATAATCGCCAAAGTGAAATAAAAATATGACTAGATTGTACAAACATATATCACCCCTATTGTTCTCCCTTGTATGTTCTATTGTATTGTATTGTTCCCCATTAACCTGAATGACACAATTTTTACCTACCTACTAATAAATAAACTCTTTGTAACTACACACAGCTTCATCAGGACTGTCCTTGATCGACGTGCTGAAAGAAAACGGCAACTCCGTGAGTGGATTTTATTTCGACCAAGAACTCGATATTAAGACGGAATTGATCACTTCGAGCAACTGTTGGGGTGAACCAGTAATGTAAGTACATATACACACATATTGTACTACATACTGGAAAAAATTCCAGTAATGCAGCATGATCATATGAGCGAATTTTCGTAGATTATAGTACATGAAAATGTTACTATTTTGAAATTTTAGCACTTTGGGGGCAAATGAATTGTTATCCACCAACTGTATGGCAAATAAACCGTTCCAAATAATATTCTACGATTCAAAACAAATTTCGGATTCACTGCAATTTTTCAATTTTTCAGCAAATATTAATGAAATTGAGGAACATTTTTCAACATAATTTTGTAAATACATTTTTTAATGTTCTAGTTCATCGTTGACATATCTGCCAAAACTGCTTTTTCGCATTGAAACGCCATCCCCTCGCTTAAATTGGATCTGTGTTGAGAATACCATTGGATTACTTTTATAGTGAACAAGTACCTATCTATTTAAACTCATGAAGAGTGTATATGGTATTTTATTGTTCTGAATCTATTGATACAGACAATTTTCGCGAGGTTGGGAAGAAAAATCTTTAAATATAAAGATAGTATTCAACGTTTTAGACCATCCTGAAAATTTCAGTTACATGTATGGCTGTCTGTCTGTCACTCTGAGTGTTTTCAGTGATTATTCGGATTGGTTCTCGTTAGTTTCTTATGGATTTCATCTTTGCCTGATCAATCATACACTCTGCACATGCGCAAACATGAAATCCACATAACAAACATGATTTCTACAGTTTTCATTCGATTTTGATGGAATTCCCAGGAATTATGAAGATGGGGATTGAGGTAGTCCCAATTTCATCGTTCAAAATGTATAAGGAAACCTTTTACCTAGTCCATTTTATTATAGGTTCTAACACATTAGCGCAAATATAACTGATTCCACCCGTAATACCAAGGAGGATAATCTATGGATTAGGTACTCTGTACCATTTATGTCTTAAAAACTATACTCATTTCCTTTGATGAACATTTCAGTAATTAATTGATCCAATTATAACTAGTGGATCCGCTGACCATGTGTCTCATGCAGTTTGAGATAATGTACAAATTTTTGTTACCAACGATGGTTATAAGGATGATAAATCTAGCTGTGAACGTAATCCGATTCGATTCAGCGTCCTGGTGTCATCATCTATCCTGGGTTTCAATCTATCTTATGAGATGGAAACTATTGATAGCGACACCAAACTCGATTTTTTATGATTTTACAATGACTGACGTCAGTGACGACGGCGGTGACGTCGTACTGCCGTCCAAGACAACTTTTAAAGCTTTTATAGTAGTTTCAGTCGATTGTATGTGGCAAAACCTATTGAATATGATAACATACTCAATTTTCGGTTGTTTTGACGACGATCACCATCGCCGACGAGAAGTTCCTTTGGTGGGATCGCCACCAAAAACTATACAGCTAATCCCAGATGTCTAAATAGTCAACCTACTAAATTTCAAGTTGATAGCTCTAAAATTTCGGCCTGCAGCCTGGAACACAGGCAAGTAGGTACTCTCGCACACATGACAAATGTGAATGTCAAATGAGGCAATTGCTGGTTGACTCATAGTAGAGAATCAATTCGTTCGTCAAATATCCTTCAGAATGATACTGCCTTAGAAAATCAAATCGATAACTCTAGAATAAACTAACTGTTACTCAAAATCCATTCTTGGCATTTACGTTATCTTGACGACAGGTTAGTAAAACTAAAATAGCTTCTGCACACGCCCGAACACCTACAAATTCAATGACTCATACTGAAAAGAACTCATACAATATGTTGATGTACCTGTAGATGCATAGGGAAACTCTCAGGGAGGGGATTTTGGCCTCCAAGAACGGAAGTCTGTCGGCTTGTACTTTCCTAAGAGTTATACGCTTAATCAAACAGCCCTCTAGCGAGGGATGCGAAGCCCTTGATTAATTGTGCGCTTCGAACGACCACATTGGGGTTTATGTGTCAATGAGTTTAAATCTGGGCCAGATGATTGCAGGGCACTCAAATTTTCGTATGTGTTATTATTAAATATTATAGTAATAATTATTGTTTTTTATTATTATTCAATAAAAATTATACTATTTTCTTGTAATTATTATTTCCATATTTGGAGTTACATTAATAAAAACTGATTTTTATATACATACTTTGTAATTCATTATCCCTGAACATACATCGGACCCCCCCCCCCCCCCCCCTCCCTCCATGTAAATCCTAGATCCGCCCCTATAATGAAGTTGTGCTCTATTTCTATTTCAAAATGTTATCTCACATTTCGTAACCAAATATCCTATTTAAAGGGCGTCTCTTGTTATGAAAAGTGAATTGAATTCCGACTCTACGGCTTCCTTACATCTGGAAATAAGTAGCGTTTCAGAATCCGGACAATTACTGAGCATCCTGAAGGCACATGACAAAAGGATACAACTCAAGCCGAACGTTGGTAATTGGTACAACAGGAATATTTGCAATGTAACTATAGATCGTTAGATAAAGGACAGATTCAATTTATAGATCTACCAACAAAATAGATCAGGACCACTATAATTCTTCCCTGATCAAGCGAGTTTATATAATTTATATTTACATCAATTCTTGCAAGTTATATTATATTACCTTAGTAATCGACCAAGAAAAAAAAATTAATAAAAAAAGTCAGCCAAGTTGGGTGTGGCACATAGCTTCCTCGTTTACCTATCATGAATGTGTAGGTCATTGAAAAGTTTTAAATGATCTTGAAAAATTCCATCGCGGAAAAGAGTAAATCAAGAAGTAGCGTAAAATGTCATAATTGGTCAATTAAGAAACGAAAACTTATACTTAATGTAATTTACGTTTGCGCATGTGCAGAATGAACTGATGAGTTTAGAACAGTGAAATTAGCAAACAGTGAAACTTTGGTAACAAATCACATTTGAGGTCTAATTGATCCTAGAAACTCGGAATCAAGTTTTATCAGCCCTAAAGGGTAGCCTCCCTTAATTGAAGTATTCAAAAATCGAGATCTTGAAGGCTTTCAAGGTCACGGTAGCGATTTTTTGGATGTCATTGATAAATGCCGCGAAAAATCGAATAAAACCATCTGGAACGCTATATTTAAATCCGTTCGCTCTCCTTTAAGGCTAGAATTTCGGAAATAAAGCCCTTGGGTTTCTAGGCGCGAGAACATAGAGAAATCATACGCCGCTAGCTAATCTTTGAATTAGCGAATCATTCACTATAATATGCCAATAATGATATAATGAACGACAGAGAGTGGGATCGGAACACATAAAACGTGCGTTATAAGTATCAGCTGATGCGGTTCCAATGGAATTTCAACATCGCAAAATCGAGTTTAGTAACTTGTCCTTGCGGATCAGTGAAGCATTGGTAGATGCTTCATTTTATCTAAAAAATTCTCAGTTGGTAGGTACCATCCTACTTAAATGTCGTTATGCTTAGATCAGGGGGACTAGTAAAGTTTAGATGTTTTAAATAATTGAATAATTTTCCTTCTGCAGGTGTCAATATCTACGCAGGCATATTGATGGTAACCTACAAATCGATTGGAAGTCTCTCTCCAGTGAATTACAATCACATTAAGAACATTTGGTGATATGATAGTTATTAATGTTACCAAGTGTTCAGTACAACGTTAGCTTTTTTTTTTTTTTTTTTCTTCTTTCGAAAAAAAAAAAAAAAAAAAAAAAAAAAAAAATATATATATATATATATATATATATATATATATATATATAAAAGTTTTTCTCAACGACAATCCACTGCGTAATTACTATACAAGAATATCGGGCTCCACTGCAAATGAGGCTCCTTTGTGAAATTCAATATCAGTGCACACTGATCAGCTGAGGGGCCTCTAGACTAATTACTTCCCTTTTTGACCTGCTGTTTTTTTGACATTTACTATAAAACGTAGAGTTGTGGGGTCCTGGAATTGTAAGCAGAATGCGCCAAGTTTTTATCATATACAGGGCTTAAGAGAGCGCCGGATCGTACATATGCGGTTTTTCAACTCTTCTGGGTCAATAGTGGACCAATTTTGATGATTCTTGCTGTAATCTACCGATTTTTGAATCCCCCACAGGATCGTTCCTCAAATTTTCAAATTAATATACCATTTAACAATTTTATTTTCAAATGTCAAGGTCTGTGGGACCTAGAGGTTTCAAAAATATAACGAACGCAGCAGGAATAATCGAAATCGGTCTACTATTGGCTGAGAAAAGTCGAATAACGTTTGGTCGTATTTTGAATTTGGAGGGAGCTTTGAGCGGTTTTTTGGATCGGGCAGAGTTCGCACGTCTACCGCTAGGCATCACTACATTCGAGTCACTCACCATTCTTGCTCTTTTGGTTGGGAAGGCACCAGTCGATTTTTTTTCGGAAACCTCCCGGCGCCCTCTTAATATTTATATACCAATGATTTGCGTAGAAGAGCTACCTAATACAGAAATAATAATCTTCTAAGTACAATTTGCTACGATTTCATTAATTAAAATCAATAGCTACTCTCAAGTTATAGTCTCACTTTAATAATTATGTTGACCGTTGACGGTATTTCAGAGTTAATATTCACGACTCAAATTTTATTCGAGGAGTACGCAGAGCTTTTGAACCCTGGAGACTCGTTGAGAGTGAACGCCAATATCCACGTCGAGGAAGAAGATTACGATGACTATTTCGAAAAATTCATCGGCTTCGTGCCCCTGAACGTGGCAATAAAAGTATGTCCATATCAAAACTTGGGAACCAAAATACTTGGGCCAACAATTTATGGAACTTTAGTTGATTGCTGAACTAGAAAATCTGGTTCATTAGGGTATACTTGAGTAATATAGGTACATTTATACATGAGCATTACGTGTCTGCAAAATGTTAGCTCAGGTGCTTGAAAAGACACCCAATGGAAACTCGCTGCGAGATTTATATAACTTTTTATGGTTGTTTTCAAAACTTACTAACTTAGTTAACTCTATGTAATACCCTAAAAGAACACTCTGGAAGTATAGTCCCTCAAAGTAAATTTTCTTCTAGGTAAATTGTAAATTTCCAGTTACGTTCGTTTGTTGTTTCTCCATTTCCAATATATATCTAATATATAAAATTCTCGTGTCACAGTTTTCGTTGCCATACTCCTCCGAAACGGCTTGACCGATTTTGATGAAATTTTTTGTGCTTATCCGGTATCTATGAGAATCGGCCAACATCTATTTTTCATCCCCCTAAATGTTAGGGGTAGTCCACCCCTAAATTTTTTTTTATTTTTTAGACAAAATTTTTAATTTCTATTTTAATTAACGTCTGCCAAGTTGGGTGGGCAGTATAACTTCCTCAAGCGAGCGAAGCGAGCAGCATCCCCCACAGAAGTTAAACCTACCCTTAGAGATCTACCGTTTGCGAGCGAAGCGAGCAACATCCCCTACATGTTTCAATTGTAATACATTCCATGTATACAGCCACACTTTGCGAGCGAAGCGAGCAACATTCCCTATATGCCACACTTTGCGAGCGAAGCGAGCAATTTAATGGGGGGTCCGGGGGGCTTGCCCCCCGGCTGGACGTGGAGGCGAGCGGAGCAAGCCGGAGCGGCTAGTATGAGTCAGGAAAATGTTTAAGTCATGCAGCATTACCATATGAGCGCATTTTCGTATTTATTATAGGTTAATTTACTTGAAAATTGGATCATTTGGTCTGCACTGAAATCGTTGACTATCATAATTATGGCAAAAGCTTCTTGTAAATAATATTCTGCAAATAAACCAATGGCGAGAGTATAAACAATTTGTTGGAATTTTAACGATGTACTACATTTCAATGAAATTTAAGCACATTTAATGAAATTTTAGTAAATTTTCAGTAATTGCATGCAAAATTTCTGAATGATGTACTCCATACATGATACAGATTTTCATAGTAATAATCGGCCCTAGAAATATTTAAATTGGAAAACAATGCATTGCACACTAGGTACCGTGCGAGTAATACAATAAATAAAATGATCATTAACGCAATTTTCCAAACCGAATAACACATATAATTAAAATGATCATGAACTCAATTTCGTAAAATGAGTAACACAATAATAAATTAATAATAATCATTAACTTAAATGTGTTAAAAATAGTGTTTTACCCTCCATGAAATCTGTATTATATTCGTAGTGGCAGCTTTTTTTTCTCAAATGATGTTTGACGTGACGGTGGAAGTTACTCGGCTTCTTCCTTTTGCTTCCTCACTACCGAAGGTAGGAAATCTTTGTGCTCATTATAAAAGTCGAACAAATTATTGTCCTCCAAAGTAGAAATTTCTACTTGCTTTTCGCGTTTTAGAGGTTACTGATTAATTTTGTTCGTCAGTCTGATGTCTATCTGTTGTAAATCCTTATCACGCCGAAATTGTCAGGGATTGTGCGAATTATCTCCTAGATGGTCCCCTATAAATTCCAATTCCGTCGAATCCATTGCCTGTGCGCATGCACAAAAGTGAGTTTCTCATAACGTCGATTTCTCATCATCTGTTGGTCTTATTTCGTTCAAATTTGGTAGGTAGTTGGGTATATTATGTTATAGAAACAATTAAACGCATAAAGTTTTCAAAACCTAGATTTCCAACACCAACTGAAATCAAAGAAACGCTTGCATACGAGTCTGCAAAACATTGGGACATTTTATTTCTTTAGTTGCAGACTCGTATGCAAGCTCTAAGAGTTACTCAGCTGACCCTGGGCATCGTCAAGTAAATGTCCTAAAGAGGCTACATACGAAATGACAGCTTCCTAGAGTGTAAAGTAGGTAAAGAAATTACCTATTAAAATTATTTAACCACCGCTTCACAAATCAAACAGTTCTCGCAATATTCGGATCACCTGCTATGAATCAAATCATCGAAACACCAGCTCAATGAAATCATCAGAAATTAACAAGCTGTTGCAATCATGTTCACAATATCAATTACTGAGAATGATCACCTGAGTGTACACAATTATTCAAATAACCATGCTCTTAACTCAGCTTGTTGGCCACGCACTTCGCAGTAGTTAGCATAATATGGTTGGATAAAGCAACGAATTTTGTGGGATGAAAAGCGGAGAAGTACCTACCATTTCCTTAGCAACGACTCTGTTGTAAGCGGAAATCATCAGAAAACAAACAATAACGCTTTTTTTTACGCTTTTTGTTAACGCATTTTTCGTTTATGTGCCAAAGTAAAGACATAAAATGTCAAAATGCGTTCTCAGACTGAAACTATTATTGATTTTAAACTATTGATTTTGACATAGAAAAAAAAAAAAAAAAAAAAAAATCGAGTTTGGGTTAGGGATACCACAGATTATATATATAACTCATTCTTTAAGCCATTACTACCTGATACCCTTCATATACTTAGTCTGTTTTAATTATTCACTGTAGCACCTGATGAGGCCTAAATAGGCCGAAACTAGTTGTGAAGATTAAGCATGCTAAAAACGCTGCAAATTATTACACAGAGGTTTATTATTTTTGTATTTTATAGCTCTTCGACGCAGAACACCTATCCTATTAAATGAATGATTAGGTAGTCATCTAATGTGCCTGCATTGGTGTAGACGCCTACTGAAGAAAAATGACTAAAATCAAATAACACACCTAAACTTTCCTTACACAAGCTGATGATGCAGTACCGTGATTTGCCAAACCGCAGCAGTGGCGCAAGACTGCTTGCTGGAAGCCTAACACTATCTCGCGGTCATTGATGAAAAAGTTAATTCCCCCAAAAAATCATAGGGTCGCTGCTCCATTATAACTTGTAGTGAGAGAACGGAAAATCTTACGGCTTTCCGGATGATTTCATTGGATTTGTTGGAAAAATATGTGTAAATGACAACCAAAAAACATGCGTTACCTTGAAAGTTTTCGAGATCTTGATTTTTCAATATTTCAGCCCTTAATGACTACCATTTAGGGTTGATCAAAATTGATGCTGATGTTGCTGGCACATTCCCGGCAGATGTATGATTTTCACAAAAACTTAGGTCCAGTAGTTTTGGAGAAAAGCTTTGGATGGCGTACGGTGGACAGACGGATTTTTTCAAATTCGATTTTGGTTTATTATTTTCAATAATGAACCTTTGTAATCCACTAAGAAAAAATAATTTTTATCCCCCCCCCCCCCCCCCCTTCAAAAATTTGTTGGTTTACGTTTCTAGATGCGTGGAATCAGAAAATTGAATTTAAAAAAATCCGTCCATCTGCCGTCCATCCGTCCAGAGCTCATCTCCGAAACTACTAGACCAAAGCTTATGAAATTTGGCTCAAAAATCATACATCAGCTGGGAATGTGCCCGTAACACCGATTAACCCTAAAGGGTAGTAATTAAGGGCTGAGACATTCAAAAATCGAGATCTCGAAAACTTTCAAGGTACCTAACAGTGATGATTTTTCGCTTGACAATCCCAAAGAATCGATTCAAACCTTCGGCAACGCTGTAGGTTGAAGTTTGCCCCTAGGGCTAAAACTTCGAAAAAACCTTCACATTCCCTGGCTCGAGACCATAAAGAAACGATACGCAGCCATTATTGATAACACGCGGTCGTTGCTCTGAGGTAAAGTGCCTGAGTACGGGGGTGGTACCAACTCTAAACGGAGGGGGTTCGTATCTCAGGGGAGGCAATACATTTCTTAATTCTTTCTTGTTAGTCACTTTAAAGATTTTTTTTTTTTTTCATTTTTTTTTAACAAAGGTTTATTATTTTTGTTTTAGATAGCCCTTCTGCCCTTTTCAAAAATTGTGGGAAAAAGTTAATGGGGGTTACTTGGGACACCCTGTATAACTATGCCAATCGTAGATGGTATCAGCTGTTAATTCTCATTGCACAAAATTGAGTTTATCTGAAAATTTAAATAAAAAGTCCTGTCTGTCCTTAATTCAGTTTTTTAATTATTATAATATTTCTATTATTGAGTTTATCGTAACTTTTGTCACCTATAGATGATCAGTGAGACTACGGTAGGTGTTTATGTGTATCTCATTAATTTCAATTCGATGTCGATTTATACCTGTGGTATGTATCTACTGTTATATTTAAATTTCAGCTCTTTTTAAGTTTAAAGGGACGAATAATGTGTATCTATGATAAATGAAATTATATTAATTTCTCTAGTGTTTGCATGTCAACGATAATATGAACCCAAGGCTCCTTTTTGGAGATCTGAAATACAATTACAAAGTATGAGGGTCTCAGATCAGCTTCGGAACCTCTGAAGCTAATTTCTTTCCTAATCGACTCACGGTGCTGTTATTTAGATTTTCCCTTGGGGCTCCTCAGAAACAATTACGAGGTACAGAGGCGCACAAATTTGCTGAGGGGCCTCTGAACCTTTATTCTTTCCTTACCTATCGACATTTTTCTTTAACATTTACTGTGAAGCGTAAAATTGTGGGGTCTTGGAACTTTAAAGGTGTTAACCCTCTTTGGGAGGCACGAAGCGCCATGTTTTGTCATATATATTACATACGAGATTTAATATAGACCAATGATCTGCGTAAAAGGGCTATGTAACACAGAAATAATTAACCTTTCTTTAATAATTTTCAGCGTTTTTAGATTCTATGCATCTAAACGTAAACCAAAAAAATTTGACGGGGGGTTTAATAAATTGTTTCTTGGTCGATTATAAAGGTTCATTATTGAAAATTATAAACGAAAAGGAAGAAGGCAAATAAGTTCCAACCTCACGTCAAACATTCTGCAGATGTTTAGAGGATTGATTGATGTGGCTTGTCTTGAAATTTAGATTTCAAACCGCACTACGAATATAAATTAGTGAAAAAATGATGAATGTGATGATTCACATCTCCAGATAACCAATCCAGAGTCGAATAACTGCGAAGTCACCTTTTCAAACGTGAGTAACGTCGTAATGAAGAAATGTGGTCTCTCGTTGAGGGAATTGGGTAGCAAGAGCGTCACAACCCTTTTTAAAGGTGAATGCTGTTTAAAATGAATATATTCATTATTTATATATACCTAAGTACGTGTAAGTGATATAGTAAGGAAATATCTGATGATTTGAACTATCGGAATTTTATCGTCGTAGATGTCTTTTCGAAGATGTCTTCGAAGTCGAAGATGTCTTTTCTATAGTAAAAGCCTGTTGAATTTCATCAAGTTAGTTGTTTAGGGATACGATTCTCGTCGTATTGTACCTTGTGAAAAACGTACAATATTTTTTACAATTTTTTCATGATTTTTTACACCAAAAATGTCCACATTCTGTATGGTGAATTAAGTTTTTCTGAATGTGATCTAATAGTTCCAGTCATGCAGCGTGATCGTATGGGCGAATCTTCGTTAATTATCGCACTATATTATGTTACATAGTTTTGATATTTGAGTGGGTACTTTAAGAGCAACGAAATTGTAAAATACATACCAGTTTTATGGCAAAAAACTATTCCCAAATAATATTCTACAAGACGAAGAAGATTTTGGATTTTTGGCTATTTTTGCAGAAACCCGATAAGGTTTTTAGCATAAATAAATGAAATTTATGAGCATTTTCAGCTTAATTTCGTGGAAAAATTTCTTAACATCCTAGTTCTTTGTTGATAAACGTGTTTTGATTAATATTCCGTTGAAAAATATAAATGTATCAATTTCCAGCAGTTATAGCACATAACGCGCACACGTACGCGCGCGCACGTATTTTTTTTATAGCACATTTTTTGAAATTCGACCAATTTAATGTGCTCAAAAGTGCCAGCCATCGAACTCATTCTTTCATTTAAAAAGCTTGATTTTTTTGGCACAAGAATGGAATTTTTACCTCAATCCTAAGGAGGGATTGGGATAAAAACTATTCGATTCAGCGTCAAAAAATACATAAAATCCAATACCGAACTTATTTTTGCATGAAAAGTCAATTTTTTGTTAAAAAAGTTAAGTGTCTCTCTTCTCTTTGGTAGGGGAGAGTATCCTTAACAAATTTCAACTTCCTAGGCGTAACAGGCGAGAATTTAGCTCACTCAGCTGAGTAGGAATGAGCCAATCATTTCAATCGTCCCTTAATTTCAGCTTCAGAGATTAAATACGATAGAAATCATCAGCTTTAGGAGCCCATCAGCTGATCAGAGGTCTATGCATCGTCTAGTATCTACGACTTACAAATACCTACTGCTCAACAGTATAACTACCAAGTACCTAGTGCCTTCTTTTGACATCATCAGTTCATTATGGTTAATTAGCAACATTAGTTTACAACTTAGCGTTATAAATTAACTTACCTTGACACTACAATGGCTTAGGGATCATGATATGTTGTGATGAGAGCATTCCAAAAAATGGCAAACGATTTTCCTGCTATGAAAACTAAGGGAGTTAAACTTCGCTAGTATAGCATTGGTTGTTCGTAAAAATCAATGGAAATAGAAAAAAACCGTTGCATTCTATAATAGTAATTTTCGCACTCACGTTGGCCAGCCAATGAACGTATCCATGTCAAAATAAATTCAAGCAATTTATAGAAAAAACTGAACAGTTGCATAATAATTTGCATTTATCTCTTTCAGGTCTGAATTTGGATCCATCATCGGGAGTTAAAGTAAGTATTGGGTTTACACCCCGATTTTCGACTGGAATTTACTTCATAGAAGCACTCGCAAGTTGCGGAGGTCGGACCTCCTCCGCCTATGCCGCGTTGTCATTCCATCTCTGCCCGACTCTCATCCCCAATCTTCCATCTGTGTCCTTCTCTGCTTTTCCATCATCACTCCACATATAAAAATTGGTTAAACTTAGCCAGTGTAAATTGCTCGGGGATATTGCTGCAACGTAGAGGCTAGTGATCTAAAGGGGGTCTTATAAAAACGGTTTAATTTTTCAACTCTTCTCCATTACACAGGTTTACTCCACGAGCAGGTTACCTTATGATAAAATAAAATTCAATTTTGGGTCAATGTAGTGGTGTTGTTAGTTTATAAGCCATTTTAGCTGTACAGATTCATCTTGAATAAAAAGTTTTTTTTGTAGAACTTCAAACTCGACGCTTGAAATTTCCAAAGGACTATTTGAATGCTAAGTTAAGTAGGTACCTATTATACAACTGTCGTGGTGCCAACTGCTCCAAAACCCTCATCTGTTGAGTTCGCTGCTGCGCTGCATGAGTCAAAAGATGGTAAAGAGCTCCGACAGTGCTCTGAATCTCCCATTTCTTCCCAATAGGTAGAATGTCTTCAGAGGGCATTGGGGCCCGCGACTGTCGCCATTTTCACGCCGTCTGGGTGGCAACTTTAGCCACCTCAGTGAGGTGTTCAAGGGGTAGTCTCGGGACAGTGGACACCCTTTGCCGTGTTCTGTCGGGGTAAAAGTGAGAACCAGTATCATCTGGATCAGCAGTGTCCTCCTACTCAAGGTGGTCGCATTCTGTCGCGATGTGGTTGCCAAGCAGATAGCAACGCTTTGTCATTCAGCGGTTGGGATGTTGAGAGAGAGAGACTATATCACATGCCGAGTGACCGAGGCAAGAAGCTGGATACCGTTGCCATCAAGCCCGATGGGTCTGCCATAATCCTGGATGTCCAGGTTGTCAATGGCACTGTGGACATAGAGCAGACCTGGTGGGCTAAAATAAATAAGTATGACAGAAATGACCTGCGGCTAGCGATTTCGGAGCTAAGAGGAGTGGTGACCAATAAAATCAGGGTCATGGTGGCGATCGTGTCATGACGCGGGGTGCGGTGCAGGAAAAATGCCACGGAGTAACTCGAGTTGGGCATCTCTGAAGGAGTGCTCCGTGGTATCACCACCCGCGTCCTGAGGGATTCTTACGTGAACTGGTTGTAATTTTATAGGGGCATTTCCTTTCATTCCATTCTTCCTCCTCATCCTTCTGCAACTTCCCTTATCCGTAGAGCCCGTGTCGGGCAAACCTGGGCGTCCTCCCCACTTTCTTTTGATTTTTTTTCTTCAATTTGATGGTGTTTTGTAAAAACACCACCTTTGAGGGGAGTTTTGTAAAAAAAAAAAAAAAAAAGTGACAAGTTTTTTTAACCTTGACCGATTTTCGAAATTCTTTCTTTGTGCGATCCCAATTTTAGTCTAGTTGTGCAAAAAACCTTGGGAATTTAAGATTTACTGTTGAAGTGGGGGTGGAGGGGATAATTACCGATTCTTTCAGGCGCTGCCCGAGCTACAAATCTCGACCGATTTCGGACGGATTTTGGAACGTATGTCAGGAGTTTTAAATTTCATCATGGGATGAGATGAATTGAGTGGGTAAAACTGACAAATCGTGGTGTTTCGACAATCCTCGTCCTTTTTTTTTTTCAACTATGAATTCGGTCTAGTTTTGTATCGCATATTAGGAATTTTAAATTTAATAATGAAAGGGGGTAAAAGTAATAAATCATGATGTTTTAACTAATATCGTCAGATTTTCATGATTCCTATTTTGTTCATCTAGGAATTCTGTCTAGTTATGGAAGGCATATCAAGAATTTCAAATTTCATTATAGAAGAGGGTGAATGGAGGGGGTAATAGTAATAAATCGTGTGTTTAAACTATTCTCGCCAGACTTCTGTGATCATTTTTTAAATCCAGTTATCGATTTGGCATAGTTTTGGAAAATATGTCAGGAGTTTCAAATTTCATGCTGGAAGTTTCATGATGGAAATTTACTGTCGGTGGAGGGGGCTAATGGAGGGGATGGGTAATTTTGAGAAGTCATGATTTATATATTTTTTTATCTTATTTTTCTTCTCACCAAAATTACATACAATCCATCCATAGGGACGTTCATGTAATGATTGCATTACTCTAGATGTCCTCTCACATACCTTGTGCACAGTACTTCACTTCAAGCTAAAAATGTTAATATATTTTGATGTTTCAAGGTTGTATTTATATGTGGAAATGTGTTATTCAGGAAAACACTTCCTCTTAAATGGAGAAATTTCTTTTGTGAAGAAACAGAAGGCTGGTTGTATTCAGATGGATTTATAAGCCTTCCAGCTTGTTCCAGCCTCGAGCTCACGCATGCATCTATCTTTCCCTAGACAAGTAGGCGGCTCCGGCTGAAATTATGAAATCAGTTAATTATGTACTTCATCATCAATCAACTCAGCGCACTAATCAATGCAATATCCTTAAAGGAACATTTTATAAACAACATGAAATGGACGAGTGTGAATCAAATAGAACGATCATTTACACTAAAATACCTATATAAAACGTAAACATGTTCGTTTGTTGATGAACATGTAGTAGAATGCGTTTCTACTTGAACGACCTTATCTATGTTGTAGTCGTCAATAAAAAAACCAGGTTTATAGTTTATATATTTGTATAGTTTATAAATATTTACAAAAATTGGCTGGAAGGTGTATTATGTTGTAATGTTTGACGGAAAAGAAAAAAGCTGATAAGTCTCTCTTATATTTATGATACTGAAATTATTTTTCCTGAACTTATTTCCCATCATTAGCATTAGTGGCAGTGTTATGATACAGCATTTCCAGATCAAATTCAACATTTTCCAGATTAAATCCAACTGTTTTGTATAAACACAAGGTTTTTCTCTCTGACCCTTAGTCTGTGGCCTGGTGTGTTGAGTGAGATTAGGAGAAGAGGGTGCGACCCGCAACTGTACAACCTCCTGCTCGACCATTTCGACGAGCGAAGAGTTGTGTATAGTGGAGGATCGCACACAGTGAGCAAAAATATCACAAAGGGATGTCCACAGGGATCCGTGCTAGGACCCTATCTGTGGAACCTCCTATTTGATGTAATATTGGTTGCATTGAACCAGGAGGGGTATGATGTAATTGCATACGCCGACGATCAGGTGGTAGTGATTCAGGCACGGAGCAGGTCACTGCTGGAACTGGCAGAAAGGCGAGTCACTGCACGTCTGATCGACCTTTGCGGTGCTTTTAAGCTCACAATTGTTCAAGACAAGACGGTAATGATGCTCCTAAAGGTATGTTTGCCGGGTAGGAACCCGATAGTGACAACTGACAAAGGACCTATGAAATATGTGAGTGAGTTCAAGTATCTGGGCATTACGCTACAAGAGAGAATATCTATAGATAGCCATATTGCCTTAGTCTGTGACAAGGCACTTGCAGCTTTCATGAAAGTGTGCAGACTAGCTGGCTCTGAATGGGGCATAAGATACCAGGAACTTGTAGTAATATACAATGGCCTCTTTTTGGGTATCCTTCTTTATGGAGTACAGGTATGGGCTCACCTACTGAAGGATAGGCACTGGACAAAACTAGCATCCACTCAGCGGCGTGCACTATTGAAGGTGTGCAGGGCGTATCGCACTGCGCCTACCAGTGCTATGCCAGTGCTGGCGGGTGTTCTCCCTGTGCGATGGGAGGCATGGCAAAGGTGGGCATCCTACAGAATCGGGAAAAAACAAGAGGCTAAGGTCTTACGTCATAGGCGTGTGTGCTTATGGTCTTACGATCCCAAGACCGATAGTAGGCCAAGTGGCACGATCTTGAAAGAGCTCAACAATGCGCTTCTTGAGGTTTGGCAACAGGAGTGGGATGTGGCGGAAACCCCACAAGATAATCCCGAACGTGCGTGAGAGACTGGATTGGGGATGGGTAGACCAACCCATCACCTAACACAGATCGTGTTGGGGCATGGCGAGTTTGCAAGTAAGTTGGTGAGCTTTCGGCTAATGGTCGATCGGCCATGCGAGTGTGGGCACCCTGAAGAATTGGCTGAGCACATTTTGAGATAGTGTAGCGTTTACAACGCACAGGGGGAGGAGTGTGGTCTGGTGGGTGTGCCTATTGGCGGATTGCTGGCTTCTCTGAACAGGGCAGCCAGTTTGCAAATGTTCGCTGATGCGATAATACCCATCCTGCGAGAGCGGCAGATACCCCATCCAGGCGGAAGAGACAGGATAGAGAAAGAGATGATGAGGGATGCAGCCAAGTGAGGTTAGGAGAGAAGAAGATGAAGAATGGCAAAGGCAAGTAAGGGCAACTCGGAGACAACTCCAACCCTTCCCAGTGGGGTTAGGAAGCTCTTTCGCGAGAGCTACCAACTGGGGAAAAACGGGTGCCACAGTATTATGGTGGTGTTTGAGCCTGTAGTTGGTCACGACCAACTCATGTGAACCACTCATAGTTTCCCTTCCTCAGTCATCCATAATGATTGGACTCTGCTCCGGCAGAGCTGAGGACAAAGTGGCAGATACAGGGCCACATTCCCTGTATCGGGCCTGCGACCGATCCGGCCTCTGGTACCTGAGTAGGCCAGTTCTCTGGTAGATCTCAGACACAAAATCGGTACCACGGGTGGGGGGAGCCCCAGGCTACAGGCACACCGGCGGCTTGCCGCCAGAGTGCAGCTTGCCTGCCCCCCCCCCCTCCCCCCGATAGCAGTTGGCTTCGTGGTGGCAGTGGTTGATCACCCAAGCCGGAAGGCTACGCCTGAAAGCTGAGGGGTAGGCACCCTCCTAGTAGATTCGTCTCCCAGGATGCTGAGGGGTATGATTTCCTTGTTATTCGTTTTACAAACATCAGAATCGTAGGGGGATATCTCCTTGACAAAATTTTGAATATCGACGAATATACTGTCGACTAATCTCAGAAACTGCAACGATTATCGAATGTACTGATATATGGCCACTTCCATCATATCGCCAGAGTGTTAGATTAACCTGCAACATGGTAATGTTCAAGGAGCCCTTCGAATCTGCGTAGATTCACTGAAAAACAATGTATATGTGCCTATGAAATTGCAAATAACCATTCTAGAGATATACGCATCCACCAATGCATCTGCTTTGTATGCTGAAATATGGGAATTTGGCGAAACTTATAGACCTATGACGTCACTCAACTCTAACTATAGGAGGTTATGATGCATAATTCATGAATATACCGTCGACTATTCTCAGAAACTGCAACGGTTAACCAATGTATTAATATTTTGCCACTTCCATCATACCGCCAGAGTGTTAGAAGACAATTTTCCTGCAACATGGTAATCTTCAAGGATCCCTTCAAATCTGCGTCAAATCACTGAAAAACAATGTATATGTGCCTATAAAATGGCAAAATACCATTTTAGAGATATTCGCGTCCACCAATGCATATGCTTTACATCTTAGAGGTTATTGCACAAGCTTACGTCTTAGCGTTTATTTGATAAGTAGGTATCAATATTGCGGGTAAGAATATTGAGACGTTTTCCGATAAATACGTTGGTTTCACATTTTTATTGCTATTTTTTTTTCTTCATAAAACAGATCTAAACTCTCTTTCACTTGTCATCTTATAAACTCTTTTATCTACAACCGCAAAACAGATGGATCCCATAAAACCCAAGATAATCATCACAATCAGTTGAATATGCAAGTTCAGCACTGTACTGGCGAAGAAGAATGCAGCCACCGATAAACTCTGAAATCAATAAAGTAGTTTGCACGTTAATAAGGTGAGGTAGGGCAAGTATGAGGTAGGTACCTACTTTGTGCAAATTTTGACTCTGAATAACAATAATAACCTAACGCCAATAGATCAATAATAACCAAAGGTTATGTACTTCAGACTTTTTAATTGCAAGTACCTTTTTTTTTTTGAAGAGAAATATAAAATCCAGCCCTTACAATTGCGATTTTCCACATTGGAAGTTTCTGCATTGACAGTCAGAGTTGCAAGTGCGAAGCTATGTTCTTTAGTTTCGCAGTCCTTCACAATCTAGTTTTTATGCAAATTTTCGTAAAAAATGAAGCCATTGTAATGGCTCCCAAAATTTCAAAATAAAAATTTGCATAATTGAAATCCATTTTGACACATTCTCAAACGAATCCTAGAACTATATAATATAACTCTCAAAATCGTCTCAAAATGGATTTCAATAATAAAAATAATTTTCAAAAACTTTTATAAAAAATAAAATAAATAAAAAAATTATATATATATATATATATATATTATATTATTATATATTATATATATCTAGGATTTGTTTCAGAATGTCTCAAAACGGATTTCAACGGAGAATATGTTTGGAGATTTTGATTTTAACAATTTCGGAGCCAATGCAATAGCTTGATTTTCTACGAAAATTCACTAAAAGAGGATAATAAATCTTTCCACACGTATATATGTACCTACATATGTTGAAGTTTACATTCGAAATTGTTAGTGTTTTAAGTCGTTTCACCCTGCAGAATGGTAACACAATATCTACATCATCTTGGATGAAATTATTGTTTCATGGCTCAGAAAATGTTTTCATTTCACATTACTCCTAGTTTATATGCTGCAGTATTTTAGCTAATTTTTTGGCTAGCCACCCATTCGAGATGATACCAAAGCTGGTTGTAGATCGGGTTTAGATCCAAACTTCCGTAGGGCCAGTCTGAAGCTACTGCTGAATAGTTCGAGCCCTTTGTGCTGGAGCAGAGTACCTACTGTTGGATAACTAAACATTTTCCGGTGAACCCGATTATATCACTTGGGCGTTTCACTACTTGCTCTGAAATTTCATCCTGGTAATTTCTAGTTAGTTTTTTTATTTCTTTGAGCCTCTGCATGTCCAAATTTTGTAACAGAACTTATGGCAGACAAGGTACGGTGTTACATTTTTCGTTGCAACATAGAAAAAATGGGGGGGGGGGGGGGGGGGGGGGGAGAATGTTGATGAAAGACTATACAAAATGTTTGTATACGAATTTGGGGGAAATATCAAGTTATAAAAAATGGTCAATTCCGTCGTCTATCCTGGACCCCTGCGATAACAATAAAAGCTCAATCGTGCTTTTGTGATTTACTTTTTCTTGAAACAGATACCGATTCGCTATTCGAACATTCATTTTAGTTTACCTATTATTTTCAATGATGTACCCACCTTTGTAATCGACTGAGAAAAATAAATTCTCAAGATTTAAGGTAAAACTTAGTTGCTTAGACATTTACAGAATGAAAATCAAAATAACTGTAAAACAAAGTTAAACTTTTTTCCAAAATTTCTCTACCAGACATTTTCTATTTGAGGAGCAATGTCGTCGCCACAGGAATGAAGTTCAGCAGTTCTTAAGCAAAGTCAAACATTACTTTTATGGATATGTGGAGAAAAATAATATGATTCTCAATTTACCTTAGTAAATTTGTAAAGTGCTGATGTTTGTGCTCCATATTCAGGATACATGTTTGCCAACAACGGATATATTTGAGTGTTGTAGAATCCGTCACTGAACCCGATAACAAAACTGCATAGAATCGCCAGCCAAACCCTGCATAAAAAACAACATACACAGATTGATATGATTGAATTTTCTTCGTAATATATTCTATTTTATTTAAACTACGTTTTTTGGAAGTTTTTAGGCATAAAGTAAGGCTACTTGATAGGTCAGCGTCGACAACTCGACCGGACCGGTAAACTGGCAGAAAAAACGCCACAGAAATGACGCGAGTACTGTTATACGGGCAGCTTTTACGCGGCAGATCCGTGCTTCACCCCCACCATACTCCTCCGACAGGGTAGTTCCCAGGCGTACTGCCTGTGCAGTGCGAATGTAGTGTGAAATGTCCCAGTAGTCAATCGGCTACTTAACACAGGGTGTGTGCTCCAACGCCTCTTCTGTCGCCATGTTATACGGGCAGCAAGAACGCGACAGATAAAACGCCGATGCTGAACTAAAAATTCACTGCTGTTATACGAGCAGCAATAACGCCGCGTCGTCGACGCCAGGGAGCTGTTATACAAGCAGTAAACACGCCGCGGCAGGCTCCGAGGGAGCCCAAAGGTCGCCGAACTGTGAATATCCACTCCCGATCAGTGTCTCTTGTAGTCTGCTACAGCACCAAATATGGATGCAGTGCGAATAGGTTGTGTAGGTTTTCACCAGTTATTGGCAATTTACGTTGATGGTACAAAAAGGAAGAAGAGGCGTTGGAGCACACATCCTGTGTTAAGTAGCCGATTGACTACTGGGACATTTCACACTACATTCGCACTACACAGGCAGTACGAAGACAAGTTTTTTCAATACTATAGGATGTCTGTTTCTTCCTTTGATGAGGAACTACCCTGTTGGAGGAGTATGGTGGGGGGGAAGCACGGATCTGCCGCGTAAAAGCTGCCCGTATAACAGTACTCGCGTCATTTCTGTCGCGTTTTTTTCTGCCAGTTTACCGGTCCGGTCGCGTTGTCGACGCTGACGCCGGGTTTACCGTGTCCGACGCGACAGATAAAACGTTCATATAACTTGCACACAGTGACGTACATTGCTCGGTAGGCTTGGCGTCTACGCGGCGAAAAATCTGCCGCGTTTTTTCTGTCTGTATAACATGGGCCTAATGTGGACGTCTCGGCGAACGCGCTCCGCTCGGAGCGGCATCGGAGCGGACTGTGATCACGGCGATCCACATTTTGTCGGTTTTCCGGCGATCCATTAAAGGAGAGCGGGTGAGGAGCAGTGAGCAGCAACTAGAGCAGCCTAAGGCAAAGACCAACTGTGTTGACCTTCCCCCACTCCCTGGTGCCTCTCCTGATGCCTGGCGCCACGCTCTGCACTCGTTCAGCAGTTTGTTGCATGTTCTATTCTCTTCTCGATGTTTTGTTGTTGACGCGCCTACTTGTTTGAGGTACGGTTGCTTTGATTTTTAGTGTGATGTGATTGTGTTTGAAGTGGTGTATGAATGGATAGATGTACGTTGGTGAGTAGCAAATTACTTTTACAAAGAGAAAATGCCGAGTGAGTGTGTCGCGTATGGATGCCAAAACAATGAGAGAACCAAGGACGTTGGCGATGGCGAGGTAAGAAAGATTTCCTTCCACCGTTTCCCTAAACACCCTGAACTCAGAGAAAAATGGGTCCGATCAATCAGGAGAGAAAAATGGAACCCCACCAATCACAGTCGTGTTTGTGGTGACCATTTTAAAGAATCCGATTATGATAATTCATCTCCTTTTCGAAGATATCTAAAAAAAGATGCAATCCCGTCGATATTTTTTGCTTTTCCACCTCATTTACAGCCATCAACTTCCGCTTCAAAGATACCACGGAGGGTTTTGAAGCGGGATTCCTCACCATTTCCACCTCCAGTTCCAGAAAAATACCAACCGCATATTTTTATCTCAATCTGTACTCAAAATATGATTTTTTAAAGGTTTTTTCAGAAATACCGTGTTTTTTAATTTTAAACTCAAATTTCTCCACTTTGCCTCATTTAATTTTAACTTTTGACCTCATTTTCGGAATCAGCGTTGAATTTTCTATAAGAATAATGTACTTGAGTTCTGAAAAGTACCATCCGAAGACCTTCACATCAGCTCAAATATTGACGATTTTGAAAGAATAAAATTTCTGAAAATCGTTAAAACTTTACTACTCTTCCAAAAAAAATCTTGAAAACTGGCAAATCTCATGAAAACAGTATCATTTAGTTCTCTTTCCAATGGTATAATCAATTTTACTTTTACTTAGTTATTTAGGGGAGAAAATTGTTAAATAATAATGTTAAAAAATGTGGGTTTTTCGATGAAATTGTTGGTTTTCTCGTAAGATGGCCGTCTATGAACCTACGAGTATGGGGTCGGTTTCTATGTATTTTTTCTCGATGTATCGAATGGAAACGCTTGCAGATCTCTCCAACAACGTTGTTATCGAGTTTTCACTTTAATTAACTATAGTTTTACCCCATAACACACATACATTTAAGCGTAACAAACAAACTAAACATTTGCGAGTTTAGGTGTAAAGCTCGATTATAACGGAGTTGGACAGATCTACAAATGTTACCATTCGATACAGCGTGAAAAAATACATAGAAACCGACTCCATACTCGTAGGTTCATAGAGGCTCAACTTAAGGGGGGGGGGGGGGGGGGGGTCGTTAAGGGAGGGTGGTAATAGTGGTGGATGGGAGGGAGGGGAGTGGGCTAAAATTAATGGCTAGGGATGAATTGAGTAGCCGGTCTCGGGCCGGTGTCCGTTCAACTGATTGCTTTAACTTGCACTTGCATGCATATGATTCCTTTTTGGAAAT
Source organism: Adelphocoris suturalis (assembly GCA_030762985.1). Taxonomy (NCBI): domain Eukaryota; kingdom Metazoa; phylum Arthropoda; class Insecta; order Hemiptera; family Miridae; genus Adelphocoris; species Adelphocoris suturalis. The sequence continues at coordinate 49,464,919 of CM061042.1, read as the reverse complement.
AGAATCAATGCACATTGTTCGGGCGACTGAATAAGGGACTTTTCCAGTTGCCATAATGGATTGAATGGCAACTTCTTTTTTAAAGATTGGGCACTCAGCCAAAGCCAAAGTTTTTGGCCATGCAGGCCATTGCAATTGGCACACTTTGGGGGCTTTGAGCATGGTGTTTCCGCCTTATTGTGTCGTGGAAGACCACAGACGCACATTTCATGCTCAGCCTTGCATCTGCGGCTAGTATGCCCAAATTTAAGGCATTGGTGGGGGGATAAAAGGCCTTACCTGCAGGCTATGTGACGCTGTGGGACCAGGTGACGCACTTGGGCGGATTTTGTAACGCAAATGTGAGCAAAAAGGTGTCAGATGACCCCTTGATGCGCCTACCACGTTGTAGTGGATTTATATATGTTCTACTTGGTGTAGGTAGACCAAGTGGGACATTGCGAAAAGTACCCATATCTTGGTTATGCGGGTTAGTCCCTGTATTATTTCCGAAGGAAATGTGAGCGAAATTGTCAAGGACATTTGGCTGGGTGGTTGAACCTCGTGGTTCGTTCATTGGTAGGCCGCGAGGGGCGCCAGGTTCGGTTCGAGCTGTTTGGAAATGCGTATTCGGATGCTGAACCGTTGTGTAATATTCCGGTCTCAGATTTGCATCTGTAGGAGGAACGGAATGTGTTTGATTGAGGTACTGGGAAGTACCTTTTGGTCCGTGCGGTGTATGCAGGAGAGGAGTGTGTTTAACACTTGGATCGGCGGTGCGATCGTGAGAGGAATATTTAGTATATTCATGTATATGGATAGGGTCGTAAGAACTACCCTCCGAGAGGTTCTGAAAAGAATCCTCGATCCCTTGTGTGTGTAAGGGAGTAGCTAACAAACCCTTTGTGGGTTTATTAGGTAAAGCTGCGATCTCGTCGAGAGGTTCGAGCTTTGGGCGCGGAGCTGGCCCGAGTAGTTTGTCACTACGTTTTGAGTGAGAATCGAGTTTCGGATAAGGAGCTGGAGCGGGGCCGATGCCCGTTCCATCGCCAAGCTCTTCTTCCTCAAACCCGAGGAAGTAAGAGGGGCTTCGCTCCATCGAAATATCCGAGTGTGCTTACTCGATAAAAAAATACCTTTCCGTTCGGATGAAGGATTTATGAAGAGGAGGGACTCGCTCGACAAAGCTCTCTCCCAGCTTGATGTCGGGGTCCTCTCCGAGCCTTGATAAAGGCTTCCTTGGACGGTAAATTGGAGCGTATGAGCTGTGCAATTTCCCGGCGTGCCCCACGGACAACCAAGAGCGTAATGCTGCAAGATTCGGGCGACACGACTCAGGTATCCCTGCGGACGCGACGTTTTAGACGAAGTCTTAAACGTGCCGGGTGGTACCCTGACTGGAGATCTACGTTGGGCAATGAGTAGTGCAATGACTAGACTCGTAGATGCCAAGAAGATCGAGAGAATCTGTGAGGAGAGGAAGATATGCCTTTCTGAGTCTTGAATGCGTGTAGAAACTTCGTCGAGAGGTGAGAAGAGACGTCAGCGAGAGCAGAAGGTGGAATGAATACGGAGGGCTCCATGCGGGGTATTTATAGGGAGGTGGCCGCCTCCTGCCGCCCCCTGGTTGGTCCGCTTAATTTCATTAGTTCACCATGTGTTTCCTTATTGGCTCGCATAGTGTTTTCTCAGAATCTGTGAATATGATAGCTGAGTTGGTTTGCCAGCCTCGCCCTTGCATTTCGTAGAGGTCGATTGATTATTTCCGTGGGCTGTTGTTTTCAAGACAACTTTTGTGAGTTGTCCTGACGAACCCTTTTCCTGCAGTGGGTGTTTGGCTTGTTGCTTATTTGTGAATATTTCGTTCGTGAGTGAATATTTCGCATATTCTCTCGGGCGAAATATGTTATTTTGCTGAGTTGTAACTCGACGTCTTTTATATGTAATTGTGTCGTGAGTACCTCTTTTTGGTAGCCCTGAAAAGGGCTGTTGACCTGATGTGGTGGAATTCACCACAGGCGCCCCCCCAAGACGTCGTGTTACTAACGACGACGTGCTCGGGGAAGAACTGGCAGGGAAACACGGAATTTTCCGTACGAGACCCTTGCCAGTTGGGGCGGAGGTTGCTGAGTAACCGGCCGTCCTCGCCTTGGAGGGGGTTTGGTCTCCCCCGATCCGCACCTTGTCGACGGGTACCAGACCCGCGAGGGTTGGCCCCGCGGCCGCGGAGGGCTGGTTGCGGGGAGGGTAGGTCGGGGGTGGGCAGTTTGGCAGAGCGTGGTCACCCAACTCTCACCGAATCTGTTGGAGGGGACGCGCCCTCTGGCGGATTTTCGGAGATTTTCCTCCTGCCTTTCTGTATTAATTGAGTTTCGTGACACTGTTTTTTCTGTATCCAGAGTATATGCTGGTTTAATTTGCTGTTTGGGAACTTTTTTTGTTTGTTCGCCAATTTGCACTGTGACAGAAAATTTATCTCGTTTTATCACTTTGAAAGGCCCTGTGTATGGGCATTGCAATGTAGAGAGTTGAGTAGGCACTCTTATATAGACGTGTGAACATGTATCCAAGTTTTTGGGCATATTCACAGCGTATTTGGTGTTATTATGCTTTATATGGGTGGAGCGGAAAAATATTGGTTCAGAAATATTCGTTGATGTAACGAATATATCCCCTGGAAGGGGTACATCTATCCCGTAGACTTTTTGGAAAGCCGTTGTTTCCGTCGCTGGGTCCACCGCTGTACGCATTGCTAGTAGTACTTTAGGTAGTGCGTCGAGCCAATTTTCGTTTTGAGCTTTGATCGCTTCTTTCAGTGATCTGTTTCTATGCTCCACCATGCCGTTTGTTGAAGGTTTGTATGGCAGTGTGTGGGTATGTTTTACCCCTAGACGCTCCATTATCGATTGAAACAGAGCTGATTCGAATTGGGCTCCTTGGTCGCTAGTAATGTATTTGGGAACTCCTTTGGAAGATACCCAAATTTTAATAAATGCGTCAGTTATAGAGGACGTCTCAATATTAGTTAGGGGGACAGCCTCCACCCAACCTGTCGCTCTGTCTACCATCATGAGAAGGTATTGTTTTCGTCCTCTTGCCAAGGGTAATGGCCCGGTTATGTCTACGTGGACATGCGAGAATTTCGTGGCTGTCTCGAATTCTGAGTAAGGCATTTTAACAGAGCGAGTGATTTTGGCTCGTTGGCAAGTTTCACATGCTCTTACCCAGTTTGAGATGTCTGTGCGTAGTCCGTGCCAGAAATACCTCTGTTTCACCTTGTATACTGTAGAGTGTATACCTGGGTGACCCAAATTGTGAATTTGGCTGATTATATCGTGTCTCATGTCTTTCGGTATGTAAGGCCTGGGGTGTCCTAAGTCTAGGTTACACCATAGCTCTCCTTGTGGAAACTCAACTTTTGTAAGTTTCCGTGTGTGCTCTGACGTGGGAGGAGATTTCTCTTGTGCTTCTAGTACGTGAAGTAAAAGGTTGCACTCGACTGCGGCCGTTACTTTCGAAATTTCGGCTTCTGCCGGGCCTTCGTCTGTCTGAGTTGAAATTGACTTGGTTTGAATTTCAACCGGGTCAAACGGTCTGGAGAGCGCGTCTGCCACGACGTTTTGGTCTCCGGGTATGTGTCGAATATCACTTGTCATCTGTGATATGTATGTCAACAACCTTAGTCTCATTTTAGAAAAATGAGCATTTTTCTTCAACATTGTGCCTAGCAGTGGCTTATGGTCTGAGCATAGGTGGAAAGAGCGTCCGTCCAAGTCGTTATGCCAGTGTATGCAAGCTTGATACGCGGCGAACATCTCTTTGTCGAAGGAGGCTTTATTTTTCCATTGTTCAGGAATTTCTTTGCTAAAGAAACCCAATGGTTGGTATGTCTTTGAGCCATCCTTGTTTGTTATTTCTTGCTCCAGAGCTGCTCCGATGTGAGTGTCGGACGCATCGCACACTATCCTCCATTCCGCTGTAGAGTGAGGATGAGCTATGTTATGCAATGTAGCTTTGATCATTGCTTGTTTTAAGCTATTGAAAGCTTCTTCCCTTTCAGGTGTCCATTCAATCGGAGTTTTGTCATTTTTCCTGTTTGATTGAATGGCGTCGTATAGGGGCTGAGCCTTGTGTGCGAATTTACTGGAGCAAGCTCGGTAGAAACCACACATTCCCAAAAATCTGCGTAGGCTTCGTACGTCTATTGGTCGTGGAAACTGTTCAATGGCTTCTATTTTGTCTCTTTTAGGGGTTATCCCGTGTTTTGAGATAGTAAAACCCAGGAAGTCTACGGTGGGTTGAGCAAAAATGCATTTCTCGAACCCTACTCGGAGCCCGTGTTCTCCTAATTTGTCAAAAATTTTTTTGAGGTGTTCCAAATGTTCCTTGTAGGTTTTGGAAGCAACCAAAATGTCGTCTAGGTAGACAAACGCGAATTCGAATTTTCGCATGACGTTGTCCATGTAGCGTTGCCAAGTCTGGGCAGCGCCGGCTAACCCCATGCTCATCTTTTTGAATTCGTACAGGCCAAAAGGGGTGATAATGGCTGTTTTGTGAGCGTCGTCGGGGTGCATCGGGATGTGGTAGTATGCCGATTTTAAATCTATAGTTGAGTAGATTTGTGTATTGTGTAAATTTGCTTGGAAAGAGCGTATGTGGGGTGGAGGATAGGCGTCCTTCTTTGTCTTAGCGTTCAAGAAACGATAATCTCCTGTGATCCTCCACGTCCCGTCTTTTTTCGGCACGCAGTGTAAGGGTGATGCCCATTCGGAATCAGATGGGGCAATTATGCCGTCTGCGAGCATTTTATCGAAAGTGCTCTTTACTTGGGATCTTTTTTCACCCGCCATAGGCCTTGCTCGGAAGTGTACAGGTGAGCCTTCGGTAGTTATACGGTGGTAAACCCTGTTTTCCTTCCACTTTCCCTGGAGCTTGTCCATTTGCCGTTTATAAATTTCGATTATTGAGTTTATGTTCTTGTCCTCAATAATTTGGGTGCTCTCTGAGCTTGAGCTGTTGTCCCAGTGAGGAATAGCCGCTTCGATTTGTTCGTCAGAGAATTTCTCTTGAATGACAGCTGCTATTGTTTGGTCGGCATAGCTCTTCATTTTTTGTCTATAAATGTATTTATGTTTGACCCTGATCCCGATGTCCCAGGACTCAAGGAAGGGAATACCTAGGATGGCTAGGTCGACTTTTGTGATCATGAAATCGGTGGTCATGTCACCGAGACCAATGTTGATCGTTGTGTTGGCTCGTCCCAATGTTTCGATTGGGGCGCCGTTTGCAGCTGTGAGCTTGACATTGGTTTTGAGAACCTTCAAACCCAGCTTTTTAGTGATATTTTGGGGCAGAATGTTCACTTCTGCTCCCGTGTCAATGAGGAATTCGGTGCCGTGAAGTTGACACTTGAAAAAGAGCCGTTTAAAATCTTTGGTCTGCCGGCGTATAGGCTCTGCTACACTGGCGGTTACTCGTTTTCCGAGCACTCGTTTTCTGAAGTGGGAACGGTACTTTCGGGTACCGGTTCCGGTGTAGTTTCCTTCGAAACTATTTTATGTTTTGGCTGGCTAATAGCTGCAGCCTTTTTGTTTGACTTTGAGACGGTTGGTTTCCAACCACAGTGCTGCGGATCCGCACACTTACGTGTCTCTGTGCCGAAATGAGTGTGGTTTCGGCAGATGTAGACGTTAGGTTTGTGAGGTTTATACTCAGTTTTTTGTGTAACAGACTTCTTAGGGCTTGAAGTGCTTGTTTTGTTGGTTGACTCGACTCCCCTAATGTTAAGGGAAGGAGTTTCTGATTTATACGTGTGTAGCGTGTCGGCCAGGTCAAGGCGGGCGCTCGTGCTTGCTTGTGCTGCGACGAGACCCCGTGCGTCGTTTGGCAGAGTTTCGATCCACTTTTGTGTGATCAATGCCTCCGAAAAGTACCCAACTGCTTTAGCATACATTTCATGGTACTTAGTGCTGGGTTTTTTGGCGAGAGATGATGGATCCTCTAGTGCGAGGAGTCTGTCTTGCATAGACAACCCATATTCTCGTGTTAGGCGTTTCTTAGCCTCGTCGTAAGGTGCGTGGGGTGCCGTGAGATAAGCTGAGTCAATAGCTTCTCTCATTTCCTCAGGTACCCACTTGTAAATGGCGGAGAAACACTCGTTTTGTGTTCTCAAATGCTTGCGAATGCAGTACTGATCGAACTCTGCGAGAGCTCGATCAATATTTCTCTTCTGAAAAATAGGTTTTTGATAGTCACCTATTTCCTCCAAAAGTGCTTTAAAGCCACTTTGTGGAGAGGGTTGAAGTGTGAGATGTGGGGCGTAGAGGCCCGGCGGGGGTCGCACGCCCGCAGTGGTTCCCTGAAATCCACTAGCTTCATAAGAGGGAACGTATTGCTCCGTGTTTAGCCTGTTCAAAGGCGGGGTCCCCATTTGTAGTGGATTTATATATGTTCTACTTGGTGTAGGTAGACCAAGTGGGACATTGCGAAAAGTACCCATATCTTGGTTATGCGGGTTAGTCCCTGTATTATTTCCGAAGGAAATGTGAGCGAAATTGTCAAGGACATTTGGCTGGGTGGTTGAACCTCGTGGTTCGTTCATTGGTAGGCCGCGAGGGGCGCCAGGTTCGGTTCGAGCTGTTTGGAAATGCGTATTCGGATGCTGAACCGTTGTGTAATATTCCGGTCTCAGATTTGCATCTGTAGGAGGAACGGAATGTGTTTGATTGAGGTACTGGGAAGTACCTTTTGGTCCGTGCGGTGTATGCAGGAGAGGAGTGTGTTTAACACTTGGATCGGCGGTGCGATCGTGAGAGGAATATTTAGTATATTCATGTATATGGATAGGGTCGTAAGAACTACCCTCCGAGAGGTTCTGAAAAGAATCCTCGATCCCTTGTGTGTGTAAGGGAGTAGCTAACAAACCCTTTGTGGGTTTATTAGGTAAAGCTGCGATCTCGTCGAGAGGTTCGAGCTTTGGGCGCGGAGCTGGCCCGAGTAGTTTGTCACTACGTTTTGAGTGAGAATCGAGTTTCGGATAAGGAGCTGGAGCGGGGCCGATGCCCGTTCCATCGCCAAGCTCTTCTTCCTCAAACCCGAGGAAGTAAGAGGGGCTTCGCTCCATCGAAATATCCGAGTGTGCTTACTCGATAAAAAAATACCTTTCCGTTCGGATGAAGGATTTATGAAGAGGAGGGACTCGCTCGACAAAGCTCTCTCCCAGCTTGATGTCGGGGTCCTCTCCGAGCCTTGATAAAGGCTTCCTTGGACGGTAAATTGGAGCGTATGAGCTGTGCAATTTCCCGGCGTGCCCCACGGACAACCAAGAGCGTAATGCTGCAAGATTCGGGCGACACGACTCAGGTATCCCTGCGGACGCGACGTTTTAGACGAAGTCTTAAACGTGCCGGGTGGTACCCTGACTGGAGATCTACGTTGGGCAATGAGTAGTGCAATGACTAGACTCGTAGATGCCAAGAAGATCGAGAGAATCTGTGAGGAGAGGAAGATATGCCTTTCTGAGTCTTGAATGCGTGTAGAAACTTCGTCGAGAGGTGAGAAGAGACGTCAGCGAGAGCAGAAGGTGGAATGAATACGGAGGGCTCCATGCGGGGTATTTATAGGGAGGTGGCCGCCTCCTGCCGCCCCCTGGTTGGTCCGCTTAATTTCATTAGTTCACCATGTGTTTCCTTATTGGCTCGCATAGTGTTTTCTCAGAATCTGTGAATATGATAGCTGAGTTGGTTTGCCAGCCTCGCCCTTGCATTTCGTAGAGGTCGATTGATTATTTCCGTGGGCTGTTGTTTTCAAGACAACTTTTGTGAGTTGTCCTGACGAACCCTTTTCCTGCAGTGGGTGTTTGGCTTGTTGCTTATTTGTGAATATTTCGTTCGTGAGTGAATATTTCGCATATTCTCTCGGGCGAAATATGTTATTTTGCTGAGTTGTAACTCGACGTCTTTTATATGTAATTGTGTCGTGAGTACCTCTTTTTGGTAGCCCTGAAAAGGGCTGTTGACCTGATGTGGTGGAATTCACCACACACGTTGAAAAGGGATGACTTCAATGACTGAATCCACTTTGAGACTCTCGATGATCTCGTCAGCAGAGCACGATTGAAGGTATTGGCAACGGATCGTGCCCTGTGAAGTATTAAGTTTTTGGTCAAGAGTGGCTGTGACTTCAGTCTCTCCCAACTTTACTAGTTTGCCGAGTCTTAATCACTGTTCTTCCGAGGCTACTTTAACGTGAAGCTTGGAGTTGGAAATGATTTTCATTTCAGTTGGTTTGCCTATCTGGCGCACCAACGCATTTCCGATTTTTAGGGGACTGGAGGTTCTAAAACCATCCCCCTTAATCTCAACCGTATGAAAATGTAGGAATCCATTCTTCTTGAAAAGATCAAAAAAGTTTCTTGTCACTTTAGGTATTTGGCCTTGATCATGCTGTTTCTTTGGTGAGCTCAGAGGCTTCACAACAGCATCTGATTGTTCAGTGGGGGTTACACTATTAGGGACTGAACAATCTGCGATTCTTTTTCCTGTTGATTTAAAGGAATATTCGTGTTTGCAAAGGGGAGGTAGCAACAACAGAGTTTGGTTTCTCTGTCTCCATGGTGAGGATCTCCGCGCCATTATTGAGTGTCTCCACTGCAGGAGACACTGGGTTGTCAGTATTGACAACAGAGACCTTAGTCTCTGTATTCATGGCGAGGGGGACCTCGCCATTCTTGGTTGTCTCCACAAGGGAAGCCGTTTGTGGGGAAGGGGAAGTTGGGGGAGGCGGAGTGGAGACCTCAGGGGAGTCGCGGGTGGCACTTTCGGTACCCACAATAATTGTGTTGGACATTTTCATTTTTTGATGAGAGAGGTGTGTGTGTGTGTGTGTGTGTGTCTGAGTGTATTTTGTTAAGTGTAGTATTTATACAGCGGTCTCGCCATTAGGCGGTGGACATTAGGGCCAATGATGCCTCCTCCGGCGTATTCTCTTCGCTGGTCCGTTGTGGGTAAGAGGGGGGCCCCACATACCCTGCAACATCCCAACCCGGCCGCTAACTGGTACTACAGGACATAGGGCATATGTATGGACGTTTCTTGGGTCAGCCCACTGACCGTTGGTGAGGCGGTGTCGGGACCCACAGCAACCACCGCCGCGCCGGCAGGAGTACCGAACCTGCTGCTCCCTTCTCCACATTACGGGGGCCGCCAGAGGTTGTAGCACAAGCCTCGCCCCTGTGTGTAGTGTGAGTCTTTTGAAATAAGATATCGCAATTTTGCATTACTTCTAGCCTTGTTCAGCACTAAAACAATCGTTAAAATGAGGGGTCACTCGGTAAAAAACGAAGAAGAAAATTTTTAAATCCACCCCCGTCGTCCAAAAACGTTGGATTTTGTTCCGATTTTTCGTATATAACTTCGTGAAAGCCTTCCCCAAAAAAATATTTCTGTTCTAGAACGAAAAATTTCAACCATGTATCATGTTTTCTCCTCGATATTGATTCGAAATTCTATGAAAACATCAGAAATTAACAAGCGGTTGCAATCATGTTCACAATATCAATTATTGAGAATGATCACCTGTGTGTAAACAATTATTTATATAACCATGCTCATAACTCAGTTTGTTGGACACGCACTTCGCCGTAGTTAACATAATATTGTTGGATAAATCGAGAGCTTTCGAACGAATGGTCAACGAATTTTGTGGGATGAAAAACGACGAAGTACCATTTCATTTCCCTAGCAACGACTCGGTTGTAGGCGGAAATCAATGTAACACTATATGTTTCGTGCGCGGAAAAAAATTGACTCGCAAAAATTGCTAGGACCCCAGGGCTAAAACATGATACATGTTAAAAGCTTCTCACTTCGTTATCTCAAAAATTAGGAGGGAGGGGGGGGGGGTTAGAGAGATTGAGACGGGGGGGGGGGGGGTACTTTTGGGACAGCCTATATATATAAATATACGCTTATTTGCAGTTTGAATACATAATAACACCCCGAAGGAAATGTATACATTGAAAATGGCCTAAATCAACTTTTACGCACCTCACTTCACATCTTTTCATTGCAAGAGTTGTTAGAAAAACAGCATTCCTGAAAATCAGCACATTTTTTGACATACCTCGACTAAAAATGAACCAATTTTAATTTAAATAATTTTTATTTAAGGGTTATTAGATTTGCAACAACTTTTGTAGACTAGTGTTTTTTCCTATCTAGCACCAATTTCTCGTAGTCTACTAAATCAAAAATCTTAAAAATGGTTCACTTTTTCCTTGTTTTTTCACTTTTTTATAGTAAAATATTAATTTGTTGGCTATCAAGACTAAAAAGATTGACCATAAAAATATCGACAATTTGAAAAAACGTTTTTTAAAATTTGACTGGCCGTTTTTTGCAGGATAGGTACGACAAATTACAGAATAGTGGCTGGCGGCCATTTTCAAAAGCTACCGCTCTGAGATGGCCATAATGGATTTTCGTGCTCTATATGGTCACAGGAACGTGTGGTAGGTATAAGTTTCGCCTGGTCCGCAAAATTATAACAATTTGCTCTTTTGGGGAGTCTGGCACACAGCCTAAATGACTAATCACTCGATTTTGGGTGTGCGCTATCGGTCGAAATTCCGCTCCAAAAGTACGCAAATATGTGCAATAACTGTGTTTTTGAAGATACTCAATTGCCATTTGTAAAACAAGATTTTGGAGTATTTTTTCGTGCTGAACTTCGTAATGAAGCACGTAAGAACGCTTTGTGCTTTGTGGAAATGTGTTAGAAAAGTGCAATTCTGGACAATTATACGTCGTTTTCCCGAGTTGGTGCTGCAAATATCAATAAATGAACATCATTAAGAGGATTAGTACTTTAAAAATACTCCAAAATCATGTGGCAATTGAGTATCTTCAAAAACTCCGATTCTTGAAATGGGCGCAGAATTGCACCCATTTGAGTTTATCATTTATTGATGCCAACACCAAATTGGGAAAATACATTAAAAAGCACATTAACATTAAAGAATAAAATTCATTAATTCATTTTTTTGGCCCATTTATTTACGATTTTACGGATGGGGGGAGGGGGGGGGGCTTCAACTCTCCTTATGATAGAGATAAAGATTCCATTCTTGCGCCAACAAATCAAGCTTTCTAAACGATAGGGTGAGTTCGTTGGCCACCATTTTTTGAGAACACTAAATAGGTCACATTTCAAAAATTTTGATCAAAAAAAAAAAAAAAAAAACCATTAAAAATGGCTAAGAATCGTTAAATTTATATTTGTTTAGTAGAGTTTTATTCAAAAGAAGTTTACTAACAATGAACTAGAACATAAAAAAATTAATGCTCAAAATTATGCTGAAAAATTACTTGAATTTCCTTAAAATTTGGTGAATAATCGATAAAAACCACAAAAACGGTAAAAATCTAGTCTAATTTGAATTGCAAAATATACTTTAGAAATTTTTTTTTTTTTTTTTTTTTTTTTTGCATAAAATTGGTACCTAGTTAACCATTACTTTTCACTCAAAGTCCTGAATTTCCAAAACAATTTAACGGAACTTGAATGTGACCAAATTGGAACTTGAACGAACATTATGAGACCAACCCGAGCAAAAACCGTCAATATTTATTGGTTCTAAGGTGGAAACAAACAGCAGGAATGAATTTTTTGTCAAGTTTTGCATATTGTTGGTGATTTCTTCGGGAATAGAATACCTTCCTGCAGTTTTGATGGTTCCATCGTGGTCTACGGGTCCAGGAACGTAAATTTATCGCTGCAATATGAATTGCTCTCAATCAAATTTTAATGTGACAGCCAATAGAAGATCGAGCGCTCAGCCAAAAAACACACATTAAAAGGGGGTCGTCCCACCCCTCTCCTGCCCTCCAACCCATGGTTCCGAATAAGATATTCAGGATAATATCTTAAAATGGTAAGTATAAAAAACAATAATGAAAATTACGTTGGTGTTCCGATGTAGGAAGTGTCGTTTGTATATCCGAAAACAGCTTGGTCTGGAATATTGATGATGATCGCAACATAAGTTAAGCTTTGAAGAGCATAACCAATCCAGAACACGTATCTCCGAGTCCACACATACCCCAACTTGGGTGCAATAATGAGTATAGCAGCACCTGGAATAGTGTTAAAATATACTACAATTTGATGCTGTAAGTAGGTATTAATATTTAATATAAGTACCTACAAATAACGCTGCAAATTATAAGATATGAATGTTTGTTATTTCAGTTTAGGATAACTCTTCACTGCTGGTCTCAAGTCTACATTACACACACTTTTTTTTTACGAAACTCTCTTCAAAGGCGGAGGGGGCACATCATTAACTTGAGAAGATTAATAAATAAATAGAAGAAGGAGGACGCCCAGGTTTACCCAACACCGACTCTAGGAATGAGGGAAGTTACTGAAGGATTAGGAGGAAGATTGGGATGGTTAAAATTGGGAGGGTCAAAATTATGATGTTGATGTATCTGAGGAATTGTCAAACTAAATTATGCATTTGAAGCACATTTATGCCGCAAATTTTGAAGAAAGCAACCCTTGACCACTTCTTCTTCTGAATAATATATCTAAGTTTTAAATTGGATACTCTGTTTCCTAATATTGTTATCGCATTAAAAATATTTTGTACATTGCCAGTATTTGTGGCTAGTGGTGAGTGCTCCTTCAGTTGCTTAGCTCACATAAAAAATTACTTGAGGTCATGTTCTGGCCAAGAAAGAGTCAGAGCCAGAGAAAGGGTTTTGGAACAATCCGGTAGCAGTGTCCCAGAACAGTTTCCAGACGCACTTTAGGAAAAATAAAAAGAATTCAAAACAGTATCGATCAAAAAGAACACTGAGTCTCAATACACAACCACTTGCTGAACGTTCGGGGTACATTTTGGTCGTATTTAAAGTAAAAATCGGGAAATATGGACGAAATTGCGTGGATGGGAAAGCGGTTCGGAACAGGATGGAGGTTATTTGGTGTGATGTTAGGTGTAGTTTAATTTGACTACAATGGCATGCACAATTCTCACAATTTTAGTTGTAAATTGATCTTCCTCACTCTCTCACTTCCTCTACTACCGGCATTATCCCTTATTTCCAAACAATAATCCTATAATAATCTCTAGTGTATCAGTATTCTCCTTAGGTACACACTCCGAACTGATCTCCCGAGGCTGCTTAATAATAACTAAGATTAATTCAAAGACTTCTTCTAGCCAGTATCTGCTGAGCCAGCTGCCTGCAGTTTCACTTCGTCATTCGTAAGACCCCAAACCAGATGAGACGGCTGGTATTTGACGCCGGGGGGAAATTAAATTTTACATTCAAGGAAAACTTCGGCAGTCGGAGAGGTTTAATTGAATCGGCCTCATAGCTCACTCCGCTGGAGCGTGGTTACTAAACAAGAGTTTCTCTTATGTAATTAAGGACACGAGTTCGAACTCTGTCGAGGTATCAAATATATTTTGGCCTGTAACAAGTGTCATTTAATTTGTGCGACGCTAAAAGGGTAAAAATATGATGCGTTTTATATAGGTAAGACAAATAATCAAAAACATAAGTCCGATTCGGTAGAGGGTAGGGTTCTCCTACCATCAAGGGTAAGCGAAGCTTAACTAGCCTACCATGGTAATACGTCCCTGATCTCTAATTTTTCCGATTGCGGGAATCTCCATATCTCATCATAAAACTCCGCAATGTGCTTTAATACGGCAAATTTTAGTAAGTATATTAAAATAGCACATTGAACCTCCACTTTTCTTCACTTACCTATAGCATCTCCTGCGCCATATACTAGAGCAGAAATCGGAGCTAGTTGAGTGGCGATTGTGCCGAAACCCTGAGTGAAAGCTAGTGTGGAGTTGAACACTCCCCACCCGAAAGATTGTTGAAAACCTGAAATGAATAAAGCATAGGGGCGTAATGCATCATTTCATAGTTTATTAGCGCAGTATTTTTATATTACTATTCTGTTACTTCCGGGGCTACTAACAACCGTAAATTCCGAGATAGCTATCAAAATGGGACAAGATATAAAAAAAAAAGACAAGAAAGCCTCTTACGCCATCTTTTCCCCTAATCCTCACCAACTCTCAATACCTCAAACGTTCGATTTTTGAATTTGATTGAGTGAGGAGATGAGAATATGATAACGGAATGAGAATATGATCTCATTCTGCCACACGAGTTCCCTGAGATTTTAATCTTAATTATTGGGAGAGTAGGCAGGTAGGTACCACCAGCAATAATATGTTTATTTATCATGAATGAACTTATGAAGATTGAAAAGTTCATTGGAAGTTGATTTATTTACTGAAATATAACATTGACTGAAGTACTAGCTACTGTTTGGCACCAAGATTGAACGGTACCTACATGATAAATTTATAGTTCCCTTTTTTCCCCGATAGCAGAACGAGTAGTTCCTGCAAGACTTGTAGATGAGCTTATCATTCCTGTTGTGGATAGGAACTACTGAGGTATCAACTGCGTTCCGTATAAATATATATTTCACCACTGATAGGTCCATTGCTATAAAGCTTGGAATTATCCCTTCACACTGTTGAAACCATATTTAGTTATTTCCCCATTTCACTTCATCTGATTAGCTATAATCCCCCTTCACTTCGTATGCACTTAACTGGTTGTACCTCCTGCCCTTTTCCTTTCTCTCGACCAATGAGATTCAATCTTTCTTTCACCTGTCACTATATAAGCTGTGTCCTTTCTAATGTGTTTTCGGCTATTGTTTGTTACTGATGATGGCCTAACCGTCGAAATCGATTTAACATGGTAAATCTTTATTTTTCGTGGAAATAGACAACGTTTTTCACTAACTTCCGTTTTGCTAGTTACTCCTCTGAATGAAATCAGACTTGGAGTGACTCAGGAGCATACAAAGCACTGGAGCCGTCGCCCATAAATTTATCATGTGAGGTGCATGTCAATCTTGGTGCCAAACGATAGCAGTTTCCTAATTTCTTATTTTTAAGGAGTCCTTGTTAAGTTTTGACTTCCGGGCGACGGCTCCAGTGCTCCCGTCGAGTCCGAGGGGCGAAAGTTGAGACACCCGAGTGATCCCCTTCACTTCGCGGTCTCGAAAATGGATTGTCCCGAGTGATCCCGTAGACGATAAGAGAAAGTGCACCGGAATCGACATGAATCCTTGGGACATTTACCATCAGTTTGTCGATTACCTCTCTCCGTGCACCATGTCGGACGTGAACTTTGTTAGTGGCGGAAGCCGTCAAGAGGCTGTTGTTGTATTTATTGACGGATTCAAATATAATTATCATAAATTTTTAGCTGGGGGTGTGAGAAGGTGGGATTGTAGTGCAAGGGATGGGCAAATCCGCTGTAAATCATTCGCTAAAACAGATTAGTTATTCCAAATAAACTTTTTCAGCTGCACAAAACCAATTTTTAGATTGTAGCAATTTTTTGGGTTTTTTTATTAATTTATTAGCTTGTTTTAATTAAATTAAAGTAGGTACGTTTTTCTGTTGAATTTTTTATGTAAGTTTTTAAATGCTCTACTTCATGTCCGATCACCTTTTTTTGAGTAGTACTCTGTGTTCGAAAATATTGTGTACTGAACCTAATGTACGTGACACGGTTATTGCAGAACTTGAAATTCCTCACGAAATGTCCAAGCATCTACTTAGATGGTACGTTTAGCTACAGCCCAAAATTCTTCCCCCAAATGTTTACGGTGTACTGAATAAAAAATGGAATTGTATTTAGCCTTGGCGTTCTTCTTGTTGCCTAACAAGCAACAGGAATCCTATGAATTTTGCCTCCGTAGTTTGGCCCGGACTGATGACCATGTAAGTAATAGTTGATTACATTGACAAAACGTATTTTACTGGCTACTTTTCAAACACGGGACCACTCAGGCGAGTCGAAGTACTCACGCTTTTTTTCTAGCGGAGCACTCGGTGAGGCGGGAGCACTGGCGTGACTTTTCTACGTAGTCCAGTAGGTATAGGATTTGGACCTGGAAATAATTCGGGACAAAACAAAACTTTTAGAGGATGTGTATGGGTGCCTAGTATTAGTAAATTCAAGGTTTTCTATTAAAAATACCCTGTGGAAAATCTGAGGTGGCCGAAAAACCGCGATTTTTTTGCAGTTGTTTCAGTTTTTCGCTTATAACTTGGAAATGACGCATCCTACAGAAAATATTACTCGTTCCAAAATAAAACAGCATAACATTTGGCGTCGAATGATCTCTAAAACGTCAAAATCGGTCCGGCCGTTCAGCCGCAATCGATCGTTAAATTTCGTCAATTTTTACCAACTTGGCTTAAAAATGGGTTATCTTCGAGTTGAAGGCCTGTATCTCAAAAACGGCTAACCCAAACGAAACATGTCATATAATGAAAGTTGTAGAGCATCAAATTTCAAGTTTGGGAACCTCCTAACATGAAATTGTACTCACCCTAGCGCTGAGATACAAGGTGTAAACCAAATGAAGTCGTGCCAGTGAATTTCTGGTAAAACTGTATTTCCTAATGGAAATACTGTCGAACCCCACATCATTCATTTTTGTCCCTAACTTTCATTTTCCACCGTACCTACGTATACCATTCGTACTATGAATACCCCTCCCCCCCCTGCTCATCGTGAAAGGGGCCATTAGATGAGTAATTGTAATGTCCAGGAGTGAGAATAGGTAAAAACATACAATTTTGTCTTAGAAACATACAAGTGTTAATTATGTACAATTAAAAATAAATGTAATGAATCGTAAAAAATAATTAATATGAACTAACTACTGTAAAGTAGTAATAAAGGTTATGAGAAAAACAATTTATAACTTCATGCGCTTTGCCGCTGTTGGATATTCCTCCTCTTCGTCATCGAAGAGAGAATCAACATTCCAGCCCTCCTCATCTTCGACGTCCAGCAAACATGTCGGATTCGGGGGCGTTATCGCAGGCATGGCCTGCACAGCTTTTGCAAAGGGCGGAGCACCGCAGTCCTGCTTTCTTGTGGCTGCAGTGCTACACCCTTTTTTGCATTTACAGGAAACTATAGACAGTATATTGTCTGGAGCTGCAGTTTTGGTGCTGCTGATGGGGACCACCCAGCGTCTCGTCATGGACCACCCCGCGTCTCGTCATGGACCACCCCCAATCCGACGGAAGGAGGTCGTTTCCTAGACAAGTTTGTACTTGTAGATATGTTCGGCGAACAATGTGTGTGCCGCCTCGATAGTAGGAGGTAGTAGTCTGGCCAGCTGAAAGGTTGGTTTGGCAAGTGATTTCCTGAAAAACTGGAATTTCAGTGTGTTGAGAGCATCGGTTCCACTTTCCCCCCCATATAGTGCCACTTGGAATCTCTGACCTGCCTCCATGATCTGGGAGTGGCTTGCTTCAGCATCTGAAAAAACAGCTGCGAGATGTTGTATGTATGGAAACTTCTCGTTGAGCTTGCAGACCTTCTTTTTTCCTTGGCCAAAGGGGGTCGAAGTTGTATTGCACCCACTAATTGCATGCAGGAACAGGATGTCCTTTTGGTTGATGATGCATGAAGCTGCTGAGTACAACAGTGATGGTGCTTTGCCTCTCCCACTCTTCTCAAAATAGATGTTTTTGGGTGTGCCTGGAATAGATGAAAGCCCCGTAAGTATTACAAGGAGATTGAAATCTTCACCTGTAATTACAACACTGTCATACTCAACAGCTATTGTTAGTGCTGTGCGAACAATCATAACCTCAGTATCTCCAGGAGCTTGTTTTGCTGCTATCCCCTTGGCTGTCATTTCTTCCATCAGCATTTTTATGAGGTTCTCTTTCTTTTGGTCATTTGATAGGAAGCTCTCTTGGCTTTTAGAAACTGCAGTTGTTCTTGAGAATACAAAACTGGTGGATGGGTGAACTGCAGCACAACGGGATCTTTCTGCAGATTTGGTGCTTTGATAGGTCGGGTCGTTAGGATATCTATCAAACACTACTGTGGTGTTACATCCAAAATACTTCAGCACGTAGTCCACATAGGTCTGGCACACTGATTGAAAATCAGGATTTATAGTCTTACTCCATACAACCTTATGGAGTAGGAACCCTCCATCAATTACAGCATATTTTTTGCTGCCAAAGTTTTTCACAACACAACCCGCATTCCTTCTCTCAATAAACAAACATGCCCATCCAGAAGTCTTGTTACCGTTATACTTCAGTTTTATTTTATTTTTCAACCCCGAAAAGTACTGCATCCCCCCCCCCACCATTGCTAATATCCTGGATCCGCAAATGGTCAGGGGGTATTCATAGTACGTATAGTATACATTGATATGTGGGAAAATAATTTTAAATGAGCAAAATGATTGACCACAAATTCTCTGGCATGACTTCATTTGGTTTACACCTTGTATCTCAGCGCTAGGGCGAGTAAAATTTCATGTTAGGAGGTTTTCCAACTTGAAATTTGATGCTCTACATCTTTCATTATGTGACATGTTTCGTTTGTGTTAGCCGTTTTTGAGATACAGGCCTTCAACTCGAAGATAACCCATTTTTAAGATAAGTTGGTAAAAATTGACGAAATTTAACGATCGATTGCGGCTGAACGGCCGGACCGATTTTGACGTTTTAGAGGTCATTCGACGCCAAATGTTATGCTGTTTTATTTTGGAACGAGTAATATTTTCTGTAGGATGCGTTGTTTCCAAGTTATAAGCGAAAAACTGAAACAACTGCTAAAAAATCGAGGTTTTTTGGCCACCTCAGATTTTCCACTGGGCATTTTTAATAGAAAACCTTGAATTTACGACTACTAGACACCCATACACATCCTCTAAAAGTTTCGTTTTGTCCCGAATTATTTCCAAGTACCCCCCGTATTTCACCCTATACCGACTGGACTAACGGGAGCACTCAGGTGTTTTTTCAGCCCCTAGGGAGCACTCGGGCGGTCTCCCAAATTTATAGTTCCTGGACAGGATAAAAAATCCTGGATGAACCAGTTATTTGTATGCTTCTGAGTCACTCCAAGTCTGATTTCATTCAGAGGAGTAACTAGCAAAACGGAAGTTAGTGAAAAACGTTGTCTATTTCCACGAAAAATAAAGATTTACAATGTTAAATCGATTTCGACGGTTAGGCCATCATCAGTAATAAACAATAGCCGAAGACACATTAGAAAGGACACAGCTTATATAGTGACAGGTGAAAGAAAGATTGAATCTCATTGGTCGAGAGAAAGGAAAAGGGCAGGAGGTACAACCAGTTAAGTGCATACGAAGTGAAGGGGGATTATAGCTAATCAGATGAAGTGAAAGGGGGAAATAACTAAATATGGTTTCAACAGTGTGGAGGGATAATTCCAAGCTTTATAGCAATGGACCTATCAGTGGTGAAATATATTGAGGTATATCCTCATTTGAACATTTACCAGATCTGTCACTTTTGATAATTTCGAATTTTTCAAGTACATTCAACATACCTCCCTTTGGGCAAAAATGAAGAAATTCTACAAACTGTCTGTCTGTCAAATTAAAATTGTAAATATGATTGGATTCCTTAAGATGTTTAGCAAATGTACACTTACCCTTATTTTCCCTGAAATCCTCCTGATCTCGTCTATTCATTCCCTAAATTTCCTACCAGTCTGACCGAAATATTTTTAGCCACAAGAACATTTTAATTTATAAACCCCACTTTTATCCAGAACATTGATTTTGTTCTTAACGGATCCTAGTAATGCTTTAAGACTATTTTTAGTTTTAAAACCTACTTTGTAACCTCTCGATGATAGAATTTTAATAATTTTATCAGAAATTTTCCCATAATAAGGTAAACTTATACATATTTCTTCTAAAGTTACATCTTCCCGAGCCAAATTGGAAACTTTTTCCCTACTCTTTTTCCTAAGAACTTTATCCCTTATGGTATCAACGAGATCTCCTCCATATCCGCTACTAGCCGCTATGCTTTTGATAATGGAGTAACTAGCAGTTTCTTGTCGAAATTCAAGCTTAATCTTACACGCAGTCGCAGGCACAGCCATATCCAATACCCCAAACCCATTTCCAATATCTTGCATTATTACTAGAAAATACAAAACTTTCATTTTAGCTCTTATTTTTTTGAATTAAAAAAAAATTATCGTGCGAAGTTGGCATTTATGATGTAGCTACACACTTTTGACATGGATACCTATGTCTTATGGATAAGAGTAAGTAAGAAATTCTTGGAACCTTTACCTTCAGGAACCTTTACTGCCCATCCAACATGGCAGATGTTCCTTACAAACATCAATTAAATAAAAGAAGAATGTAAGGAATATTGATAAATTGTTATTTTCATACTGCCATCAGCAATTACTCTTTGTGAATTTATAGTACAGTAATTTGGTAAGGTCTGGAACCCGAAAACTGTGAAAAATAAAGAAATTCCACATTCTAAATTGATGCAAATTATATCCACCTTCTGTGGTATGAAAATAATGTCCACAAATGTGGTTTATTTGCATTATCAAAAGTCCAAATGGCTTCTGAATGCTTTTAAATATAATATACGAATATGTGTGCGCATAATAGTATAATATAGGCACGTAAGGCGTTCTGTCCACCATATTTTAACTGATCTAGAGAATTCCACCCTCTTAGAACGACTTTATAAACATCCTGTTGCGTGGTTGCGGGAAAAAATCAACTTCTAATGGAATTATTGTATACATCAATAAAAAAATTAAAATTAAATAAATAAATAAAATGGAATAAAATAAATAAATAAGTAGGTACCTACTTACCTACTCTATCAGATTTGAGAAACTCCACATGAATTTTGGAAGGAAAATTATCCCCCCCCCCACTGCCTGATCACTTCACCGTCTTTAGCTTCTCATATTTCTCATAACTGTTGTTGTGACGGTCTATTTTGTAGGTTAACTTAGTTATATGTATACATCATATAATTAAACAGATGGATTGAAAAATATCTCACCCATGTAAATGAAAGTTAGCATCAGTGTCAAGAATTCTCGAGAGATGTACAGGGAGAATGTTCTGTTCAGAGCCACCAAGGGTGAGTCCTTTACCACAGGTAACGACATCTTTCCTTTTGGTCGTTGGAGAAATACAAACATAATCAACGAAATCATCCCTAAACCTGAAGTAACGAATATCAGTTGATTTCTCGTTGCTCGATCAATCCGAGTTTTCCCAGAGAATGAAATGGCTGAATAAATGTTACACGGTATCATTCTGAAATCAAAAGTGCCTCAGTGAAATTTCGGAGCGTTCATACAGATATCAACGGTCATGAGAGTTATTGCTTTCTACGGTGTCAGCCGCCCGTGAACGCAAATCTTTATTTGCTTTATTATTTATTATTATTATTATTATTATTAATAATTATTTATACTCAAAGACGCCAATCTACAGAAAACACGAGATGGATGCTAACCTGCATGGTCCCTCTTGACATCCTCGCACGGTTTCTTGTTTCTTATAATATCGACATCTGTCATCCGTCCGCCGGTCATTCGACTTTTTATTTATTTATTAAGGTTTAAGCCGCATTTCAACCAGAATGTGTGTAGGGAGCTGAGAAACTTTTTAGACATTGATAGACGTAGAATGGTATACTATGCGCTCATTCAGTCGCTCATGATCTATGGTGCATCTGGTTGGGGAGGATGTAGCGCGTCCCTTCTTGATTCATTATTCCTGACTAGAAGCTCTTAATCAAAGTCTTACTTTAAAAAAAAGACAAGATATTCGACAGAAGCTCTCCTCCTTCCCCTCCTCCCTTTTAAGGAGTTCGCAGTACTCAAATTGAGAAAGCTAATTGACAAAATAACTATAATTAAAATTTACAAAGATTTACTGAGCAACCACCTGAAATTTTTAGATGAGGGAAAAACAAGAAGTTGTGGACAATTTCTTTCAAAACTGCCTTTCCGTAGGACTCACCATGGCCAACGGGCGTATGATTACCGGGGAGCAAAACTGTTCAATGCCCTACCCCATGAGCTCCGCTCTATTTCTAAAATTGAAAAGTTCAAAAAAGAACTGAAAAAAACATATAATAATTAAGCAATCTGAGACCCATTAGATAATACTAAAACTTTAAGATGGTAACTGAATAATTCCTATGTATTCTGATTTACTCGATGTACCTATTGATTCTAATTTACCTATATTTACTTACAAGAAGATTATTGAATAAGTTATTGAGTGAGTGTGCTAATTATGTATTACTCCTCCCCACAGCACAAGTCTACGACTTATAGTGGGGTGTAGCATTCCATGATTTGTGTAGCTTTTTTTTTTTATTCCAATGCCTATCTAAATAAATGCGTTAAAAAAAAAGAAAAAAAAAGGTCATTAGCGGCATTGAATAAGTGGCACAATTCTAAGGGGAGCCATGTTGCCATCCTTGACAATAAAGGAGCGCCATCATGGACTCCACTGGCAACTCGGAGGGGAATAAAATGATGACCACTGTTTAGCCCCCAAAGTGGATTAAAAAAAACCCAAAAATAAAATAATGCCACTTAAGACTAGATGTAAAATAGGGAAATAACTCTATATATGCTATTATACACAATCACCAAGGTGAAATGAAACTACGACTATATGTATATAAATATATCACAGATCAGATATCACAGTTCGTAGTAGAGCTCAGCGGCTCAAAGGTACAGCAACAGGGATCGGAACTTGTCTGGTCCAGATAATACATCAACCCACTGAGGTGGCTGATGCTGGAATCGGAGGTCAACAAGGGCTGGGCAGTCCTCCAGAAAGTGGCGGATGGGCAGATCACCCCCACACCTCCCACACACAACATCTCGAGCTTCTGCACTGAGCAGGTGTCTTTGAGTAAGACAGGTACGGCCAGTGGCAAACGGGTTGACCACTATTCGATCCCTCCTTGGAAGTAGGGTTACAAAAGAGCCCACCGGGCTCAAGTCCTGAAGGACACCATGCAGACCAGTGGCCTCACCCTGCCATTGCCGCACCCTGCAGATGAAATTGGCTTTATGTTGCATGTAGGAGATTTGATCCTTAATGTCGTATAGGCAACATATCAATGAAATTATTACCTAATTCTCTCCTTGCAAGGGCATCTGTACACTAATTGCCATGAATACCCACATGGCTCACTACCCACATAAAAGTTATGGTTGAGCCCAATGTCGTGGCTTGGTGTAGTGATACACGTAGGCTTTGTATAAGGTGATCATCAGAATATGAGTCTCTAATCGCCTTGATGGTACATAGTGACTACCTAAAATCACATAATTCCCAACTCCCAATAATTGGCAGTGTCGTACAGCCAGTGTCACTGCCCACAGCTCTGCTGTGAACACAGGCGCAACTGGTGGTAGGCGTCTAGTGACTTGGAAGTTGGGGCTACATAGAGCAAGGCGAACACCATCAGGTGTATTTGAGCCATCAGTGAATAGAAGAGTGCGTCCAGCATATGGCTGGATTGCCTCTGTGTTTCAACATCTGAGGTTGTGTGGGGGTGTATTCCCCTTGACCCCAACCCTCATGCAAAGGTCAACACGCATACTCAATATGCTGGGTCCACCGCAGCTGGTGGTCAACTATGAGGCCAAGGATACGTGTGTGAGTGGACAACGGTATTGTAACTCCACCAATTGTGAGTGCATACTCATCATGCGCTTAGCATTTTCTGCTAAAATAGATGGAGGTAGTTTTTTCAGGTGAAAAACTAAAACCTCGCATCCCTGCAGTTTGATAGATGGTGTGAAGTGCACGTTGCAATGTGTCACACACATTCCTCAGATCATCGCCTCGGGGTGAATTGTTAGATCATCCACATATAGTAAGGGACGAATCTCCTCTGGGATGTTATAAGCAAGGCCATTTATAGCAACCATAAACAGGGTGCAACTAAGTACTGAGCCCTGAGGGATGCCATTCTCCTGAAGATGCAGATCGAAGAAGACATTCCCCAGGCGCACCCTGAATTTTCGATAGGAGAGAAAGCTGCGGAGGAAGCCCAGCATTGGCCCGCCCACTCCCCACCAATGTAGCCATGTAGCTTCTCTAAGATTTTGTGACGCCAAGTGGTGTCATAGGCTAGGTCAAAGAATACACCAATAGCATTCTACCTGACCAGAAAGATGTCCTGAATGTAAATCCCAAAAGCTCAGAGATGGTCAACTGCTGAAAAGCGTTTGCGACAACCAGCCTGATACTGGCTGATAAGGCTGTTGCTCTCAAGAAACAACACCAGGCGATAGTTGACCATAGCTTCCAGGATCTTGCTCATGCAACGAGTAAGGGAGATGGGCCTGTAACTGCCTGCTTCACAAGGCTCTTTGCCCTCCTTATGCATAGGGACAACGACAGCCTCCC
This sequence comes from Adelphocoris suturalis, assembly GCA_030762985.1. Taxonomy (NCBI): domain Eukaryota; kingdom Metazoa; phylum Arthropoda; class Insecta; order Hemiptera; family Miridae; genus Adelphocoris; species Adelphocoris suturalis. The sequence continues at coordinate 49,440,586 of CM061042.1, read as the reverse complement.
TCCAGGCGGAGGGATAGTGACCTAAGGCACAGATGAGTTGTACAGCCTCAAGAGAGTGCGCTTTTCCTCCTGTGGAAGTTGTGCTTTTTATTATTGTTATACTCGTTATGGATGTAGAATTAGGTAATCATACTCATCAGTTTATATGGAGTAGCTGACGAGGATGAACTCGAAAATGCCTTCCTGACCTACTCTAAAGCCAATACTGTCAAGAATACTCCTCTAGCGTTAATTAAAGTTGTAAGAAAGCTTTCGGAGAAATAGTTTTCTCCTAAACGCATGAGTTTCCACAACAATTCCTCATCACCGCCCAAAATATTGACTATTGGATAAAAAACCCTTATACAAACCAAATTACAAAAAGAACTGAGACTAGAACATGGCGAATGGCAAATAAAGGTCACCGAAAAGGAGAAAAAAATTTGGGTGCATCTCATGCCAAGTGGGAGACAAATATTCGCCAAATCGTAAGCGTTTGCGCTGGCCTCGCATGCATCCCGTACTGGGGTTGTCTAATGACACTACACGTGTGGCATACGAGCGGACTCAGGCCGAGGGACAACCGTGGCCTCCCTACATTCGCTGCAATCATGCAGGACGGGGTGGGGCTAAGCGGTATGTGCAGAGCCCTCTTCTCTGTGCAGGTCCAGCGACCATTCTTGGCCTTAAAGGGCTGTGCCCATACTGGTACTGCGGGCGGGTGGGGCCCCAGGCTCTCAGCTCTTCCAGCGTGCCTCGCTGGGCTGGGGAGCTGGTCCAGCCTGCCACCCATTTGAGGATGGTTTCGCGGGGGTAGAAGGTTTCACGCCCTTGTAGTCTCCCCTGTCCCTATCCAGGGGGGACGGCGGCTAGAAAGAAGGCCTTGCTGGGGTGTGTGCCCCCTTCAAGGTGGAGTTCCACTGGCCTCAACCGCGGGAACGTGGAGTTCCACTGGGGAACGCGCTGAGACCCTAAGGTCTCCAGAGACGCGCTGACTAACAACTGGCCACACATGATGGTGAGTGCTCGCCAAGGAATGGGGAAGATTTGTTGTAGACCACTAAACAGATTATAGGAGGGGACTTATCCTATGATTCACATTTTTCACTGAAGGGTAGTGTTTGTCATCATTACTATTGATAATTTCAACTGTTTTGAAAACTATCGTTAGTTCCGAAAGTTTTATGAACTATCGATAGTACAAACCTATTGAAAATGTGGAAAATTCGAAAAAATCACGTCGGACAAGACCCAAGTTTTTATAAATTTTCAAAAACCTATCTAAACGATTTTATTCATTCTACTCGTAGTTCCATTTTATTCCTCTACAAACGAGTCCGAACAAATAGAAAACGCTGCAAACTATTACACAAATGTTTATTATTTATGGATTGGATAACATTCTACGTAGAACTTTCTAAAATAGCATTAAATCAGTGCTCGACAATGCTCGGTATATCGCTCGTTGCTCGGCAATCGCCACCATGTGTAGCCACGAAAGGTGGGGACGAATATTTAGCATTCCACAAGCATAGCGAGCATGCTCGGTGTTAGGCAACTAATTAGTGTTCGTCAAGTGGCTGCGGCGGGGAAATACCGATGAGGGAGATAACGAGAGCACTTCTACGAGGGGGGGGGGGGGGGGGGGTATCAATACTGCCAGATGATACTTTACCTCCTCGTGGAGATAACGATGGTCGCCCTTACAAGTAGTCATGCCGCACGTCTGTTTCGATCCTAAAGGTTTTGGTGGAAAAAAGTAAGAAGCAGAATTCACGGATTCGTGAATATCTAGAATCGATATTGCTGCGTATTGCGGTTTTAGTTTTATCAACCTATCCAACAGTGAAACCTAATATCAATTAAATTAGGTAATAGAAATATAACCATTTTGAGACGTAACAGTATTTACTATTAAGTTAACTAAAAATAATAATAATAGTGCTATTTTAGCGAAATTCACGGTAATTTTGCAAATTTATTGTAATCCAAGCGACAGTTAAGTCACGGTCAGCTTCCGTAGAAAGCCAAAACCCTCACATAGCTCATGGCTTCAGATAAATTCATGTCAGGCATACACAAATATGATGTAGTTGGTACTCACGAAGTAGAGAATATTGCCCAAAATAGTGAGACATGAAATGGAACCGTATCAGTCTCGGAGTTCAGCACCAGGTAATTTCCTTCGCCAACCCACAATAGCGCACCACCGGTTCCTGATAGGAAAACTCCTAAATACGTGAGCCATGTGTTTTCGAAATAAAAGAGAAAGAAGAAAATTCTGAAACTCAAAACTTAATTTAAATAGTTTCAAAACAGATAGCAGCAGGATTTAAATATTCAATTAGGTAATTAGTGATATATTACATATTACTTTCCTTACTTAACCCGAAGGGTGAAGGGAAATTCTTGCAATCACCCTGAAAATCAATTTCTAAAACTCCTGCTAGGATGGGTATTTTTTTCAACCTGAACCCATATCTATACGTTTGATGAAAATGTATAGGTGTGTGTGTGTGTGTGTCTATGTATGTAACTCGTGTACACGATTGCGATCTTACGGTAAGACAATAAAAAATTTCAATTTAGGGGTAGGGTTTCTATACCTAAGAGACTGTAGAAAAATGATCATTTTTAGGGGGGTTGAAAAAATCTAAATAGGTGAAAAAACGTCGTGTTTAGCACTTTTTTGCCTTTTCTTCAAAATGGCTCGAGGAATATTGATGAAATTCACAAGATTTAATTTGCTGATGTGTACAAATGATATTAGATACCGCTCATGCTTGGAAAAATACTCTAAAGGGGGTAATTAGCAAAATACCTTCAAAAATAGGTTAAGAAACGTAGTTTTTTAGCACCTTTTTGGTCTTTCCTTCAATATGGCTCGAAGGATATTGATGAAATTCACAGGAGTTACTATTTTCATGGATGCAAATGATATTCGATACCTGTCATTGCCAGGAAGATGCCCTAAGGACAGTAATAAGCTAAATAATAAATGTGAAAACATAATTTAAAGGTATAGGTACACTTTCTTAGAATAACTAAAAAAAGCAGTAATTAGCAAAACACTTCCCAAAATAGGTGAAAAACGTAGTTTCCGTCGAAACGGCTCAAGAGATTCTTCTATAGATGAAAATTATATCCATTTCACATATATGTCCAGAAAAATACTGTATTCTCGGTAGTAAGCCGAGAAATACCAAAAAATGGTAATTTAGGGTAGTGTTAACTATCTCGCTTTTGCTGACTTTTATAAGAGCTTTCAAGTATGATGAATGAAATCAAGACAGTGAAAGTTGTGTAGATAACAAAGTTCAAGTCAATATTTCGCGGAGAAATAGGCATGGCAACCAGCAGCATTTAATGGGGTTGTCTAGCGCGTAGCTTGCCAAAATTCTTATCGCGACCTACTGCCTTGGTTTTTATACATTAATATATCTCTTCGGTTCGTATAGATGTGTGTTCAGATAAGGTCCAGCTATACTCATGTATTGTGGGAGTTGCAGATATTTTTTTAATATGATTGCACGACTTTCTTGTATTACTCTTTCGGCGGGTCGAAAAGTAGTAACCACTTACCGCATTATACATTTAAAATGAAGCATAAATTAAGTAGTTTTTGTGCGACAAAAGAGTTATTGAGCTGGTTTTTCTAATTGATTTACACTTCAACACATCTGGCGAGCAAGAGTTTTCAATGTTGAATTTACTCTTTCATGTTTAATATTCTGCCAGAACCAGGAGTTTGTTGCAATTTTTAGGGATGGTTGGAAGACAGTTATCACTTTCCCATTCGCCCGGATAGTAAATGCAGGAAGTCATACAGCCGGTGTTCATCGGTTTTCTTACTGACAGCCACCTGAAGAAACTTCTGGACTAATGGAGTCCTATACTTGAAAATCCAACAATCAAGTAACAACCCCATCCTTCTAAAATGTGATCCATCATGATAGCATCAATGTAAAATGAATACAAGTAAGGAGAGTAGTGTGAAGCCTCGCACCACATGTTTTTCACAGGTATTGAAACCAGAGTATCGAAGATGATACAGATTTTTCATCAAAATATGAACATATTGGTAAGTAATGCATGTATTACAGGGATGTCCCTACGTCTGGTTTGTATATGATTTTGATAAGAATAGTGGATAGATCACGATTTTACATGGATGTAATCCCTCCATTAAAACCTAACATGAATGTGCTTCGGGGATTACCTCCCCCCCCCCCATCCGCGCCTTCAAAACCATTATGAAATGCAATCCGCTTTTACATTGTGAAATCGAAAAAAGACATATTCACGGAAATAGGTTGAAAATGATGCGGTTTGTCGGCATTGACCTCCACCCCCTCCCACATCACTATAACATTTGAATTTACTGATACTGGTTTCACAGAGAGACCAAATAGATCAGACAAAGTGGTAAAATAATCGAAAAAATTTAATAAATCGATTGGAAATTGAGTAAATAGTACATTTTATCTCCCTCACCAAACCCTTCCTTACGAACAATCCGTCATCAAAGATAAATTTCCAATTTCTTCCTCATCTAAACCAAAAGATTACAAAAATAAATTAATAAAATAAAATAACACGGATGAGAAAAATAAAATATGATAATTTATCGGATTTCCCCCCTCTGTTTACTCCTACCAAATATGAATTTATAACTCCCAAGGTTTGTAGCGTCACACTACTGAAATAAAGCTGGTTTGAATACAGTTGCGGGAATTGGAGGGAAATAGTGAGAATAGAACGATTTATCATTATTACTTCCTCCATTCAACCCCGTCCATGATGAAATTTGAAAACTCCTTAAGTAGGCTTATGATCCAAAGCTTGAACAAATTCTTAATTGAACAAAAGGGCGAATTGGTTGTGAATATTAGCATGGACAGCGCTGAAAAAAATCGGTAATTATCGGAAATAGGATCGAACAAAATAAGAATCATGGAATTTATAGTAATAGGAATAAATGCTGCTGATTTATATAAAAATTAATTTTCAAAGTTATTTTAAAGTTGAAAAAGCTGATTTTGTCAGTAACACGAAAGGTTAGATCTACAATTTCTGATCCCTTACCTTACCTGTGATATCTACAAGTAGCGGGTTAGTACCTGAATGACGTTTTTCATGGAACTTAAATGGAAAGTACCGACACTATCTAAAACATCACTAATCATTAAAGTATTATGTTCTATCACAAAATTGTTCAAGATGTAAGAAACATACATTGATTCATCATTACAAATGGATGAGTTTAATATTTTTTTAATGAATTCTGATAGATGATCTAACATTAATTGGTAAACAAGAATCCCTAGTTCCTTGTAATTTTGTTCTTAAATTGAATTTGTATGATACTAACTATGAATTGGTTGTGTGTTGTAGATGTGCACATCCTAATGATGAAAAATTGGTGAATATGTCGGACCGACTACAATAATGCTCCCTGACTGATGCCTTGACAAAAACTGACACGATTTGATGACAAGCACTGAAATGCCTATCACGATAACTGAGGTTGAAAGCCATATTTAGTTGTATGCATCTATAATAATAAATAACAGCTTTTTCTCAAAAATTGCTAGTTCAATAGATGCTAGCAAAAAATCGCTGACAATTCAGAGAAGTCCAAAATTATGTAGAATATTTGGTTGAATAACGAAGATATGCTAGAGTAAGAAAGAAAATGTTGGTGAGGGCTTAGACTGACGATCTGTGCATCTAACCTAGCTCAAATGCAAACACACGAATGAATTAATTCCTGGCCTTAAATCTGTTTTTAAGCTGCGATAGAATAGAACAATAGGATTATAGTCTTATCTGGATTCATTAAATTGAGTGGATGACACATACCTTCAGAATACGAGACGAAATGACGTAAGAGATCTACTTTTTGAGATGTAATTTAACTCACGTCATCATAGCTGATCCAATTGCCATCGCTACGCGCGGTCCAAGTAACGAAATGAAAGCTGGTCCTGTGATGAGGGATATTCCAAAAAATACGTATATGAGGCCCATTGAGACGTATCCATCAACATTATAATCGGGGTTGTCTTGACTTATGCTCACGTTGATAAGTTTCTGATCAGACACAAAAGTTAAGGTTTGAATTAGGACGAGACCACATTATAATGTGAAGAGTACACAGTAAAAAACAAGAAAAAAAATAAATAAATGAAAACTGGAGCCCATCTGTACGGTATCAAAGGAATACGATAGAGAACTAGAAAATACAAACTCTAAAAGAAACAAATTTCAGTTCGCCTTCATTCCTTGTAATTGTAATCAACATGATCTAAAAAATACCAGTCATGCTGCATGATCGTATGAGCGAATTTTTGTAGATTGTAGTAAGTAGGTATTATAATATATTATGTGAAGCACAGTGTTTTGAAATTTGAGCACCTTGAGGGCAAAGAATTTTTAACCACCAACTTCATCGCAAATAAACTCGTTCTAAATAATATTCCACGATTCAAAACAGATATTGAGTTTATAGCAATGTTTGAGTTTTGGTTTATTATTTCAGCAATAAAACTTTGTAATCGACCAAGAAAAAACATCTATTCACTTAAATGTCTGGCACTGGTTTGTTGCTTCACAAGTTTTTCATGAAAAAGTTCCAAAGATTACTCTAAAGATTTGCAAAAAGGTAGTTGTTGAAGATGAATTGATAGAATTAGACCACATTGATGATGAGGTTGATTGATTTAGTCGGAATTCGGCCCAGAATTGAAGCAGGTTACAAAAACGTTTTCTTGATGGTGATGGATAAACATAAATTTTCACAAAATTATAAATGTCTGCAGTTAATGGTGCCTAATTTAACGTTCATGTGTCATTTTTACTTCAATATAATATCTCACTGACCAGAATCAATGTACTATCTGAATCAATATATCAGACATAAATCAATGTACTAATATCCTGAACAAGACTGACGACAATTCTATTTTCATGAATGTACATTGTACTGCTATTCTTTTGAAATACTCGTAAAACCATGGGAAACAGGGCGATGGTGATATTATATTTTGAAACCAATGTCAAATAAATACATAAACAAACAAATCAGAACAGAAACATGGAAAAAACTGGGCGCTTGGCGCCTCGGTTTAGTACATAATCATAGACCAATGATCTGCGTAGAAGGGCTATCTTACACAGAAATGATAAACCATTGTGTAATAACTTGCAGCTTTCTTTAATTTATTTTTCATTAAATATCAATTATTAGATCTAAGTATGTTTTTCAGTATAATTGTGTGCATACATTCTTGAGTAAAATTCTGCTTTAAAAAAAAAGAAGAAAAAATATTTAATGATTTTCAGCAGTTTTTAGCAATTTCGGTTTATTATTTTCAATAATGAACCTTTGTAATTGACCAAAACAATTTTTTTAACCCCCCTCAAAATTGGTTAACTTGAATATCAATACTTATGAGCAGAATCCAAAAATCGAAAAAAAAAAAACAACGCTGCAAATTATTACACAATGTTATATTATGTTATCTTACCTGTAGTCCAGTTATGGTGAAGTCTGCTGCAAATAATACGAAAAACGATAAGCCCAACTGAGTAGTATTGAGGACTTGACTACTTAGTTTCATGAAACCCATTTTAGCTCCTCACGCGCACAGCTGGCGTGTGACTCGACCAAAAATGTAGGTATATTCAAACAGCGCAAGACTATCGCAATATCAAGACTATCGCTTGTTACCTTCCTCGGCAACAAGCTGACGAAGGTAATCCAGAAGGGGGAGTAGTGGGAGGTGATACACACTCGGGAACGGCTGTAATTTTTCCTAATGACCAGAACTCCGACCTAGATCCCATAAGAAGCAATATTAATGATTGTGATGTGGTTCTTGACCACCTAATTATACATATATGTAAACGATGTTTGCATAATCCAGATGTTCGATTTACAAATCAAATAATAATTGCTTCCAATTCTGCAGAAGCAGTTGCTTCGGAGTCTACCTATAGGGAGCGGAAACATTGTTTTCACATTCTGGAGCTGGAAATTTTGCAGTCTCGAAAATCAAAACTTCCACTCGCATTTTATGTTTTAAACCTTTCTGAACAGCTTTCGTTCCGTGTCTGTTTGTCTGTCGTTTGACTGTAAATTCTTTGTAACAAGCTTAATTTCCACGGTTTTCATCCGATTTTGATAAAATTTTCAGGGAACGTGAGGATAGGAATGTAGGTGGTCTCCTTTCAGTTTCATTGATCCCAAATAAATACTCCAATCTGCGCACGGGCGAAAGTAAATTCGATCAAGCTTCAATTTCTCACGCCCTGGTCTTCCGATCTCCCGCAAATTTGGAGGATAGTTGGGAGAGGATGGGTTGAACATTCCATGTACATTTCAATCCAATCACATTAATAGCAGCTCCCGCGCATGTGCTAATGTGAAATCTTTGCAACAAGCTTAATTTCCATAGTTTTCGTCCGATTGTTATGAAATTCTCAAGGAATGTGTGAATTAGGGCGTAGATCGTCTCCAATCAGTTCCATTGTTTCCAAATTAATATTTCACTCAGATCATGCGCAAACATAAATTCCATCAACTTCATTTTATCACGCCTTAGTCGTCTGATCTCGCTCAAATTTGAAGGATAGTTGGAAGAAGAAGAATTGGGCACCCCATATCAATTTCAACATTATTGTATCATTAGTTGCTGCTGCGCATGCGCGAATATCTAATCCTTGTACCGAGGTCAATTTCCTCAGTTTTCATCTGATTTTGGTGAAAATTTCAGGGAATTTAAAACAAATTAAAACGTTACAATGATCTGTACATTCATGTGACGGATAGGAGGAAACCTCACCCAACTTGGCCGATTTTTTTACATTCGGAAGGTGAAATGGTTTGTTTTCCCAAAAATCGATGTTTCCACTCGCAATTGACGTTTGTATTCTGGAAAAATTTCGATCCGTGTCTGTCTATCGGTCTTTCGTGTCCACAAATCAATAAGCTAAATTTGTGAAGTATTTTTCTTCCGATTTTTGCGAAATTTTTAGGAATCCCCTGTATCAGTTTCATAGTTTCCTAATCAATGCTTCACACTCCGCCTGCGCAAAGGTAAAAGCCATAAGCATTTTTTTCACACGTCCTAGTAGTCCGGTATTGCTCATAAGTTGAGGGTAGTTGGGAGAAAACAATTTGATCATCCCAAATTCATTTTAACACGGTTTTATAATTAATAGCTGCTGGGCATGCGTTAATGTGCCATCCTTGTAACAAGTTTCAGTTTTCATCCGATTTAAATGAAAATTCAGGGAATGTCTGTATTCACCATGCCAAAACTATTGGACAAGCTCTCGAAACTATCCTTCTTAGTTTCTTATTTCTTGCTGTTGAGCAGCATGGCTTCACTCGTGGGCGGCCTACAGTGACCAGTATGTTGGAGCTTAGCTTCAGGGATATATCATCAGGGCTTGCCCCCTGGCGAGGCGCGGAGCGCCGAGTTTTTTCACACGTCCTAGGGGGGGGGGGGGGGGGGGGGGGGGGGGGGGGGGGGGGGGGGGGGGGGGTAGTCAGATCGATGTTTTCTACCTGCGAGTTTTTGCCTATTTGCCTATATCTTGAGGACAGGCATCTTGTGTTTAGGGTGAGGAACGCAGTTTCGAGGCCGTTCCATGCATCCTCAGGGGTGCCCAAAGAATACCTTATTGGTCCGTTATTTCTAATTATGATTATTGGCACAATAGAACTTTTCCCCGAATTGAGGGGCCTATCATTCGCCCATGATTGCAAGATCTTTAGAGTGATCGAGAGTTGTTACAGGATGTGATTGATTCGCTATGTGGTTGGTGTGTAACTAATAACTTATTCTTGAATGTAAGCACGGGGTATGTTGAAATACATGAATGAATAACTGTAGCAGTTAGTAGTTCCAATAGGGTTCCCCAGCAGTTCACAAATGAATATTTTCCTTCTTCATCTACATCATTTGCATCTACTATACTTACATAATTGCTTCCTCACTACCGAAGGTAGGGAAGCTTTGTGTTCGTGATTGATGTCGAAAAAATGTTTGTCCTCCAAAATCAAAATTTCCCCTTGCTCTTTGCGTTCCAGAACGTGAGACCCATTTTGGTTCCTTGTCTTTCTGTCTGTCTGATGTCCCCTATAATTTTCAATGCCGTCGAATCAACAGTAGTGTGTGCGCATGCGCAAACATGAATTTCTCATAACGTCGATTTCTCATCAACTGTTGGTCCGATTTCGTTCAAACATGGTAGGTAGTTGGGTATATGTTCTAGTAAAATACCCTATAAATTATATCGCAATTGTTTGAGTAATAACCACAGCGCATGCGCGAAACTAATATCGATTGACACAAGCAAAACTCCGAGTATAATGGATCGATTTTGATGAAATTTTCAGGGATTGTGTGGGTTAGGGTAGGGTCCTTTATAAATTGTATTGCCGTCACATTAATAGTGCTTAGTGCGCATGAACAAACTTTAATTTCTTATAATGTCGATTTCCTATCATCTATAGGACCGATATCGTTCAAACTCGGGGAGTAGATGGGTATATGTTTCAGAAAAATTTCTTATGAATTATATTGTGATTGGTGGTGGGAAACCTATAGCGCATGCATAAAACTAAAATTGATCTACACTGACAGAACTCCGTGACCAATGGGCCGATTTTTATGTAATTTCCAGGGATCGTGCGGTTTAGCTCCTAGACAGTCCCCTATATATTTCATTTCCGTTGTGTTAATTGTAGCCTGTGCTCATGCGCAAACGATAATTTCTTATAACGTCGATTTCTATCATCTACTAGTCTGATTTCGTTCGAAGCCAAAAGGTTGTTGGGTCCAGGGAGATGCCCTTTGTATTTTTCCCATTCGTTGAATGATAGGAAACTATTCCGCATGCGCAGAACCAATATTTGATGACGCTCGGAGAAGAATGAATCGATTTTGATTAAATTTTCAATTATTTTGTGGGTTAACCTTTAGGCAATTTCCGCACATGCAAACACGAATTATAGTCCTTATTTGCATTCTAGCAATTATACACATGAATTAGATATGTTACATTTCGCATTCAATCATTTCGACTCGGACTTTGTTCTTCAACTAATTCTATACGTCCATGTTATAATGTGTCAGGAAGCTGTACTGTCTACCCAACTTTACAGATTTTTTAAAATTTTTTGTCGTTGCCTAATTGACCGATTTTGACGTTTCACAGAAGGGAAATATTATCTACTACTTACCAGTACGAAGAGAACACGCTGTGGAATCTCCCTAGATTATTTAAAACATTTCAGTGATCTAGCTATCACACTCACATAGCAAATTTTCTTATTTTGCTTCCCTCTATCGAAAGTGGGGAAGCTTTGTGTTAGGGGAAGAAGTCGAAAAAATGTATCCTTTAAAATCAAAATTTTCACTTACTTTTTGGGTTTCAGAGCTTGCTGATAAAATTTGGTTTCGTGTCCGTCTGCCTATCAGATGTCTGCCTGTCTGTGGTTAATCCTTGTCACCCTCAAAACTACACAAAGTTCTAGTCCGATTTCGATGAAATTCCATTGGACTGTGCGGGTTACCTCTCAGATGGCCCTCTATAATTTTGAATGTTATCGCATTACCAATAGACAGTGGGAATGAGCAAACGTGAATTTCTTATAACGTTGATTTTTCGTCACCTGTTGTTCCGATTTCGTTCACACTCGGCAGATGGTTGGGTATATATTCCAGAAAAATTCCCTAGAAATTACATTGCGATTGGTGAAGTAATAACCATTACGCATGCACAAAACTAATACCGATTGACAGAGACAAAACCCTGATTTTAAAGGAGCGATTTTGTTAAAATTTTCAGGAATAGTCTGGATTATCATCTAAACGATCCCCTATAACTTTCATTGCCGTCTCACAACTATTGGTCTCTTCGCATGCGCAAACGTTAATTTCTTATACCGCTCCTCAAACCTGGCAGCGCTTTATCCACTGAACTTCGAGATCTCCCCTCTGCCTATTCATATTTCCTCTTTGCTTCCACTGATACAGCTGAACATTTCCTCCACCTTCAGGCTGTATTGTCTACTTTGGCTCGGCATGGTCTCCACATCAATAAGGCTAAGTGTCAGCTCGCTACTACATCAGTCAACTTCCTTGTAAATCGTGTCTCCACTGACGACATCGCCCCTTTGCCTCACAAGGTCGAACTCATCGAGAAATTCCCTCGCTCACAAACAGTTTAAGATCTATGGACCTTTTTAGGTCCATTGAATTTTTAACGTCGTGCCATACCCCAAGCTGCCTATATGCCCTCATCCCCCTACAACGACTGATACTTCTGGATGCACGGAAATGTTGCAAAAGCCCTCTGCCTTGGACTACTGATGACGATGCTAATTTTCAAACTGCGAAGTCACTTCTCTCATCAGCTGTCTCTCTCGCCCATCCGGACCCTAAGAAGCTGGTCGAACTACATATTGATGCCTCGGACAACGCAGTGGGAAGCTCTACACTATACGGATGTCTTAGTACTCCGTCCTTTGGGATTTTCTTCTAACGGCCTCAACAACACCCAGAAAAACTACTCTGCCTACGACAAAGAGCTCTTCGCCACCTATTTGGGCATTATCCGCTTCCGGCAAGTCATAGAAGGTCGTACACTCTCATGACATTTCTCAACACTCTCTCGAAAACAATGACTCCAACACAGCTCCAGCACCTGACGAGAATTTACAAAAACAGGCCTTCATGTCCTTAAATTGGTTTTTATTATCTCCAACGTTTCTTCCCACAAGCTTCTTTTGGGAGACTAAATTGGAAATATCAAAATCCAAAATTTGTAAGATAAATAATTATCGTTTTCTTTTATGTGATAAAAATCGAATTCAGAAATTCAATTTAAGAAAATCAAATTTCTTGTAAAGTCTTGTTATAATTTGAACTGTCCAAATAAAGAAACGTATACCTCTGACATGCACTACAGACCAGGCCTGACAACATCCCCGCGGATAGCCGCCTCTCAGTCCACTCTCCTCCCCACCTATCACTCTATTAGAGCCAACATAACCACCCATTCCTGGCGATCGATTTAAGAATTTGAATTTCTTGATCCCGTTTTCAATGAAGCTATTGCAATGACTCGGAAAATTTTTAAATCAAAATGTTTAACAAATTTCTTCATTGAAATCCGGCTTGAGACATTCTGAAACGATTCCTGAAGTTTGAGCTCTTTCATCTATGTGTGTGTGTGTGTGTGTGTGTATGTCATTCCAGACGATAACTTTCCTTAGGATTGAGATACAAACTCCGTTCTTGCGCCAAAAAATCTAGCTTTCCAAACGAAAGGTCGAGTTCAGTGGCCAGCACTTTTTGAGCACAATTGGTACATACTTTCCTATTCAAATAATAGTTTTGAATTTTTAGCTTTTTGCAGTTTTTATCAATTTTTTAGCAAATTAAATTTTTGAATGTTCTATTTTAGTTAATAAACTTTATTTGAGCAATATTCTGCCTAAAAATATAGATCTAACAAAGATCATGGGTTATATTGTCCTGCCTATTCAAGTCGCACCTCCAGCCATGCGACATGCTCTGCATGTTTTTTCACGACGGTGCTCAGAAGAGTATACAAAGCTAGATCTGCTAGAATACCGACCTGCAAGTCAGGTATCTGAAGACACAATTAATACCTCTTTTGAATGTTGTTAATTCAGTGAGTACAACCCTAGCCAACCAGGCCAATGCCATAATCAACAGTGCAAATAGATTGTTGATTAGCTTTCGTATGACGCACTTGAAAAAGCTCTCAGCCTTATACGTCCTTCGATTGTATAAAGGGTCACCAATTCAACTGATAGTGCCTTCTTTTGAGCATACGACCTTTGAACGAACAAGATCTGGACAATATAACCCACGAAATGGTGAACAAGTTCGACAGCCACAAAGTGAACAAGTTCAACAGCCACAAAGTGAACAAGTTCTACATCTACAAAGTGAACAATCTGTCGATCAAGATAGTAGAAGTTTGGACAATCAAGCATCAGCGCCTACCCCACCACCTACCGACGACAACATTTGTAATTTATCCTCTCGCCCTGTGGAGACAACTGTTGTCCAGAGGGCTTACTTTCACCCCCACGCCACGTCCATCTATACTACTAGCCGCTCCGGCTCGCTACGCTCGCCTCCACGTCCAGCCGGGGGGCAAGCCCCCCGGGCCCCCCATTAAATTGCTCGCTTCGCTCGCAAAATGTGGCGTGTAGGAAATTTTGCTCGCTTCGCTCGCAAAGTGTGGCATGTAGGGAATGTTGCTCGCTTTGCTCGCAAACGGTAGATCCCTAAGGGTAGGTTTAACGTGTGTAGGGTATGTTGCTCGCTTCGCTCGCAAACGGTAGATCTCTAAGGGTAGGTTTAACTTCTGTAGGGGATGCTGCTCGCTTCGCTCGCTTGAGGAAGTTATACTGCCCACCCAACTTGGCAGACGTTTTTTTCAGTTAGGAATTCTTACAAACAAATTAAATCTTATAAAACTACGTGGAACCACGAAAAGTTTATTCGGGGATGTTGCTCGCTTCGCTCGCAAGGTATACCTGTATATGTGTAGGGGAAAACCCGTATTTATTCTGTTGAAATGGCTCTCGCTTCGCTCGCAAGGTACTCATGTGTACCTGCTCGCAACGTTGTGAAACACCTGAGTCATCGTACCCCAAACACGTCTTCCTAGAGCCTTCTCGCGTCCACGGCACATATAATTTCTCATTTTAATAGCTTAGTCTCGCTTCCCCTCGCGATTCGACCGACTTCCCGTCACTTTTTTCGATATCCGATTTCGGATTGAGATTCGGTGGGATCAAACCTTTATTTCGCCCGTGAAAACCGTTCCGAAAACCGTACCTTTACGGGGTATTTTTTAATGGGAAAAACGTAGTTTTTCGTCGGACTTTTCGAGAAAACGGGTCCGTACTCTCGTATTTTTTTACGCATTTCCCGATACTTTTTTCGCGATCCAATCACGCCGTCGTCTTCCTCGTTCAAAAACCTTCGAAACCGGTATTTTTCCGGAATTTTCAACGGCCGTTTAGAGGGGTAGAGGAAGCGGGGAAGTCCAAAAAGCGCACATTAATTCTTACTTCGGCCCCCTCCCGCCCTACGGCCCATGGTTCGGCTGGGATTATAAAATTTTAAATTCGCTCGTTCCCCCTTTCGGGAAATCCCAAGAAGATCCCCCCACTCGTAGACTCCCCCCACTCAGCCGTTTGGCTGTGCATAGACACGACAGACAGACAGACAAACAGACGGAGTTTCATTCTTATAAAATAGTATAGATTTATAAGAATGAAACTCCGTTTGTCTGTTTGTTTGTTTGTCTGTCGTGTCTATGCACGGC
Source organism: Adelphocoris suturalis (assembly GCA_030762985.1). Lineage (NCBI taxonomy): Eukaryota > Metazoa > Arthropoda > Insecta > Hemiptera > Miridae > Adelphocoris > Adelphocoris suturalis. Next base: position 49,425,220 of record CM061042.1, on the reverse strand, counting down.
CAAACGACTGAGTGGGGGGAGTATACGAGTGGGGGGATCTTCTCGGAATTTTCCGATAGGGGGAACGAGCGAATTTAAAATTTTCTAATCCCACCCGAACCATGGGCCGTAGGGCCGGAGGGGGGTCGAAGTAAGAATTAATGTGCGCTTTTTGGACTTCCCCGCTTCCCCTACCCCTCTAAACGGCCGTCGAAAATTCCGAAAAAATACCGGTTTCGTAGGTTTTTCTACGAGGAAGACGACGGCGCAATCGGATCGCGAAAAAAGTATCGGGAAATGCGTCAAAAAAATGCGAGAGTACGGACCCGTTTTCTCGAAAAGTCTGACGAAAAACGTCGTTTTTTCCCATTAAAATATACCCCGTAAAGGTACGTTTTTCGGAACGGTTTTCGCGGGTGAAATACAGCTTTGATCCCGCCGAATCTGAATCCGAAATCGGATATCGAAAAAAAGACGAGAAGTTGGTCAAAATGCGAGAGGGAAGCGAGGGGAAGCGATTAATAGCAGAACTTAATCGAGCGCACCGCCGTTTCACAAGGTTGCGGGCAGGCCTACGCACCTAGGTCTTGAAGGGACTCGATGACTCATTTCAACGGAATAAATACGGGTTTTTCTGTACACATATGCAGCAATACCTTGCGAGCGAAGCGAGCAACATTCCCTAATAAACTTTTCGTGGTTCCACTTAGTTTTATAAGATTTAATTTGTTTGTAAGAATTTCCAACAGAAAAAAACGTCTGCCAAGTTGGGTGGGCAGTATAACTTCCTCAAGCGAGCGAAGCGAGCAGCATCCCCATACAGAAGCTAAACCTACCCTTAGGGATCTACCGTTTGCGAGCAAAGCGAGCAACATCCCCTACATGTTTCAATTGTAATACATCGCATGTATACAGCCACATTTTGCGAGCGAAGCGAGCAACATTCCCTACATGCCACATCTTGCGAGCGAAGCGAGCAATTTATTGGGGGGTCCGGGGGGTTTGCCCCCCGGCTGGACGTGGAGGCGAGCGTAGCGAGCCGGAGCGGCTAGTATAATATGAAGCTGCATGAAGACATCCAAGAGTTCTGTTGGCGTTTAAGGCTCAAATATTTTTGGCACAACAATACGGATTCGGATAAGGATGGGGTGGTGCTACATCCTTCTCTTCATAAATTCAAGCCCCCTTCAGACTTTGATCCAAAAGCCTTCCCTTCAACGAGGCTGCCACCTACACACCCGCTTAAGAGGTACATTTACACGCTGCTTCAACGTTCTTCAAGTCCGAATTTCTTGAACTCTCTCATCCCACGGGATAACCTTTCTCCAAACGAACGACAGACCCTCAAATCCCTAAAATCTGATACATCAATCAAAATCATGCCACCAGATAAGGGTTCAACTGTTGTATTCATGAACACTATTGACTATAATCGAGAAGCAATGAGGCAATTGTCTGATGCAAGATTTTATGAGACAGTTGATAATGACCCAACACCACGATTGGCAATCGACCTCAAAAGGTACATTGTGACACATGGAGAGAGAGAAGGGCCAAGTTCCAGGGACATTGAGCTTTTAGTTCCGAAGGAGCCGAAATGTCCTGATTTTTAACTCCTCCCAAAGATTCACAAATTGTACACTCTCCCTGACCAACTTCCACAGAACGTATATCAGCATATGTGGACTCTCACATATAACCGTTTGTTCAGTGACAGCCGTCTTTCATAAAAGACACGCACCATTTTCTGACTCTGCCAAAAGAAACAAGGGTGCCAGACAATGACATTCTTGCCACTATTGATGTGAATTCTTTGTACACAGAAATTCCTCACATTGAAGGATAAGGTGCTCTCTCTCACTTTTTACAGGAGCGTTCAGAACCAAGAATTCTCTCTACAAACTTCCTGGTGAAACTTGCAGAGTGTATTTTAAAGATGAATGTTTTTAAATTTGGTGACCAGTTCTATCTTCAGAAAAGATTCTATAGGGACTCGGACGGCACCCTCATATGCAAATTTGTTTATGGCAGATTTAGAAAATAAATTCCTCTTATCCAGAGAGAAGACCCCGTTAATGTGGAAGCGGTTCATCGATGACATTTTCCTCATATGGCAACACGGTGAAGAGGAGCTCGAGTTGTTTCTTGGATATCTAAATTCCCGCTTCTCAGTGACATTCTCTTGGTCATATTCAAGGTCAGTGACTACATTCCTGGATGTAGACATTTTATTGGATAATGGAAGCCTCTCTACTAGCGTACATGTAAAGCCCACAAATAAACAATTCTACATACATTATGACAGTTGCCATCCACCACACACAAAGCGGTCTATTCTGCGGTCTTCGTCCATTAGAGGCCATGAAATATGCAAGCGCTGGGGGAATATTTGTCTGCGATTGGAAACATGTTGATAGAGAGAGGATACCCAAAACGAATCGTGCGTGATAGAGTGGTCCCAGCACACGTAAATTACCAGCGAAGAACACTACCATCATCTGATAGAGTTCCTCTCGTCACCACGTTCTTCTTCGGGATTCAAAAATTAATGCAATCCTCCGGGAACTACAGCCAATCCTGGCTTCCAGTCCTCTGACCCGTGATTTGTTTAACGATATGCCACAAGGGTCATACCCACAAGGACGGAACCTGGGAGGAATATTATCACACAGCCATCCACGTGTTCAGCCTCCGGAAGTGCAGCAGCCTGGATTGCATCATTGTGGGTGCCCAAGGTGGAAACTGTGTGAGATAGTAATAGAAGGCTCTCACTTTACCTCCCCTAATACCTCTCATTCCTACGAATGTAAAGGATCTGGAGAGTGTCAGTCTCAGATGTGCGTTTATCAGCTCATTTGTAAACAGTGTGCGGAAGATCAGAGCAGAAGCTTCTATGTTGGAAAAGCCACCCAATTGAATTTACGGGTTTAACCATAGAGCTTCTTTAAACCAGGATCGACCACTGCCATTGAAGCTGCATGCGAGGTCCCACGACGCCGCAGTCACATTCAATGAATGCTTCGGAGTGAAGGTTTTAAAGAAGATGCCACCACCAACCAATGATAGATTGTTGCAGCAGTCCGAACACGCTCATCGCTGCGTACTGGGATCAATGCGGCCTCCCGGCCTCAACCTCAACGATTGAGACAACATTAGAAGTTGCGAAGCCATATTATAGGTATGGATGGTTACATGGTAACAGGCTTCCAAGATACTACTCGTCAAATTATTCAGAAAAACCTCACTCTTCCATTTTTGACAAAGATTTAATTCGAAATATCAAATCATTCTTTTTTCTTTAAATCTGTGAAATTTATATAAAATTAACTTTATTATATAAATAGTTCAGTAGAACAAGAACAATTAAATGCATATATATATAGGTATATGAAAAAGCGTTCAACTCTAGGATTCGTTTCAGAATGCCTCAAAACGTTTCAATGAAGAAGTTTTTCAAACATTTTTATTTTAAAATGTCCGAGTCATTGCAATAGCTACATGTTCTACGGAAATACGCTGAAATCTGTAAAAAAAGCTGAAAATCCAAAATCTTTTTTTGAACAGCAGATTACTGTTTAGAATACTTTTTTTCTACTAACATCATTATTTAGAATCCGTTTTTGCCATAAAAATTATAGTTAACATTTGCTTTGCACTCAAAAAGATCAAATTTCAAAACAATTTAACTTAATATAATACGATAACTAACGAAAATTCGCTCATACGATCATGCTGCATGACTGGCATTTTTGTTTTGTTTTGTTTGTCGGTTATTAGTTATCCGTAAGCATATCTTGATGTTGTTGAGAAATTTTGTGAAAGTGCATCAATCAAGTGTCTAATCATCGCATCGCTGCCCCTAGATCTTTAGATGTTCTCATCTCAGCTGATCCGCATTTATTTTTCAGCAAGTTCGATTCCTAGCAACAGATCGGCATCTTCCTTAAACTAATTCTTTTTTACCGTCTGCTTTCCGCCCATTTACGAAGAAAGTAATCCTAGTTTTCCACCGAAATTTCGTGTAGCGATTTCACGGTTGACCACACATGCCGCTTTGGATCCCAGAAGACGTTGGAAGACTGGATTTGCCTCAACGTAACCCTTGGAGGCTTCCGCTTATTTGGATTGCATTCAGCTCCCGCATCCAACCAACATTCTTGGAGAATCTGTCAGTACAGAGCCCTGCAGGGTACATCCGCAGCTTTAGGTCGCATGGTAAGGGCAAACAGCTCAACTAGAATTATAACTTTACGGTATAACTAAACGGTTCGGACTTGGAGGCTTTACATCGACAAATCTACCCACCACCGCCACCTGTATTTACAACAAGGACATTTAATCAGAGGTTAAATTTCATACCCGCTAAAGGAGATCGTTAAGATTTCTTGTACATCAAGGTTTGTATTGCTTTGCTTAGGTTGGAACACCGCACTCGAATGTTCGTATTCTGATTATCTACCCAATCATCTGGCTTATAGGGTTCCGATCAGCAATTAATACAGTCTATTCATTACTCAATTTAATACATACCATAGCTGCAATCAACACAACCTGCCATGATCACGCCAACGATTCACCCACCTAATCCAAGTAATCCTATTCCTCTGATTTATTAACATATTTTATAAGTGGTATAAAATGCTTGTAAACGTTGAAAAAACTTTTTTTTCTTGTATCCGCATTCAAATTAGAAGGTGTTTGAAAACAGGGAAACTGACGAAATCATAAATACGTATTTATTTCACAGACTGGGTCTGAACATTATCTTTCGCGTACACCTTTTTGTCCACAATACTGAAACACAATACGGCGAAAATTCCAACGACGGCCATCATTATTACTTGACTGTGGAGACCAACAGCTATACTCGCGAAGTAAAATGCAGCCATCGCCATGCTCTGAAAACAATCGACACTATGTATTTATTTATAAAAAAAGAAACAAAACATTTTTTTTTTTTAAATTTCACAATGGTTTATTATTTCTGTATTGAATACAGAAAACTGGTCTATTGGTTTATTATTTTCAATAATGAACCTTTCTAATCACCAAGAAGAAGAAAAGTAACAACTCCCCCCCCCCCCCCCCTTATAAATTTGTTAGTTTACGTTTCAAGATGCATAGAATCTAAAAAAATCCGTCTGCCCACCGTACGCAGGCGCCGCGCCGTACGCCCTGTGCCATACGCACAGTACACCGTCCAGAGCTTTTCTTCAAAACTACTTATGGGACCAAAGTTTATGAAATTTGACTCAAAAATCATTCATTGGCAGGGGATGTGCCAGTAACATTGGCATCAGTTTTGTTTTGATCAACCCTAAAACGAAGTACTTACGGGCTAACATATTCAGAAATCGAGATCTCTAAAACTTTCAAGGTAAAATTGATGATTTTTTGCTTGTCAATGATAAATATAATCCCAAAGAATTGATTAAAACTATCCGCAACGCTGTGGTAGAACCTATACTTATCGTAAAATGATACCTATCGTTTTCTATAAGGGCTAGAACATCGAGAAAACCTTCAGATTTCCAGGTGCAAGAACATGAAGAAATGAGGAGCTGTTACAATTTATAAGCAGGTGATCGTAGCCCAGTGGTAAGGCATCAGACTTAGCAACTTGGGGGCGGCGGCAGCGACGGTTCAGTATATAACGGAGGCAGTATATTTTTCAATGCCTTCTCCCAAGTCAATTTCAAGATTTTTATTATTTTTTCCCCACAAGGGTTTATTATTTCTGTGTTAAAATAGATAATCAGAACAGATCTTGCCTCCCAAAAGGGTTCACACCTTTTGTACTCGGATCAGCGGGGATTTAATAATATAATTCGTGGTAATGAATAAGGGAGCTTTAATTATTGTAGACCAATGATCTGCGTTCCTTTGAAGCTAGGCTTCGTCAATAGAGGAACGACTTATTGGAATTGGTCCAGGGGGGTAGGGGACAACCCAAGCATGAGAAACTCGGGAATGCCCCCGGACCCCCGGTTACCTCTATTTACATACTTCGAATGGAATTATTGAAACACAGAATGTGTTTTACCTGTGAAACCTGCATATAAGGATGACTCAGATTTTTCGGTGTATCTTATCACTACTATGTCAAGTAGTTTTATTTATTTATTACCAGCGCCATATTTGAAACCTCCTCGTCATAAGCTTTCATTTGAGCCCTCAACGAAACATACATATTTTACAGCCTCCCCCCACCCCCTCTCCGGATGGGTTAGGGGTCCAAAGGTGCAATATTTGAAACATCCTCATCATAAGATTTCATTTATTCGTATAACATGAATTATCAGAAACTAACAAGCGTTTGAAATCATGTTCACAATATCAACTATTGAGAATGATAACCTGTGTGAAAACAATTATTCATATACTCGTAATAACCTTGCTCATAACTCAGCTTGTTAGCCACGCACTTCGCAGTAGTTAACATAATATGGTTGGTTAAGTTCACAGCTTTCGAAGGAATGGTCAACGAATTTTATGGGATGAAAAAGGACGAAGTACCATTTCACTAGCAACGACTCGGTTGTAAGCGGAAATCACCAGTAAATAATGCAACACAATAAAAATATTGCACAAAAACGCAACGAATTTTCGTTAAAACAAAACTTTTCGTTTTCGGTTGGAGATGTCAGGGCTAAAACACATTCTGTGTTAAAAAAAAAAAAAAAAAAAAAAAAAAAAAAAAAAAAAAAAAAAAAAAAAAAAAAAAAAAAAAAAAATGGACGGTAGACCTACGGTTCTACAGTCAGATCATTTAATAATGATTAATTTTACACATTATTAGTTCATTATGGTTACTTAGCAATATTAGTTTATAATTGAGCGTAATAAATCAGCTTTCCTTGACACTACAGAGGCTTAGGGATTATGAGATGCTGTGATAAAATGAGAGCATTCCAAAAAGTGGCTAACGATTTTCCTGCTATGAAAACTAAGGGAGTTACACTTCCCTAGTAACGCATTGGTTGTACGTGAAAATCAATAGAAAACCCCACCGTGGCGTGAGGCTCGTGACGTGACGAAAACAAATGGAAACGTCCTGTTAATCATGACAGGAATTTTATCAAAATGATAAAAATAACCGCATACAAATCCGTTTCAGACCATTCTAAGAACGAATCCGAATTTTACTACCTACATAAACAAATGATGCCTACTTGTTTATGAATGTATGAGCACTATTGGTTTATTATTTTCAATAGTGACCTTTGTAATCGACCAAAAACGCCGTCCAGAACTTTTCTCGGTAACTTTAGGATCAACCTTTATGGAACTTGGTTCAAATATCATACATCGTCCAGGGATGTACCAGCAACATCGGCAACAATTTTTATAAACCCTAAAGGGTAGTATTAAAGGGCTAAACATTGAAAAATCGAGATCTCAAAAAACATCCCCTACACGGTCAATAATATTGTCAATACCTTATCACATTGACAATAATATTGACCGTGTAGGGAAAAAGAATGAGTATTGACGGCGATATTGAAGCGAGATTGATGAAATCCGGAAATTCTGTTCTCGAGTCGTCAATATTAAAAAGTGGAGGGGATGTGGCAATATTATTGAGCATGCAGGGGCAAACGTTAATATTATTGTCAATACAGTTGTTGCCGCGCTCCTGGGGGGGAGGCAAACAGGGATCCACTCCCTAATGTTTGTGTTCTGTCGACAGTGGTTCAACCATCTGTAATAATTTTATAAACGTCTGTTAGTTCATTTTGAAGTAATTGTGAAAGTCTGCAGTACCTATCTTTCAAACTTATTTCCCGCAGTAATCGCAGATGAGAATATTTTTCCCGCTTTTTCCACCACTCTTTCTCCCATCTTTTTCGCTGAACTCGAAGAAACATTGCGATAGCCATAACTATGGCTACACAGCCTTTTGTCCTGTTGTCCAGATGATTCACTTCAAAAAAGACACAATTTCGCTTCAAAATATTTCCTCTCTTATGAGAGAAGAGCTGTGAGCATTGAAACTGTCTCAGTAATTTCAATATTTTTTATTGTTTTAAATAAAGTAACAATTAAAAAACATAAAATAATTATTGACACACAATTAGGTACTGAATTTGCTGTAAGCCAGTCTCGACGATGCCCAATTCTTCCACGAATATGAATTCACAGTCCTTTTTTTATTAACTGGTATTGTGAAGTATCCATTGACATCATATTGGATGTCATAACAACACCTAACTTGTTTATTAGTTGTGTGACGTTTTTTTCTTTGCTTAACAAAATTTCCGTAACAAAATTTCCGGTTGACTCGTCGACTAAGACATTTTCAATGTCAAAAGACACAAATTCACTTGTCGGAATGGCGGGAACGGACGTACTGAGCACGTTTTATTACAAGAATATTGACAATAATATTGACCGCGTGGGATACGACATCATTGATGAGGATAATGAAGTGAAAAAACAGCGTCGTCAATAATATTGTCAATGATTGTCAATATTATTGAGCGTGTAGGGCCCGCTTAAGGGCTAGAAGCTCGAAAAAACATCTTCAGATATCTACATCATTTCATCATGCGCTGTTAGCGGATCTGTTGATTAGCCAATCAAGCTCTAAATTCCATTGATGATCGTTAGCTTGAATTACCGGTAGACATGGAAATTTTCTTTCTACACTTCAATTTACACTGCAATATCTTACTCACCAAACACCAAGATACCTTACAGAGATAATTCCCGAGAACACACCAGAGGGACCTAGATACTTTACAGAAACAATTCCTTTTAGTACCTTGGTGAATTTGTAAAGAGCCGATGTGTGAGAGCTGAATTGGGGATGTAACGATGCCAATAGCGAGTACACTTGGGTGTTGTAAAAACTATCACCTGCTCCCATCATAAAGCTGCAAATACATGCCAACCAAACCCTGAAATAGAACGATTTTCACTCAATCAATTCATCGATTAAATTTGAAGAATAACATGTGAGCATTTCACATAAATAGGTAACTATTGTAATCTTACGGTGAAATGAGGACTTCACCATTCTTTTAGCAAATTTTTGTCGAAAATGAAGATATTGAATGGCTCCAAAAACATTAAAATCAATAAAATCAGTTTAAAATCCGTTTTGAGGCGTTCTGAAACGAATCCTCGAGTTTAACGCACTTTTTCGTGCGTTATATACATGTACGTATGTACGTATATACATATTCACCCTAACACCCATATACAGGGTGCCCCACGGAAAGGTTACACCCCACTTTATCTCCCCTGAATTCAGCGTGACGCCATTCTTTATACTTCTTTACGTAGATCTCAGGAAAAATACTTTCACGCGTGCCACTTGCGCCAGAAGTGGCGCAAATGACATAAACTTAGTTGTTTCAAATGAGAATCTCGATTTTTTATTGCAGATTCGAATTCATGATATTTCATGAAGAAATGAACCATCACTCGATTTTCCAAGAGCATTAAGTGCATGACTTTGTATAACATCTTGTGTAACATTCGTTGAATCAGTTCCTAAAACTTTTTTCTTCTTTTTTTCCTCAGTTGCAATTTCCTCAATCTTCCAGTTGCAATCATTTGATTCCAACTCCATCCTCGACACCTAGGCTCCTAATCTTCTTCCTCGTCCTCCTAATGCGCATGTTGACTGCACGGATCAGAGAAAACTGAAATTTCGTTCTCACCCACTCTAAACACATGGGAATATGTTTCATTCCACTTGCATGCCAAAGTGTGTGCCAATCTTTTTTGGTAGATTTCAAATTCGGTATGAAGGGCGCCATCATAGGAGATCACTAATGCAGTGAACGAGCAGTCCTTGCAGAGGTTTCCCAGTCTTGGGCACAATAAGAGGCAGCGGGCGTCAGCATTCACAATGCGGGTATCGAAAAACGCCGTTCTCTCACTTTCCCAGACTCCTTGGATCCTGACGTCTGCCGTTTGTGCTGATGATTCCGTGTCGGTTTCCTCATGACTGGCTCAGTGGAAACTCTCCCCCCCCCCCCCCCCCCCCATGTCAATTCCCCTAGTTGGGCGCAAGTGTTTCTCAGATTCTCATGCCCTCTCTTTACTAGCCCACCTTTCATACAGTTGAGAGCATTATTCGTAATATATTCCAACATGATCGGAAAATGAAGGATTCTACGTTGGTAAAGCCACAGCGTCACTCAATCTTAGGAAGAACAACCACAGGTAGTCAATTAACCAGTCTCTACAGCTTCCAGTTAAAACACATGCACGATCACACCAAGCTACGTTTGACGAGTGCTTTGAGGTGAAGGTGCTGATGACGATGCCGAAGGCCAACCACAGACTCCTACAGCTGTCCAGATAGCTCACAGGACAATCCTAGGTATACACCGTCCACCAGGCCTCACCATAAATGACTGATGCTATCAGGATAACTATTACCTGTTTGGGTCATTCTCATTTCATTTGCCGCTTTGGGTCGTTTGAGAACCTCAGTGATGTGAAATATGAAAGTGCTCGAAAATGAGGTTAGATCGGCAAATACTACTCACTGTACATTGCAGATTTGTGTTCCATAGATGAACAGTGAGTTTTTCATTGATGTATTTTATATATTTTTTGTATTAAAATACATGATATCCAACTCATGAGTGTTACCGGATTTCAAAAATTGATTTCTATAAAATGGATGACTTAGGCAAAATTGTTGTCGTTGCTCAAGTAAGTACAAAAGAATCACATTCAAACATAATATTCAGATTTTACGGAATTAATGTTGAAGGCAGTGTAATTGAGCTTAAATCTCAGGAGTGTTAGCCTATTATTGTACCGTAATATCAGGAGTGTTAACCATCCTTGGTCACACTCCTGAGAGGTAACACTCATGAGAATTTACAGTGAAAATGGCGTCACACATGATGATGAAGTGACAAAACTCGGGAATGGCTACTGTTTGAAACCTGTCACCAAGCTGTATGGTTGTTGATATCGGATTATTTTGTTTAAGCACTAACAACACTCGTAATTAGTGTAACACTTATGAATGAAAATAAAAATACTCAACATGTTTTTAGGCTTCTTTCGCTGTAAAAACTGCTGCAACTCCAAGCACTCCTCTACAGTCTCACATCTTCAACTGGACAATATAACCTTCACATCTGACTGTTTTCCGCCATTTTCCATCGGCTTTCTTGATCGCAAAAATGATAACACTCCTGAGGTCCCATTGAAAAAAGAAATTGGGGACTGACTGAAAAACTTGTTTTTCACGGGTTGGGAAAAATCTTAAAAATGTAAATCCTTACTCTAAATAAAGAGGAACCAACTTACTGCAGCTAGTAACCCTGGCCAGTTCTAGATTGTCATTGTTTCGTAACTACCTAACTTCTTCTTAGGTGTTAGGTAGGAGGGGACAGTATCACTCATGAGTTTCCAGGATTTCAGGTTTCTTTCGTCATCACTGTGTATTGGTTAAAGGGGATTTTGGGCAGTCAAATTATTACTTCGTTGATCTCCCAACTTAAGTATACTACCCTTTTTTCCCCAAAATCGCTAGTTTTGGTCAAGAATTGTGAGAATTCGTCGTCGGGGACATGAAAGCGGCAAATGAAATGAGAATGACCCGTTTATTATCTCCATGAATGCAGGCTGCAAAACACCTACCAAGCTCCATGATGCATCAACAACAGCCCATTCTTTTTCTGTGATAAAGCATATTGCGAAATATTAGAATTTATATCTTTTAACTTTATATCTGTTAACATTTATTAAAAAATGTATACAAGTAGGTATATATATTATATAATATATGAAAAAGCGTTAAACTCTAGGATTCGTTTCAGTATGCCTCAAAACAGATTTCGATGAAAAAAATATTTCAAAAATTTAAATTTAAACATTTTTTGGAGCCATTGCAATACCTTTATTTTTTTACAAAAATTTGCTGAAACCGTTGGAAATGTTTCGCGTGTCAGCACCCACTGTATTCTACACACCGTGGGATCAGAAAAGAGCCTACGACGTTGTACAACATCATAAATGTCTAAAATTTACTGTGTACTAAATGTAGAACAAAGAGGAAGAAATCATGTTGATACTTCAATATCTTCAAGTATAAATCAAAATTCAAAAATTCATTTACTAATTGTCGGATGATTGAGATGTAGGTACCTAAATTATCATAAGTGCAATATGGCAATCAAGTGATGATATAAAATGATGGTAACGTGTTACGGATTTGAAGCACAAGAAATATATTTGAAATATTGTGTAGGTATAATATCAGAAAACATTAAAGACTTGATTAGATTTTGATGTGATATACCAACTTACTTCGAATCCTTCAAATATGGTTCCTCATCTGTTTTCCCAAAAACCGATGAATCGGGTAAATTTAGAAATATTCCAAGGAGCGCTAAAGTTTGAATGATATAGCCGGCACCAAATACGTATCTTCTAATATATCTGATCTTGAGATGGGGTGCTAGAACATGGAATGATCCCCCTGGAACGGACAAACACATACACACCGTCAATTTATAAACGTCTAATGCCTCCGTGCCCACCCAGTTTTTTTTAAACAGTTTCTATACGATTTTTATTAAATTTCCAGTGACCGCGCGGGTTTGACTTTAGGTGGTCCCCTTTCAGTTACCTACATAGTTTACAAATCAATACTTCGCTCTGCTCATGCACAATCTAAATTCCATCAGAATAATTTTCTCACGGCTTAGTTGCCCGATGTTGCTCAAATTCGGAGGGTATTCGGGAAAAGACGGTTTAGCTGTTCCATTATCCATTTCAACACCTTCGCATTCTTAATAGCAGCTGCGCACGTGCGATTGTGAAATTCTTGTAACAAGCTATAACTCTACACTTTTCATTAGATGTTCATGAAAAATGTTCGGGGAATGTGCTTCATCACTGAAAAATTAATTATTTTCACTGCTCAAGTATAAACGTAAAATTTATCTAGCACAATTTTGTTTGGTCTATTCGTCTGATCTCACTCAAATTCGGAAGGTAATTAGTAAAAATGAAGTTATTATTACCTCATATCTGAGTTCCATTACGGTTGTATCATCGGTAGCTGTCGCGTGTGCGCGAATGTCATATCCTTGAAACGAACATTACTTTCACAGTTCTCATCCGATTTCGATGAAATTTTCAGGGGTTGAATGGTTCATTTTTTAAAATTAACCATTTCGGTGACTTACATAGGTACATATTTATATTCATGTTATGGAAACGAGGGAGATATTTTTTGTGCTACAACCGAATCGCATACTCATCACAAAAAGGTATCTATTTTAGTTTTACCATTAATATTTACAGTCGATTCGCTGTTAAACCTGCTGTATCGGAGCGTTATAGATTGTATCTTGGGCCTCACGGCCTATCACAATCTATTCCCTTTCTTTTTGCAGCGGTAGTGGATTCACTCCCTCTTGATGACACAGCACGCCCTCCTATCCCCTCTGGCGTTAGCCACACCCAATGGGTGTGCCCGGGATGGACCACGTGGAGGTGCCAGGTTTTACAGGGATACTTCTTGTTTGTGTTCAGGGACAGGAGTTGACAGCACCTAGGTACTCTGCTCCCTCTTCTTATATCTTGGAGTTTTCCCATCATTGGTTGTCTTATCTTTAGAGGTCCATTTCATTTGTCGAGGTAAGGCGAGTATATGATATTTCTCCCTTCCTATCGCGGATTTACCTATATACTATATTCCCATGCTACAACACTCATATCACAGATCCGTTTCCTAACTACTAGTGCTCATTCAGTCAATAAATACATTCACCACAACATCGCGCCACATTCATACTAGCCAGTGGGGATGGGGAAAACCCCAACCGGCCTCCTCGAGCCCACCCATCCTAGGACGGCCTCCCTGGTACCCGTCGCGTAGGGTTTCCCGTGTTCTTGGGGTGTTCATTATCCAGGGAGACCTACAGCCCTTGAAATAAACAGAAACACAAATTAATAAAATGCGAAACTGAAAAAATCAAAATATCAAATAACCTACCGGTTTGCTGCCCCCTCGAGGGGCCGGCAGGGTCCCCGCACCCTCACAAGTTCCTGCACTCATACTTTCCTATTACTAAAACCTATTCTAATATCACATCACTTATCCTAATATCACAGAGGGTTTCCTCACACTAAGCATTCTCACATCCATTCACTCACCCATTACATAGAAGAACATTCACACTGGGGGAGTGGAGTACTGATTCGCTGTTAAACCAAGCTGCGGAGCATTGCACGTGATCACTGGCCTTCATAAACTTGGCGCACAGGTAGGTAGGTAGCAAATTTTTTACTTTGTTGCCCCTGGTGAGAATTGAGTTCATAATCCTAATGGTTCAAAAGTTTCTGTTAGGGGGCGACCACAACGCAAAACACCTTAGATGGGCTTTGGCAATTACAATCCCGAGAGGTGGTGTCCTTCATGTTGCTGTATTTTGACTTGGATTGGAGGGAGTTCACCCTCTAGAACCAACGCACTAAACAATGAACTCTAGACATTCTCAGGACATCCTAGATCTATATCTTAGGAAAAATCTTAACAGCATCGTATCTAACACTCAAATAATTCATGCATTGTAATCCAACCACTTTCCAGTTACAATTACTTTTACTGGCACCTTGAGTTGTAAACGCTATAATCGATTGATTCAAAACCTGTTTGACTGGAAAGCATGCACCGACGCATTACAAAATTTAACAGATCTATCCATTCCTTCAAAAACCCCAACGGACATAGATAAAGCAATCTCTCGTCTGACCCAGAACATACATTATGAAGCGAACGTTGCAAGCTCAACTGTCCATTATGTAACCCACAGATTAAACCATTTCACCCCCTCTCACATTCGAGATTTGTTACAACCAAACAAGATGCTCGTGAACTGTGGGAAAGAAAATAATATCCACAACAAAAAACAGCATATAACAGTGTCACAAGAGACCGTAAAACAGCTTTATCGAAACTGCACTAATCGCAAAAGAAAGATCCTAATATCCTTGAACCTACAAGATGGTTTACTCTACTCCAAAGTGAATATCTTAACCTAGCAGTACGGTAATATGCCACCTTTAAAAAATGGAAACACGTGGGTTTCAACACATGATGAAAAATCAGCTATGTTCTCTGAAATACTAGTGAACCAATTCAAGCCAAATCCGAGCTACATATACACACATATACCTATACTGTTTTTTCTTTCCTTCTGAAACACCGATTTCGTTTCCTCATCAAGAGACTAATTTATTTTGTTAACATATTGTAATTGGGCATCGCCCGTTCTGTAAATAAATAAATAAATATCATTACTCAACCTCTAACACTAACACCTTTATACGAATACTTTACTCCCGTTTTCGTGAAGAACGCAATAGACAGATTACCACCGAAGAAATCTGCAGGCCCAGATCAAATCACTCAGCAACTCCTGGAGAATATTCTTCGTGAAACCCTCTTTCAGCCGACAACGCGATACTCCGAACGACATACTTTCCACCCCGTTGAAAGCATACTGGGATAATTATGATCTGTAAACCACAAAAACCACACAACAACCCGACCAGCTACCGCCCTTCAAGTTTACTTTCCCTTTTTTTCAAAAATATTTGAGAGACATGCTACCAAAACTGCTACCATATCTGATTGCAGCTATACCAAACTTCCAATTCGGATTCCGTTCCCTCCACTCTTGTCAGCAACAACTCCATAGGGTCGTGGAAGAAATACTAGAGGCATTCGATAATCAAGAATTATGCCCAGGCGCCGAGAAGGCTTTCGACAGGGTTTGGCATCCAGGCCTATTTATACAAGGTTATTAAAACCATTGTTACTACAAATTGATACAGTCGTTCATCTTAAATCGCACGTTCCATGTAAAGTGCGAAACAGCACATTCTCCAAGTAAGGGTATGAGCGCGTCGGTGCCACAAGGAAGTGTGTGGGGCCCAATCATGTTCTTTGACAACCAGTGAGTGACAATCCAGTTTCGCAAAACACCATCTCGGTAATGTTCGCCGATGTCCACTCCATCCACTCGCGCAAACAGTCCGGCATTGTGGCATCAAAAAACGTCCAAAATCATCTCGATAAAATCCATCAATGGACTAAAAAATGGCAAATATATCAATGAATAAAACTAAATCAACTGCCAGCACATATTCACTCCAAACCGATTTCTCCACCAACCCACTGAGACTGAATGACACCCGGATTCCTCAAGATGACGCAGTCTGATATCAAGGCATCTACCTGTAACAACGGCTGACATTTGCCTATCATTTGAACAAAGATGAGCAAGGAAATCAAGTCGAAATGGGAATGTGACCGATGTAAAAATCCGGAAGAAAGAAACGAGAGTTTGGTAGCAAGTGACTTTGAAAGTGATGAGGAGAGTGAAAACGAAAACAGGGATTCGAAAGAACCTAAGGATGCTTACAAACTGATTCTTACTAAATTGAGTGCCCTGAGTAAAAAGGTTGATTGCGTACAGGAATTGAGAAAGGAGGTTTCAGAAATGAAAGCTTCTATTCAGTTCATGAGCGAAGGTTTTGATGGATTTGTCGCAATTGTCAGTGAAATTTAAAACACCATGGCAGAATTGAAGGCGGAAAATACGGAATTAAAAGCCACAGTTGTGACTCTTCAGCGTAAAGTGGATCAGCTGGAGCAGGCCGGTATGAGCAAGGAAGTCGTTATTGATGGGGTTCCGGAATCGAGGAATGAAACATGTGAAATAATTGTGCAGGAATTAGTAAAAATATTAAATATTAATGTCCGTGTTTCCAGGGCTTTCCGTGTGGGTATGTTACGGACTGATCAAACTCGAATGATTTTGGCATCTTGGCTGTGAAAAGGATGTTCGCGATTTGGTTACTTCCGCAAAGAAAAATAAGGAACTTACTGCCAATAAGTTGTTGGCATCCTGGCCTGGCATTAAAATCTATGTAAATAAAAATTTGACAGCTTTTCGACGAGAGCTTCATTTCTCTGCGGGAAAACTTGCAAGAGAGAAAGGGTGGAAGTTTGCCTGGATCAACAATTCAAAAATATACGTCCGGAAAAGTAAAGGGGATCGACCAATAATTGTACATGACATTGATGACATGTGTAAGATAAAGTAAACGTGTAGAAAAAGAAACAGTGCTCATTTTGCCTGAAGAATGTAAATTACATCGCATTATAGAGCGAAATAACTAGTGGTGGATTGGATGCATTATTTGATTAGGAAGAAGTTTCGTGTCACGATTCGGATCAGCTCAATGCTGTTCTCGACTGTAATGACAGATTCCTAAATGTTTCGAACACAAATATACGTAGTATAAATAAAAATTTCGATGAATTGATGATTAGTTTGCAAAATTGTAAGCAACAAATGGATGTCATCGTACTAACGGAGTGCTGGAATAGTAACAAACATTTGCCAAAGACGATTCCTGGATATAGGACATTTAGTACCACCAACTTTGTCAACAAATGTGGCGTTATCGTTGTATTCATTAGTGAAAAATGAGGTAATATTAAAGTTTTAGAAATTTGTTCAATTAGTGGGTTTACTTGTCTTTTGATGTAGGTAACTGACAGTTTATGGCAAAAAATTTAAATTTGATTGTACTTATTTATAGATCACCTAATAGCCATGTGATTGAGTTCGTTGATCAAATTAGAGCTGTGTTGTCTGCCGATCGTAATGCTTTATCTCTGTTTTTGGGAGATATGAATTTGAACATAGGTGATAATTGGTACGAAATTTATAAGGACGAATATTTGAATGTATTAGCTGAACAAAAATTTTATCCTTGTATCCATGGTTACACTAGGGTAAGTGATAGTACTGAATCATGTTTAGACCACATATTTTTGGCGACACGTCTGTGTTACAGGTTAGGTTTCCTTCTAGAAAACAGGATACAGAGCAAGCATGCTTTGATACGCGTATTAATTATGAAAAGGTCATTACTCAATTGGACAAAATAGATTGGAATGTTGTATACAATACTAGTGACACTAATGATTGTGCAGAATTGTTTCACACTCTTCTTTCGGATTGCCTTAATAGTTGCTAGTCTGTGGTACAGATAAATCATAAGAATAAGAAACTGAAGCCTTGGATTACTCAAGGTTTACTAGTTAATATCCGCAAGAAAGAAATATTGAGAAAGAAAGAAATATTGAGTAAAAAATTGAAGGATTGTCCTTTTAACATCGATTTAAGAAGACAGTATTGCATATGCCGTAATCAGTAGACTGAACTCATTAGAAAAACCAAAAATAATTTTTATGCTGTCAAACTGAAAGAAGCCGATAATGAATCACGTAAAGTATGGAAAACTATTAATGAAGCATCAGATAGGAAGAGGGAGATTACAAAAATTGATCAAATACAATCAGGCGACATTTTAGATGAAATAACCAAGACCCAAAAGAAATTTGTGACATTTTTAATGACCATTTTGTTTCAATTGGGAAGAGGCTCGCTAGTTCGGCCGCGCTTAATAAACGAATGTCTGTACATATCGATAGTGATCCGATCCCAGAAGGGTTCGTAGTAGTAACAGAACAGGAAATTAAATGTATAATACATTTTATTCTATAAAAGAAGACATGAGGGGTGGGTCGACACCTGGGTATGATGAGGTCACTGTGTCCATACTAAAAAAATGTAAAGAGTATATAAGTAGGCCATTAGCCCACTAGTGCAATCTCAGTTTCAAGCAATGTACATTCCCTGGCATATATAAAAAAGCAGTTGTAATCCCACTCTTCAAAAATGGTAATCCCGCAGATGTTGAAAATTACAGACCTATTTCTTCATTATCAAACATTTCAGAAATAATTGAAAAAGTATTCAAAAAATATTTTGTTGAATTCTTGGAAAATAAAGATCTATTGTCTCCTGCCCAATTCGGATTTCGTAATTACGAAATCCGGAAACACGTGGGTTTCAAAACACGATGAAAAATCAGCTATGTTCTCTGAAATACTAGTGAACCAATTCAAGCCAAATCTGAGCTACATATACACACATATACCTATACTGTTTTTTCTTTCCTTCTGAAACACCGATTTCGTTTCCTCATCAAGAGACTAATTTATTTTGTTAACATATTGTAATTGGGCATCGCCCGTTTTGTAAATAAATAAATAAATAAATATCATTACTCAACCTCTAACACTAACACCTTTATTACTTTACTCCCGTTTTCGTGAAGAACGCAAGACAGAACGCAAATTTGTTTGTAGAATTTGTAATAATATAAAGTGCCTGACTTATGTTGGTAGTGGAACTACCTAGAAGTGTTTTCTATGCTCTTTGTAAAATTTTGTTTGTTTGTTTGTTTATAATGCGAATAAAAAAAATTTTTTTTTAGGAGAATTAGTCAAAAGAATTTGCTCAAGACTGAACCTGCTCAAACCCTTGTCCAGTCGCGATTCATCCCTACCTATCACTCGGCACAAAACGTATAATTCAAACTCGTTGCTATGATGACTCGTATATGATGATTTCGTTGAATTTATTTCATCTTGATCGAACACCAGCCTGACGTGACTAATCTAAAATGGGGAATTTTCGTGGTTATATTTTATTTGCTCAATAGCGAGAACTTTCCTAAAAGGTGCTATATGATGGGTATCTGACTAGTATGATATGACTCTTGAAATTAATTTGCACGATCACGTCGCGGCCCCCGCCTGCCTGGGGGGAACCCTCAGCTCTCTTGCAGTACTACCTCACGCGCGATCTTCCTTCCTGTTTATTGGCCAAATTACACAGTATTATTGGATACTATATATTATTACTATACTTTATTAATGCTATATTATTATTGGAATGGTAGGCCTGTCACGTAGAAATTGGCGGCCCTCAGGTCGTAATGGGTGCTCTGCCAGAGCGCACTGGCAGCGGTTGGCAGGCGAAGCCTGCAGGGGGTGCCCACCTCGTTCTTTTTTTAAAGCAATAATTGGTACTGGTAAAAAAAGTCTTGGTTTCTTCAGCGTCAATAACCTTAGCTACGTTAAAACTCTTCCCGACCAAGATTGCTGCAGTTAATAAGGCGTTTTTAGTATCAGGTTTTTATGACCTGTCTTTACGAATAGAAAATGCTCGGCTCAAAGTCATCGTTTTGGTATCATTGAATTTTTTGTTGAAAGTCCTTTTTGTCTAAAACCCACCATGATGATATCTATTGGAATTGTCGAAGTGAATCAGT
Organism: Adelphocoris suturalis; assembly: GCA_030762985.1. Taxonomy (NCBI): domain Eukaryota; kingdom Metazoa; phylum Arthropoda; class Insecta; order Hemiptera; family Miridae; genus Adelphocoris; species Adelphocoris suturalis. Next base: position 49,405,054 of record CM061042.1, on the reverse strand, counting down.
TATTGCTGAAGTGAAGCATTTAAATTGAGGAAAGAAGCAAACGCGGGTTTTCAATAAAATGGTGATTTTAAGGGTAAAAGGGGTGAGTTGAGACATTTCAGAAACGTCAGAGGTTACACCAGGTATTAGGTACTATACAATCCCAAGGACCAAATATGAGAATGCGTACCGAATGTTCCACCTGCACCATAGACCACAGCAGTTATTGGGGCTAGCTCAGTAGCGAACGATCCGAAAGAGTTTGTGAACCCAACGCAGGAACTGTGAACACCCCAACCAAAAGATTGCTGAAACCCTGAAAAAATAGTGATGAGATTACGTTGCGTCTTTCTTTTAATATGGTGACGTACAATAAAAGTAATTTGTATATATTAGCATGCAGGATGTAGGTACTATGAAAATACAATTTTACGATGGACTTAGGGCCAGGGGTACAAGTCAAGGTGTAAGCTGAAACATAGCCAAACGTCGTTTACTTTCGAAACTTGGTCTAATCTACTGATCGCGTTTGGCGTGTGTACAAGCCCTAATCACTATGGTTTAAAAAACTGGGGTTTAAACGTCAAAGACAGAGAAGAAGAAGGCAAAAAGGCTGCATAGATTCTTGGAACTGTAAGGAACTCAAGGAACTATTCTATCTTTCCAACCACTGATTTCGGACATCGTTTCAAGTAATCTACTGTGAGCCGAGCTATGGAGGTAATGGTAGAATGGTTTAGCTAGTGAGAACTCTGACGCTACGTTACTGTGGACATACTATTTAAATGACAATATTGAAATGTTACCAATAAGCACGTTACCTTGAGGGGGTGTTGCGTAGTTCTCACCAGTGTCTTGTAGTAGTGCTACCACCAAAAGCAGGCCTGAGCCCTCGGTATATATACATACTTTGCGGGATTACGAAGAGAACAAATCTGAACTTTCACTTGAACGTTATTGCAATATTGTTACTACAAGTGGAAAAGCCCGTGTCACCACGGGATGCAAGTACAAACTTTAATTATGCAAATAAAAAAGCAAAATCTTTCTGTTTTTGCACTTTTTCTTGTTTTTTAATATGAAGGAATCTGATTTATAACTTGGTAGAATTATCTGCACCAGTTTTCTTCATGCCGGTCAGTTTAAAAAAAATTTGAAGAGAATCGGTGCAGGCGTTCAAGCGTTATCACTTTATATGTATCCTATTATTATAATAGATACTGAAAACTCGAACTGAAGGTTCGTTACGATATATAGAATTGTGCTTGAAGAGCTTTCGATAAAGTTCACTGTGGAACAGAAGGTTCCTTATGTTTATTACCAAAATTATAACTGAACCAAGAGAATCAGGAAGGAGCCAAAGAAACAAGATTCGTGTTAAACGTGATGTGTAATGTGTCGATAAATATGTGCACAAAACAAATAAGTTCAAATAACAATGTCAACTAGACGTATTTGGCTGATCAAGTTCTGAGATATCAACAGCATAAGAACGTTACAGTTATTTTTCAAGATTAAAGATAATGTTACGCTTGTTGCGATTTTAAAAGTTGAAATAATTCTTATTTTGGTTAAGGTAATGGCGCTGACTTGTTATACAAAATATTATATTCTTAATCTTACGATTGTTACTGTTATTTCTCCAATTGTCGGGGCCGGCAGGAAATCCTTCAGAAGAGAGCTTGATTGTGCCGGGTGCGTCAAAACCGTTATGATGGTCCGAATGAGAGTCAATGTACAAGAGCCGTGTTTCAAAGTCAGGGTGCACGTTACGGGGGAACAACTTGGATGCCGTAAACACAAGGGCCTTACTCCGGGGGACTGATCACAACACTATAGCACAATCGCGCAAACCGGGGGTTTGAGAGGCCTTGTCCGGGGTTTATATATCAGTCGCCCCTCCTGCTAGTGCCCCTCCTCGGGCCGTCCCCTCTGGTTCGCCTCCCCACCGTGCCTGACGTATTGGGTGCCTCCCACTGGCCTCTTCACCCGTTGCCCCCCCCCCCCCCCCCCGTGTCTATCACGTTATATGAAAGAGCCCCTCTAGGCCCGATTCTCCAGGCCTACACTACCATGGCAACTTCTGCACGTGTATTTGTAACTGGGGTTTTTGATGTTATGATTAGCGTTATTCATATTGACCTGAGTTTGGATTAGTTCAGCAGATCACCTTTTTTTTTATTCTTTGAGTTTTTCTTGCAATGGTCGTTTTTCTCATTCAACTAAATTCAAGTAACAAGTTTAAATTGCAGGAAAAGGAAGAGTCACAAAATTCAGTTAATCTGATGAAGGTATTCTATTGCACTTCATTAAAATTATTCCTGTATAATGATAAACGAAAATGTGGATGCTGTTAACAAGGCAGCAAAGTCAGAGAAAATGGGAACTATTAGTTGTAGAATCCAATAGTTCCTCTTCAATCCATTTTAGAAATGATTTGGGCCTTGCCGGAAGATACGTGGCTGCCTTGAAAACACTTCCATCAAATTCCACAATACATTCATCATCAGAAATATCTTCTGGTCTTCACTACCTTTCCTCAATAACACATCCTCTTAATAATTCTCCACAAAAAACCCATAGAACTGAGTTTAAACGACCCTCGACGACTGATATAGCCAGCCCATGCTCTACGGTGGTAGTTTTAGCCCTCCAAAGGCTGTCTTCCTATTGCTCACAATAAAGTGCCTTTCTATTGGTTGAAATGGTCCTTAGACCTAGTATATATAGTACCCATCTAAGTCATGCTAACCATTCTGAAATGAACCAGCTGAAGAGACGCTTGGAGATAGGTACTTCTGTCACCCCACTAGTGACGAGTTTACCTGCAACCCATCTTACCTGCGCTGCTAAGCCGTTTGACTTGCCATTCTTTGGCCGTTCGTTTCCAGTAATCTACTGTGACGTCTGCTGCACGTGTATTTGTTCCTGGGGAGAAACAAATAGTCTCTTTTTCGGAGCGTATGGAGTTATTCCTCTTGGGAGAAGCCATTAGCGACGAAAATCGTATGGTTGGAAAGCTTGCCACCTCCCATCTGCCTATGGTCTTCGGGAGGCTGAAATGGTTCCTCCCCAACGATCCAAAATAAGGATATAAAGGCGGCACTTATTAAGCTTTGCGCTCCAGTGGGCACCTGTGCTGTTTCCAGACTTGAATTTTCCCGCATGGTGAAGGCTCCTGGTCATTCCATCAGCGATTTTGTGGAGGCCCTCAAGCGTAAAGCCTTTGACTATGAGAGGACTACGGTAGAGCAGATGCTGTGTGATAGACTTATCCCCGGCGTCGGGGATCATCATATTGCCACTGCATTATTCGCCTTGAGGAATGAGACGTCCTTCGACAAGTGGATTGAGTCAGCAATGAAGGTGGAGTCTAAGAAGGCAGCAGCTGAAAAGTATGTACAGTCTACCCTTCTTGGGGCGGTTTTTACCCTGCAGCTGAGGACAGCACATGGTGGAGGTGGTGGAAGCAGCAGTGTCGGTGCTTTGTATCCAGCAGAGGCATTGGCTTTCAATGAGGGGCTTACCATCATGGTTGTCCTAGACTTTTATACTTTCACTTCAAGGACCGCGTGGGTTCAACAGGAGCTCCGTCAACCGCATTCTAGTTGGCCCCCGTCCAGGTTCGAGGGTCAGGAGTATGTGTAATGGGTGCATGGTCGATCACGAGCCTACCAACTGCCCTGCGGCGTCATGGGTGTGTAACCAGTGCGGATGGAGAGGACACATTCAAATTTACTGCTTTCAGGGGACCTATGGTAGCAGACAAACGCCCTTTCATGTGAGTCTTCAAGTGTTTTGATCCCTTCGGGCGATAGGAATAATTATTTAGGAAACGGCACTAAGCTGGTGGACGAGCAATCTCTCAGGGATGTTCGAGAGGTCCACATGGACCTCACACTTTCAGGTGAGGGAACACCTGTTGGTAGACGCAGTTATTTCCAATAAATTGTAGAAAAGCCATTTGGGCGAATTGATTAACGTAGATTCTGAGATAAACACTGGGTTGGTGCAGCATGCCCTCAGGGATGTTCGAGAGGTCCTGGACCTCGGGCCTCCAAGCGTAAGGAAAATGCTTGTCGGTAGACGTGGCTGTGGTTTTCTCAAGATAAACTTACCCCTTTCGGTCTGTAAAAGAATATTTCTTATGTTCAGCTATTGAAGTAAATCCAAAGCCCCCGACAGTAGGAAAGATGGGTACCTATACCTACATGTATATATTTTTATGTGTGTGCATGTGGCCCACCCAGGCCAGATGAAATTATTCACAAATTTGCACAATGTAAGTTATTTGTCCGTTTAGATTTATCAAATGCTTACTTAGAACACTCCATTCATCCAGATAGCCAACCCCTCCTTACTATAAACTAAATAAGTCAATCGGGATAAGGTGCTTGGGTATTTTAACATCAGGGACGAGCCACAGCGGATGCTAACCTGATAAAGTCAAGAGGGTCGAATTAGTGTCTAATATTAAAGTGAATTTTCCCGCCTATCCCGTGAGTTCAGTTTCCAGCATTTCTAAGTATTTTCCTAGTTCTTTTCTTATACAGGAAAAGGTTTCGCAACGCCAGATTCTGAAAACTTATGAACAAGAAAATGAATATAATTTTCATGATTCATGGAACCAACAAGAAATGAATGTCTCTGTTATCGGTGTGTAAGGTTACTTTGCGATAGGGATCGAGATATGAGTTACCATCTTCCTAAAATGATAACTCTGAATTCGGTTTTTTATCATAAAAAAGAAAACGATAAGTATTTATTTTACAAATTTTGAATTTGATATTATGAATTTTGTCTTCCTGAAGGAGCCCCAGTTCCTGGGGAGAAACGTTGGAGATTAATAAAAAACCAATTCAAGGACAGCAAGGCCTTTTTTGTAAAGTCTTGTTATAATTTGTATTGTCCTAATAAAGAAACGATCCTACGTTATGGGCACAATAAATTGTTCCAATATCAAAAACTAATAATAATTGTTAAATGTATATTTTTATTTATTACTCAAATAAAGTTTATCAACTATAAAACTATAACATTAAAAAATGTATACAGAAAAACGTGGGGGAAAATGTACTTAAATTTCATACATTAGTGCTCAGAAATAGTGACAAAATCTTCAAAAATAGTTGAAAATCCATAAGCTCTTTTTGAATTGCATATTACTATTTAGACTGAGTTTTTCCCATTAAGTTAACTGTTAAAAATTCAATTATTAGGTAAAAATAAACGTCATTTTCAAAAATTCTCTCATATTTTCATGCTGCATGACTGTTTTTTCTCTATTGAAATGGGTTTCCGCAATTTCGTTCCCCACACAACTTTGCGAGGCAACGGTTTTGGTGTCACCAAAAAACGGCCAAATTTTTAGGATGTGCTGCAGAAAATATTCATAGACATGTTCAAGTCAGAAAGGAAAAGAAGGTTATCAACGTGCTGGTTACTATTTATTCTGAATCAGGAAATAGCCAACTTACCTATGAAGCAGAAGGGTATGGCAAGAGTCAAAAACTCTCTTGAGATATAAAGTGCTATCGTTTTTTTGAACGCTTCCAAAGCTGTCTCTTTGGTAGGAACTAAAGGTGTATTTCGCCTTGCTGGTCGGAGTGAAGAGAAAACCACCACGGCTCCAAGCTCCATTCCAAACATTGCAAACACGAGATTCCTCCGTGTGATAAAATCTAGACGTGTTTTTCCAGCGAATATGAACACAGCGTAGAGGTTTCCCACCATAGCCCTGTAAAATACAATCCAATTTTTTTAATAAGTGGAACTTATGCTTAAAATGCACATAAGGCTCAGTCCATCAATCGCCATGTTGAATAATCTTAAATCTAATACTAAAAAATGTATGCCAAAATACATGGAAATTACTAATTGAAGAACAAAGTACGAGTCCAAGTTTTTGCATATATACTAGAACAGAAGATATGTGTAAGCATGCTAATATGCAAAATGAGGCTGTAACAAATTCATGTAGGCGCAATCCCTACCACCGATGAAAGTCACCATGTTTGATGAAAAACCGTTGAAGGTATAAGGCTTCAATGGACAAAATTTTGCATAGTAGTGAAAAAGTTGTATGCGTTAATAAACTAAGAGTCTGGAAACTATAAAACTTACATTTGTTCAAGAAGTTTATATGAGAGGAAAAGCAGCGATCTACCAAATTCTCCCCCACTAGATGATCATAGCACATAATCTTTCAGATATTCGGGTACCTCTCTTCCTTGTCCTCTTCGGCCTAACCTCCCGCGACTCTTCTAGCTTGGGAAATACCGTCTTTGAATCTTCTATAACCATGGCAGACCCTGGGGAAGGAAGTACACCTGATTTCGGTGGTGGAGGACAGACGGAGGTTTGGAAACCTGGTGGATGAGAAACTTCTTCAGATGGGTTGGTATTTTCTGATCCATATTCTTTTTGTGCCTCTCCTCGTGGTGCCAGTTCTTTGAGCGAGATAGTGGACTCTCTTCCATCTGAGAATCGCACAAGTTCATATTGGGGGTTTGATTCTACTCGTTCGTTAACAAGTCGATCGGATTTACTTGACCAAACGTTTCTTCGGACAAGCACTGGGCCAGGTTGAAGTAACCAGTTTGGAAGAGTAGTCCCAAATAGAGATCGTCGAAGAGTGGATCAAATCAAATCAAATCAGATTTTATTGCCGTCATACAGAATCATTGCACATAGCAAATAGTCAACATAATAAACAAAATATACACATTAAAAATAAGATAGCTAGAACAATAAATTACTAAACTAATATTAAGAAGGAGATAAAAGGTAAGCACATATATTTATAATATAATCTAACTTGTGGCAAAGTTGATATCGAAAAATTCTTGAAGGCCATAAAGAGGGCATGCAAGGAGCTGCTTCTTCACGACTGTAGAGAAGGCCCGAGGATGCAGGTTTTGAACGTTTTCGGGGACATGATTGAAAATTTTGATGCCTAGGTACTTGTGTCTCCTCTGCGATACCACCAATCTCTGGCGCGGGATGTCCAAGTTCATTCTTTGGCGCGTTCCGTGGTTGTGAACATCACTCCTTCTCGGAAGACAGCTCTTTTCCTCATGAGTTTGTTTTAAGGTCATGAATATATAACACGAATATATCGTAAGTAGCCCATAGGCTTTGAACAAGGGCTTGGCGTGCGTTTGGTGGTGAACACCTCCTACTACTCTTACTGTCCGTTTCTGTAGGCGAAAGATTCGATTCACCCCAGCAGAGGCACCCCATACAATCAGTCCATATGTCATCACCGAGACGAACAAACCATGATAGGCTGTCAGCAGCACCACAGATGAAAAACGTTTGTGAGGTGTGCAGTTTGTTGAAGTGCACAGCAGGGACCGGATGGAGTGAAAAGCTTCTGATAGAATAGCTTCCCATTTTGGAATGTTGAGGCCTTTTGGTTTCAAATCCAGAGTAATAGACTTCCATATTATTCCATTGTATCTTTCAACCAAGCCATTTCCTCCCTGAGTTCATGTCTTTGCGTGAGTATGGGAATGGAAAGCGTGAGAATTCGTTAGCTATGTTTAGTAAATACCGATTTCAACTGAAAGAGGGTAGGGAATCCTTGAAATCAATGTTTAACCTCTCGAAAGTATTTAAACCTCTCGAAAGTATTAAAAGTATTTTGGTTTTATTTCAGCACAAGCAGGACGAACGGAAGCACTTTTCTTGAAATCTTCAAAGAGTTCATATTTGAAAACAACCAACTATGGAATCCCTCAAGTAACTGTATTAGGGCCGTTATATTTTATTATTTATATGAATGAAATAGGGCTTTTAAATATTCCAGGAGAAATAGTTCTTTTCGCGGACGACTCGATTATATATTGTTCATCTGATAACTGGAGCTCCACGTTCAACTTTGCAAATCTCTGCTTACAACAAATTAACCGGTGGTTTATTGATAACAAATTAACTATAAATTTAAACAAAACCCTATGGCTACCATTTCATCTATCATCAATGTCCGAGCCAGCGCAGGACATGGAGGTGCTATTACATGGAGCTGATTGTGATACATCATGTTGTGCAACATGCCCGAAAATAACAAGAGCTTCAGAGGTGAAATATTTGGGGGTTGTGTTTAATAGCCGGGTTAAGTGGGAGCTACACGTTTCGTTAGTCAACACAAGATTAAGAAAATTAATATACATCTTTGCTACATTAAATAAAATATTATCATTGCCTCTATTAAAAATATTTTACTTTGCACTTGTCCAATCAGTGCTTTTGTACGGTATTCCTGCATGGGGTGCCACTTATCCCACTACCCTCTTGCCCATTATCACCACCCGAAAACAGCTAATAAGAATTATAAGTAAGAAGAGGTTTTTGGACCATACCGAACCGTTATTTAAACATTTGAATATTTTAAAATTTCCCTTACTGATGGAGCTTCATTGCATTAAACAGATCTTGAAAGAAAAAAGTTTTTCCACGCCTAACCATTTAATTTACACCAGATTCCATTCTTGCAACTCTATGACTATTCCTTATTTTCGCACTACTCTTGGTTACAACTCATACCGAGCACGAGGTGTACGTGGGTTTAATGCTCTTCCGGAAACCCTGATATCGGCGCTTTTAAATAAAAACTGGAAAACTAGTCAGAAACTCAAAAAATACTTCATCATGTTATAACTAATCTGCTATTCTACTGTTGTTTAACTTCATTATTATATTTTTCTATCTTGGATGGGTACATGTTTTGTTTTCATTGCACTCCGATCCATTGCAGCTGGAACAATTTTATTGTATTTTTTTTTTTTAAAGAAGCGTGTTTCTTTTTCTCTTTTTAAAATAAGTAACCACTTATGAATATTTGTTATTTTTAATATATATTTGTTATTTAGTTGCTGAGGTACGACTCATCTTCCTGCCGCGGGCTATGTCCATATAGGGGATAAGTTTCTGTATCTTTTTAGTAATCTGTATTATTTTTGAAGAGCATTTTATTTTCAGTTTTTATGTATTTGTTATACGATAAAGAAATAAAGAATCTAAAAAAAAAAAAAAAATAAAAATAAAAAATAAAATAAATAATAAGGCAAATTTTTGCTTCTGAACCAGTGATTCATTCAGGTAATGCTGGGTGACATTGAATTTTATGTAAATCATAAAGTTTACATAGCTCCACAATTCAAGAAAAAGCATCAGCATTCTGATTTTCCGTCCCACGGTGGTCGGTGGTACTGAATGTCAAAAGAGTATGGGGACAGCTCAAGTCGCCAATGAAGAATTTTTTTCATTTTGCTGGAAAGTTTAGAATTGAAGATGAATTATAAATGTTCTTGATGAGTGATCAGTTAGAAATGCCTACCGAGGAAACAGTGTCGCCACTTCCTCAAGGATAAGATGATAGCCATGGCTTCTCTTTGAAAGGCAGATTGCTTTTTTTCAGAATCCAAAAGCGTATTAGAACAGAACGCGACAGATCGGCCGTTTTGACTTAAAGCTGCAGCAATGGCTATTCCAGATGCATCAGTTTCTACAGCGGGAGTATGATCATTTGCAACTGTTGTGAGAATTAGCAATATCATACAACACTGTGTAGAAGAGTTGCCCTTGGTGTTACTAGGGATGTAAACCTCGTTTAGGGTGCACAGGTGCTGAACTTGTATTCATGGTAGGTACTACTCTGAAATTAGCAAAAGAATTTTTCGAAGAACTCATTCTAGTGCAACCATCACATGAATTCACAGCAAGACTATGGATCAACTTCGACCAGCACAAAGGCACACAACTAGCAATGTTTTCCTCCAACCAGAGGTCACAAAAACGACACATGTACAACCACTATATGATGGTACTTACCTAGTAATGCGAGAAAGGAGAACTTTCACCCTTTTAATAAAAGGAAAATAATGGTTAGTGGCAATCGATCTACTGAAGCCAGCAAATATGAAATCGAAGTGACTAACCAAGAGCAAGTAGGAGCTTTAGAATTTGATTGATTTGAAGCCAGATCGGAGTCACAACCAGAGCCATTTATACTATCTCTGAACCTCAACCAATTTCACCTCCACCAATATTCATAGACTCAAATTAATCAAACGACTCAAGCCCAAGAATGCAGACCGTGTAAGAACGAAGAACGAGATTCGGAAGATTAGTTCACTTCTCGAAGCGCGTTGAAGTTTGGTTTGAACCGTAATTCTCCAACAGTTGCTAAAATTGATTAAGATATGTATGCATAAGAAAAGAACAAGCTTAACTATAAGTACCTACAGTTTATTCGATTTTGCAATTAGAACTATGATGTTGCCGACGCAAGAACTATTAGACATGCAGTATGAGAATACAACTATTGCTGTTTGGGCAGGTACATGAATACAACAGCATTTTAAACATTGAAAGTTTGAAATAATTTTGTACGTACTTACGATAGTGTGTATATGGCCCAGAACAAGCTGACATGCACTATGTATTTTGGAGGTTCAGAGTTCAACACTAAGAAGTTTCCTTGGCCAACCCAGACTAAAGCACCACCAGCGCCACTCAAGAAGAGTCCCAAATATGTAGCCCAAGTGAGTTCCAGTGACAGCAAGTACATTAAGGATCTGGAAACATTGGCGGTATTTAGGCACTTTTCCAAAACTAGTATAACCCAGGCATGGCTACAACGAAGTTACTTATATTAAGAACCCTTTCCACCGCCAGTAACAGCTGACATGGTAGGTACCGTCAAGTGGGGTGACTTGGAAACGTGGGGTGACTTGGATCAGTTGGGCGAAATTTTTTTGTTGGTGTGTTGGCAGTCTTGAATAAATATTTATCAGCTGTTTAAGGTCAGGTTCTCTTTGTCTGTTTCTTGGCTATTTTGTGGCATGAAGTTGGGCTCATAAAAGTATGTATTTCTAGGATTTTTTAAATTATGAATGTTGTATCGTAATATCCACACTTTTGAAGTACAACAAACGTAGGTTCATTTGTTACTAAACACCACTCCGAGGGTGACGAGACTCTCAGGGCAGATTACTGTAGATATATACTTCCAAAAGCCGAAGCCATCACAATTTTGTAAACAAAAAACTCCATATGTCGGGGTGACTTGGAAACCCCGATCCAAGTTACCCCAACATTCTGATTAATTATTTTTCAGCCATATAGTGCATTTCGTGTAGTCGTAGGTTACTAATTGGTTTAAAAAAAAGTTTTCAGGCATTATGAGGACATACAAAAAGAAAGTGGGGGGGGGGGGGGGGGGGGAGTATATGGGTCGCAACACTTTAAAAGGCAGTTTCTGATATAAAAAAGAAGAACATGAAGCTAAGACATGCAAGTAGATTGTATGGGATAGCTGTATCCACATTATCACGCAAAGTGCGTAATTTGAACCCCAAAAAACATGGGGGCCAATGAAATTTTATCAATAAAAGAAGAGAATTACATCTGCAAAAATTTGGATATCGCATGTGAGTGGGGTTTTCCATTAACATCTATGCACGTCAGAGGGGTTGTGCAGCAATATTTGAATGTGAAAGGTGTAAAATACGTGAATTTAATGAAGTCTGACTTTTTTGATCCAACTTCTGTGATAATTGATGGTTTTTGTGATTTTATAATAAAATACTTTTTTTTTTAAATGGAATTTCTGTTACAACCTTTTTAAAAAATCATTACAGAGTTCCACACGCCCCTGGAGTATGTACTAATGAAATTAACTACCAACTAACCGTACTAACTAATTTATTGTCACAACCTTTTGTTGTTGGAATAGAAATAATAATTTAAGTAGCCCATTTGGCATTCGTGTTCAGGAGCTCACCAGGTGGGACTGTATAGAGAGATACCCTCTGGTCCCTTCTGAAGTCCCCCCTCCCCCAAATCTGGGATGCGCGTTGATTTTCGCTTGAGGGTTGGGGTCAAGGGTAATACACCCCCACATATCCTCAGATGTCGTTACTCAGAAGCAATTCAGCGATATGCTGGACACACCATCTTATTCGCTGATGGCTCAAAGACACCTTGGTGGTGTTGGCCTTGCTCTATGGAGCTCCAACTTCCATGTCATTCGAAGCCTACCATCTGTGGGCAGTGACGCTGGCTGTTCGACATGGCCAGCTATTGGGAGTTGGAAATTATGTGATCTGCAGTGACTCACTGAATACCATCGAGGCGATTAGGGACACATGACCCCCTAAAACAGCCACAACATTGGGCACAAACAACTTTCATGTCACGTGAGTGCCAAGCCATGTGAGCATTCACAGCAATGAGTGTGCTGATGCCCTAGCAAGGAGAGCCATTGGTGATTACTCCATCGAAATTTTGCCTATGCGCATTGAGGATCAAATCTCCTATAAGCAGCATAAAGCCAATTCCATATGGCTCGAGCAATGGCAGGTTTGTCACTGGTCACTGGTTTGTGTTGGGTCCTTCAGGACCTTTGCCCGGTTGATTCTTTCGTGAACCACCTTCCAAGGAGGAGCCGAATAGTGGTCATTCGGGTAGCCACTGGCCATTCATGCCCGTCTTACCCACAGACACCTACTTGATCCAGTAGCTCGTGGTGTTGTGTGTGGGGGATGAGGGGGTGATTTGTCTAACCGCCACTTTTTGGAGGAATGCCCAGCCCTCATGGACCTCAGAGTCCAGCATTCACCCCCTCAGTGAGTGGATGTTCTGTCCGGACCAGACAAGGTCCAGTCTCTGTTGGTGTACCTGAAAGCCACTGAGCTTTATTACAACGAACTGTGATATTCTGATCTGCGATATATTTATTTATTTATGTGCATCTAGTCATACCTTTATTCAACTAAGATGTTAGTATTTATCATTATATATTTATCAATAGTATTTATGTATTTGTAAGGATCATCTAGTCGTAGTTTAGTTTTCATTACGTCGTTACGTCGCTGTATCCCTAGAGGCAGAGTGCGGCGATGCCTCGCTTTGCGGGATATTATTATTATTATTAGAGAGTTTTTGTTCTTCCCGTACGATTTCCCCCCGTTAACGCGTAGAGCAAGAAATTGCAGATGCTAGCTCTTAGGTATATACACGACTAACGAAACGTTATCGTCACTCTAAAGTGTTTCTTTAGTGTTTCAAAGTCAACGATTCTCTTGAATTTGAGATCGAGTAGAACAATTTTGAAATCATTTTACACTGCTTTACCTGCTATCTTCACAGGCATCGAATAACTAGGTTCGACCTATGAAAAAATAATATTCGCCAACGCATATTTCGTTGAAAACATCGGTTCTCGTTTGATCACTGAAGTTAAGCAACATCGGGCTTGGTTAGTACTTGGATGGGTGACCACCGTCCGTCCGGGAGCGCCGCAAATACGGCATCTTTTTTTTCTAATTATTCAATTTTTCATCTATCTACATCTTTTTTACTCAATCAGGCCTCGTGGAATAGTTCGTTTTGAGTGCCTTCCCTGCTTCAAACTTTTAACAGCTTTAAACACAAACCTGCTCGTCATCTGAATCTTTATGTTGGTAGATACAACTTTGTAGTACGAAATGTACTTGCGAACGCTTACGAAGAATAGGTATCTACTTTAAAATCGGAAAAGTATCAACGACTGCATTTACTCCGAAGTAGGTGAACAGGATATCTGGCTGTCGGACGAAGTAGATACTTGGTTCACATGATCAATGGAATTTGATTTCATAATACAATGCATCACAGGCTTTTACTTTTTTCGACTAGGTAGGAAATTGTGGAAGGGAAACGTTATTAGAGGACAGAGGGAGACCGAATACCTGACCTATTATTAAAACTGTGGTCACGCTTGCGTCAGGTTATGACTCTACGCGTAGGACAGGATTCCAACGAAAGCATTTTTCCCGCCAACGTATTGGTCGGCCTCTTTCCGTACACGCGTAGTTCTACGTGTTGAAGCGTAAATTCGAGCATGCGCAGTTGGTATTTCAGTCTTTTCGCGTACACGGGTAGAAAATTACGGGAAGAATAAAAACTCTCTATTATTTCTCCCGCTCCGATCTGCCAGTGGAGTCCTTGATGGCAGTCCGTTCAGTGACGGACGGTCAGCATGGCTCCCCTTAGAATCGTGCCCGTTGCAGTGTCCCATTGACACCTCTTTTTGATTGCCGCTACTGACCCTTCCGGTTAAGACGCGGCTTGAATTCTAAATAATAATAACAATAATAATAATAATAATATTTTAAGCATTTTTCAAGTATTTACTAACAATAAAAAACAATAATAATTCCTAAGTAGGTATTTACTAATCATAATCAATCAATAATTCTATGTATGAGAATGACAGCACCTTCACGCTCAAACTCATGGACGGATTTGAACGGGGTTTTTTGCAAAATGATTGGGATGGCACGAGGAAGGTTTGTGTAAAAGAAAATGTTTAAAAAACGTCCAGTTAGATCAGCTGACTTATCTAAATCCTGCTCACCTAGGAATTTAAAATTTGATAGGGTGCTTCTCGGGGACACCGAGAAACAAATAAAATGATGGGGTCTTTCCTCATCAGCTGAGTGAGCTTAATTCACTCCTTTTCACGCTAGGCATGTGAAATTCGAGCCTCACTAAGAACCTAATGCAATGAGGGTTCCAAACAGATCAGCTGCCTTAGCTAAATTCTCTCCAATTCTCTCAAGAAATTTGATAGGGAGTCTCTCTGGGACATCGAGAAGCGTATACAATTATGGGATACAAGTACATGTGGGTCCTTGCAAAGCAGGGTTACCGGCTTTGCAATCCGATTGTTTGGTTTCTAGGGATTGCAAAGCAACATGACTGCGACTGTTCAACATGACACCGATTGTTTTGTTGATTATTAGTAACAGGTGGAGCTCAATCAAAAATTAGTTGCTGTTGCATTTGATCGGAGTTTTGTGGAAAAATACAATATGCCTAATGCTAAAAAACAGACAGGTAGAAGAAAAAGACGCGATGTTTTAGCAACTGTTTGCACGAAGAAACGAAGAGGTAAGCTGCGTGCAGTTACGACGTCATCTACCGAGACGGATTATGCACACAATGACATCATAATGTCCGCTAAAAGAGAATCAGAGGCCACTAATAAGGAAGAGGAACAGATAAAAATTAAGAAGCATCGCTCAATTTTTTAATTGAAGCATTATGAATCAAAATTAAATCTGTTTGTTTACCCGTATAATATAATTATCATCCTTCATACCCCACACCTTAAACCTTTTTTCATTTGCATTACCGTTCCCTTGCACTCCGGTTCATTTTATTAAATAAATAAAATGTCTTCTACAACCAATACGGCTAGGTAGGTATACACTTCTTCCGCTTAACATCACGCTTCGGTACACCGATCATTTTCCTGCCTATCGGGCGGGTAACGCGGCTAGTAATTTAATAAATTATTATAATTGAAGTAGGTGATTACCTACGTACGCTTAACAAGTCTAATAGGACACAAAGGTTGTAATAAACTCGATTTCGGGAAGTCAGAATTCCATTGGAATCATGTTATCAGCTGATACAATTATTATTGTTATAGTTTTCAAGGCGGCGTTTGATATGTTTTTCTGGTTACAATTCACTCCCGTGTTGGTGTTTTTATTTTCGATGTTCTAGCCCTTAGGGGAAGCAAACGAATAAACGCATAGCGACTGGGGTGGTTTCGTTCGATTCTTAGGGCGGAAACCTATAAATGAAACTCAAAAAATCATTACACTCATCATCATTATTCAAGATCTTGATTTTTGAATATTTCAGCCCTTAGGCTCTACCTTTAATCGAACGCGGTGCCGATGTTACTGGCACATCTCCGGCCGATAAATGATTTTTAAACCATATATCTTAAAGTTTGATCCTATGCTTTTCGAGAAAGCTTCGGACGGCGTGGGCGTACGGCGGATGGACGGAATTTTTTTAATCTAATTTTTGGATTCTACGCATTTTGAAACGAAAATCAACCAATTTTGACGTTCGGTAAAAAAAATTGTTTCTTGGTTAGTTACAAAGGTTCATTATTCAAAATAATAAACCAGTAAAACAAGTAACGTCCACAAAGTACCTACGTCTATCGGTTACTTACGTCATCATAATAGACCCTAGAACCATAGCTCCTCTAGGACCTGTCACAGTGATCACAGCTGGTGCAATTGGCATTGCGAATCCGTATACTACATATGTGATGCCAAGCGCTACGTAGCCATCAACTGTGTACGACGAATCGTCCTCATGTATACTCAGATTAAACAATTTCTGAAATTAGGAAAAATAATCGTATTTTTCACAAAATCTACACGACCTTATTTCTACTCATTTTATTCACACTTATAAATCATCAACTACGTCATACACTTAACGTCTTTCACGTTTTTCAAACCCCATGATACGTCCTCCGATAATATGATAAATAATTGATAATTACCCGTACAATTCCTGAAAATTTAATCAAAATCGAACCAAAATTGATCAGCAAGGTCTGAAACGCAAGAAACAAGACGAAATTTTGAGTTCTGAAAACAATAATTTTATAGATTTCTTGCACGTACCTACACAAATCTTCCATTACTTCGGTAGTGAGGAAGCAAAATTAGTTCCAGTTATTCTATTTCGCATTTCCTTTGACAGTAATAAATTCTAGGAACATAATAATTGCCTAACTCTCCCGAGTTTGAATGAAATAGGGCCAATAGATATTGAGAAATATACGCCTTGAGAAATTCACGTACGTGCAAGCGCACTGGCTTCTATTGTACGACGGCAATGAAAGTTTAATGGACCACTTAGTAGCTATCCCGCACAATCTTTGAAAATTTCATCAGATTCGGACAAAAACAGTAGGTATAGTTTTGGGAGTGACAAGAAATTACAACAGACTGACAGACAGACACAGGAAATATTGGTCAGCAAGCTCTGAAACGCAAAAAGCAAGGGGACATTTTGATTTTGTAAGACAATCATTTTTTTGACACTGCACGAACACAAAGTTTTCCTAACCTCGGTCGTGAGAAACCAAAATTACGTTAGGTATAGTTTTACTATTTCGCACATCCTCTGCCAGTGATAAGCTTGTGTAAAAATAAAAAGGTTGTGAGACACATTTTGCACATGATTCAGTGAAAGGTGAGCATTTTTAACTGCGCTTTAAAAATCAAAAGAAAAACCTTGATAAGAAACGACCGAATGAAACAATTAAAATAACTAAAATGAATTTTAAGATTTCATATGATTGTGACATCGAAGATTTTTTTTCCATGCGAAACACCATTTCTAACTGACTTCCCCACTCTTTTGCTAGCAGTGAACAACTACAACCGTTCAACTACTTACAAGTGTAGTTTGGAACGTCTTCAATAGGTAACTTATATCAATATGTTGCATAGCAGGTTCAATAGTCGTAGGGGTTATCAGATATTTCTAGATTGACACCGTAATATGCCCAAAAATAAGGTGCAATATAGGAGAACAAAGTGGTGACGTAGGTAATTACTTACCATCACATTAGATCTTGTATTATCAGCAGAAAACAGTAGCATGAAGCCAAATCCAACTTGCATTGTTTTCAAAAACTGCACCTTCTGCGATTTGCTATCCGTTAGAGGCACTTCCGGTATTATCGCCATTTCCTATTAAATACGACACAATAGCTGTCACAACAATATTATGTCCTATAATTATACTCAGTGACTATGGATGTATAATTTACAATTCTCGTCTCATCGTACGACCAGGATACCATTAGACAAGTGGTGACACAAAAAAACTGTCGGTTGATTATTTTACGATCCCCTTAATAAGACACGTCTAACTCCATTGTTTGTTTTCAGACACGCTGTAGATTGAACAAATAGTCATTCAAGAATCTTATCACAAATAGCAATTTATGCGAATTACGAAAGAGTCGCAAATAGGTTCAAGTTCATGTTTCGATACAGTTCCTTAACATGAACCTACAGAACCAAATGAGTTTATTCGATGAATGGCTGCTGATTGCGAGTATTTGCGTTGCTGCACATTTATCAACATCGGTGAGTCCCTCTAAAAATTATATATATATATATATATATATATATATATATATATATATATATATATATATATATATATATAATTAACACAAATTTTAGAAAAAACAAAAAGTTACACCACAAACTATTTTTTATATTTCGGCTTAATTAGCCTTTTTCAAAAAATGAAGAACTACAATAATTTTGTGTGGGAATTTCGACGTTGATGTAATGCAGAGAGACTTTTGCCATGGAGAAGATGGTTGCCCGGTTAACGTCTGATATTTAACCCTGGAGGATCGTACGCGCCCAAAACATTCGAATGTGCCTTTTGCCAAAACAATCATTGAAAGTTGCATCATTGGCAGCATGGCGGCTCACAGGCAATCTTGCGTTCTTGTAACCACCATGCTCTTTTAGCTGTGTCTCGGCTTTTCGACATAAAATGCAGGATTCCTTGCACAACAACTCATATACACACATTTGTGTTTGGCAATCTGCCGACCCTTTGCATGTATATGAGTTCGGTTGTTGCCGAACTGAACGTTTCCTCTTCCATGACGATTGGGCAATCATTGAAAGTTGCATCATGCGTGGCAGCATGGCGGCTCACAGGCAGATCTTGCGTTCTTGTAACCACTGATGCTCTGTGGTTGTTGACACGCAGGTTAAGCTGTGTCTCGAATTTAGGTCATTTAGAAATTCCTTGAGTGCTTCTTCGCCATGAGTCCAAACCATGTGTCCGTGTCGAAAGAAAGGTTTGTTCCAAATGGGCCATGAACAGATTAGCATACGTAGGTGCCATTCTGGTGCCCATTGCAGTACCTTTTTCTTGGAGGAATAACTTGTCTTCGTATTTAAAAACATTTTTGGTAAGGACGAATTTTGCTAAAGTTGTTATAAATGAAGTTGATGGGTTGTGTGGTGGTGCTCTCTGATTTAAGAAATGCGTCATTGCAGCTAAACCTTCGTGGTGGGGAATTTCGGTGTAAAGTGAGGTTACATCCACTGACGCCAAGATAACTGGATGTCCATCAACAGTCGGCACTCGCAATTCATGGAGGAAATCCAAAAAGTGATTGGTATCTTTTATGTAGGATGGTTGAATTTTGACAATAGACTGCAACTGATAATCAACATATGCCGATATTTTCTCTGTGAGACTACCAAAACTTGCCACTATTGGCCTTCCTGGGGGTAACCGATCTGGAAGTGAATATCCCTTATGGATCTTGGGGATAAGATAAAATTCGGAACAGCGAGGAGCTTCAGGGACCAATCCTTCAACGTCTGCAGCAGATAAATTTTCTGTTCGTTTGTTTTGCTTTATATATCTTTTTATTTCACTCGCGAATCTTTTAGTAGGATCAGTGTCGAGCTCCTTGTAAAAACGTTCATCATTTAGCTGTCGAAAGACTTCTCTTCGGTAATCAGCTGTATCCATTATAACTACTGTTGATCTCTTGTCTGCTGGCATCACCTTTATACTTTCATCCCTTTTTATTGCTCCCAAGGCTTTATGTTCTTCTGCTGACAAGTTATCTTTCGGAGTCAGAGAATTCAGAAAGGACACTTGTGATGTATTCTGTACAAACCGACTGATAAATTGCTCCAAAGGATGAGAAGGTGGTAAACGAGGCGGATCAAATTCAGATGGAGGCTTAAATTTTTGCAGTGAGGGATGAAGAGTGTCACTGGACCCAATGGCAGTACGATCTTCCCTTGCTGTCACTTCCCAGTAGTATTTTAGACGTAATTTTCTGAAAAAATCTTGAAAGTCTTCGTGGAGCTTGATGTGGTCTACTCGTGGAGTGGGAGTAAATTTCAATCCTTTCGACAATAATCTGATCTCGATTTCTGTGAGTGCTTTGGAGGAAAGGTTGCAAACCTCGTTGTTTTCCTCCACTAATCCACCAGTGTTTAGTCCACTATGTGATTCGACTTGCACTGTTTCCGTAGGTTGATCATCTCTTGTAGGTATCGGTTCTTCTGTTTGAGGATCAGGAACTTGTTCTCGAACTCCTTGACCTGATGATTCTTCAGTATTGATTTCCCGGGTTACAGTGGGAGGCACCAGTGGTATATGTGGAAGAAAAGCAGACAAACCGGGCGCAGGTAAGGATATTCCATTTCTTAAATGACTGAGATAAAGAGATGACAATTTGCGGAGATGGTGCTGTCGTAGTGACTCCAAAATCAGGTTTCCTTCATTTAGGATGTGGTTTATTTGGTGTACAAGTGTAGGATTGGTCCATGAAACTATGTTGATCAGCGGTATCAAATTCTCTTTCAGATATTTATCACGTAGTTGAATGTACTCTTTTAGTATGTGGTTCGCGAATTGTAGAATTGTATGTGGACTCTT
Organism: Adelphocoris suturalis; assembly: GCA_030762985.1. Taxonomy (NCBI): domain Eukaryota; kingdom Metazoa; phylum Arthropoda; class Insecta; order Hemiptera; family Miridae; genus Adelphocoris; species Adelphocoris suturalis. The sequence continues at coordinate 49,384,765 of CM061042.1, read as the reverse complement.
GCCATTGTGAAGAAGTTCCAAGGATATTTTAATGTAGTTTATGTTCTAGATTACCTTGTTTCTAACCCTTTAATCCTTCTGAAATTAAAATTGTTGAGTACTGGGTCCATCAGACCCAGTATTACCACCCGCGTCCTTTTTTTCATGTCATCATCGTAGGATTAAGACACTGTAAGAATGACGTCTGCTTGAGTAAATTTTAAGGTTATTTTGGTAAATAGGGGGAAAATATGTTGTAATGTTGAAAAACTTGGTTTTAGCAATTGTTTTTTAGAAAACGAAACTATTACAATGGCTCCAAAGATTTAATAATCAAACTATCGAAAAATACCTTTATTGAAATCCATTTTGAGACATTATGGAAAGAATCCTAGAGTTTTACAATTTTCGTATATATATATATATATATATATATGACTGAGCAGTGCGTTGAATTCAGGACCCTTATTGTCTAAATCAAAAAGTGCACGAATATCCCAGACACTGGCGAATATTTTCTTAGGGATAAATCACAAAAGAGCGGCCATTGTAGTTGCAAATTAGAATCTGAGTGTTTTAATGCACACCCCTTTTTCTGATGAAGATTTGGTGGTTGCCTCAGTGGGGAACGGAAGTATTGTTTCGTTCTGGCAAGTGGGTATTTTGATGGATCAGAGGACATACAAAATGACATGCAAAAGCTTTCGAATGCCATAGACACTCTTATGATGAACAAGTTTTTGATATGTATAGACAGCAATGCGCGTTTCACAGCATGGTTTGATTCTATCACCAACCCAAGAGGTGTTGCACTAGATGACTTTTTGGCTGAGAAAAATATGGTTATATATAATTTAAACGACGGACACCCAACATTTGAGTCGAAAAAAGACCTGACAATTAGTACGCTTTCGATGGCCCATTATGTAAAATTGGTAAGTAATGCATACATTATAGGGACGTCCTTATGAATGGATTGTATATAATTGTGGTGAGAGTTAAAATGAAAGAAAATCTAACCGGGTTCTAAAAATAGAACCGGGTATTCTAAGTTATAATTATCCTACTCATCAGTAGTAAGCACACTCGCAACAGCATTGGATGAGGCACATGAGGTAGCCCGGCACTCGTTGGAGCAGATGGCAGCAGATGCCAAGCGCCGGTACGATGTGCGCGCTAAAGTTTCCCGATTCGTCTGGGCACTCGAGTCTGGTTGTACAACCCCCGCCGGCAAAAAGGGCTCATGCCAAAGTTGCAACGGCCTTGAATGGGACCCTGCATCGTGACGAAACAGCTCTCGGATGTGATCTTCAGAGTGCAGCTACCCAATAGGAAGAAACGAGCAGTACATGCTGATCGCCTGAGGCCATACCACTAACGCGTAGAGGAAGAGTGGGTGTGATGTTAGGGGCATAGCTCTATTGTTTTATTATGAAACGAGCAATGTTGACTGTATGTGTTTAGGTATTTGTTGACAAGAAGCAAAAGTGGTTGTCAGAGAGTTTTGTGTTTTGTATTGACGTCATTTGATTGATTGAGCCAATAAAGCATCCTGTTTCTTACAAATCGTGTACGCCTTACAATATATAATGGTATGCTGAAAAACGTACATAAATTTCATTAACATTCGCTAAAAAATCGATAAAAACTGTAAGAAAGCTAAAAATCGAAAACGACTTTTTGAATAGCAAATTATTATTTAAAATTTGTTTTTTGTCATAAAATTAATAGTTAACAATTTCCTTTCAATCAAGAAGCTCAAATGTCAAAACAATTCAACTTTATACAATACGATAATTAACGGAAATTCGCTCATATGATCATGCTGCACGACTGGAACTTTTTTTAGTGATTTTTTCAAGTACATTATTTGAAATTTGACCAATTTAATGGGCTCAAAAAGTGTTGCCAACGAACTCATCCTTCCGTCTGGAAAGCTTGATTTTTTGGCGCAAGAACGGAATGTTTATCTCCATCCTAAGGAGAGTTATCGTCTAGAATGACATCCCAATATGCTTGATCATAGAAAAAGAATGGACTGTTGTCCATGCATCATGTAGGTTGGTAGGTGTCTTGCAGCCTGCGTTCACGGAGGTAATAAACAGGTTACAGTTATCCTGTAATCGTTAAATATATTTTTAGCAGAATTTTTGTCCAAAGAAGTTTATCAAAGATGAACTAGAACATAGAAAATATGCACACATTTATTCTAAAAAATGTATTTAAAGTTCATTAAGATTTGCCGAAAAATAGATTGAAAATGCAGAAAAAAAGCAAAAAATTCGAAATTTTCTTTAAATCACAGAATATTAATTAGAACGAGTTTTTTGACGTGAAATTGGTGGTTAACAATTCTTTTCACTCAACGTCCTCTAATTTCATAATAATGTAATAACACAGTACAATACGAAAATTCCCTCGTATGATCATGCTGCATGAATGGAACTTTTTCAATGAAATCGTGTATTACTTTATTTCATTTATTTATTTTTAATTTTATATTTTTGAAAAATGACCCTTAGATGAACCTTTGAATTTGGGGACGGTTTCAACGTATTTTCAATATTTAATATAAATTTTCCAGTTTTTGCATCTATTACCCAGAAATTAAGTGTACCATTACCTAAGGAAATTAAGAGAATGAAGTTACAAAACTAGTGAGGGGTGACACTGGCAGCTCAGGAGTGTTTACGAAACAATCGTAAATTTTTCAATTTTAGTTTGAACTAAATTTTGTGTGCTCTATGAATAGAGAATTAGATGCTCTACAACTTCTATTGAATGAGTTTTTACGTAGGAGTCGTAATTCCTGAGCTGTAGTCATTCAATTTTTTAGATATCTTGATTTTTCGAAAAGTTGGAAAAAATCGACATTTTTTGACGGCCTATTGCTATTTTAAGGTTGAATCAATTTCAACTTTTAGAACCACATTCGACGCGGAATTTTATTCGGTTTCATTTACTATGTAAAGTAATTTCAGCTAGAACGCTACGTTTCGAAGTTATTCGCAAAAAAAAAGAAAAAAAAGTGCTGAAATGTCATGCATTTTTGTGTTTTTGACGATGTTTGGCCCATACATTTTGTTGGGAAGCTTGTGACGATGAACGAATTGTCGTACTATAAAAACAGTACAAGAAACACTTGATGTATATATACTTAAGACCTTAAATGGATAAGGAAAAATAATAGGTAGACAGAATTAAGCCACTGGTTGTACGTTTTATTCAAGGAACTAATTAGGAATTGTTCTAAGAAGAATACTACGGGATTCTGATTATATTGAAAGTAGTTATGATTTAGATTTACTCTTCGATGATAATGAGGGAATAAATAAATTAATACCAAGATTTGCTATTTAGCAGACTGAACGTGAAAGTGGCCCTGAGGAAAGTAGCTTACCATTCTAGAGAGAGGTCAGGCACGTAACAATCGTCCCCCCTTAATGGGGGTGCGCGCGATCGCTCACCCTGGTGGCCCTGCGACGCAGCTGACGTATAAGGTCGGAATTGTTACAAGCTCTGGATTTGTGTTCTGCACCCCAAAAAACATATAAAATCGCTGATAAAAATTCAACACTAAACGTTGCATCCCCCACCACTTTAAGGCACCTGGTGACTGGACTATTTCATTTTGTCTTTGTCTCTCAACTCAAAGGGTTGTTGGGTATCGGTTTCAAGATTGTGCCCTAGGAAGTTGATTGCAATTGGTTAAATGTCAACTATTACTCATGCACCAAACTATAGCTGGCTGATACATGCGAAATTCCAATAGTAATGTACCGATTTTGGTTAAATTTTCAGAAATTCTATTATTTAGCTTCTAGAAGGTTTCCTATAATTCTCATTGCCGTCGGATCAATAGTAGTGCGTGCGCATGCGCAACCATGAACTTGGGGCATCGTCGATTTTGACGATATTGCTTTTTAAAACTATTTCTACATATCCAAGTTACAATAAGTGAGTTCGGAGGCGTTAAAATATGTTGTACAGTTAGTGACGTCAACCAACAATTGTGGTAAGTTTCAAAACTTAGCGAGTTTCCAAGATCGAAAAATCTTTTTCGACTGGTTTAATGATAAGCTTTACCTCCTACTCTAAAATATAAGGCGAGTATTATTTGTATACATACACATTCTGCTGTTACTGACTCCGATAATAACTAAGCAGTCTCCTCCACTCCGAGCAAGCCAAACGGGCGCACTGCTACGACTGGGTCCATCCATCGAGGTCATTGTCAGATTAATGAAGTTTTAATCACGTTGTATCGCTGGCCAGTTGTCATAGCCAAGACGCGATCATGACGCAAATTATTATCTTGAACATAAGCTCTAATGTTATTGTTGTGGTACTGTGGACATTGCTAACCAGTCGGTCCGTTGACCAGAAGCCTCACGCAGAAAGTTGACAAGTAAGAAATTAAACAGCAGGAAACGTTTTGAAGTATCAAGACTCGCACCAGCAACATCTTAGTAGGAAGTCGAAACTAATCTCTTTCGACAAATTGGAAAACGATCGAGTAGACATTGCCGAGCGTGGTGGCAAGAAATCATGAACAATCCAGTAGCTTAGCAAGAACCAACATCCGATGATGCATTCAAATTATATATTTGAATATATTTCCCTTTTAGCGATTTTTACTAGAAATTAAAGGTATTGTATTGTCTCCAAAAAATTTAAAATACAAATTTTCCAACATTTTTCTTTGTGGAAATCCCAGTTGAGACGATTCTTGGATTTTAACGCTTTTGTTATTATTTTCAATAATGACCCTTTGTAATCGACCAAGGAAAAGTTTTTGCACGTCAAATCCGAAAATTTAATTTTTTTTAAAATCCTTCCATCCGACGTCCGTAGCTTTTCTCCGAAACTTCTGGACCGAACTTTATGATATTTGGTTTAGAAATCTTACATCAACCAGGGATGTGCCGGTAATATCGGCATACATTTTGCTCAACCCTAAAAAGCCGAACTTATGGGCTGAAATACTGAAAAATGGAAATCGCAAAAACCTTTAAGGCACCTAGGTAACTTTATTATATATATAAAGACTTTATTTAATAACACAAGGTAGGAACAGCAACTAGACGGGGATGTTAAGAGTGTTGGAAGAAGACTGCCTCCTCGTGGGCTCGCAGGCCTTTATAGAAGCTAGGTTTACATTGTCAGCACTTGGCGGTTCAATAGTAATAGGTCGGCAGTTATTCTTTACATAAGGTATATATATATATATATATATATATATATATAAAATTTGAAAAATTTCTTCAATGAAATCCGTTTTGAGGCATTCTGAAACGATTCCTGAAGTTTGCGCTTTTTCATATAGGTATATATATATATGTGTGTGTGTGTGTGTGTGTGTGTGTGTGTGTGTGTGTGTCATTCCAGACGATAACTCTCTTTAGGATTGAGCTAAAAATACCGTTCTTGCGCCAAAAAATCATGCATTCTAAACGAAAGGATGAGTTCGATGGCCAACAATTTTTGAGTACATTAAATTGGTCAAATTTTGAAAATGTACTAAAAAAATCACTAATAATAGCTAAAAACGGCCAAAAATCGTTAAATTTATATTTTTAAGCAGAATTTAAGTTAAAAATAAAATTTTAACGATTAAATAGAACAGTAAAAATTTTCTCTCAAAATTATGCTGAAAAACGTATTTACTTGAATTACAATGATAATACCTAGTACTGACTGTAATGCTGATTGTGCCTATAATGTTTTATGTAACTAAATTAAAAAATTGCCGTCTACCGAGAGTCTCGGCTGTCTCTGTGATTGTCCACAGTTCGAGTACGCTTAATATATCTTACATAGGGGTTGATGACAATGGTTATGATAAAAATGTACAGAATAATGGTCAATACACTAGGGACTGCATATGTAGTGACATCAAAATTTTCAATGTGACTTCTTTATGAAATTTTGGTTCAGTTTTGACATTTTCATGTCTTTACTATGGCACATAATTCAAAAAGTGTGACGTTACGGTGTGAAGAAAAAAGCGAATGAAAAATGTCCTGATGATTTCCGCTTACAACCGAGTCGTTGCCAGGGAAACGGTACTTCGTCGTTTTTCATCCCACAAAATTCGTTGACCATTCGTTCGAAAGCTCTCATTTTATCAACCATATTATGTTGAGTACTGCGAAGTGCGTGGCCAACAAGCTGAGTTATGAGCATGGTTATATGAATAATTGTTTACACACAGGTGATCATTCTCAATAATTGGTATTGTGAACATGATTGCAACCGCTTGTTAATTTCTGATGTACTCTAGGAAGCTGTAATTTCGTATGTAGCCTCTTTAGGACATTTACTTGACGATGCCCAGGGTCCGGATCAGCTGAATGGCTCTTAGAGCTTACATACGGGTCTGCAACACATACGAGTCTGCAACTAAAGACATAAAATGTCCCAATGTGTTGCAGACTCGTATGCAAGCGTTTCTGTTTCTCCCCATAATTTCACAGTAAACTTTGGTACCTGTCGAAATTAGTTATTAAGGAAAAACCGGACATGCGTCAAACTTTTCACGTAAAATGTGGATTTTTGATTGTTTTTGAACTATTTTGACATACACCTCTGGAGGGATCTCGGGAGTTTCTTCTCGGTTTTCGTTTCTTTTTGCTATTATTTTTTTCTTTGTCTGTATAGAGTTCCTCTTGAATTTGGCTGTACGAAATTTTCATTTTTTCTTTGTAGAGGGTTAGATAATTATTTGCCAGTATTTGGTGTACATTTATATCAATGAGAGTTTTCTGATTCACGTGACCATAAAGCAACTCAAAGGGGGTTAGTTTGGAGGAGGAATGAATGGAATTGTTGTTGGCTAAGACACCGTAATTTACTTTGGCCAGAATATTATCTTTTTTCAACTCACTACGTTCATTTAAAATTCTCATGTGATCGATTAAGATGGAGTGAAAACGCTCTATCATTCCATTTGCGTCCGGGTGTTGGGAGGCGGTGAAATGGATGTTGATGTTATGAAGAAGCAGGAACTCTCGGACAGGACTCTCGAATTTTGAAATTCGGGCCCATTGTCTGCGACTATGTTAACTGGAATTCCATGATTCGTGAAATGTTTCAACGGCGTGTCATTTACCTATTTCAACGGCGTTGATGATTTTAGAGGGTTTGCTTGTGCGTGACGTGAAAACGAGTCTATTATTGTTAAAAGTTTGGAGTTTTCCGAAGTCGTCTTATCTATGTGAATAGTCTCCAAGGACCGCGATGCTGTAGAAGTTACATTGTATTTAACTTTCAGTGGGTTGCGATCATATTTGCATTTGGCGCAAATTAATAGTGCAGTTATTAATGTACCTACCGTTGGATTGTTTCTCGCATGTTGGGCCAGTAATGGGTTCTCTTTAAAGCAGTGTTTTGACAGGTAGACGAGGTAGAAGTGTATTCGGGTTTTGTTTCCAAAGAGTTTCACAATTTTGACTGGTTTTCAGGAGGGATTTTCACGATTTCGATTATGATCTGGGTGATTGCAATTGTTAACCGGTTCGTCTTTAATAGGGATTGTAACTATTGCGTGACCTAATTGTAGTTCGCTAATTGTTTTTCTTCCTAGGTTCATCAGCATATTCGGGGGCAGGAGGCTGGTGCCGCTTAGGCGTCATTACATTAATACAACCGTAATCAGCCCAATTATACTTAGTTCTGAATGGCTTTTAGATTTTAAAGGACCACTTCATAACATTATTTCATGTTCCACAAAATAATAAGCGAGCTCAAACTTTCTTCTCTGGAAGAAAGTGTATAACCATCCCGAACACAAAGGCATAAACGTGGCATTTTCCCAGAAATTGGCAAAATTAATGGAAAACAAAAGATCATGGATATGTCTAGTACCTACTGCTTACCATGTAGTGCCTTCTTTTCACAAGATTATTCCATTATGGTTACGAAACAAAAGTTATCATTTATTTAAACCTTTGTAATCGGCTAAGAAAGAATGTAAAGACGAAACGCTTGCATACGAGTCTGCAACACATTGGAACATTTCATGTCTTCAGTTGCAGACGCGTAGGTATGTGAACTAAATCACTCGCGACGAAGTTGTGGAAACCCATTATAAAACGGAAGTTAGTGAAAAACGTTGTCTATTTCCACAAAAAATAAAGAGTTACAATGTTAAATCGATTTCGACGGTTAGGCCATCATCAGTAACAAAACAATAACAATAGTTATTGTTTTGTTACTGATGATGGCCTAACCGTCGAAATCGATTTAACATTGTAACTCTTTATTCGTGGAAATAGACAACGTTTTTCACTAACTTCCGTTTTAGCGTAGGTATGTGTAGCAGACTCGTATGCAATCAGAAATTAACAAGCGGTTGCAATCATGTTCACAATATCAATTATTGAGAATGATCACCTGTGTGTAAACAATAATTCAAATAACCATGCTCATAACTGTGATTGTTGGCCACGCACTTCGCAGTAGTTAACATAATATGATTGGATAAATCGAGAGCTTTCGAACGAATGGTGAACGAATTTTGTGGGATGAAAAACGACGAAGTACCATTTCCCTAGCAACGTCTCGGTTGTAAGCGGAAATCATCAGAAATTGAGCATATTTCGTTACGTAACGTAACGTAACATAAAAAAATGTTCTTTCTGTTCGATTTCCTCCGGTTGGTAGGTAGTTTTTTTTAAAAATTACTTCGCTTTCTTGTTCGTAATATTGCTCCAATTTGTCGTCAGATTGTGGTTCTGACCCTTCCATGTTCGGAAGTTCGGATTGGATGTACCCAAGACATAGGGTTTGGTTTACCAGTCCCTGGCGCTGGAGCGCGCGGGGTGGAAGAATTTGAATTGAACCCGCCTGATGGTTTTGACGTTTGCGGAGTTTGGTTTGAGGATTGGGTTTAAAATTCGAGTTGGGGTTCGGATTTTTAGTTGGAGTTTGGAATCGAGGGTTTTGATTTGGATATTGTGGTCGGGCGTTTGAACATTGATTTTGAGTTCGATATTGTGATCTTGATTCTGGGGTTTGGTTTGAAATAAGGAGTTTTGAGATTTGAAGTTCAGTTGTTGGGGTTGTGAGGGTTTTGTTTTATTGGACATAAGGGTTTGATAGTCGCTAGTCAGTCACGACAAGGCGGTGCCTACGTGTTTTAAGAATACTACCTAGCGGTTCCTTGAGTTGGAGCAGGTAACATCTTAGCGGTACCCGTTTGTAACTTGCTATAAGTGTTTATGCATTTTTAACCTGGTGTGTTTGGAGATAGGCGATTAGTAAATTTAGGATTTTCGCTATTTTGACGTAAAATTTGAATGGTGTTCCCCTTTCGGATTGACGTAGGTTAGCTAGTTCAATGACAAGGGTCAGGTCGGCTCTCAGATCTGAATACTTGTCAATGAGTGCTTGTTTTATCCGTTCGTATGTCGTCAAGTTCAGGGGAAAAATTTGGTCGGAAGCTGAGGAATAAACTTTTGCTTTTATGCAGTTTAATAGCATGAAAGTTCGGAAGTTGAGGGGGTCCCTTGTGTTAAAGAATCTTTCGTATAGTGCTTGGGTCGTCTCGATAAATTGGTTTAGTGTTTCAAGTACTCCTGAATATATCGGAATCAAGTCTAAATGCTCTTTTTTGAGGACTGGGTAATTATCTTGGTTTTGTTCTTGTTGAGCTTTGTGGGGTTCTATTACCTGGTGAACTAGGAAATTTTCGACTAAACCAGTTAGTTGATTTATTTGTTACCATTACTTATCAATGATTCCTAAGAAATCGGGCTGCCCTTGCGCTTGGGCTTGTGCAACTGGGTTTTCAATAAGATCCATTGTTGTTTCTTCCGGGAAAGTAGATTAATTGTGTGCGTGAATTTTTTGTCGTTTCGGAATTTTGAGAGTTTAATGACCACTAATTAGTTTACTTATGGATTATTTAAATTGAAAAAGATTTTAGATTGAAATTTCGTTAGCTGAAATACATAAAAATGTACAACAAAAATTATAATAAGGAAGAAAACAAGATAATACAAATAATTATGAATTTAAATCTTAATTAATAACTTAGGCGGTAATTTAACGTTGAGATGATCAGGTGTCTGCGAGTGAGGTCGAGGGGTGCGATAGTGAAATCGGAAACGTTCCTTAGATAAGCTCGAGACGGGCAGATCGTCGGGGGTCTTGCAAGCGATATTGAGGAAGGCGATTGTGAAGGTGGAAATGTAGATAAGCTCGAGACGACCAGGTGTTGTTTTAAGATGCGAGGGGAATTATTTCCTTCTCGGTGTCTCACCACTGATTGAAGTTATTGGATAGGTTCTTGATAAAAGTTACCGATGTTTTGTTAATGCAGGGAGGAATTATCTTCACGGGGTCCTGCGGTTAAATTTATTTATTTGGCGCAAGGGGAGAATTTTCCACGGTGTCTTGCTGGTTGAAATTAGGATTTTGATTGGCACGGAATAATTAATTGATGTTGAGTGAAGGGCAGATTTTCCGACGGTGTTTCACTCGATCGAAAATAGACCGGCACGGACCGCAGGATGGCAACGTCTATTTTCCAAAAATTAATGGAAGGTTGGATTTTGGATTACTCAGAGTTTTTGCCAGCAAAATTCGTGTGAGGTGTCTCTTCAACGATGAAAGGGCTTAATCTCGTTGTTCGTTTTCTCTTAAATTCATCTGAGTACACCATTATGGGAGGTCTGGATTATTTGCACACACCTAACAATTTGTTTAAATACCTACCTAAATTTTGCCCGCTGCCATGAAAAGGTCGTCCCGATTATTTTCGGAGAGCTATTTGTTAACGGTTAGATACACGAAAGGTACAATAGTTCATCTGTGATTTTTGGAACAGTCAACCTTGACGTAAATAGATGGTTGCTTATTACTCTGCGCTTGAAAACCTCGGCATCTTTTTTAAATCAGGTGTAGGCGGATATGCTGTTGGTTTACGGGTTCGCTAACAGAAAAAATGCCTGTGAAGACGTAAGGGAGTATATCACCGGCGATTCCCTCAAAGACGTCTCCCTGGCGAAAATGTTTTTTTCGAGGGTGTGCATGGACCTGCCGACTGTGATGAGCATGTTCTGTGTTTCCTCTATGCGTCACTAATCATGTGTATATCTAAACTCGCTGCGAAAACTAATTTGAGTGTAAGTAAAAAATCTTTCAATTGAATCCCAATTGTGTAGGTACTTAACTCGATTAGGGTACACGTCCGGATACACGAGACGATTTTATAAATGGATTTTATATATATTATATTTATGGATTTTATAAATGGCATAAATAGATTAGATAGGTAGGTATGGAAAAAAATTGGAAGGCGTGATGGTCATACATAATCCAGTCCTTCCATAATTGTATCTTCAGGTGAATTTAGGAGAAAATGAACGAGATTGAGCCCTTTGTCCTAAGGAAAAAGGAAATGAAAAACTCTTATTTGTTTGTCAGGAGATTTGAAAGTTTTGCCATTCGATTCAGCGTAAAAAATACGAAAAGTTGGGTAATATGACAATTTAGGGAGTTAATATGGTATTATTCGAAGATTATTCTACGGAATTTTGACGCAGTGTGTGCAGAAGTTGAGTGTGGGGCGTAATGGGGAGTAATATAATTATTCTGTATTAAATTTGAAGAATATTGGAAAAAATGAATTTATTATTCAAAAGATAAAATTATTGTTTGAGTTGTAAATGACGACGGCGGTGGCGACTATCAACACCTTGGCGCGGCGACGGGGCTTGGATTGGAAATACGTCCACAATCAACCTAGAGTCCTAGAGAGTCTATAAACTTATGATTATACAGATACACATGTTCCTTAATAATATAATATTATGTAGTAGGTAATCACAACTTATGAATTAAGTCTATGAAACAAAGGGTATAAATTCATAATAGGTTATATAGGATTGAAGGGGAGTGTAAAATGGCTATTTATATGGGTAATAATGGCGATGAATAGAGGTGAATGCACCAATTCGTGTTTTCCTATGGAGGATTTATGGTCCTTACTCCTCAAATATACTTTGGATTCAAAGGGGGTTTTACTATTTGGTACCACATGAGGGGTTGTGGAGGTAGACGTGGAGTATGTTATTTAGTAGGTTAGTGTCATGAATTCTGTACATATCTGTGAGGAATGGTGTGGTGTGAGGTTGTATTGGAATAATGGTGGTTTTTATGAAGTGATAATATGGTGTTGGTATAATCATTAAGGGTAGGGGGAGGTCTGATAAGTTCTTAAGGCTGAGGGGAGATGGTCTGATAAATCGTTAATGCTAGTGGTGGGAGGAGACCGGTGTGATAAGTCCTTAAAGCTGAGTGGATATGGTCTTATAAGTGTTTTAGGGTATGTAGACTGGAAAGAAAAAAATCAGATTAACTGGAAAACTGATTGAATTAAAATGTACCTTACGGAATAACTAAGGGTTTTAAAAAAAATTCGTCGGAATTTAATACATTGGTTTTAGACAATATTGATATACCGATAGTAGACTGCAACACAAAAACATTTTAGCGGGTAGCTTACAATGGAATTACGGTGAATAAAATAAATCGATAAGCGTCGAAAAACTCGGACGGTGCATCAAAGATAGCTAACTGAGTCGGCAGTTTTACTCACGTGTTATGGAGAGTTATGTTGCCGGTTCTTGCCTCACTCGTCGGTTCTCACCTACAAATTACATTCATTCGTCTTTTGTCAGAAAGTGAGGTAAATTGACTGCGTACGTAGGCATTTATTAAAAAAAAAAAAAAAAAAAAAACCGTTAAGAAAACTCCCTAACCATCCGTTGTTACGTTTTTTCACCTTCTTCCGTCATTCACCCACAAAACTCGTTCACCACTCGTTGGAAAGCTCTCAATTTAACTAAAATTTTCCTAGTCACCATAACTGAGTGCAGAGCTATGGACAGAACAGTTCTCACGTTTAGTTTACAAACCAATGATCGTGAATGTAAAAGCGTTTAGTACGAGTAGGTACAAGTCTATTGAAATTGAGCCTATGGAACTAATTTCTTTGTTATTAGATCTTTTGGAATGGAGAACCCTAGGGACGTCTAGAAACGAATCAAGAGGTTTAGAGACCCCCAGACCTGAGTAAGATCCGGTGCTAATTTCTTTGCTATTTAACCTATGAAGCTAACATTTAAATGGAGAACCTTTCGGACGTATAATAATTCATTTATTTGTAAAGGCCGGATCGGCAATACAATTGTCAACAATGTTAATAAAATTTAAAATAAAATTTAAACGACTAAAGTTCGGAAAAAATAAAAAATGAGGCAAAAAAACACATGCCCGGTAAAAACAAAATATCAAGGACCAAAGCCCTCCTGAAAAAAGTCCGTCACAGCATAAAGTTCTGCATTCAACAGCTTCTCCCTGACCGTACCGATGAACTTCTTTTCGGGAAGAGAACGCAACTCGTTGGGAAAGGTGATTAAAAAACTTGGCACCCGACTGCAAAGGACTCGTATCTCTCGTCACACTGAGACGTGACACTGGAAGAAATAAGTCGTCTCTCTTCCTGGTATCATAGGTGTGCAGATCACGCCGCCGTTCCATTTGACCCAGATTACTTCTTACGAATTGGAGACAGCTCAGGACATAAAGGGCTGGAACAGTGAGGATTCCCAGGGTGCGAAAGCTTCCACGGCAACTCTGACTCCGGGATAGCCCGCAAATAGTTCTGACAGCCCTCTTCTGTTGAATGAAGACCTCACCCGCATGACACGAATTGCCCCATACCAAAACTCCATATGAAACCCTGCTTGCAACGAATATAATTGTATTGAAACGAATTATAATGACCAAAGCCTTACAGATTTACTGAGTGGGATCCGGATTTTAAGTTCTTTGCTATTCATCCTATGAAACTGAAATATGAAAAGGAAGTCTCTTGGAACACCTAAAAATTAATTATAAATTCTGAAACCTACTAGATCAGCTGTGAGAGATTCGGAGCTAATTCATTAGCTCGGCATTCGATATATGAAGCTAAAATTTGAAACGGAGGCCTCCTGGAACTCCTGGAAATAATTATAAATTCTGAAGCCCTCTAGATCAGCTGAGAGCTCCAAGGCTAATTTATCTACTATTCAACATATTATAGTAAAATTTGGAATGGAGGCTCTTTGGGACATTTCAATCGTTCGTAGCAACGACCCCACAAATACCCTTATAATCGTGGCCATCCTGCAACCGTCCCAGTTTATAACCGGCAAGTATGTAATAGATATTTGGACTGAAAACCACTTGTTCGGCATCCCCATGCCTAGTCACTGCATCATGGTAACGGTCCTCTTAACTAACCGCCCTGCAACTCAGTGAGTAACTGAGTTTTCCCGTTGATAAATACGTCATGTAGGTCAACACGGATGTTGCTACCATATATTGGAAGCAAGAGTAGTTAAACTCAAACACGTTACTATCTTACTACATTGTACAAGTTGCTATTTCATTCTCGTTGTGTCCTTTTGACAAATAGTCAACACCTTTGGTTACCGACGCCCAAGGGCAAGTAGGATCAGTAACAACTGTATGATGAAGTTTCCTTTTTAATGAAAGATGATTTGCCTCTTGTGATAAACAGTCACGCTATAGCGATTGTGGTTAATGATGCCCAAGGGTAAGTTGGATCGAAAACTTTTTATAGGTATTGAAGTTTCATTTCTGTTGTAAAGACATTTTGCAGCATAGTCACGCCACATTAAATTAATTGTGTTTATGATTTAGACATTTTGAAGTGTAGTCACGACAAGTAAGCTGTAACAAGAACTCTACAGTAAACCACTGCATATTTTGTTGATTAAGACACTGTCAAATTAGGCCACGCCGTTTATAATTTGATGTTCATAGTAACAATTACCATATTGCATTCTAGCAGTTGAAAGTAACTTGTTTCAAATAGGCACGAACCTTGTGTTTATAGTCACGTCCTATGTCAATAGCATTGACAGTCACGGCCCTAAGTTGAATAGTAATACATTGACTTTGGAAGTAACATCTTATTCTAGCTTCACTATCATGATTATCTATGAAAGCCACGACCTAGACATAATAGTCACGCACTACTAAGTTCATTGAATCTTTATATTTTTGTATCATTGAGAACGTACGTTGTAATTATAGCCATTAAATAGTAATCCTTCCATTCAAAGCTACCCTGACTCCCTCTTGCAAAAGTAACACAGAAGGCTTGCATGTCTTCAGACGTTTAGGTGCGCAAAACGTTCTAGGTACTAGGTTCATTAAGAGTCATTTCATTGAAGAGTCACATTCCATGAGGAGTAATAAGTCACGTAGTAAGAGTCCTAAACTCGCGGCTCATTTTGAGTGAAGTACAGAAGAAACAAACTTGACAGCATTAGTCACTCTGAACTTCAGGTCTTTGTTGATTGAACTACCAAGCAGAGCCAAGGCAAGTGCTCAGTATATTAGCGTTGTCACTTATATTTGCAATTGTACCAACTTGTTTCTCCAACACAGCCAAAAGCCCTTCAGATAGAAACCCAACACTACCAGGTAACATCTCAAAAAGCAACGTGTTCCCGAAATAGTCAATTATGACAATATTCCCGTTAGACACTAACATTTCTAGCTTGATTAGGGATTGGATATTCAAAGTGTTCCTCCTTTTTGGCACAGTGGTAATGGTGAGTTGAAGATAGCCTATTACCACCGGCAATTCATCTCATCCACACCCGGTACCACATATAGGTACGTCCCACGTAAGCATCTTAGCGAAGACCTTCAATAGTCTGTCCCTCAAGCAACTATATCGTGGCCAGATTGTTACTACCTTCAGTAGTAATCTAGTAACCTCTTACCAAGGTATAGTGACTATTTTGTGATATCCCTCCCTCTAGAGTCACTCTACCCTTTCACGCCAAGAGCCAGCTTACAATCAGATGTGAAAACTCTGGAGCTAATTTATTTTAAAGTCTATGAAGCTAAAATTTGAAATGGAGGCCTCTTGAGACATCTAGAAACGAATCATAAAGTTTGGAGCCTCCTAGATCTGCTGAGTAGCATCTGGTGCTGATTACGTCGCTATTCAAACTATGAAGCATTAAATTGGTAAAATTTCAAAAAATGTACTAAAAAATCACTATAAATGGCTAAAATCGTTGATTTTTTTTCAGCAGAATTTTAGTCAAAAAAGTGTATTAACGATGAACTTGTATAGGAAAATTTATGCAGAAATTAATGTTGAAAATGCGCTTAAATTTGATTAATATGTGCCGAAAAATGGACAAAAACTGCAAAAAAGCTAAAAATCAAAGATATTTTTTGAGTAGCAAAATGTCATTTAGAAAGAGTTTTTCACCATAAAATTGGTGGGCAGTTAACAATTTCTTTTTACTCAAAGTCCTGAATTGTCAAAACAATTTACCATAATATAGCACGATAATTTACGAAAATTCACTATACGAACATGATACATGACAGGAACTTTTGAAAATCTAAATCGCAAATTCGGTTTATTTCTTCAACCCCACCCTCACTCTTCCCCCCTCCCACCCAACCACCTCGCGATGAAGATCAATCCATTTTGAATACACATGCCTGTTCCCAATCAGTAAATTAATTTAGCCAAAACTCCAGTATACATCAATAACCTATCAATAGCTAATACAATATTTTTTACCTCATAAGGGTAAAAACGACACGAACTGCATTCAATAACAACACGTTCTTTATTTTATATTTATGGACGTATGACAGCAGTTTAACATTGAATACATTGCATTTATAGCACTAGTTTTAACAATCAATATGCGTTGAAAACATGTGTAGAACACATCAGCTAAAACTTATGAATTGACAGTTGTCTATATCTTTCCCGTGGTGACGTGGTCGTGCCTTTTTTCCATCGTAACCCATCTTTTTTTTTTCATAGAAATTATCCTACAATAATCACCACACCAATCCAAAAAGATTGATTAGCAAGTTAGCTTGAAACCAGTGGTATACTTTAAGACCTATGTAAAACCAATTTATGCACCAAAAGTAAGAGAGACAATTTAGCACGAGAAACAATTTAACAACTCAAATTAGCTTATGGAACATGGATGAATAACAACTTATATGGAAACAAAATTTGTGCGGAATAAAAAAATTAGCCTAACGTTAGTTTGCTTCTTTTTTTTTTGTTTTTGTTTTTTTCTTCTTCTTTATTTTCATGTATTTTCCGTAATTATGCACATTATTGTTAACATGAAACCACGATTTCAAGCTACTTTTGAAACTTCATAGATATCAAATCACAAAATATTTTTGGGCCGATAAATTGTTTCGTCAAATAAAAAATTATATTTCAGATTTTAATACTTTTGCTTTAATACCATAATAATTAGTTCCTAGTGAATTAAAAATATATCAAAATCTTTTTCTTTCCATTTGAAAAAGTGTCTACGATTTATCGACTTCATTAAATATAAACACTCACATAAGTACACTAGAAACATTGTTCATTTTGCTTTATCAATAACCTCTCATGCAATGGTATTGCATTCAACACTTATTAGGTATGAGTTGTAGCGATCCTATTTTTTATTTATTATATGTTTCCACACCAAGGTTTACAGTTATTATGAAAATATATTAGTTACCCCTACTGATAAAGATGATATCATAAATTGAATGCATCAGTCAATGTTTACTCATACCTTCACTCTAGTTACAAACACTTAACATGAATTGTTTGCATCCACTTCTTAGATTAATGAGCGAGCTAGTTCCACGACCTAAGAAAATTCGGGAAAACTGTAGAGCCTTTTATCAAACTATGACGAACTATACATTTCTTAGGAATGGAACAAACGGGATTTTCATGGTTAACTAGGTATCGGTTAATATAAAATATCGTCAACAATGAAATTTTTTTTCAATAATAATATTTACAGAATGGAAAAATTCATTCATAGCAGATGGAACTGTTTGGTTAGGCCTCTGTACATACAGTTATGTATCAGAACATAATGTTTACCACCTTAATATTTTCGTATTTTTATATTTCCTGACTAATCAGTATTGGTGTTCAGATTCGTCAAATCTATGAAATCACTAAAATTGCTATCCCCCAACATTAATTCATTTCCCCTTCAGCGAGACCAATCGACCAAGATCCTTTCTAACAGTAATGCATCAAACTGTTTACACAATGCAAGACAGGTTTTGGCTAAAATATCACGAGATTGCTGACACGATAGTGATAAATTATAAATTGCATCTTACAATACCTACAGATTTGAGAAGACTTACCTCTATATTACGAAAGGGTGAAAACGAAAATGGTCAGTATAACATTAGAGGAACATGTTGTAATGAGTAGGTATATGTTATCCCTGGAGCCAATGCTGATGGTTCGTCAGTAAAGAAGGTTTGAGATCATGGTATTTTGAAAATGTACTCCATTCTGAGAGATTAAATCATCAGGGAATTTTTGCAATCTTCCATGAGTCGTTCAGCTGTGTCGTTGTACGAATAGAAAAACGTCGTATGATCGAATGAAACGATTTACTTACACTTTATGTCTTCGTTTATCTTCGTCATGGAATTCTTACCTATACTAACAAGTAATGTAATCTTTCATGATGGAAGAAGTATTAAATTATCAACAACTTTATCTGAGGTTCAATTTTTTTACTATAAATAGATGTGGTACTGGAAGGGTAGGTTCTTGTTAGGGTAACATTGAAATTCTCCATGGGTTAGGTGAATCTCATTCGGGAACTTCAATTTGATCAACGATCAAGATGTACATTATGTACATCAAGATGTATATGTACCCATTACATATGTACAATATTTTACACTTTTTTCACTTGGCCAATTACGTTTCATTATTGAAAATAATGAACCAATATTGGTGATGTGCACATATGATAATAAGCGAAAAAGGGCGAAAAAAGAATTTTCTATCTTCTCTGTTATTGGCACAATCCGTTTCCATTTCATCAAAATCGATTTATCAGTATCGGAGCTTCGTCTATAACAACCATTTTCAGGTTTGTGCAAGAGCAGTGGTTAGGTAATAATGCCCCTCCAGTCAGTACCCAAATACCCTCCAAATTTGAATGAAATTGGACTGATGGTAGATCGTGAAGCTTTAGCATCCAATAAGGTGTCAGCATAATTTAAGGGAGGATGAATCCTGCAAACCAACCACCTTTTTTGAAAAACACGAATATTACAATGTGCATGTTATGCCACCTCAAAGTAGGAATAAAAAAAAAAAAAAAAAAAACTGATTATAGCTATAGGTTATTATAATGGGAGGTTACATGCATATTCGGAGCTGTGTTGGCTTCCACTTTTATATTCGTAAAACGATTTGACCACTAACCATTTAAGCATTTTGCGCGCATGAGCAATACTCCATTTCTATTCGTAGCTCCTCCCACTTGACTAGGCGTTGCAAAAACTCCCTATTGTCAGCAATCTCAGAACAGTTGCAATCCAAAATGGCGGGCTCAAAAATGTTAGTGAACAACACGTGTTCAAGTGTTTTTATAATATTTCCTAAGCCGAGAGGCCTTCAGAAATGTTCATGCGCTCCAAAGTAGAATATAACAAAAATATATTGGTAATTAACTTAATAATGCATGCATTGCAGGACGTCCGTATGTATGGTTTGTATATTTATGACTACGGTGGAAATAGTGAATAGATCTTGATTTTAATGGATGTACCTACCCCCTCCATTATAACCTAATATAAATGTGGTATGAATCAAAATCATCATTCATGGCAGTAGGTTGAAAATATCGCGAGTTTGGTATCCCCCCTCCTCCTATCTATGAAATTTGAATCTACCTACCAAGATTGGTTTCACAGTATTTTGACCAAAATATGAAAATAATCGTATGACAAAAGAATCAGGAAAACCGGTTGATAATTGTGTAATTAATAATTGTATAGTGTCTGTGTGGTTAATAATTGTGTACATTTGTGTTCACTCCCTCTAACATAATTCCTTTTCCTACACAATCCGTCACCACATTATATCCCATATTTTTTGCACACTTACTGAAAAAAAAAAAAAAAGAGTTCCAGTCATGCAGCATGATCGTATGAGCGAATTTTCGTAAATTATCGTATTGCATAGCGTTAAATTGTTTTCAAATTAGAGCTTTTTGAGTGAAAGGGAATGGTTAAATATTAATTTTATAGCAAAAAACGTATTCTAAATAATAACCTGCTATTCAAAAAGAGGTTTTGGATTTTTAGCTTTTTTTGCAGTTTTTATCGATTTTTTAACAAATTTTAATGAAATTTAAGTAAATTAAAAAGTTTAAGAGTTTTTTTTTTTTTTTTTTAAAGTAAATTATTATTTGGTTCATAAATTTTTGAATGTTCAATTTTAAGGTTAATAAACTTGATTTGAGCAATATTCTGCAAAATACATATAATTTTAACGATTTTTAGTCGTTTTTAGCTATTTTCAGTGATTTCTATTATTTTTTGAGGCCTAAAATATTGTATTAATCAAAATTGAAAGTGAAGTGTGACGCGACAAAGAAGAGCAAGAAAGAACAATTTTAGGATTTGGTGGGGTTTCTACTGCACAAAGTATTTTATTAATCAATCTTGAATTCTAAGCTAATTATTTGCTATCAATCCTCAAAATAATGGCTGAAGTATTATTAACATTATTCATTCATTTATTAATTGGATTAACATCCCTACTAGGAGCAATACAAAAAAGAAATGTATGAATTCAGCCAGAAAAGTACCTATAGACATATGAAACAACATATGAAAACAATTAATTATGATATCAGCCTATCGCGCATGAGCGTTAGGAACTTTGGAAAAAATAAGGAACAAAATAGAGAATTAAGTTACAACACGTACGCAGTGAAAAAATTTGAAATACAAAATCATTGTTGAACAAGAAAATTGTCAAAGTAGAGTCTTCACTTCTATTTGATAACTTCCAATGAGCCCGACCAGACATCAGTCACAGAAGAGAAGGAGTTGACCATATATTGCATACGGACTACTAAGGAATGCAAACCCATTATACATTTTTTTTTTTTTTTAGCTTTATATGTGTTCTTTATTGAAATAAATGTATCAGATTTTTCAATGTTTTTCAATGAAAATATAATTGTCGATTTCGAAGGAAAAAAGTATTTTCCCAAATTGGAAGCTTGCCAAATGACCGATAAAAATACATGCAAATAATAATAAATCCCCAGGAAGTGTGAGGACCATGAAACTTGTAAAAAGTATCGACCATGTGACACAATTTCAGACGGATAATATTAAAAAAAAAAAAAAAGGAAATAATGGTTGTGCCACCATTTGGGATGACATACGCAAAACAATAAACTCAAAAGTGATAAACAGGTAAAAAACAATAAAGGGATGTAGAATGAATGGCGACGGATTGTTGGGAAAATTTCTTCATTACTATATAATTTTGTTTACCTACATTTTCAATTACCTACTGATTACTTGTTATTGGGAATTAGTTCCACTTGTCTAAAAAAAAAAAAAAAAAAAAAAAAAAAAAAAAAAAAAAAAAAAATCGATTGTGTCCTTGTTTGTGTCCTCCTTTGAAAACTGCTAATGATAGGATACAGAGTTTACTGGTACATGACCGCAGCTCGGTTCTACGAGAAGCAGAATCGCTAACGAAAATGGGTTCTGAAGAAAATGATAAGGTTCCAGTCATGCAGCATTATCATATGAGCGAATTTTCTTTAATTAGGCGCCATATATTATATTATGTCACATTGTTTTTAAATTTGAGCAATTTGAAGGCAAGGAAATAGTTAACTACCAATTTTATGGCAAAAAACTCGTTCTAAATAATATTTTTCCATCCAATAAGATTAATATTTTTCACCTTTTTGTTTATCGATTTTTTTAAAGCAAATGTTCATGGAAATTCAGTTCATGTTTCAGTATAATATTCTAGTTCATTGTTGATAAACTTCATTTGACTAAAATTCCGATAAAAATTTTCGAATTAAACAATTTGTGGCCGTTTTTAGCAATTTTTATTGATTTTTTGAGAATTTTGAAATTTGACCAATTCCATGTGCTCAAAAAGTGCTAGCCAACAAATCCACCTTTTCATTTGGAAAGCTTGATTTTTTTCGGTGCAAGAACGGATTTTTTATGTCAATCCTAAAGAGCGTTATCGTCTGGAATGACACACACACATATATATTTATACAAATATTATATACATATGAAAAAGTGGTAAACTCCGGGATTTTTTTCAGAATACCTCAAAACTGATTTCAATGAAGACAATATTCGAAAATTTTGATTTTAAATTGTTTGGAGCCATTGCGATAGCTTCATTTTTTACGAAAATTCGCTATAAAGTGCCTCTAAGTTATTAACCTCATATACAGCCTTTCATCATCTTTCAGTATGGAAGTTGATTTTTCATTTTGACATTCGGTGATTACTTTATGATTTAGGGAGAGTTAATTTCTCAAATCATTACGAACTTCATCGGTAGGATTTTGAAAAGTGCAAACAAGCGAAGCATCCGGTTGTTTGTAGCAATGCTGGGCGCACTCTTGACTCCAAATTCTAGTATTTTATCTCGTTCAAATCAATTCAGTTGTTTAAATGTACATTGATTGCTGCTGCTGAGGAGATTTTTTTCCCCCAAATACACATTACTCATACAAAACGTCTAGTTGTAGGTACTTCAATTGCGCTTCATTCCAAAGCATTTTAGTGACGGGAAACTTGTGTTCCTGTTTTCATTTTTCATTCAGGAGAATATTTATGTAGTGGATAATACAAAAATATCTGAACATTTTCGTTGTTACAGGTCATTTCATAAAATATGACTCAGTCAAACATTTAAAATACGCATAATACATCAACTGATTAAATGCCTAATAAGTACTGCACATATGTCTAGTCTATGTGCAACAACTGCTAACATTGTATCACGATTTTTTCCCCATCTTCCAACTTTTTACATTTGGCACATTTCTACATGCTTTCGTCTTATAAAGTAAATTTCTTAAGTATTAATTAACAACATCGTTTGTTTAATTTCGTGGTAAAACGGAGAGTTCATAATATTGCTACTCCATTACATACTCGTATTATACAAGATAGAAAGTTGACATGGATTATGTCGCTTGAGTTTGGATGGCATCAAAAGCTTATTAGTTATACTTTGGATTTCAGATGACACGAAATTCTAACAAAAACCAACTTCAATCCTTTCCATACATATCCACTGTTTTCCTCAACATCATAGATGTACTATTTTCTGAAAAAAAAGAAAGGAAACAAAAACTACGCACGGGGTGTAATGGACAATCAGATTATTATCACATGAACTAAAATTAGTTATACTCCACTCATGAAATATAAAGAATACTTGGTAGTATTGAAATGAAGATTTGGTACTGACTAGAATTGGATATTCACTTGACGCTAACATCTTTACTCAGAAATAATATATTGTACTTTAACGTGGAACAACTGTAGGAAACAGGAAATACTGTTGTATGGGATGAAATGAAAGTGGAATACCTATGTATATTGATACGTGCTCTGATAGTAATTACGTTACAGAACACGTTATTTTATCCGCAGGTACCTGTTTTAACTATTTCGTATATCAAGCGCAAACTCACTTTCATCGACCTCTAATAAGTTCATATTATTGAACATTATCAGGACGACTGCTATGCTAGAAGTCCCGCGAGGAGAATAAAGAGCGACGAGGTGATACAACTCGCTGACGAAGCATCAAATCCTGTGACGTTGACACGAATCGTAGCTTGGCCGATACCACGCCCAGACCAGACGAGTAAACTAAAATCCCCTTCATGGTCTTTGCTGATTCTGTCGATGTTCAGCAAAGCTTTGTAACAGTCAGCCCAATTTCCATCCTGTAAACAAAAAAACAGACATTGTAGGTAGGGACCTACCTAATCATTTTCTCACGTCATACACTGTAATTGTTAGTTTCATATTAATTGGTTAAGAACAACTCGATGCTTGTATAGGAAATTATCAGCGAGAAAATTTAATATTTATTTATGCTGTAAAAAGCTCAATTTATGCTTTGAATAAAATACTGTCTACCTGAAATGTGAGTACCTACCTGCTGTATGGAAAAAGTACAGTAAGAGGGATCAAAAACTGTTATTTAGTCCTCGATTTTTTGGTTGAAAGAAAAAACCATCCAAACGCTTTTTTAAAAATATCTACAATAAAAACGAAGTTAATAACACAGTTGGGACGCAAAGATTCTGATGGCATACTTTTCAAGCCTAAAAGAAAAAATAATAGTAACATGTGGAATTATCTGGTTTCAGAGAGCATTAAAAAACTGATATGGTAAAGCTGTGTGCTAATTTTGATAAAGCTGTGTGCCCATTGTATTTTTAGGACGTCCCTCTGAAGTTAAGTCTTATAAAGTAAGGCTTCGTTAGCAAGAGGGAGGCCTATTGGAATTGATGATGGGTGGGAGATAACCCAAGCATGAAAAAAAAAAAAAAAAAAAAAAAAAAAAACCGCATACAAATTCGTTTTAGACCATTCTAGTACCGAATCTGTGAAAAAACCATTGGTGTATGTGTGTAGAGTGCCGACGCAGCCCAGGCCACAATTCTCAACCGATTTTTGTGATTCTTATTTTGAACGATTCTAATTTTAGTCTAGATGTGCAACGAACCTTGGGAATTTCGGATTTTCAGTCAAGGTGGGGGGGGGGGGAGGTAGAGGGGATAATTACCGATTTTATCAAGCGCTGCCCAAGCTACAAAGCTAGACCGATTTTCGTGATTCTTATTTTGTTCCATTACATGAATTCGACATAGTTTTGGAAAATGTGCCAGTAGTTCCAAATGTCATGATGGAAGGGGTAATTGCGAAAGAATCGTGATATTTTTACTATATTCATCTGATTTTCGTGACAGTATTTATTGTTTGTTCGATTCAGATTTCAGTCCAGTTAAGTAACCTTAGAAGTTTCAAATTGACTGTCGGTGATGGTGTTAAATGGAGGGGGAGGGGGGAGGGGGATATTTCCGATAAATATATTTTTATTTTTTATTTTATTCTCACCAACATTATATACCTACCTACAATCCGTTCATAGGGACGTCCCTGCAATGCATGCGTTACTTACCAATACGTTTATGATAATGCTGTGTACTGAACTACCGAGTGCTTGAGCTGTTAGGAGTAAGCCTGTCGAAGTGTTAGCGGAGAGTTCAAACCGAGTCATCATATTTTTTGTATAAGTACAGATAATGTTTTCTTCAGAATTCGTACCATATAAGTTAATTCATATTAAGATTGTCCTATTCGAAACTCTAACTTTACTAAAAGGATTCACACGCGGAAGACTAACGCTCACCACACATACCATATAAAAGCATTCAATTTACATTACGTAAATTCACACTTTTATATTAAAATTAACAACGCGTATCGTAAGATTAAAGGCTATTTATTTGAGAAACGCTGCAAATAATTACACAAAGATTTATTATTTCTGTGTTAGATTGTCTATCTACGCAGATCATTGGCCTATAGTAATCATAGTGTCACCCATGGGGAATTAAAAAATTTTTTCCTTCATATTCCATTTTCTATATTTTTTTTTATAAAACTGTACAAAATTTCGAAAATAAAATTATAATATCTTCATAATTTCAGGAGTTGAGATTTTTTTTTATCGACCTTTCAGTCTTCAGTTTCTTCAAATTTCTCCTCCATATAGTTGCCGCACTGTAATTATGATCTTCCACTTCTTATTTATCTATTAATGAACATAGAAAAAGAAGGCAGAGAAGAGTGGAGCCCGTTGAAACCAGGTGCCTGAGGATCAAGTCGTGAAGGCTGACGCCAGTGGCGGGAAGTTGACCACGCTGACGGGCCTCAGAAAAAGCGAACTCTTGAAAAGTTGCTATTTCCTAAGTTTTCTCCTCTTCTGGTACACATTTCTTGAAAACTTTTTGACCAATTTTGATTATTTTTTTTTAAATTCTGTTCACCTGGTTTGGATTGAAATTTCTGCTGAATCAGTTTTTCTGATAATTGAATGGATGATTCTTGAAAAATTGGAAGGAGTAGGAACTTCCGAACACATTTGAAAATTTCTGACTGAAACTAGTTCAGCACGATTTTAGTGATTGGCGAGATGTAAAGAACAAAAAGAATCATCCCTAAAAGTTGAGTAGAAGCCGAGGAAAGGTACCAAAGTGCTAGGGAAATAATAGGGTGACGCAATCCCCTTAAACCTTGTATATAATTATATGATGAGAACCCCAAAGGGTTAACACTTTCCAGTTCCAGGACCTCTAAATTTTGCGCTATACAATAAAAGTTGCAGCATGATCGTATGGGCGAAGTTTCGTAAATTATCGTATTGTATGAAATTTGAGCTTCTTTACTTAAGTGCATTGAAATTGTTAAAACTATTAATTTTATGGCAAAAACTCATTCTAAATAATAATCTCCCATACAAATAGAGGTTTTGAATTTTTAGCTTTTTTGCAGTTTTTATCGATTTTTTAAAAGCAAATTTTAATGAATTTTAAGTACATTTTTGACATTAAGTAACATGTACATTTAAGTACATGTCAACCTGACATTCTATGTTTATAAATGACAATTCACGATAGGTATTACTAGATGACGGATAATGACCCATCGTTAGTATTAATAATCAAGAGATTAATTGACAGATACCACTTAGGACCAAACGAACATTTAAAAAGATTGAACAGGTTAACGGCTGCTGAATATTCGGAATTAGTAACTTATCTAGGTCTACCAACACTCACAAGGGATGAGAATCGAGCGAAAATTAGTGAAATTTGGGCACAACCTGATCTAGACGTACCACATTTACTACAAACTATTTTGGTTAACGCAGTAAAAGATGAGCTCTTTTTAGAAGCGTACGAAGTGTTAAAAGAACAGGTTTTTTTTTTTTTTTTTTTTTTTTTTTTTTTTTTTTTTTTTTTTTTTTTTTTTTTTCAAAGTGAAGAGGACAGGGAGTCGTTAGGTTCAATGATAGACGAGTTCACAGATTCAGAAACAGAAGTAGATAGCAAGGGATCAATAACGGTAGATAATATATATGACGAAGTAGCTTCAGAAAACCAGAATAATATGGCGAATCCCGTTAGGATAATTCCACGCTATTTTTCGGCTCAATCACATGACTATATTAATCAATTTACTAACAGCTAGGAGAAATTAGCAAAATATCATGCCTGGGAAAACACGGAAATCATGCGTAGTATACCAAGTTTTTTCCTGGCAGACGCACAATTATGGTATAATGAAATGGATAAAGCAGGAAAAATGAAACCTACATGGAGGGAATTTAAAATTCCACTTAAAATGGAATTTCAAGACCCGAGTTTAATTGAATTGAAAGCTAGATTAGAATTGCATTCATTACAAAAATCGTCGTCGGAAACGATGAAACAGTATGTCGACAGGCTGAGAAATTTAATATGGAAAGCAGCTCCAGAAATGTCATCAACAAACTAAAAAACAATGAATATAAGCAGCCGGTTTACCCAATGATTATCGAATTTGTTTAGCTGGGATAACAGATTTTGAGCAAGCTGTAATAAAACTATATCAAGTAGAAGCAGTTCTTCAACTATCAATCAGAAAAAAAAAAAAAAACAGATTAATTTGCAGACACCCAACCCACAAATTTCTCAGGAAACAAATCCTACAAACAATGTGGAGAATTCATTGCTTGAAAGAATCGCGGTTTTGGAAGCTGATAATCAAAGGTGGGCAGCGAATCGCAGTCGTGGAGCATTTACCGGCAGAAGTCGTGGACGAGGACACAATTATCGCGCAACAACCTTGCTTTATTGCTATAAGCTCTTCCGCGGTACAGTCTTCTCATTTGATGATTTAATTGTTGTAATAGTAGATTTCCTACTCGTAAGATCATCATTAGTATGATAATTCTGATTAACTCTTGTTCCTATTTGCAGCCTTGCACGATACGACGTTTTGCCACGGCGTTAGTAGAGCAGAGTTAGTATATAGTGCAACAAGTTATATATTCGTCAACGGGAGTAATCAACCAACACATACTTTTAAAAACTTGCAGCAACAACACAGTAATGATATTATAATGGCACAGTGATGTGGGAAATTTTGGAATACGAACCAATTTTAATAAACTGTAATGAAACTTGTTTAGTGAACATAGACGGACAAAATTATTTATCACTGACAGATCAGACCAGGACAACAGACTCAATTTTGGTCCCATTTAGAGAACTGAAAGTAACAACACGTATTAGAATAGACAAGAGCAATGAGACGAGACAGGCAGATGTTTTGAAAAAGTTATTGACGGAAGAAAATCCTTTTAGAAAAATAGGGCAACTAATTGAAACGGCACCAAAAATAGAAAATTTTACTGATATACAACCATGGTGGGAACATGAAATCCAATGGAAACACTTGACAGTAGGAACGGCAATATTACTTGTTTTATTGATGATTGGCATGGGGATAATCTACTTCTATTGTTGTCGGAAAGGACAGGCGACCCCAACCATTCAAACCAGTGTTCAGTTAATACCACCATCTATAAACCCAAATCATTATTCCTGTTACAATAGCCAAATAACATAATGATCAAGGAAAGAGTTTGTATGGTTAACAGTGATAAATGAGAAATGAATACAAGTGAATAGTGATAGTATGTAGAAGTGTATACGAAGGAACAATAGATTGACAGGAAATTATGTTTTCCACAATTATAAAAACAAAAATAAAAGATTTAAAAAAAAAAGAAAATGATAAATATATTACAAAACCATGTTTTTACTATTTTACTTACAATTAATAAAAATAAAAAAATATATAATAACAATGAGACAATGTATTAATATTTTGTTAAATGTATAATAACAATTAATATGTAGAAATATATTTATATATATGTATATTTTTTTTATATAAGCATAGTAAGTAAGTAAAGGGAAATAATAATAATTAATTACGTACCAATATCGTCAATTTGTAATTAAAAACAGCTTATAATTATACCGATTTTGATAATCCCCATAAATATATAGGTATAAGTATATATATAAGGAACAGGCGACCCCAACCTGAAGTGAAGTGTAACGCACATAAACGATGAATGCGAACTAAGGAGATCGAGACGAAATCATGTGTTATACTATGTGGCAGTTCCCGCGAGATCCAAGGGAATGCGCTGCCGTCGCTCCGTTGTTTCCCAACAGGGCGTCGAACGCTTCTTCCCGTGTTTTCGAAAGCACGCGTTTGGCGATGGATGGGTGATCCTAGAACTGGAAAACGAATCTTCTCCGAACGTAGCATATACGCTATTAGTACGAGTTGAATCTCTTATGGTACAGTTACCTCCCTCTCTCTATCTATGAGTGTGGATTTAGGCCTCCATTGCACCTCTGGGGGGGCCTAAGTCCATTACAACTAAGCTAGTGATTATGCAGATGAACAATCGCCAACGCATATAAGTAAATAGAATAAGAAATTAAAAGAACAAAAACGATAATGTACTAATATAAATTAATGTTGTAGGTATAATGATAACACTCCTCAACACTCTCCTCTATCTACTACTATCTCCAGACGCACTGCTGGGGCAAGATGAGCATGTCAAGTGGCGGTAAAGCATATAAGAAGAGGACCAGAGGACAAATAAGAGGATCAAGAAAGGCGAATGACTTGACGCACCATTCAACATTGTAAGAAAAATGGTACGATTACGTCAATATAACGTTAAACCTTATGTTTCAGGCGACTATTGTGGTTTAGTCTTTTTCTCCGGGAGGGGGAGATGTCGGATCAGCTGTGAGGAGACCGGCCTCAGCAGTGACCCCACCTCGAAAACGCCGACCGACCGAGCATCCGGCATATTTCGTCACTGGACTGCGCTTGGTAACGATTGGCCTCTGTTATCCTTGCACCGTGAGTTGGATCCGGGACGAATAGCTACCGTCTCGTCAACGGCAATGTCCTTCTTTGAAGCCCTCTTCTCAGTGCCGCTCTGTTACACGAAGACGACTAAACCTTCTAGATTTCCAAGCTTCAACCAAGGTACAACGAGGAGAGACTATAGGGTGAGCTAGGGTTTAAAGATTGTATTAATAAAGAGGGAAGATTTATCACTCTTTCTTTGTTTAATATCAACTCTTCCCTAGATTCCTAATGTGGTGCTAAATTGAGCACTGACAACAGCATTCTGATCTATTATGATTTTTTTTTTTTTTTAATAATATAATTTCTTCCCACAGCATGAAATTGTTACCAATTCTA
Organism: Adelphocoris suturalis; assembly: GCA_030762985.1. Classification (NCBI taxonomy): domain Eukaryota; kingdom Metazoa; phylum Arthropoda; class Insecta; order Hemiptera; family Miridae; genus Adelphocoris; species Adelphocoris suturalis. The sequence goes on along the minus strand of CM061042.1, from coordinate 49,354,498 downwards.
AGTAAATATGTAATCTAATTAAAAAGGAATGCCTAGAAACATCGGGCGGGCGTGTTGAAGACAAATTGACAGGGGGGGGATAACGGAAAAGTAGGTACCAAAAAAAGTACCTACCGTAATTTTCATCTTTTCTGTTATGCTTTTCCACTACGCTTTGTGTGACGCAAATTGTACTAATTTCACACCGAGGAGAGCCATAGTAAAAACAGGGAAATTTAAAAAAAAAAATTAAGTACCGTAACATTATGAGCTGTTATGCCCCACTCGGACTGTCCTGGAGCAATAACCCTGGCGGTCGGGAGAAGCCAGGTGACTCTAGTTGCAGCTGGGCTTGCGCAAAACTCGACCGTGAGAGACATAGGTTCCCCCACCTCTGCAACACGTGAGAGGTTGCGGGCTACTACCATTGGCACGCCTGAAAATTAAAGTTAATGTATTTTGAAAATGGAACAGAGCAAATTGAGTAGATATGATGGCTGCTCAACTTAAAAAATGCTCTACATACTTGTATGGGCGAATTTTATTTAATCATCGTACTATGTTATATTATTTTAAAATGTGTTCACTTTGAGAGCAAAGAAATTGTTAACTACCAGTTTTATGACAAAAAAAAAAAGATAATAATAAATTTAAAAAAAACTAGCTCTAAATAATATTCTGCAAGGCTTTTTGGAATTCTAGCTATTTTTTATTGTTTTTATCGATTTTCAGCATAAATAACATTAGGTACAGCATCAACATTTGCATTGATTTTTAGTGATTTTTTTAAGCACATTTTTTGAAATTCGACGAATTTAGTGTACTCAAAATGTGCTGGCCAACAAACTCATTCTTTCGTTTAGAAAGCTTGATTTTTGGCACAAGAACGGAATTTTTATCTCAATCCTAAAAATAATTACCGTTTGGAAAATAGGAAAACAGGAAACTGAATTTAGATGCAGAAAAAATGGGTCCCAGGTGGGAATCGAACCCACATCCTTTGGTTTTCCGTACGATCGCCTTCTCCATCTAGGCCACAAGGACCGCTGGATGGAGAGAGCTTGGATCTGAGCTAACACCCCCTGAGAACCATTACTCTGCATTTTTCGATGAATTTAACTTTAAATCAACTGTACCCTTTAGCTTAGCCAGCGCTAACAAAATGGCCCGAAGAATCATTTTTTAATTTATTTAGTTGCCATATGGGTCTGGCAGTGGGTTATGTTTGGAAAAAAGAAAACAGGAAACTATTTTTCATTACCTATTATATATATTATATTAACTTATTAATTTCCCTATTTTCCAAACAAAACCCCCAGCTGGGCCCATACGGTGACTAAATAAATTTTAAAAAATAATTATCGATCTGGAGTGACACACACACACACTCAGGCTTCTTGCCCCGGTCACTTGGCATGTGATATAGTTTCTCCCTCTCGACATCCCGACCACTGGATGACAAAGCGCCAGCAATATGCTTGACAACCACATCCTGATGGAGGATGCGGCTTCTGTGAGTATGAGGACACTACTGTACCACATGATACAGGTTCTCATTCATACCCCAACAGGCACGGCAAAGGGTGTCCACTTTCCCAGGACTACTCCTTGAACACCTCACCAAGGTGGCTGAAGTTGCCACACAGACGGTGTGAAAATGGCGATAGTCGCGGGCCCAAATGCCCTCTGAAGCCCATTCTATTCATTGGAAAGGAATGGGGGATTCAGAGCACAGTCGGAGCTCTTTACCATCTACTGAATCATGAAGAGCAGCAGTGAACTCAGCAGATGAGCTGGGTATTGGAGCAGTTGGTGTTGCTTGGTCGCACCACAACAACCTGACAAAGTCCAGGTCAGCAGCAGTGCGGGCAACCTTCTAGCTTGAGCCCCTGAAAGCGAGCAGGCACTGACAGCGTAATGGTAGAATACTGGCTGATAGAGAGACAATACCAGCCTTGACCGGTACGTGAATATAGGCCCTTGAGACCCTAGATGGGAAGCCTAGCCAAGAGCACACAGCAGATAAACTTCACGATTTAACTCAAGCTGCCTCTCCGTAGTAAGCCAACCAAAGACTAGCCCATATATTAGTTTTGGCAGTAAGTACGTGCGAAGGAGGCACACTTCTGCTGTGGCCTCAATGGACCCTTGGTGATACGAGCTAGTGCTCCACCAAAGTTGCTTGCAGCAATGGTAGCCACACCCATGAAGTCACCTCCAAGGTACTGCAAAACCACCAGCACAGATCGGGTGGAGATGGGTGACTGTCCTATGACAAAACATTCCTCATCCACCACCTTCACCTGATGCTGGCAACCCGACAGGACCAAGGAGACTGACCCACACTTATTTGGATTAACCACCAAACCATACGTAGCTAGCTGCTCAGCAAAAGCAATTAGGGAGATCTGCAAGCCCTCAGCAGGGTGGCCATCAAATGGAAAATTTAAAATTCCCTGACCAAACTTCACATTTCCCTGACAAAAAATATCAAAGTCAAGTTTTATTTGATTTTTTTTCCTGGTCCTTTTAGCGAATTTTCAAAGGAAAAATGAGCTATTTCATTAGAAGTATTTCATTAGAAAGGATTAGTTCGTTGGAAAGCACATTTTGAGCACTTTAAATTGGTCAAATCTAGAAAAAAGAGCTTGATCAGCACTAAAAATAGCAAAAACGGTTAAAAATCGTTAAATTTATATTTTTAGTGGAATATTACTCAAATAAAGTTTATCAACTATAAATTGGAACATTCAAAAATTTATGCACAAAATTATACTAAAACATTTCCTTGAATTTCATTACTATGTGCAAAAAATAAACAAAAACTGCTGAACAAGCTAGAAATTTTGAATAATTTTTCGAATTGCAGACCATTATTTAGAATAAGTTTTACGTCATAACATTACAACATTGCCATAACAAATCGTAAAATTACCTAAGCGCGCGTATTTCAAAACAATTAACTTAAATGTAATACAATAATTTACGACAATTCACTCGTAAGATCAAGCTGCACGACTTTAAATTTAGTATTTTACGGTCTCTCAATTTGTGATCTTAAGCGGTTTATTGAAGTTTAAATTTAAATTTAAATACTTTCAGGTGGAAAAAAAAGTTAACAGAATGTGTTTTTGTGATCACCGACCGGATAAAAACCGAAACGAAATTATGCAACGAAAGAAACGACATGCAATACCGATAAACATTGTAGCAAACCTTCGCTTATAATTAACAACAGTTGCTATGCGAAGGATTACTAGACTCCATGTTATTTCTTACACATTATTGTGATGCGTAGGTTAGTTTATGGATACAAGCTTCCATGAGTTGCCTGGTTATTAATAAAATAAAATGAGGTAAAATATTAAGATTAAAAACGCAAAAACACTTTTGTGTTTTCATATAGAGTGTGGAAAAAGAATCAACCGGGAGTGAAGGGGGGGGGGGGGGGGGGGGGGGGGGGTTGGAGCTTTTTTTTACAAGAATATTTCTTAGCTATGGGGGTAGGTAGTTCCAAATTTTCGTCCGACAGCAAACAATGTCACGTTTCTTTCACCCACAACCAGTCGTTTTCAGAGATAACCTAACTACATGATTTTACACCCCACAAAAATAGTTCGTTCAAAAGCTGTGAATTTAAAACACATGACTCCACATTTCAATGGGCAAATTTCTCCTTAATGCTCCTGAGAAGTCTTAGCTTATGTATACAAACAAGTTGTAGGGACTCTCACTGGATCAGTCCACTACACTGCTGGGTTTGCTCCCTAGTTCAATACTTTGATAATTTTTCTCACACAACTTATTATTTACACTAGGTGATGTCGAAACAAAGGGAGCCAATGACACATTCATACACAATAGGTATATCTGTGTGTACCATTGTTACTCTTTGAACAGTTTAACCACCACTTTTGATAATTATTTTTGACATTCGTATAACCCGCCCATGAAATAATACGCCTAAGATAAAGTACTCTGTTGAAATTTGACCGTTTGAGACTGACTTTTCCTGACGCAAAGAATTCCCTGACAATTCCAGGTTTTGCCTGACTTTCCCAGTAGGGGGCCACCCTGCAGGGGTTCGGGTGAGTAGGATGACATCATCGGTAAAAGCCAATGCACCTACTCGCACCCCAGGGGCGAGATCGAACTCTATTCTAGCTGGCAGCTTACCCAAGACCGTATCCACGACCAGGTTAAAGAGGATTGGCGAAAGAGGATTACCCTGGCATACCCCATGCCCAATGACAACATCCCTTGACATCTTGCCTCGTGATTTGAGGCAGACAGTTGATTACAGGCAGGCCACATACTCAATTAAACGAGCAGGTGCCCTGCCAACATGAAGACAATCGGTCATGGCAAAATGGCTTATAGTGTCAAAGGCGACGTCTAGAGTGGCAAGATGGAGCTGCCGTTTCTTACTACCGGCAAGTGAGATGACACTGCTGTGCCATCGGCTGGCAGAAATGCTCTGTGGACATCACCTATGATACCAGCCACTTGGAGGAGAGATGCCAGAATCTTTTGGAAGTGGCGGAAGACTACAGCCGATATAGATATCGGACAATAGCCAACAGGCCCACTTAACCCTTTTTTTGGATGAAAACCAACGCTTTCGGGGGCTAGAAGCAACAGGTTGAGGATGAGCAGCTTAACTGTCTTTGATACTTTGTTCAGCATCAGGCAGAAACACCATCAGGCCCAAGAGTTTTTTACACGGAACTTATATGCCTCATCATGAAGCACCTGTGTCCCCATAAGGCTATGCAAGGAATCCCTGGCGGAAATTGAGGGCATCACCAGCTCACCAGGGTTGTGGCTGGGAGCACTCAAGAGTGGCTAATGGAGAAGGGGTAAAACTTGCTCATCCCCAGCTCCCTCCAGTACCTTTGCAGCGACAGAAGCTGGACGCTTCCTCCACAACTTCTGGGCCCACTGGTATTCCCGCCTCCTTGCTTGTTTGGCTGCTCTGCAACCTCCTCGAGGCAACAATGTAGGAGGAACCGCTCCCTGATGCCCCGGATTGCTGAATGGCGGGCTGCTGCCCCACACCTGTAGAGGATGCAGAAGAGGCCCCATGGCTATTTGCCAGGATAGCATCCTAGACAAGCTGCTTATAGTGGGGCATCATGCAAAGAGATTGAATGGCAGAAAGCGTGCACGTGGAAAAAACATTGCACAAATACGTTAATTATGACATACACCATTGTTCACAGCCTCTGCCTCCTCTGCTATCATTCGCTGCAATTCCTCAAAAGCATACCTGAGCCACTTTCGCTCTTTAATCAATTCCAGTGTTGGCCTGATCAATTGGTTGCGGGCACTGAGGCCACACTTGGAACTGAAGGCTCTCTCACAGTGGGCACACTGGTGGGCAATAGTCAGAGCAGAGGAAGAGGATGAAGGGAAGAATGAAGAGGAAGAAGATGAGGGGGAGGATGACCGTCGCCCATGCTTGGGGCGCCTCCGAGCACCTCCCGTGTACCAATGGGCCGACGGGGGTTATAAGGCTCGTTTGAATTTTCTGCCATGACGGGGAGACTTTTAGCATGGAACATGCTTTAGCCATCACCTAACTGGGCAAAAACGTGACGAAACCGTCAAACACAAGTAGCGCGGGAATTTTTACTTTCCCAACATCCCAACAGGGTGGAAAGTAATGACAACTTTTACATTCCCAACATCCCAACAGGGTGGAAAGTAATGTCCACTTTTACTTTCCCAAAATCCCAATAGAGTGGATAGTAATTTCCCCATGACAAGGCCCAAAGGGCCGATTTTTTTTTTTTTTTTTTTTTAGTTTTTTTATTTATTTATTTTTTTTTTAAGGAAACTCTTCTCAAAGGCGGGATTAATGGACCATTAAACAACAAAAAATAACAAGAAATTTTCGAAAATTTTGTTTGAAACTTTTTGGAGTCATCATTTCAAAGGATTTTTTTTTTCTCTAAATTAGTTTAAAAAACAAAAAAGTCAGCAGATTATTAGTTATTTTAAAACCCATTCTAGGCAACATAAGTCGCTATTGCATGGATCTGTTCATTTTAACCCAGCAGGTTAGATTGAGGTTCGGAATTCTGCAACAGAATAGAAGTGCACCACCGAATCGGGAGGATTTAATCATGTCCGTGTCCCAATTGATCAATACTTGATTGAGTAATCTCAAAACGAGAAATATGCCACAATTCCAGCAAGTATAACTTAATAAATGCTCTCTATTTCAATTACCAACTCGTAGGGTGGAAAAGAAGAATTTAGTTCAGTGCTTAACTAGTAGGTTGAGTTGGCTTGGAGTCTTCCTGTCATACCAACAGTCTAATGGATGATCGATTCCGAATTCCAGGAATGTACGTTATGAGGAAGATACTGACTCCATAGCTCACCCATCTGAACTAGGTAGCTATTTTCCTATAACCTAATTTTCCCCACTCAGAGTTGAATCCCCACCAGGGTTTTCGAATCAACATATAGTCAGACTGACAAAGGAAAAATAATAATTGCTATATGTATCTAATGGTAGGACTAATTTTCGAATCATTCTAATCAACGTTCAGACAGGAATAATACAATTTTATTTATATGGATTAACATGATTACTTTTCTTGTGCAATGAGCTTCCTGTATGAATAGTAAATTGACAAAGAATACGGGAAAATGATTGTGAAGGAATTGGTGTACCAACTTTTAAGGCTATAAAAACTAATTTTTGGAGCAATTTTAATAAATACCTAATCTTGTCGTCAACGCTTGTAACATAGTTGTAGTTTCCTAAATAAAATCCATCGCCCGCCCGTCGAAACTTCACATGTTATCTTTTTACATAGCTCCTCCCACCCTTCCCCCCATAATATGCTCACTTGGAGTGCACGGTTCAAAAATTGACACCAAACAATTACTTCTTCCACATAGAGTTTACAGTGATAACGCGCCACCGAGCCCCATCGTCTTCATATTTTGTACTCAGAGTGAATGACAGTACCTCCACTTGAGGTACTTTTCTATCTCGGTTTACCGTCTATGGTGATATTGTGTCAACGGTCTGCCCCTGCATAAGTCCTACCTCCACTCCATAATTCGTACAACTCTGAAGTAGAATAATGAACATTCAACCTCAATTCATTATCTTGCAAATTAAATTCACAAAAAGTCTAATCAAGTGTTTGAGGATCAAAGGCTTCAATATTCCTCGGAATCCTTTCCTAACTTTAAAGACGGCATTACCAGAAACTTTAAGATGGACGTTGTGTGTTCTCCAAGTATTGAGTCGGTCAGGCTCAGGTGCATAACACCTGTAGTGCCCAGCCTGTTGGTAGAGGACTGAGTGGATGTTGAGGGGTGCGCCAGATCCTAGAGGAGAGACCTGCCCTGACGTGGACACTCGACCCCAGCATCCTCGGTCGTTTCCACCACACTCGAGTTGGACGGCACCGCCAACTGAAACCTCGACAGCAGCAGCCGATCCCGCTGCTGCTTCAGTGCTGCCACCTATCACTGCTTCCAACTCCGCTGCTGCTATTTCTCCATCACCATCTGGTTCAAGAAAATATTTGTAAAATGATGCCTATCAACAAAATTAATAATACCTACATGTCAATATAAATTAATATTATAAAAACCTATTCCGAGGAAATAGAAATTGAATTTTTACCAGGCTAACCATACAACCACAACCTAGACAATTCACTGGTGAATAGGTTACCACATACAATGGCGATTTCCGGACAATGAGACTTAGGTACCTAGTTAGTTAAAATGCTCTGAGCGATTCAAGTTTTCATCTTGTATTTTCATTGCATTCCTTGTTGTTGCTCGATTTATATTCGCTAGAAAAATATGTTTGGTTAATGATTTTATTCAATAAGTAGGATTTAGGAGGTAGGTAATTACAGTTCAATCTTTTATATTTTTCCAGTTGCAGAAATAATGTATATTGTTGATTCTGAAAACCCTTAATTAATAATATGAACGTACTCAGTGAATTAGAATCTGTAAGAATATACAAAGTAAGTGAATTTATAGTTAGAAAATCCAAGGAAAATTCTGTCCGGAAAAAAATCCCAAAACATCGTGCTTCGAACAATTTGAGTAAGTATATTTGAATATGATTCATAGAAGACTATAATTAGGTAGGTACCACTGAATTTATTACTAACGATTAACATCTGAGTTGACATCAGCCGATAGGTGTACGGCCATCTTTAAGTCGCGCATTTTACCTGGTCCATCGTGACAAATGCGGCACCTATGGTTTGACAAATACCATTTATATCTCTCCACATCATTTAATACTGAAATCGTGTGGACAATGAAAATAGAAAAACTCTTATACTCCAGTTACAAAATCAATGTGGATAACCTTTTACCCCATAAAATGCTCTATAATGGTGTTTATGTATCAAAATGATACATGTGGCACCCTGCGAAAGAAAGTACGCAGAAAGTAAGGTACCTACACACAGCACACTACCTGTTAAAGAAAGTCTACTCAGAAATACTCGATTTTGAATTCACGTATATATTTGATACACACTCCTTTTTTTTTGGAATGCAGTTAGAATGTTATAAAATGATGAGAATCGTACATTTTGAGTATTTTTACCAAGCAGAAATGGGGAAAAGTACTGTGGCGTGGGGGAAAACCATGATTTTTAGGCATGGCGCTTTAAGTGATATACTTACTATGTCTAGGTTGGCTCATGCAGTAGATAAATAGATGACAATTTTCGTACAATGAAATATGTTATTCAATTAAAACAGGCAGGTAAGTAAATCATGGTGCGTTTCCACTATCCCACGTATTTTCTTCATAAAATGTTGGTTTATTATTTCCAATACTGATCCTTTGTAATCAACCAGGAGAAAAAACTTAACAACCCCCCCCCCCCCCCCCCTCCTCGAAATCGGTTGATTTATGTTTCAAGATGCGTAGAACCCTAAAATAAAAACGTTGCAAATTATAACTCAAAGGTGTATTATTTCTGTATTAGTTAGCCCTTTTACACATTTCACTGCTCTATAATTATCGAACCCCGTTCATAGTAGGTATATTATTGTCGAACCTCGAGGCTTCCCACCTCGCAATTGGGTTCACTCCTTTACAGCTCCAGGACCCCACAATTTTACGATGTTCAGTACAGTTAAGAAACAAAACGATTTATGACTAAGTCAACTTCACACCATGTATAGAAGGGTGAAAAACTGAAGTTCAGCTCCATTTTATTGGAAATTCATGTCCCTATACCTAAAATAGCTTCTTCGATCCGAAAAATGGATTTTTGACAGTTTTTCGTCACACTTGTATGGAAATCCTCAAAAGGCGAGTAGTTGGTAACAAAAACTTTGAAAAATTGCTAAAAATCAAGGAAATGAGTTAGACAGTTGGCGGATGTATCTTTTGATGCAGAATTTCATCTCACAGCCGGTGTAGGCCGGTAATGACATTTACAGGACACCTAGATTAATATGTTAACTTTCTAGGAAAATTAGTTTCAGGCCGGCGGAACGCAGCACATGTAATGTGCAGTCCATTGAATATGTGCAAATCTTACTTTTTAACGTCTTTCGTTACTGTTTTAGCGAATTTTCTTAGAAAATGAAGCTATTGCAATGGCTCCAAAAATTTTAAAATAAAAATTTTCAAAAATTTTCTTCATCGAAATCTGTTTTGAGGCATTCTGAAATGATTCCTGGATTTTAACGCTTTTTTATATATATATATATATATATATATATATATATATATATATACATATATATATACATATATATATATATATATATATATATATATATATATATATATATATATATATATATATATATATATATATATATATATATATATATGTATGTGTCATTCCAGACGATAACTCTCGATAGAATTGAGATAAAAACTTCGTTCTTTCGCCAAAAAATCAAGCATTTCAAAAGAAAGGATGAGTTCGTTGGACAACAATTTTTGAGCACATTAAATTGGTCAAATTTCGAAAAATGTACCCAAAAAATCACTAAAAATGGCTAAAAACGGCCAAAAATCGTTAAATTTCTATTTTTCTGCAGAATTTTAGTCAAAACTAAATTTTCAACGATTAACTAGGAGATTAAAAATTTTTGCTCAAAATTATGATGTAAAACGTACTTAAATGTCATTAAAATTTGCTAAAATATCTATAAAAACGGCAAAAAATTTAAAAATCAATAATTCCTTTTGAATCGGTGGAATTTTATTTAGAATAAGTTTTTTGCCATAAAATTGGTTTTTAACCATTTCTGTCAACTAAAATTGCTCCAATTTCAATGCAATTTAACATACTATAGTACGATAGATAGTTTAAGAAAATTCGCTCATACGATCATGCTGCATGACTGGAACTTTTTTATTTCCGCCATGTAGTGACTGTGGGAGCCGGCTATTTTTTTTTTTTTTTTTTTTTCACCATCCAGTAGATATGTGTAAACAGCTTACAAAGTTCCCAAGTTTTAGTTCCATAGACAAAGGCATACGGAACAAATTCATTTTGTAGTAATAAATGACGTTTTTTAGCTATCTTGAAAAACTGAACTTTCAGAAGCACCCCTACTGCAGAAAAAACAATTCTGATGAAAAAGCCACTCTTCCCGCATCTTATAAACTAATAAAGAGTAGAAAAACAAAGGAAACAACGTCAAAATCGAAACAAAAATTTTAGGTTTTTTTTCAGCCTTGCACAATTGTCCGGCGTACGGAGGTGGAAGGACGGATTTCTCTGTCTCTCTCTCTCTCTCTCTCGATTTTTCGATTCTTTGCATCTTGAAACGCAAACCAACAAATTTTGAGGTGGAGGGGGGGGGGGGGGGGGTGACACATTAAAATCCAGGAATTGTTTCATAATGCCTCAAAACGGATTGCCATGAAGAAATTTCAAAACTTTTTTTAAGCCATTCGCTCACTTTTTATTTTTTTAAATTCACTATAGGTGGAAGTTGAAATTTTCTTCGCAAGAAGGCTTGGTTGTTAGTGAGAAACATTCGAAAACTTTCGTAATTTGGAGTTCGAGTCTCGATACCCTAACGTTTTCGTGCTGCTAGGTTCAGGCTGAAGTAGGTTCTCCACTAAAAATATTTGCAGTAACTATACGAGTTAAATGTGAAGATTGCATTGTTTATCCTGCTTGGTTCACACAGTCATGTGAAAGATATTGGAGTGCTATAAATAATCCGAACGCTTCTGTAGCATATTACGTTTACCCAATGAACTAATCCTACCTGTTTGCTGTCTTCGATGAAAGTATCCAATGTCTTATGTATTTTAAACTTGATACGATTCATTAGTTAACATAAAAATGAATATATGCAATGTTTTATGTAAGCGCTCATGCATTTATTCGGCACAAACTAGTCGTATGAAAAGCTCCTTACATCTGACGTTCAGATAGTATCCGATGGAAGAGTAGGTGGACAAAAGATGTCGAGTTGTGCATTTGTACCATCCTGAATGTTCCCGTTTGATTGACGTGAAGTTGAGATAGCCATCATTCGACTGCTCCACTGGCGGCACACCGTTATCTGAAAGTTTGATTGTTTTGCGTCAAATTCAATAAAAACAAGAAAATCATAAATTTATATAAAATCATACAGTGATAGAGAATACATATGAGAATACATGCGCTCTCTGTTTATAAATTTACCTAGTTTTTTATGTTTAAGCTACACGATCCTGGAAAATGCTTTCCTGCTTCCACTGGGTAGTGCGATTAATGCCATCATTCACAGACTTAGAGAATCCATTTTTTTAATTTAAATAAATGGCAACAATACTTTTTTACTCATTTCTCACATGCAAGCATCAATGTGGTATGATTGTTGTGTAGATATCTAAAGTAGACAAAAATCCCGCTTAGTTTGAATATAATGGGACTTAGAATTACGGGAGATCAATTCATATGGTCAAAACATAGGTACATTGGTACAAAAAACGTCGAAATCAGTCATTTAGGAAACGTGAGAATCATGCTTGAAGTAATTTACGTTAGCGCATGCGCAGAATGGAGTAAAGATTTGAGCAACATGAAATTGGTAGGGAACAATCTACTGCTTATCCCGCACATTCCCAGAAAATGTCATCAAAATCTGATGAAAACTGGAAATAAATACCTTTGTAGTAATACGCTTTACAGTAGGTAAATGTAAAAAACAAAACGGGTCAAGGTAAGGAAAAAGTATGGTCTCGGGGTCTGCGATCAGTGCGCAGTGATATTGAATTATCGATATTACAAAAGAGGCCCATTTCAATTGCAGATCCGTAGGTTACATCAATATGCCTGCATAGATATATCTATATAGGCACCTGCAGAGTGAAAATTAATGCAATTGATTAAAACATCTATAGTAGTTCCCCTGATCTCAGTATAACGATATTTAAGGAAGTATGTACCTACCAACTGGAAATAACATAAATGTATAGATTATTAAAATAGTTTTAATAATCATTTAAAACTCCATAGCGGAAAATAGTCCACCAAAAGGTATAGGCAACGTAAAACGTCGAAATCGGTCATTAGGTAGCGGGAAAATTATGCTTGAAGTAATTTACGTTAGCGCATGCGCAGAATGGAGTAATGATTCGAGAAAAATGAAATTGGTAGGGAACAATCTACTGCCTAACCCGCACATTCCCAGAAAATGTCATCAAAATCTGATGAAAACTAGAAATAAATACCTTTGTAGATATAAATGGTCTCAGGAAATGAGTCTAAGTCCATCTATACCTAAAATGAGTTCGAGAAAGGTTTTTGTTGAAAACTTTCTCTTAGATTTTCCGAACGTTGGGAATGTGAACCGTTGTATAATAATTTAGAGCCCAGGGTCAAAATTCTTCCAGTTCTTCCAAATAAATAAGTACTAACCCTAACAATCTATAATAAGTGAGTCTTTGATAACGCTTGTCCCTCTAGCGCAACGCAACAATATTAATAATTGCGAATAACAGTTTCTAGGGGTATTCATGGTACAGCAGTTTCAACGTCGAATCTTTGAATCGTCAAAATTTCAGTTTCGGTGGGCTCCAATGCATTATGCGCAGGGTCATTTACGACGATTTGATTTACGCCGGGCAGAAGCCTTTGTAAGTCGAGATTCGGCGTCAAATCATCAAAAAATAGCTACGACCCCACCGGCTGCTTAGCGAAACATCCTTATCAATAAAATACGATTGCCATTTTCGTTATCAGACCTGCTGCCGTGTCATTAAAGTTGTTCAATTTCTCAAGTTATAAGTTTATAGAGACTTTAAATAATATGTTTATTGTTTTACAAATAATTTTATCATTTATTATTATTTACAACCTGGTTAGAAGTTAACCACACTGATTTGGCTTTAACCAATTCCCGTAAGGGAGCTGCTTAGCATTTTGATTCGACGAGGGAGCCTCATGAAACCATCACTTTTTTATGAATTCGATTTCCTACGATTTGATTTGCGAAACAGACCTTGAATATATCCTTGTTCACTAGTTTCGGATGCAGATAAGTTATCTACCATTGATGCAGTTATTCAGTGGTCTTAATTCACTAAAGTACCCAGCTAATCCACAGCGTGAAATAATAATTAAATTCCAACAAAGTTATCGTCGAGAGCAATCAAACTGTAACTCCCGGCGGCCTCGAGGGACAGACTCAGTAAGACAACTTATCAGGACTAACTCTCGCAACAACTCCCGTTGTTGTTGACCATCCAAGTCGCTTATCTTGATGGAGGAACTGGATCCGCCAAGTGTTGGGGAGTCAAAACCCGAGAACCCCTCGGTTGCTTTGAAGTGGGCATTCTGACTGGAGATTCAAAATTCTTTATCAAGGGGAACTTTTGCTTGTCAGAATCGTTCATTTCGGATGTAAGAATCGAACTCAATGCCCTTCAAAACCTCCCACTGTAAATTTTAAGGTAAGGTCTTAAGAAATAAAAAGAAGTTTTTGATTATCTATGGTAGGGGGGATTGGGAACCCATTTTTTCGCCGAGCTAAGCTTCATTTTAAAGATTTTTGGTTTTGCTTTTTAAGTGCTAAACTCAATGCGATGGAGCGCAAATTGCGATATCCCATTACATATTCAAAGTAGCGCTGGTGGACCACAAAGAAGCTGCTTATGTGATGAACTGGACCAAAAAATTGAACATTAAGCTTCGAAAAACCATTTTTACTGAACGTATGTGGTTCTAACGAATAAAATCGACAATTTAAGGGTATGAAATCACTTCTATGGCTACTATTTAAAAAAACCCTCAAACTGTTCAGTGGGGGGAGTATACGAGTGGGGGGATCTTCTTGGGATTTTCCGATAGGGTGTATAAGCGAATTTAAAATTTTCTAATCCCAGCCGAACCATGGGCCGCAGGGCGGGAGGGGGGTCGAAGTTCCGGTTAATGTGCGCTTTTTCCACTTCCCCGCTTCCTCTACCCCTCTAAACGGCCGTTGGCAATTCCGGAAAAATACGGGTTTCGTAGGTTTTTCTACGAGGAAGACGACGGCGCGATCGGATCGCGAAAAAAGTATCGGGAAATGCGTCAAAAAAATGCGAGAGTACGGACCCGTTTTCTCGAAAAGTCCGCCGAAAAACTTGGTTTTTTCCCATTAAAATATACCCCATAAAGGTACGTTTTTCGGAACGGTTTTCGCGGGCGAAATAGAGCTTTGATCCCGCCGAATCTGAATCCGAAATCGGATATCGAAAAAAGTGACGAGAACTCGGTCAAATTGCGAGCGGAAGCGAGCAAAGCGATTAAAATGATTGTGCCGTGGACGAGAGAAGGCTCAAGAATTGACGTGAAGGGTTCGATGTCACAATGTTGCGAGGCGAGCAGGTATACATAGGTACCTACCTTGCGAGCGAAGCGAGAGCCATTTCAAATAATAAATACGGACTTTGTCCTACACATATACAGGTATACCTTGCGAGCGAAGCGAGCAACATCCCCGAATACACTTTTCGTGGTTCCACGTAGTTTTATAAGATTTAATTTGTTTGTAAGAATTCCCAACTGAAAAAAACGTCTGCCAAGTTGGGTGGGCAGTATAACTTCTTCAAGCGAGCGAAGCGAGCAGCATCCCTTACAGAAGTAAAACCTACCCTTAGGGATCTACCATTTGCGAGCGAAGCGAGCAACATCCCCTACATACCACACTAAACTTTTCGTGGTTCCACGTAGTTTTATAAGATTTAATTTGTTTGTAAGAATTCCCAACTGAAAAAAACGTCTGCCAAGTTGGGTGGGCAGTATAACTTCTTCAAGCGAGCGAAGCGAGCAGCATCCCTTACAGAAGTAAAACCTACCCTTAGGGATCTACCATTTGCGAGCGAAGCGAGCAACATCCCCTACATACCACACTAAACTTTTCGTGGTTCCACGTAGTTTTATAAGATTTAATTTGTTTGTAAGAATTCCCAACTGAAAAAAACGTCTGCCAAGTTGGGTGAACAGTATAACTTCCTCAATCTAGCGAAGCGAGCAGCATCCCCTACAGAAGTTAAACCTACCCTTAGAGATCTACCGTTTGCGAGCGAAGCGAGCAACATCCCCTACACACGTTAAACGTACCCTTAGGGATCTACCATTTGCGAGCAAAGCGAGCAACATTCCCTACATGCCACACTTTGCGAGCGAAGCGAGCAAAATTCCCTACATGCTACATTTTGCGAGCGAAGCGAGCAATTTAAGGGGGGGTCCGGGGGGCTTGCCCCCCGGCTGGACGTGGAGGCGAGCGTAGCGAGCCGGAGCGGCTAGTTTATTATAAGAACGTATGAGACGCCGTATTCTGGACTAATGTAAGGTTCTTTAAATAATAAAGATCATAGTGTAGACTGAACACTAAGTATCAAGAAGCTGTTGTTTTCTTGACCCTTGAATCAGTTTGCAGGAGAAGGAGCAGAGGCTGCAAAAGGAGCAGGTGGCATTTTCGATTTATCACAACAAAACTGACTGAAAGTGTCCTTGTGGTACATTTTTTAAACTGTATTCTGAACAGTGATTCTGTGTGTACTGAACAGTTTGAGGGGGGTTTTTTTTTTTTCAAACGACGATTTGGAAAACTTTTTTAAATCGTAAGCGGTTCAAGTGTAATGTCATCCCCCTGATGGTGATTGTTGATTATGGACGCTGGGGTCTGATCATAGATAGTTTAATGCTGATTTCAAAAGTGTGGTGAACATCTCAAAAATTGAAGATAAAAATAGTAAGAAAGTGTTGGTAATGTCTAAAAGAAATCGGCGATTTTTTGTATTTCGCAAAAAGTGGAATAACTCAGAATAACAAAGCCCCAAGAAGAAAATTTCATAGAGGCCTTTTCTGTTCCAAATTCAACCTAGAATCGGAAAAAGCAATAAAAAAGGAGGGTTAAGAGGAAACCGTAAGTTTCAATCAATAATTTGAGACATGGAAAAGTAAAAATCGGACTTCCGCAAAAAGTGGAATAACTCAGAAACGAAGCCTCAAAAAGAAAATTTCATAGAGGCATTTTCTGTTCTAAATTCAACCTAAAATCGAAATAAGCAATAAAAAAGGGGGGTCAAGAGGAAACCGTCAGTTTCAATAAATGATTTGAGACCCTAAAACATGGAAAAAAACGCTGCAAATTATTTCACAAAGGTTTATTATTTTTTCAATTGAGTTTGATCGTAGTTTTAGTTGGCTAGCGTACGTCATAAGGCCCGTCCAGACTCCTCGGCGTGTCCTACTTCGAATTGCCACAACCTATACTTCTATAATTATATACGCATGTTTATATTTCTAGATTTGAGCTCCTATCTATTCAAATAGTTATCGCCTTAATAATATCATTATCTAAGTACGTACGAAAAGTCGAGAGGATATGTTATTAAATATGCGTAGGAAAATCTTTGGTATCAACACACAAATATGACCTTGAAAAAAACATATTCATGCCTCGAAGGAACGCCGGCGCCGTACCCACCACAAGGTGCCGCGGCGCCGGAGCCTCCTCTCACTCCACCCCACCCCCCGCTCACCACCCCCCCTCATCACCCACCGTGACCCAATGCCAAGCGTGCCAGGCGTGCGAGCGTCGAAAAAGATCCTTTTTTTGCCCGTTTTTGGCCCATAGCATCTATGCGAGTAAAGCAATCGGGATGGTTAAACGTTAGGACCAACTAGACCCCAAATGGAGTCTATGTGCGAAAGAACAGGTTTTTTAAGTCAATTCTTAGGCCTTTTATGGCCCGGACGGCGAACGGCGAACGGCGGACGGCGAACGGCGGACGGCGGACGGACATTTCAAATTTGGATTCTACACACCTTGAAACGTAAAGTGACAAAGTTTGAGGGGGGGTTATAAAAATTTTTGCTACACGATCACATAGGCTTATTATTGGAAATAATAAACCAATAAAAATTGGACTTCCGCATCGTGAAGCTGAGTTGATATACTATAAAAAAGGTCCAGTTCAATTTTTCGATACCTCACACCGTAAGGCTGTAATTTCCCGATGGGCCCGTTTAGATGGGACACCCTGTATATAATGCCGACGCTTACGGCTAAACAACATGGGCTCTATGTTTCTGCCTTACAAGTACAACTAAAAGGTTTTAGGGCTGTAAAAAATGCTTGTTGTTTCTTCTAGCAATTTAAGTAGTTAATTTTTCACCACTAAAAAACACGAATGAATTGTTTTGGAATAAGTTTGTCCGTAACGCGAATTCAGTTTAGACATAAATGGTAAGGGCAAATGATGAGGTGACATAGTAAGAATGTGGATGGTTTAATTTTATGTTGATAATAATATAGAAATCATTCTATGTTATATTATGAATAATGATACCTTTCTGCCACATAGGAACGGCGGGTGGATTCGAATCAACATCACATTTCAGTGAGACTGGGATGCCCTCTCTCAGTGGGAATCCGAAACCAGGAACTCTCGTGATCGCGAACGATGGTGTAACTGCGTGAAATTCAGTAAAATCAGCTTAATTACACAAAAAAGATTAATGTAACATTTTTCAATAGGTAATAGTTTAGTTTAAATGTGATAGTTGTAGGTTTTTCAGATTGTATCGGCGATTGAATAAAATTCCAATCATCAATGCTGAGCTGATCACAATAAGATTTTGATTAGCAGCGAGTATGAGGAATCTATATATAAAGGTATGTATATGGAAATATTCACCAATAGATTTTGTGACAATTAAATCATTTAATTAGATTTACTTCATGTTTTAATTACTCAATATACGAGATACATTTTTTTATCACCAACTTTCATTAATGATATAGCAACTAGTAACCACTTCAGCGGTTTCTGATTGAGTCCAAAACTGGACAACTGGACTTGGACTATCATTAAAGCAATCAATCAAGGTAAAGAAGTTTAATTCTATAACTACTAGGTAACTATATAAGAGCGGAGGTTCTTTCTCCCACTCGAAATTCATATCTTCGCAAATAAAGAAGGATGAAAATCTAATGTCTCCATATCTTGTAACGCTCAAGACCTTCCTGGCTTAAGGACCAAAGTACTTAGCTAGTAACTACCTACATACATTACAAATTATAATTTCCAACCAAATTTTAAGCAATTTTATGATAACATATTATGTACTGTGAATGTGAATAGGTACCAAAACTGCTACTAGACTGCTAGTAGATTGTAAATGTAATGATGCTATCAACATCCCCATCCCCTTACACAATGGGCGCTACCGCTACTTCTATGCTGCTATCGAACCACTCTTACAAGAGCGGGAAGTAGGTGATTTGGGATACTACTATTTTAAAATAATAGGTTATTTTATCTTGTGAAGTGAATTCCGTCCCATCACTAATATTATGCACTCCAGCTTTTCACACAAGGGGCTGGGTTGAAAGCTCATGAGAGCTGTCATAGGTCGTCAGAACGTCTCTGATGTTCATTTCTACTTCCTTTTACTTCATTTTTTCCGTAATTTCAGTGTTAATTATTTATTTATTACATAACGTATTACCTTTATTATATATACATATTGCTGAAGGTATTTACAGAGAAATAGACCTACGGTTCTACAGTCAGATCATTTAATAATGATTAATTTTACACATTATTAGTTCATTATGTTTACTTAGCAATACTAGTTTATAACTGAGCGTAATAAATCAGCTTTCCTTGACACTACAGAGGCTTAGGGATTATGAGATGCTGTGATAAAATGAGAGCATTCCAGAAAGTGGCTAACGATTTTCCTGCTATGAAAACTAAGGGGAGTAACGCATTGGTTGTACGTGAAAATCAATAGAAAACCCCACCGTGACGTGACGCTCGTGACGGACGAAAACAAATGGAAACGTCCTGTTAATCATTATTAAATGATAATATTCAACCTGTATAAATGATTGCACGTGAAGCTTGTTTTGGAGTTATTTGTTGTCAACCTGTTGCCTACAATATTTATAATACTGTTATGATTTTATGTTATGTGTCGGGAACGTAGTTGTGACTAGACGTTCAACAGCACGGCCAACCCCCCATCACCAGTGCCATCTAGATTCAATTCTTCTTCATATTCGATCTCTGTAACATCATTTTAAGCGTAAATCTGATCTATTTGTCTAACTAATCTGTATTTTGCTAGAAGGATTGATTTGGGATATTTTTTTATTTTTGAGATGCGAGCTTGCGAGCATCCAGACCACCAAACTATAAAAATCAGTCTTATCTATTACGTAGGCCTGTTTCGTTATGATGTAACTTGTCTGAAAAATATATTCTCTTGATATTTTTCAAAAAATATCTACTGCGTAAACTCAATCCATTTTAGGTTATGTGCGAAGCACGCTGAAGTAGGAAATCAATAGAAAATAAAAGTAGGTAAGCTTCCAAATTTGTTCCTATTACAAAAGCTCAATCGGCTGATACTATAAGTGTTAAGATACAACAGCTGAACAAAGAAAATTATGATTCTTGAAAAATACAGATGGAAGCCGCATTGGTTAAAAATGACCTGTTTGGGTAAGTAAATGGAAAAATAAGAAACCCTGTAAATGATCCATCAGGTGATGGACAAAGAGCTATCACCCAAGATGAGTGGGAGACTGGAGAGCAGAAGGCGGATATCATACTCGCAATATCACCTTCTTAAATCAGGCAAATTAAAGGTTGTAGAACACCTAGGGAATCATGGTTAAAACTCGAAAGCATATATATGAATCGAAAGGACCAGCTAAGAAGGCCACACTTCTAAAACAGCTCAAGCTGAATAAATTAAGAGAAGATGGAGATATTAGAGCACATCTTTCCATATTTTTGTAGGCCGTTGACAAGTTACATACCATGGAAGTTGATATCAAACATGATTTACTGGCCATAATGCTTCTATACAGCTTGCCTGAAAGTTACCAAATTTCAGATGTGCAATAGAAACTAGAGACGGGCTTCCAAGTAAGTATTGAAAATAAAAATAATCGAACAGGCAGATTCAAGGAAAGGAAATAAATCTGACGATTCCGAAGCTATGATGTTTATGAATAAGAAGGTACATCAGCAGAATAATTAACAAAGAGACCATAATCAGAATCGAACACAAAATAAGCCAGGAAACTTTTTCAAATTCACCTGTAACATTCGCAAGAGAAAAGGAAACAAAGCATCGCAATGCCGAAACAGAAATCAAGCAAGAAAGGTAGAAGAAGGAAGTTTTTTTCTTACAGAGGACAATCTAGTCGCTATGGCCGTATCAGAAACTGATTGGTGCCTGGATAGCGGATGTTCAAAAATTTAATTCCTGCAATCCGACAACGATACGGAATATTGTAATAAACAGTTTGATGATTTTCTAGCAAAATCTGGAATTTCAAGAAGATTGGCAGCAAAATACACACCAGAACAAAACGGGCTTGCAGAACGGAAGATACGTTTCTACGTTCGGAAGAACGTTTCTACGTTAGTAGAAACATCAAGATGCACGATGATTCAGGCCAAATGATCCCCTAAATTCTGGGCGGAGGCTGTAAATACGGCTAATCATCTGAGAAACAGATGCCCATCCAAAAAAATCGGAGAACATACCGCTTACGAAAGATGGACAGGTAAACCTCCTGTAGTATCGTATTTTAAAATATTCGGTGGAAGTGCTTACGTTTTGGATAAGAAACCAACAAAAGGAAAATTTGATCCTCGTGGTAGAGAATGTATATTTATCGGGTTCTCAGAACAATCGAAAGCCTACAGAGTTTGGGTAAAGAATGGAAGAAAAGTGTAAGTGTCAAGAGAGGTAAAGTTAGTTGAGGAATATAGAAATGATGGAAAATATGAAGATTTTATGAATTTTGAAAATCAAACAAAACCTGAAGAAATGAAAATAAATATTTTGTATCAGAACAAAAGTGAAAACAGAAAATTTCAACAAAATGTGAAAGAAATAGAATCGGATAATCATGACTTGGAAGAAAATAACAAAATTATGAGGACGAAGAACGTCAAACATCAAATATGATAACTATTACATGACGGGCTAGGGTAAGACCTCGTAAAGTCTACAGAATGGCGGAGAAGATAGTTCAAGAATCAAGCGAAGCTGGAAATAATATTGAAGAATCTGCATCAATTGCTGAAATTTATTTAAAGGATGCTCTTTCAAGACCGGATGCAAAGGAATGGCAAGAAACGATAGAGGCCGAATACACGTCTACAATTGAAAATGGAAAAAAGCCAATAAATAAAAACGTCATAGGTTGCCGACTAATACTTTGTGAAAAATTGAACACACAAGGAATTTTAGAAAGAAGAAAAGCAAGAATAGTGGCAAAAGGGTATAACCAAAAGTATGGAGTAGATTTCAAAGAAACATATGCACCAGTGGTGAGAATGAGTTCAATTCGCATATTAATGGCCCTCGCAGTTAAACATGATTTGGAAATTGACCAAATGGACGTTGTAACAGAATTTTTAAACGGCGAACTTGAGGAAACAATTCACATGGAAGTACCAGGGTTATTTGAAGGTGCACTAAAATCAATAAATCGTAAAAACAAAAAATTGCAACATTCTATGTGGCTATTTATGTAGATGGTTTATGAATTGCATCAAACAAAACGGAATGGAGAAAAGAAACTAAACAAGAATTGATGAAATAATTTAAAATGAAAGATTCATTTTGGACTTGGCATAGAACTCACCCGTAATCGAAACGAGGCGAAGATTTAAATGAGTCAGAAAAAGAACACCAACGAGCTGATCAATCGTTTCGGTATGGAGAATTCAAAAGCAGTGAAGACGCCGATGGAAACGG
Source organism: Adelphocoris suturalis (assembly GCA_030762985.1). Taxonomy (NCBI): domain Eukaryota; kingdom Metazoa; phylum Arthropoda; class Insecta; order Hemiptera; family Miridae; genus Adelphocoris; species Adelphocoris suturalis. The sequence goes on along the minus strand of CM061042.1, from coordinate 49,332,266 downwards.
GTACTAAATTAAAAAACCTTCTACACCACCAACAAAAGAGGAAATGAAGCGTATACCCAATCAGCAGCACATCGGCTCATTACTCGTATTATAACTATCAATTTGCACTCGCCCTGACATTGATCACTCAGTGAATTTTCTGAGCCAGTTCAACAACTGTTACAAAAAGGAGCATTGGTCTGCCACTAAACATATCCTCCGTTATTTGAAATGAACATCAGACTAGGGATTGACGTTCAGGGAATCAGGGGATGCACAAACGGGGTACGCGGATGCCGACTGGGGTTCCTGCATAGATAACCGCAGGTCTTATACAGGATATGCATTCATTTTAGGAGGAGCCGCCATAACGTGGGAAAGTCGGAAACAACAAACTGTAGCTTTGTCAACGGTTGAAGCAGAGTATTTGGCGATCTCAGAAGCTACAAAAGAGGCACTCGCATTGAAAAATCTGATCGGAGCAATAGGGTCCAGACACTAGACAGACAATATCGTGATACATAATGACAATCAGGAGCACAATGCCTATCGAAGAATCCGACACAACACTCATGAACAAAACACATTGACATTAAACACTACTTTATCTGATCTCATGTCGAAAACAAGAACATACTTAATAAAATACCAGAAACCGGAAGACATGATTGCGGATGTGCTTACGAAAACGTTGCCAATCGCGAAGCATTATCTACTAACCAAGTTACTGGGAGTTGGACAATTGGAAACAGGCTGAAGAGGAAGTTTTGGATTTATTTGTTGTCAACCTGTTGCCTACCATATTTATAATACTGTTATGAATGTTATGCTTTTATTTCATGTTTCGGGAACGTTGTTGTTTGATGTAACTTGTCTGAAAAATATATTCTCTTGCTACTTTTTCCTAAAAATATCTACTGCGTAAACTCAATCCAATTTAGCTTATTAATTTAAAAAAAAGAAGTTTTTCTGTCGGATGTGGCAAGCTCTCCCAAGCAAGAAAGCCCTCCTAACTCTCCCAAGATGAATCATGGCAGACTGACAGTTTAGTCATAGGCCAATAACCTGCTTTGTTTCTTGGTTAACTTTATCAAGTTTGACTTTAAATCGTCCTGGCATCAGTACGAAAAACATGGCAAAATGCTTATAACTATTAACTAAAATCAGTTGGGAGAGGGTATCACAACTTCTGCACTGTCTCCAACCCCCTCCTCCCTGTCCCCTCAGATAATTTCATTAGAATATTGAACGATTAAAAATTTAAATTTATTGAGATCAATTTAATTTAAACCAAGCCGTTAATTTACATAAATATGATGATGACAAAATGGTTAAACTCTGATTCAACTTTGAACTTTGATTTAAATCTAAACCTAAATTAAATATGGAAACGATAGAAAGCTAAATTCTGACAAAGTAACAACAAAGGATGGATAAATGTCAGTAGAATTCCACGTATTGTACGTTAGCACGGCACAGCATCAAAAACTCGGGAATAGCTTCGCCAAATAAGTCAAATTTTAGTTAAACTAGAATTTGAATCTGAATCTAATAGCTGTCACATTAACCGTCCAAATCTGCAAAAGCTAAATCACAACGTTGGTTAGGGCAACTCTAAAGATGGTTCGAAAATCAAAATTCTTTCACAGAATTTTACATGATGTCAAAGATGATAGTAAGAAGAGTTTCAAAGCTGTTTGGCTAAGAATATGACTCTCATAATATCAGAAATGAGGAGAAAAAGGAGCCGAATTTTCTTGAACGGTAGGTAGGCACAAGGATACTTAAGTTCCAAGATTTCATTGATGTGCGTTTTTGTGCTAGCAAATGTACAATAATTCTGTTTACAACTAATAAGCAACCAAAACTTGGCTCACCCTAACAATCAACTCCCATGAAATAATTTTTGGTTTGGTGTATCGTTATAAATAAATGTGTATACTTACACTGCACGTCGAGCAGAATGGAAGCGTTCAAACTCACGGGCAAGGTAGGATGTGTCACTATACAAGCTACTGTGCTGTTGTGGTGCGCGCGAAGAACACGGGGGATATTTGTTATAGACCTGAAACAAAATAAAGGTGATTTCCAGTTAGTCGTGAGGTAAAATATTTTCGGAAATGTATGTAGTTCCGAACCATTCGTGATTTGGTTGTTGGGTCAACACTATAATCAGTTTAAAAAAAATAGTTCCAGTCATGCGGCATGCTTGTATGAGCGAATTTTCTTATATTACCTATCGTATTATATTATGTTAAATTGTATTTCAATGTGAGCAATTTGAGTGCAACAGAATTGTAAAAAAAAAAAAAAAAAAAAAAAAAAAAAAAAAAAAAAAAAAAAAAAAAAAAAAAAAAAAAAAAAAAAAAAAATGGAGAAAAAAACGTATACTTACCAAGTAAATGGAATTCTGGGATTCAAAAAATTATTTTTGATTTTTCGATTATTTTTCTCTCAGTTTTCATAGATTTTTCAGCAAATTTTATGAAATTTGAGTACATTTTTCAGCATAATGTTGTGCAAACATTTTCTTATGTCCTAGTTAGGTAATTGAAGATAGTGTTGTTTTCCGTTTTTTGTGATTTTTGAGCTCACTTTTTGAAATTTGACAAAGTGCTCAAAAAGTGCTGGCCAACGAACTCATCCTTTCATTTGGAAAGCTTGAATTTTTGGTATAGCTTCATCTTTGCCATTGCAATAGCTTCATTTTCTATGGCATGCAGCATTATTGTATGAACGAATTTTCGTAGATTATCGTATTATGATATGTTAGTGTTTTGAAATTTGAGCACTTTGAATGTTAAGAAATAGTTAATTACCAATTTTATGGCAGCGAAAATCGTTCTAAATAATATTCTACAATTAAAAAAAGAGTTGTAAAATTATGCCATTTTTATTGATTTTTCTGCAAATATTGATGCAATTTAAGTTAATTTTCCTGCATAATTTCTTCTTGCTTAAATTTTATATTGTTCTAGTTCGTTGTTGACAAAATTTTGTTTACTACTCGGCCCTTCGGGCCTCGCAAGGGGCTCCGCCCCTTGACCCCGCCAGGGGGGCTTCTCCCCCCAGGACCCCCCTAATCTATACTCGGCGCTTCGCGCCTCGCCGGATCTTTTCTCTTTTCTACTGTGTAGAAAACGAGGATAATTTGCTATGCAATTCGTCTCACGAGAAAAAAAAAAAAAAATGAAAAAAAAAAAATTTCAGGCCTGGCCGGGATTCGAACCCACAACCTTCGTCTCACGAGAAAAAAAAAAAAAAAAAAAAAATTTTCAGGCCTGGCCGGGATTCGAACCCACAACCTTCGTCTCACGAGAAAAAAAAAAAAAAAAAAAAAAAAAAAAAAAATTTCAGGCCTGGCCGGGATTCGAACCCACAACCTTCGTCTCACGAGAAAAAAAAAAAAAAAAAAAAAAAAATATATATATATATATATATATATATATATATATATATATATATATACTCGGCCCTTCGGGCCTCGCAAGGGGCTCCGCCCCTTGACCCCGCCAGGGGGGCTTCGCTTCTCGAAAATTTTTTCAGGCCTGGCCGGGATTCGAACCCACGACCTCTCGCTTCCCATCTCGAGACAAAAAACGTTTAGTCCAGGAAATAAAGACATTGAGGTAGAAAAAAATAGAACCCAAACCAAAATTGGTACAGACGTAGGTGGAGGTCCCCTGATTGACATACTAAAAGTCCTGGGGGGTGGGGGTGCCGCTCGAGGGGGGGGGGGGGGGGTCATTAAAGGTCCCATTTTGGGGTTTTTCGCGAATATCTCGGAAACGGTGCATTTTTCGATGAACCATGTCCTATAGTAAATGAAAGCTGATAAAAATTCTCTACAACTTTGATTATATACGTTTTATCGAAATTCCGAACCGTTACGGAGATATATGCATCCGAAAATGGACGAATTTTGAAAATTAGGTTTTTAGCTCACGTTTTTCGGATAACTTTGTTGATTTGCGTCCAAACCGTTTATCTGAGAAAAAAGTCCTCTTAGAGAAAGTTGTAGAGCATCAAATTTCCTTGAAGAATATGTGGCTGAATGCCAATTTATCATTCACCAATCAAAAGTTACGCCAGTTTCAAAATTTTGCCCATTTTTACCCAAATGTTGTCAGGCCACTTTTCTGTGTCCTCCAGCTTGAATCGTCCTTCTTTCTGTCATCTGTCGTCATACATACGTCCACACGACCCCAGAATTACATAGCACCACATGGGTATGTGGGGGGGGGGGGGGGGGGGGGGGGGGGGGGGGGGGATGAGACGACGATGTAAAAAAGCGATGCGTGTAATTAATTATGAAGTAATTAAATAATACATGATTACATGATTAGATGATACATGATTAGAACATGTCGTATTCTTCGTCACTCTCCTCGTCGGGCAGTTCCGTGGGGGCGGCGTTTGAACATGTTCCGTGACGCCCGATGCAGGCGACGGAGCAGGCAATGCCTGTTTATTGAAGTTTAAGTTGGCCACTACATCAACTTGTGTTATGTTGTTAGGTTCCACATGTTCATATGTTCAATATTGAATAAAGTTCATTCTGTGTGTGTTCAAGAAAATGTAAAAAGTGTATTCTTCAAAAAAAAAAATATATATATATATATATTAAGTACTAAAACACAGATCAACTGTAACACTAGGTACATTTACAAAATTCCACTGTTAGCACTTCATCTGCTTCAACTGGTTATGGGCCCAGCACTAATTTGTAGACAATCAACATGTCTCATGGGGATCCAGGAGCAGGTGGTTCTCCACCTGTGGCATCTACGAGTGTTGCAGTTGCAGGACTGGGAGCAATGCCGAACATTAAAAAATTGGTTGGTTCAGAAAATTATTCCAACTGGAAGTTCGGAATGGAAATGTTTCTGATCGCCGAGGATCTGAGGGCAGTTGTTGCAGGGACAGAGGTTGATCCAAGAAAGGATGCCAAAGCTCGATCAAAAATTTGTTTAATGGTCGATGAGTCTCTGTATCCTAAGGTTCGTAGTCAAAAGTCGGCAAAAGATGTCTGGGCTAAGCTTGAGTCAAATTATGAAAGTAAAGGATTATGCAGACGTTTGAGTTTGCTGAAACAACTGTTTTCACTCGAGTTGACACAGTTTTCAACTGTTGAAGAATACCTTAATCGAATCCTTAGCATATCTCAGCAATTAGAGTCAATCAATGCAGGGCTTGAAGACGAGTTCATCGGTGTTGTCATGCTGAAGGGGTTGGGTGAAAGCTACCAGCCCATGATAATGGCTCTGGAGAGCTCAGGGGCAAAAATCACAAGTGATTCAGTGCGTACCCTATTGAGTCAACAAGCCAAGCCCAACAATGAAAATGATAAAGCTCTAACATTGAAGAAAGAGTCAAAGAAAAAGCATTTTATTCCCAAGTGTTTTGCTTGTGACAAGAAAGGACATTTCGCTTCACAATGTAAAGCCAAGAAGAAAAATGCAAGTGAGCAAGGAACTTCAATGGCCTTAGCTATAGGGAGACTGGATAACGATGAGTGGATCATCGATTCAGGAGCTACTTCACATTTTACCATTGGCTTAAGAATAGACGACCAACAGAAAGGGAAATAAGGGTAGCAAATAACGAAAAAATTCTAGCAAAAAGCTGCGGGGCAGTTAGTTTAGAGTTACCCGGTACTGTAGAGAAAACTGATATCCATGATGTCTCAATCTCAACACAAACCTACTATCAGTCGGGAAAATAGTCAAAAAAGGCTATAAGGTGGTATTTTCAAGAGATGGCTGTAGGATAATGGATTCCCAGACTAGGGTCAAAGGAAAAGTTTTCATACAGGGCATATATGATTCGGGAGTGTTTTAAAATTGTTCCGAAGAACCGTGAACAAGTTAATGCAATCACCTGTGATAATTCACAAATGCTTTGGCACAAGAGGTTGGGGAATTTAAACGTGAGATCCATGAACCTTTTGAGGAAAAATATGGCTCGTGGAGTGAAATTTGCCTCAGCTGGATTTCAACCCTGCGAAGCGTGCGTGAAAGGGAAAATGACAAGACAAAGTTTCCCCACAAGCAAATCAAAATCCAAAAATATTTTGGAATTGATTCATTCGGACGTTTGTGGACCAATGCCAGTGGAAAGTTGGGGAGGAAAGAGGTATGCCCTAACATTCACTGATGATTTTTCTAGGAAAACTTTTGTGTACATGATTAAAAACAAGAGCGAGGTAAAGAATGTGTTTCAAGAGTTCAAACAACTAGTGGAAAATCAAACAAACAAGAAGATAAAAGTTCTAAGGACCGACAATGGCTCTGAGTACGTCAACGTTGCATTGACAGACTTTCTAAAGCAACATGGAATAAGGCATCAAACAACAGTACCTTATACTCCAGAACAGCTAGGAGTCGCAGAGAGAGTTAATACAACTCTAGTAGAGAAGGCTAGGTGCATGCTGCAAGAAGCAGGGCTCAGTGAAAGATACTGGGCAGAAGCATTAAGCACTGCAAACTATTTAAAGAATAGGTCTCCAACATCTGCACTGAAGAAGAAAACTCCTGAAGAAGTCTGGACAGGAAGAAAAGTTGCGTTATTTCATCTTCGTGTGTTTGGCTGCCGAGCTTTTGTTCATGTTCCAAAGCAGAAAAGAAAGAAATGGGACCCTAAAAGCAAAGAATACATATTCGTGGGATACTGTGAAGACACGAAAGGGTATCGATTAAGTGATCCCACTAATCCCACAATCGTAACGAAAGCGAGGGATGTGATATTCTTTGAGGCCGAAACGTTACAAACAAAACAACCACTGAAACAATAAACACTGAAAACGTAGTGATCATAAGAAATCAAGAACGATCTGAGCAACCGATAGAACATCCCATTATAATTGAAACAGGGATCGGAGCTTCTCTTGATCTTCCATCAGAACACGTTCCAGAAGAAAATGAAGAATCGGAACAAAGAGAATGGTTTGAAACTGAAATAAATCACGCTGAACCACTACCAGAACTCGCCAATCAAAATTCAAGCACAGTGGCATTAAGGAAGTCAAGCCGGATTGTGAAACCAAAGCAGTGGCACTGTTGTATAGCTACAGCAGGGGATGAACTTGACGAACCAGCAAGTTATAAAGACGTGCTTGAAAGTGAAGAAAAAGAAAAGTGGTTAGAAGCGATGAAACGAGAATATGATGCACTAATAAAATTGAAAGCTTGGGAGTTTGTTGATCGTCCAAGCAACGGGCAGGTTGTCAAGAATCGTTGGGTATTTAGGAAGAAAGTTGGAGTGGATGATAAAATTTCGAAGTTTGAATCAAGACCTGTTGCTAAAGATTTTACGCAACAATACGGTGTAGTCAATGAAACATTCTCAAGACCTATGTTGAAGTTCGAGAAGTTTCGGAGCCTGCAGACATGTTGAGTGTGGTGCCCACTTAAGGGGGAGTATTGAAGTTTAAGTTGGCCACTGCATCAACTTGTGTTATGTTGTTAGGTTCCACATGTTCATATGTTCAATATTGAATAAAGATCATTCTGTGTGTGTTCAAGAAAATGTAAAAAGTGTATTCTTAAAAAAAAAATAATAATATTAAGTACTAAAACACAGATCAACTGTAACACTAGGTACATTTACATTATTCCACTGTTAGCACTTCATCTGCTTCAACTCCCCCTCCGTTCCCTCGGCCATCCGGTCTTTTCTGAGCTCACCACCCAACAAATTTGAATGCAAAAGACCACTTCGTACGATCATTGGTAAGGGGTGAAAGAAGTTGAACTCGTGCTTACCATGGAATAACACTTTTTTACATCGTCGTCTCACCCCCCCCCCCCCTCCCCCATGTGGTGGTATGTAATTCTGGGGTCGTGTGGGCGTATGTATGACCACAGATGACAGAAAGAAGGACGATTAAAGCTGGAGGACACAGAAAAGTGGCCTGACAACATTTGAGTAAAAATGACAAAAATGGGCAAAATTTTGAAACTGGCGTAACTTTTGATTGGTGAATGATAAATTGGCATTCAACCACATATTCTTCAGGGAAATTTGATGCTCTACAACTTTCTCTAAGAGGACTTTTTTCTCAGATAAACGGTTTGGTCGCAAATAAACAAAGTTATCCGAAAAACGTGAGCTAAAAACCTAATTTTCAAAATTCGTCCATCCGTAACGGTTCGGAATTTTGATAAAACGTATATGATCAAAGTTGTAGAGAATTTTATTAGCTTTCATTTACTATAGGACATGGTTCATCGAAAAATGCACCGTTTCCGAGATATTCGCGAAAAAACCACAAAATGGGACCTTTAATGACCCCCCCCCCCCTCGAGCGGCACCCCCACCCCCCAGGACTTTTAGTATGTCAATCAGGGGACCTCCACCTACGTCTGTACCAATTTTGGTTTGGGTTCTATTTTTTTCTACCTCAGGGCCCTTTTTTGTCTTCATTGCCTGGACTAGTTACACAAAAAAAGCGGACATTTAAAAAAAATTATTGGGGGTCGGCCTAAGAATTGCATAGCAATTGAAGAGTCCAGGGGAAAAACCCCATCATCGACATTTTGGGCTGAATCTGGTTCGAAGTGGTTTCTGAAGGATTTTGAGGTGTAGAATCCAATGACACACTCGGTTTTGGGGAAAAACCCCACCTTCTCAGTGAAAAAGAAGGTTTAATTTTTGCTGTACTGTGGAAGAACCCCGTCATCGACAGCGCGTGTTGGGAAGAACCCCGCCATTGCAGTTTAAAAGGCTCCGACCTAACGCCAACGCGGCGTGCGCTGCCCCTTCTCTTATCACTTCGGTGTTTCACACTATTTTATGAGCTATCCCTTGTTTGTCGAGTATCCATTGTTTTAACCTGGAATTCGAGTTTCGCGTTTAACTGTGGTGAAAATGGACAGTGATGATTCAAATTTGAGTGGTAGTGGTGATGAAAAGAAGCCTTCAACCAGCAAGAAGCTAAACAAAACAGGTAGAGTAAGGGATGTTATAAAGGTGTTAAGGGCTGAGAGCCATGAACTCGGGTCGGATTGTTTGTGCAAGAATCTTCGCTGTTTCGAAGCTGTTCCTGAGGATCAACGCAATCGAACCATTCGTGAATTCAATGGGCTGGGGGATGTACATACACAAGTTCTCCATTATTGGTTCCACTGCCACCTATTAAAACTTTGACGAAGACTTCGAAAAAGAGAAAACAAACCTTTGAAGCCAGTCGTGGAACTGAAAAGATCATTGGATGGGATGCTTCCTATTGAAGCCGCCAAACTCACAGATCTCCTTTATCTCTCGCAATTTTTGGAAAAACCTGAAGCTAGGAATTTTTACCAAAGCTTTAGGTCAGATGGACTTGCATCAGATGGCGAGGACGTCGACTATTACATCGACGACCCTCCCATTGACGCAGGAGAAGACGAGTGAATCCGCCAATATTTAAACTTCGGAGACAAATTTGTAAAAACTTCTTTTTTTGTGTGTAAATTTTGGGTAAATTTTTTGTAAAATAACTAAATATTGTGCAAGGGAAATTGTTAAGTTAATACTCATTTTGTGGCTATTGAAGTATATTTTTACATTCTTTAAAAAACCTACCTATTTTCTTCTCCCCATTGTTGAGTTTAGGGGGTAAAAGAGGCTTGAAATTCGCATGTTGATACGAAATTTTGATTAAAATGATTTATTATTTCGAAAAATGGCTATCCAGGAAATATATGGTGAATCTGCATAGTAGGTGGATCAAATACAACATTTTTTGTATTTTTTAAATCATTTTTGAAGTCTCCATTAGTTGGTAAACTTTAAAATATCGAAATCATATATATATATATATATATATATATATATATATATATATATATATATATGTGCGTGTGTGTTTACAAACACACAAAAGCGTTAAACTCTAGGATTTGTTTCAGAATGTCTTAAACAAAAATTGTATATTTTTTGGAGTCATTGCTATAGCTTCAGTTTCTACTAAAGTTTGCTTAAAATGGAGAACTACGAGTATAAGCTGTTCAGATCATTAAGAAGAAGTGATGTGGTGGCGGGAGTGAGGCTGTGGATGTAGCGAGGCACTATGTGCGGGGAGAAGGACTGAGGTGGTAAATGGACACCGGTGCTGTGCAATTCATATGGAACGGCACGTCGGAAATGATTGAATAGAAAAGTACTCTGTAATGCAGCATGGCTAATACAGCGAATTTTCAAAGAAAAGTTTTGGATAAATTTAAATTAGGCTCTTAAATTCTGATCACTCAGGCCAACCACGTACTCAATAATAGTGCTGTGATAAACGTGAGATGACATTGCTGAGGAAATTCCAAGGACACACAGCACAAATCGAAAACTACAAAAATGTGGTTAATTTATTATAGGCATTTTTTAACCTAAAAATCAATTTTCTCGTATATTTTTGAATTTTGAGATCTGAGAGTAATCGCAATCGACTCAGTGCTGAAAAATACTTCTACTGTGACACCCCACATGCCCTATTGTCAAAAAACCAAATTTTAGCATTTTTTGGGCACCTAAATTGTAAATTTGAACCTGAAATTCTAGAGCAGTCGGGCTGGGTAGGCCAATGAAATCGACCTGCCTTTTGCCAAGACATATTTTTCTGCTTTGAAATTAGCATGAAATCTGAAATGAAAACGAAGTATTTCAAGGGGGTTATCGTCTGAAAACACACCTTAGAAATTTATAAATAAATAAATAAATATATATAGTATATAAATATTTATAAAACCTTGTCAAGCCTTGTGTTGGAGTTGGTGACTTCTCTGGTGGAGGATCGAGGCTGGGGAGTTGCTGAGATGCACCTGGAGGTGGGACCAAGAGCCAGTGAAGCCCTGGTTCTGGAATTCCTCCTTCCACGATGCATTCGACAGACAGACGACTGTTCTCTTTGACTGGAACGAACTGATTACCCGCGTCCAGTCGTCGGGAGTCTATGAGAAGGTAGGGAGCACGAGGTGCTTCTGCAATGGAAAAGAAACATCACAGCCAACACTATAATCGTTATACTAGCGTTTAATAACTTAAACAACAATAAATGGCCAATAAATCAGTCAAGCTCTCTTCTATGAGACAGGAGCTCACATTGAAGGAGATATTGGAGCTTTCCGTAGTGTAATTTTAGCAACCGTAGTATTGTATCAGTGCACGCTACTGTAGAAACATGAATATCTGAGTTTATTAGGGTTTCCTAAAATTTACCTCCGAACCCACCTTCATTTTCTTCACGCAATTTCGGAGATATCGAAGTGAGAAGTTTGACGTGTTGACGTGATGAAAAATTCTAATTCAACGTTGCAAATTAAGCCTAAATTCCTAATAAAATTTACAAATTCTTAAACCAACCGACAGCAGATATGTGTCCTAATTTTTAGACTACCCATCCTAAATCTAGAGCGAATATTCATTTGATTTAGACGTCTAAACTGTCAAAATGATTAATATTGTCATATACAACAGTAATTATACGTATAATTTATACACCACTTATAGATTTACCAAATATCTAAATATCAAGCCAGTCCAGCCTACTAACACGTGTTCTCAAAACGGCAGTTAACCGGAAGGATCAGGTGAACAGACCTGTCTCCTTCTTCCCATAACGGCCAATGATGCTCCCAATATGAGAAGCTCGAGATTGATCGGAGCATGTGAATAATGACCTTACTGATTTGCTATTCTTTTGTCGCCAATAGGCGAGACGCACCAAGTTGTTTTGTCGGTTTTTTTCGTGTTTTGTTTCTTTAATATAATAATTTATTCATCAATACTGTAATTCTCATTTTTGATCAGTATTGAGATTGGTGGTGAGGGGAACGAATTGTAGAGTGAAAAGGGATAACGCAAGGAAATAGTCCTTAGTTCCTTTGCCCTCTACCGCATCTAGCGGCGGGCCTTGTTAGTTCGGAGCCTCATTCTCTCTCCATCAGCTAAGTAGTATAAATAACCAGACGTATCCCGCTGTGCGCGCCCCTGCCGACCTAAATTTGAACTAGTGTCAACTGGCAATGGAAATAAGCTCTCTTATGGGTAGCTAAGTTATGTAATTATTCATTAGTTGTTAACGTTAATAGTGGATAGCTTATTGAAGTTCTAAGGTGAAGGACCCTAGTTCGATCCCTAGCTCATGACAAATTATTTTGCATTCGAATTCATTCAACCTTCAACACATATTTTTTAAACGTCATTATCCAAAATATTTTAAATCATACTTTAAATCGTCATTTTGATCTAATTGTCTAACTAATCTGTGTTGGACTAAGGGAAGATTTTTTTTTTTAAATGCTGAGCGACTGATTTTTCCAAGTCTGTTTTATCAATCTCCCATAGGTCTTCAAATCTGAGATGGTCCAACACAGAATTATTCAACGTATCTCAAGTGTCATTATATGCATTCATGAGAGATGCAGTCTCATTTTTTACTCCATCAAGCTCATCCAATCTATCGTTGACAGCACTAAAAAATCTCAACAGATACTACATATGTCACCAAGTCTTCCCTCTCCTTTAACTGGGTTATTAATAAACAGATTAAGGTGAGGAATTAGTTCATCTTTTATTATATTTAACTCAGATTCATTAACATGCATTGAATGCATTTTTTTCAGGATTGGTGGTACTTGAAAGACTATTGATTCTGTGTGCGACTTGATAAGTTTTGGTGCTTTAGGTATTGAGTCAGTAGTAATTTTATTCCCAACATTATTGGAGGTTTGACGAGTTAATCTTGGAGATAAATTTCTAATTGGTTGATTTTTGAATGTATTCGACCGAGTATTCGAAGCCATTAAGCCGAATTGACTGACACAATGCGAGTCTCAATAATTTCCACTAGGTATATCGTTGGATGACAGGGCGCCACGCAGCTAGTCAAAAAGGCAGTTTAATGAGACACAAAATCGTAGAAAAAATAAGGTTCTGATACTAAGTGGGGGAGAACAAATCGATTCTGATGTGAACTCAACCACGTTTGACTCCTCCTCGAAGGACGCTCAAAATGTTGTAATAACAAAGTAATATCTGTCTCTATCTGTATCATACATGCGTCTTTTTCATTTAATTTTTTAAACAAAATATCCATAACACTTCGTTTCATACTCCATCTTAAATTACCATTTCCCTCAACCATAGGAAACAGCTATGAAATCATAAAATAATTTAAAATATTTCATGTTACTGTAGTGATCAACTGAGAAAACTATCTACATTTATAGGTATATATATATATATATATATATATATATATATATATATATATATATATATATATATTTATTTATTTATTCATTTATTTATTTATATTTATATACAAGACTGCTGGAGTCAACCGCACGTCCCGTGACGTGTTACCTGAAGGCACGGTATACCGAACAGATACTTTGAATCAAACTTACCGCGCGATAAATTTGAATGACCTCAGTTTCCTCCTATATTGCAGACAAAACAAAGTTCCCTGAGCAAGAACCTCGATTTTGATACCTAGTTGTTTTATTCACTTTGAAGGTGAGTTGCCAAACCCAAGTCTAATCTATGTGAAGCACCTAATAATTCGAGATGTAGACGCCGCTTCACTCTGCTTGGTTAATGGGTTTTAACGCAGTGACGTCTTGCGAAACTCGAGTTCAAAGAGTGAGCGCCTAGAAGGTTTTCACTTTCCCCAAACACGCGTCACGAAATTGAGTTTTCTTCTTCAAACGGCAAACCCGTCATTTAGTGAAGTAATACAAGATTCATCCTCTCTCGGGAGCACCACCAATATAATCTAATAATAACATTCACTTACAGGCCTTGAAACGGTTTGTCGATGTTTCGAGTTCATTCACACTAAAAAAACTTTTACGAGGGTTACTCAGGATTACACTAATCATACTTTATGTGATTCTGAAAATTTCATCAATCGTCAAATCATTCCTAATGTCATTAACAAAAATTTTATATGGAGATGTAGGTACCTAACTCTGCAGTAGTAGAAAATTCAAACACAATGACAACATGGGAACCAAAATCTTGAGATTAATAAAACTGGAGTTCACAATACACAATTTCGAATGCATTTTCAAGAAGTTCCAGTTCCAACTGCACCTGATTCCAAAAAACTTTCTTCCATTCAACTCCAACCTAATCGCATAAGGTATAGTGGAAGATGACATAGATGGATTCGACGGACAGTTGGACTTCGTGTTATGGGATGATTACTAATAATATCATATTTTGCTCTTCTTTTTCATTTACATATTCTCATCTATTTAACCGGTCCGAGCTATTTTTCTGCCTCAGCTAGATGTAAGTGATAAGAAATGGATCCAATTTGTCAGATAATATCCTAGTTACTAGTTTTTGACCAATAGCCATTTCCTCCTCAAGTCCAGTGGCATCAGTCCTGCTTCTCCTTGTAGTGCATTGATCGGCCTCGATCTGTAGCATATCAAGCTGATACGTAAAGCTGCATTCTGGACGACTTCTAGCCTCTCCAAACCATTGCCACTCCCCATACCATACAGTGGGGCGCTGTAATCCAAAATGGATCTGGTCTTGCCTTTGCAGAGCTGCAATGATTTCTAGGGGCAAATTCCTTTTGCGCCATAAACTACTGTCCTCAGTAGATTTTGCGAGGAAGGATATTCCTCTTTTCCTCAATTATGAGGAGTGTTTCGAAAGCAACAACCGTCGATCCAAGATGACACCAAGGAATTTAGGACAGAAGGTAACAAGGAAAGCTGAACCATGCATTTTCAGAACGATATCTCTCTGTGTGTCTAGTATACACCACAAAGTCATCCGCGAACTATAACAGTTTGCAGTGAAGTATTTCGACTTTACGGACTGTATCTCTGTAAAGGTTGAAGAGTATCGAACTTAGCGGGCACCCTTGAGCTAATATTCCCTTAATTTCTTTGGAGGCGATTCTCTGCTGGAGTGTTGATTAAGAGGTTCCTTCGGGAGGTGTAACTACATATCCACTGGCTAATCAATGGTGGCACATCTAGTTCTTAAAGGGTTCGACATAGTATGTTCCACTGGACAATATCGTATGCGGCAGATACATCCAAGAAGGCTGATATCAAGGAACTTTTCTTGTTTTGAGCTGGTACTAGTTCGTGAACTATAATCTCCAAGTAGTCCTGATAGCTTCTGCACCTACGAAATCCAGTACAGTTCGGTTGAAGGATATTTCTAATTTCGATGAACCATTGAAGTCTATTTTTTACCATGATATTGAAAGTTTTGCCGACGCATGAAACTAATGTAATGTCATGATATGCCGTTACGTCATTTCCATTTCCTTTGGGAATCGGCCACTCTATCGCCGTTTTCCATTCTGTAGGGCAAGAGCCACTCACCTATATTTTATTATAGACCCGCAGCAACTTCTCTTTGGGTATGATCGGTAATTCTGAGAGCATTTTGTAACTAATCTAATCCTATCCTGGAGTCGATCCCCGTTTGCCGCTCAGAGCAGTTTGGCTTTCCAATAAAGTAAAGGGCTGTTCGAGTGTCTAGTAAGGTTGATACTGCGATATGGGTTGTTGACAAGCCAGCTCAGTATGTTTGTCGGGAATTTCTCCAGGAATCCGGTAGCTTTTTCCCGGGATGTACACGGTCTGCATATAAGGAAGCTATATCGGCATTCCACCAGGGATTTGGGAAGAACTTAGGTTTACCATTTGCTTTATTTCTCGGAGTCGCCTCGTCCCCAGTAGCATTTATTAAGTTGGTAATCTTTTGCAATATGTATTCTTCCTCTGGTTTTACCGTCCTGGTGCATGCTTGTTTAAATACCGTTTTATCGAAGAGTCTGTGTATTCGTCTACTTCCTGGTAGCTTGAAATGACAATGTAGAATGATTAGTTCAATGATGAAATTATCGCTTTCAATGGTTGTGTGTCACCTTCCAATGGTACAATCTTTCTATGTTCAGGGTGGCCAGGGTTATTTTGATGGTGGAATGTTGGCCGCCTTGCAACGATAGTCCTATCATTCAATAATAGTAGATTCGTGCTTATGATTGCTTGCCATATATCTTCTCCGCGGGTATCAATCTGGTTTCCTCAGGCCACATGCTTACCGTTCACATCACCACTGATTATGCAGTTTTCCTGCAAGGACGCAAAATGCATTAAATTGTAAAGGAATTGTCTACTTACCCGAATTGATGTCCGTATATATATATATATATATATATAGCCATTAGTGTGATTTTTGGTTCGCAGTTTATGACCTTTGTTGCAACTATGTCTATCTTATCTTGACTGAATGGGATCTGAATTTCCTCGTCCGCGTCTTTATGTATTGCGATGCCTACCTCTCCATATCCATCGATTTGTATTTTATGTACAGATGATATTGATTTACCCTGCAATTGGTGTCAATCGAGCACCATGCCTCAGATAAAAGAGCCAAGTGTCAGAGCCATTTAAACCTCCTCATTTATGTGTAAATAGTTACTAAGTTCGTCGATTTTATTCTCAAACTACGACAGTTAAATTAAATCATTTTCAAGTTGTTCATATTTAGTTCTCTAAAAGAGTTTGTGCATCCCTCGGAGATTTTTCTATCAAGTCTGTTTGTCGAGTTTTGTAGCAGAATGATGTTGAATGGATAAAGAAACAGCCGAATATTTTGATGAATGTAGAAAGAAGCAAAGAGTAGAGAGATGTTAATGATGACTTTGTCAACTCCTTCCCTAGAGCGAAAAGCTGTGGGTCTCTTTTATTCCTGTCTGAAAACAGTTTTTTCCTTCTCGCGATTGCGTTTAAGATGCTTAGAGAATCCAGTGACTAAGAAAGGGAGTAGGCTTTCTTCTGATGTTAGTATGGTTGTTCTTGTTTTCCTGCTCATCAATCGCTGAACTGGAGTTCCTAAATCGCTTCTCGGAGAGTTGCGATGGGAAAGCAGTTAGATCAGAACCTTCGTCGAGATACTTGGGAACAAGATTGTTTCCTTCCTGAACGTCTCTCATCAGCTAATCCGTTCGATCAAGCAAAGAGTGGAGACGATATTTTATGGTAAATCGGCACTCCACACAAAATGACCTAAATTCTTGAGAATCATGTCAGGGCCCACCATCGTATCCCATGAGTGGCAAACCACTTCTTGATGATTTTAATCACTGACAAGGATTTTCGTGAGTGGAATTGCTTAGGTCTACTAGGGATTTGTTCGAAAGGAGCAGCTTTTCTTCAGGATTATCCAGGTGATATTTTGCATGAACTTAGCAGTTATTAATAAATAATTTCATGTCACTATTCATACCTGGCCAGAAAACTGGTTTTCTCGTCAGGTTCAGGCAAGAACCCAAAGCCAGTTCTTCATTGTGCGATGTTAACTCCTTCAGCCGATCGAGATTTTGT
The DNA here is from genome assembly GCA_030762985.1 of Adelphocoris suturalis. NCBI lineage: Eukaryota > Metazoa > Arthropoda > Insecta > Hemiptera > Miridae > Adelphocoris > Adelphocoris suturalis. The sequence continues at coordinate 49,314,948 of CM061042.1, read as the reverse complement.
CATTCATTGGAATTACGAGTTGTATTTCATAAGCACGTTTCTCATCTGGATGTTTTGGAAGGTCACAGTCACGACTGAGCACATCAGCTACGTATAGATCCGTTCCTTTTTTTGTTTTGGTTCAATTTTTCAGTGATTCTGTTGTTCTTCCAAACAACAAGATGTTCTTCCACTAACATTTTTTGTAACCTAGGAGGGTCCTGATACAAAGGTTTTTTGAAAATTGACTCCTAAGGCTTGTGATCACACTCAATTATTAAATTTTTAGAACCTCATATATAATCATGGTATTCCTTACAAGCTGTGACTAAAGCAATTGATTCTTTTTCCAGCTGGCTATAATGTTTTGAGGTTTCGGATAGAGCTTTGGAACTGTATGCAATAGGAAGTTCTTCCTGTAACTTTACTGCTCCAACTGAATGGTAGCTCGCTTCCACGGGAAGAGTGATTGGAAGGGTGGGATTAAAGAACCTCAAAATCGGAGGATTTTGTATCAATTCTTTTAATTTGTGGCCAACAATCTGAGGTATGAGCGTGGTAGTGTGAATGGTTGTGCACATGATCCTTCTCAATTAATTTTGTAAACATGACTTCAACCACCATTGGGACTTTCTAACTTCAATCGAGATGTTCGTGATCTAATGCTTTTCTGAGTCAGGGAGAAGCTTTCGATTTCGTGTATGTTTATGCTCTTTAAGTGCGAAAAATTGAGAATTTCATTTAGATGATAGATTTTTGAGAGGAAGAGTGATTGGATGTATGCACAGTACTATATCCTATTCTCTACCAATTTTGGTGATTCATTTTTTGTTCGATTATGTTGAGATTATTTTTGAGAAGGGTAGGGGGAAGGGGTAGTGAAAGGGTTGCATATTTACAATAGGCTATAATGAACATAATCGTATACAATCCATACAAAAGGATGTCCTTATAATGCATGCAATACTTATCAATATGTTCTTATTACCATAGCATTATGTAAAATTTGACAAGATCTGAATGTGTCACATTCATGTGCGACTGGGCTTATCCTGTAAATGAATACATTACTATTTTCGAATATAATATTCATAATTTTTGAACAAGAATGAATTTGTGTTTTCCCTTTCATTCCATCTCTGCTGTAACGTGATAAATCGTCAAGGCCCCACCCCTTTTAAGAATTGATATGCACACGAATGAAGACGACATTGAATGGAGACTGAGCCGAAGGGGGCAGACAAGTTAATGGCGCAAGAGATACATATTCCGCATTTGAGTCACAACGCTTCTCCATTGCCTCAGGTTCGTCCTGATAATCCACCCAGGAGATGAAGGAAGAGGAAAGCTGGGATTCCAGGAGGACTGGGAGTGGTGGAGGGAGATTCCCCCTCCCCCCCCCACGCAATCTCACAGATCTAACCCATAGCTTTAACGAGATGCATAGCAAGCCGGGGGCATATCCGGCAATCAATAAAGACACCCAGGACCGGGGAGAAACGGCATGAGCAGTGGTGATGGGTGGAGAGGCGAGAGGGAGTAAGTGCAGTTGAGGGTTTCGAATAAGAAACTCCATTACCGCGATTCCGAGTTGGCAGGAGCTTCCGCCATTTCCCGCCATTATATGGGAAGGAGTTCCAACGCCGTGCCGATTCAAGGAAGCAAATTGAGTATGTTGAGTGAGAATTGTTATATATGATTCAAAATTAAAACACTTATATTCCGGCGGAGCGATTCTATAATAAAAATGATAGAGAGATAGTAGGTAGAGGGGCCTTGCCACTGCACAGAAACATAGTACAACATTGCACTTTATAGCAACTGTGCCGTTGTACTTAACTGCCTTCTTTTAATTGTTACTCAAGTATAACAAATTTCCTAGAAAAAATTACAGAAGGTTATAAGTTATTTTTAAGTATTTATTCACCTATCCACCGATCATATATACATAAGTACATAACTTGTCAATTCCAGACGATATTAGTCTTATAGGTAAGCCAAGATAACAAATTTTGAAAAAAAAAAGAAGAAAAACACCTTGTGCTTGAAGGCTACAGAATGATGAACGTAGAATACGTTTTCACTTTTCAACGCAAAAAGATACTATTCATAGGTAGAATAGCAAATAGCAAAGACATTGGCTCCGAAGCTCTTTTAGCTGCTCTTAGGGACATCAGACCGTATGATTCGTATCAAGATGTCCCAATGAACCTCCTTTCCAAATTTTTGCATCTATGTTGAATAGTAAATAAATTAGCTCCTGACATCACACAGCTGATCTAGGTGAGCTTCAGAGTTGATAATTAATTTCTAGATTTCCAAAAGGCCTCCATTTCAAACTTCAGCTTCATAAGTTGAATAGCAACAAGCTCAAGCCTGGATCACACCCAGCTGATCTGGGGGCTCTACACTTTATGATTTGTTTCTAGACGTCCCAAGGGTTCTCTTTTTCAAATTTTAGCTTAATAGGTTGAATAGCGAAGAAATTTGCTCCATAGCTCACTTGGATGATTTAGGGGGCTTCAGGTTTAATGATTCGTTCCCAGATCCATTTTGAACAACTTTCGTTCTGCGTTTTGCGTCCGAGTCTATCAACAGGTAGTGGAATTGCTTTCAATTTCGGGAGATGAAAAATTTTGTTTCTCCAAAATCAAAATTTTTTTTCGCGTTTTACGTATTTAAACATTCTGAACAACTTTCATTCCATGTCAATCTGGCTGTGTGCGTGTGTGTCCGTCCGTCTTTCCGCAAATCCTTGTAACATTCATCCACAAATCCTTGTAAAATCATTTAACATTTCATTTTCACAAATTTCAACCGATTTTGATGAACTTTTCAGGGATTGTGATGGTTACGGTGTAGATGGCCTCATTAGTTTGATGAACCCAATCTGCACATGTGCAAACGTAACTTACATCAAGCAGTATATTTTCACTCTCAATTCGTCCGATCTCGCTCAAATTTGGTGGATAGTCAGGAAAATACGGTTTGAGCAGCCCATATCAACTTCAAAATGGATCGTAAGTAACCCCTGCAAATACGCGAATTTGAAATATACGTAACAAGTTAATTTTCACACTTTTTGTCCGATTTTGATGAAATTTTCGGAGAATGTGCGGGTTATGCTGTAGATGGTACCCCACCAATATCATTGTATTAAAACCACTACTTAATTCTGTGCATGTAGAACGTAAATTACTTTAAGCCTTTTTTCTCATTCCTTAAAATTGCCCGATTATGATGTTTCACGCTACCTACATCTTGAGTTTACTACCATCCGTTAAGCATTTTTTTAAAGATAATTTAAAACATTTCAATGATCAACGGCTCGAATCCGAGTATCCAGTATCGTATCCGTTATGCGTACCGCATCGGCCGCAATACTAATCCACGTAGGAAGCTTTCATTTCATACGATAGGTTTGATCATATAATTCGCACAACCACATTGCTCGCTCAGTTTTGCTATCTACGTGGGACTTAGCCGATATATAGTATCGATACCTAATATGCTGTCCATTGAAAGAGAGTTGTCCATAGCGAATATTATGGTGAAATAATATTCACTCACCACAAATATAAACTTTTACAGTTGAAACTATTCAAGATTCAGAACCAAAATTATTGGAATATCACCAAAAAAATAAATTGAAATTTTCTCGTAAGATCTTAGGAAGGAGCTAAAGCATGGCGTGATCGCATCATCAAACTTACCTAAGACGACGAGGTGAACGGCCGGACTGTGCTGTGAGCACGTCCAAGGCCCAGAGTCGCTCGAGCGCACTCTAGTGATGACTAAATTCGATGAACTCCTATCTATTTGGTAGCGCGGGTCGTGTGCGATGGGTTCGCCCCTGTGTCGCCATCGGGGAGCGCCAACGGCGGTTCCCTGGCAAGGAAGAGTCGCCCGTCCGCCTTCCCTCACTTTGACCTGCACGCCGCCATCTCCCACCGCTCCTGAAAAAGAAACATTCACTGTTGAGACTCCGACAAGAGGCTTTGCGTATTAAACCCATTGACTTCCTTTCTAGCTACCTAATGCCCCAGCTTTCAGTAGGAACATTTGAAACAGGAGGAAGATGTGCGAGGCTCAGTAAAGTGCAAGGGAGGACGCTTCAGAATGCAACCCTGTAGACACTCGACTGAAATACCCCGGAGCTTGACCTAGTTGAGGATTTGAGGATTGGTATGCAAATGTGAAAGAAGCTGGCGGAAGTTTGAATTAAGATGATGCTTGGCTCAGCTCGGGTCCCACTTATATAACTACTCCATGGTGCATGGAGGCGGGAATGGCATATCTGGACGACAGGGAGGGACAGGTTGTACCATTGGGTTTAGTGATCAAGCAGCCCAAGCTGATTCGATTTCTGTATTTATTTGTCAAATATGTACAAGTATATGCATAACAGTGGAGCACAACAGTTATTAAAGTTCATCAAAGTCTACTTCCTAGATTCCCAGAACGCAGGTTACTTATGAGTATAAGTTCTTCCGTTTACAAAAAATAAATAGATAATAAATAACTAAATAGAAAATAAAAAACATGAATAATCAGTCACAATCAGCCAAACCACAGGCATCTACATCCACGCCTCTGGCTTCACAAAGACTTCAATCCTCGACCATTTTCGAGGCTATGGCTAAGGCTCACGGACATTCCAAATTCGTGCGTGCGATGCACTAGAATATATCAATGATTTATTTTTTAACATATTTTTTTGGGCGGGGCAGAGGGTAATGGGAAGGGGATATGTAGGAGACTGATAAATTATTTCTGATTGAGGCGTTCTTTTACTGCCCATTCAATTGTAGGATGTCTGCTCCATCTTCCAGACCCAGTGGCAGTTTCTTCTGTCGGGCTCACCATAATCAAAGGGAAACTGCCTTGATAACAGCAAACTGTATCTTATCCTCTCCCATCCTAGTATCTGCCAGAATGGTATGCTCCATTTTTCGGCCAGAGCATGAGCATTCCTTTTCAGAAATGTCAGAAATTCCTTGTGCAATGCTCAGTCACACGAGCAAATTAGTGGGGTAAATGAACCACGAAGGTCTTACGCAGCATGATCATACTTTAAATGTTTCTCGTGTGCTGCTGTCCGGGCGATCTATGGCCATTCCTGGGAGTAGTGGGTGGCGGCATTAGCATTTATGATGCGGTTATTGAAAAATGCTAGCCTCTCACTTTCCCAAACTCCTTCCACTCATGCTACTAATGCTGGCCCTCATGACTGGTTTCTCGTAGCACAGGTTTCCTTGTCCCCATGAAAAGGCTGATAACTTTTCTGTGTCACCCCTTACTGAAGCGCGGCCTCTCTTAACCAGCCTCGTGGGTAATTCTAATAACTGCCCCCCTAGGTCAGAAATTTCCTATCCCATTATTGCAGGCATGAAATGACAGCGAATCACGCTCCATCAAACCCATCAACTACCTGGTGTATGAACGCCCACTCACATTGAAGGGACTTAGTAACAGCGGCCAGTGCAGATTGGGGACTTTTCTGTGTGGCAAGTGCAAATGTCTTTCTTAGTATGCTACCCAAATCTTAACTTTTTCCTTTACGTACTCCTTTTTTTTCTGGGGATCTTTTTGAATGCACTATTCTTAAATTTAGTCCTTGATAAACCGTTTCAGTTTTTGCCTCTAACCCTGCTTTTACCTCGAGAAAACTCTTTTCTGGTTTTGGTTGGTAGCCCCAGTTTGGTCCTTTTTCACTCAGGAGATCGAACCACTGGCGAAGTTGCCTCAACTTACCACAACAAGCCGAGTCATCAGTATACCAGTTTTTTTTTTCAGTGGTCACTTCTCAAACTCCTACTCAGTGGAAAGGTGTTATGAGCTTGGCTTTGCTTTGACGGAGCAGGATTAAGGGAAATCCCCTGCATGTATTAAACAAAAATCGAGCTCATCTTGGCCAATATATGCGGGCATTCAGAATGAGAGTGGTCAGCTAATTGCATTAATGGTATTTTTTGCGTCGATCAATAGAATACATTTTTGTTTATCTTCAGAGAAGATGTCTTCCATCTCACGTATTGCCCCTTCGGTTTCTGACTTTGTACTAGCTAAGAGTTGCTCTGAACCGCAGATCTCTTTCAAGTCATCGGCGGTTAACATAGCCATGGTCTTGGCTAGGATGTGCTGGATGAACTCACTCACTCCTATCAGCCTGATTCCTGGGCACTTGTCAAGAGCAACACCTCGTCTGGCCAGAGTAGCCCGAATTCGGTTGCACTCAATTATCCCATTTGCCATCCGCCGCAGTAGTGATATCTTTAATGGTGCATCTCTCAGTTGAAGACGGTGAGAACCAAAACGAAGTAACATGGCTTTCCACTGCTCTGTATCTGTCCCGCTCGGCCCAGCACTCCCCCTTAGGCTTCGTGTAATAGTTTCCACGTGATTCGATGTAACATCAATGACTGGCATCAATGGAAGAGTTTCACAATCGATCAAACTGGCTAGTTCGGGAATACGTTGAGTCAGGTGCTTACCTTGTCATTTTTCAGAAACCGTCTCGACATCCGGGACTGTGCTCTGAGGTTGCAATACGCCTCCACTCGATTTGCTTGTGGCATCCCTGAGTTTTCCGTGCACCAGTCATGGAAAAAAAACGCGTGTTTCATGACCTCCCTCCTCCATTTCCTTTTTCCTTAAACTACGATCACTTCTCTCCGCTTCTGACAAAATCTCATAAGTGTAATAAGATTCCTATGATTTATCCTATTATTAATACATATATCGCTTAATAGCAGATGCGTATGATCAGGAATCTGTTATTCCTGTGATTACAAATTTATTCCCAGTCATGGTTTGTGATTATGAATTTAATTTGAAACTTACTATGTGAATTCGAAATCGATCTTATTAATAAGTATTTACCTATAGAAAAATATTCCTATGAATAATAATCCTCGTCTAATATCTGAATACCGTTATGCTCAACTCTGGTACCAAGTCTTGTGCTACACTTGGAGCTCACCGACATTCAAACCGAGGGTTGCACAACTTTGTAGGCTCACAAAAACAGCGTAGAAACATCAAGATGCATTTATTATTCAAGGAATAATAAATGAAAAAGAAAACTTCACGGTTTTCAACACTTTCCAAACAAGTGTCTCAACTCTTCTTAGAACACAAAGACAACCCCCAGATTAGACCAAACTTTCCGCGACATACTGCTTACCTGTTCCTAGTAACAGCAGAAGAAAGAAATTTCCTCGGATGGGAAGGGAACCTTGTCTGGTTGATAGCTTAGCTGATAGCTGAAAAAATACTCTTATCAATGAACAACTGATACGCCAAGTCATTCCCTCGCTTGGAAGCTATAAAATGGTAAGTGAAAGATAACAAAGGAGGAGTAGGGAAGATTTGCTGACAAGGTTGAGGTCGCTTTTTTTGACCCTAGCGCTCCTGGCAGCACAAAAGATAAGCGTACTCACAATTTTCTAGCTCACCCCACTTTTTTTGAATCTCCTCAGCTGAGGTTACATACTCAAATCTACCCTCCTCCCTCCAAATATCTAATAAGGTATTGGGAAGAACCAGGTTTCTGGAAGCAGGTAGGTCTACTGTATGCTAGTTTCTTCTCATTTTTCGGCTCAAACAAACATCATCGTAAGGTAGGTAATAATAAAAACCGTGATAATGAAAATAATAAACAAACACCAAAATCAGCAATATAGAATATATATATTTATATATAGATGTATAGACGGTACCTTTTGGGATTATTTCTGCTACTTGTAACTGAAGTCTGTGTGTGTTGTCTGTGTTTGTGCTACTTGATATGCAGAAATTATCACATGACATATTATGTAAGCTTAAACATGAATATTAGCAAGGAGAGTCATGAACTGTGTAATTACACCTGAAGCCTCACTAATTATCGGCATTTAACTGGCGAATGTCTAAAATTAATACTGTTAAATAAACGTTTAAATTAAATGGCTTTGAATCGGTTTTTTATTAAATAGATAATTACATACCAAAACCCCACTTGGTCTTGAGTGAGGACAAAATCTCCGACTCTGTAAAACCATTCTAAATATATTTTCATCTGTACAAGCAAGAAATACATAACATTTGAACGGAATCTATTTTAATATTAGTGTTAAATAAATATATACATATACATTTTTTAAAATATACGGTAAACCATAGTAAGTACGATGATATTTATTTCACGGCACGTAGCTATCTCCGCTGTCAATCCCAGCTATGATACGCTGATGGAAGTTGATCCTCGTTAGAGAGTAGAACTTCATTGAATTGCAGTTACTACTTAAAATTCAAAAGGCTACCGCCACAGCTAATCTGGATGCAAATAGCATCCATGTCTATCGAAAGGTTTTCAAGCCGCTTGCATACCGTTGAGCGTCATCGGTTCCACCATGCGAGAAGAGGCCGAGGGCGAACTGATTGCTGAATAACGGTCGGGTTTCATCATCGCTACACTGTGTTCGCATAAAGTTGGAAAAAGGGAAAAGTTAACAATATCACCAACTTGCACAGTGGGCATTTTTTTTCTCGATCAAAGTTTAAATTCCTATTCCAAGTTCTTGCAGGCCGTCGCAGATGAATTTCAACTGATTTATTGAGCTACTCCGAACGTACTCTAGTTAAAAGCTATGGGTAGCTCTCCTTACCACAAAGGATGTAGTAGAAGTTCAAAATAAAGTTTTGAAATTATCGAATTTCTTTTTCACAGGTAATTTACCTCTCCTATTTATTTATTTTTTCCTCTTTTTGTTTTTATGCTTGATGTCTGAAACTCTGCACAAATCTCTATGAGCACAAATACTTCGGTCCCAATGGGCCAATAAATAATGATCCACCTGTGGACTGACGACTCTATCGCAGAAGAACACGATTTGGCGTATCATTCGGCCATAACTACAGCCGAAATCCGTTTTGGAGATCGGAATGTCACTATGGCATTTTCCGCGGACGCAATGGCTAATAGCAATCGGCATTCAGTTGTCAGTGCTGCAGTTATCGCAGCAAAATACGCTGTTGAATCCGTAGTTGATGTAGTGTACCCACAGCGGTTGTCACCATAGTTTCCCAACAGGGAGCCAAATGAGATGAGGGAACCTATCGTTCGTCAACTTTTGTTGTTGGAAAAAGAGGATAATGAACCTAAGCTGACGCACCATAGTTAGGTAGATCCGGAGGGTTCTATAAATATACTCAAGAACGTAAAGTAAGTAAGAGTAAGATCTAACCGATACAGGGAAATCAATTCAGAGATGCACTGTCCCATAAAAACGGGTATTTTCCCCATAATCTTGTGATGGCTGTGGTCAAAAATGCCTAAAAACGGCCAAAAATTTTTAAATTAATCATTTTTAGCAAATACCAGCCGAAACAAAATGATCAACAATTAAGTAGGAAATTAACAAATTTTTGCACAAAATCATGCTGAAAAACGTACCTAAATTGCATTTATACTTGCTAAAAAATCTATAAAATCTGAAGAAAAAAAATCTAAAAATGTACGCCTTTTTGATTCACCGAATTTTATTTAATACTAGCTGGTTCACCCGTGCGTTGCACAGGTTGACTTAAACATTATCAAATAGCCTGTGACCCAAGTTAAAGTAATTCTGATAGATTCGCCCACTCAGATCTCCAGTTGGTTCAGTGACGTTCAAAACGCTTTAACAACCCCCCCCCCCCCTCCCCTCACAACTGGGTCATATTTCAAAAAATTGAAAAAAAATAGTCTTTGACTTGAATTAGAGTAATCCAAACATATTCGACAATTAAATCCCCAGTTCGTTCAGTGATGACAAAGGTACCCCATCCCCCCCCCCCCTTCCCCTAAAACACCACCTTATATCTGTTAGATTTGAAAATTTTCAAGTAGCTTGTGATTTAAGTTAAAATACTCCAAACATATTTTACAACTCAGATCCCCAGTTCGTTCAATGACGTTCGAAACGCTTTAACTCCCCCACCCCTCCCCCTCCATTGCGGGTCAGATTTGAAAAATTTGAAAAAAGTAGTCTGACTTGAATTGGAGCAATCCAAACATACTCGCCAATCAAATCCCCAGTTTCTTCAGTGATGACAAAGACACCCCATTCCCCCCTCCTCCCCTAAAACACCCCCTATGGGGCAGATTTGAAATTTTAAACCTTTTAAACCTTCTCTGGACTTCCACAAATAATTTAAGATCAAAATTAGCCAAAACGGTCCAGCCGTTCTCGAGTTTTAGCGAGACTAACGAACAGCAATTGATTTATATATATATATATATATATATATATATATATATATATATATATATATATATATTCGTAGACGTATGTACGGAGTCTCGCAGTGATAGATCATATTCTTATTTTATGGTCACATCATTTCTCCCGAACTCCGATGAGGAAAATAATGGGTAAAATCCAAAACCCCGGAGTCTTTAGAAAGCTTGGTATATTATCTTTGGACAATTTATTTTCTCAATGCAGATCCGTCACTACAAAAAATCTATTTTGCAGAGGAATGAGGGAATAATGCGCTTAAGTAAATTGGTGGGGTAAATTGCTTCTAGATGCCAAAGGGGATCCCTAGAGAGGCTGTATTGGAGATGTACTTGGATTTTTATGAGGCTTGGAAAACCCTCACTGCAGCAACTAAGGGCTAAGCCAAGTTCATCCCAGGTGGTTATTAACAGAGAAGTTTGGGGAGCGTTAGCACCGGGTAGGGGCGAGCGGAGGAAGCGGTGAAGAGGATTAGGATTAAAGTGAATATATCCTGGCAAGGAATACCGTATTCAAGAGATACTCAACTAGAACCCTAATCTGAGAGGTCTAGGTGATTACATTACCCCCACCCTTCACGCCATCTACGTGAAATTAATAGGCCTTTCTATAAATTGTGGCCTTGTGGTTTCATTTGCAATACAAAGAGTGGTGGTGCGGGGTGAGGAGGTCTGTCGCCTTAGTGACAGGAATCTCCCCACTCTCTCTTCCCATTTGTCCTCTTCGTCACTCCACTCCACTTTCATTGCTTTAGTAAACACTTGAAACGTTAAGCTCGAAAGTTCTCAAAGCGGCGTTTTTGTTTGTGAGGTTCAAAAATAAAAGCTTTTAGTTCAGTTATTATTCCCCACCAAAAAGTGCTTTTTATATGCGCTCAATTAACTAAATTTCAATTCACTGCACATGTGAATGCCATCGATATTGTAAGAACGATGTAATTCAGATTCGTTGACAATTCAACTGGATCGATTTTAATAATTAAGAACTTCAGCATTATTCCGAGAGAAGGGAACGTGTCCCCCCCCCCCCCCCCCAACGTTTATTGTATAGGCACTAAAAAGTCCGATCGCTTTGTTTTTCATCTCAGTTTCTTCATAAAGCAAACGAATTTTAGTATGAAAAACGCTTTTACTGGGACTTTGCGAAATGTGTACGAAAAGTAAACCACAAAAATGACGAGATAACAATAAACTAGATACTGTTGTCAACATGAGTATGCTGAATTCTCTCCTGTTTACCCCATAAAGTTAAAAATTGATAGGGAGACAACAGAACAGGGGGGGGGGGGGGGGGGGTTGGAACATAAAGAGACGAATGAAATGACGGACTCCATCTTGATATAAGCTGAATGAGCTAAATTATCTCTTTTCACACTGGAATGAGAAAACTGAGATTATATATAATAATTAATCAATTAATCGGAATCCCCCTCCTTCCTCCTCCATTTACATATGCATTTAAAACTCCCAAGGTTTGTTGCGTATCTAACTGGGCTGAAACCTGAATTGAACTAAAACACAGTCACGGAGATGGGATGAAAATTGTGAAAATATAACGGTTTTTCAGTATTACCCCCTTCCACGATGAAATTTGAAAAACCTTAAATATGTTCCAAAACTCTTGCTAAAAAATTTTTTTTACATGTATATTTCTATGGGCTGGGGGGGTCATGAGTTTTTTTAATTCAACCCAATTTTCAGATTAAAATCAACTGTAACGCTTTTTTTTTTTTTTTATAACGCAACGCTTTTCGAGTCCATGTGCCAAAGTAAAGACATAATGATTCAGAAACTCGTAAACGAGTTCCACTATTTGCTTTACAAGCAGATACCATGTTACATGGATATGTCTTTGATTGGGGATTTCAAAACGGTTGCCTTCGAGAGTTGTAAACAAATCCTTCAACTTTGGACTGTATGTGTGTACCGGCTAGAAATAGAAAATGTTGAAAATAACTGTGGAGAGAAGCCACTACAATGAGTTGTTGTTAACAGTCGACTGTTGTCAAGGGGATGAAAATGTTTCCTATGGAGAGGAGTAAATGATGCTATTGGTTTACGTTAAGAATATTGTAACAGGCTTATTGAAAATGGGTCCAGTCTAGACTCTCCTCCACATGTTATTAACTCCCCAAATGATGTCAATAACAAGCAGTTGACAGTAAATATTAAGTATCAACTTTCGCCAAACTGAATCATGTGCCGCCAAACGAAAATTGTTTATAGTCCAATCACTTAGTTTAGGAATGTAGCCAGGTACGTAAGGAGGGGGAAATTGGTAGGATGTGAACATTTATCACATAAATCAAGCGCTTTCCAACGAGTGGCGAACGATTTCTGTGCGATGAAAACTGCGGAAGTTCCGTTCCCCTAGCAACGGCTGGGTTGTACGTGAAAATCAGCTTAGTTTGGAAAATCGTGACATCAACTTTCGCGTGACGAAAATTTTTGGTTGACCCCCCCAGAGCAAAGACATATCCATGTCAAAAATGTGTCACGCACACATACACCCACACCCATGGGTTCTTTCACGAATTGAAATGGGTTTTTATTCGGATATTTATTTTAGCATGGAACATGCTTTAGCCTTGGACTAACTAGCAAAAAATGTTACGCGGATGTGTCACGAAATTTTTTGACATTTTCATGTCTTTGCTTTGGCACATAAACTAAAAAAACGTCACGGAAAATAATTGCTCACGAAAATTGCTCACGAAAATTGCTCACGAAAATTGTCCCAAGTGGCCACAACGATGATTATGACCATCAGAAATGACGTTTTTACCTACTGATCCCACGATTCTGAGATTTGGTATGTGGGCCCTTGAGGGACTTCTGAACACAACTGACCGATCCCAAGTCAGCTGAGTGGCTCTAGAAACCAGTTTTTTCCCTAATGATCCCACGATTCTGAGATTTGGTATGTAGCCCCTTGAGGGACTTCTGAACACAACTGACCGATCCAAGATCAGCTGAGTGGCTCTAGAATCCATTTTTTTCCCTAATGATCCCACGATTCTGAGATTTGGTATGTGGGCCCTTGAGGGACTTCTGAACACAACTGACCGATCCCAAATCAGCTGAGTGGCTCTAGAAACCAGTTTTTTCCCTAATGATCCCACGATTCTGAGATTTGGTATGTAGCCCCTTGAGGGACTTCTGAACACAACTGACCGATCCAAGATCAGCTGAGTGGCTCTAGAATCCATTTTTTTCCCTAATGATCCCACGATTCTGAGATTTGGTATGTGGGCCCTTGAGGGACTTCTGAACACAACTGACCGATCCAAGATCAGCTGAGTGGCTCTAGAAACCAGTTTTTTCCCTAATGATCCCACGATTCTGAGATTTGGTATGTAGCCCCTTGAGGGACTTCTGAACACAACTGACCGATCCAAGATCAGCTGAGTGGCTCTAGAAACCAGTTTTTTCCCTAATGATCCCACGATTCTGAGATTTGGTATGTAGCCCCTTGAGGGACTTCTGAACACAACTGACCGATCCAAGATCAGCTGAGTGGCTCTAGAATCCAGTTTTTTCCCTAATGATCCCACGATTCTGAGATTCGGTATTTCAAAATAGCCTGTTTTTGACATTTTCATGTCTTTGCTTTGGCACATAAACTAAAAAAACGTCACGGAAAATAATTGCTCACGAAAATTGCTCACGAAAATTGTCCCAAGTGGCCACAACGATGATTATGACCATCAGAAATGACGTTTTTACCTACTGATCCCACGATTCTGAGATCTGGTATGTGGGCCCTTGAGGGACTTCTGAACACAACTGACCGATCCCAAGTCAGCTGAGTGGCTCTAGAAACCAGTTTTTTCCCTAATGATCCCACGATTCTGAGATTTGGTATGTAGCCCCTTGAGGGACTTCTGAACACAACTGACCGATCCAAGATCAGCTGAGTGGCTCTAGAATCCATTTTTTTCCCTAATGATCCCACGATTCTGAAATTTGGTATGTGGGCCCTTGAGGGACTTCTGAACACAACTGACCGATCCCAAATCAGCTGAGTGGCTCTAGAAACCAGTTTTTTCCCTAATGATCCCACGATTCTGAGATTTGGTATGTAGCCCCTTGAGGGACTTCTGAACACAACTGACCGATCCAAGATCAGCTGAGTGGCTCTAGAATCCATTTTTTTCCCTAATGATCCCACGATTCTGAGATTTGGTATGTGGGCCCTTGAGGGACTTCTGAACACAACTGACCGATCCAAGATCAGCTGAGTGGCTCTAGAAACCAGTTTTTTCCCTAATGATCCCACGATTCTGAGATTTGGTATGTAGCCCCTTGAGGGACTTCTGAACACAACTGACCGATCCAAGATCAGCTGAGTGGCTCTAGAAACCAGTTTTTTTCCCTAATGATCCCACGATTCTGAGATTTGGTATGTAGCCCCTTGAGGAACTTCTGAACACAACTGACCGATCCAAGATCAGCTGAGTGGCTCTAGAATCCAGTTTTTTCCCTAATGATCCCACGATTCTGAGATTCGGTATGTGGGCCCTTGAGGGACTTCTGAACACAACTGACCGATCCCAGATCAGCTGAGTGGCTCTAGAAACCAGTTTTTTCCCTAATGATCCCACGATTCTGAGATTTCTTATGTGGGCCCTTGAGGGACTTCTGAACACAACTGACCGATCCCAGATCAGCTGAGTGGCTCTAGAATCCAGTTTTTTCCCTAATGATCCCACGATTCTGAGATTCGGTATGTAGCCCCTTGAGGGACTTCTGAACGCAACTGACTTATCCCAGATCAGCTGAGTGGCTCTAGAAACCAGTTTTTTCCCTAATGATCCCACGATTCTGAGATTTGGTATGTAGCCCCTTGAGGGACTTCTGAACACAACTGACCGATCCAAGATCAGCTGAGTGGCTCTAGAATCCAGTTTTTTCCGTAATGATCCCACGATTCTGAGATTTGGTATGTGGGCCCTTGAGGGACTTCTGAACACAACTGACCGATCCCAGATCAGCTGAGTGGCTCTAGAAACCAGTTTTTTCCCTAATGATCCCACGATTCTGAGATTTGGTATGTAGCCCCTTGAGGGACTTCTGAACACAACTGACCGATCCCACATCAGCTGAGTGGCTCTTGAATCCAGTTTTTTCCCTAATGATCCCACGATTCTGAGATTTGGTATGTAGCCCCTTGAGGGACTTCTGAACGCAACTGACCGATCCCAGATCAGCTGAGTGGCTCTAGAATCCAGTTTTTTCCCTAATGATCCCACGAATCTGAGATTTGGTATGTAGCCCCTTGAGGGACTTCTGAACACAACTGACCGATTACAGATCAGCTGAGTGGCTCTAGAATCCAGTTTTTTCCCTAATGATCCCACGAATCTGAGATTTGGTATGTAGCCCCTTGAGGGACTTCTGAACACAACTGACCGATTACAGATCAGCTGAGTGGCTCTAGAATCCAGTTTTTTCCCTAATGATAAGGAAATAATAAGAAAACACACATGAAAATGTCCCAATGTGTTGCAGACTCGTATGCAAGCATTTCTGATGATTTCCGCTTACTTTACTAAGTTTACATCAAAATTATGGTTTAACTTAGAGTAATTTTTTTCCACCTCTGCAGCCTACAAGGCTTAATTTAGAGCCGGATGCTGCAATCGAAATTGAAGGTCATTTTAGAAGGAGAGGTCTCAAAAATGAAGAACTTTTGACTAGAGAAGCAAAGGATCAACTTCGTTCATTGTCAAAGCCCTACAGAGGTCCCGAAAATGAGGTATACAGGAACAGAGGAATCAACTCATCAATAGCCATCAAACGACCCAGCCAGAAATTAGAGGGTGAGAGATTCACAGAAGGATGCAATTTAGATCATAGTATGCACTCTGAAGAACCTAATGATGATATGCAAAGATATACTGAACAAAGGATTGGAAGTATTGATGAATCTAAGAAGAAGGGAAACTGGATAACGAAAGTAGGTAATTCAGAAACCTTTGACAAACGGGAAGTAAGCACATTACAAAGACAGCGGAACGATCCGTTGAAGTTTAAACAAAGTGTTTTTTTTGTTCAAGAAACCTACAAAATTGAAACCATTCAGTATTAAAGTACCTAAACTGTGTAACAGTTTAGAGTCATTAGTGAGTGCAGTATGAAATTTTTGCAATGGAACGGTCGAAGTGTGATATCTAACAAAGGGAGTCTTGAAAATTATCTCTACAATGAAAAAATTGATGTAGCTTGCCTTCAAGAGACGTGGTTCAAACAAAATTTAGCAATCCAGTTTGTAAATTATAATTTTCTTTTGATTTTCACGTACAACCAAGCCGTTGCTGGGGAAATGAAAGTTCTTTAGTTTTCACAGGACGAAAATCGTTCTCCACTCGTTGGAAAGCTCTCGATTTATCACGCATTTCTTTCGTATTTTTCCGTCTATTCATGTCGTAGTTTTATATTTATTTATGTTATAAATGGATATGAATGGAACAATGCCGCTTGGTTTGTTCTCACTTGGTTGAGAAGTTAATCTTGGTTATAGTAGGTAATTGTTGACGAGCAACAAAACAGAAAATTACCTACCAAGGTACTCTGTTCTAATTTCGATTAGTAAAACATTTATGTAGTAGTTTGTGACAGTTCCCGTCAGAATCCAAGAGGATGCGCTTCCGTCGCTCTCGCACGGAGCTTCATCCTCGTGTTCTCGAAAGGCTGCGTTTGGCGATAGATGGGGATCCGAGAACTGGAAAACCAATCTACTCTGAACATAACACATTAATGCTATTAGTACGAGTGGTATCTCTCTAAGGAATACTATCACTCTTCTTTCTCTCTCGAGGATTTAGGCCCCATTGCACCTCTGGGGGGCGACCTAAGTCCTTGATATGGTAGCAGAGCGTGGTTAGGATTATGTACGGCTAACGCCTAGTAATCCGATCCACTATTTTTGGGGCGTTAATGTTTCAGAAGAAACATGGCCCAGGTATTACAGAAGGAAGACATAAATAATTTCATTGGTCATTGACTTATAATTTCTCAATTTTTTCCCTTCTTATAATTTCTATTTTCATACCTATGGTATACCAGGGCTTTGCCTTTATTATTCATATATTCTTTATACAAGGGCATTGTTCCCAATTATTAATTCAAGGGCATTGTTCTCAATCATTATTTCCAGGGCCTTAGTTCCCAATTTAAGTCCCCAACGTGGGCACATATTTTTATATCTATTTTATTTTCCTAAAGGTATATGTCTCCATAGTTGAGCCACCGTTTATTCCCAATTCACCTAATGAATACTTCATATGAAGATTCATTGACAATCCATCCTGTTTTAATTTCTCATTTCTCATCCTCAATCGCCAATGCAGCTATTTATTTGTGAGCATCAGTTCTCAACTAGTAAACTATTCCACTTGGTTTACGTACTTGCTCTTCAATCAAGAATGTTTTTTTTAAGGAGGAGGGGGGGGGGGGGGGGGGGGGGTGTGTGACAGTTCCCGTCAGAATCCAAGAGGATGTGCTTCCGTCGCTCTCGCGCGAAGCTTCATCCTCGTTTTCTGGAAAGGCTGCGTTTGGCGATAGATGGGGATCGGAGAACCGGAAAACCAATCTTCTCTGAACATAGCACATTAATGCTATTAGTGCGAGTGGTATCTCTCTATGGGATACTGTCACTCTCCTCTCTCTCTCTCTCTCTCTCTCTCTCTCTCTCTCTCTCTCTCTCTCTCTCTCTCTCTCTCTCTCTCTCTCTCTCTCTCTCTCTCTCTCTCTCTCTCTCTCTCTCTCTCTCTCTCTCTCTCTCTCTCTCTCTCTCTCTCTCTCTCTCGAGGATTTAGGCCCCATTGCACCTCTGGGGGGCGACCTAAGCCCTTGATCAGTTTTAAACTATTTACATTTACAAATCAGCGGGAAGAAAGCATGATCCAAGTTTTCGCATTTTAGCCCAAAACTCAAAGCGGAAAGGAACTGGGGGGTCCAGGGAGCGAAGCCCCTTGCGAGGCCCGAAGGGCCGAGTGTTGACCCATTATTTTAGGGGGGGGGGGGGGAGTTTTGGGGCCACCCTGTATTAGGTACTAGGAAAAACATGTTATGTTACCTTCTTTGGGTCAAGCGATAGAGCCCCCCTTGCGAGGGCCGAGTTTTATGTATTTATTTTTTTTAATCATTATTATTATTATTTTAATTTTTTTCATGCGTGGGTTATTTCACACATCCCGATCAATTCTAACAGATCATCCCTCTTATATACGAAGCCTAGTCTATTGACCTAGCCTTAGAGTGGCGTCCCAAAAAGTGAAGTGCTGACGCGAGGAGATCAACGGGCTTAAACGTATAGAGGTTTGAATCCTTGCCCCTCACCCGACTGAGTTTCTGCAAACATCCGGATCGTGAAATTGAAGAGATAGAACGCTCTCCCAAGACTGTTTGCAGGTCGGACCGTCGGGATGAACCTGCCGCACTTGGAAGTCAATACAGGCAGCCTGGAGGGGCAGCGCGGGAAATAAAAGCAGGAATTGAAATGGCCGGATTTATTGCTCGCCTGGGCTTGAACCCCTTTGCCAACGCCTCCAAGGTAACCCCACTTACACCCACTTATGGGCTTCCAACTGGCTCTCCTCGCATCAAAAATTTACGTGCTTAGGAGACGAGGGCCATTTCCAGAGCGTGTAGAACTTTTCTTTTCCTGCGAGGTTAACACTCAAACAGGAGTCCCGTCCCCCTACAAAGGATCAACCTCCACTTCGAATAGATCTAGAATGAAATCTATCCCACTTGTGGATAGGAGTGGTGGTGTTGGGGTAGGTCTGGAATATTGATCGAGAGAGGTCATGTTGATTTTCGAGTTCTACCTTGTTTGCTTCTCCAACATCCAAAAAGGACCAAGGAGAAAATATTAATGAACAAAGTGTGTCTCTACTTTGACTTGACTTGCATTCGTCCTTATGTGGCCGCGTTTTGGGGGCTTTTTTGTTGATGCTTTATAGTTTTTGGCGCCGATCAGACACGATTCGATGTGGCTGCAATATCGTCGACAACTGTATGAAACGCCACAGAAATACGTGTCTGTAACAGAAATTTCTGTAAGGTAGGGCCAGATAAAGTGGAATCCTTCACTTCGGATAGGGGGACCAGTGGTGGCTCAAATTTAACAATTGCTACATGTCATTAGCTGCGCCCCGAACACTATCGGTTAGAAATACTACGCTTTTCAAACCTAATTGTGCGAATCAATTCAATTTCCTTCAGAAGAAATCATGTTTCCAATAATTAAATCCTCTTTATATTATTTTGTTTAAAAATATTATTCATCGGTTGTGTAACTTGTATTATCAAAAGATTATAATAAATAAAGATCAGAAAAAGGAGTTATAGCCACAGAAGCTTCCCATACATTTTTCTATTGAACGGATGGCTCAAAGAATGAAGGAAATAAATCTTCAACTTATCTCTCAGCCCTTGACGCTATCCTTATCCTTCCTGAACGTGGACCCCTCTGTACTCTTTCTAACAATGTATCACAGCTTTGGCCGACAGACGTCAGAAGATACACCCAACCCTAACTTCTTCAGGAAGTTGAGCTGAAGTATAGAACTTCTATCATGGAATTATCTCTCTACCGTTGTGCGAAAGGATCAGAGAAGATACACGGGATAAGGCCAGTAACTAAAAAAATGGCCTCTCGGTGGACCTCTTCAAATAAGAACCATTTCAACCGTGAACTTCAAATAACCGATATGTGTTTCAGTTGCCAAGTGTGCAGTCGAGCGTGCTCCGCAAGTTCGCTATTCCAGTAAGTGGAGTGTGGGGAGGACTGCAGATATTCAAGAGTTATTGTATTACCTTCTCACCCAAAACGATAACTAACGTTTAATCCTATTGCTTCCCATAGGTAGCGGAAGCATTGTTTTCACTTTCGGGGGGATGAAAAATGTTTTGACTCCGAAATCAAAATTTCCACTCGCATTTTACGTTCTAGACCTTTCTGAACAACGTTCGTTCCGTGTTTGTCTGTTGTGTGTCCGCAAATCCATGTAAAAAGCTTAATTTCCACAGTTTCCATCCGATTTTGATGCAATTTTTAGGTAATGTGTAGATTATAGAGTTGATGGTTCTCTATCAGTTTCATTGATCCCAAATAAATACTTCACTCTGATGCGTCGAAGTAAATTCCATCTAACATAATTTTCTCACGCCCTGATTGTCCGATCTCGCTCGAATTTGGAGGATAGTTGGGAAAGGACGATTTGGACATTCCATATCAATTTCAACCAAGATATTTTCTATAGTTGCTCCTGCGCATGCGCATACGTGAAATCCTTGTAATTTCCACAGTTTTCGTCCAGTCTGATGAAAGTCTCAGGGAATGTGGGAATTAGACTGTAGATGGTCCCCTATCAGTTTCATTGTTTCCAAATAAATATTTCACTCAGCGCAGACGCAAATGTGAATTCCATCAAGCATCATTTTCTCACGCCCCAGCCGTCTAAAAACATTCCTACTCCATCTTAATTTACCATTTCCCTCAACCATTGTAACCAGCTATGAAATCATTTAAGATAATTTAGAACATATCAATACCTCTTACATGTATACTACGGATTCGAGGAAGCTGTGAGCCACACTTTTTTTTCTTGCTTTCTTGTTTTTTTTTACTTGCTGTTGCTTAATAGGTTGACAGATTGTGCAATATCGAAAAAACCGGTTTATTTTTAAAGTTACGAGTTCCTGACTGGGTTTGATCGAAAGTGATGCCGGGATTCAAAGACCATCAATATGTGACTATTGATTCAAATTTCAGTTTCAAGTTTTGATAAAGTAATTTAGAAGAAAAGATATCTATTATAAAAGTTACGGAGCTGTTTTATTTAATTTAACTAACTTCCTTTTGGTAGGATCTTGGGTGCCTGGTAGTGGCATTCCGTGACATTAGATCTCTGCTACATTCATGTACACCTAACTCAATAACCATCTGTTTTGTTAAATTTTCCTATGTTACAATGTGTATTTCATTGCATTTGAATACAATATGCAAATGCAAATAAATGCCTTGCAAAGAAATATTGGATTTGCAAATAAATCTTTACAAAAACCACTCATTCAGTCTCCACTTGTTCGTGGATGACAAACTACAGAAATAATACCTAACAACTTTTTTCACTTTGTTTCAACACAAAATCTAGGTTGGTAAATCTGTGTATCTAAATACAGTTACCTTATTCTTCCTCCCGTCCTCCCTTTTTCCTCTTTCAGTTTCAAAACTCAATTGTTGCTCACTTCGCGGGGAGCAATTTTCAAAAACAACGTTTATCATTCTAAACTTTGTTAAGGTTCCCTTCTCATACCGCAATAAACTTGTTTCTTTGACCAAAGCCTCATTTTCACCCCAATTTCTCTTGCCTTTATCACCTCGGTACTGAAACCCCTGAAGTGAAATATTTTGAGGTTGAGAGCGAAAAAAGATGCAGTCTCCAATAAATTAATTCACCCCTTCTTTGTCAAAATCTGATGATGCGCTCGGCAACTGTACGATTATGTAAATCATTCGAACCTGTTTAGGGGGGGGGGGGGGGGGGGGGGGGGGGCTTCAAGGCTGAAGGAAAAAAAAACGTATTGGTAAGTAACGCATGCATTACAGGGACGTTCCTATGAATGGATTCTATATATCATTTTCATGAGAGTTGAAATAAGAGAAAAATCAAAAATATCATGACTTTTCGGAATTACCTCCCCCCCACCCATAACCACCTCCACTGACAGTAAATTTCCATCCCAAAGATTCCTGTATGAAAATTGAAACTCCTGATATATTTTCCAAAACCAGACCAAACTCATAACGGACAAAATTCAATTGATTTAATTTTATGATCACGAAAATTTGACGAGAATAGTTAGAACCACGATTTATTACTATTACCCCCTCCGTTCACTGCCTTCCGTAACGAAATTCGAAACTGATATACGATCCAAAACTTTACCAAATTCATAGTTGAACAAAAAAAAAGAATCACGAAAATCGGACGAGAATTCTTAAAACATTATGATTTAGCAGTATTACTCCCACCCCATGATGACATTTTTAGTGTCGACAAAATTTGTTGGAATAACCACGTTTTTCCGGCTTTACCCCCTCCATACCCCTCTTCCATCTCGGAATTCAATATTTCCGAAGTTTGCTGCACAACTAGACTCAAATTGAGATCGAAAAAAAAAAAAAAAAAAAAAAAAAATCTCGAAAATTGGTTGGGAATTGTGGCCAGGGCCACCCCTATGGTTTTGACATGGATATGTCTTTTAGCGGAGGAATTTGAAAAAATTGTGTAACTTTTTTTTTTTTAGCCCGAAAAAGTGTAGGAAGCTGTATGTTAGATTTTCACGTACTACTAATGCGTTACTAGCGAAGTGTAACTCCCTTAGTTTTCATACCAGGAAAATCGTTCGCCACTTTTTGGAATGCTCTCATTTGAGCGAATTTTGTAGAAAATGAAGCTATTGCAATGGCTCGGAAATATTTAAAACCAAAATTTTTGAAAACTTTCTTCATTGAAATCCGTTTTGAGGCATTCTGAAAAGATTCCTGAAGTTTGCGCTTTTTCATGGGAAGGGATTTCGAAAAACTAAACCAATTAACCCAACTCAAATATTAATGCATATCGACGTTTGTAAAATTCGCTCAAATTAGATTTAGCTCGGACAAATGTACAAAAGGAAAATAAATAAAAGAGCTCCTTGTCCTATGAAAGTGTAAATGATGCAGAATTAAATGTACAGGCTTATTTTGATAGTGAAAGTTCTTTGAAAATAAAATTGTTCTTATTGCAGTAGGCATGTATATGTTGGACTTCAAGCGCGTGGCGTGGCGGTTTCCCAGTGCAGAATATCCCTCAAGTCGGCAGACAGTTTATAGTTAATTAGAGAGATACTATAGGCAGGTACCTTGAAAATCCCGTACATCCGATTGTGGCTCACCGTTTTGAGGAGAAGGATTTCCTGGCAATACCAAATAAACGGAGAGGTCCACGCTGGTAGCTACCGTATCATCCAAGGGTGATGGAGGCCACACAGAAAAAATGGCGAAGTTGTGACGCGCACAGACGAGCGAAAGATTATCGTCGGGCGATTCATGATTGCTTCGAAGATTCAAAGAAGACTGCTGCAGATACACACTACGGCGTAATCAATAGGTATATATATATATATATATATATACTGCCCCGCTTTTTATATAGGCAAAGCTACTACTCAGCTCAGTTTGCGTATTAACAATCATCGGAGCTCAGTGAATAATTGGTACGATGTGCCAGTAAGTCGACATGCGGAAGAGCATGATCTAACATTCGACAGATGCTTCTCTCTGAGTATCCTTGAATGTCTTGGCCCCACTGCATCAGATGTAGATGTGAAAAAGGCAGAAATGGCCTATATTTATTTACTAGGTGCGTATAAGAGACCTGGCTTGAATATTCAACGGAATTAAATTACGATTATTTTTTACTAATTCATCATTAAATTATTGTTTATTTATTTTATAATATATTTTTCCTTTTATATTTTTTAATTTTATTTATTTAATTATTTTAATTTATTTATTTTTTATTTTATTTATTTTTTATTTATTTTTTAATTTTATATTTTTTTTTTTATTTTATTTTTTTTTTTTAAATTTACCTATTTATTTATTATTATTTTTTTCAATTTTTTTATTTATTTATTTATTTTATTTTATTTTATTTTTATTTTTATTTTTTTATTTTTAATATTACTTATTATTTTTATTTATTAATTTATTTATTTTATATATATATAATTTTATTTTTTATTTTAATTTTATTTTATCATTATTATTTTTTGTTTTTTTTTCCCCCAATCAATTATCTTTTTTTTTTTTTTTTTTTTTTTTTTTTTTTTTTAATTTTATTCTGAAATTTCATTAGTTTTTTTTTTTTTATTTTTAACATTTCATTTATTTGTATATATTTTTCTATTTGTTTATTTATGTTTTTTATTCATTTATTTAATTCTGTTCATTTTTAAATCTAATTATATATGTATGTGTGTACATATTTATGTATATACCTATGGTTATATTATGTGTGTATATATGGTTTATTACGAGTATGTGTGTATAAATGTAGATGTGTATATATGCGTGCGTAGTTTCATTAGAAGTAATAATATACTATTTAAGCTAAATTTAGGATTTATTAATTTTTGAATTGATTTGCCACAATAAGTTCACCCGACAAAGATACTTCAACTACTAAACCTACAACTGTTTACCTACTGACGACTGACAACTGTTTACCTACTGACCTACTGACGACTACCTACTCACTAATACCCTGCACCCCTCTTCTTCCTCCACACCAATACCCCCCTAAGACAACAACCTAGTGTCCACCTACCACTGATACGAGTCAGATGACGCCAGGAAGATGCTTCGACCTGTCCTCACACTTTCTACTCGTGATCACGGCACAAATAGCCGAAATATTGAGGTACCATACATTTATTTTCCCTTTTACAGAAATTTTGTGTGTCTAAATCTGTCTTCTTTCTCTCATATCCAAATTTATATTAACTCAATGAGTCTTCAACCAAGAAAACTGCACCGATGTGCCTTCATACTTCCTTAGCTTCAGTGCAACGTTCCTCATCTTTCCTGTCACTTATCTTCCGACTAACTGACTATCTTTCTTGACAAACTTTTATTTTTCCCGCATAAATCTACAGAACCGTTGGAACATTGTAAATGTAAGTAATAATACCGAGTTACTTTCTTCATTTTAAATACTTACCTACTTAATCATACAATCTATTTATCTTATTGTGGCAAATTTACGTTTTCGCACCCTTTTTCATTTTAACCGGTACCTAGCCTACCTGACTGTGATTCATTGTATACTTTTATGTATATTTGTGTATTTTGTATGTATAATTGTAGTTTATTTTTAATTGTAAAGCCTACCTAACTGCGATTAATTGTATAATTTTGCTATTCACTCAGTGTGTCGTTGTGTTATTGAATAAAAAATGGATGTAGTTATTCCGTTCTGGTTACGGAAAGTAGAATTTCATGCGAAAAAGTTGGCACATTATGAGTCTCATATACAGTTTTTGACTAAGTGTACGTCTGTTGGTATTGTACCCAACGGCCTACTGATCAAAGTCCCATCCGCTGCAATGCCTCAGTCTATGCGCCCTATTCTTGACTGTTTCCGTTTTAGAATGTCCATGGAACTTACTAAACTAACGTTACGTTGCTATATTGATCTGCATAAAGTCCATTTTGAGAAATTAAACGCACTCATACAGATATTGATACGAATAAACGAAGAAAACGTAACTATTATAACAAGGATATTAGAAGATGCTGTAAATATTTTGAATAACATCCAAGAAAGACACCTCAAAAAACTTTCAATCCTCTACACTTCCTACCTAGTAGCCGGTATGAGTCTGCAAAAGCTCAACGATTATAAACCTCCTATTTATCAAAATGCTCCAGATCTCAATACAATTCTACAGCTTAGACCTACCCTTACCTCAACACTAGCCGCTCGTAATAATAATAGTCCAACCACACTACAACGAAGTAATGACTCACTAATGAGTGCTAATCCTAATGTTCTTACTAAGAAGGTAATGAACTTATCATCTCGTGTTTTGACAGACGATGAACTGTCAGTAGTTAGTAGAGGTCTGTCATTTTGCCCAGCACCAAAAGTGAATCAAATAGAACTGTCAAAAGATGTAGTGGATTTCTGCCGAAAACTTCGTTGGAAGGCACACTTTGCTGACCATCCACCTCGGTCAGATCAACCAGATCAATCAGTAAAAGAACTTCATCCTGCATTACTAAAACATAAGCCACCAACGAGTAAAGACCCATGTACATTACAAGCTACAGACCCTGTACGTCGTTTTACCGAATCTCTAATGGAACGTGTTTGCAACCCCACCTTCCTAAATAGAATTGTGCCTACCTCTAACCTCACTCATAGCGAGAAGAATGCTATTCACACTCTAAAATCTGATAGTTCTATAAAAATAATGAAGGCTGATAAAGGATCGACCGTAGTAGTTTTAAACTCCGAGGACTACAACAGGGAATGCTTGCGACAGCTTAATGATGTATCTACTTATAAACGCCTCAATACTGACCCAACCGAACAATTTTCATTGAAAATTAAAAATCTCCTCACTCTGGAGGGAACTAAAGAAGGTCTTTCAGATACTGACATAGAAATTTTAGTTCCAAAAAATCCTAGAATCTCGGTATTCTACATATTACCAAAGATACATAAGGAATTTCAACCTCCTTGTCCACCAGGACGACCCATTGTTAGCAGTTATGATTGTTTAACATCACGAATATCGGAATTTATTGACTACCATTTACAACCAATAGTACAAGCCTTACCATCATTTGTTCGAGACTCGTATCATTTTGTGGAAATGTTGAGAGAGTGTTCCATCCCACCTCCTCACGGGGAACCACTGCTTTTAGTTACATTTGATGTTCAGTCCCTTTACTCCCGCATTCCACATCAAGAAGGCATTGAGGCCCTATCTGTATTTCTGGACACCAGGCCAACCCCTCATGAATGTTCCACAGAATTTATTTTGAAATTGACTGATTTAGTTTTGAGTATGAATTATTTTAACTATAATAATGAAATGTACCTTCAGACATTAGGAACAGCTATGGGAACGAAAATGGCTCCCGCGTATGCCAATTTATTTATGGGATGGATTGAGTTTGATCTTTTAAATCAACACGCTGAACCTTGTTTTTACAAACGTTTTTTAGATGATGGCTTTATGATATGGGAACATGGTAGGGACGAATTAATGGTATTCTTAGATCATTTGAACACCCAATACTCAATTAATATCACCTATGAAATCTCAGAACATAAAATCAACTATTTAGATCTCGAAATTGAGCTTACCGAAGAGGGTTTAAAAACATCAATTTACCAAAAGCCCACAAATCATCAACTGTACCTTCACTATTCATCTAGTCATCCTGCTCACACAAAGAAAGCAATACCATACTCACTATCAGTAAGAGGACACCGACTGTGCTCCACAGAAGAGGGAAAAGAGAGATATTTAGGACAGTTGAGAAATACATTGCAACACAGGGGCTACCCAGACCAACTTCTAGACCGCCAGATTCTGTCAGCAGATAGAAATTTTACTCCCAGAGAAAGATTACCCCGAAATAACCGAGTAGACCTTTGTACCACTTTTTTTCCTGGAGTTCAAATGGTCAATAATATTGTTAGGGAGCTGTATGATATCCATCTTAGGGGATCTTCAAGAGAAGAAATTTTAGCAGCACCTCCCTCCATAATATACCGTAGACCAGCAAATTTAGGAAATATAATATCTCCAAAATGTCCTACAACACAACAATCTAATGATCCTATGGGTCTTCGTCCTTGTCGTCGACCTCGTTGTAAATCATGCCGTCTTATTGAACAACCACCATCCATAACGTCACCTAACTGCACAAACGAGTACCACCTACGATCATTAGCCACATGTACTACCCAAAATTGTGTATATAAGCTTACCTGCAATATCTGCCCCGCTTTTTATATAGGCAAAGCTACTACTCAGCTCAGTTTGCGTATTAACAATCATCGGAGCTCAGTGAATAATTGGTACGATGTGCCAGTAAGTCGACATGCGGAAGAGCATGATCTAACATTCGACAGATGCTTCTCTCTGAGTATCCTTGAATGTCTTGGCCCCACTGCATCAGATGTAGATGTGAAAAAGGCAGAAATGGCCTATATTTATTTACTAGGTGCGTATAAGAGACCTGGCTTGAATATTCAACGGAATTAAATAACGATTATTTTTTACTAATTCATCATTAAATTATTGTTTATTTATTTTATAATATATTTTTCCTTTTATATTTTTTAATTTTATTTATTTAATTATTTTAATTTATTTATTTTTTATTTTATTTATTTTTTATTTATTTTTTATTTTTTATTTTTTTTTATTTTTATTATTTTTTTTTTTTAAATTTACCTATTTATTTATTATTATTTTTTTCAATTTTTTTATTTATTTATTTATTTTATTTTATTTTATTTTTATTTTTATTTTTTTATTTTTAATATTACTTATTATTTTTATTTATTAATTTATTTATTTTATATATATATAATTTTATTTTTTATTTTAATTTTATTTTATCATTATTATTTTTTGTTTTTTTTTCTCCCCCAATCAATTATCTTTTTTTTTTTTTTTTTTTTTTTTTAATTTTATTCTGAAATTTCATTAGTTTTTTTTTTTTTTATTTTTAACATTTCATTTATTTGTATATATTTTTCTATTTGTTTATTTATGTTTTTTATTCATTTATTTAATTCTGTTCATTTTTAAATCTAATTATATATGTATGTGTGTACATATTTATGTATATATGGTTATATTATGTGTGTATATATGGTTTATTACGAGTATGTGTGTATAAATGTAGATGTGTATATATGCGTGCGTAGTTTCATTAGAAGTAATAATATACTATTTAAGCTAAATTTAGGATTTATTAATTTTTGAATTGATTTGCCACAATAAGTTCACCCGACAAAGATACTTCAACTACTAAACCTACAACTGTTTACCTACTGACGACTGACAACTGTTTACCTACTGACCTACTGACGACTACCTACTCACTAATACCCTGCACCCCTCTTCTTCCTCCACACAATACCCCCCTAAGACAACAACCTAGTGTCCATCTACCACTGATACGAGTCAGATGACGCCAGGAAGATGCTTCGACCTGTCCTCACACTTTCTACTCGTGATCACGGCACAAATAGCCGAAATATTGAGGTACCATACATTTATTTTCCCTTTTACAGAAATTTTGTGTGTCTAAATCTGTCTTCTTTCTCTCATATCCAAATTTATATTAACTCAATGAGTCTTCAACCAAGAAAACTGCACCGATGTGCCTTCATACTTCCTTAGCTTCAGTGCAACGTTCCTCATCTTTCCTGTCACTTATCTTCCGACTAACTGACTATCTTTCTTGACAAACTTTTATTTTTCCCGCATAAATCTACAGAACCGTTGGAACATTGTAAATGTAAGTAATAATACCGAGTTACTTTCTTCATTTTAAATACTTACCTACTTAATCATACAATCTATTTATCTTATTGTGGCAAATTTACGTTTTCGCACCCTTTTTCATTTTAACCGGTACCTAGCCTACCTGACTGTGATTCATTGTATACTTTTATGTATATTTGTGTATTTTGTATGTATAATTGTAGTTTATTTTTAATTGTAAAGCCTACCTAACTGCGATTAATTGTATAATTTTGCTATTCACTCAGTGTGTCGTTGTGTTATTGAATAAAAAATGGATGTAGTTATTCCGTTCTGGTTACGGAAAGTAGAATTTCATGCGAAAAAGTTGGCACATTATGAGTCTCATATACAGTTTTTGACTAAGTGTACGTCTGTTGGTATTGTACCCAACGGCCTACTGATCAAAGTCCCATCCGCTGCAATGCCTCAGTCTATGCGCCCTATTCTTGACTGTTTCCGTTTTAGAATGTCCATGGAACTTACTAAACTAACGTTACGTTGCTATATTGATCTGCATAAAGTCCATTTTGAGAAATTAAACGCACTCATACAGATATTGATACGAATAAACGAAGAAAACGTAACTATTATAACAAGGATATTAGAAGATGCTGTAAATATTTTGAATAACATCCAAGAAAGACACCTCAAAAAACTTTCAATCCTCTACACTTCCTACCTAGTAGCCGGTATGAGTCTGCAAAAGCTCAACGATTATAAACCTCCTATTTATCAAAATGCTCCAGATCTCAATACAATTCTACAGCTTAGACCTACCCTTACCTCAACACTAGCCGCTCGTAATAATAATAGTCCAACCACACTACAACGAAGTAATGACTCACTAATGAGTGCTAATCCTAATGTTCTTACTAAGAAGGTAATGAACTTATCATCTCGTGTTTTGACAGACGATGAACTGTCAGTAGTTAGTAGAGGTCTGTCATTTTGCCCAGCACCAAAAGTGAATCAAATAGAACTGTCAAAAGATGTAGTGGATTTCTGCCGAAAACTTCGTTGGAAGGCACACTTTGCTGACCATCCACCTCGGTCAGATCAACCAGATCAATCAGTAAAAGAACTTCATCCTGCATTACTAAAACATAAGCCACCAACGAGTAAAGACCCATGTACATTACAAGCTACAGACCCTGTACGTCGTTTTACCGAATCTCTAATGGAACGTGTTTGCAACCCCACCTTCCTAAATAGAATTGTGCCTACCTCTAACCTCACTCATAGCGAGAAGAATGCTATTCACACTCTAAAATCTGATAGTTCTATAAAAATAATGAAGGCTGATAAAGGATCGACCGTAGTAGTTTTAAACTCCGAGGACTACAACAGGGAATGCTTGCGACAGCTTAATGATGTATCTACTTATAAACGCCTCAATACTGACCCAACCGAACAATTTTCATTGAAAATTAAAAATCTCCTCACTCTGGAGGGAACTAAAGAAGGTCTTTCAGATACTGACATAGAAATTTTAGTTCCAAAAAATCCTAGAATCTCGGTATTCTACATATTACCAAAGATACATAAGGAATTTCAACCTCCTTGTCCACCAGGACGACCCATTGTTAGCAGTTATGATTGTTTAACATCACGAATATCGGAATTTATTGACTACCATTTACAACCAATAGTACAAGCCTTACCATCATTTGTTCGAGACTCGTATCATTTTGTGGAAATGTTGAGAGAGTGTTCCATCCCACCTCCTCACGGGGAACCACTGCTTTTAGTTACATTTGATGTTCAGTCCCTTTACTCCCGCATTCCACATCAAGAAGGCATTGAGGCCCTATCTGTATTTCTGGACACCAGGCCAACCCCTCATGAATGTTCCACAGAATTTATTTTGAAATTGACTGATTTAGTTTTGAGTATGAATTATTTTAACTATAATAATGAAATGTACCTTCAGACATTAGGAACAGCTATGGGAACGAAAATGGCTCCCGCGTATGCCAATTTATTTATGGGATGGATTGAGTTTGATCTTTTAAATCAACACGCTGAACCTTGTTTTTACAAACGTTTTTTAGATGATGGCTTTATGATATGGGAACATGGTAGGGACGAATTAATGGTATTCTTAGATCATTTGAACACCCAATACTCAATTAATATCACCTATGAAATCTCAGAACATAAAATCAACTATTTAGATCTCGAAATTGAGCTTACCGAAGAGGGTTTAAAAACATCAATTTACCAAAAGCCCACAAATCATCAACTGTACCTTCACTATTCATCTAGTCATCCTGCTCACACAAAGAAAGCAATACCATACTCACTATCAGTAAGAGGACACCGACTGTGCTCCACAGAAGAGGGAAAAGAGAGATATTTAGGACAGTTGAGAAATACATTGCAACACAGGGGCTACCCAGACCAACTTCTAGACCGCCAGATTCTGTCAGCAGATAGAAATTTTACTCCCAGAGAAAGATTACCCCGAAATAACCGAGTAGACCTTTGTACCACTTTTTTTCCTGGAGTTCAAATGGTCAATAATATTGTTAGGGAGCTGTATGATATCCATCTTAGGGGATCTTCAAGAGAAGAAATTTTAGCAGCACCTCCCTCCATAATATACCGTAGACCAGCAAATTTAGGAAATATAATATCTCCAAAATGTCCTACAACACAACAATCTAATGATCCTATGGGTCTTCGTCCTTGTCGTCGACCTCGTTGTAAATCATGCCGTCTTATTGAACAACCACCATCCATAACGTCACCTAACTGCACAAACGAGTACCACCTACGATCATTAGCCACATGTACTACCCAAAATTGTGTATATAAGCTTACCTGCAATATCTGCCCCGCTTTTTATATAGGCAAAGCTACTACTCAGCTCAGTTTGCGTATTAACAATCATCGGAGCTCAGTGAATAATTGGTACGATGTGCCAGTAAGTCGACATGCGGAAGAGCATGATCTAACATTCGACAGATGCTTCTCTCTGAGTATCCTTGAATGTCTTGGCCCCACTGCATCAGATGTAGATGTGAAAAAGGCAGAAATGGCCTATATTTATTTACTAGGTGCGTATAAGAGACCTGGCTTGAATATTCAACGGAATTAAATTACGATTATTTTTTACTAATTCATCATTAAATTATTGTTTATTTATTTTATAATATATTTTTCCTTTTATATTTTTTAATTTTATTTATTTAATTATTTTAATTTATTTATTTTTTATTTTATTTATTTTTTATTTATTTTTTATTTTTT
Source organism: Adelphocoris suturalis (assembly GCA_030762985.1). Lineage (NCBI taxonomy): Eukaryota > Metazoa > Arthropoda > Insecta > Hemiptera > Miridae > Adelphocoris > Adelphocoris suturalis. Next base: position 49,282,337 of record CM061042.1, on the reverse strand, counting down.
TTATTTTTATTTTTTTTTTTTTAATTTACCTATTTATTTATTATTATTTTTTTCAATTTTTTTATTTATTTATTTATTTTATTTTATTTTATTTTTATTTTTATTTTTTTATTTTTAATATTACTTATTATTTTTATTTATTAATTTATTTATTTTATATATATATAATTTTATTTTTTATTTTAATTTTATTTTATCATTATTATTTTTTGTTTTTTTTTCCCCCAATCAATTATCTTTTTTTTTTTTTTTTTTTTTTTTTTTTTTTAATTTTATTCTGAAATTTCATTAGTTTTTTTTATTTTTTTATTTTTAACATTTCATTTATTTGTATATATTTTTCTATTTGTTTATTTATGTTTTTTATTCATTTATTTAATTCTGTTCATTTTTAAATCTAATTATATATGTATGTGTGTACATATTTATGTATATATGGTTATATTATGTGTGTATATATGGTTTATTACGAGTATGTGTGTATAAATGTAGATGTGTATATATGCGTGCGTAGTTTCATTAGAAGTAATAATATACTATTTAAGCTAAATTTAGGATTTATTAATTTTTGAATTGATTTGCCACAATAAGTTCACCCGACAAAGATACTTCAACTACTAAACCTACAACTGTTTACCTACTGACGACTGACAACTGTTTACCTACTGACCTACTGACGACTACCTACTCACTAATACCCTGCACCCCTCTTCTTCCTCCACACAATACCCCCCTAAGACAACAACCTAGTGTCCACCTACCACTGATACGAGTCAGATGACGCCAGGAAGATGCTTCGACCTGTCCTCACACTTTCTACTCGTGATCACGGCACAAATAGCCGAAATATTGAGGTACCATACATTTATTTTCCCTTTTACAGAAATTTTGTGTGTCTAAATCTGTCTTCTTTCTCTCATATCCAAATTTATATATATATATATATATATATATATATATATATATATATGATCATGTACCATTTCCACATCATTGAAACGGTACGAGTCCAGTAAGAAACTCCAATACTCCAACTGAATTGGTCATGAATAGATGGTTTTCAAAATATACCATTACTTGAAGGACCTCAATTAACTGGCTGATACTCTCAATTGCTGTTTTTGTGAATACGAAATAGAGGATATGGAGCGCAAGGTATTCATCAGCTCCCTTTATGCAGATAAACGCAGATCACTTGAAAACGTCCGCAACATCCCCGATCTACCACAGCCATCAAAACTTCGATCCAAGAGAACATGCAATATGCAAACATATTGAACTATATGAAAACGGCTGGTATATATGTTTGACCTTAGTGAATCATAATTTATAATGCAAAGCAATACTGGTCAACGCATCCTTAAAAAAACATAGATATATATTGAGGTTCTCAGTGGTCAGTAGAATGAATGATATACAAATACCTTAACGAAAATTGTTATGGTTACCAACATTTGACTTCCCTTACAGAAATTAATGTAAAGAGCTACTTGGGATAACATAGTGGTGGTCCAGATCACAATTCAAGGAGACAAATTAAAACAATGAGCTTCTCGTGGGCAACTCATTTGTCTGTGGTCGTGATTTAGCAGAGCGTTTAACGCAAGTTAAACCAAGCTCGATGTAGGTAACAAATTAATGTATCTATGAGAGTCTGTGGCTGCCTTTCTGCAACGAACCCCCCCCCCCCCCCCCCCAACACTTTCCATGGTTTTGAGTTTCTAGATGCGTAGAATCCAAAAATCGAATAAAAAGTTCCAGTCATGCAGCATGATCGTGTGAGCAAATTTTCGTAAGTTTATTGTGTTATAATAAGTTATATTGTTTTGAAATTTTAGCACTTTGTGTGCAAAGAAATTGTTCAATACCGATTTTATGACCAAATCACTTGCTGTAAATAGTTTTTCAAAAAAGACTTCGCATTTTTAGCTATTATTTGCAGACTTTTTCGATTTTTCAATAAATATATTTATTAAAAAATCGAAAAAGTCTGCTAATTAACATATATTAATGACATTTAGTAAGTTAGCTTATATTAAGCACTTATTTATATTATAAACTTATATATAGCTTTTAAAATCAAAATAATCGAATACTTTCGTTGTTGAAATTTGTTTTGAGGGAGACTGGAAGAATCGTGGAGTTTAACGTTTTTTCATATATATATATATATATATATATATATATATATATATATATATATATATATATATATACTTAAATTGGACACAAACTAATCACAAAGACAAAGGAATTCATAAAAAGTAATTAAATTGTGTGGCAAAAACAAAAACCATTGCATTGAGTGCGGAGCAGTTGGTATATATGTAGTAAGCTGTGCCTTCAACTATGTAAGTTAGTGGCGTATTGGGGGAGGAAATTTCGGCTCCCGGTGCTATAAGGTCACACAGCTGGCAGTGACCATGGTGGCAACTGAGTAATCCAAGTGATGGTTCGGCTGTTGGGCGATCAGATTTGTGTGAGAGGATGTTGCCAAAATTTCATGGTTTCCTCCTATAAGTCAGGAACAGCTACGGGAACTTTTTCCTGTAGTCCTACGCAAACAGGTACTCTCTTGGTATTTTACCAGGCTCCTTAAAAGGAAGAAAGGAGGACGTAAGCACAGTGTACTGGGATACTCCCTTGACAAAGCTTGGGATTTTCTAAATCCTGAGGGGGAACAGAAGATAAAATCCAGGTACAGCGAATCAGGGAACACCTCTCGTGTTTGAGGACTGTTACACAATATTGGGTGTCTTTCAGTATTTTGTTGATACGTTGTACACCAGGAAAGAATACGGTGACCAGAAAGGGTCCTTTTCTTTCCAGTGTTCTGCGGTAAGGTCCACATATGGAAAAAGTGCTGGAATGATGTTCCGCCGGAGTAGGTTTGGAGGGTAGCCACACTTGATCAAACGATTGTCCAGCGTTAAAATCCAGGAATCGTCGTATCACAATTGTACAAAATGGATTTATATTCATAAATTCATTTTAAAATTGATGGAGCCTTAATTTTTTACGAAAACTTAACGTTGTAGGTACAATGAATCAGTGTCTTCATAATACGAAACAGAAAATTAAACATAAAACATTCCCGGTTATTTATTGTTACTAGCGAAACACATCATGTAAGCTCGTTCAACGCATTCTTAATTATTTTATAAATAGTGTGAATAATTTATTCAACTTTGTTATTCAATAAAAAGGGAATAAAGAAAACTGCAATGGCTGAAAAACCTGACGCAGTTACTGAAGCTAAAGACTGCAAGACTGTCAAGTATTGCAAACCGGTTTTGAGGGGACATTTGAAAAGGGCCATTTCCTTCAATCTTGCGGTAGCAATAACTGCAGCAGCGATCACTGGACTGGCTATGAAATTCTTTGTGGTCGACCGGCGTAAGAAAACGTACGCTGAATTCTACAAGTACGGTTCATTCTGATAGTTATTTTGTTTTAGACGTATGAGCACTACACGCAATCAACCGAGACTGTGGTGGGAGAAGTTCTTCTCAGGCCTACCATTTTCAACATGACTCATTCACCTAGTAGGGAGTACTGTTCGTCATTTTCTTTTCCGAGTCAACCAATAGGTAGCGGAAGCATTTTTCCCTCTTTCGGAATATGAACTTAATTTATCTCGTCCCAATCAAAATTTCCACTCGCATTTTAGCGAATTTTAGTAGAAAGTGAAACTATTGCCATTACAGTTATCAAAAATTATCAAACTGCAGATTGCACATTTACGCAAACGTGCGCAATTGACATCAACTTCCATTTTTTACCCCCCATTTTGGTTTATTATTTCCAATAATAAGCCTATGTGATCGTGTAGCAAAAAATTTTTATAACCCCCCCCGCAAACTTTGTCACTTTACGTTTCAAGGTGCGTAGAATCCAAATTTGAAATGTCCGTCCTCCGTCCGCCGTTCGCCGTCCGCCCTCCGGGCCATAAAAGGCCTAAGAATTGACTTAAAAAACCCGTTCTTTCGCACATAGACTCCATTTGGGGTCTAGTTGGTCCTAATGTTTAACCATCCCGATCGCTTTACTCGCATAGATGCTATGGGCCAAAAACGGCCGAAAAAGTGTCTTTTTCTACTCGCGCACGCCTGGCACGCTTGGCAGGGGGTCACGGTGGGTGGTGAGGGGGGGTGAGGGGGGGGGGGGGGGGGGGGGTGGAGTGAGAGGAGGCGCCGGTGCCGCGGCACCTTGTGGTGGGTACGGCGCCGGCGTTCCTTCGAGGCATGAATATATGTTTTTTTCAAGGTCATATTTGTGTGTTAATACCAAAGCTTTTCCTATGCATATTTAATAACATATCCTCTCGACTTTTCGTACGTACTTAGATAATGATATTATTAAGGCAATAACTACTTGAATCGAGAGCTCAAATCGAGAAATGTAAACATGCGTATATAATTATAGAAGTATAGGTTGTGGCAACTCGAAATAGGACACGCCGAGGAGTCTGGACGGGCTTATGACGTATGCTAGCCAACTAAAACTATGATCATACTCAATTGAAAAAATAATAAACCTTTGTGAAATAATTTGCAGCGTTTTTTATTGCAGTTTCGAATTCTACGTGAAATTTCATGACGAGACCCATAACGCTATTTTTTGCACAAATTGGGGCAATACCGTTTTGAACGTGCAAAATTCCGCTGTAGAGGTGCACAAAGTGTGAAATACTGAGTTTTTGAAGATATTCAATTTCCACATGTAATACAATGATTTTGGGGTTTTTTCGTGCTGAAGTACATAATCATGTTTCTCTATCGATACATGTAACACCGAATTTGGAAAACACCGAAAAATCAACCAGAATCGCCCTTTTCCTCACTCATTTCCGCTTAGCACAAAGCATAGCAAAATGTAGTTTTTTTTGTGTTTTTCCAGGTTGGTGTGGCAAATATCAATGAATGGATATCATCACGTCGTTCAGCCTTTATCTTATAATCAAAAACCTATATCTTCAGAAACTCAGTAGATATTTCACAATTTCTGTACTTTTAGTGCGGGATTGGGCACATTACAGCAAAATTGCACCCATTTGTGTGCACAAAAATATCGAGTAATTGGTCATTTCTTCGTGGAATTTTGCGTAGACTTTGAATGTTCAATGAAATGTTCTCATTTAAAAAAAACGAAATTGATGTTAATTCCACAAATGCGCAATGCGCAATTTGATCATTTATGTATTTTACATACAAATTGTGAAGCATTGCGTTTGTTCGAATTTTTTATAATGACAAGTACGAGAAATATAGAGGGGAGGGGGGGGGGGACAATCTCGTGGCCCTATATACTTAGATTTTGATGCAGATACTATTCTATCTACTAATATATAGCTCTTGTTACAATACAGGGGGATTACTAAAGTGTAGGCGGTATACACAATTAGTTTCTTCTCAGTAGGCGTCCAGTTATATTTTGGTTACTAGTTGTGTACCCGTGCTCCTCTAAGGGCAATTTATGGTAATATAGCACCTTGTGCTATGTAAGGTGGCTTCGTCATTTTTACCCAGCAATCCTAAAAACGATTCAATTAAAATTTCAGCAATGAAGTTCAACCTTGCGATTTTTCAACAAAGCGTCCCCTCAATATATAAAATTCAATATAACCTTAGTTACGTCCAAACTAATTTCTTTTTATTTTTATTTTGGTTCTTATTTATTTTTTTACATCTATCTTTACGAATGAAAACTGCTCGGCTCAACTCACCGTGATCGTTTTGATTATCGAAAATCTCTACTCGTGAACCCACCCCATCCAATTTGACGTGACAATTTGTTCACATATCCATTTTTTCCTTTATTTTTAAAGTTACCTGGGCGACGTCGTTAGGGAAAGCGAAGTTCAGCGATAAGGAGTAGGTTTGGGGAAGATTCCGATAGCCTATGATCGTCCCGTGGAATGCAAGGAATGAGTTGGAAAAAGTTTCATTCTAATCGAACGGTACGCCCGCGCATAAGGACAAGAAACATAAATTTATATACATATATATGTTGAAATAATTTGACATGGTTTGTGCTGGTCATTAAAATACAGTGTCATTAACAATTAGGTATTTCAAGTCTCACTACATACGTTCCTTGTTGTAGGAATTATGATGCCGAAGAGGAATACAAAATCATGAGAAAGAAAAAAGGCCTTTTCCAGTCTGGATAAGTCTTGGTTAAAATAAAATTATTTTTCCACGATTTGAATGTATTTTTTGTGAATATGTTCGTAATAAAGGGGTCGACATTTGATAGGAAGAAAACTGGTGATCAATACGAGGTTCATTATTTTTTTATTTTTTTAAATTAAGGTTTAAGCCGTATCTCAACCAGAAGGGTCATTAGCAGCATTGAACAAGGTATCCAAAGGGACACTGGGAGTGGCACGATTGTAAGGGGAGCCATGTTGCCATCCTTGGCTAAAAAGGAGCGCCATCATGGACTCCACTGGCAACTCGGAGGGGGAAAAAAGAGGGGTACAGTGATGAGCACTTTTTAGCCCTCAAAATGGTTGAAAAAAAAAAACCCAAAAATAAAATATTACAACTAAGACTAGATGTGAAATAGGCTAATAACTATATGCATGCTACTATATAGAATCAGCAAAGTGTAATAAAACTACAACTAGATGTATATAAATATATCAGATCAGATGTCACAGCTCGTGGTAGAGCTCAGCGGCTCTCAGGTACAACAACAGAGATCGGAACTTGTCTGGTCCTGATAATACATCAACCCACTGAGGTGGCTGATGCTGGACTCGGAGGTCCACAAGGGCTGGGCAGTCCTCCAGAAAGTGACGGATGGACAGATCACCCCCCACACCTCCCGCACACAACATCTCGAGCTTCTGCACTAAGCAGGTGCCTGTGAGTAAGACGGGTATGGCCAGTGGGCTCCCGGTTGACCACTATTCGATCCCTTCTTGAAAGTTGGGTTACAAAAGGGCCCGCCGGGCTCAAGTCCTGAAGGACACTACGCAGACCAATGACCTCACCCTGCCATTGCTCATGCCAGATGGAATTGGCTTTATGTTGCATGTAGGAGATTTGATCCTCAATGCGTTTAGCAGCAGATTGCTGGCGCATCCAGCGGTTGAGATGTCGAAACGGAGAGACTATATAACATGCTGAGTGACTGAGGCAAGAAGCCGGATATCTTTCCAAGCCCGATGGGTCTGCCATAATCCTGGATGTCCAGGTTGTCAGTGGTAACGTGGATATGGAGCGGACCTGGCGGGCTAAAATAACTAAGTATGACAGAAATGACCTGCGGCAAGCGATTTCCGAGCTAAAATGAGTGGCTACCAATAACATCAAGGTCATGGCTGCGAACCTGTCATGGCGTGGGTGTGGTGCGGGAGTTACTCGAGTTGGGCATCTCGGCAAGAGTACTCCGTGTTATCACCACCGCGAGCTGAGGGGTTCTTACTTGAACTGGTGGTCATTTTATTGGGGCACTTCCTTTCATCCTTCTGAAACTTCCCTCATTCCTAGAGTCGGCGTCGGGTGAACCTGAGTGTCCTCTCTACTTTTTTAATGTTTTTTATTTTTATTTTTCAGTTTATTGGTGTGCCTCCTCCGCCTTTGAGGGGAGTTTTATTAATAAATAAATAAATAAATAAATAGTAATAAATACCAATAAAAAGTGTGTGTGTGTGTCATTCTAGACGATAACTCTCCTTTGGATTGAGATAGAAATCCCGCTCTAGCGCCAAAAAATCAAGCTTTCCAAATGACAGGATGAGAAGGTACGTTGGCCAGGACTTTTTGAGCACATTAAATTGCTTACATTTCAAAAACCGATCTAAAAATATCACTGAAAATAGCGAAAAACGGCTAAAAAGTGTTGTATATATTTATTGGCAGAATTTTGATTGAAAAAAAAAAAAAAAAAGTTTTTGACCAATGAACTAGAACATTAAAAATTCATGAACATGATTTGTTCAAAAAATGTACAGACATTTCATTAATATTTGCTGAAAAATCGATAAGAACTGCCAAAAAAAAAAAAAAAAAAAAAAAATCTATAAAATGGCAATTAAGCTATAAATCCAAAATCTTATTTGAACCGCAGAATGTTATTTATAACGATTTGTTGCCATGAAATTGGTAGTTAACAATTTATTTGCACTCAAATTTCAGAACAGAGAAGCATAATCTAACACGACAATTGACAAAATTCGCTCATATACGATCATGCAGCATGACTGGGACTTTTTATGAATTGGAAGCTCTCTAATAGAGATGCTTACTTTGCAGATTCCAAATTTTGATACCTTTGACATCTTAATACTCAGTCAAGTTGCGAACCATAAAAATTGGTTTATAACGAGCTCATTACAAGGCCGGAACCGTAACGGCGTTGAGGCGGCGGGAGCATACATCACCGCCGTACAAGCACGTCAAGTGCTATTGTGCGCGGCTCAACTTGATTCCCTCCAGCTCTTCTCCCCAACTCAGCCAACTGACACATTGTCAACTGAAATTCAGTGGTATTTCAAACTCAGAGCTCTCACTCCCTGTTCCCCGTTGACGTCCCCAATTAGCGGAGCGGCCTCCCAGCAATGCGAGGGGAGTCGGAAAGAGAGGAAACGGCAATCAACGAATCCCGCGTGTACGTGGGTCCCATAAACCAGAGTCAACGGCTATGCAAAAAGGCTGCAAGTGATTACAGGAGGGTGCGTCATTTTTTTTTTTTTTTTTTTTTCCTCATCCATAACCAAGATAGACAGGGTGCGGGGCCATGATCCGCTCTTCGGAACATAAATCGCACTTCAGAATACGTAGCTAGAGAACTACACGAACGTGTTTGTCACGTTAGGGTGCCCAAATGGAGCTCAGTCGGCAATATTTTTGTATATTAAATATGTGAAGTCCCCCGAAATAAACAGCCCAAACATTAGCAACAGATTCTATAGAAGTTTCAATCATGCATCATGATCGTATGAGCGAATTGCCGTAATTATCGTACTGTAAAATAGGATGGTCCTGAATTCTATGCATCACTCGTGGTTTACATTCTGACTGTACCTGAATAATAGATACCTCAATATAAGCGGAAGGGCGACGATTTTTTTTTCTCAATTTTTTTATTATTCTACATAGTTAGAGGATTCTAGGATTAGAGGAATATTATATATTAAAAAAATTGTTAATACAATAACGAACTATAGAAATTGTTATGTCCTTACAATGGCAGTAAATCCCAGGCTTGTAACTTGGCTCTGCTCCGTATTTTAAATTGAACGGATCAACTGCTTTTGTTATTTTATTTTCAACAATGAACCTTTGCGATTGACCAAGAAGAAAAATGTTTAACCCTCCTCAAAATTCGTTGGTTTATGTCGAATCCAAAAATCGAAAAAATCCATTTATCCGGCATACACCGCATTTTACGCCGTCCGAAGATTTTCACCTTTAAGTTTAGAAATTACTGGACCAAACTTTATGAAATTTGGCTCAAAAAACAATAACCGGCCGGGGATGTGCCAGTAACATCGGTATCAGTGGTTATCAATCCTAAGGAGTAGTTTTTAAGGTCTGAAATATTGAAGAATTGAGATCTCAAAAACTTTCAAGAGTTCATTTTTATGCCAACTTAAGATATTTGGATCTCATTTTGAGGCACCATCCCGAAGAATCGGATCAAACTATCCGGGTTGCTCTAAGTTCATCCGTTTCTCTCCCTAAGACTAAGAACTTTGGCAGGGGGGAAAAAAAATTAACAACATGGGAGCAAATCATATTTTTTTATTTTTTTATTTAGACGCAATCAACCATTCGTGGTCATGGGCGTCAAACAAAAATAATGTACAGTAGATTACAAATTAAATATGGCATTTCAATGGATTAATGGACAGATTTTTAGATTTGGTGATATAGCGAAAGAGATTTTAAAATTCGAAACAAATTATTTAAATGAGTAGAGTCATTTCCTAGCACTTCTGAAATGTTCCTTGGGATGTTAACGGCTGGGTCATTGAATTCTGGGCACTCGGAGAGAAGGTGAAAAATCGTCAGCGGGCATACACAGGTTGAACAAACTGGAGGTGGCTGTCTGGGCTGCGACGACATGAGATATCCGTGAGTAAGACGTGAATGTCCTATGCGAAGGCGGGTCAGGATTACTTCCTCTCGGCGTGAATGAGAAATGGATCCATCAGCGTGTTTCTTGGTTCTGCATGAAGACGACCATGGACGTACATCTTTTTTTGTTACCCATAATTTCTGGTAGTCCATACTGAGCCAACGAGAGTGCCATGCGTTCCATACGGTCAACTTGATTGTGGATAGAAAGTCCGATCGGAAGTAGATGTGGGATGTTACTGGTTCATTGGTTGCATGCTTAGCGTGATGATCAGCTAATTCATTACCAATAATACCACTGTGGCCAGGCACCCAACAGAAAATTATTGATATTCCAAGATCAAGATGATGTTGAACCTTTGTGAGTATATCTCTAACTAGTGGGTGAGGATCAACTCCTTTCTTAATTGCTTGAAGAGCACTTAGTGAATCTGAGCAGATAACAAATGTTGTTTCATTCGGCTCTATCACATTTAAAGTTGCCAATATGACGAATAGTTCAGCGGTAAATACAGAGGTAGTTTTCGGAAGCGAAAATTTGAATACATTACTTCGGCTCACAATGGCAGATCCCACACCAACTTCTGATTTCGATCCGTCACAATACACAATATGACATGGTGAAAAAGAGTGCATCAGTTCACTAAATTCCGCTAAAAACTCATGGGGAGCAGTTGTTTTTTTCGAATGTTTTTTCAACGTTAGACAAAGTTGTGGCGATGGTAATGTCCATGGTTCTTTGAGAGAATTGTTCTCATCTTGGAAATTTGGCAGGACAATGGAAAATCTATGAAGGTCAGATCGGATTAGATTGAGAGTGGTTCTTTGGTTTGCAGGCAAGGGAAGTGGTAGGGGTTCGAATGTGACATCATGAAGAGGATGAGAACTACTAGACTTCACTTTGGCAGCGTATCTCATGGCCAGAATCGCGCGTCTCTCATGTAGTGGTATTTCTCCTGCGTCAACGTTTAGACTTTCCACCGGACTCGACCTGAATGCCCCGGTTGCAAGGCGTATTGCTTGATTGTGAACTGGGTCTAACGTTTTCAGTTTTGAAGGATGAGCTGTTCTGTATAATATAGCTCCATATTCAATTCTTGAACGTACAAAAGCTCTATAAAAACGAAGCATTGAAGACCTATCGCTTCCCCAATTACTATTAGCGAGAACCTTTAGTAAGTTGAGAGCTTTTAAGGATTTCATTCTTGTTTGTTGAACATGTGTATTCCAAGTGAGTTTTTGATCGAGCTCCATGCCCAGGTATCTTACTGAACTGCTGCCATTTGATATGAAATCGTTTTCAATTAGAAGAGTAGCTGTTGACGGTGAACGTTTTTTGGAAAACATAGCAAAAATAGTAGTGTATCTACGACGCCCTTATCGGCTGATATAATTACAATGGAATTTTCATTTCACGTAACCGGGTTTATTATTATAAGTTTTGTCACCATTTCTGAAGCTTAGGTAGGTGAAATAATTTATACAATTAGTTTTCATTTGGTGGGTCAACTCGCGCTAAATTCTAGGAAAGTTAGGTGTGTTACATAATTGCATTAATTTCTTTTCGGTAGGCGTCCACAACTATTTAAATAAAATTAGATACCTAATGTATAGTAGACTTGGTATAATAACTAGACAGATCTTCTGCGTAGAAAGACTATTCAATACGAAAATAATGAACCTTTGTGTAATAATTTGCTGCGTTTTATTTCGCGTTTGATAGAGATATCATTGAAAACAACACTTCTTCTTCTTTACGTGAACAGCAACAATAATACAGAACAAACGAGGAAAACAAAAAAAAGCAAGAAGGGTACATATTTATCTATGTATATTATATAAATGTATCTTCTATCTACGTACATTATATAAATGTATCTTCTATCTATGTATATTATATAAATGTATCTTCTATCTATGTATATTGTATATAAAACTATGTATAGAAGAAGAGTGGCAGTGAGAGCAACGGAACAAGCACTTTTTTCACTTATCTCTGGCACCTAAATCAATAGAAAACTGCTCGGAAAAGTCCTATATTTCACAATGTTTTTCCCAATATCCACGGGTTTTTATTTTTACCGACGAGTTTTTACCCAATACCGACGAGTTTTTTTCCCCCTTTATAATAGGGACATTGCAATGTGCACGATTCTAAGGTGAGCCATGCTGACCGTCCCCCTCTCGATGTCTGTTACCCTATAAAATATATCGATTGTGATCAGTATAGCGAGTTATCGAAGTCAATTTCCCACTCTTTCTAGCAAGGACTAAAATTTTGGCTCTAAATGGCTTTCAATATTTTGGGAATATCTCGAGAAAATTGCAGACCGTAAGGTCGTAAGGAAAGTGATACATGGAGAAGGGTGTGTGGAAAAATGCGTGTACTTTGGTGCATTATAGGGTCAGTGGAATTTTGCAAAAATCGGGAAAAGTTGGTAAATTCCAGAAACTGAGCGGACGACAGCGGAACTGTCTGAACCCCTTTAAATATATCCATCGTAGTTATACATTAATTAACGATTTTTATCATTGAAAGTTATAATGTTTCTCAAATATAATTTTCAAATTTTAAGATCATCAACTAGCTGAAGTAAGCCTCTGCCCTGTAACAGTACTCGAGCCATGACCCAAACGATAGTTTCTGGAGGTTTCTTATGCGCCGTCAATGGTCCAGCCCAACAGCCACTACATTCTAGATCAAATGCGATTGTACCAATGCAAAATAAATATTTTGAAGGACCTCCAGTTATAAGCTCGAAGAAAACGTGGATCATTTTACGGAGTCTGCGACGGTTTGCCCATTTCAGGTCCAACGTCACTTGCCATCTCAAGATACCTAACAGATTAAACGCATTGAAGCCCACGGCAGTCACAGTTTTCCATCGTTTACTTTCAGGTTCAAGGATTCCAATCAAGGGTGAGACACCCATGCGGAGGATCATATGAACCCCATAACTTTAGTTTCTTTTGGCATTAATAGAAAGAAAGTGTTTTTCTTAAACCAGTGAATCACCAGATTTAGTACTTTTCGTAATACCTCTTGCTAATTACTCCCATAACAAATCAAAACTGTGTCATCAGCGGATGATACGACTACTTGAAAACCTTCTATTTGCATATTACACAACTATGCCCGGTGGAATTTGGATATCCGTGCACAACAGATCACTCAAATCTGTTCCCACCATAAATTTCTGCGGTCTCAGATTGTTCCGTTGGTCTCCGATGTGACTAATTGTAACATGAACGTATTGAACTTAGTTGAAAGACCAATTACAAGTAAAAAGACGTTATCAGGAACTCATGGATGCGGATGCGCAATGTAATAATTAGTGGACTATCTGGGACCTATCCCACAACATCCCTTGTTCACCTTGTGCTTTGAGGCTAATAAAATTACGGAATTAGATGTGTACTTACCTGTCATAATTCTGGTAGTTCAGGTTCTCAAAAACTCTCAAAATAAAAGAGTGGTTCAACGAATTTTTATAAAAAATGAAGCTATTGCAATGGCTCCAAAAATTTTAAAATGAACATTTTGGTATATTTTCTTCATTGAAATCCGTTCTGAGACATTCTTAAACGAATCCTAGAGTGTAACTCTTTTTCACACACACAAACACTGACACACAGACTATCTCTCCTTAGGATTGAGATAAAAATACCCTTTTTTGCGCCGAAAAACCAAGCATTCCAAACGAAAAGATGAATTTGTATTCCAGAATTTTTGAGCACATTAAATTGGTAACATTTCAAACAATTAGTTTAAAAAATCAATAAAAATGGCTATAAACTATTAACGATCGTCAAATTGATTTTTTTTTTTTTTTGCAGAATTTTATAAAAAAAAGAAGTCTATCATCAATGAACTAGAAGATTAAAAAATGTATGCTGAAAAATGTACTTAAATTTCATTAATATTTGCCAAAAAATAGATAACATTTTTAAAAAAATCTATAAATCCAAAATTTTCTTTTGCATTAGAGAATACAAAACGAGTTGTTTGCCATAAAATTGGTAGCTAAAAATTTCTTAGCATTCTAAGTCCATCTAGTTATCTAGTACGATAATTTAAGAAAGTTCGCTCATACGATCATGCTGCATGACTTAAATTTTTTTTCGTTTGATTGAGAAAATATTTCATTTCGACAAACCGAATAAGATAACACGGAACACTGTTAGTTCATCTTTTTGCCGTAGTGATCATGGTAGAGGACAGATGATGTCATCCGTGATCATAGTGGAAATCCCCAAATAAACTAGTACTATGGAACCAGCTAATATGATTGTAAAGGAAAGTCTAGTTGAAGAATCGTGTTTATTAAGTCTTTTGTAATCTGCAGACAGTCGTACGTCTGTAGACACGTTGGTATTAGGTGTTTTTCGGTAAGTAGGTGCCTACGTCCAAGATGTAATGCTTAATGATGATTTATTCGTTCATGTCATAATAATGACTCCGTTCATTTCTAAATTGTTTCCGAGGTTACTATTTGTATGATTGTTATAGCATCCCCCTTCCAAGACTGCGCCATAATTACCAAGTTTTCGAATCAGCATAACAGCAACCACAAGCTTGATTACCGTCCAATTACAGCACCTTGACAATCTACATCAATGGGCTATTGTCATTGTTAATTACTTGCTGACGCGAATACTGTATCGCTTACTGGAGAAGAGAGGCAGAAATATGTTCACCAGAGTATTTAAACTCTTATTAATAAAATCTGACTTGGTCATGAGCTCATCTTTTGAAGATAATTTAAACGTCCATCATGTTCTTTTCAATGGTCAGCTCTTTTCAGAGACCACGCAGTTTTTGCTGGACCCCCAGGAGAGAACAATAATTAATAGTACCTACCTACCAGGTGCGCGACCACTACTTGGTTCTAGTAGAGAAAGTTGAGTGCGAAGTTTAAAAGGTTAATCTGTAGTCTAGTCTAGTAATCTAGAGTAGTCTTACTTCAATCAAAACGGAAGTTATTGAAAAAAACGTCTATTTCCATGAAAAATAAAGAGTCACAATGTTAAATCGATTTCGACGGTTAGGCCATAATCAGTAACAAACAATAACTGAACTGTTCAGTTATTGTTTGTTCCTGATGATGGCCGAACCGTAGAAATCTATTCAACATAGTAACTCTTTATTTTTCGTCGAAATAGACAACGTTTCTTCACTAACTTCCGTTTTGAAATGGTTTTCCACAACTTCGTCGCGAGTGATTTAGTTCGTAACTTCAATCAGTTTACTCAGAACCCGTTACTCCGCAGATAGGATTACTTAAGGTTCCCAACTATGATTATCAGTGTCTATGTTGCACTATCTCTGTCTAAATGTTCACACTATGTACCTAAGGCATATCGGCTTCAAAATTTCAAATTGAGGCAAGGGGGCGGGGACCCCCTTCAAATCCGTTTCATACTTCAAAGAACACAACCCTAGATCATAGATTAATATATATTTAAATATTTATGGTGTGTATTTACAGACGATAACTCCCTTAAAATACGGCGTAAAAATATTCCAACCCAGAAGAATCCGTCTTGGGAGAAGACAGGTCGATTCCGTTGGCCAGCCCAATCGCTCCAGGATTTCAGGTTCAAATTTACGATTTAGTGGCTCAAATATGCTTATTAAATAGTTAGGTTTTATGACAATAGGGCATGTGGGGTGTCAAAGTTGAAGTATATTTCAGCGCTGAGCCGATTGCAACCACTTCTACGAATAGACCTTCAAGATCGATAAATAAATTATAAAAAAGGTTTATTACATATAAAATCTCAAAATTGACCAATTGACCAACTTTTTGAGTTCAGGAGTGTATCCTAAAATTTTCTTTGTGATCTCGTCACACGATTGTCCCCTTAGTATTATTCAGGACATGGTTCCAATGATCAGAATTTAAGTGCCTAATTTAATTTTATCCGGCAATTTTCCTTTAAAAATTCTCTCTGTTAGCAATGCTGCAGTACTTTTTTTCACCTTCAACTAAGATTGTTTTCCTTGGAAGATTACAATGGTTCATTAGGTATTGAAAGTTTCTAAACCAAAATGGATAACAACACCTATACTGTAATCACCTTATTACTTACATATCTGGATATCAGCAACAGAGGTAAATTGTGAAGCGATTGTGAGGTTCTCACTACGAATGACCTCCATTTCGAAACTTAATTGACTCTCGGGGTCTACGGAAATTCCCAGAAATCGGGTATCGTTTGATTAAGGTGTTTGAAAAGCCAGAAGTACAAAGGAGGAGCAAACGGTTCTGAAGTGGAATGTCTGGGGCGGCAGGGAGGAAAGGCTGAACCCTTTGATGCGGTTGTTAACGATATGAGGAGGAGAGCTAACAAAGCGCCACATCAAACCCCTTGATGATCTCGTCCATTCACGATCCTCGGAACTTCCTAAAACCTCCCTCAGGCCAAACAGTGAGTGGTCGAACGGGAAATTCTTCAACTGTACGGGGCCCGAATTATAGGGTACAAGCCTAGTTTTCTCGCTCGCTTCGCTCGCTCGGTATAGCTGTATAGATCCGATGATCCCCACAATGGGTGGATGTTCTGTCAGGACCAGACAAGGTCCAGTCCCTTTTGATGTACCTGAAAGCCACTGAGCTTAACTGTGATATTCTGATCTGTGATGTATTTATTTATACACAAATCTACAGTACATCCAGTCATACCTTTATTTAACTAAGATATATAGTATTTATCATAATACATTTATTGATAATGTTCATGTATTTGTAAGGATCATATAGTCGTAGTTTAGTTCTTATTACGGGGTATTTTTATCCGCAGTAGGGGTTACAAAGCGGTCATCGCTGTAGCCCTTGAGGCAGAGTGAGGCGATGCCTCGTTTTGCGGGTTATTATAATTATTTCTCCCCCTCCGGGCAATCCGCTTAGTGCAATCTGTTTAGTGACAAACGGTCAGCATGGCTCCCCTTAGAATCGCGCTCGTTGCAGTGTCCTTTTGACACCCCTTTTTGATTGCCATTAATGACCCTTCCGGTTGAGACGCGGCTTAAATTATAAAAAAAAAAAAAAAAAAAAAAAAAAAAAAAAAAAAAAAAAAATAATAATAATAATAATAATAATAATAAAAAAATAAAATAAATAAATGAATATCAAACTAGGGGCAAAACGAAAATAATAAATTGTTGTGTAATAATTTGCTGCGTTTTCTACGTGGGACCACGAAAAGTTTAGTTTTGAGGACATTTCAATTATTCAACTAATACTATACGTCCATGTCACAATACGTGGAGGAATTTATACTGCCCACCCCACTTGGAAGACTTTTTTCCTGTTGGAAAGTACTTACGAACAAATTAAATCTTATAAAACTATGTGGAACCACGAAAAGTTTATTAGATTTAATAAAGATAGGCCATTATTTTATCTGAGTAGAAGGGCTATCCTTTTCCCCTTCTATTATTCTGTTGAAGTGTCTTTCAATTGTGAGAGGTTCCATCGTGAGAGGTTGGAATACAAATTTCAGAGTATACCTAAGTTTCGACGGAATAAGAAGAGCGCTGAGTCGGAAACCAGCGTTTCCGTCTACATTTTCGTTCACCATAATCGGAAAACACAATTTCATGCCTCGAAACCCAATTGGGACCGAATCGGAACTCCATATAACATTTTAAGACCAACCTGAGCGAAAACCGTCGAAATTTACTGCATATAAGGTGGAAAAAACCATAGCGGGGAATGAATTTTTTTTGGTAATTTCCCAAACAATCTAGCTGAATTCCCCGGAAAGTGACCATCTTTCGCCAATTTTGACGGCACAATCGTGTTCTACGGATCCAGAAACATAATTTTGTCACTGTCATACGAAGTGCTCTCAGCTTAAAAGATGCGAATTAAAAGAGGCTCCCACCCCCTCCCACCTACAGCCCATGGTTTGCGTGGGAGTAGAAAATTTTAAAATCGCTTATGCACCCTTTCCGAGAAATCCAAGAAGATCTCCCCATTCGTAGACGTGCATAGACGTGCCGTTCGGCCGTGCATAGTTCGGATGGACAGACAGACAGATTTTCATTCTTATAATATAATCAAGATGGTAAATATCAGGAATTTACCTTCTTATGGTACGTCTGGGATGTGCAAATTAAAGTATGCAACTTGTTAGACGGAATGGCTTGTTTGGAAAAATTATTCGTTTTAGTAACTATAGCTCATTTAAAAATAGAACACTTGGCGCTGCACGCCTTGCAAGGGATTCCGCTCATTACCCCCGTTAAGGGGACCCCGGACCCACTTTTACTTTCACTTCATACCTCGACTGAACAATGGAGGTACGTGGAACATGCCCCATTTCAAATTTCAGATTCGGAAAATTATCATCATCATGTCTTCATGTTCAAGACATCATCGATTTATTTGCATCGAAAGCGCTCGCCCCCGGTACACGACTAGCAAGAGAAGTCGGGGTCCTCCGAAAAGTACGTAAATTATCATTTCACTATTACTACTAGCGGGAATAACGCTTTAGATTCAATTCAGCTTCGCGGGTTGAATAGGAAAGAACTTAGCTCCGGATCTCACACAGCTATTCTGGGGGGGGGGGGGCTCTAAACTTCATGATTCGTTACTAGACGTCCTGAGGGTTCTTAATTTCAAATATTAGTTACATAGGTCAATAGCAAGGAAACTAACTCCGGAGCTCACTCAGCTGATCTAGAGGGCTTCAGTTCTTATCATTCATTTCCAGATGTTCCAAGAGGCCTCCAGTTCCAATTTCAGCTTCATCGGTTGAATAGCAAAGAACTAACCTCCGGATCTCACTCAGCTGATCTCGGTGGCAGGTGGGGGGTCTAAACTTCATGATTCGTTTCTAGACGTCCTAAGGGTTCACCATTTCTGATTTTACTTCTTAGGTTAAATTGCAAGGAAATTAACTCCGGAGCTCACCCAGCTGGGCCGCCGCCCATTCGAAACTAGCGTTGTTCAGTCGCTGCAACACGCCCAGTCTGGCCACGTCGAAGCACCCACCCAACCCATACCTGAATAATATTGGCCCTCCACGCGCGGCGAACCGTACTCGCTTTTCACTACTTCAATTAAGTATAATGTATTCTGAATTAGGCCTCTGAAAATTTTGAATACATACTCCTATTATATCAGACCATCGCTTTATCATGTAGTATAATATGAATGTAGGATATCATTTTAGTGAATAACGCTAACTCAGTGTTTTTCATTTAAAAATCCATTTTTCTCACTTATTTATCGATCTTGTTGATCTACTCGAGGTTGCAATTGATTCGGCGCTGAAACATACTTCAACTGTGACAACCCGCATATGCCCTATTGTCAACCGATTTCGTAAACCATTTTTTGGGCTAACGAATTGTAAATTTGAACCTGAAATTCTGGAGCAATCGGAATGGCCAACAAACTCGACCTGTCTTTTGCCAACACGGATTCTTCTGCGTTGGAAGGAAATTTGTACGCCGTATTTAAAGAGAGTTATCGTCTGGAAATACACACTATAAACATATAGATATATATTAATCAAAGATCTAGGATTGTGATCTTTGAGCTATGAAACGGATTTGAAGGGTATCCCCACCCCCTTTAAAATTTTGAAGCCATCTAAATAACTCTGTTTTTATGGAGGACGGCGTTTTAGAGCTAAAGCGATGTATTACTGAAATTACTAATCTTCTTGAATTTGTTCCTCAAAGTATTCAATTAAATTCTTCCTAGTTATAAAATAACCCAAATTAAAAAACTTAAAAACAAAAAACGAAAAAACAAAGTTGTTCGAATAACATATCGTTGGTGATATGAAAAAAGGGCGAATCCCCAAAAAGTAAATTTTTCAGGAGAGCCTACCAAAGATTTGCCATGAGTGGTAAAAGTCTCAGTTACAAGTAATGTTTGCTAACCTGTTGTTGTTTTCTAAAGTTGATGTTCTGTTAGTGTTTCCTGTTCGGTGTGCCGTTCCTATTTTTTTCCTGGAATTTGTTATTTATGATTAGGTAAAGTCTTTTATCTTTTACATTATACATTTGACGTATGTTGTTATCACATGATTTGCCCTTTTATGACGTTTGTTATGTACCGTTGCTGTACGTCAACAATAAATCGATGATGATGATTATATCTAAATGTAGTACTATTCTATAAATCTATATAACTCAGGATTTACCAATTCAATCTACACTGCTGAACAAAATTAAGGGACACTGTCGAACAAACTCAGTTGCGGATTCGTAGTACCCGGATCGTCAAATACCTATCCACTGAGACGAATTCTCACTTTCCGTTTAATAGATACCCAGAAAAAGGGTTTACGACAAATCCCAGCTCAATGGAATGGTCCAGACTAAAGTAAACCAAGAACACATTTTATAAATAGTAATTAAAAAAAAAAAAAAAAAAAAAAAAAAAAACTCGCGTCTTCAAAAAAATGTTTGTCTAATTGGTCTCTTGCGAGGGTTTACCAAACTATACAGTCCATTGAAAAGTCATCCCGAGTGATATAGATTTATAGAATATTACTACCATGTAACTATAGTGACACACTCACTCACTAAAAATGACAACGAAACCTTAACGAAATACCGTCACGCTGGAGCTAACTTCTTTGTTAATCAACATATGAAGGTAAAATTTGGAATGGAGAACCCTTGGGAAGTCTAGAAACGAAACATACATAATGTATAGAGGCCCCCAGAACAGCTGAGTGAGATCCGGAGCTAATTTATTTACTACTAGCCGCTCCGGCTCGCTTTGCTCGTTCCACGTCGCTCGCAAGGTGTGGCTCTGTAGATGCGAAGGTCTTTTATTGTCGAGTGGGGCTTGTAGAATGATTGGGAACGGTTGATCACTAAGGGTAGGTTTAACGTGTGTAGGGGATGTTGCTCGATCGATTTTTTGACGCATTTCCCGATAATTTTTTCGCAATCCGATCGTGCCGTCGTCCACCTCGTCCACCAACGAAACCGGTATTTTTCCGGAATTTTGGACGGCCGTTTAGAGGGATTGGGGAAGCGGGGAAGTCGAAAAGAACGGGAAAAAGCGCCCAACAAATATCAACATTTAGGTAAAAAACGGAATTTCGATGTCGAACGAGTGGGGGAAAACGAATAACCACCTTAAAGTAAATTATAGAAACAAAACTGGCGGAAAAAGGAATAACTACTTTATCAAAACAAAATACCCATTACCGAGATGCAAATACTGTTTAAAAGTAATTACTTATGAATTCACTCATGAAATACAGAACATAAATTCCCTATGGTAGCAAACAATTATTGAATATCAGAAAGAATCCTCGATATATCGAGGATAAATTAATTTTGTGTCATTGCACGAATTTCTACGATGCAATTCTGTACGACAGCCAGTTAAGAAAATGTTAGATGTTGAAGCAGTTCTACTGAAGGAAACAATACATAGGTGCTCGAGCCGAATGCTCGTTTTAAAAACAAGAGTACAAGACTCTATCAGAAAAATAGTCGGTACTTTTCCGTTATACCTCCCCCCCCCCCCCCCCCCCCCCCCAGTCACGCCCGCCCGATGTTTCTAGGCATTATTCCTTACTTAGGTTATGTAAGGTTATGTTATGTATTTTTGAGATGCGAGCTTGCGAGCATCCAGACCGCCAAAGTATACACATCATTTTGACTTACATGTCCAACTAATCTGTATTTTTACTAAGGGATTGACTACTTGATGTTATGTAATTTTGAGATGCGAGGTTGCGAGCATCCAGACCACCAACCTATACACAGCATTCTGATCTATTTGAGCGAATTCATGTGCATTCTACTTGTGCGAATTCATGTGGCGGCAATCAAACCACAACAACGCCAATTTGTTTCAACAAATCCTCACCGACATCAGCAACTTCTGAAAACACGGTAATTCTTTTTTTCATTCCTTAAAAAAAAAAAAAAAAAAAAAAATATATATATATATATATAATTTCTTTCCACAGCTTGAAATTGTCACCAATTCTACGTAAATATGTAATCTAGGTAAGAAGGAATGCCTATAAACATCGGGCGGGCGTGTTGAAGACAAATTGACTGGATGGGGGGGGGGGGGGGGGGCTATAACGGAAATGTACCAAATGGTCTTTACATTATATACCTACATTAATTAAGTCAATAAATTACATTACGTTACATTAAGTCATTACATTACATTACATTACATTACATTACATTACATTACATTACATTATATTACATTACATTACATTACATTACATTACATCAAGTCAATAAAAGTTATCAACAACAAACTAGAGCACAGTAAAATTTATGAAAAAAATATGCAGAAAAATTGTTAAAAATCAAATATCTGTTTTGAAACGTAGAATAATATTTAGAACGAGTTTATTTGCCATATAGTTGGTTGTTAGCAATTATTCTTTGCCTCAATGTGCTCGTATTTAAAAACAATGTAACATAATAGAATACTATAATTTACAAAAATCTGTTCATAAGATCATGCTGCATGACTGAAACTTGACGGGTTTTTCATCTTTAAATATGATTTTCTTTGAACATTAAATTTGAATTTATGAGGTAAGAAGGCAAATTAACGTTCTATGCAACGATGATCTGAATTTGAGCTTAATTCACGAAGTAAGGGAGTTATGGCCCTTTCATTGACAAACGGTCGAAAACACGAAACAAATAATTAAAACTGCTATAACTTTCTGAGAAAGGGATCTCAAAATAATGTCTACAAAGAACTTTTCGTTGGAAACTATTAGTAAAACTATACTATACGTCTCTTATCTCCAGATGATACCTCCAAGATGATACTTCATGCCGATCTTCTCCGGTTGGCTGAAGCATGAGGGGAAAAGGTTTTTGGTTTATTATTTTCAATAATAAGCCTACAGGAAAAACTTTGTATAACCCCCCCTCAAACTTTGTCATTTTACGTTTCAAAGTGCGTAGAATCCAAATTTGCAATGTCCGTCCGCCGTTCGCCGTCCACCGTCCGCCGTTCGCCGTCCACCGTCCGCCGTTCGCCGTCTGCCGTTCGCCGTCCGGACCAAAAAAAGGCCTTAGAATTGACTTTAAAAATCCGTTCTTTCGCACATAGACTCCACTTGGGGTCTAGTTGGTCCAAACTTCTCGCCAGCTCGATCGCTCCACACCCATGGGTGCTGTGAGCCAAAAATAGGGCATAGCGGCACGTCACCAGGGGCGTAGCGGAACGGCGCCGGGGGCACCGTTTACACAACGTTTGCAATTAGGTACCTACTAAATTTTTCTTTTTGGTGCGTTTTTCATTGGAAATGTAGTTGGAATGACGAAATCAAGTAAATCAATCTTTTGATTTATCAAACTTTTGTAGAACTATTCTTGATTCCATATTAGAAAAAAGAAAAAAAAAAAACATGAATACAAATTATCGCCCGCAGCAAAGTATGAATAGACAGATGAATATTCACATATTTTCAGTACGTCGCATTGAAATTAAATTATCTGAATCTGGTACATGTCAAATTAAACATGAAATTACGTACTTAGACGTACGTACTTAGATAATGATATTATTAAGGCAATAATTATTTGAATAGATAGGAGCTCAAATCGAGAAATATAAACATGCGTATATAATTATAGAAGTATAGGTTGTGGCAACTCGAAATAGGACACGCCGAGGAGTCTGGACGGGCCTTATGACGTACGCAAGCCAACTAAAACTACGATCATACTCAATTGAAAAAATAATAAACCTTTGTGAAATAATTTGCAGCGTTTTTGAAAACTTTTTTCATGAGGTCAGTGCAATGAGGGCCAATTCCCATTAGATTTACTGAAACACAGTACTCAAAGTCCCTCTACCATTAAACCAACAAATAAATAAAATAAAATAAAATAAAATAAATAATAATAATACCTGGTCAGAGGTACGACCTTAACGTTGAAACCCAACAAACAGCATGCCTCGAGTGTCTAAGGTGGTCTAGTCAACCAAATTTCGAGTCCATAGCTCCGAAATCGTAGCCTATAGCGCAGTTGGATAGATTGGCAGACACCCCCCCCCCCTTCCCTCCCAACAGCCACACATACAGACAAATGTCGGCCGAGTCAAAATAAATATGAACTCAATTTGTTTATCAATAAGAAGTTTAACCATACCATATTGGAATGCTTACAATGTCGTCACATTGCATCCTTACAAGCACTGCTTATGGTGATACGATTATATTGAGAGAGAAGTTCTCATAATGAGATTCATGAGGAAGGTGGAGGTAGTAATGCCTGTAAAGTTAATCGAATGAACAGGCCCGTCGAGCATGAAAGGTAATTCGCAGTACTGACATTTTGATTGACAAGGAGTTGGAGGGAAAAGACGACCTGAAAGGACCCTTATGGGACTAACGGGGGAACGACATACGAACGCTAAATAGAGCCAAATTATCTTTGAATAACTCCCGAATACGTTGCTGTGTGCTTTGCAAGCTTTCCCTTGACAAGGTTCCATGTTTACGCTTAGAGCGCTCCACCCTCTCACCGCACGACGTTTACACTACGCACCTCTTATCTGTCATACGTGATCGCCAATTCACTCCCGAGGTCGAAACATTTTGATCCATTGAAAAATTATCGATTAACTAATGTGACGGGTTGTTAGCGGTTCGCCTTCCTCAGTAAACTTTCACAACGGCTCGGCGCCACCGGTGATCCATCATCTAGTGCTTCTCATGTTCGAGCTAAACAGCCATTTTCTAGATTGCGTTACTGTGCCCTAGAAATATGTTGGTGTTTTAACCTTCCGGTGCACATACACAATTTTCTTTGGTTGCCAAGCACTTTACTGAGTTGATGGACCGGATCACCACCACTAAATCTCGTTCCATCCAAATTTCCAAAAGAAATTTTCAGCTAAATTTTAACCCCGCTTCAGTACTGGTAGTTTCATGAATGGTAAACTGTATGTCTCTCATAGCGCGACCTTCCACGTTACGTTTTTGAAAAGTTTCAATTTACTATGAATGAATTATTCGGTGATGTGTAAGTCCTCCGTCATTGATTTCTAGATCACTGAAAAAACGGTCTGTATATGTGAAACATACTCGCGACTATCTGTGAAAGTTTTTCATCGAGATTGAAATGTGAGGCAAGAAAAGCCTTTGGAATACCTTGAAAATAATGTTACAAGGTATGTAGGACGGGATGCAGGGTCTCCTGAGGCTGATTTTTGTCTAAATTAACTGAACTACAGCAACTTTTTTGTAATAAAGGATTTTATGTGTAAGAAACACGAATCTTCAAAAACGGAAAAGCATATTTTCAAATCAATACACAGTCCGCGCATCCCTTTTACATGGCGAGATGCTGATTTTGTCATTTAAAGAGTCTTGTTTATTAAGAAAATTTAATATGGATGTCCTTGTGTGGGGAAGACGTGTCCCTTTTGCGAGGCACACTGC
Source organism: Adelphocoris suturalis (assembly GCA_030762985.1). NCBI lineage: Eukaryota > Metazoa > Arthropoda > Insecta > Hemiptera > Miridae > Adelphocoris > Adelphocoris suturalis. The sequence goes on along the minus strand of CM061042.1, from coordinate 49,256,820 downwards.
TTCGAGTTTAGGTAATGTACTAGGTATGTACTAGGTTCAATAACGATAGCCCATTCATCTGCATGGAAAGGCTACCTAAATAAGAAATAATAAAACTAAATATGCAGCGATTTTTCTTAGTTACTTCGTTTTCTACGGGTTTCATTATTGATACTGATGTTTCCAAAAATAAATTATAAAACATTAATATAATATTATGTATAAATATTCCTTAAACAATTTGCCTAACAGTTAGCGGAGTATGTACCCACAAACAATAAATTAAACGTGAGGTCCTAAGATAATGTTGTCACCGTATTAATCGGACAGGCGTTTTGGCACCGCGTGCGTATCGCGCGATGATCTTCGTCGGTCGCACCGCACGTATGCAATTATATTTTATATGGCCAAGGGCCTAAGGCCCAAATTCGAAAAAATAACATGCATATGAAATTCACACGCTATGGTCATGCTGACAACTTCAACTTCTTTCGTTTCGCGTATTTGCGCCTGTTCGTCGTTCTGTTGGTTTGTGGTTATTTGACCCTGTCCCAAATCTATTTGACTTTGAGGATGATTCCACTCAGTTAAAGCAGCATTCAAGATACATATTCAAGTACCTAGCTCAAGTAGTTTTTAAACGGTGGTTCAGAAGTTCGCGATGTGAACAGGGAGGTCGAACGGTTTCTGGCCGTTTCCGAAAGCCTAAACCCACAGGAATTACGGCAGAAACCATTTATTATTTTTTAGAGAGGATTTAGATTGTAATTGCCTCGGAATCCTATAAGTTGGTTTTTAAGGTTTTTGAGGTTATTAGAATTGATCGTGCTACCAACGGGCGAGCGGAATTCGGAAAGATTCGGGTGGAGCTCTATATATGTTACGGCTCTTCTCTTTATAATTCAATAGCTGTATACGGAACGAAATAATATTGGATGTAATGAACGGTGGATAAAAATATACTCTAGTTTATCTGCAAACAGAGTTAATCATGAATATTTCATGAAAGTAAAATGTTATAAGTCAACCTTTTTTCCTCATCTTCTCAGCAACAAAAGTTGCAGACTGATTATTTCTGAGTAAAACCCAAAATATTAACCTAAAATCGAATAACTATTAGGTATTACAAGAAGTTTTTGACGAATTTCGAAAGTAGGGTACAATATTAAAACTAATTCATTTGCCGTAGCGAAATATTGGGGTTTAACGCAAAAAGCGTGTCTTTCTCGAGAAAACCTTGAAAAACTTTAAATGGAAGATGGATTCAGAAAACAATTGCATTTATTTGATGGCGTTTCACTCTATTTTTGGATGAGTTATACTCGAAACTTTTATTCACAAACAACCGAAACCACCCTGAATTGAGTAGGTAAGGATAAAACTTGCGTGGTGCAAGAGCTCTCACAACTTCATTACTCATCAAAAGTGTATTTTTCGATATCCTCGATAGGCTACACTTCAGTCGTCGTATTAGCAATCATAATATGTTGATATCTTGTTATTCTGGATGCATCCCTTGCGTCAGTAATACGGGAAGTTTATTTTTGAGCAACTTGATGTACGAGTATCATTTCAGTGCAATCAGATCAAGAGTGGTACAGGACTGTAGAGCCCAAAGTATTTTGGAGTGGGACCACATATGGCAGATGTCTGCGGATGGGAGACGTACAAGGGTCTTTTCCCCTACCGTTACTGATCGCCTTCGGGTTGATTTGCCACTTTCGTGGAGACTGACCCTTCTCCTGGCTGGGCATGGAAGGATACGGGCATACCTGCATCGTTTCCATCTTAGCGAAAGCCCTGTGTGCTCGTGTTCGGACGAGGACCAGGATTGGGAACACCTGCTGTTCCGATGTGCCCATTTTGAGCAGCAGCGGGCTCGTCTGGAGCGAAGATGTGTGCTTCAGGGAAGTACGTGGCCAACGCCAATGATGCAGTTAATCAAAAACCACCTGCAGGAAGTGATTGTGTTCCTAAACACAATAAACTTTGAACTGCTGTGAAAAGTGTACAAGCTTCGGCATCTCTATGAACAATGAAGTGATGACATAGAATAATTACCATGTATATAAAACAGTTGCATATATTATTGATAATGTAATATTTGAAGTATGAATTGTAAATACCTGATAATTGTAATTTTGTAAATATCGAATCGCCTATAATCGTTATGGGAGCAGGCCCAAATAAATTCCCTCGTGCTAGGGTTACTAGTGCGAGGAAAAAAAAACAAAAAAAAAAAAAAAAAAAAAAAAAAAAAACACACACATACACGCACGCACGCACGCACACACTAGGGTGGTTCAAAAAAAAAAAAAAAAAAGTTCTGGGATTTCTTGTCCCC